>JBAJHW010000001.1:18585611-19958944 GCA_037013535.1 Intellagama lesueurii
TGCAATCAAGTTCCTCTTTTGTATTTTTCATTTCTGCAGAATCATAGAATACCACCTTGGCCCTGTGGTGGCAGTGAGTTGGCCAGTTATGTGTTGTCCAGTCAGACCCAGTTTATAGTGACTCTAATAGGGCTTTCAATGTAAGGGAGATATTTAAGGAGTGATTTTACCAGTTCCGCTCCCCCAGTAAGTTTCCCATGGCCAAGTGGAACCCTGTTCTCCAGAGCCCTAGTCCATCACTCTATCCATTACACTACACTGGGTACCACATTCATTGTCTCTCTTCCTAATTTACTTTACAGGATTGTTGTAAGGATATAATGGAGATAACTTTGTCTGCCATCTTCTCTTTCTAATCTGCTTTACAGGGTTATTGTAAAAATATAACAGAGCAGGAGAGAACTTTGTATGCCACCCTGAGGTCTATGGAGAAAGACAGTACAAATCTCAGATTAGTTTTATTTCCTCCAAGGACGTCAAGGCATCATGCATGATTCTCCTCTCCATGTCTCTTAACATAATAATCCTGTTAGGTACATTATGCTTATAGGGAGAGTGATTTGCCCAAGATCTGCCAGTGAGCTTCAGAGGAGAGTGGGTATATGAACCTAGGTCTCCCTAGTCCAGCACTCTAACCACAACACTATGTTGAAACAGAGGGTAAAAGTGTGTAAGTGGGACAGTAATATGTTAGATATATTATCCAATACACCCATTCATAAAATAATGTATTTTTATTACAGAGTGATGAAGCAGAAAATTACTTCCCCCAGGTTCCATGCCTTTTAAATGGATTATTACACTCGCTTGATCCTAAGCAGTAGTCTTTTTGTAGTTTATTATTTGTGGTGACCATCCAAAGTACATATGAATATTAAAAAAGTACATAATGTTATTCTCCAATAAAAAAAAATTACACTCATAAAAGATCTGTGAAGTTTAGTATGCATTATATTAGCACACAATGAAAATAGGGGGAATTTATCCACTCTTTTACTGACCTTACAGTATATGTTTAAGAGTAATAAAAATGTGTTATGGAGTTGCCAGTTCAAGTTAATTGATCTTTCTGACTATGAACATAGCAAAGGAGATAGGATAAAAGTGACATTTCCAAGACCTTGCAGTTATCTGGCTTCCTGCTTTATAACACATGCAGACTACTGGTCACACTTTTATAGCTCTGCCTTGGAATGAGAGTAGATACTGGTGCCAGATTCTGATTCAAACAAAACTTCTGATTAGAGTTTTGAAAGCTGCAGTCCCATACACATGTAGCTGGAAGTCCACAAGTCAATTGGGTGTACTTGTGAGTGAAAATATATAGGAACGTGTCAAGCCAAATTCAAAATCAGACAAAACTGAGGTTTTAAATTCAAAAGTTGCTATATTTATTTAGTTATTTGTTCCTTTTCAGCCCACGAAGCAATGCAAATAAAAAAAAAATAGAAACATGATCGAAAAGCAAATGAAAGGAAATGTTAAAAAACATTTTTTTTAAAAACACAAAATTAAAAGCAACATTCCCTTAAATGTAAGGTTTGGAAATTTGATACACTACTTTTTTTTCCAGTCTTTGCCTCAACTTTAGAGATTAACTCTACCCCCACTCGAATGTGCAAAACATAAAAAGCAAAAAAGCCCTTAATTATAACCCAATTGATTTCCTGAGAAACTATATCCCAATCTTACAATCTGATTTCAATTCTCAGAAGTTGTATTTCTGGGGGACAAGATTTTAGTAAATTTGTTCTGAGCCTGTTGGAGCAGAGTACAGGTGTAAAAGTATTCAAAATGTTGACTCTTGGACAAGTTTGGGAAGTAGACAGGGTGTAGGTACAGTACATAAGGATGACAGAATGGATGCAATTGCTGGACACATGCCAGCTTCAGGCTGACCCTAGCTATGTGGCAATAATCCCAGTGGCTCGGTGTACATACACTGCTACCTATATATGTATATGGTTAGAAGTTTTTGTGTGTAAGTGGTAGTTTGTTACTGCAAAAAAAAAGTCTGTTATGTTTCAGGCAGGGAATTAAAAGGACAAACCAGAGTGGGTGTGTATTATGTTTGATCTGCATGGGATGGGTGATGCGGTCAAAGTAAGACTCAAACTAGCAGTAAGCATGTCATCAAAGCTGGTATCTTGTTCAATATGAAACACATCTGCTTATCAAAGCATCTGTTATTACTTCACAAGCTAACAAACAGTAGTTTTATATACAAAATTTGCATTGGAAAGTTGAAATTGGCTTTCTCTGCAAGTCTCATTGCCCCCCCCCCCCCCGATACTCTCTGTCAGGAATTGTGGTGAGTGAAGAACATGTTCATTGGAAGGGGTCAACATTTCCCTTCTTGATTCTGAGTGAGGGAGAAAGAAACCTGGGGATTGTAGGTCTTGTTCCAGGTGCATTTTGGATATTTGATTCTGGAACCAAAAATCTGAAAGCTGAAATGAAATTCATGCTGCCACCTGGTGTTTTCAGGATGAAAAAACCGAAGAAATATCTGAGGAGTTTGATTCGTTTGAGATGTTGACCAATGCTTTTGTCACTTGGGCAACTTTCCAAAAAAAATGCAACAAAGTACGTTTTGTGGGCCTGATATAAGAAAAATCATGACATGTCATAACATAAGAAGCATATATTTTTTTTAAAGCAAGGCAGATAAGGGAAAGGAAGGACTCTTGTTTCTATTCTTGTAAGGTCTGTACATCTGGGGGGGGGGGGGAGTATTGGGTTATGTCATAAGTCATCTCAAGTACCCAGCCAGTGCAGAGGAGACAAGCAGAGTGGTGAGACAGCTGTAGTGACCACATGTACATTGCCAAAAAAGGGGATGCATCAATTCAAAAAGATCGGCTTGAGCACCGGACTGAGAACAACAGAATGAAATTTAACAGGGAAAAAAAAAAAAGCAAAGTTCTACACCTGGGCAAAAGAAGCCAAATGTACAGTTACAGGATTGAGGGGGTACTTGGCTCAGCAACACTACATGTGAGAAGGATCTTGGAATTGTTGTAGATCATAAGGTGAATAGGAGCCCTATGAGAAAAGAATGAAAGAATTGGACATGTTTAATCTTTAGAAAAGAAGACTGAAGGGAAATATGATAGCACTCTTCAAATACTTGAAAGGCTGTCATATAGATGAGGAGTAGAATCTGTTATCAGTCCTTCCAAAGTGCAGGACACATAATAATGGTTCCAGTTATAGGAAGCTAGATTTCAGCTGAATATCAGGATAAATATCCTGTCACAGCAGTATGACAGGAGGTGATGAACTCTCCAATACTGGAGGCATTTAAGAGAAAGCTAGATTGCCATCTGTCAGATACACTATAACTTGGATTCCTGCATTGAGCAGGAGGTTGGACCTGATGGCCTTATAGGCCCCTTGTAACTTCATTGTTCTATTATTCTGTGAATTTTGAAAATAGGTCAAAAGAGGGCACAAATTACATAGTATATGGGTGTGGCTCAATATAGTATAGATGCAGGTTTAGCAAATATTACTGTGATTTAAATAGAAACCTACTGCAACTCACCACAATGGGGAAGATTGTGACTGAGTGAACTCTGTGCCTGCTCAGTCAGCTGTCCTCATGCTAACTCTTGGAAATTAGCAACTTCAGGGCCTATTTCTATTTAAGCTTGACTTAATTTGGCAGTCCATCCAGACTGGCTTGCCTGGTCAACAGCTTCTCAGTTCTTAGGGTTTTCAGGCCCTTGTAATGTCACGGGGGGCCCTTGTGTAGCAACCGCAACGGAGTATTGAGGTATGTCTGTGCATGCATGTGAGAGAATGAGACAGACGGTGTGTATTTCCTGCTCTATCTCCTAATAGTATCCCTCCAAATATTGCCTGCAAAGCACACCTATGAAACCCTTCAGATTAAGTCAGTGAGCCCTAGTGCTTGTTGGGCTTCGAGAAGAGAGGGGCATTAAAACCACCATCACTTTCTCCTTCTCTAGAGCCATTCACTGTTAAGTTTGTCTCTTTCTTTAAAGGCCAGGGAAATACAGCAGTTCCCCTGGAACATCAGCCAGGATGGTGACACCCGTTCAAGAAGACAATTAATAATATTGCTATAGCCCTTGGCCATTTATCAACAGATTTGTCTGACAGTTGGGGCAGCTTAAGGTTCCCAGCATGTAGATGTGCCCCGTTACTTTCAGAAAGTTTGGTCAAGTTGTGTTCATTTTTCACTTCACTTTTACACTTGAAGTTAAACCTAGTTGGACCTAGAAGACCATCAGGAATGCTGTTTTGACCTACTCACATTAACTGTACGGGTAATATCATGACTGGGGCCTTTTCCTCCTCCTTTCTCATGGGCTTCCTCCAGTCCCATCTTCTTGCTGTTTCAAAAAGCGATCTGAAATGCCATTCCTTGCTGGGGGATGTGCCATGTGGAACCTTGCAGTGGTTCCCAGACCATAAAGGGACGCTGTATATGAGAAACTGCTCTGAAGGATGCAGGCATTCAAGGAAGCCTGTACACCACTATGTCAGACTATGTCTCTTCCCATCTCCATCCTTTTCTTAAAGAGCTCCCATTTCTCTCCTTCTCATTCTTCCCAGCTGCTTGGAACTCAGATGTGTAAGTTCAACACCTATCCAGCTCAGAGTTTGGAAATAACTAGTTTAAAATATTGTAATTACCCCTAGCTAGTTATTTCTGGCTAATACAACTAGTGCTTACAAATCTCGTTTTATATGTGACAAGTAACATTGAGTTACGGTCAAATGTAAAGGACATTCTGAGGTATTTTAAAGACATTTTGTCTGGCAATTTTCAATCCCCTCCTTCATTGTCTTATCTATTTATTTAATTTTTATACCACTTTTTTCCACTGACGGGACCCAAGGTGGCTTTCTTTAGCATAGTAAATCGCAGATTAAAAAGGCCCATTTGAATCAATGGAATATATGGAGGAATTGACTCACTAAATCTCCATTGAGTCTACTCTACTGCAATTTACTTCACTAAGCAACAGGATTTTGACCAATTATGTAGAACAAAAGTAAAACTAATATAAAAACGAAAGTATTGTGCACCTTAAAGATTAGCAGATTTTTGTTTTCACTACTTTCTCAGACACTTAGAGCACAATTGTTAGGCCACAAGTTTAAATTGCCAGAGTACATGGCGAGAGTGGGGTGGGGGAGGGCGGGGCAAGTACCAAGTGAAATGTGAGGAAGAGTGTGGCAAAGATATTGGTAATGAACTTTCAGAGTGGCAATGGCGTTATAAATGGCAGTAATGAACAAAGTACTGATTTTAGAGATGTCTTGGAACAGGGCAGAGCCGTCAGTTTGTTTCTCTGTTGTTACCAGGGGTGGAGTGCTGGTTTTGAAATGTAGATGGAGTGATTTTCAAAAATTGCTGAGACAGGAACGGAATTTGTTTCTCTCTGGTAAAATTTAAATTCTGCAAATTATTCCTAAATTCGCATTTATTGGCAACATAATTTCTATACCTGCCTGTGCTGTCTTTTGTCCTCTTTTTTTTTTTTTGGTAGTGCCAAACACCTAGGGGAGTTGCATAAGTGGACATCGTACTCATACATTTGACTTTCCATAAGCCAAGCATTACCAGATTTCTTCTACTTTATGTTGAAGGTCTCCATAATGTTACTTTATTGGTATTTCTTCCAAAGTGATCAAGCTGGCTTCCTTTCAAAGTGTGTTCACCATCTGGAGTTCATGGCTGTGAGTGTCCGAGAAGTTAATTGCTTTCAAATGAATGCAAAGGTTGAAGAGCAGAAAAGGGCAAACAATCTCTCTGCACTCATTCTCAACCACAAGCTGACCTGATTACATGCTTCTTATGCAGCCACATTTTGTAATGAGTCGGCTTGCAGCATTCCTTGGCTTCAGTAACATTTGAAACTAGACACACTGGGTAGTTTTTATTTACTGGTACCCAGTTACCAAGATCATAAATAACCCCAGTCAGATTTAAATAAGGCTGTGCTTCAAAACACGCACAGGTTGTCAAAGGTCCAGCACCACAAAGAAGAGAAAGTTGAGGAGGAGGAAGAGGAGAAAGAAAAAGAAGAAGATGACATACAGAGAGACAAATTGATCTCTCTGGAAGAAAGTTGTATTTACACAATGATTTTTGCTCTGTAGGAATCTATATGTGAGGAATCAGCATTTTCCATGGAACAGGGAATGGTGTTTCACAGAGAAATGATAGTCAGAAGCCAAAAACATTTAAAACCGAAAAGGAAACTTCTGCAGATATTCTTGTGACTGTGGGCTGCCTTAGTCAATGTCATGTTTTTTATTTTGTCTGGGTACATTTAGTAAACTTGAAGTTTGTACCTCAGCTGTGTACCTCATTAAAAATAAACCATCCATATGTGGTTTGTTCTTAGAATCCCTTTTATACTTTCAATCCACATGTAATGCATAGATAATTGTATACTGTGGTGGCCAGACTGATCTTATGTACCAACAGATATGACCATGTATTGGTCTTGGCACATCTCCATTGGCACCTGGTCAATCTTCATGATCAATTTAAGGTACTGGTCATCACCTATAAAGCCCTAAACAGTTTAGGGCTTTATAGGGCCTCAATACTTGTTAGCTATCTGTCCCCACCCACTCTTCACAGTCTAGGATGTTTTTTTAAAAATGACAAGAAGGGAGCCCAAAACAGTAAACACCAGAAGCCAGTTTTCTCGGTTGTGGCCCCACACAATTGGAATAAACTTCCAACAAAGGTTCACCAGGCTCCTTGCCTTGTAATCTTTAGGAAGGCAGTAAAACCAGAACTGTTTAAAGGTGCCTTTTATTAGTTACCGTACCTGTGATGTCCAATGTTGTCTTAAATTGTTTATTTACTTTATTATTCCATCAAATTCAGTGGAAGAGACTATTCAGCATACCCCCAATGGAATGGTATGAATTTCAGGATTTTTGTGCATTGAGTTTTAAAAATGAGGCAGAGATTTACCAATAATATCGATTTTCATTACCGTGCTACAGCAGGTAGCCTGAACAATCAGCCTGAAGAAAACACAAGCTATAGGCCAGGGAGTGGACTCACCTCCCTCTATTACCATCTCTACACAAGAATTGGAGTTTGTTCATGATTTCGTGTACCTTGGCTCAACGATCTCTGACACCCTCTCTCTAGATGTCGAGCTGGATAAATGCATTGGCAAAGCAGCTACCATGTTCTCTAGACTCACAAAGAGAGTATGGCTTAATAAGAAGCTGATGGCATATACCAAGATCCAGGTCTATAGAGACTGTGTCCTGAGTACACTCCTGTACTGCAGTGAGTCCTGGACCCTTTGTGCACGGCAGGAGAGGAAGTTGAACACGTTCCATATGCGTTGTCTCCGACGCATTTTTGGTATCACCTGGCAGGACAAAGTTCCAAATATAGGAGTCCTAGAACGAGCTGGAATTTTTAGCATGTATACATTACTGAAACAGCGATGTCTACGTTGGCTTGGGCATGTCGTGAGAATGGCTGACGGTGGGATTCCAAAATATCTCCTGTATGGAGAATTAGTGCAGGGAAATCGCGCCAGAGGGAGACCACAGCTGCGATACAAGGATATCTGCAAGCGGGATCTGAAGGCCTTAGGAATGGACCTCAACAGATGGGAAACCTTGACATCTAAGCGTTCAGCCTGGAGGCAGGCGGTGCATCATGGCCTCTCCCATTTTGAAGAGACACTTGTCCAGCCGGCCGAGGCAAAGAGGCAGTCCCGAAACCAGCCAAATCAGGGAGCTGGACAGGGGACAGATTGTATTTGTCTTCAGTGTGGAAGGGATTGTCACTCTCGAATTGGCCTTCTCAGCCACACTAGAGGCTGTTCCAAGACCTCTATTCAGAGCATGTTACCATAGTCTCTGGAGACTGAAGGAGGCCTACAGTGCCTACAGGGCTACAGCAGATACGTACGTGGAATGTTTCTAAAGTTCACAGCAGACCCCTTTTCACTGTTTTTTTGCCCATCATAAAATGCTAAAATACCTTAGAAGACAAAACAATTGAGAAGGCATGATTTTTTGTGTGTATGCAAGGATTTAAAAAAAAACCACAACACTGTTATACAAAGCAGTTACCATAGAAACTTTTATAAACTCAAAAGTCCTTTAAGGACACACTGACAGGCTTATAATAATTATACCTAGCTATTGTAATGTTTTGATGTTCTCCATGCTCGTTTAGTATTCCTGTTAGTATTGTTCAGGATGAAGCTATATATTGAATACAATTCCCAAAAATGTTCCTCCCTGTTAATCTATTTCACATCTATCCTCCCACACTATCAATTTGCTTGTGAATCTCACTATCATCATTTTAAACTTTATCAGCCCCCTGCCAAACCCACAAAGCATGGGCACACTCCAATCTAATTGTTGTTGCTGTTTGTTGTTTAGTCATTAAGTCGTGTCCGACTCTTCGTGACCCCATGGACCAGAGCACGCCAGGCCCTCCTGTCTTCCACTGCCTCCTGGAGTCATGTTGGTAGCTTCGATGACACTGTCCAACCATCTCGTCCTCTGTCATCCCCTTCTCCTCTTGCCCTCACACTTTCCCAACATCAGGGTCTTTTCCAGGGAGTCTTCTCTTCTCATGAGATGGCCAAAGTATTGGAGCCTCAGCTTCAGGATCTGTCCTTCCAGTGAGCACTCAGGGTTGATTTCCTTCAGAATGGATATGTTTGATCTCCTTGCAGTCCAGGGGACTCTCAAGAGTCTCCTCCAGCACCACAGCACCAATCTAATTAAGCATGTTTAAATCTTTTTTCAAGGGGAGAGGATTCAATAGGATTTAAATCAGATTCAGCATGGCTTAGATGGGTCATGCCTCGAGATATTAACCTGTGGGTGTGAAATTGTTGGCTGCCTGTTCATCATGGAGGCCTCCAGGACTTCAAGGTGGGTGGGTGGCAGAATATAACCTAGATTTCTGTAGACATGAAACTTCTAAGGCGGCCAATCTAATCTTCTCAAGACAACTCCCACCATCCCTAGCTAACCTGTCTGTTGGCTGTATTGGAGGAGGCCAAGATGGAGGAGTCCCATGTGCTATACCCTGTGGGTCAAAGGGAGGGTATACAATGCATCTACATTCCAACTCTTACATTGGGTTTCAGACATTCAAGTTATACACCCATAAAGTGGGTCCTCTGGGAAGGTGCTCTTTAGCAGCTGACTTGGGAAAACCAAATCTTCGCCAAACTTGGAGGGATTGTAGAGGAGAGTCACGGAAAGCTTCTCTGTGATGTTGGTGTCTCTAGGTGCCTGGGGAGAACTTTCCTGGGGGCCCCTCTTTGTGGGTGTTTAACATGGAGATCTGAAACCCAATCATCGCAAAACATGGAGGGATTATAGAGGAGAGACAATGAAAGCTTCTCTGAAGTTTGGGTGTCTCTAGGTGCTTGGGAGGCCATTTTAAACCCCAATGAATTGATGAGTCAAAAATAAAAAAAACACATTGATTCATATTTGTTAACAATTTTTTTAAAATGAATTTTGCAATTCATTTTAAAATTCATGCCCAGGTAGCTCAACTTCATTTTGTGATGGATCACTGTGAGGTAAATATGGACTTCATTGGAAGATAGGATTACTTCTAAATTCAGGAAGAACTGGAAGGAAAATGTAGTAACAACAACACAACAAAATATGCATTTTCCTTCATGTGTGGTTGGATATGTGGTGTGGAGCTACCAGCAGTTATTCATGCAAACAGTATTTTGCCCCTGGAAGGCAATGTTTTTGTTTCTGAGGCAGGCCTTGGGTTTTAAGCTTAATCAACATGAGTTTGGGAGACCTACTTGATGGGTGAGTTTAGTTCATTATATTACTGTGTTTTAATTGTGTTTTCAATGTATTTGCTTTCACTGAGATTCAGTTTTTTACTCTATTTTATAATGGTTAGCCACCTTGAACACCATTTTTGGTGGAAGGGGGTTACAAATTTAATAAATCATCGTTCACCTCATTGGAAACAACTAGTTACAAGTAATTAGTGATTTGTAATTAATTGTAACCTAATGAGCAATAACTTCATTTCTTTTGTGGTGAAGTTAACTTCTAGTTCCTTGAATAGTTATGGGATGTGGCCACAATATGTAGTGGAGGAGGAATATCACCTGGTTCAAGTGGTGGCTCATGCTCGGTCTAGTGCTGCTATTTTCTGCTCTGTTCTGTGCATTAAGACAATAGTAAGGTAGATGTGAGAAGAGTGGGGGGAGGGGTTCTAGCACATGCCAGTGGACAGTTGCATTTATACCTTGGTGCCCAAAAAGTAAGAATAGGTAGTTACTTTTCAAAAAGGAGAAATTAAAAGTTACTACTGTCTTTTGGGTCAAAACTATAAGTGCATTCAAATAGGTTTTTAGAAGTAACTTTCCAAGCTCTGTTCAGTCTTCATAGACTACTTGTGTTTTTAAAATTGGGGTTAAAATTGGATGTGTGCAGAGAGAAGTTTAACATTTGTTATTTTGTACTTATTTCAGATTTACAAGATAGCATTTCAGGTACTATTATTCAATTTAAATTTTTGGATGGATATGCTGTAAACTTTTAAAAATTAAAATTATTGGCATGCTCTATTCAAAAAACCTACTGATTTTTATGGAAGAGTTCAGCACACTATTAAATTTATCTCATTAAAAACAAGTGGGATTTTAAAGTTCTAACACTGGCTTAAAGTGGTGATATGTCCTCTTTTGCAAAAGGCAGACCTCTATTTGAAGAGCTTCCTATCCAAATCTATATTAAAAATAAGAAACCATGAGCCTAACAAGATGACACAGTTAACACATCTTTAGAAGCAGAGCTCCCTTAAGATGAAAAGACTGCCATTTGATTCTGCACATACTTGCTTTTATATTATAAATGGCCATTGGGTGGTAAGAATGGCTTAATTTGCATGTCTGATTGGGATGTACCTTTGAAAGATTTACATGTTTATAAGGAAAATGTTATTAGAGGAGGAAATATACGTGTGATCTGATCTGAGAGAGCATGTAAACAGCACTCAGCTAGCAACCTGAACACAGAGGTCACTTAGTTACAAGATAAATCTCACTCTAAGGTGAGCCACGCTGCATTTCTTGTGAATATTTTTAAATATGCAAACCACAGCTGTCTAAATAGCTCAGTGTGTTTGGTATCAGGCAGTGGAGCCAGAAGATGGGAATTCAATTCCCCACTGTGTCTTCCAGAAAAAGAGGCAGCCTTGGACCATACTGCACAGTCCCAACGTGCCCCTAGAAGAAAGGAATGGTAAACCACTTCTGACTACTCTGTACCTCGAAAGTCCTGGAAAGGGTTCCCCTGAATCATAATCACCTTGTCTATTTCTCATTATTATTATTATTATTATTATTATTATTATTATTATTATTATTATTATTATTATTATTATTATTATTATTATTATTATTATTATTATTATTATTATTATTATTTAGCATATATAGTTCCATGCCAATCTGGGTCCTCTTCTGTTCTCTTTAAAAACACATATTTCCTCTTTTTGTGTAATCAAATACTCTGCATTGGCAGAAACATTATAATCCCCTTCCTCACAATGGGGTTGGAACTTCTTTTCTCTCTTTTAATTATAAATTTATTAAACAAACATCCGACCTAAACAACATAAACCTAACACCACAATAAAATACAATTACATAATACACCAGTGCCACCATCACCCTCAGAGCTAGCATTAATAATATTTTAAATTTCATTCAGTCCATTTTCTCTCCAAAACTTCATTGTTTCTTCCCTCGGTGTATACCCATTCCCTCTCCGAAATACATATTCCAAGAATACACTCCATATTTTCTTAAAATCATTATTTTTTGATAGGCCTCTTCTTATTTTCATATCACATGTCAGTTTATCATTAATTGCCATATCCCATAGTTCTCTATACCATTCCTCTAAATTGAGTTGGTTATCATTTTTCCAGTTTCTTGCAAAAATTAACCTTGCTGCCGTAATCATTATTACTATTAAGTCCTTATTTTCTTTCAACAATTGATCCTTCTTAACCAAATTCAATAAAGCCATTGACGGGGATATTTGAATATTTAATCCTGTTATTTCCCTTATTTCTTTAAAAATTTGGTTCCATTCTTGCTTTCTTAGTTCACATGACCACCACATATGTATATACATCCCCTTCTCTTTTTTTACACCTCCAGCATAGTGATGATACATTTTTATTTATTATATTCAGTTTTACTGGCGTTAAATACCACCTCCATATTACCTTATAACAATTTTCTTTTATCCTTACAGACATGTTCTTCATAATTCTTTGATCCCACATTTTATCCCATTCTTCTCCTATTACTTCTTTATCCAAATCATATTGCCACTGTGTTTTTAATCCTTGTGTATCCTGTTAGGCCTGAATTAATAATTTATATATTTGACTTACAGTTCCCTTTCTTTCTGTCTTTTCCTGTAATTTCAATCTTTTTTCAATAATCTCTTCAAATTTTGTCATTTTTCTACTTTTCCCTTCCTTACTATTCCATTCCCTTGTCCACCTTTCTATTTGAATCATATTAAACCAAGAAATCCCCTCTCCTCCCAAAATCTCTTTTATATTTCCTTTATCTCTCATCTTCTCCATCCAGTCTTTTATCCTATTTATCCCTTTATTTTTTGATATATTCTTAAGAGTTTTTTTAAAAAATTCTGGAATATTCTTTAAATCCACCACCTGGGATAAAGGAGAGATCGGTGGGCTCAATATACCTCTAAACTTTTTCCAATTTTCTAACATATTTTTAAGGAAAGGGTTAGTAATCTTTTTAATATCTTCTCCATTTTTTTCTTTAAACAATATACTTTCAATTCTTTCTTCCTTACCCTGCATTTCTATTTCTGTCCAAATTAAATTTTTATTACCTTTAATAATATCTGGAATATGTCTGAGCTGATTTGCTGTATAATATAATTTTAAATTGGGTAATCCAAGACCTCCCTTTTTTTGTGTTACATACCATAATTTCTTATTAATCCTCACTCATTTATTTCCATTGCAATAACAATTTATCATTATCTGCCATTCTTTCAGTTGTTTTTCTGTAATCTTTACAGGAAACATCCAAAATATAAAATTTAATTTTGAAATAATTTTCATTTTGCATAATGCCACTCTACCAAACCAAGAAATATTTAATTTCTGATAATCTTTTATCCTTCCAGTTATCTCTTTTTTCAATCTATCCAGATTTATTTTAATTATATCCTGTAAATTCCAAGTAATATTAATCCCTAAATATTTAATAACATTTCCCTTCAAATATTGTTTTCATTCTTCTTTTCTCCTCATCCGAGTGGTTTAACAATAAATATTCTGATTTTCCCCAATTTACTTTTAATCCCGTTATACCCTCGAATTCCTTCAAATGTGATTTAAGCCTTTCTGTTGTTTCTATTGGATTTTTAACTATTAGTAATGTGTCATCAGCAAATAAGTTTATCTTACCATTTTCTTTATGTTCTATCCCTACAATCTGTTTATCATCTCTAAATATCTGTGCCAAAAATTCTATTATCATTGTAAATAATACTGGAGATAAGGGACAACCTTGTGTTGTACCTCGGCCTAGGTGTATTGTCTCAGTTATTCCATCATTAACTATTACTCTAGCTGTATTCTGTGAATATAATTGGTGAATTATCTGCCTAAAATTAGGTCCAAACCCTAGATATTTAATTAATGTATTTAACGTATCCCATTAGCTAAATGCATTACATTAAGTACCTTTCTCATTAAATCTGACATTTGTCTGCCTTGTATAAATCCATTTTGGTCTTTTTCAATATAACTCCCCATAAAGTTATTTAACCTCTTTGCCATTATTGCCGTGAATATATTAGCATCTTGATTTATCAGTAATATGGGTCTATATGCTTCCATATTTATTCGATTTTTATCTGGTTTCAATATTAAAACAATCAATGACTCTTTCCATTATTGTGGGATTTCTTCTCCCATTAATATCTTATTAAATAACACTTTTAACTTTGATATAAGAATCTTTTTAAATACTTTATAATATTCTGGGCCTAATCCATCTGTTCCGGGGGTCTTTCTTGTCTTTAAGTTATTTATAATATCTTCTATTTCTTTATCAGTAATTAACTGCTCCATTTTATTTTTATCATCATCTAACAGTTTTTTATTAAAATTGTTTTTATATAATCTTCAATTTTCATTATAGAAGGATTTTTAATAGTATATAAAGTTTTATAAAATGTTTGAAATGCTTCCAATTTCTCCTTCATTTTATTACATCTTTTTTCATTCAAATCTTGTATTACTCCTATATTACTTTTCTTCTTTTTTAATAGAAGACACTTTAGCTAATAACTTGGAGTTCCTGTTACTAAATTCAAAAAAATCTCTTTTTAGAGATTTAATAAGAAAATTAAGTTTCTTAATTTATCTTCTCTTCTCTCTTTAAAAACAAAAGAAATTGTATGGAAACTTACTCTAATCAGCATGCCAAAAAGATGTCATGATCTCTTTATTAAAGAAGACAACAATCACTTTTGGAAAAACAGCTGGAATTTATATATTGCATATTTGATTGGCATTGTTTCAACTTGGATTATGGGAGAGAGAGCAGCCAGGAATATAATAGAAAATGCAGAGCACGACTGACATCTAGCATGCATTTTTTTCACTTGGTGTTCATCCAGGAGCCTGATACGCTGTGCCAGTGATACCCTACAGTTGTGCCAGACCACAGACAATGGCTCGGGATGCATATGGATTGTAGGGAATTATTCCATGTAAATCCAGCAGCATACATGTGACTATACTGTACATTGCACATGTGCAATCTATTATATTGGTATTAGCATAGATGTAATTGTCTGTCTTTCTGTAGTACATTCTGTGAGGACATGCGATTTGGTAATGGCAATACTACAATGTCTTTGTAACGTACAGTGCTTTGATAGACATTTGAATGGTGAAATTAATAAGTAAGGATGTGACGACTTCTTGCACATTTTCTGGTCCTAGAAAAAGGGGTGTCTCAATACATGAAGAAACTACGGTATGTCTAAAGAATTGTGAACTGTTGCAAGATCTTTTCACCTGCATGAGAGTGAAAAGAGCAGCACCAGGATGAGCCAAACTAACTAACTAACTAAATAACTATGTTTTGTACAAAATGTTGTGTCATGCACAAAACCTTTGTATTTTGCCCAAACACTCTGCAATTTGCATGAAAAAAAAATCTTGGATTTTATGGAATTAGGATTTCTACAAAAATCACTTTTGTGAATTTACAGGGGGGAAAATCTGAAATGTAAACATGCATGAAAAAAATCTCACACAGTGGGAGAAAAACGTCTGAAATTGTCCATTCTTACCTGTGAGAATGAATAAACAAAGGTTTACTTCTGACATGATGCAGTAGTTATGGGTTGGACTAGCACTGAAGAGACACAGGTTCAAATGCTCACTCAACCTTGAGGCAAAACCTTTGGGCCAATTGCTGGCTACCATTCATACCTCTCCCAGATGGTGGAGGTGCTGAAGCCCTTCCTGGAAACCACAGACATCTTGCGTGGTTATATGGCAAGCCTGGGGCAGGTCATCCCCCTGATTCATGCCCTCAATCAGCCCCTGGAGACTGCTGTGGCACCAGGATCCTCCCTCCTTCCACGGACCAGGGCTTTGGTGAAGAGGTTGCAGGCAGGCGTGCAGAAGCGACTCCATGCTGTCTACAGTGACAGAGCTTACCGCATGGCCTGCCTGTGTGCTCCTCGAATCGAGGGGGGCTTGGAAGCACGCACCTCAGACCTCAAGGAGTGGAGAACGGAGCTCTCCACTGAGGTCCGCAGGGTGTTGGGGGCACAACGCTTGTGTGGGGCAACGGGTATGTCAGGCCACGAGGGGCAGGGTGGTTTGCCCGAACCACAGGGAAGGACTTCACCTGGTGAAGGCTCCATTCACCACCAACATTACTGGAGCTCTGTGGTGACCTTGGCACTTGCCTCAGAGGAAAGACAGCTGGCTGAGGAGGATTTGGCAGAGATAATGGTGCGGGAATATCTGGCTGAGCCCCCTCAGCCCCACCAGTCAGATCCCCTCCATTACTGGGCTAGGAAACTAGTCATATGGCCGGAGTCGTCCAATGTGGCCATGGACCTCCTTTCCATCCCCCCCGCCAGCGTCCAGAGCGAGCGCGTGTTTTCCCATCTCGGAGACATACTCCGACCACGCCGCTCGCATTTGGATCCCGTTACTGTGGAGAGACTGTCGTTCATCAAGGTGAACCTTCCCTTGTTGGGCTTCCCCTCACTGAACCCAAAGAGGTAGGGTTCCAATGACAGTCTCTCCCTTAACACACCGTCTGCCTGCCTGCGCCCGCCTGCCTGCCCACCTGCCCACCCTCCAGTCCTCCCGGAAAAAAAAAAGACCTGCCTACTTGCCTGCCGGCCTGTAAACCGGCTCCTCAGTCAGAACTCCAGCTGCCGATTCCAGTCGCCTCCTCCGGCCAAGTTCCAACCAAGTCGTACCTGCCTGCCTGCCTGCTGGATCAAGTCAGACCAGCAGGCCAAGAACTGTTGAACTCCTGCCTGCCTGCCTGCTGGATCAAGTCAGACCAGCAGGCCAAGAACTGTTGAACTCCTGCCTGCCTGCCTGCTGGATCAAGTCAGACCAGCAGGCCAAGAACTGTTGAATTCCTGCCTGCCTGCCTGCTGGATCAAGTCAGACCAGCAGGCCAAGAACTGTTGAACTCCTGCCTGCCTGCCTGCCTGCTGGGTGACATAGTCCCGGCGGACTGTTTGTTCCACCTTCTGCCTCCCTGCCTGCCTGCTGGGTGACGTAGTCCCGGCGGGCTGTTTGTTCCACCTTCTGCCTCCCTGCCTGCCTGCTGGGTTACGTAGTCCCGGTGGGCTGTTTGTTCCACCTTCTGCCTCCCTGACTGCCTGCTGGGTTACGTAGTCCCGGCGGGCTGTTTGTTCCACCTTCTACCTCCCTAACTGGGAGGAGAGAACTCTTGCCTGGCACGGGTTAAATCACATCAGCTCTGCAATCTGAAGCCAGGTGATATGGTGATGGGGTGACGTGCAGACAGTCTTTGGTTGGGGCAGACCCAGGCCGACCCTCTTGGCATCCAAGCCTAAACCCTCTCTTGGCACACCCAGAGCCTGTCCCAGCACCCCCGGATGTGACAAGAGGGCCAGACAACCCTCTTGGTGCACCCAGAGCCTGTCCCGGCACACCCAGACTTGACAAGAGGGCCAGACAACCCTCTCTTGGCACACGGAAAGCCTGTCCCCATCCCCAAATGTGGCAAGAAGGCCAGCCAGGCCTCTTGGCAGTTGGCACACACAAAGCCGGTCCTGGCGTCCCGAACGTGCCAAGAGGGTCAGCCTGTCTCAGCCCCCCAAAACTTCCGAGGGCTATCTTTATCATGTCCGGGCGGTCTCAGCAGCCAAGTTGCAATCCCCCCCAGCTTTCTAGTTTTAAACGAGCATCTTTCTTTGTTTGCAGATTGTCAGCAAGTCTAGTTAGACATTGGTGGTGAGTGACAGGTGAGTTTCCTAGGCCTGTCTCAGACCCACCCAAAGCCTGTCCGGGCATCGCCCCATCACCCCATCGCCTGGCTTCAGATTGCAGAGCATCTGTTTCCGACAGCCCCGCGGATTAACTGCCGTTAGTAGCACCTTGGACCCTTTTCTCCTGTTGGTGCTACTGATTCCCTGAGAGCCGGGCTCTGCCCCCCCAAGCCTGTCCAGGCGTCCCCCGTACCAAGATGGACAACAACAACAACAACAACAGCAGCAGCACCTATAACAAGCCCAGTGGCTCAGCAGTACTGCAGTTTAACCCGCAGCGCCACTGTCTACCTTGCTGCCAACTTCCTCAGTGCCCGATGGGTCAACTCCAGAAGTCTACATTGCTGGCTACATGACAACTTTCCGAGTCCTGCAGCTCCTTCCACTTCCAAAAGGCCTGCGTGCTCATTCCAACTTCCTCAGGCTTGATTCTCAAATGGTGCTTGCTGACTTCAGCATCCTACTCTCCTCGGGCGTCCCCGTGCCAAGAGGGCCAGGTTCAGCCCCACCCGAACCTGACCAATGTGCTCCCTCCTCCTGAGATGTGCTGTGTGTGACATGTCCCTCCCTATCTCCAGGATCAGTATCCACTGATTCATTTATTCTGAAAAAATCTCGGAAATGCGTATTTATATGTATTTCATGATTCCAGCCTCCTTGGGCTTCATTCCAATTATTCATGCCTGTTCATTCCGGCCTCCTAGCCTTCTCTACTGCCCCAGAAGGCTGGCAGAAGCTGGGTGAAAAGCAACGGGACATAGCTCACCCCGTCACATGAATTCAAACTGCAGTGCTGATCTTCTGATGGACAAGCCCAATGGCTCAGCAGTTTAACAGGCAGTGCCACAGTCTATGTTGCTGCTATGTGCAACCTGTGAGGGCGTCCCCCCCACCTCACCAGGCATCAATTCCAGCCTCCTTGGGCCATGCTGGCCCCAAATCCTGCATCCCTCTCCAGCTGCCTTGGGCTTGCCTGCTGCTGATTCTGTGCCAAGAATCGGGCCAAGGGCCTTCCAAATCTTGACTGCTGGGTGAAGATGCCTCATTGGGCCAAGTTCTTTCCGGCCTGCCTGCCTGCTTATTCAAAGGGCTACATTAGTGCTCCAAAGTCCACTCGGGCTTCATTCCTAATTCCTGGCTGTTCATTCCAGCTTCCTACTGCCTCAGGTAGGCAGAACCTGGAACAAACTACGGGAGCTCAGCTCACCCCATTGCATGGATTTGATCTTCTGCTCGAGAAGCCCAGCAGCCCCGTGTATTAACCACCGTTACGTTAGTAGCACCACCCTATTCATTTGTTGTTGCTGTTGTTGTGCAACCTCAGTTGCCTCCTGGGGGCAAACTTAACTATGCAGGCAAATGTGATGTTCCCAAAGAAGGCAAGAGTCTGCTTTCAAGCCTGTCTGGGCATCCAAGCGCCAACCAGGCCTGTCTCAAGCCCCCCCCCCCAAGCCTGTCCGGGTGTCCCCTGTGCCAAAGAGGGCCTGTCTCAGGCCCACCCAAAACTGGCAGACTGTTCATTCCAGATTCCTAGCTATTCTACAGCCTCAGTAGGTAGGCAGAACTTGGAACAAACTACGGGAGCTCAGCTCACCAGCGCCCCCGTGGATTAACCACCGTTACATTAGTAGCACCTTGGACCCTATTCATCTGCTGTTGTTGCTGCAGTTGTGCAACCTCAGTTGCCTCCTGGGGGCAAACTGAACTACCTTTGCGCTGAAGAAGACAAGAGTCTTCTTTCCTTTTGCTTCCTTCCTTTTGCCTCTGCCTCTTCCTTTTCCTCTGCCCCCCCCAAGCCTGTCCGGGCATCCCCGTGCCAAGAAGGCCGGGCTCTGCCCCACCCAATGCATGTCCTGCCCTCCCATGCCAACACGGTGCTCCAAGTCCACTCAGACTACTGCCTGAGTAGGTTGGCAGACCTTCCGATCAACAAGCCTAGTGGCTCAGCAGCAGTTTAACTCAGTAGGTAGGCAGAAGCAGGAACAAGGGACAAGAGCCCAGGTCACCCCATTGCATGGATTCGAACTGCTGATATTCCGCTCGAGAAGCCCAGTGGCCACCCTGATTAACCGCTATTAGTAGCACCTTGGTAGCAGTTGGACCCTATTCTCCTGCTGTTGCTGCTGCTTTGACAACCTCAGTTGCCTCCTGGGGACAAACTTAAGTAAATTTGCAGGCAAATGTGATGTTGCAGAAGAAGAAGACCAGAGTCTCCTGTGGCTGCCTTTTGCCTCAGTGCCCGATAGGGCCAAAAGAGCCTGCTTTCCGGCTGCCGTGTGCCTGAGTGCCCGATGGGGCAACACCCTCTACTTTGCTGCTGCCAACTTACCTCAGTGCCCCGATGGGGCTCAAAAGCCTGCTTTCCGGCTGCCGTGTGCCTGAGTGCCCGATGGGGCAACACACTCTACTTTCAGATGGCAGAGCTCGTCTGGTTTTCAACCCGTGCCAAGGGGGCCGGCCTGTCTAAGCTCCTCCAAACCTCCGAGGGCTATCTTTATCATATCCGGGCGGTCTCAGCAGCCAAGTTGCAAGCAATACCCAGCTTTCTAGTTCTAAATGAGCATCTTTGTCGCCCCATCGCCTGGCTTCAGATTGCAGAGCTGATCTGTTTCCGACAGCCCTGCAGCCCCGTGGATTAACCGCTATTAGTAGCACCGACCCCTGTTCATCTGATGGTGCTGCTGGTGCTGTTGGAAGTTGCAAGCAACCTCAGTTGCCTCCTGGGGGCAAAAACCTTTCCTTTGCAGGCAAATCTGATGTTGCTGAAGAAGCCCATAGTCTGCTCTGCTGCTTTTTGCCTCAGTGCCCCGATGGGGCAAGACACGGTACTTTGCTGCTGCCAACTACCTCAGTGCCCGATGGGGCCAAAAAAGCCTGCTTTCCTGCTGCCTTTTCCCTCAGTGTCCAATGGGGCCAAAAGAGCCTGTTTTCCTGCCGCCAACTTCCTCAGTGCCCGACGGAGCCAAAAAGCCTACTGTGCTGCCAAATACCTCCTTGCCTCCAGTCCTCCTGAGGGCAAACTCTACTTCACTGGCAAATGTAATGTTGTGCTGAGCTGAAGACAAACTGAATGCCTCATGCATGCCTCTGCCAAAGGGACCTCTCATTCTGCTGGGGCTAAATATAACTCCCTCAATGCCATGGGCTTCTGTGCCTTGTGGTAAACTCTCCTGGGGGGACCCAAATTGTGGGTGAATAACTCAGAGTTCCAATATCCAATCTTCACCAAAGTTGGCAGGCATGTTGGGGAAAGACATAAGAAGCTCTGTTGTGATTCTGGAGTCTCTAAGTACCTGGGGGGGAACTTTCCTGGGGGTCCTCTTTGTGACTATATAACTCGGGGTTCCGTGATCCAATGTTCACCAAACTTTCGGGAGTTGTAAAAATGCGTCTGAGGAAGCTTCCCTGTGCATTTGGTGTCTCTAGATCATCGGGGGCCAGTGTTATATCTGTTTAAAGCGCAGATGAATCAACAGATCGATTCCGATTCGTCGAAGAATATTCGTATATTCGTTGATTTGTTAACCTTGACGAATAACGGATCAAAACGAATCGCCATTTTTTTGATTCATCCCCATCTCTAGTGTGCACCTTTGAAAAACCTTTTGTAGACCATAAGATATCAGTGGGTGGATCCTGGGGGTGTGAAAATCTTTCAGTTTGAAGTAGGTTCGATTTCTCTGAAAATCTGTGTTTTCTTCTCAACCATATCTTATGGTGGATTGTGAAATTTGTTTCTTGTGCACATTGTTTTTAATGTGCACACTTATTTTTGCCTTTTGCCTGATGGTTACAGTTTGAAAGGAAGCCATTGAAAGTAGGCATTGAAAATATGCATCCTTGTGTATATTTTCTGTCATTTGCCTTTTTAAGCTACTCATATTTTAACTGTGCACATTGTTTTATGCCCACCTTATTTCTCTGAAACATGCCATAAATCTTTCAAACTTGAGCATTCCTGAGGGTTCACAATCAGTGAGAAAGTGCTATTTTCTGTTGCACCCAATGAATTTGTTTTTCATCTCTATAGAGGAGCAAGAGCAAAAAGGGGGCGCACAAGCTTTTCCCCCTTGTTTATTCTCACCTCCTCACCCGATCACTCTCTGTTTCTGTCTGTGTCTGCATCTCTCTCTCTGTGTGTGTCTCGGGGGAAGGAAGGGATTACAATTCTGATCTATAAAATGCAAATAACCTCCACATTATGTTGATATAAAATGTGAATAAATGTCATATTCTGCTAAAAAAATTAATGGAAGGAGAGTTAAGGCAAGGTTTCAATTTCTTCTGTTTTTAAAGCCCCTGAAATCTGTATTTCTTTCAAAGAGATCTCTTACAGCTTGCTTGAATGCCTTCCTGCAGTACTTCAATGCTGGTGTTGAAATATGTAATAGATTTGGCCTATATAAAGCTATATTAATTGCTTTGGTCTTTGGATGAAAGTATCAGACGTCCTAATTGTGCCCTGCAAAGTTTAGGACACAAACAAAAGTTCTCATTGTGAACCTGCCAATTAAGGCACCAGCCAATAAGGAAAGTAGATGAGCCTGTGGCTTTTGTCAGGTTAACTAAGGTCGTGCCTTTGCTAATGCACAGGTTCTTAAAGAGCCTTGGCATTCAGCCGGGTTAAAATCTCTGCCAGACTTCAGCTTTCTATTAATGGGTTTGCAGTGAGTCCCATGCTGGGAACAATGTTAACAGAGAAACATTCGGAATCTGCCTGTACAACTGGAGGGACATAAGAGGTTCTCTGAGATGTTTCCACCAAGAGTTTCATTAAACGATTGTGATGAAGTGCTCTGTGGGGCCAATTCCAAAGTAACAGTTTTTTTTCTTGCTGCCTGTGAAAAAATCCACAGGAATTGTGTTTCTGTTGGTATGCAAGAAGATCTACGAGGAAGAGTTTAGATCCATGCCTGTTCTCTTACCCATTCTGTTAAATCCATTTGCCAGTTAGATTGAAATAGACTGTAACTGATCCATTCAGTAACTGGACAAGAGAGGTATCTGTCAGGGAGGAAGGGAAGTGTGTTTTGTTGGACCCCACAAGGGTTAAAGCAATAGGTTAGTATGGACAGGGCCAGAAGGAGCTTGAGAGTGGCATTCCAGATTCTGTGTTTCCTTTCCATTGGAAAGCAAAATATCACCTCTATGGTCCCTGCATTATTGCATGTTTCTAGGGTGGTGTCCTATTTCCCAACTAGAGGTCACTCAGAACCACAATACTGTCATCATAGAACATATAGATCAGTGGTTCCCAACTATGCTTCCCCTGCCCCAAATGCAGAACTCCCAGAAATCCCGGCCAGCACAGCTAGTGGTGAAGACTTTTGGGAGTTTCAGTCCAAGAACATCTGGGGACCTATAGTTGCAAGCCAATGATATAGATGTACATTGTTTTCTGGTTGTTGACTGATGAACAGTTGGCAACAATTATAAACGGAAAATCTATCTGAGGGTGTGTTGAGTATATAGGGTAGAGACAAATGTTGATGGCTGGATCTCTATTGAGGTCTATTGCATGTTATAATGCCAAATACTGATTGCTTCTGCATGGCAGATGTAAGGGACTGTTGAATATTGACTGTTGGTACACGTTAGCTGTCAAATATTATCACATCCACCATCCCATATGGGTTTGGCATCTGCCAGTTACTGTCAAATGGTTGTTACTTCTTCATAATTATCAGATTCCATCCAATATTCCATGCTACATGAACATGATGCTACTGTCAATATTGACAGCTCCTCTATGTCAGCTGTCAAATATTAGATGCCCCCAGATGAAGTTTTAATGTGCAATTGCTGTGCCTCATTCATAGACTTTTATGGAGGATGCCCATATGTCACTCTTCTTCCATCTGTAACCATAACATGTTATCCTGCTATTTCTTCTGCTTAACTAAAAAAAATCTATTTAAGAGGGAAAGACAGAATAGCCTCTCAGTGCTTTTTGATGGGTAATGCTAGGAGTACCCTATAGCACCCATTGTCATGTTGGACTGCTAGATTTTGGGAAATGACAAATTTTAACAGCTGCTATAGAAGCTTTGGATATTCATCAAAGAATGTTAAACAGCAAGTATCCATTGGATAGGTTTCCACATAATATAGATTCTGTGGGGAACTCCCACCACCAAGTCATTTCAGCTCAAATGAGGGTCAAACTAGATTATATCCTCTGATCATCAAAGAAGTGCTTCATCAAGGGGTGGAAGGTGTCTGCAAGTGATTTTGACCACCTATGTATTTTGCTTGCAGTGTGCTCTTTTCTGATTGGCCATCAGAAGGTAACTGTGGGCATAATTTGGAGATCTGTTTGCCGAGGCATGGACCTCTGTGGAAATACCACTGTGGGAAGGAGCACAGGTTAATCATAGGGAAGATGCATACTCCTTAATATCTAGTTTTAGCCCATGTAAACAAACTTGTGGCAATATTTCGCAAATCAGGTTAAGAAGCTTATCCCTAGGGATCTGTCATTTACAACAAGGGCAGCTGAGGTTGAACAGCAGCCCTCTGCACTGTTCTTTCCAAACCAAGTGTCCTTCTCAACCTGGCATTCCTGAGGTGGTATTTCAAAACAGAAGAGACAAAGGTCTTTGGCAGCATCCAATATCAATGTTGCTAAGCACCAGATGTCAGAATGTGGCCCTTCAGAAGGGTGTGTCGGTCATCTGGACTCAGTTAGATGTGTACCGAGGGCTTTGTGACCTTTTTATGAGCCTTTCATGGATCGGGGGAACAAAGGACCTGGCACCTTTTTGTCTCTTGAATATTCCTTTGTTGGCTCTCAATGCATCTCAGACAGCAAGACCCAGATATACCGCTTGTCTCTTCTTGGTGGATTGCTTTTAGAACAAAGGGATTGCAAATGGAAATGACACATGGAATGTTCTTGGAGAAAGGTCTGGTCCTTCCCTGTTGCTTTCATGCCATGGTGATGCGATTATTGGCTGGTACAGGAGGCGTCTGCTGGCTTCTGCTATCCTCTCTTCTTGGAAGGTGGCTATTTTGGCAGATCCCAGCAATGGAAAGGATGGCTGTAGGATGCCAGGTTTAGGTGTCTCAAAGCCATCATGTGTTACAGGCATTGCTGAGAATCCTTTTTTTGAAAAGTACTTGGTTTAATACAACTAAATGTTGTTCGACTGCCAAACCTCTGAGGTTATTAGAGAATAATTGGGGTTCTATGCTAATCGGCCATGTGTTTTAGGCTAGCCCAACCTGCATGTTTCGCAGAACTCTGATTACTTGTGGGTTTTGGTCAGACTCAACAAACCAAAGTATGTTCTTTAAGAACTTGTCCTAAGTGTGCATTACACCACTGGCCTAAAATCTGAATTATAGTTCTGACTCACCTGCTCCTCCTTTTATTAGACATATCTGGGACTAAAGTCTCAGAGTACAGGGCATGTAATAATGGGCTCAAGTTACAAGAAGCCAGATGTAGGCTGAATATCAGTAAAACACTTCTTAAATGTTAGAGCAGAACAAAATGGAACCAATTATCTCCAGAGGTGGTGAGTGCTCCAAAGCTGGAGGCATTCAATGGAAAACTGGGCAACCATCTCTCAGATCTGCTTTGATTTGCATTCAGCAGGGGTTGGACTCAATGACCTTATAGGCCCCTTCCAAATCAATGATTCAGTGATTCTATGAGTTCCAACCCCTACCTTTCTGACTGAATCTCCTTATTAACCTATCTAATCAGCAACAACAGACTATTTACCAGATACACTGTTTGACCTTTTTCTGCTGAGGCAGGAGGTGAGCTGTGTTTGGGAGGACATTTTATTTGGTGAGGTATTTTCTTCTAGGCTGACCTTTGTTCTCCCTGACTGCATGGTCTGAGGGGGCGGGCTTTTGGCTTTAAATGTGGGCTGGCAGAAGCTCTAAGCCCTTTTCCTGAAGAGGAGCTGAGGCAGGAGGTGAGCTGTGTTTGGGAGGACATTTTATTTGGTGAGGCATTTTCTTCTAGGCTGACCTTTGTTCTCCCTGACCGCATGGTCTGAGGGGGTGGGGGTTTGGCTTTAAATGTAGGCTGGCAGAAGCTCTAAGCCCTTTTCCTGAAGAGGAGCTGAGGCAGAAATTTTCTGATTCTATATTTGACTCTAATCTGGTAAATATGAAAGCCAAATAGCATTGCATACACCTGGGGGGCAGGAAAGTTTTAGGGGTAGGATCAGACTTCCTTCCTTTTTTAATTCACTGACCAATCAGTCGAGATGGAGAGTGCAGGATCTGTTGCACTTGTAACACCTGTGGCATGTTTGTTTTCTTGCCAATGAGGTGCCTGGGTAGAAATGTTCTAAGTGTTAGTTGGTGGTCCTCCTGGAAGACAAGGTTCAGCAGCTGGAGGCCTGTGTTCTAATCTCCGCACTCTTAGGGAGCAGGCTGGGTAGGTGGGGCTCGTCAGCCTTGGAAGGCAGCCCATCTAGGAGAGGGAAAACTCCGATTTCAAACCTCCACTGCCTTGTGGCTATATCCACTGATATCCACCCTCATTAGTGCATATGCACCAACACTGTCATCCACAACAGAAGCCAAAGACAAATTCTATGACGATCTGGCAGCTACTATCAAAAAAATCTCCAAGAGAGAACCACTGTTCATTCTCGGCAACTTTAACGCTAGAGTTGGTGCTGATCACAATTCTTGGCCCACTTGTCTAGGCCGTTTTGGCATTGGGAAGATGAATGAAAATGGCCAACACTTGCTGGAGTTTTGCTGTTATTATGGTCTTTGTGTCAGCAACACATTCTTGAATATGAAGCTTCAACACAGAGTTCCCTTGAGACATCCAAGATCGAAGTATTGGCATCAGCTCGATTTGATCCTCACTAGACGTTCTAGCCTTCCTAGTATTACGATCACACACAGTTACCAAAGTGCTGACTGTGATACTGATCACTCCCTGGTGTGTAGTAGAGTAAAACTGTGAGCAAAGAGATTGTATCACATGAAAAAGGAAGGAAGACCATGTATTGACATCAGCAAGACTCGCGATCAAAGAAAAGTGGAGGAATTTGCCCAAGCGCTTGAGGAAACCCTTCCAGGCCCGGCTGATGCAAATGCACCTGAACGATGGGAACATTTCAAGAACGCTAGACCAAAAAGACGGCAGACTGGTTTGAAGCCCATTCGGAGGAGTTGATGCCAGCCATCGAGGATAAGAGGAGAGCTCTAGCAGCACACAAAGCCTGTCCTAGTGAGTACAACTTGCAGGCTCTTCGACTTGCTCGTAGCAAAGTCCAACAGGCTGCCAGGAGATGTTCCAATGATTATTGGCTTCAGCTCTGCTCTCAGATACATATAGCAGCGGACACAGGTAACATCAAGGGAATGTATGACGGTATCAAGCAGGCTTTAGGTCCAGTACAGAAGAAATCTGCTCCTTTGAAGTCTGCTACAGGCGTGATCATCCAGGACCGAGCACAGCAGATGGAACACTGGGTGCAGCACTACTCTGAGCTATATTCCAGAGAGGATGTAGTAACCAAAGAGGCACTAAATAACATCGGTTGCCTGCCTGTCTTGGAAGAGTTGGACAGTGAACCAACTTTAGCAGAAATAAAAGCGGCCTTGGATTCCCTTGCCTCCGGCAAGGCACCTGGGAAGGATAACATCCCCACTGAAGTGCTGAAGTGCTGTAGAGAGATCATCACCACCGAGCTGTATGAAATCTTTTGTCTTTGCTGGAGGGAAGGTGGAGTACCACAGGACATGAAGGATGCAAACATCGTCACATTGTATAAGAACAAAGGAGACAGGGGCGACTGCAATAACTACCGTGGCATCTCTCTTCTCAGCGTTGTAGGGAAGCTGCTGGCCCGTGTTGTGCTGAAGAGACTCCAGGTGCTTGAAGACAGAGTCTATCCAGAAACACAGTGTGGATTTCGAGCTAATAGATCCACTACTGACATGGTATTCTCCCTTAGACAGTTGCAGGAGAAATGTAGGGAACAACAACAGCCACTCTTTGTGGCCTTCATAGATCTCACAAAGGCCTTTGATTTGGTTAGCAGGGACAGCCTTTTTTAAATACTTCCCAAGATTGGATGTCCACCTCGACTCCTTAACATCATCAGGTCCTTTCATGAGGAAATGAAGGGCACTGTAGTTTTTGATGGCTCAACATCAGATCCCTTTGACATCCGAAGCAGAGTGAAACAGGGCTGTATCCTCACGCCGACCCTGTTTGGGATCTTTTTTGCTGTCATGCTGAAGCACGCCTTTGGAACTGCAACAGAAGGTGTCTATCTCCGGACTAGATCGGATGGAAAGCTCTTTAATCTGTCCAGATTGAGAGCGAAGACCAATGTCCAGCTGAAATGCATGCGGAACTTCCTCTTCGCTGATGATGCAGCTGTTGTTGCCCATTCTGCTGAAGACCTCCAACAACTCATGAATCGCTTTAGCAAGGCCTGCCAAGACTTTGAATTAACAATCAGCCTGAAGAAAACACAAGTCATGGGCCAGGGCATGGACTCACCTTCCTCTATTACCATCTCCACACAAGAATTGGAGGTTGTTCATGACTTTGTGTACCTTGGCTCAACGATCTCTGACACTCTCTCCCTAGATGTCGAGCTGGATAAATGTGGGAGTTTGCTGACTCCATTACAGCTGAGTAAGGAGGTCATGTACCCTGAATGCATTAGCCAAATGCCTAGCTCATTAACACAGTTAACCTGTATATGTGTCAGTTGTTGCTAGGCAGAATGTACTTGATGCCTTATTGGTTGTAATATGATTACTGTGTAATTTGAGTACTGAATAAAAGGAGGTGCGAGGCGTGGCCAAGGAGATTCCTTTTCCTGTAGGCACGACCGAGCATGCTTTGTTTTTGAATCTTCGGCTGCAGTCTGTTTGTTTTCTTCAGAGATCTCTCCCGTTTACTGGTGTTGGAGCTGGACTCCGGCAGGTGGTGCCCCGTGTGAGGCTTGTTTTTTGTGTGAGGTTTATTTTTCGTGTGAGGCTGTTTTTTGTGTAAGGCCTGTTTTTGTGAGGCTTAATTCTTGAGGCTTATTTTTCTGTGTGAGGCCAAAATTTTTGTGTGAGGTTTATCTTTTGTGAGGCTCGACAATTGAACCGGTTTGCACTTACCCACGCCCGGCAAGGGTTACAGACGCGTCACGCATCCTTAGGATCCTGGGTAAGTGTTTTTTGTCCAGCTGGAATATAGCTGTTATGGGTTCATCATTGTCTTCAGCCCAGAAACAATATGAGGATGACCTCCTCTATTTGTTAACTAAAAATGGACACACAGTTACAGAGAAGGAGGTTGAAGATCTAGTTTTTGCTATAAAGGATGTGTGTCCTTGGGTGCCAGAAAGCGGCACAATAAAGTTGGAAGATTGGTGTAGAATTGGCTGCAACTTCCAGGATTATCCAAAAATTTCATCAAAAGTGCTTTTTACATGGTGTCAGGTCCGTGCTTGTTTAAAGGGACTGACGCCCAATAACATCTTGTTTGCTCAACAACAGGAAGCAGGCTGCTTTAATCTTCCTCCATTGCCTCAATTGTTACCACCTGTTCCTATAGTGCCCGTAGTGCCGCCACCTTGTTATGAGCCGCAAAAATGCAAACCTCCTGATATTGGACTTAATGATAATGGTGACTTTGTTGCCCCTGATTTATTTCCAGATGATTATGGTTTAATTTGTTTGCTGCAACAGTTGCTTCTGCTTTATTAGACTTGGGGGATGCAGGAAATACCATCGTTTCTGCTTTCCCTGTAATCCATGGTACGCCTGCAGTAGCAAATAACCCCGGAATTCCAGATAGATATGATCCTTTGGGATATCAATTTATTAAGGAGTTGCAACGCAGCATTAAGGATAATGGCATTCAAGCTCCATACACTCGGGCTATCCTTGATAATTTGGCTCAACAACGCCTTCTTCCTGCTGATTGGAAAATACTCATTAGGTCCCTCCTTCCCCCTGCCCAAAATTTGTTATGTATGGATGAGTGGCGGCAAAGAGCACAAGAACAGTTTGAAAAGAATCAAAGGGCTAACCCCAGAATTAACATTAATAGAGACATGCTTTTGGGGGAAGGAAATTTTTCTACTTTAACTCAACAACTTCCTTTGACAGATCAAGCATTGGATCAAATAGCAGACATTGTGGTAAAATCATGGAAAAATGTCAAAGTATTAAAAAATTTACAGGCCTGAACAGAGCAGAGCAGAAGTACTAATGAACTGCCATGTCATGCAGGTGTGTAAGTATAAAAGTGCTGAGTCACAGAGACTATGGAAAGGATGATGCAACATCTGGGTGAAGACTGGATGATGCAACATCTGCCCTGATTGGGCAAGGGCAGATGCTTATGTGTATATAGTTGAGTTGTACAGAACACCACCACCACTTCTACAAATGTTGATTTCATGCTGTCACGCTGCCGCTTTGTATATTTGCTGTAAATACACGTGTCGGGCTGGAAGAGAACGTGTCTGTGTGAGTTATTTTTACCATCAGGACCAGAATCAACTCTCAGCTAGCGGCTTGCAGGATTCCGCGTTAACAAAGGTCATGGGCCCAGCGACGCGCCCTGCGCAGACCGTCTACTGCTGAGAATGTTGGTGAGTACCAGTGGGTGCCACTATAATAGAAGGAGGAAGAAATAGAGGTCCTGAAAGAAAGCAGTTCTGCTGTTGTGTGCCCAGGAGGGGAAGGAAAACAGAGGACTGAGAGAAGAGCAGGCAGCATGGCGTTTGGGGGAACAAGCCTGGGAGGTTTTCCCTTAACGAAGTTAAATGACTGTAATTACCAGACGTGGTCCGTCAAAGCTGAGATGCTATTAAGGAGGGAAGATCTGTGGCAGATTGTAACCAACCTCCCAGCACAGCTTGATGAAGAGGAGGAACGTAAAAATGAAAAAGCTCTGAGTACTTTGATACTTTGCTTGGAAGACAACCAATTAATCCACGTGCGTGGCTTGGCTACGGCGAAAGAAGTTTGGCAATGTCTCAAGAGAATTTACGTGAGAGATTCAGCAGGATCTAAAGTATCCTTAACAAGAAAGCTCTACAGGTGCAGATTACAGCCCGGTGAGAGTGTGTCTAAACATTTGCAAGAGATAAAAAGTCTCTTTAATGAGCTGGAGCAAAGGAATGTGCAGTTTCCAGAAATCCAGAAAGTGTACCTCATTCTAAGCAGTTTATCTGATGAATACGACACTCTGGTCACCAGTTTAGAGTCTATGCCTGAGGCGAATTTGACCCTGGAATACCTGACGGGCAGATTGCTGGAACAGGAACGACGTAAGAGTGAAATGTCTGGTGACGGAGAGAAACAAAACATCCAGCGTCGAAGGAACCAAGACGGCTGGAGGAAAAAGACAGATTACAGCCTACACAGAGAAACAACTCTTAGGAGAGAAGAGAGTGGTCGTGCTATGACCGTGAGACGCTGTTTTGGCTGTGGATCTGTAAATCATCTTCTGAGAGACTGTAGCAGAGACGACAGAAAAGCTGGCTGCAAAAGTGAAAGAAGCACCGAAAAGAGAAAAGGGAGGATTTCTCTTGTCCAGGCAGCAAGAGATAAATCCAAGGTCGTTCAGCAAGCTTGCTGGATAATTGACAGTGGGGCCGTTACACATTTAACTAATGAAATAGATTTGTTTCTTTCTCTAGGTGCTTCGGAACAAAGCAGCGTGAGCCTGGCAAACGGACAGAAGTTGCCTGTTGCTGCAGAAGGGACAGTTTTTGTGTCAGGTTTGGAACAAGAACTCAAAGGTGTTCTTCATGTACCACAGTTGGACTGTAGCATCTTAAGTGTGTCTGCTTTAGTAAAACAGGGCTTTGTAGTCATATTTGAAAATGATGAGTGTAAAATTAAGAAAGGAAAATGTGTTTGCGCAAGGGCAAAACAAGAAAATAATTTGTACGTTTTGAGGTGTAAAATACAAAGTGACACACATGTAACAGTGAAAAACGCACCTCAGCATGATAAATGTGCACACCTGTTACACAGGAGGTTGGGTCATGCAAATTTTAGAACAATTCAGAGAATGCAAGCAGTGGCAAAAGATGTACAGTTGAAAGAGTGTAAAAATTATTTAGATTGCAACGTGTGTAAAATGGCAAAATCTAAAGTAAGCCCCAGAAACAAGGAACGAACCAGTCAAACACAAAGGCCCTTTCAACTGGTACATGCAGACTTGATTGGCCCTTTTGCATCATCTTTGGGTGGAGCAAAATATGTCCTGGTAATTGTAGATGATTATTCAAGGTATTCTTTTTGCTACTTATTGAAAACAAAGGCAGAGGTGTTTAGCAACTTCAGAAATTGGCTAAGCTTCATTGAGAGACGTTATGGCCACAAGGTGGCGCAAATCCAGACGGATAGAGGGTCTGAGTTCCTATCTAACAAATTTCAAAGCTGGTTGAAGGAAAATGGGATATATCATAGAAAAACTAGTCCATATTCACCCTTCCAAAATGGCGTGGCAGAAAGAAGAAACGGGGTGTTGCAGACAATGAAAGACGCATTGTTAGCTGACGCTAACATGAGTCATGGCCTGTGGGGAGAAGCCCTGCTTACATCGAACTACATAAATAACAGATTGTTATCTTCTGCAATAGGGCAGACTCCTTATTTTATGTTATATGGGAGAGAGCCATCTTTAAAACACATGAGGGTGTTTGGGTGCAGTGCGTGGGTGCACATCCCAAAAGAGACAAGAAGGAAGGGACAACCAAAGGCAAAGAAAATGAAATTCATAGGTTATGAAAGAGGTTCAAAGGCATACCGCTTCCTTGATGGAAACAGCAATGTAGTGATTTCGAGGTCTGCCAATTTTTGTGAACATGAGAATTGGGATAGGGTTCATGCTAATTCCCAAGTTTTCATACCATTCACAAACACAAGAGAGTGTGAGAATAGGCAGTTAGAGACAAAAGAAGAAGAAACAGAAGAGAGCCAGTCCAAGACAAAAGATGAAGAAGACGATGGGCAGTGTAGTGATCAAGAAAGTGAGATAGGAATTAAGCAAGAACCAAAAATTGAGGATGAGCCACAAATCCCCAGGAGGTCAGAGAGAGTTAACAAAGGGGTTCCGCCTGCAAGGTTTGGTGTAGGAGAAATAAGGGTGTGCCATGTGTATCAGGAACCAAAATGTTATGAAGAGGTCATGTTACTTCCTGAAGTAGAAAAGAAAAGATGGCAGGAAGCCATGATTGAGGAAATGAAGTCTATGGACGACCACAAGGTCTTCACAGAGACTAGGCTGCCACAGGAGCATAAAGTGATTGGCAGTAAGTGGGTTTTCAAAAGAAAGTTACAAAACAATGGGGACTTTAGGTATAAAGCGAGGTTGGTGGCTCAGGGATTTACTCAAAAGAAACATTTGCACTATGATGAAGTATTTTCCCCTACAGTGAAAGCAGAAACTATGAGGGTAGCTTTGACTCTAGCGGCATCTAGAGGGTATTTGATAAATCATTATGATATAACGACTGCATACTTAAATGCTGACTTAAAGGAAGAATTATACATGGCAAAAGCACCTGGCTTTGAAGGGTCAAGACCAGGAATGGTTTACAGGTTAAATAAGGCCATTTACGGGCTGCGACAATCAGCCCGAAACTGGAACCAATGTTTACATACAGTGTTAGAAAAAATGAATTTTAAGAATAGTCTGGCTGATCCATGCTTATACATACAAGAATGTGGAAGTGAGCTAAATATTTTGTTGGCATATGTGGATGACATTTGTTTTATGACAAAAAATCAGAGCCAGATGAATTTATTTGAAAAACAACTGAAAAAGGAATTTAAACTGAAAAATTTGGGTCCAATACAAAATTATTTAGGGGTGCAAATACAGAGAAAAAATGAAGGTTTTGTATTAAACCAAAAGTTAAAAATTGAACAAATGTTGGAGAGATACAATATGCAAGATTGTAAAGATGTACAAACCCCCATGGTAATAGATTTTCAAAAGTGTGATGAAGAAAACAAAGAGTTTGAGAGTCAAGAAATTTATCATTCTGCAATTGGCAGTTTGATGTATTTAGCAAATTGGACTAGGCCTGACATTTCAGCAGCAGTGAACATTCTTAGTAGACATGTGTCGAAGCCCACTGTGAAACACTGGCAGGGTGTAAAAAGAGTTTTTAGATACTTAAAAGGAACAAGTGACAAGTGTTTGATCATAAATCCTTCAAAAGAGTTAAATTTACAGGCCTACGTTGACAGTGATTGGGCAAATGATGAAAGTGACAGGAAGTCAATGTCCGGATTCGTTGTAATGTTTGCAAATGTTTTAGTAGGGTGGAAGTCCAGAAAACAGAGTTCTGTGGCTACTTCGACAGCAGAAGCTGAATTCGCAGCTTTGTCGGAAGTATGCTCAGAATTAATCTGGTATAGACAATTAATTAAGGATTTAAAGATAGAAACACATAAACCAATAAAGGTCTTAGAAGATAATACAACCTGCTTACAAATGGCTGTAACAGAAAAAATGCGAAATAGGAGTAAACATGTTGACATCAAATATCATAACGTAAGAGAAGCCATAAAAGAAAAATTAATAGAGTTACAATACTGCAAAACGGATAAAAATGTTGCTGATATTTTTACAAAACCTTTGAGTGTTCAAAGACACAGTGAAATAATCAAAGAGTTGGGTTTGAATCTTGTTCAGGCGTAAATTAGGAGGGGTGTCAAAGTATTAAAAAATTTACAGGCCTGAACAGAGCAGAGCAGAAGTACTAATGAACTGCCATGTCATGCAGGTGTGTAAGTATAAAAGTGCTGAGTCACAGAGACTATGGAAAGGATGATGCAACATCTGGGTGAAGACTGGATGATGCAACATCTGCCCTGATTGGGCAAGGGCAGATGCTTATGTGTATATAGTTGAGTTGTACAGAACACCACCACCACTTCTACAAATGTTGATTTCATGCTGTCACGCTGCCGCTTTGTATATTTGCTGTAAATACACGTGTCGGGCTGGAAGAGAACGTGTCTGTGTGAGTTATTTTTACCATCAGGACCAGAATCAACTCTCAGCTAGCGGCTTGCAGGATTCCGCGTTAACAAAAAAGATCCCAGTTCAGGGAGAGACAGTTGCTAGCTTCGCCAATATATGCCAAGGTCCAAAAGAGTCCTATACTGACTTTGTGAATCGTCTTATTATAGCAATAGAACGCCAAGTTGAAAGCTATGCTGCTAGAACCATGCTTATAAAACAGTTGGCGTTTGAAAATTGCAATCAGGACTGTAGGGCCGCCCTGACGCCTATCTATAATAAGCCAGAAACTTCTATAAATGACATGTTGAGGGTCTGCCAAAATGTTGGAACTCACAGCCACAAAGCTCAACTCCTGGCTGCTGCAGTTCATGTTACTAGCAATCCAGCGAAGGGCAAAAAATGTTTCGGATGTGGGATGGAAGGCCATTTAAAAGCTCAATGCCGTTCCTTGCCACGGGAAGCAGCTAGACCCTCTAAAAAGTGCCCTATTTGTCAGAAAGGCTACCATTGGGCTAATCAATGTAGATCTAGACCCAATATAGATCAGGGTGCTGTGTCCTTTTCGGGAAACGAGAGGGCGGGCCGGCCCCAGGCCCAGGGCAAACAATAGGGGTTATTTCTCCTGTTAGTCATCAATGGTGGGATCCAAAAAAAGAGGCAAAGTCTAAATCTGAATTATGTGGAGACCCGTATGGTGAACTTCAACGGGAAGCATCCAATTGGGCGTGGCCTTCTACCTCTACCGCTGCATGTACTGACGTCCATCTGCGGACTACTAACCCATCGTCAGAAATCAAGGGGATTCCGGTTAGGACTGATGAAGCTGTGTACTTAAATCTCCCTGGGGTGAACTTTCCAGTTCTGGTGCGCATTCCATCTTCTATTCCACAGGGTTACATGGGACTATTGCTTCCATATGAACTTGATACAGCCATACAAGTTACTCCCGGCATGTTTTTTTCTTGTGATACAGAGACCTTTGTGGCCCACATGCGCTCCTTTTCTTCGTTGCGTGTTCCAGCTTGCATGGTGATAGGGCGTATGTTTTTGCTCCCTGTTTCTGCCGAGTCCTCACCTCCTGTAGCCGCTGTGCTTCCACCTCAAATGGCTATGGCTACCATTGAGTTAACTGACAGTCGCCCTTTGCTGACTGTGAGTGTAGTAGGCCGATCTATTAAAGGATTGTTGGACTCTGGGGCTGATGTTACAGTTATTGCCCAAAAGGACTGGCCGCCATTTTTGCCTCTAGCAGATGCTGCTGCAGTATATAGTGTTGGAGGTTTTACAGCTGCAAAAGAGAGTGTGCAACAACTTACCTTTCAGCTAGATGATAAGGTAGTGACCCTTAAACCTTTAATTATGGACATTCCAGTGACCCTTTGGGGCCGTGATCTCTTATCTAAGTTGGGTACTACCATCACGACAAATTTATCATAAGGGCCTCCCCTTCAGCCCCGCTGCATGCCCTGCCGATTAAATGGCTTAATCAACCTCCGGTATGGGTGGACCAGTGGCCGCTGACTTCAGAAAAGCTCCGTGCGGTGGAGGCCCTTATAGAGGAGCAACTTATGTTGGGACATATTCAGCCTAGTATTAGTCCTTGGAATACTCCTATATTTGTAATTAAAAAGAAATCTGGCCAATGGCGGTTGCTACAGGATTTGAGGAAGGTTAATGAACGTATGCAACCCATGGGACCTTTGCAATGTGGCACGCCTAATCCAAACATGATACCAGTGGACTACAAGGTCATGGTGATGGATCTTAAAGACTGCTTTTTTACAATTCCACTAGCGCCACAAGATCGAGAGAAATTTGCCTTTACAGTTCCTGTTCTTAATAATGAACAACCGACCTGCAGATTTGAATATTGTGTCTTACCTCAAGGAATGGCAAATTCCCCGGCCTTGTGTCAATTGTTTGTTGCCTCTGCGCTTCAACCATTTCGTAATACTTTTCCTGACCTTTTGGTCTATCATTATATGGATGACATCTTGGTAGCCGGAAAGGATGTTGGTAAAGATCATCTTGAGTTCCTCACAGCCTCTTTGACTTCTTTTGGTCTTTGTATTGCTCCGGAGAAGGTTCAAACAACTTCGCCTTATGAATATTTAGGACACAAATTGTCGGATACAGCTTCTATACCATCTCTTCCACAAATGAAGGTACCTTTGTCTTTCACTCTTGTTGAACTTCAAAGTTTACTTGGCAATATTAATTGGGCTCGTTCGTTTCTAGCCCTTTCTACACGAGAGCTTTCTCCACTTTTTGTTGCTCTCTCCGGTCACACCTCGCCTGTGGACATCATTCCTGTTACTCCCAGTATGCGGTCAGCGCTTCAACTTGTTGCTCAGCGTTTCCGGATGCAAGCTGTTGATAGAGTCCCAAAATTTGGCTCTCCACTCTTCTGTGCAATTTTATCCACGCCATCTCTTCCTACTGCTATTTTATATACACCTGACATTAAGGATCATATTGCTATAGTTGAGTGGCTTCATCTTCCTCACACGCCTTCTAGGAATTTGTATTCATGGATTGAAGCTGTTGCTGACTTGTTTTCTAAGGCTCGTTCCCAATGTTGTCAACTGTCAGGGATGGACATTAATTCTGTGTATTTTCCTTTTCCACAGGGCGATGTGGAGAAGCTTTTACAGACTTCCTCTGTATTTCAGGTTGCCTTTGCGGATTTCTTTGGAACTATTCTTCCCAATCCACCGAAGGACAAACGTTTAACCTTTCTTTCTTCTGTTCCCTATCAATTAACTACTTGTTTTTCTCTCCAACCGTTAGTAAGTGCAAGAACAGTTTTCACAGATGGTTCACCTACTCGTGGTGTAGTTGTGTGGCAAGATTCAGAAGGTCAGTGGATGTCGAAATTTACGGATCATCAGTCGTCTGCACAGCGTTCTGAACTGGCTGCGGTGATATTGGCTTTTGATATCTTTGCTCATGATGATTTCAATCTTGTTGTGGATACCCAGTATGTTTACAAACTTCTCCTTCATTTGCCTTTTTCATACTTGTCCCCTTCTATTGATAAGGATCTTTTTTCGCTGTTTTCACGTTTACAGGCCTTATTGCAAAGCCGAACAGCTCTTTGCTTTGTTACCCATATTCGTTCTCATTCTGGACTTCCTGGTTTTTTAACTGAAGGCAATGCCAGGGCAGATTCTGCCCTTAGACAATCTGCCTGTACCTTCAATCTTTTTGATGATCCTTTTGTTTCTCATGATATGTTTCATCAATCTGCTAAAGTTCTCCACAGGATGTTTTCTATTCCTATGTCTCAGGCTCGAGATATTGTTGCTGCCTGCCCATCATGTAGTAAGTCTCCACTCAATTTACCTTTTGAGGCTGTTAATCCACGTGGAACATTGGCTAATGAGGTTTGGCAGATGGATGTCACGCAGGTACCACTTCTTGCTCCTTTTTCTAAATTGCATCTGACTGTTGACACCTTTTCTGGTTTCATTTGGGCTACCCCTCTTCGGGGTGAGACTACTTGACATGTTATTCAGCATTGTATGCGTGCCTTTGCTGTTATGGGAAGACCACAGACTCTAAAGACTGATAATGGGCCTGCTTACACTTCATCTGCCTTCAAGGATTTTTGTGTCCAATGGGGAATAACACTCAAGCATGGTATTACTTTCAACTCAACTGGACAAGCAACTGTCGAACGTGCTCATTTGACCTTTAAATCTTTGTTACATAAACAAATTGGGGGAAAAGGGGTCCCCACGACAGATATCCAGATGGTTGTTGCTAAGGTCTTGTATACATTAAATTTCCTGCTTGCTCCCCATAATAGGTCTTACACTCCAGTTGAGTTGCATTTTAAGTCTGAAGAGCAACTTCCTCGACCTTTGGTGTCCTACCGTCAGCTTCCAGATCCTGAATGGAAAGGACCAGTGCCACTTATTACCTGGGGACGTGGATACACCGCTGTTGCCCTAGACAAGGGTCCTTTGTGGATTCTGGCACGATGTGTCCGTCCATGGCGTTCTCCTGTTCTGCCATAAAAGGGATTTTCTTAATTGTTATATTGTTAAATTTTTTATTATGGTTGTAATTTTTGTATGTTGTTGTATTTAATGTATTTTTTTATTAATCTAAATATGTACTAATTGTTTTGGTTGTTTTCCTGTTTCCGTTTGTAAGTTTTAATTTGAGTTAAATATTATGTATTGAATTTTGTGGATCCTGACAAATGCCAGGGTCTTTATAATAATTTTAATAATGATGACCCTTTGTGATCTGGCCGTTTCTTACGTTCCTCTTCTTTTGATGAGCCTTATGGCTGGAATCCAATGATTTGATTTCATTGAATTAAGAAGAAAGAGAGGAGATGTGGGAGTTTGCTGACTCCATTACAGCTGAGTAAGGAGGTCATGTACCCTGAATGCATTAGCCAAATGCCTAGCTCATTAACACAGTTAACCTGTGTATGTGTCAGTTGTTGCTAGGCAGAATGTACTTGATGCCTTATTGGTTGTAATATAATTACTGTGTAATTTGAGTACTGAATAAAAGGAGGTGCGAGGCGTGGCCAAGGAGATTCCTTTTCCTGTAGGCACGACCGAGCATGCTTTGTTTTTGAATCTTCGGCTGCAGTCTGTTTGTTTTCTTCAGAGATCTCTCCCGTTTACTGGTGTTGGAGCTGGACTCCGGCAGATAAACGCATTGGCAAAGCAGTTACCACGTTCTCTAGACTCACAAAGAGAGTACGGCTTAATAAGAAACTGATGGCATATACCAAGATCCAGGTCTATAGAGCCTGTGTCCAGAGCACACTCCTGTACTGCAGTGAGTCCTGGACCCTTCGTGCATGACAGGAGAGGAAGCTGAACACGTTCCAAATGCGTTGTCTCCGACACATTTTTGGTATCACCTGGCAGGACAAAGTTCCAAATAGAGTAGTCCTAGAAAGAGCTGGAATTTTTAGCATGTATACATTACTGAAACAGCGACACCTATGTTGGCTTGGGCATGTCATGAGAATGGCTGATGGTCGGATTCCAAAAGATCTCCTGTATGGAGAATTAGTGCAGGGAAATCGCCCCAGAGGGAGACCACAGCTGCGATACAAGGATATCTGCAAGCGGGATCTGAAGGCCTTAGGAATGGACCTCAACAGATGGGAAACCTTGACATCTGAGCGTCCAGCCTGGAGGCAGGCGGTGCAGCATGGCCTCTCCCATTTTGAAGAGACCCTTGTCCAGCAGGCTGAGGCAAAGAGGCAGTCCTGAAACCAGCAAAATCAGGGAGCTGGACAGGGGACAGATTGTATTTGTCTTCAGTGTGGAAGGGATTGTCACTCTCGAATTGGCTTTCTCAGCCACACTAGACGCTGTTCGAAGTCCTCCATACAGAGCACGTTACCATAGTCTCTCGAAACTGAAGGATGCCTAAACAGAGACACTGACACAGCAAAGAAACCTTGTGGCAAACCCACTTGCCAGCTTTGCCCACATACTTTCACAGGATATATTGTCAAAGGACCAAACAACATAATCTGCACATCAGGGGCTCATTCTTGCGTATCCCCCAATGTATGATATGTTATCTTTAGTCAGCAATGCCCCTCTGCATTTTACATTGGACAAACAGGCCAAACTTTATGTAAGAGAGTAAATGAGCACAAAACAGACATCAGAAATAGGAATACTCAGAAACCAGTGGGAGAAAGCTTCACCTTTCCTGGACAATCTTTCTCGGATTTCAGAACTGCAGTTCTGGGGCAAAGAAACTTCAAGGACAGATTCCAAAGGAAGAGGATTGAGCAGGAATACTCCAGGACGTTCAGCACATTCTTTCTAGGGCTTAACAAAGACAATGGTTTCCTGTGTCATTATATATATATATTAATCTGACCATTTGGGCGTTTGTCACGTAGTCAGATCCCAATCACCACTACCGTGATGGAATTAATCACTACTTATTGTCTGTTAAAGATCTTTTTCATCCAGGACCAACATTCCTCATTGTCGTACTCTCCTGACACTTCCTCCCCGAAAACAGTTTTAAACTACCCACTTAGATCATCCTCTTCATTCATCTGAAGAAGTGTGTTTCGACACACAAAACCTTGTGAAAAAATAAATACTAGTTAATCTATCTTGGGCTTCTTGAAGATAGGAGATCAAATTTCCTTTCTTTTATAGCATTACTGCAATAGTGGGCCAACCTCTGAAGGTCAGGGGGCATATTTTCTCTTTGTGGACCTGAGGGGGGGGGGGCACACTTCAATAACCTTGCCTCAGCATTTCTCCTGATTGCAACCCGCACCTCTCCAAGACCGCTTGCCAATATCGCAACACAACACTTTGGCAAAAAGCCATACTGCTGAATGTTGGTGGGAAACTTTATAAAACAAACAAACAAACAAAAAACGATCATTACAAAATGCTGGGAAAGCTTATTTTCATGGAAAATTCCCAGTTTCCATTGGAAATTCAACAAAGCAGTTTTTCACAGAGCTGTCTTCATGCCAGAAGTGTGAGCTTGTTACCTCTTGCTATTGACAATAATTAATTTGTGCTGAGGGAGCACACATGTGTGCCAAATCTCCAGTGCATCACTGCAGGAATGGAGCTGTTTATATCATTAGATAGTGAACAGAGGTGTGTTTTTTTCTGGGTGCCTGTGACAGGGACAAGAAACAGAGGTGCATTTCTAACTTGAGAAGGTAGGCCCCTAGGAATCATGATGTCATATTCTTACCTTGCCAAATTAAACAATTTGCCTGCATGTTTTTCATCCAAATGACCCCTCACCAAGAAGTATAGCCTAGATTATTATGTCAGTTTGTGTTCCCTGTGAACCTCCATTTAGTATTATTATTAATGATGATGATGATAATTATTATACAATAATAATAATAATAATAATAATAATAATAATAATAATAATAATAATAATAATAATAATAATAATAATAATAATAATAATAATTTGGTCCCAGATATTCCCTGAACTAAGACTCAAGAGAGTTTACAAGTTTAAAACATTACAGATGGAAGAAAACAATTTAAATGCAATTAAAGGGACAATAGCATTAAAACACTCATGAATGGGGAAAAAAAATTAAATCACATCAATTCTTAAGGAGAAAGAAAAGCAGTACAGAACACCATAGGTCAGTTGAAGTCTCTCCCTGTAAAACAACCAGTGGGTTATTAAAAATTTGCCTAAATTAAAAAGAATGATGCTTATTGGCAGACAGACAACAGAGAGGGACCTAGTTTAGCCTTTTGAAGTAGGTACAGTAGGACCCCTGTATCCACAAGATCGGCATCCACAGTTTCAGTTATCCACAGTTTACTGCAGTCCCACTTCATATGTTCTATATAGGGTTTGCTACTATCTGTGGTTTCAGACATTTGTGGTACAAAGTGGAACGGATCCTCTGTGGATATGAGGGTCTCCGAATCTTGGGAGAGCCACTGAGGAGACCCTCCCTTGTGTCCCTACCAAGCATGCTGTGAGGGTGGTTGGGCTGAGAGAAGGGCTTTTTCCTGAAGATATCAGAGCCTATACAGTCTCATGTGGGAGAATACAATCCTTTTGATTATCTAAACCGAACACCCAAACTAAGAGCTGAGGTAGACAAACAGACAACCCAAAATTTATGAGGCATTCTGGAACTTGTTCCAGTTTATTCTATGGTCTCTATCTCACACATACTCTTTGGATTCAAATAAAATTAAACAAATTATTGAAATGTAATTTTCTGCTAACCTAACAAAAGTGAAAGATTAAGTATTAAAAGCAATAATGATAAATACGTAAGCTGCTGGGCCCACCATTAAAATAAATAGTCCGCTCAGACATAGCTGAAATGAACACTAGGGTTTGTATGTTCTGACCTATTTATGATTTTATTAGCCAAGTGTTCTTTGCTTTGCACAATGAATATAACCAAATCTCATTCCATCCTAAAATGAGCTTCAGTTTTTGAAGTTGAGTTATGTAAGCTCTTTAATCTTTAAATTAACTTTTATTGTGCTTAGGAGGAATTTGGAAATAAACAAATCATCTGAATTATTTTAGGTGGGCAGATGGAAGGGTAGGGGCACCAAATATTTTATTCATTGAATTATTAGTCGCCCCACCCTGTTTGTTCCACGTTTGAAGTCCACATAGGTCTAGCTCCGACAGGAGACAATTTGCATGGACAGTACATGTTGTACGGGGAATTAATAGTTTTATAGTAAACATGGGTTGAGTAATGAGGCAGCAGACATTTCCAAAGTTTCGCAAGAAATCTATTCCATGTAATGCGTTGGCATTAGCAATTTGTTCGTTGTTTCCATTTCAAGCCAGGCGCATCTTGAAGAGACTTAATTGTAAAAAGATGGATATTCCACTAGTTGGGATGTTAGCACTTTGTTGTGTTTTGCAGCGCCTTAAAAGCCAGACTGGGGCTAATTCCTCGTCTCCCATTTAGTGTCATGTTATTTCCAGAGCTTGGAAACAGGTGAAATGTTGTTTATTTCATGGCAGACCAAAACGCATTCCAAATGTTGGCCAAAGATAGTTTGCAGTCTACTCAAAAGCACAAAAATGATGAATTACAAATAGAGTTATAACTAAATCATAACTTAATGACCCAAATCCTATTGTAGAATTACACAAAAGGCATAACTTCAGGCTGTAAGTTACGCAAACTGCCGTAAGTTAAGAAATCTTCATGGTCATTATCTGTTGCATACTGAGTTATGTAACTTGGTGCAGTGGTCCCCAACCTTTTCCGAACCGCGGACTGATTGGGGCGGCAGGGTCTGTGCACAGAGGGATGCCCCCCGCGCTCGCGGGTGGGCATGGTGTGCTCGCGGATGGGCGTGGTGTGCTTGCGCACATGTGTGGGTGGGCGTGGCACGCCTGCAGTTGCGTGGGGTGCGCTCGCACGGACATGCAGGTGGGCAGGGCACCCGTGCATGCGGGTGGGCAGGCCGTGCATGCATGTGACACTCTCTGACACTCTCTCCCTAGATGTCGAGCTGCGTGGGGAGATTGCATGCGGGGCGGGCAGAGATCTGTCTCCGTGGCTCGGTCCTGCGCAGGCCGCGGTCTGGCACCGGGCCGCAGACCGGGGGTCGGGGACCCCTGACTTGGTGTGCAACAAATAATGACTATGGAGATTTGCAGCTAAAAGTTATAATTTTTGTGTAACTCTGCAACAGAACTTTTGCAGAACTCCACAACAGAACTTTGGCCAATAAGAGAAAAGTTCATTTCTCTTCTGGTGTAACTATAACCTTTCAGTTACTTTTACTGTTAAGTGTGTGACCACACTAAATGGTGAAGGACAATATCACATGCTTCAGGGACTGTCTTGTGCTGATACATCTTGCTTGGTTGTGAGTTTTTTAAAAATATGTACGAAGAGTTTTATATTCACGTGAAAACACTGTTTCTGGACATGTAATATATTCAGGGGAGGCCCTTCTCTCTGTCCTAAGACCCTGACAGGGCCTTCTCAGGGACCGGCAACAGGTTGTGGATTCACCCACCTGGAGGCTAGAGTGACCCCCTCCCTGTTTTCCTTCTGCCCTTGCAGATAATTACCTTCCCCTCCCCCGAACAAGCTCCTAGCAACTGAGTGGCTTCTGAAACAGGGTTTTTGAAATGAGGTAGGTGGGTTCCGTACTTTTTCTTTTCTTTTCTTCCTCTGATGTGTTTTAAAGTTTTTAATTTCTTCTCTTCTCAGTTAACCAAAGTCACAAAAAGTGCAGTGAGATGGCCTGAGTATTTTCCAAGCTTGCATCCAAGGCTGCTCCACCACCCCAGTGTCACAGACTTCACAAACATTCTTTTAAGATTTGTCCTCTTGGGAGAGAGATCTGACACTGAAATTAGCTGCTGTCCTTCGGTGGAGGAGGCAGGGAACAGGATGCGGCCCAGCTTATGGGAAATATAGGGGTGGAGGCAAGGGCAGTCCACATAGTTACCAAAATTGCCTGCTGCTAATTTAAATCGAGGCTTGGAGTGTTGTTCAGTTTGAATAAGGTTGTAGAGAGTTTTGATGCAATGTAAACCACCAATGGCTTTGGGATTGAGGGAAGATATGGAGGCAGAAACAGATTTTACTTTCTTGGGCTCCATGATCACTGCAGATGGTGACAGCAGCCACGAAATTAAAAGACGCCTGCTTCTTGGGAGGAAAGCCATGACAAACCTAGACAGCATCTTAAAAAGCAGAGACATCACCTTGCCGACAAAGGTCCGCATAGTCAAAGCTATGGTTTTTCCAGTAGCGATGTATGGAATTGAGAGCTGGACCATAAAGAAGGCTGACCGCCGAAGAATTGATGCTTTTGAATTGTGGAGCTGGAGGAGACTCTTGAGAGTCCCCTGGACTGCAAGGAGAACAAACCTATCCATTCTGAAGGAAATCAACCCTGAGTGCTCACTGGAAGGACGGATCCTGAAGCTGAGGCTCCAATACTTTGGCCATCTCATGAGAAGAGAAGACTCCCTGGAAAAGACCCTGATGTTGGGAAAGGGGATGTGGAGCAACATGCCATCAGTATGCTGATGACACTCAGCTCTACATCTCCTTTTTTCGAACTACAGTGGATGCTGTTCTGTCCCTTCAGCGCTGCTTGGAGTCTGTGCTGCAATGGATGCAGGAAAATGGGCTGAGGCTGAACCCGGACAAGACGGAGGTCCTGAGGGTGGGTGGACCCACCATCAGCGGTTTGGGAAACTCCCTCTCTTTGGGGGGGGGTGACTCTCACTGCGAAGAGTGAGGTTCGCAGCTTGGGGATACAACTGGACCCGGCGCTCACCATGGAAACTCAGGTGGCATCAGTGGTCCGCTCCGCCTATTTCCATCTCTGGCGGATTGCCCAGCTGCGTCCCTATCTTGATGTTGGGGCGCTCACCACTCTGGTTCCACGCGCTCGTAATCTCGAGATTAGACCACTGTAATGCGCTCTACATGGGGCTGCCTTTGGGATTGATGCGGAAGCTCCAAATGGTGCAGAACGCGGCAGCCAGACTTCTCAGTGGGGTTTGGAAACACCAACATATCACTCCCACTCTGGCCGCCTTGCATTGGCTGCCTGTTCGCTTCCGCGTGGATTTCAAAGTTTTAATGATTACATACAAAGCCCTAAACGGTTTAGGGCCTCGATTCTTGGCGGAACGCCTCCTCCCACCCAGATCTACTTGTATCACTCGATCTAGCCAGGAGGGGCGACTGAGGAGCCTAACGCCGAGGGAGGTCCGGAAAGAAAAAACAAGACACCGGGCCTTCTCGGCAGTGGCTCCCGCTCTTTGGAACAAACTCCCCTCCGAGATCCATTTGGCCCCCTCGCTGGGCATCTTTAAAAACCAACTTAAGACCTGGTTATTCAGACAGGCCTTCCCTCCGGGCACTACTTAATTTATCTTTTCTTCTCCCCATCTTGAACTATCATTAATTTTTTAAATCATTGTAAAATTGTTATTATGTATCAATAGTTTTATATTGTCTGTTGTGCGCCGCCCAGAGTAGACAATGTCTAGATGGGCGGCATATAAATTTAATAAATAAAAATAAAATAAATTTAAAAAGGGTGAAGGCAAGAGGAGAAGGGGATGACGGAGGACGAGATGGTTGGACACTGTCACCGAAGCTACCAACATGAATTTGACCCAACTCCGGGAGGCAGTGGAAGACAGGAGGGCCTGGCGTGCTCTGGTCCATGGGGTCACAAAGAGTCTGACGTGCCCTCCCCCCCCCGCATGGAGCTCGCTCCCCCCAGCCAGTCCATGGCCCCAAAAAGGTTTGGGACCGCTGCCTCTCCAGAGCACGAAGCCTGGGTAAAATAATATGGAGGATAGACTGTTACCCAAGCAGAAGATTCCCCCTCTACACGTCACTGAAGTAGTCCAATGGAAAGGCAAGAGCCAATACAACTGTTTCCAGCGATGTCGCAGGAGTTGCCAGAGTGTGACTGTGCAGAGTCACGAACTGCCTCCGGGACTCCGGCTCCGGATTTTGCATCGAGGTTAACTCCTGAAGCCTTTTTCATCGATGGATACAGCCACAAGGCAGTGGAGGTTTACAATCAGAGTTTTCCTTCTCCTAGATGGGCTGCCTTCCAAGGCTAACGAGCCCCACCTACCTCCCTACATCCGATCATGGGTAGGGAGGCAAAATTGTTAAGAATGGACTTCAGCGAGAGTTCTGTACACCCCTATTGGCTAAAGCCCAAGGCAGATGTGGGGTGATGCCCTGTTTTCCCTAAAAGATCAGCAGAAGTCTATAGAAAGATATGTGAAAATAGGGTGTCTGTCTTTGAGGAGAAGTTCTTTTAGCTACCACAAAGTCTTTACTGGACATAACCAGATTCTTTCTCATCCCCTAATGGGCTTTTTGGTAACAGTATGAAATAGCAAGAAGAGTTAAAGGCTCCTCTCTCTGTCTTTCTTAAATGACATTTGGGAGGGAAGAACTTAACGCAGTCTCTGGGGTACTATATTAGGGTGTTTTCTCCCCCATCCCATAAAAACAGAATTTCATTACACAGTTCTTCCTGCTTTTCTGCCCCCTTTCTTTACATGCTAACTTAGTATAATCCTCCAAATCGTTAGAAGAAAGAATGGGAACAATTAATGTAATTTGGAGAGCCTGAAGTTTCCATGAAGAGGCTGACAAGGATGTAATTTATTAGGTGTAGCTTGCAACACAGCTCTAGCTTTGGAGCTGATGAGGTTCTTACTGAAGCTGGAATCATCCGTCTTCGGCCTGGCGAACCCTACCGTTGAGTGTGCAGAAACAAACAGCCACCATCCTGTTCTTTGTTCTAGGCAGTAAAATGACCCTGCTGTGCTGGAATGAAGGTAATATCATTTAATATAAGAACATTTGACTCGCCACCTTCAAAGTTGGGATTTTCTGAATAGAAAATATACATAGAGTGTTGCCTTCATGAGCACAATCTGATCCACATTTACTGAGAAGTATGTCCCAGTGCTGGAGGTGCTGGAGGAGGCTCTTGAGAGTCCCCTGGACTGCAAGGAGATCAAATGTTTCCATTCTGAAGGAAATCAACCCTGAGTGTCACTGGATGGACAGATCCTGAAGCTGAGGCTTCAATACTTTGCCATCTCATGAGAAGAGAAGACTCCCTGGAAAAGACCCTGATGTTGGGAAAGTGTGAAGGCAAGAGGAGAAGGGGACGGCAGAGGACGAGATGGTTGGACAGTGTCATCAAAGCTACCAACATGAATTTGACCCAACTCCGGGAGGCAGTGGAAGACAGGAGGGCCTGGCGTCCATGGGGTCACGAAGAGTCCGACACGACTTAACGACTAAACAACAACAATGTCCGAGTGCATTCAAATAGTCTTAGCTCCAGGCATAAATAGTTTGTGGTCTGAGCATGCAGGTGGTCTCACTTCAGATTTTGTGGGTGTGGATGTGTGGTATGTCCACTTGAAAAGCAAGCCACCCCTACTTTTAAGCAGCGGAGCCAGGGCTCACAAAGTCTGAGTATCAGCCACCTCTTCTTCAAGCTCACCTGTTCCCTTGGACCTTAACTGCAATCCTCACTATAGCTGAGAGAGATCATCATTTTCTAGGGATAAATTACCACAACATAAATTTTGGATTTTTGTTCTCATAACATGGTTATCTTTCTCTTTAGGTATCCTACCCAAATACTTTAAACATAAACACCCAACGCTCAGTCCCACTGGAACACCAAGAAGTGGGAGTGCCAGGATAAAGGCTCAATGATGGCACAGCATATTGTTCCAAGTAAGACCAAACAACAGCAAAGGTTATAGGCCAGATCTTGAGTATAACCACGCTAAGTGAGAATGAAATGGCCTCCTCAGAGAATGAAAGGAAGTGGACGAATTAATGCTGAGCTAACGTATTTGCCATAAACATTTTTGACCATTTTGAGCAGGTAGGGTGAAAAGGGCAAACAAACATGGCATTATTTTTTAGGAGAAAGATGAAATCTGTTTAAGGGGAGCAAGGGACTTAAGATTACAGCTACTTTCCTTTCCCTATGAAAATCATTGCCACCACTTCATTCAGGGGCTGAGCAGCACTTAGCAATCTAAACCACTCAAGCAGAATGAGACACCATTGTAACATATGTATTAAAACACAATAAATTACTAGGTTAAAAAGCAGCTAAATGTATTCACCTAAACATGTAAAAGCTTTTTTAAAAAGCCACTTTAAAAGAATATATACACAGCATCCAGCAGAGACTTAATTTTGCCCAATTCAGTTATTATTATTATTTTACTTTAGAACAGCTTTATTGTTTAAAACCATAGGTCAACACAATATCAACAGCAACACAAAAGCAGTCTTTAACCGTTGCCGAAAGAAGAGGAGGGAGGGGACCGATCTAACTTCCAGAGGGAGGGAATTCCACAACCTGGGAGGAGCCACAGAGAAGGCCCTCTCTTGCATTCCTACCAGATGTACCTGTGAAGGCAGCAGGACTGAAAAAAAAAGGCTTTCTCTGAACATCGTAGGAGCCAGAAGGGTGCATATGGGGAGATACCCTCCTTTAGATAGCCTGGATCCAACCATATAGGGGTTTGTTGGAGTTTTTTGCAACCTCACATGCTGCCTTTAGCAGGTTTAGCTGAGAGGGACCTTTCTGAGCTGGGGTGACTGTCAGTCTGTCCAGCACTAATCAAACGTTCCTTCACTGCCTCTGATTTCAAGGAGAGCACCGCCTCTCTGCTGAGTGTTTTCCCCTCTGTGAGTGTTGAAGTCTGTTGCTGAAAGCAGTCATGTTTGTCAGTTTGCTATTTGATCTAAAAGTAATTCTTTCTCCAACTAATGCCCCAGAGTTAGTTATTGAGACTGTAAGTGCCAGTTTATGAGAAAATGGCAAACTACTCAGGGGAACTTGAATCTATTCTCCTCTGTGAGTCTCTGTATTTCTGCTGCACACACAAGGAGTTTTACCAGCAATTCAAAACTCTGCAACAGCTTTACGTATAGGTCATCAGCAGCACTTTCATTTGGGTCTGGAGACCAGCAGCCACTGACTCTATTGTAACAGGGGAGTTACATGTTCTCTGCAACTGGCCCCAGTCAGCAGTCTGGCTGTGGCATTTTGAGCCAGCTGAACATAGTGAAGGGGTACATGGAAGATCTGAAGCTAATGGCCTCAGAACTACTGGTAAATCTCAGAGCAGTTTGCCATAGATCACTAAGGGTCTACAACTCCATGAATTTTAACAACAGCATCAAATGGAATGACTTGTTCTTCTGTGTATTTGCAGAGAGAGCATATATATAAACACATTCATACATACATACATACATACATACATACATACATACATACATACATACATACACATAAGAAATATATATAATTTCTTAGAATTATAAGCAAGTTCCCCAAGAATTCATCTTATTTAATTAGACCAGCAAAAATAGTAAGACAATAGTAAAAAAAAAAAAAGAAGAAACTGTATTTACTCACAAAATTATGAACTCAAAACCTTGACATGAAGACATGGGATCATTAGTATTAAAAAGAAGAATCATTTAGTCTGTTAAAATCATGACTAAGGAGAGAACACTACATAACTCTGTTAAACTAGTACTAACTGAACAAAGTACCTGAGAGTTAAAAAAATAAAGTGATGCCTCCTAGTGGTGGGCAGGAAAAAAAGGTTTTCCTCTTCTAAAGGGGATCATTTATTCATTTCAACTCTCAGCCTTTCACTTTACGTCTTTCATTTCTTACTTTCTGGCTTCTGACTTGAGCCTTCAGCCTGGCTTCTGCTTTTTGTCACTCACAACCCTTGTAAGCTCCTTTTCTAGCTTTCTTGATTTCTACTGACTGGCTTGTTACCAGCTTTTCAGTTACATCTCTAGTATTACCGTTCCGTGTTCTCTCTCTGACCCAGGCTCTACAGCTGGCCCAGAACATTGCCTTCCCCTTTCCAAATTATCTGCAGAGAAATATTTTATGGACTACACAATTATTTCCTTTTATTTACAAGTTACACAATGTCAACCTTAAGGAGACCTGAACATAAAAGAGGTCCAAAATTAGGAATGGAAGACTTCAGTTTGAAAATAATTGTTTACAGGCAGAACAATTTCACAGCCTTTGTGCAATCAGAGATGTTGCTTCTTTGCAGTGGAGGTAGTGAATGCTGCAAGACAAAGTTGGACAACCACTTGGCAGATATCTTTTAATCTGTATTCCTGCATTGAGCAGTGGATTGAACTTGATGGCCTTATAGGCCCCTTCCAACTCAAATCATTCTATGAGTCTAGGAGAATAAGAAAAAAGATGGACCAGATATTGCATCGGACACTATCTCCAGATCACTAGCATAAGCAAGCTGCAACCCTGCAATTGTGTAACTCAAAAGTAAACCCCACTGAATTCAGGGGGGACTTAGGTAAAGGTAAAGGTTCCCCTTGACATTTAGTCCAGTCGTGTCCGACTCTAGGGCGCGGTGCTCATCCCCGTCTCCAAGCCGTAGAGCCAGCGTTTGTCCGTAGACAGTTTCCGTGGTCACGTGGTCAGCGCGACTAGACACGGAACGCCATTACCTTCCCACCGTGGTGGTACCTATTTATCTACTCGCATTTTTACATGCTTTCGAACTGCTAGGTTGGCAGGAGCTGGGACAAGCGACAGGAGCTCACTCCGTCGCGTGGATTCGATCTTACGACTGCAGGTCTTCCAACCTTGCAGCACAGAGGCTTCTGTGGTTTAACCCGCAGCGCCACCACGTCCCACATCAGGGGGGACTTACTTCTAGGTAAATGAAGAAAGGGTTGAAATGTTTATTATTGTCAATTGGGTTGTTTAAAGAGTTACATACCGTCAATGTACCAAACACCGTTCATGAATTTTTATCAAAATCTATTTTAAAACAGTAAAACAAAGAACCATTAAAGGAAAACATCAGACTTCATGAACTAGCAAAATAATGCAGGAAAGCAGCAAATAGTTATTTCACAGACTTAATGAGATTTTCTCTCATGTTCTTTTTATTCCACTGTTATTGAAAAACACTATTTTGCTCTAAAAGGAAAAAAAAAAAAACCAAAACAAAACAGTGATGGGAAAAGCAGTAATTAAAGCATGAAAAGGCTGGACAGGAACATAGGGGTGGTTGAGAGGCTGTTTATGCACAATGCTCATACCGTATACCACACAAAGGAATAGATAGTGCTTAATTTTCAAAGAGAAAACTATTAATTAACATTGCAAGGGAGATTTTCTGAATGGAACGTGTCAGTTCTGAAATATAGTGACTGTATGGATTAATTCCTCTGAAAGGTCTTATGATTAACAACCCTGTCTAGGCCTTACAAGCAAAAAGCCATGGCTCCTTTTTGAGTCAATCCATCTCCAGCTTGGTCTTCCTCTTTTCCTATTCCCCTCCATTTTTCACCACCTCATCCCTTGACCCTTGCCCGGCCTGGCTAATCAAAGCAGCCAGGCCTGTAACAACAGAATGGGCAACAGAAATAATTAATGGGTCTTTCCTTGAGGGCAAGGTTCCTCTTGCCCTCAAGGAGACACTCATTAGGCCCATAAGAAAGAAACTAAATTTGGCGGCGGATGATATTGGCAATTACAGGCCCGTCGCCAATGTTTCTTTCATGAGCAAAGTGGTGGAGAGGGTGGTGGCCGACCAGCTTCAGGCTCACTTGGATGAAACAAATGCCCTGGATCCATTCCAGTCGGGTTTCAGGCCGCGCCATGGTACAGAAACGGCATTGGTCGCCCTGTATGATGACCTATTGAGGGAGGCCGATAGGGGAAAAACGTCCCTGCTGGTCCTCCTCGATATCTCAGCCGCCTTTGATACCGTCGACCACGGTATCCTCCTGAGGAGGCTCTCCGAGCTGGGAATTGGTGGCCTGGCGTTTGCTTGGCTCCAGTCCTTCTTGGAGGACCGTCCTCAGAGAGTTCAGCTTGGGGAGAGGGTTTCGTCCCCGTGGAGCCTCAATTGTGGGGTTCCGCAGGGCTCGATAATCTCCCCAATGCTGTTTAATATCTATATGAGGCCGCTGGGTGGTGTCATCAGGGGATGTGGAGCATCGTGCCATCAGTACGCTGATGACACACAGCTCTACATCTCCTTTTCTCCAACTACAGTGGATGCCGTTCTGCCCCTTCAGCGCTGCCTGGAGACTGTACTGCAATGGATGCAGGAGAATGGGTTGAGGCTGAACCCGGACAAGACGGAGGTACTGAGGGTGGGTAGCCCTGCCATCAGCGGTCTGGGAAACTCCCTCTCGTTTGGGGGGGTGACTCTTACCGCGAAGAGTGAGGTTCGTAGCTTGGGGATACATCTGGACCCGGCGCTCACCATGGAAACCCAGGTGGCGTCAGTGGTCCGATCCGCCTATTTTCACCTTAGGCGGGTCGCCCAGCTGCGTCCCTATCTTGATGTCGGGGCACTCACCACGTTAGTGCATGCGCTCGTAATCTCGAGATTAGACCATTGTAATGCACTCTACGTGGGGCTACCTCTGAGACTGACGCGGAAGCTTCAAATGGTGCAGAATGCGGCGGCCAGACTTATTAGTGGTGTGAGGAAATACCATCATATCTCTCCCACTCTGGCCGCATTGCATTGGCTGCCTGTTCGCTTCCGCGTCGATTTCAAAGTTTTGATGATAACATATAAAGCCTTAAACGGCTTAGGACCTCGATATCTGGCGGAACGCCTTCTCCCACCAAAGTCTACCCGTTTCACTCGATCTAGTCTGGAGGTGAGACTGAGGAGCCTGACGCCGAGAGAGGCCCGGAGGGAAAGGACAAGAAACCGGGCCTTTTCGGCGGTGGCTCCTCGGCTATGGAACAACCTACCTCCAGAGATCCGTATGGCCCCCTCGCTGGACGTTTTCAAAAGCCAATTAAAAACATGGCTGTTCAGGCAAGCCTTCCCCCCGGGCATGATTTGATTTGATTTGTTGATTTAATTTGATTTTGATTTTGAATGATTAATTATTTTCATTTTGAATATTGTTGATATTTTTAATTGTTTGTGTACACTGATGTACGCCACCCAGAGTAGTCAGAGTGACTAGATGGGCGGGATAAAAATGTAAGAAATAAATAAATAAATAAATAAATAAATAAATAAATAAATTGGATTGTTTTCTTTCCCAGTAAGTCTTGCCTTCCAGATGAATAATTTTATCTTTTAGTGATACATCCAGGTACATCTAGGCTTGATTTGACCTAGAACCTACTTATTCATCTTTCTGACTGTCCATGGTATCTGCAAAGCTTGCTTCCAATCTCACATTTCAGATTTCTTCTGTCAGCTTTCTTCATTGCCCAGCTTTCACATCAGCATATAGTATTTAGGAATATTATGCAATGGATAATCTTGGCCTTGGATTCCAGCAACATAACTTTGCCCTGAGGATTCTTTCTCGTTCTTTTCTGTTTACCTTATAGATATTATAGCTGAGGAAATTGTTAAATTCATTCATTCATTCATACCGCCCATCTGACTGATGGTCATTCTGGGCAGTTAACAACAATAGCAATAACATTAAAAACAGCATAATACACATGCAATTAAATTTAAGATAAATGAAACTAAATTGACAAGTATTCGAAAGCAGATTAAAACAGGCAGCGGTTGAAGATAAAAGGGCGATGCTCTCAGCGGCTCTCTGGTTGACAAATTTTGAAAAGCCTGCCAAAATAAAAAACGTTTTGAGAAGCTTCTTGAAAGACATCGGGGGGGGGGGGGAGGGCAGGTGAATTTCAAGTGGTCATTCATTCCAAAGGCGGGGCACGGCTACCAAGATCAGTATAATTTAGAATTAATTTGGAATTAACATGGTTTACTGCACACAGATTCAACCCAGACCTTTAAGAATTAAGCACTGAAAGTCTGGGACTGAATGGACCAATCAGACTTTTTGGAAATTACATTTAAAAAATGTTCCTCACAAATTCTTTCTAAGAAGAGTTTGTTGAATTATATTAAATTCTTACAAACAGCAACCACTGAAGTGAAATTCTTATCCAGCTCTACTTTTCATATGAGACTTATAGATCAGTGATCTATAGGTCCCTTCCAGCTCTGCAGTTCTAAGATTACTAAGATCTGCCAGGTGGTTGTCTAAATTTCTCTGGATGCATTCAAGAGACATTTAGACAACCACTTGGCAGATACCCTTTGATTTGTATTCCTGCATTGAACAGGGGGTTGGATTCGATGGCCTTAGAGGCCCCTTTCAACTCCATGATTCTACAATTCTCTTGCAGAAACGTTAGAGGTGGGGAATGTTTATTTGTTATTCCTCTCCTAGTCTACTTCATGGAAACCAACTCAGGCTAAATACTGATTGCCCCATGGAGATGTATCCTCAACTATTCTCAGACAGGACGTGTTCTGTCAATATTCCTCCTCATAAACTGAAGAGGTTTGCCAGTATTAAATGCGCTGAGAGTGGTTGCTCTGTTTATCTTGGACTTCCCCTGCAAGTCTGAAGGAGGCTTTTACCAGAAATATTCAGGGATGTTGAGATGATCGTTCACATTTAATCCTTGTTACAGCTACATAAGAGACATCATTTCCCCATTGTCTGCATGTTTCTCAAGTGGTCTGCTGGAGTCAGTAGCACAGAAGAGGCTGTTCTGTACCATGGAGAATAAAAGCAGACTGGTGCATCCAGGAAAAAGTTTTGTTTCTACTGTGGCAATCTTCCTGTGCATCAAAGAGTAAAATTAATGGAGGAGAAAGGAAGAAAACATGCACTGAGGTTTCTGAAGAGCATTATGGTGCAGTGGTTAAACTGCAGTACTGCAGTGAGGACTCCACTCATGACCTGAGTTCGATCCAGGGCTTAGGTAGCCAGCTTGAGGTTGACTCAACGTTTCATCCGTCCAAGATTGGTAAATTGAGAACCCAGATCGCTGGAGGAGGACAATGTGTAGCCTGGATTATTAAATTGTAAACCACCCAGAGAGTGCTTTAAGAGTATATTAGCAGCTCACTTTGCTTTTGAAGATGTCCCCCAGTGTCCCCAGACAGTAGCTTGACTTGTCCAATTGTCCCCCCTCACTGGCTAGCCCAAATTAGTGTGCTACACTCAGACTAGCCCCCTCTTTGTTGTCCTTCTACTAATTGTCAAACATCTTTCTTTTCAGGCAAGCTTCTACCCCCCCTCCCTCTTCCCAGTAAGTGGCTACTCATGAGGGGCTTTAAAAATGGAGTTATTATGTCTTTTGATTTTTTTAAAAATGTGCTTTTAAAATTGTTTTTATATACACTAGTTTTAATAGGATGTTCGATTTTTTTTTTTAAGTAGTAAGAATTTATTCTCTCTCTCTTTTTCTGGATACAGAACAAATTATGGGTAGAAAAGAGATGGGCAATTCCACTCTTCTCAAACTTGTGCCCCAACTTCACATGAAAATTGCACACACACACCCCTGTCACCAGTTTAGATGTGACTGGTAATAGCTCTGTCACCATTATGTCTTGTTTCACTCCGGAGGAAAGGTGATACTGGTCATATGCAAACTTGGTCTGCTTGATGCCAAATGTTTGCTTCTAGGCCCTGTTGTGAGCTGTAGTGCACCTGGAAATGGCCATTTGGGGCCTTTTTAAAAAAGAATGGAAACTGGAAGAACCTTGATGGAGCACTTCTGAGTTGGGCTTAGGGGACCTCAGCACCCAATGGCAAAAGTGGTACTAGTGGAGGTTTCCAGAAGTATAAACCTAGATGGTGTCACACATATATACTACCTGTGCAGTTGGTGGCCTCGTAACATGAAAGTGGGTTTAAGACGGAGAGCAACACAATGCAAAGTAGAAATTCTATGGGTGGGAATGGTAAACCAACCAACTGAAAAACTGAGTAATGATACTTTTGAAAGTTTAGCAAAAAATAATTAAGTAGCCATTTCCCAGAGGAAGTAGAACACAACAACCTGTAGGCAGGCAAGTTGGAGAAGGGGAAAGAACAGCAAGTTCTGTGGATGGCAGAAATTTACAGACACAGCTTTGCCAAAAAATTAATCTAAGTGCACACCCTGTTCTGTTGCTATTCCTGGTTCTTTTTGCAACATGTACGACCTTTTGATTCAAGACATGCTTGTAAGAAAACTGGAAAAACATGGCAGAATGGAAGTGTGAAATCCATGGTATTCACTGCCCTGAGGACGTTGGCAATGTTTTCACTTACACGCATGGGAGGGCCTGCCAGAGTATCCCTCCTTCCTTCCCGACCACCAAAATAGCCTAGGAGGAAGGAATTCCTTAAGACATGAGTTGTGTTTTAAGAAAGGAAGCTTTTATAATACAACCAAATGTGGCCTTACCTGAAGTGTGTTGCATAGAAGCATATCTGAACACAGAGCTTGGAAATGTTCTGTGCAGGGCTGTAGTTCATGCAAACCTCAGAAATGTCCTTTCTGGGCTTCAGCTCCCCAGTTCTCCCAGGAAACATGGCTATTGCTATATGCTATTCTTTGGCTTTCTCCAAAGAAATTATTTGTTCCTCTTTAAACAGTGGGTTTTGCAATGACCTTACATTTCCTCATCATCCAGATGGCATTCCTCTTATTTCGCTCTGCACCGCTTGGTTTTTTTTTTTTAGCTTCTGCATCATTAGTCTCAATATATTTTGCTTATTTTTGGTACCACTTTGTACTGCTAGTGGTACAAAGCAATTAGTACTAATGCACCAGCCATTAGTACTAATGCAACACACAGAGCACTCATGGTGCCTCTTGCTAGTATAGTTCTTATAGTGATGGTTGCTTAAAATCTAATAGATTCTAGACTTTGAATGAAAAATTCAATTATTGACTGAATTCCTGTTACTCAGTGTAATAAATCTCACTAAAGTAAGTTGCAACTGTTATTGCTGTTGTTATTACATGCCATCGAGTGACCTTTGCTCTTAGCGACCCTATGAGTGATCTCTAAGATGTCTTGTCTTCAACAGCCCTGCTCACCTCTTGTAAACTAAAGCATTTGGTTCCTTTACAGAGTCAATCCATCTTGTATTTGGTCTTCTTCTTTTCCTGCTGTCTTCAACTTTTCCCAGCATTATTGTCTTTTCCAGAGAATCGTGCCTTCTCATGATGTGCCCGAAGTAGGACAGCTTCAGTTTCAACATTTTTGCCTCCAGAGATGGTTCAGGTTTGATTTGCTCTAAGACACACTTGTTCATCTTTCTGGCAGCCTGTTGCAATTTGAGTAGGCCTATTTGAATCAGTGGAACTTATGGAGGAGTTGACCTGCCAGATCCCCACTGACTCAGTGGGCCTATTCTAGTGCAGCTCACTGAACTGAACAACAGGATTTCAGCCACTATTTGATATTCACATGTCTTCAAATATCGTGATGGAACTCAAAATTAAAAAACCAAACAAAAACAAACCTAAAACACAGATACACAAAATTCAGTATATTATAGAAACATTGTTTGCAGAAAGGCACATAGCAGGCAAACGTATGAGCAAGATAAATATTGTTTAGTCGTTAAGTCGTGTCCGACTCTTCGTGACCCCATGGACCAGAGCACGCCAGGCCCTCCTGTCTTCCACTGCCTCCCGGAGTTTGGTCAAATTCATGTCGGTAGCTTCAATGACACTATCCAACCATCTTGTCCTCTGTTGTCCCCTTCTCTTGCCTTCACACTTTCCCAACATCAGGGTCTTTTCCAGGGAGTCTTCTCTTCTCATGAGAAAGAGATAAATATAGTGAGTATTATACATCGTAATGACCACAAATTTTCAAGGAAATGTTTTAAAAATTCAATTTTATGCAGAAAACTGTGTTAACGTAAGACAAAAGAAAGGAAATACAGAAATTAGAATGGACCATCCTTTTCTAAAGGAAAAGAATGAATTTCACATCATGAGAAGGCAAGATTATCTGAAAAAGACAATAATGCTGGAAAAGGCAAAAGGCAACAGGAAAACTAAACTGGTTAGGCCTCACCTAGAGTACTGTGACAAGTTCTGGGCACTGCAGTTTAAGAAGGAAGCCAGCAAACAGGAGCAAGTTCAGAGGAGGTCAAAAATGATGATCAGGGGACTGGAAACCAAGCTCTATGCAAAAAGACTGAAAGAACTGGGCATGTGCTTAGCCTTGAGAGAAGAAGACTGAGGGGAGATATGATAGTACTTTTCAAATACTTGAAAGGTAGTCATGCAGTAGAGGGGCAGTGTCTGTTCTTGATCATCCCAGAGTGCAAGACACACAATAATGGGCTTAAGCTACAGGATGCCTGTTTTAGGCTAAATATCAAGAAAAACTTATTAACTGTTAGAGCAGTATAATGGAACCAGTCAACACGGGAGCTGGTGAGTGGTCCAACGCTGGAGGCATTCAAGAGAAAAACCATCTGCCAGATCTGCTTTGATTTGTATTCCTCCACTGAGCAGGGGGGTTGTACTCAACGGCCTTATAAGCCGCTTCCAACTCAATTATTCTATGACTCTATGAAAGTGGAAATAAACAATAATTAAATAAACAAGTAATCCAGAGATTCCACACTTCACCTCATCCTAAATTTGCCCTTTATCTGCTTTTTCTCTGTCTTTATATTTTCCTCCTGTTTCATCATTTTTTCAATTATTTTTTTTGCTGAGAGATGGCTGATCATTCTCTTTACATCATGCACATTTTCACAGAAACAACAACAAATCTGTGTGCTCCCGAAACATTAACAAATTGCTGTTGTAGTAGAGTTTTGTTTAGTTTGGCCTGTAGCCCACTTCAGAATGAAGCCTAAGCACACAGTTATACTCAAGCAGGATATATGTGTAATAATAATTGTAAAAAAAAAACCTACAAAAGATATCAGCATGATGATGGTCTTTCAACGGGGGCCGTTCAGGGTAACGTAACAGTCATGGGGAGATGCCAAGTGCAAATCTTAGTGGCTGTCATTATGAATCACTCAGAGGACATTGTTCGGTGCCAAATACATTGAAGCAAGGGTAAGTAGATTAACACATGTATGGTAGGCAAATGTATTGAATGGTATCCAAGTCAAGTACAAGGGAAGAGTTCAATGCCTAGATATTTTCTTAGAAAAAACTTCCACGTACTCCAGACAAAGTGCACTTAGGGTGGCAGCATTACGGCACAGGCCTATACGTATCTTCTCAGCATTAGGTCTCACTGAGTTCAATAGGGAGTGCTCCCAAGTTGGTGTATATAGGATTACAGCTTTAATGCACAAGAGTAGAGCTGTTGTGCAGAGATTCATTGTCTGGATGTGAGGTTCCCTGGCTGGTCTTGTGCTAAGAATGGGAACAGCCAGGCTTGTCATTGCCTTTTGAGAGGCGCCGCCTAGGCGGATGCCCCAGATGAAAACCTGGAGAAGCAGAGGGAAGGAGGAAGCCAGAAAGACAACCCAAGAAAGCCCATCAAGAGGCCCCTGTTTCCTTGTTTTTTCCCCTCCCTTCTTGGCTGATCACTCAATTTACAATTGCTTTTTTCCCCTGACAAAAACCTTGATTCCAAAAGTAATTGTGCTATTAGCAAAGGTCTTAGCAAACCCATGTTTTTTTCATTCTGTCTTACATCCAATTCCAATCCTAAAAATGTAGAGGTGGGGAGACCACAGACTCATACAACCTATTTGTTTCTTGATTAAGCAGCGTAAAGCTACCACATATCAACCATTTGGGGAGGGGGAGTAAAGGTGAGTTTCACAGTTGTTCTTGTGCATTGTCCAAGTCACAAGTTGAGAAAACAATTTGCTGTCTTTGAACTCAAGATGCATTTCCCATTATCTGGAAGTTGAATCATGGCAAGTGGATGTCTTTCTTATTAGGTTGAAACATTTCACTACTCATCCAAGAAGCTTCTCCAGTCTGAGGAGAGTTGGTAGGAGACCCCTGATATATTCTCCAGGTTGGTTTCACTTTCCCCTGGTCTGAATAGGCTCCTTAGATGGACAAAGATCTAGAGGTGAGTGAAAATCCCACTTCTGCAGTCCTTCTCCACCCATTGTCATAGGTTGTTAACAGTTGTTAACAGTGGTCTTTCTGGTGTGTGTGGTCCTGATCTTTCTGGGGACAAATGAAAGGGCAGCATGATAAATAGGAGACAGATTGTATCTAAGGCCTCCACCTCTGTTGAGTGAGGGATTTTCTATAAGCACACTCTTCTTTGTAGTGAACCACATATACTAGATTGCTCCTGTTTTGTTTTGGTGTCCAGTCTTTTGGGTGGGCAAGCCTCTGCTTTAATGTCTTTCTAGGTTTGAAGTACACAGGTATGTGGTGTTTACCAAAAATCCTTTTAGGCTTTTCAGACACACCCACCATGTAAGGAATGACCAGGTTCTTCCTTTGGTTCTGGGTCTCAGACTGTTCTATTCTCCTGCTGGGTCGGGACTTTGCCTTGTTAAAGGCCCATTTTGGATATCCTCAGGCCTTAACGGCTGTCTTCAGATGTCTGTCCTTCTTGGCTTCTGTGGAGGTGGGGATCTTTTTTGCTCTGTGGTTTAGCATCCTGATGACCCCTAGTTTGTGTTGCAATGGGTGATGAGAGTCAAACCCCAGGTATTGATCAGTGTGTTTTCTGTAGATTTCTATTCCTAAGTTGCCATTGGATTCTATGATGACTGCACAGTCAAGGAAAGCTATCCGGTTGTCTTTGGTGTCTTCCTTGGTGAACTTCATATTTGGGTCCACTGCGTTCATGTGGTCTGTGAAGATCTGTAGTTCCTGAATCTTGATCTTCACCCAGGTGTCATCCACATACCTGAACCAATGGGTCATATGGAATTGATACCAAGAGCTGACAGAAGAACTTGGTCATTCCTTACATGGCGGGTGTGTTTGAAAAGCTCAAAAGAATTTTTGGTAAACACTTCATACCCGTGCACTTCAAACCCACAAACACACTAAAGCAGAGACTGGTCCACCCAAAAGACTGGATACCAAAACACAACAGGAGCAATATAGTATATGCGGTCCAATGCAAAGAGGAGTGTTCGGAGCTCTACACTGGAGAAACCAAACAGCCGCTAAACAGGAGAATGGCCCAGCACAGGAGGGGCAATGGCTCAGCACCACAATCAGCAGTGTTCCTTAATTTGAAGGACAAAGGACACACATTTGATTACCAAGATTTACTCATTTTAGACCAAGACCGAGAAGATAGATGGTTTGAGTGAGGGGTCAGGGAGGCCATACATGTGCATATAGAAAATCCCTCACTCAACAGGAGTGGAGGCCTTAGAGACAGTCTGTCTCCTATTTATCATGCTGCCCTTTCATCCATCCCCAGAAAGATCAGGACCACACCCACCAGAAAGACCACTGTTAACTACCATTAACAACCCATGACAATGGGTGGAGAAGGACTACAGAAGTGGGATTTTCACTCACCCCCAGTTCTTTGTCCATCTAAGGAGCCTATTCAGACCTGGGGGAAATGAAACCAACCTGGAGGATATATCAGGGGTCTCCTACCAACTCTCCTCAGACTGGAGAAGCTACTTGGATGAGTAGCGAAACGTTTCAACCTAATAAGAAAGACGTCCACTTACCATGACAATTTCCAGATAACTTCACCTGGATGACTGAGAATCTTCACAGATATATGCATTTCCCATTATTTCTTCCCAATGAGGAGTCATGATACTCCGTTGTGGGGTAGGGGAAAACTCATCCACTCATCTTCATTGCTTTCAGTGATGTACTGAATCTAAGTTTGATGAACCGTTACTTTGAAATGAATTAAATTGTTCAAAGGGCTGCTGGCTGGTCAGTCAACATTCACTCAAACATTGAAGTGGTGATGGCTTCAGTATATAATAGCCTTTTGAAAGCACCTAATGATATAAATGTGAGGTGTTACTGCTATGCTCAAAGTTGTAACTAGCTGCTTCATTTTGTTTTCATTTTTTTAAGCAACACAAACTGCTTCCTGTTTTATGGTAATATTTTTGGCATTACATTGTTTTGCAAATATGTTGGAATCTCTTCCTGTTGCTCCCACTTCCCTTTTTCCTTTGCCTTCACTCTCTCTGAGCTCACTTAAGTTCACTGTTATTTAACGTTGTTGGTATGTGCCATCAATTCATTTCTGATATATGGTAATGCTATGGCAGCCTCCAAATGGTCCTGTCATAAAATCATAGAATCATTAAGTTGGAGGGGGCCTATAAGGCCATCGAATCCAACCCCCTGCTCAATGCAGGAGTCTAAATCAAAGCAGATCTGAAAGGTGGTTGTCCAATTTTACCTTGAATGTCTACAGTGTTGGAGCACTCACCACCTCGTTGGCTCCATTATCATACTGCTCTACCAGTTAAGCTTTTCCTGATATTCTGCTTTAATCTGACTTCCTGTAGCTTGAGCCCACTATTGCATGTCCTGCACTCTGGGATGATCCAAAACCCTCCTCGGTAAGAAAATCTTTCAAGTATTTGAAAAGTCCTATTATTCTCCCCCCCAGCCTTCTTTTCTCGAGGCTAAATATGCCCAGTTTTTTCCGTCTTTCCTCACAGGACTTGGTTTCCAGTTCACCGATCATCCTTTGTCATGAACAACCCTGTTCATATCTTGCAAACTGAAGACTGTGGCTTCTTTTATTGAACCAGTTCATCCCATATTCAGTCTTCCTCTTTTACTCCTGCCTTCTCCTTTTTCCAGCATTATTGTCTCTTCTAGTGAGACTTGTCTTCTCATGAGCTACCTAAAGTACAACTGACTTAGTTTGGTAAGTTTAACTTCTAATGAGAGTTCAGGCTTGATTTGATCTAGGGCCCACTTATTTCTCTTTCTGGCAATCTGTGGTATCCATAAAACTCCCTCCAACACCATATTTCAGATTAATATTTTTTCTGTTAGCGTTTCTCATTATTTAGCCATTTAATAGGCTAAGTCAATCTTCCTGCCTGCCTGCCTGCCTAATTCATTGCATTTTCATAAGGCCTTTCCTCCAGCAAGCTCAATGTGGTGTGCATGGCTCTTCTCTCCCAGGTTATCCTCATAATAACTTTGTGAGGTAGGTCAGGCTGAGGGAGGGTGTACCTGTCCCAAGGCCACCCACTTGGTTTCTGTCATGCCTTCAACAGATGCATCATCCAATAAGGATGGATCAGAGCCTCTTGAATCCCACATGGGTGAAGAATTCCTGGTTCCAACACACCCTGGACTCTCAGAGACCCAGGAGGCCAAATTCCCGGATGATGACTGACCCTCAGGAGGGAAGGAGCCTGAACGTTCCCAGCTCACACAAATGCTGACTAGTTAAAGATATGAATCTGGAGAGGGCCAACAAGACACAGTGTTCAGCTTCAGGATTAAATGTCCTCAGAAGAAAGGCTTTCTTTAGAAGTATGGAATCTCCTGGAGGGACAGCTGTTCCTCCCAATAAGACCAGCAGGTTAAATCCTTCAACTGAGCTGTGCTACCAGTTGGCTGAATGCCTGCAGCTAAGCTCAGGATGGTGGTCAGGGAGCCCAGTTATATAAACCTCAGCTTCAGACTGCATTTTTATGAAACACAAACTTCTCTAATGGTTCCTGTTTCTGATTGCCTTGTATTTTGACCTTTGTCGTGTATGACTCCTTGAGTGGCTTGACTTGGATTGCTTTGAACTCTGGCTCCAGACCTCCTGCACTTGGTTTACATATGGTTTGTTGGCTCTGGAACTTGTTAGAGAGTACACACACAGTGGTACTGAGCATCTTTAACTTGTAGATTCAGGCTCTGAAACTCGGAATGATTACCTGAGTACAATTTCCCCTTTGTAAAGGAATCATGTCCACACTTCCTTCTACAAAAATAAGAAAGCTTGTGTTTGTTAGAGAAATACACTTAGAATAAGAAAGGCGATAGAAGTCCTACTTACCTAAGTAGGAGATATCAAGAGCTATGTTTGCCTCTTTCATCTCTAGAGAACAGATGTCTCCTCCTTGGAGGGACAAGAGAGAGTTGTAAGAAGGGAGTAAGTGACACCAAGAACCCTAAGAAAAGGAATCTAAGGTCAGCACAAGCAGATAAAGGACAGTCTCAGAAACCTCTCTCTGCTCTTCTCCATGCAAAGACATGTATCTTCTTGAGTGTAAGCTGAATTGCCTCCAGTTACTTACAACAGGAATATAGTAATAAATACAGTAATAACCTTACAACTGCAGAGCTGGAAGGGACCCTATGGATCATCAAGTCCAGCCCCTGTCAAAGAGGCACAAAGGGGAATTGAACTCCCAACTCTGGCTCTGCAGCCAGAGACCTAAGCTACTGAGCTAGGAAGCAGAAAGTTTCATGGATGAATGGGGATTTGAACCTAGGCCCCAATCGCTACACAACACTGGTTTTCATGAAAATCTAAGTGATCTTCTTAGTTATGCCATGGAATTACCTTGAGTGTTATCCATGCAGAAAGTCAAGTGAATCAAAACAGCCAAACCAGATGAGATCAGTCTGTTCAGGGTGGTATAGGATCATAAATGATCTGTTAAGCTGGTGTTGTGGCTCAGGCGGTTCACTTGCTCAGTGAATGAAACCTTATGGTGGACAAGGCTAAGCCAAGTAATCTTGAGTGTATTTTTTGTTATCATTCTTATATCTTACCATTTAATTTAAAACAAAGTTATCAGAGCAGCATCCCAGAAGAAATACAAATGCCTCACCAAAATGTAATTAAAAACCCACTAATTACAAATGCAGCAACAATCAGGAAAACATACAACTTCATAAGACAGTAAAAGCTTGAAAGCAACCTCAAGACCAGCTTCCCAAAGTAATTAAAATCACAGGCAAATAAAAATGGCCTTGAGTTAATGCCCAGAAGTCTACAAAGTAGTAAGTAAACAGGCAAATATCTCTGAGGATGGTGTTCTTCAGCATATGGAGCCCTCTGTCTGATCTCCACATGCCAACCCTTCAAAGCAGGGATCCAGAGAAGGGCCACCATAGAAGATATTAATAACTGAGTCAGCTTTTGTGAGCATAGACATACCTTGGCTCCATCACATACAAGACTATAATGCCAGCATTCTCAATTGTGCTCAATAGTGTAGTGGCTAATTCTGAAGTGTAGGAGCTCATAATGATGATCCCTCTACCCACACATGCCTAGGATGCATCAGCTGTGCTGCTCCATATTTCCTCTCTAAGAAAAGGACTGCATTTTTTCTCAAGGTCTCTGTAACTTGCTCAGACCATCTCTGTGCAAAACTAGCATCCTTTCTTACTGATCTGGACTCCAAAAGGGGTTTTTTAATCTGTTATGGCTTCTATATTTACTGTAGCTTCTCAGAACTCTAAGGAGGCAATGTGAACAAAGATGCACTGGACATTGCTTCCATCCCTTCTTCTCTGTGTATGTGACAGCCACATCTTGGTGCAACCATAACTCCCAGAATCTCTTGGCTGAAAGACTTTAGGAGTTGTCAAAAAAGCAACTCTTTCAAGCTCTGACTGTGACACATACACACAGGTCAAAGGAGGGTCTGGTTCAACCCTAAGTGAGCTAACCTACCTAGGAACATGCCAGTATTCCAATAAATCTGTGCCCTGAATCCTATTGGATTACTCTTATTGGATTTATTTACTCCAGAGTAAATAAAATTGTAGAAAGTGCAGCAGCAAATTGTGGCTAATTAACAAGGTACCAGTTGCATGTCTCATCATGGCTGGCATGTAGCCATTGACATAACCATCACCTTGTTAATTAGCACCAGTTTGCTGCTATGGCTTTTGTGATTTCACTTGCTCAGGAGTTAAATCCCAACAGGAATCTGGCAAGCATATAGCCTAGCATAGATCAGCTCTCCAAGGTTTCTGGTTCTCTACTGTCTCATTTGAGGGAGATATCCTTGCCAGACATACCTGGAGGTGCCATGAAGTGAACCAGGGGTTTTCTGCATTGAAAGCATGCTCTACAATTAAGCTAAATACGTTGTTCTTTTTTGCATCCCAAACATCAGGAAATTAAGACATCCAGTCTAGTATTGTCTACTCTGACTAGGCAATGACTCTTCAGGGTTTCAGGAAGAGGACTTTTCCCCCTTACCTGGGGATACCAATGACTCTGTCTAGGACATGTTGTGAAATAGCACCTTCCCTCTGTGCTGTGCACCTCTATTGTTACTAGATGATTAAACCCAGAACAATACACAGGCAAAGGGCATGTATGGCAACCACCCAGCAATGGCTGCTTCTCTTTACTCAGACCATTTCAACGGGATAGAAACAATAGTTGAAATGTATGGGACAGGGATGTTGGCAAGTCTTTGGGTCCAAGTCCAAAGTCAAAGACTTTGGTACCAAGTTCCAAGCCCCAAGTCCGAGTCCCTATTAAAAACAAGTTTTTTTCCCCAGGAAAAAAGGGAGGGATGGGTGAGTTCCAAGTCACGAGTTGGGTTCGAGTCATTGGGGGGGGGGGGGAATGAGATGAGTCTGAGTTGAGTCACTGATGTGACTTAAGTCTGACTTGACAGTGAGTCCCACGACTCAAGTCCCCATCCCTGGAATGGATTTCTTCCTTATGGCTTAATTTTGATAGATCATGCTGTAAATGGCAGATACCAGTACCTTAATACTGGTACCAGTGTTTAAAAGTAAATTGTTCCTCCAGCATAATTTATTTGGCTTGGCAGTCTGCCTTAAGTCCTTCCAATGGTTTGACATTTTGGGCTAAACAGTCGCAATTTTTCTGAATGGTGCTTTTTCATAAATTTAAACCAACAGGAATAAATCAAGAGGGATGTAAATGCAGAACACAGACGTGGAATTATTGTGGGAAACATTATTAAGGTTTGTCTCCAGCTGTGCTTCATGGCAATAATTGGAGCTGTTAATCATTTCTTTTGGTTTCGTTTCCAATACTGGATATTATTAATGTTTTCAAGAGTAAACCATCTCATCTGTCACCCACACTCATTTTATATTTATTTTCCAGAGGAGTGCTGTATGTTTTAAGAACTGGAATGTTTGGAAACTTGACATGTTGAATGCAATCGAGTTTTAGAAACTACCTTATATTTATACCTTTCTTCCAATAACTGAAATACGATAGAAATACTGAGAGTTCAAATCCTAAATGTAAACGGGGCCATCTTAAAGACACACGAACAGAATACCAGGGCACAGTAACAGAGGGCTAGCCAGAAATATTTTGATGGCTGATTCAGAAGATGGATAAAAAGGCTTCTGTCTCATCCTAGTACCACTACCAGTGGGGAAGTGTCCCTTACCACGTTAAGACTCGCTGTCAAGTTGGAGTTAAGTCACACTGGTGACTCAACTCAGACTTCAGTGTTTTGTTTTTGTTTGTTGTTCTTTTGCAACGATTGGTGACGTGGAATCCACCCACCCCTCCTTTTTTTCTGGGGGGAAAAACTTGTTTTTAATAGGGACTTGGACTTTTAATAGGGACTTCGCTTTGAGGCTTGGGACTCAGTACTCGGTACTTGGTACCAAAGACTCAGACTCGGACTTGGAACTCGGACCCAAAGACTTGACATCATCCCTGCCTGCATCTGCCACTTATAACTGCTGCCTTGCCCCAACCCAAGGCAGGGCCAGTCCTGTAGCTGTAACTGCTCCAGGACAATTGATGAAGATGGTTGGTGAAATGGAGGTCCCATTTTAAAAAACACCTCAGTAATATGTCGCCCCTTGCAGTGTTACTTCCCACAACACTATAGTAATCTCAAAAGACCAGGGTTATGAGATGAATCACAATCACTTCTTTCAGAACCAGAGCAATGCTGACTTGTACAAAAACTGTTGTTGTTTACCTCAGAACTAACTATTGCATTGTATTCGATCCCAATATTCAGTATATTTATGTATTTTAGATGTTTTATTTGTGGCTGGTCTTTTGACCGTAATAAAGTTTTATCTATCTATCTACAAAAGCTGTTCATCCTCGCCTTCAACAAATGTTTTTAAGACAATGGGCCATATCAAATTTAAAAGATCCCCTCCCCCCCCCCCCCCAGAATATTGCAGTGAAACAACAATAATCATCTTAGAACTGCAGAGCTGGAAGGGACCCTATGGATAATTGAGTCCAGCCCCTTTCAAGGAGGCACAGTGGGGAATCGAACCTCCAACCTTTGGCTCCACAGCCAGCTACCCAAACCCCTGAGCTATCCTGCAGTTACATAGCACTCTTCTGAAGGGCATTGTGTGGGGAGCTGGAAAGTTGCCAGCTGTCAAAAACTGGGAAGGCTGCTGTGCCATTTCCTATGCAACCACAGCTTTGAAAAGTTACTTTTTTGCACTAAAAACTCCTCCAGTCCCCTAACCAGCATGGTGCCTGATCACGCTGCCTGGGAGATGCTGGAAATTGTAGAATCTTGTATATGTGTTTTTGTTTTTGTTTTGATACAATCATTTGATGAGATCTATAGAACCAGAAAAGATTGGGAAGGGGTTATTAATCAGAACTGACTTGACGCCACATAATTAATAAATGTTAATCATAAGAACATAAGAAGAACCCTGCTGGATCAGGCCAAGGGCCCATCTAGTCCAGCTTCTTGTATCTCACAGTGGCCCCACCAGATGCCTCTGGGAGTGCACGAGACAACTAGATACCTTGTAATCACACAAGAGGGAGAATTGCAAGTAGCTTTGTACCTTCAGAAGCAGACACTGACCATTTCCTCCCCATCTCAGTGTGCACAGCGGGGTATGGACCTGATGCCTACGCACTTACCAGTGAAATGTCTGGTCCAAAATCTTAATTTTGGGACCAGATTTAATGGCAGACCTCATGATGAAAGCCAAATATTGCTCACTGTTTCTTCTCTCTTCCCTTCTAATTTCTTTATTTCACCTAATTTGAGGAACAGTTTTTTTAACCTTGTTGCAAACTTGCATGCTGCCTGTAGTTTGAGAGACAAGGAGGGACTTTTCTGGACTGGAGTGACTGTCAATCCATCTATCACTAGCCAATCATTCCTTCTCGCCTGTGAATTCAAAGAGAGCTCCACCTCTCTGCTAAGTTTTACTTTCCTTCTCTTTAGTCTGTTGGAAGCAGAGTTGTGTTTGTTAGTTAGTTTTCTGTTGATCTATTCACAGCTGTACATAATGAATTGTTTTTATTCTTTCTCCTACAAATGTCTCATGAGAGAGTAATTGATACCTTAAGTGCCAGTTAATGAGAAAGGGGGTGGACTATCTGGGGAACTTGTAGTTGTTCACTTTTGTGAGTCTCTGTACTTCTATTGCATAGCAAAGAGAATTTTATCAGAAATTCAAAACTGCAACAAATAGTGCCCAAAGTAGTACTAGTATGTAGTTGGAGCAGGGGAAGTGCAACTTACCTTGCGGTGGTTGGAGGAGATGCTCCTCTGGGGTGCTTGTCATGGGACACTTATAGTCCAAATTTTCCCTCAAAATATTAATCATTTTTGAAAAATACTTTATTTCCCCTACATTAAAGTTAGCTTCATGTAGGAAAAAACAACAACAATGTGTTTAAGTGGCCCTTTGTAGGCTCACCAGAGAATTTAGTCATTGCAGTGTAGAGGGAGAGTGGAATAGCTAGGTGAATGCTAAAAATGGTTGTGAAGAATCTGTTCCCTCTGAAGGGGCACATGTTGGCATCTGTTCTAGTGTACATATTATATATTTTAATGTACACCTAAAGCTCTATCAGCTGGCTGGATAGCTCAGTGGTTTAGCTATCTGGCTGTGGAGACAGAGGTTGGGAGTTTGATTCTTCACTGGGCCTCCTGCGAGTAGAGCCAGTGGCCTTGGGGAAGCTGCACAGTCCCAGGGTGCCCCCAGAAAAAGAGAATGGTAAACCATTACTGAGTATTCTCTATCTGGAAAACCCTGAGAAAGTGGTCACCATAAGTAAAAATTGATTTAATGGCACATGATTGTTATTAAAGCTTTATCAGATTTGAAATATTTTTACAACTCCCTCTCCTCCTCCCTTTTATTATTTGTCATCCAAATGATTTGTATCAGTGTAATTTTACAAAAGAAGTCACTCTGCTATCTTACATCTATCTTTCGACAATATTTATTATTGTGTTACTCCTTGGAATTAATCTCTCTTTGGAAAATACGAGTACATTATCAAACTGGATGAATCCTATTTTATTTTGCACAGTGTTAGACAGAAAAGAGCACAATAACAGCAAACGATGATAGTGACATTAGGCAGATGCCTTCCCAAAATTTGGACCATTTTCGCTATGGAAAATCTGACAAGCCTGGAAGATCCTGCACCAAGATATTGGACATTTGGCTACCTTTCATTATTTATACAAAGTAAAGAAGACAGATGAGCAAACAATTAATTTTTTCTTGCTAAAGTTTTCCTTTTTATTGTACTATCTTTTGCTGTTGCTCCATCTCTCCTCCTCAGATATATAAACTCAGAGAATGTTCTTATTTATGTGACTGCATCTTTCTTGGCAAATGCTGCACTTACATTAACATATTGTGTGTTGTTCATTTATGTCTCTAAAAATAAATATCAAATGTTCTCTTTTGGCCATTGTTTAATTGCTATCAAGAACACAGGCTGTCCGCTTGGCCCTTGTTTCACTGAAGCGGCTACAGTGGACAACAACAAACGGCTATGTATTTTTCGTTTTGCCAGAACTGGATAATAAAATTTGCAGCCATGCTATCACATAAAGAGGAGATTAAGCCTACCACTGTTTGAGACAAATAGTTGGAAGAAGGTTTATGCTACGGACCTTTTACGTGTGGATTTTCTTTTTAAAGCAGTTAAAACTTGCATGATAGTGACAAGGGATTAAACAAAAAGAAAAAGAAAAAATAAAGAAGGCAAAAGACTAACAGTTAAAGACTAACTGCTACATTTTAAATGCAAGAACAGGTGATACCTTTATTGGACCACTAAAAAATTAAAAACAAAACAAAAAACAAAAAGTGAGCTTTTGATGATAATTCATCTTCTTCATGCTTGCACCAAGTCCTTGTAGGTAGTTCCAAAATTATATACTTTTATTAAATTCCCAAAGTCTCATGGCTGCTGGGGCCAGACTTTGCTTCTTAGATGAAGATGGTTGCAGTCCTGCTCTATTTTAACGTGAGCTTTCATGGACAAGTCCACTTCCTCAGCCATAAGAGTGAGACTATATGGCAAATCCCTGGAAAAGACCCTGATGTTGGGAAAATGTGAAGGTAAGAGGAGAAGGGGACGACAGAGGACAAGATGGATGGACAGTGTCATCGATGCGACCAACATGAATTTGACCCAACTCCGGGAGGCAGTGGAAGACAGGAGGGCCTGGCGTGCTCTGGTCCATGGGGTCACGAAGAGTCGGACACGACTTAACGACTAAACAACAAAACATGGCAAATATTTATACACTTACACATGGCACCAAATGAGAGATTGTATTTGGGCACAAGCTGTTGAGCTGGCAATGACCTCTAAAACCCTTGTTGATAACGGATTCAAGAGATTCCGTAAGTAGCTTTTACAGTTTTGGAGTTTCCCCCGAAAAGGACATGGTAACTCTGCCACTCATTAAGGTTGCAGGTTACTTAATGAGTGCACCTTCAGTGTTCCTTCACCCAAAGTTCTGGGATTGAGGAGACCTGATAAAACAGCTAAGGTCATTGAGCACAAAAATCACACACATCTCTTCATCCCTAATCTCCCCATCCTATTGCTTTCTTTACATGGAGGCCCCAGGAAGAAAGCAGTTGATTGGGTCGAGAAAGTAGGTTCTCGACACAATCAAGCCTGAACTCTCCCTCAAGGCAAAATTGATAAAACTGAGGCTGTGGGTACTTTGGGTAGAAAAGGGGCTTGTCAGCCTTGGAAGGCAGCCCCATCTAGGGAGAAGGAAAACTCCAATTTCAAACCTCCACTGCCTTGTGGCTATATCCACTGATGGAAAAGGCTTCAGGAGTAAACCTCGAGGCAAAATCTGGAGCCGGAGTCCCGGAGGCAGTTCGTGTTGTTCTGGCAACTCCTGCAATGTCACTGGAACCAGTTGTATTGGCTCTTGCCTTTCCATTGGACTATTTCAGCGGACGTGGAGAGGGGGGGATTTTCTGCTTGGGTAACAGCCTATCCTCCATATTATTTTACCCAGGCTTTGTGCTCTGGAAAGGACACTCATACAGAGCAGTTACCATAGTCTCTCGAGGACTGAAGGATGCCTAAGAGGGTACTTTGGGCACATCACGAGAAGACTTGACTCACTGGAAAAGACAATAATATTAGGGGAAAAATGAAGGCAGCAGGAAAAGAGGAATACCAAATCTGAGATGGATTCACTTCATAATAAAAATGGAGGTACAGGGTGCTACAGAGGTGGACATGACATGTCAGGGTTCTGCAACCCCTGGACCTTCATAAATCGTCCATCCCAATTTTTAGACAGAGCTCTTTTTGTTTCTTTGTTCATTCTGCATTATAGCAATTATCACCAAATTGTTAGATTTCATCACCAATGACCACCTCCCAAGACCAGGAAAAGGGGGGGGGAAAAATCCCTCACACAGATGTCCGGTTTCAAATTTTGGAAATACCTAGTTTTTGTTAGGCAAATGTAAGCCAAGGAAGCTTTTTCATAAGGCCAAATCCTACAGAGAGCAGTGGTGGCTACTGTGTTCTTTCTTGTTCTTTTTCTGAAATTTCACTAATTTTTCCAAGTTCAAACAGCCATAAGTCCTCTCTGTGGCTGGCTGTTGAACAACTTCTCACATCTGGAGAAGTCCTGTCCAGTTCAGACTATGTAGCCTGACTGAATAAAGTGACTTGGGAGATAAGTGGGGTTCCTTTGGATTGTGCTTGAACCTTCACAGGTCTCTAACCCTTATATAACTTACCCCCTGTTTCTTCAAGTGTAAAATCCAAAAAAGCACAGCCAGCTGAATAAATAAAAAAATGGTAGAACTTGTAGATATTACTCACTGAGGTCCTGCTATTTTGATACATGTGCCCACATAGCAATGCACTTGGAGAGAAGGAGCGATATTGAGACACATGGAAAGAACTGGTAAAGGCTGGAGAGATGCTGGGAATGCATTTCTGGTAAACACTATGTTGGAACTGCATGTGTAGGGAGAGGAGCTGTAAGGTAAAATCAGGACAACGGCGTCTGTATAATGAGACTGACGGGTGTGAGAGCTGTATTTTCTCTCTCCCCCCCCCCTCAACCTTCTTTAATTTAAAAGCATCTTGGGAAGAAAAAGGGGCCAGCCTTTATAAAATCTGGACCGCTCATACGTTTGGAGAAAAGAAAGAACAGGGAAGAGAGAAGATATTGATAGATATAGATAGATTATGTATGCACGCGCGCACGCACACACACACACACACACACAGTGTCAGCCGCCTCAGATGTGAGCCACTGCCAAGAAGATCTGCATCAGCATGTAGCCATATTCTTACACTGACACTAAAAACATCTGTTGAGGTACAGCATTTATTCTGCCTGCAAGAAAAGTAATATTTCTTAAAAAAAAAAAGAAAAGAAAAGAAAAGAAAGAAAGCCCGAGAACACTGGAAATGGGGAAATTTGGACAAAAGCAAAAAAGAAAAGAAAAAGAAAAGAAAAAGAAAAAAAAGAAAGGGGGGAAGGGGAGTGGGTGGCCAATAAATTAGGGCCGTGGAAGTGGGAGGGAATGTTTTCCACATAATTCTTCATATTTAGGTTGTTCCAAGTTTGCAGGGGAAAGCAGGGCTGTAGTCCTCATAGAACATGAAAAGCTAAAAGAAAATAGGACAGTTTGTGGGTGCGTCTACTTTCATGCAATGCCGGTCCACGGCTCTTTGTTACCTTGGGTGGAAGAGAAAATAGCAAAAAACTCCCCCCCCCCTCCAGGTTCTGCAGTGTGCATTGTACTGAAAACCCACCAAGTTATTTTGGCACAGGAGGCAGAAAAATCCCTCAAGCACCTCTCCCCTTCTCTAACAGTAGATATACAGTAATAATAATACACTAAATAAAGAAACATTTGCTGGCCTTTTATGACACTCAGAAACTGCTCTCTGAAGTGGAGGCCTCAGTCTACATAACAGTAGAGCCGGTCCTGTCTATACCACATGTTTAGGTGGGTCGTTTTTGCAAGTTCAACTGGTTTTCCAACTGAGGGATTACTAAGACTTCTCACTTAAAGGACCTTAGGCTTTCCCACACAACTATGGTTCTTAGACTTCACTTGATGCAGGAATAGTTTCTCCCATTGAGGAAAGTCTACACCATATGCAAACTATATTATAACAGTTTTTTCCCTCTTTACTGTATTTAGGTAAAGGTAAAGGTAAAGGTTCCCCTTGACAATTTGTCCAGTCGTGTTCGACTCTAGGGAGCGGTGCTCATCCCCGTTTCCAAGCCATAGAGCCAGCGTTTGTCCAAAGACAATCTTCCGTGGTCACATGGCCAGTGCGACTTAGACATGGAACGCTGTTACCTTCCCACCGAGGTGGTCCCTATTTATCTACTCACATTTGCATGCTTTCGAACCGCTAGGTTGGCGGGAGCTGGGACAAGCGACGGGCGCTCACTCCGTCACGTGGATTCGATCTTAGAGCTGCAGATCTATAGACCTTACACAGCACAGAGGCTTTCTGCGGTTTAACCCGCAGCGCCACCACGTCCCTACTGTATTTAAGAGACAGCTAATAATTATCATGATTTAGGAGAAGTATAAGAAATAGTTCAAAGAATTTCGGATCAGAAAATGCTGAGAAATACGAGGCAATAAAGCAGCAGTAAAATGAGCATGATAAAACAGAGATAGTCTTTCTTTAAAAAGCCCGTATAAAAACTGTAAAAAATTTCCAAGAGTAAAACAGCGACAGAGTTGAAAATTCCCAATTTTTCAAAACATAAGGGAATGAGAACTCTTTGTCTGGTTCCAAAATAAATTAAGGTGGGCATTGAGGTAAGCTTCATAGGGGAGGAAATTTCAAATTTCAGCAAGGGGCCACCATGAAAAAGTCCAATTCCTTCATAGCTCTGTGCTTTACCTCACTTCACTGATGGTTGCAGGGCTAGAGCAGATACACATAGGAAGAGATTCTTTAGATACTTGACCTTGAGCTCTGAAGGGATTTAAAGTCAAAACCAGCAGTTTGAACTACGTAGGTTCAGAAACACAGCTTAGAAGTAAATTAGTTGCAAGTGGTGTCATAATGCAAATAGTAACTACAGATTTACTTTTTTGATGTAACAAGTAATACCTGACTTACTCAAGTGTCAGAAGTAACACCTAACACAGTGCATCAGTAGCGTGCAGTGCACCAAATCACTTGCCTTTTACAACAATGCTAACAGCAAAATAGTTGTTTGCTAGTGATGACTCACATGAGTTGCTTGTAAAGCACTGCTCAGAAACAGACTGAGAGCCAATGAGGACCATAAAAGACTAACATCATACACTTATTAGAGCCTGTACCAATTACTGATCTTGCAAACCTGCTGTATGCAGACCAATGGTGGGTTCTGGACCACTTTCAATGGCAGATGCACTTCTAAAAGCAGTATAAAAATCAAAAGGGGAGACTGACAAGTCACGGATCACTGAAACAAGGATATTCCTCTCCAGTGGGATTGCAGTTGATGTACCAACCTAAGCTATTAAAAGGCCCTATGAGTCATCAAGGACAAATGTGCTACTAGTGACAAGGATGAATCAACAGGCACATCTCAGCTACAAGCCTAGTTGCTTAGAGGGGGCAAAAAATCCTCTCCAGACTAGTTGAACATTCTAATATTTATTTATTTATTTATTTAACCTTTCTGCCAACAAGGGACCAAGGCGGCTCGCAATCTGAAAAAGAATAGAATTAAAAACATAAAAAGTTAAATATTAAAAAACAATTAAACTATACATTAATTAAAATACAACTGAATAATTAAAAGCAAGTAAACATTAAAGCAGAAAAGCAAAGTGTGCTTACATACTGCTTACATACTGCCCCATAGCGCTTCAAGCACTCTCTGGGCGGTTTACAAGTTAATTATTCAGGCTACATATGCAGGCTAGCAAGCTGGGTACACATTTTACTGAGCTTAGAAGGGTAGAAGGCTGAGTCAATCTTGAACCAGCTACCTGGGATTGAACCCCGGGTTGTGACCACAGTTTTGGCTGCGGTGCAGCAGTTTAACCACTGTATCACAAGGCTCCCTAAATTAAAAGCTATCTTAACTAGAGATGGGGGTATTTGTATTCGTATACGAATATCCCTCCACAGGTGGAAATAACGATGGTCCGGCCCCATGGGGCTGGACTGTCCACTCACCATTCCGTCACGGACGCGCGCTTGACGGAGCCGTCCTATCGCGCTGTTGTCTGCAATGGATTAGCCACTCCTGGCAGGAGGCGGGATGACAAGCCTCTCTGCCAGGTCGCAGAATGGCTAATCCATTGCGGAGAACAGCGTGATAGGAAGGCTCCGTCGAGCTCGCGTCAGCAGTGGAATGGTGAGTGGACAGTCTGGCCCCTCATTATTTCCACCTGTGGGGGGATATTCATATACGAATACCCCCATCTCTAATCTTAACTTTAAAAAGGCATTCAGGGACTCAGTCGTGACTGTTAAAAGCCTGCCTGAAAAGATGGGTCTTCAGCTTTGGTAGGAGGATAAAAGGGAGGGGGGCCAGCCTGATCTCCTAAGGAAGACCATTCCATAACCTGGGAGCTGCCACAGAGAAGGCCCTCCCTTGTGTCTCCATCAACCATGCCTGCACTGGCAATGGGACCAAGAGGAGGGTCTCTTCTGACAATCTTAAATGCCAAGAAGGCTCATATAGGGAGATACAGTCTTTCAGGTAGCCTATACTCAAGCTGTATAGGGCTTTATAGGTAATGATCAGCACCTTGAATTGGGCCCAGAAACAAACTGGTAGCCAGCACAGTTCTTGTAACAGGTGTGTTATATGCTCCCTGTAGCTGGCTCCAGTCGGTAGTCTGGTTGCTGCATTTTGAACCAACTGAAGTTTCTGAACCGTCTTCAAAGGCAGCCCCATATAGAGCACATTACAGTTATCTAAGTGGGATGTAACTAAGGTATTTGTCACTGTAGGCAACATCATTCATCTGGGAAGATGAACACCCACTAACAGTACTTCCAGCTTGTTTGTCTTGGACTTCAGTTTACTAGTCTCCTAGACCAGATGCAGGAGCCATCCTTAGACAGAATGAGAGAATTGCCACTAAGGAGAAACAACCAGATCTAGTAATGCCTTCAGTGTTCAGCCTGAAGTGGTGGTCCTTCTACCTTCCTTGTTATACTGGGTGATGCAGGAAGGCACAGATCTGCTATGACATAATCACCATCAGGGACAGCAGTAGGTATCCCCCTTGCCACCTGGCCTGACCTGGTGCCTGTGGAATAGGTCATTGTCATGATGCTACACAGTTTCTTTGGATGAGGTTGCAGCCAGAGTTTAGAAATTGTGTATTTTAAAAAAACCAGCCAATCTTGGAAATACTTCTTTTTGGGGAAGCACTATGTTCAGAAATTGCCCAGTTGCTATGTTTGTTGCAGGGTTTGTTTGTTTTTTAAAAGTAATAATTTCAAGCTCCCTGGGGAACTACATAAACCCTAAACTGGCTTGAGGTCATTCCTAGATTGCTGATCATGGGCGTCCTGTATCTAGCTAATTCTATACAGCTGGACAGTAGGCTGGCTGCCAGGGGTCTGCTGTTCCATCTGGAGTTGTGCCACATTTTGCCAATAGCTCTTGGATCCCTAACCTGAGAAAGGATACTGAAACACAAAAAGTCTAAATGACACTGAGAGTGAAGGATCTAGACACTGTAATTTCTTAGAATCATATAATCATGAAGTTGGAAGGGGCCTATAAGGTCATTGAGTCAGTGCAGGAATACAAATCAAAGGATATCTGCCAGGGGGTTGTCTAAATTTATTTTGAATGCCTCCAGTGTTAGAGTAATCACCACATCTCAAGGTTGTTGTTTAGTCGTTAAGTCGTGTCCGACTCTTCGTGACCCCATGGACCAGAGCACGCCAGGCCCTCCTGTCTTCCACTGCCTCCCGGAGTTTGGTCAAATTCATGTTGGTAGCTTCGATGACACTGTCCAACCATCTCGTCTTCTGGTTCCATTGCTGTACTGCTCTAATAGTTAGGAAGTTTTTTCTAATATTCAACCAAAGTCTGGCTCTCTGTAACTTGAGCCCATTGGTGCATGTCCTGCACTCAGGGACGATTGAGAACAGAACCTGTCCCTCCTCTTTATGACAGCCTTTCAAATATTTGAAAAGTGCTATCATATCTCCCCTCAGTCATCTTTTCTCAAGGCTAAACATGCCCAATTCTTTCAGTCTTTCCTCATAAGGCTTTAAGAAAGATAGTATATTTTAGTGGTTCATGTTTGTCAAGGAACACGTAATGCTGAGCTTTGTCCCTTCGAAAGAAAAATCTTGTGGGACATGATAGCTTTAAACAAACAAACAGATTTTCTTGACTACCTGAGAAAGTTTCTGTTCTTCTAAAATGTTTATGTCTTTTTCATTTTTCAAAATACCTTTGCTGATATAAGCAATTAAAAAAATCTGTGTCTATTACTACAGATCAATAGATTTAGAACTAGTATGTATTTCTAATTAACAAGATAATGTGATGATACACTTATCCAGATAATGTGATGATACAGGCAATTCCAATTTTTGCCTTGCGAACAGAAATGACCGCCAAAAATGTAAAATATATATGCCGTAAACCCTACATTATCTAAATTAGTGGAATTATACCAAATTCTTGCTACCTCAGCCTCAGATAACACACCCCATACCTTTATAATCTTTATAGTATGAGTCTATGCATGTTTACTCAGAAGTAAAACTTGGTGATTTCAATGGTATTTTAGATGGCATTAAATTTCTGACTGATTTTATCTTAAGTTAGCCACAGCTAGTGCACAGCCTGTACATTGCTGTCCATGAGCACACCACTGTCACAGTGGTTGCCTCAAACCTAACAACTTTGTTGACAAATAGGGTGTACACTTGCTGCGTTCCCTTCTCCCAGGAGAAAGGCTGATTCTGCTGAGAGGCAGGGCAAGCAGGCCTGGATCCATGATCACATCACATAACTTGTTTCTCTAAACACTCCGGCTGCCTAAGATAGCCCTTTAAATATTATCAAAAAGGAGGCTGTGCATCGCCAAAAGGAGGGGAAAAATATGACACTGGTTTGCATAAAGATGCATAGCTGTTACTGATGCAAAAGGAGGAAATGATTGCTAAAATTTCACTTGGATTCCAATGCATCTCACCTGAATGATGATCTGTGTGCCTGCGGATTCTGTAGCCTGGGTGCTGCTCACTATGGATGGGCAACTTCAAGATCTCTGACCTCTCTCCTTGTAATTCTTTGTCTTTAAATCAGACTTAGACTGAACAACCTTTCAAAAGAAGGACTGTTTTCTTTAAAAAGAGGCCGTGATCTTGGGTGTAAGTCTTCTTTGGAACAACCTCCACAGGGAACATCGGATTATTCTTTCAAGGCAAAGCCTCATTATTCTTCCAGATCTTTTTAAAATTTAATTTCTTTCAATGCGCTTTGAGTTTGTTGTTTTATTACTGTTTTGCATTGATGGTTTTATTATACCTCTGGGAATTTAGGGATGGCGTGGTATTATAGAAATGACAGGCCAGCATCCCACAGGTGTTTGCATAAGGTTTGTTTAACTGGCTGTGGCTAATTGTGGCTAATTCACAAGATGCCAGAGTATGACTCAGTCATGTGCTCAATCACACAACCAAGATGTTTACCAGCACCTTGTCAATTAGCCTACAAAACTGATGGGAATACTAATATGATTTTGTGCATCAAATTTTAAAATTAATGTTGAAACATTATCAAATGTAATCCTACAGATACTTTCTTCGAGTTTTCTTCTTTAAACAGTACTTTGTTTAAGAGTCAGTGTATACAGAATGTCTGTGTATGATACTTGCAAAATTATGGGTTTTAGAACTTCAACTCTCTGTGTACATTTTCTTAACATTCTGTTGATCAGGCCAGTATTTTTTTTGGTGGTTGTGGTGAGCCACAATTGTGGCTTCTAAGATGTAATGTCTGGTCCACCGCAGATGACATTATCAAATAAAATGCACTGAAATTACATGGAGGCATCAGTGCCAATATATTCTCAATTGTGTTGGGTTTGCTGGTTCAATTCCTAACCACTACAGAAGCAATATATTTTCGTGGTCTGACACAAGATTGAAAGCCAGGAACACCCAGTGTCTTTCTAATCTTGTGCTTCTCGTTGTGTGGCCTTTCTGTGAAGAAACTTCACTTGTACAGCTTCGGTTACTTTGAGGGAAATGTAAAATTCAAGGTGGAGAAAAAAATGTGCCTAAAGGATTATGTTTGTTCAAATGAAACATAAATAGCGCACCCCTAAAGGAAATGTTTCAGTAATGGGTTGAGCATTTTTGGTGAGACAGCTGGAGCACTGCACATGTTAAGTTATTTTATGTAGCTGAAGGGCTGTGAAGAATTCAGGGGAACATTGATCTTACACTATAAGCTAGAGGAACTGGAAATTAGGACTGGGTATGAAATTTGGAGAATTCCCAAATTCCAAACTGAATTGGAATGATTCAGGCCATTTTGTAGGAGGTCTGGATCAAAGCAGAATGGGGGAAGGCTCAGATCCAAGGCAAAGTGAAGTCAATTTATAAATGAATTTGGATCCAAACATGAATCATGTCAGCCTACTCATTTCTTAAAAATAGCACATTTTAAGATGCATAGTACACAACCCCCTAAGGCTAGTTATCTGAAATTTGGCAGGTTTATTCTTCTCCTTAGGATTTACCATGTTTCCAAATGTCAAGTATATCAATGCAGAAGTAAAAAAAGTTATAGCCATTTTAATTTTCCAGTGCATTGATTTTGAATCTGGGGCACAACTTGCATTAGATGTGTCTCAAATATTGGCATTTATTGATGGGCATGAATCACCGGTTCAGTGGTTTGTAAAGATTTGTCCTTCAGACAAACAGGTGTTCTGTGGGTGCCCCAGCTTCCTTGCCCCGCCTCCTTCAGTAGAGACCCACTCAGGGAAAGGAAGCCGGGGCACTCGGGGAACACCTGTTTGTCTGAAGAACGAACCATTACTATGCCCATCGCTAATTGGCATACATTCTGAAGGCTCAAATTGGCATCTGATGCAAATTGGGGACCTACTAGAAGCTACATAGTTCAGACAGGTAGTAGTGCTCTTTTTTAAAATATATATATATTGATCCCAACTTGGTGGCAACTCAAGACCCACAGCTGGATTACATGGTGGCTTTTCATGGGTCACAGCAGCAGCACTGTCTGACTGCCTGTCTGTCTGTCCCTCCCTCCCTCCATCTATATATCTGAAAATTAAAGTGGATCACATAATATATGTATGGACAAAAATGAGACCAGGTACAAAATTATTCATTTATTTATAATTTACTAAATCATAGCTTTTTATATTACAAAAAACTAAAGTGGTTTACAACAATACAATAAAATATACAGCTAAAGCAATAAAGTCCATATTAAAAAGCACAATTCATTAAAAAAAACAGCAGTACTGGTAGCGTTAGTAGGATTGGATGATCAGATGCATCTTTAATTCATGGCTGAAACACAAAACTCTGGAAGCTGGTCTGATTTCAAGGGGAGCTACGAAGCCTCATTGTTATGTTATGTGCCTGCTAGTAGGAATCAATGTATTGCAACCCTAATGAGATTTTCAAGGTAAGTGAGATATTTAAGGAATGACTGTACCAGTTCCACATCTTCAGTGAGTTTCCATGGCTAAACAGGGATTCGAACTCAGACCTCCTGAGTCTTAGTCCATCACTCTATCCACTACATGACACTGGGTATCACTGGGAAACCTCATTAGATCACACAAAATCCTTTCTCTCCTCCATGGTAAGCAGAGTTCCACCCAACCATCAGAATGTAAAGACCAAGGCCATTTATATAGTAGAAGGAAGTCCTTCAAACAGGTTGCTTCTGAACTGATTACGGCCTTATAAGCTGAAAGTGAGATCTTGAAGAGGGTGTGGTATCTAATTTACAACTAGTGCAGATCTATCAGCACCAGAGTTATAGTATGTTGTCATGATGTGACTATTCTTTTGAAAAACCATCTGGAGACAATAAGCACACTCATTGGTTGAAGGCAAGCCATAAAGTAAGATTACAAGGCTTGCATCCCTTCAGTTGTTGCCCTCAGAATAGGTCAAGGACCAGATCCTTGAAACTAGCCATCATGCTGCACCTTCCCAGTACCACTCTCACTGATTTTCATTTGTCGGGGATGTTTCCTGGGACTGATACACCCTACTGCCTAAATCAATCACATCTGGCTTTCACAAGATAAGTTGACTTCTCATAGTCATATGATTGCTCTTAATGGTTCCTCTTGACAAGATGGACTCATTCCTCATTGTCGATGATTAGCCTCAGTATTTGGCAACCAGTTTATTCAGGTCACCACGTGGTCATTGCAGATACTCCAGACAACAGCTTTAGATCAATAGCTAAGATTAACTGAAAGTAAACAATCGCCCTGAACAAGCAACTAACTCTTAGAGAAAGAAAAGAAGCTGACTGTTTTAAAGGAGATTTAGAAATAAAAGGAGTGGTTTCTGTACACCACACAAGTTCTTTGGTATTGGATTTGGCTGCATTTCTATTATATATGGTGGGGTCCCCACTAAGCAATCTGGCTGCTGCATTTTGCACAAAGTGCAGCCTTCAAACCAAGCCCAAGGGAAGCTCCACACAGGACAAATTGCAGTAGCCCAAATTTGAGATCACCAGCGCATGTATCATTGTGAACAGCTTGGTTGTCATTGTCTAGGAATTATCATAGTTGCCTTTTGGCTCTCTCTGCCCCTCTGAGTACTTGAGTCGCTATTGACAGAGATGAATCAAAGAACACCACAGACTGTATGCTTGTTTGCATAGAAGCAGGGCTGGACCTCATCCAACAGAGAGAATCTCCCACTTAAGATTTGATTTAAAAGATGAGAGAAAGTGAATATCAAAGATGTGCCATCAGGTGATGTTGACCAATGAGTCTGTTTGATGACTGACACTCCTCTAGTCTGTCATCATTTAAAGAAGGAACTAAATCACTGACTCAATCCACATTACAATATTTGGTGAGGTTATTTCTGGCCATGGTTTTTCAGTTGTGGAGACCCACGTTATCTCAAGTCATAAATATAAGCTATATGTCTGGGCATCATCTTGACCAAGAATAGGAATTTGGAGGCTGATGAAATGTCATCCAGTATGGTGACATTTCTGTAAAATGATATCTTCAATGTTCTCAGGGCTTCTTGAAAGGCAAATTTCTGAAGGGCATCCTAGGGGACTGCTATTTGACACCTTGACCATTAATGTACGCTGTCCCCTAGGGCTTTATCTATTGCCCCATCCTAATGGAGATCCACATGAAAGTACTGTGAGGTGTTATCTAGGATTTGGGAGTACAATGGCATCAATATATTCTGTCTCTTCTTTCCATATGAATCCAAGGAATCCTTAAATATTGCTAAGATTATTTAAGGTTATGTAAGCTGAGTGCTCACTGGAAGGACAGATCCTGAAGCTGAGGCTCCAATACTTTGGCCATCTCATGAGAAGAGAAGACTCCCTGGAAAAGACCCTGATGTTGGGAAAGTGTGAAGGCAAGAGGAGAAGGGGACGACAGAGGACGAGATGGTTGGACCATGTCATCGAAGCTACCAACATGAATTTGACCAAACTCCGGGAGGCAGTGGAAGACAGGAGGGCCTGGCATGCTCTGGTCCATGGGGTCACGAAGAGTCGGACACGACTTAATGACTAAACAACAACAACAACAAACAAGCTGTTAGAATCTACTCCTTGCTCAATGCAGGAAGTCAAGATGTATTGTGTCTATAGCAGTCCCACCATCTACCAGTGATCCAGATCTACATACAGAGCCTATGGTGCAGTTTGTAAGATCAAAATAAACATATCTAAAATGCTTGGGTCCAGCCATTTGAAAGGGCAACCACTGATTAGCAGATAAATTTAAAAAACAACAACAATAACTGTCAGTTAGCTTTCTGGGTCTGGCATGTGGAAGAAGAAATCTCTGCCTGGAGGTTTTGATAATTCCCAAGTGACATGAGGGAAATACAGGCCCCATGAAGTAAACAAATGAAGATAATTCCTGATCTTATCATACTTCCTTATTTACATATCATGTGAGCTCATCCTCTTGTGCAGTTACTCAAATGACTACAGTATGTAATGTGCGCATACTGCTGGTGAATGCCAAAGATTGGAAACATCTGTTCAAAACATTAAGTAAGTCGAAAGACCATTGCACTGTATAACATAAGGAACTGAAGCATTTTAAGGGGAAACTATAAATTGCCTGTGTAATGGGATGGACACACAGAGAAGGCTCCCAGTGCCAGAATCCTAGAGTTTTGAGGCTAGCCAAATAAGACATTCCTTCCTCCACTTGGAACATGTTCTTAGGAATATGCAGAGCTGTTAAGTTCAATTTATCCCAGAATTTCAAAGAAAGCAGGATACAGTCGACAAAAGAACAACAACAACAAACAGTTTATTTGTTTTGCCTCAGAGGATAGTCATGTTGGCTGGGGCTTATGGGATTTGGAGTCCAACCACATCTACAGGCTCCCCTTCATCCTGCTATAGCTATGTGAACACTTGGAGGATGTACTACTAACTTATGGAACAGCTGGGGAGGAGCCAAAGCTCGATGGGAGAGAATAAGTTCTGAAAGCAGAACTTTCTTCGTTCAGTTCTTGGCATCTCCAAACAGAGCTGGGCAGGAATCCTGTCTGAAGCCCTGGGGAGTAGGATTGTGCACTGGATTCAGGTAAATCCCCAATTAGTAACCAATTGGCCTATTTAGATCAGTTTGGATGAGGTCTGAATTGAACCAGAAAGGCAAAGTTCAGTTCTGAGATGAAACAAAATGAATTTGCTAATTGATCTGTGTTTGGAGGACAAGTCAGTTTGGACGGGACACCAATTACATACTAGGCCACAGGTGTTCCCCCAAAATTCATCTCCAAAATTGTTTAATGGCTCCCGTACCCATTTTCCCAACTTATTTGTGGGGGTGAGAAAGCTTCCAAGGTCAACTGTTCTCCACCGAACAAGACACCCAGCTTTGTTTTCATGTGGGGAATATGTGATTTATGCCGATCATACTGGGTGATAAATGTCCATGCTCTGAGCTGTAAATCTGTGTTTATGTATGTCACACAGAACTGTTTGTACTATATGCTTCAGCCAGTGATTGGATAGCTAGATAGATCATCTGTACCTGATGCCTCTCAAATCTAGTGTTTCAAGTTGTGGACTGGGTCACCCACCTCCAAGACTGTCCATGACAGCTGTTTCTTGTAATGAAAGTTCAAATAACTTTCTTGGGATAATCAGATACTGCATGGGAAGAATAGTGACACTTGAGCTCCTTGAAAAGACAGCCACAAACAGATGGAGCATCTTCCAGAGAACTAGCGTTTGGTGTTAGTGGTTTTTTCCCCCTGTTTTTTTTTAAAGGACCCAAATAAACAATAAAAGCAGAAGAATAACAGGCCACAGATTGGTCATTGTGTAAGCCAGAGCCATATATAATTAATTAAACAATAAAACCCTAGAGCATTGCAGAGATCAGCACTTGATTTATTGAGTAATTTTCTGATCTTTCTTTCAGATGAGCTGCCAGAGGGATTTTTTAAAATAATAAAAAAGGCTTTTTATTTACTTTTGTTTTATTGCCCTTGATTTTAACTTTCAGAAAAGGAGTGGATTAAAGAAACACAGCTGACAAGAGCTACCTGGCTGTCCATGTACACAAGAGAGAGTTATTGCAGCTGCTAAAATGGATCAAAGATGGCCGTTTAACCGTTATGGTCCAGCTTTTAGCCAAATTAAGTCACAATGAAACGTCTCTTCTTCCAAAACATGCTTCAAAGTACTTACTAACAAAAATCAGGGCTTACCTCCTCAAATCCTACACTAACAATTCTTTCAGATGGAATATTTATTCTCCTTTATGTACCTGATTCTGTACATACATTATTGGTATTTTTCCTGCCCATCTGTAAGGTGCTCCCCTTGTTTTGGCTACCATAGCGACATTTTCCATGACTTTCTATGCTGTTTAATTCCCTTCTGTAAGCTTGCATTTTTAAAGGGTCTTGAATTGTTCTGGAGGATGGAGCTTAACACAATGGTGGCTCCATTTGAAGTTCATTTCTGCAGTCAGAGTTTTCTGGGCAGAAGCTTTCAGTTAGCATACGGCAACAGAGAGATCATGCAGGAAGTAGGTTTTGCACATATATTTGAAGGATTTCTGAGATATTTCTGAAGAGAAGCAGTTTTCATAGAAGTAGTTATCTACAGCAGCATTTGGACAGGAGTACCAGTAAGCTCTGTACTCCTTCAAGACCAACTGGGAGAAAAGGACTGGAACAATAACCCAACTGGAAAAGCACCTCTGTCCTAAAGTCAGTATGACATAAACCAAGGGTGAGGACCTCTCCAGTCAAAGGTGAATCTAGGCCAGTAGGGTAAAAAGTTATGACAGAGCTCCAAAACTGGCAACCAGGTACCTCACCCAGTCACAGGGAGTGGCAGGAAGGTGGTTGCTGAAACCAACTAAGAACAGAAAGAAGAATATGTTGAAAGTTGTGGGAATTTGTTTAAATTCCCAATAAAATGAACAAAAGAAACCCAGCCATTTAATGTTACCTAGAAAAGTCTCCCTCTGCAGTTCCATTATAATTCTACCCCTCAGGAGGCTATCTTTAGGTTAAAAAAGGAAAAAGAAATGTATTTACTCCCTAAATTCCACAGATAGAGCAGGCACAGAAGCTTCAAAGTTAGAAGAAAATAGAAGATTAGAAGTCATAAAAAGGTGGTTTCCTCAGCCCACATGGCATGAGAAGATCTTTATGCTGCAAGGGTGCATCAGGCATCTTGGAAGGTAATAGAGTCAGAACATGTAGGGAAGATGAAGGAAGAAGTTTCTCCTAGCCAGGGCCAGGGTCAGGCCCCTAGGCATTCAGGTATTTTGGGAGCCCTCTGGAAATTCAATCTTTCTCCCCACTATAGCTAGCAGCCTGACACTGGTATGGTAGGTACTAGACCGCAGCACATAGCCCTATATTCACTTTGTAGGTCTCCAGAACAATTCTATTTATGATTTTTAAATACATTTTTATTGTGTGAAGCATGCCCTGCCTTTTATTATTCTTGTCTGAAAATTGGAATAGAGATATGGACAAAAAAGGAACCGGTAAGCAATATAGCATTAAAGTAATCTACATAAATATACAGTATATATAGTATACTTAAGAAAGTGTATATATGGATAAATATGTATGTACACATATTGCTATGGTGCAGAGTGTAAAGTGCCTTTAATCGCTGGTGCTCTAGGGCACCTCAGCAAAACAAACAAAAATTGACAGGTCCCTACAGGGCCCCTAGGCTTCAGCCTAGTCAGCCTTATGAATAATACGGCCTTTCTCCTAGCTCTGGGAAAATACCCCCCTCTAATTGGTTAATATTCAAGCAAGCAACCAAACAGGTTAGTCTGTGAAAGAGGATCCCGCCTCCCACAGCTCCATGAGCGACTGCTGATTGGCCATCACAACATATCTCTGAAGTGTACCTTTTCTTTTTCTATTCTTTTTTCTATGCACGATTTTCTTCTGAGCACAGACACTCCCTAACAAGATGGAATATTGCTCTCTTAAGGGCTCTCTACTAGATGTCTGGAGTAAAAAGCTAAACAATATGGAATTCCAGTTAGTTAGTTGGGGTTGCATTTAAATCAGGGCTAGTTTGTTCCTAGATGCCAAAATGGCAAATTCCAGGGTTACAGCTTGTGCTGATCCCTGATGTTCAAACATGTGGTCCAGAATTCTATTGCGGATTTACGCCAGCATAAGTGTCCTTGTCGAAACTACAGCAGCAGCCTGCCACGAACCATCAAGCTGCTGCTAGCGTTTCTAGTTGCATGTCAGTCACACAACTTGGTGCACAATGAAGAATGCAGGCTGCAGTTAGTTAATCAGTGGCTACTCGTCACCACAATTTATGCCAGTGTACATTTACAATAGGCTTCTGAATGATTCTGGTTGTGTATGCCCAGAATCTTCTAGCCTGCATAGCAAGTGGCTATACTGTTGATAGATAGATAGATAGATAGATAGATAGATAGATAGATAGATAGATAGATAGATAGATAGATAGATAGATGATAGATAGATAGATAGATAGATAGATAGATAGATAGATAGATAGATAGATAGATAGATAGATAGATAGATAGATAACTGACAGCTCAGTGGCAGCCAGGCAGGCAATTAATTTAACTTGTGTTACAGTGTAATTCTTTAGTGACAAATTAGAAAAAAGCAACACCGAGTTCAGTGGACCTTACTCCCAGGTAGGTGTATTCAAGAATGGAGCCTTACAGAGCTGCCCTATTCAGTAACTGCAAAGCTGTGATTCAGAAGAGTGCCAACACTTCTAGACGGAAGAGATATCACCAGTCTTCCTAACAAGTAATGATTTTGGAAATTACAGAAACCTGTGTTGGTTTGACTGCAGTTTTTCTCATTTTTCAAAGAGCTGCTTTGACTGAGAGAGCGCTATATAGCTCTGCTTTCTCTTGGGGTTATTTCATAAACTGAGAATGAAAACAAAACAAAACAGAGTTCCACAGGCAGGCATGAGAAACAGACTGAATTCAGAGTTCTGTCTGAATTGCCTTCTTTGGTTGCATTTAGGACTTAATCTTAGAACTGCAGGGCTGGAAGGGACCCTATGGATCATTGAGTCTAGCCTCTATGAAGGAGGCACAGTGCGGAATTGAACTCCTAACCTCTAAAACCATAATCTCAATTCCAAACTCACAATGAGAAATTATCTGTACTTGATAATTTCACTCTCTTGTTTCGTCTGGCTGTCATACCTTATAGTGCAGTGGATGTGGGTCTGTTTGCTTGTTTGTTTCTATTGGAAATTGTTAGAGGGGCAGCAGTTTTTTCAACATGTCAGTTTGAAATGGTAGTATTTATTAATTTGTACTTTCCTAAGATTTTATTCTAATGTAAGATGAATAGCGAGGAATGAATTTTTTTTTTCATCCTTATTCATTTCTTTGGAAAACATAAAAATTGTGACATCTACTATAAAATGTTTTTAACAGCAAATACAGAAGCTAAAGAGTTGATACGATTCCAGGAGTCATTCCAGTAAGGAGAGGCAAATAGTATTTTCAAGATATACGTAATTAGTAAGACTTTGCATTAAGTTCAGCATTAGTCCTGCCTAACCCTGATCCATTGAAATGAACGAGGGTGCAATCAGACAGCTAGCTGCAAAGGTGTGTATCTGATCACACTGGAAAGGGTAGTTTTAAAAAGAGTGATCTCCCTTAATGGAACCTTTCTTTCTGCCAGGAAATCGCTCCAGCTCAACCCGCAAAAGTAGAAGCCTTTGTGTCACAATTCTGTGTCATCTGCAAATTTGATAAGCATTCTCTGCACCCCCTTGTCCAAATCATGAATAAAAATGTTAAAGAGCACTGGGCCTATGATGGAGCCTTGTAGTACCCCCTTATTACCTCCTCACAGTTTGAGAAGGAACCGTTGATAAGCACTTTCTGAGTATGATTCTGTAACCAACTGTGTATCTGACTACCTGACAGTTGTTCTATCCAGTCCACACCTAGTTAGCTTCCTAATCAGAATATCATGGAGTGCTTTGTCTAAAACTTTGCTGAAGTCAAGATATATTACAGTCTCACCATCTACCAGGGAGATTACCTGATCAAAAAATGAGACAATTTGTGTTGTTAGGATCTCCTGTCATGGGACCTTACTTCTAATTGTATTTATTTTATTAAAATTGGTTTCATAAAATCCAGAGTTCACATATGGCTACATTCTGCTTTTGTTTCCTTTGAAATCAAGAACTCAAGTAGAACATGGTCATTTCCCCCCAGAGTTCTCTTTACTGCCACTTCTTCCACCAAGTAATTTGTATTGGTTCGAATCAAGTCAAGGATAATTCCTCCTCTAGTTTCTTCCCCCAGTCTTAAGTGGATGGAAGATGGGAAAGCCTACAGCCAGAAGATCCTGTGCTGTCATGTTGTTCTTTTCCAAAACTGAAATATTGGTAGTATCACCGAATTGTTGGCATTTTAGCAATAATAAATAATATATAACCTCTAACTTGCAGAATCTGCACACAGCTGCTTGAAGCGTATTGATTTTTTAAAAAAACACCACCACTTGGTGTAGTTAAATTTCATGTTCTCCCTTATGTGTGTTTTGTGCCAGCAATTGATAGTAAATAATCACTTGTGCCTCAAGTTAAGAAACGATTGTAGATATTGCAACTTGGTATGCATCTGATAATGTCTACGATGACTTCTTAACTTGGGATAATTCCCCCCCCCCCCCAAGTTACACCATTTGAGCCATGTAAGTGTAACTAGATAAGAGGATTTTAGCCATTGTTTTAGTGCTGGTGGGTGGATCCTATCTGAGAGTTTTTCCTTTTGTGGGGCACTGGAGGGTAAAAAGAATATTTTGTTCTGTTTTGTTGCTTAGATTATGGCCCTCTTGAAATGCTGAAGAAATGTCTTGTTTTTTTCCTTGTAAAGCTGCATTTGAAGTTCACTTTACTTTGTTTCCAACGAATTCATAAAAATTTCCAGATTTCTGAATGTCAAGGTCAGGAGGAATGTGAAATTTAAAATATTCTAATGAGGATGCAAGCAAAATTGATGATTTACCTTTCCTTTAGGGGAATATGATCTCCCTTAAAACCAAATGTGATAAGTTGGATTCACTGGTATCTGTGCACTAGCACAGTGCCCAAACTTCCCATCCCCTGTAGCACCACAGTGTATCCAGATTTGGGGTGGAGAAGATTCAGAGGTCTAGAGTGAGTACACTCTACTGATGTCGGACGTAATCATGTTGCAGCCATATTTAAGCCCACTGCAATTTCCAGACTGCTTTGAAAGGCAGCCCCATTGTTATAATGTACCATAAAGTTTAGTAACCTTTAATCCCAACAGCTGCCTTGACTAGGATGTTGAAAACTAGTATCCAAATTCAATTCTAGGAATACAACGTTAGCCCATAGTTTAGAAAGGAGAGGACATCACAGTGAATACCGCTGGCCAAAAGACATGTCTCCAGGCTGTCTTCCCACTCCAGAATCAATAAATAAAATATTTCAGAGAGAAGGGTTCTGTATGTCTTGGCTGCGCTCTTGGACTTTGTGTGTAAAAACCCAATTCATGACTCTTAACTTCCACTAGGTAGTCACTTACACAAGAAACTCATTTAAAGTGGTCAGATTCAAACAAACATTTTCTGCGAAAATTCAGTGAGGTGGAATTTGCCAGTTTTTTTTTTCCAGGAATTATTAACCTCCAAAGGCTGCAAACACTCCCCCTCTTGTCGATCAGCTCCTGCCAGACCATCTCTCCAAACCCTATAAAACAAGAACTTTAGAAAAACCTGTCTGAAAATGACTTTGCTTTAAAAATATCTGCGCCACGCAGCTACGCAGCACAAAGCCAGGAGTGAATAGGGAAGGAGGACTGTGGCAGGGAAGGGACAGAAGAGCAGCCAAGTAAGTTAGCACCCGGTCTACCATCCTGGCATCAGGACTCTTGCTTGCGATGGCTGAGAGCTGCGCATGCAAAACATGTTTGCTAAGTAGACATTCTCAGCTTTCATGGACAGAACTGGAGGCGGGGAGAATAACACAATGGAGAAGCAGAATGTGGTCAAGATTAGGGAACATCTTATCAATCAGTCCTGATTATGATTGTAGATCAGTGACAAACAACTGATATAATGTTAAGACAAAGCAGGAAAGAAAATTCTATACATGCACTAACAGCTTCATTATCTCACTAGAAAGTTACTGGAATGATTAATGAAGAGATTTAATCAGCTGTTTCCTTACACAGCATTGCCAGTACAAAGTTTGCCATCTTAACGGTAGTTCCAAGTTCAAGTTTATTGTATTGGCTAAAAGCCGCCACAATTGTTTAAAATACAAATATGATCAAGTAAAATCATGATAAAATCACAGACATATAAAATAATAAGAGACCCTTCATATCTGGGAGTCTCCCGCACAATTGATCACGATGGCTCTCAGGAAATTAGCACGAATGTTTCTGGCCGCTTTTGCAAACAGCGCTGTTCTGTATGTAACATATGGGTCACAGTCCAAAAGTAACCTGACCACCTTTATCTGAGGGCTTTCCTCCTGTAGGGCAGCCAAAATGTTACCCAGGAACTTTTTTCTGGGGTTTTGATAGAGCTGACAGTTGAGTATAGTGGACAACATCCTCTATCTCACCTGCTCCGCAAATACATAGCCTTAGATGCTTAGGGACATTCATGTACCTGCCGTCTAAGACAGCGGTTGGCATGGTTTGGAAACGGAGTTCTGTAAATGCGGTTCTCAAGGAGGCAAAAGTAAGTGTATGTAAGTATTGTGCGCTTGGGTGGTTTGTTTTCAGCAGATGGTACCAGTGAGAGAAATTTGAAGAGTCTATTAAGGCTAAGTCCTGGTCATTATCCAATTTGTAGATCCAGTCCTCTTAACGGTAGTTTTGTTAGTACACTCTGAAAGGAGCAGATGGTTACAAAAATGGTCAGATTTGCTTGAAAAAAATTGTCAGGATTGGGATGAAACATAGAAAACGATATCCTTTTACGATGGGTAGTATAATAGCACATAACCAATGTATTCAGTCATCTTTTATAATTGGTTGATGATAGGGCATTATAACAAGCCAAGATAAAAGCTTTACAGTATTTAGAGATTTATAGAGCTTCAGGATACTCAACTGGAATAAAGCTTTTGCTGATTCACAGCTGTCAGATAACCTGAGGCCAATGTTTCTGTCTTCTTGAAGGTTTATATCCCAGATCTGTTGCTTAATTGTTTCTTTAACTCTCAGGAACTGTGGGTATAGTAACATGGGGACAAGGGTAAACCCAAGGCATTGTAATTTCTCATGGACAGCTCTCACCCAATCGAACATCAATTGTCTAGTAAGAGTACGGTATATCACAATTCAAAGAAGATCCTTATAGCAAATGAACAGTAAAATGTACATATGATGTATGAACATACAGTGAATATACAGATGAACCCCCAAGCAGAGAACACACCAAGTGCTCGTGACAGGGAAGACCAACCAACACACAATAAAAATAAAACAACTGAGATGTTCTCCTGCTCCAGCCAGTCTCAGACGTTCCAACATAAATTTCTAAAGTAGATCATATTCACTAATTTTTTTGCAAATTACTGAGCGGTAATTAAAGGGGTCACACCCCTTTTATATGTTGGAATTATAATGCCCAATCTTCATTCACCAGGGAATGATGCTGTCTGATCAATAAATGTACAAAGTGCTGCTTACAGTGGGATCCATCACTCAGAAACAAATTTAATCAGCTGTGGATTATCATATCATATATCCCTATATGGTTTGGGTCCAGACTATTTGAAGGATGATATCACTAGCTTTTAAGATTTTCTAGGGAGGCCCTTCTCTCAGTTCCATCACCTTCCCAGGCTTTGGAACGCAGAAGCCCGGTTGGCCCCCTCCCTCTTATCCTTCCATCATCAGTCAAAAACCTTCCTCTTCAGGCAAGCTTGTAAGCAGTACGTTATCTCAGGAATGTTGGCTTTTAATATATAGGGTTTTTTTTAATGCTCTTGAATTGCTTTTAAAATTGATTTTTAAAATCTTTTATATGTATTCAATTGTGGTTTTTTAACATATGATATTTATATAGTATTTTTAAATCTGTTGTTTTATCCTTTGTGAGCTGCCTTGAGTCCCCTGTGGGGAGAAAGGTGGCAAATAAATAAATAAATATCAATTTCAGGGGCTCTACCATGGTTTCATTGGGCTACCAGATTTTTAACTTCTGCAATAGTAACTGGAGCCTTTAAGTGACATTTTATAAATTAGAGTCCAAGGAGGCAAAAATGGTTGGCACAGCTAAATATCCTTCCTTCCACTGTTTTTCTGCACAGTTTAATGTGGTTTTCTCCTCAGGGAAGGTGCCATTCTGTGCAGTCACTAAATAATCCCACAGAGTTTGGGGTTTATTCTGCCCCTTCCAGGTGAATCCTGTACAGGAAAGATCAGCTCTGCACAGGAATTGTTTTAATCCTACGCAGCTTGGTTGTTGTGCCTTCCAGGAAAAATAGAATCACAAAATGTCTGAGAAATGCTGTGAAATATATATATATATATATATATATATATATATATTATATATTTATATATATTTTATAAATATATATAAAATTCATATATTTATGAATTTTCTTCACACAGTTGATTGTAAAACACAATTTAGAAAATCAAAACAAGACATCACTCTGATGACAGTGACTTATAATGTGTGAAGAAGTTCAAATAAAAATGAAGTAGCTTTCTCAGTGGTGGTGGATGGGAGACTTTTTGTCGATTTAAGACCTCTGGGGGCGAAACTGTGCAGACGGAGGTTTTACAGAATGATTAAACAAGGAAATAAAAATTGGATGTGGGGTAGTCACATGGATGAGGTCTGCTTTGCAGTATTGGGTAACATCAACTGGAAAGATTTAGGATGGGGAAACTTTTTTAAAAAAATCTGGGATTAGTGTCAGTTTATCACATTTCATGTCCAGGTGAGCATATTTTCTACTAGAAAAATAAAAGGATAGAAGATCAATCCATCTGTAGAAATGGGGCAGCATAGTTGTTAAGCAACTGGGCTCTGAAGCCAAACATTCCCAGTCTGAATCTCACCTCTACCATAAATGCTTTTGCCACTAAAGCCACTTTCTCTCAGCCACCATCTTCTCATCTGAAAAACAATGGATATTAATATTGACTTTTTGTTACCAAATTCTCTCTCCATCATGACTATTAGAATTGTAAAGATAACAGCTCAATAATGTATATGAAGTCTTTTGAACAGGTGAAAATGTGGTGTGAACATACTCTTACTATAGAGCCAAATTCTGTTTTCTTTCTCTCAGTGTTTGATTAGGAACCTTGCTCCAGAGACCTCCCACAGTAACTTGGAGCTGAGAGCCAGAGCACAATGAGACCAACTTGAGTGTCCAGAGAATGGATTGGTAGGGTTGCCAGGTCAACAGTATCCCTCTGAAACCAGAAGACTGAAACCTGAAACAGAGGGCAGGTCATTATGAACTCTCAGGGATGGGGCACTGGGATGTCAGAGAGGTGGGCTCTGTGATGTTACACAGATGGGTCAAGCAAAGATTTGGAGGGGGAGCAAAATTGCCTGTGGGTCAACTATTTGTGGAAAATGGCATCAGGGGGGATAAGAGCTGTGCTAGATCAGACTAAATGCCTCTCCAGGGTTTTCTTCATATAATGGCCAACCAGATGTCTATAGGAAGCTTAAAAGCAGGTTATGAACACAACAGCACCTCTCCCATACCACTTGTGCTCCCCACTAGGCATACTGCTTCTTGTAGTGTGTGTGATTGTCTGTGCGGGGATATTGATCACTATCCTATAGCTAATCCCAACTAGAGTAGACCCTTTGACTCAACTGAATTTACAATGGAAGTTTTGGCTTAGGATTCAGCAGTTCATTCAATGAGTCTATTGAATACCAGGATGGGTCTATCACGACTAGTAGCTGTGGATGGACCTATCAACCCAAATTTGTCCCATCCCTTTAAAGCTATTCCAGCCGACAGCCATCACTGCATCTTGTGGCAATGGATTCTACTGCCTAACTGGGCACTATATTCTGAAGCACTGTCTTTTATCTGTTCTGAATCTCCCACCATTCAGCATCAGTGGACAGTCTCAAGTTTCACACCTCCCTTTACTCACATTTTTCTTAAAATAAGAAAAACAGCCACCAAATGCTGTTAATGTTTGTCCTTAAAACTGGAAATTCTATCCATATTTTTTGTAACTTTCCTGGCTATGGTCGACATGAGAACTGAAGAAAGGACATGTGGTTAAACACTAAATGACATCAGCCCACAGTGTGTTTAGCAACAAATATTCAGCAAGTGAGAAGAAAAGGAAATAAGTGAGGGAGGGGAAAATGCTGCGTCAAAACTCACATATATGATTTTATAAAGAGTTGGCTCAGAATGTGTCTATGTGATTCACGTCTTTGTTTAGGAAAAAAAAAAACAGTTGTTACAACAATATTTATAGCAAGCTATAAGCATTCCCTTCATGTAACTGTTTGAATACCATCAGTCACCTCCAGACAGTGCACTTCTCATTTTCCCAAATACAATTTGGGAGCAATTTATTTATAGCTCTTCACTAGAGTCCAGCTCAGTTACATTTTAGACTTCCGTAGAAAAGGAAGATGTGGATTGTAAACTACTGGCGTTATGGCAGTTGGGCTGGCCTTATTGCAATTGGATGTGTGGGATATCCTACAGAATCACCAAAGATTAGTTTAAGAGGCCTGGCCACTAGCCTTTCAGAAATATGGTATTTTCTGCCCCTACTATCCTAACCCTATACTAGCCCAAATTCTGTTGCTTAGTGTAATAAACCACACTAGAGTATGCCCATGGAATCAGTGGGGATTTGGTGCACCAATTCCTCTGTAGGTTCCACTGATTGAAATGAGTCTACTCTAACTGTGACTTACTATGTTAAAGTAAGCCACAGTTAGAGATGGCCCATTTGACTCAATAGAACTCATGGAGAAGTTGTTTCACCAAATCCCCACTGATTCAATGGACCTACTCTAGTGCAGTTTACAATACTACACTAAGCAACAGGATTTGGGCGATTATATAAATTAGAGATTTAAAAACATCACCATACTTGGAGTCAAAGTCTTCTGAGGTGCTGCTATTTCCTGGTTTCATGTTGTAGGCTGTGGGGTGGAGGGTCCAGTTTGTAAATGCAACACACACACACACACACACACACTCTTTGGAAATTTGGATCAAAGAAACCTGAGGTGCTAATACATTTTTCTGATGAAATAAAATATTTTTTTATTTCAGATATCGGACTTTTATAACATGGTGAAAATATTATAACTGCTGTTTAGTAGCCTGATTTTATTTATTATTACTAGAGATGGGCACGAACCACTGGTTTGTCAGTTTGTGCCAGTTTGTTCTTTGGACGAATAGATGTTTGGTGGTCCCCAGCCCCACTGCCTCTGGGTGCCCACTCAGAGGCAGCACCCCAGCTTCCCTGCCCCACCTCCTCTAGGCACTGCCTCTGAGTGGATGCCTGCCGAAAGAGACAGGGCTGAGAGCCATCAAACCTTTGGACGAACTGGCAAAAACTGCCAAACTGGTGGTTCATGCCCATCTCTAATTATTAGTTATTATTTATATGTTATATGGTGATTCCAGCCATTACATAGTTAATTGTTCATGAAATATTTCCATGTTCTCTTTCTGGTAGAAGCAGTGGTGATACACTTTGCTTCTGTCCACTTTCAGCAACTTTTAAATCATGGTGATTATTCCCCAATGCTTCAGTGCTACCTCCCAACCATACCGACTTCTGGAAGCTTGAAGCCTCAGTTTCAGCCTTTTACCCCAGTGGGTGATTTCAAGTGGCAATTATGGGGAAAAAATTACGGATACCATGGATAAACTGCTGTACTGCAGCCGAAACTGTGCTCATGACCTGGGGTTCAATCCCAGGTAGCCTGCTCAAGGTTGACTCAGCCTTCTATCCTTCTGAGGTTGGTAAAATGAGTGCCCAGCTCACGGTGGGGGGGGGCAATGTGTAGCCTGCATAATTAACTTGTTAACTGCCCCGAGAGTGCTTGAAGCACTATGGGCTGGTATATAAGCAGCATGCTTTTTAAAAATATATCAGCTGCCATGGAGAGGCAAATATGTGAGTAATGCCATGTTGTTGTTCCACAGGCAGGAGAAATATAAGTCTGCTGAGGGAATGAATGAAAAATTCTTGTAGAGGGTAGTATGTATTATTTTTTATTATTTTGTGCTACAATTTCACTTAGACCTTGCAAGGCAGGGTAGAAAATTAATAGATGGATAATGCTACTTTGGACCGTACACTGACCCATAACTACTTATGATCTCACTGCCAAAATATAAAGCAGAAGGTCTCTGCAAGGAGTAATATTCTTTAAAAGCTACTGAGAACCAGCTGGGGCACACAACCACAAATAATAAGAACTGCAACCTTGGCCCCATGCTACTCTGCAGGTGAATATGCCAGCCCAGTTTGATATAGTTCAGCCCAGCCGAACAAGTAGACGTAACAAGCAGTGAAAGCTGTAGAATCATTACTGGAAGTCTGAAGTCAACCTCTATTGGAAAAAAAAATACACTACCAAGCAGGTGTTGTGCCCAATAACATATGGAGAGACGTAGCAGCCAATAGTGAAAGAGTCAAGGCATCTACATCAAAGGACCAGCTCTGTCTGAGGAAGTGGACTTGTCCATGAAAGCTCACATTAAAATATAGCAGTCAGTTTTTAAGGTGCCACCACATTTTTGTCTTCTTTATTTTTTGTTTTGGTTTTGCTTGATATACAGTATATCAAAGGAGTAGCAGAGAATGCCACAACTATCATGTGGAAAGAAAGAACTACGAACCTCTTAGAAGGGGTTACATGCAGAATGGATTTACTTGGACATCACTTAGGCTACAGAGGGGGAAACACTGACAATCCTGTGTGAATGCAGATAACATCAGGCAACTTTCACAGCAGCAGCCCCAGTGGCCACAGCTACCAACCATTCCTGAACATCTTATATCACCAAAGGAAGCTAACATTGCAGTCCAATGCAAATCTACCCAGAAGTGTGTCTTAATTGAATAAGACTGCCTCCCAGGGCAATCTGCCTGATACTTCTTGCCAGTGCTGTGCTAATACTCTCCTTTCCCTTAGCCTAGACATATGATAAATTTGGCTTTATGGAATTAGCCAAAAATAGTGGTTTATTCTGTATCAACTTACATGATAGCATTCAAATGTGGATTCAATTTTGGCCGGATGTTAGAGGGATTTTATATTATCAAACGTCTGCTTTGTAGGACACACTTAAACTTCGGCTTACATGGTCAAATACTGCAGGATTTGCTCTGCTCATAAAACGGGTGAATTCAAAGTATCTTTTTACTGACCACATAATGCAACTTTCAAATAATTAGTTAGTTTTCCGGATATAAAATATTGGATCCTAAAAACAAACTGGGACAAGGAAGGAGTAGTTGCCAAGCTGGGCATGAAACGTCTATGGCTCCTGTAGAAATCAACTTTGATGGTACTAAGGATGGTCATGCCAGATCCTAATGTTGCTGATACCTGTGTACATGTTCTTCAACATGTTGTGTAGCACTAATGTTTTTGTTCAGAAGATGCTCTCCAACAGCAAGGGAAAATAAATTGGAGCACATGGGGGGAACTCTGTTCTGTTAGGTATATTAGGTCTGCAATCTTTTTCTTTTGAACAAGGAACCAAAATGTTATAGTCATATTCATCATTATCCCATGGCAACTTAAATATCTTGACCCTATTGACATAAATGGGTCTCAGCCAGTTTAGCATTTTGGGTTAACAGAAGTTTCTGATATCCCAACTTTGCGGTATTTATTTATTTGGTACATAAGTCATCTTATAGCAACAAGAACACTTAAAAAAAACCCATAATGGTTGAAATCCTGTTGGCATAAATTTAAGCCATGCAAGCCAGATGACATCATCATCCAGCAAAGGGAGTACTTAATTTAAATTAATTGAAAGCTTCCTATCCATTCCCCATTTCAGGTTCTGAAACTCTGGAGGGCTCCCTTTTGCCTTGGAAAAACTTTTGGGAGCCTTGGCCATTGCAGGGGAGTCTTTAATAGCCAAAAATCACTGTCGGATAGCGGCCAGTCCTGCTCCCAGTGGCAGCAATCCAACAGCGATTTTTGGCTATGTTTGTGTGTGTGTGTGTGTGTGTTGAGACATAATTTGAATAAAATATCTGTGCACAATTTTTCCCCTTGTTGTGAAGCAAAGTGTGCACACACAGCAGTCAGAGAAGCGCTGGCCAAAAGATGCAAACAAATCATTAGATGGATCTAGTTTTTAAAAAGGCCAAACAATAAGAGCAGCTATTGTAATTTAGTGCAATTGTGTAACTTGTTCTAGAATGCTCATCGATAGTAGAAGAAAAGAGCTTGCTATGTCACTGGTGAGGAGGACAATGTTTTATTTTTGCCATGCCGTGCAAGAACAAGACAAGAGAGAATTTCTTAACCTTAACTACCCAGTGCTGTTGGTAAAATCCACTTCTGAGGTTGTATGAGAATTGCATAGCTTGGGGGGGAAATCCTTTTTGGATTAGAACTAGAATTCTTCAGCCATTCTCACGCTGACAGAGGAATTATGGGAACTGTAGTCCAAAATGTCACTTTCCCAAGCTCTGGAAAATTGCGCCTAAGTTCAGAAGGAACAGCAACACTTATTGGGAGGCAGCAGAGGATACCATCATCACTGCTTGTCAAAAAGTCCTGTTGCTTTGACCTTGGAAACACTGGCTTCTCTATACTGCTGTTCAGAAGCATCACATAGTCTGTAGATCTCATGGCATTCCACCCTCATGTTCTGCCAGTGGCAGCAGGACCTGCAGTTTGGACAAAGTCCATCCAAGCTCTGATAGTAGAGAATATATTCTGTAACTCAATAACATGACACAAAGTGGCCGTGTTAATATATTCTGTCAGTGTTCTTGCCAGTCATCTGTTCCTTCCTTCCTGGCTTGACTCCACATCCTTCCTGGATGCCATCCATCTATGCTGACATCTGGAATGTAGCAAGCAAAAAGCTGCTGGCTTAGACGAGTCACAGGGAGATGTCCATACTGCCAAAAGTCACTTAGCAACATAACGTGTAGAAAAGACCAGCTTCCTTCCCCCGTAAACAACAACAAAACACTCCTGGACAAATTGGGGCAAATATTAACAATAAGCAACACCAGGGGACCTTTAACATGGTGAGGGGAGCCGGGCTGCACCTTCTACAGAATGAACCAACACTTAGATGACCGTCTCCCTCCCCAACCACTCCTTCAGAATGGATTGGTCCAAAGATGACTCATCAGGCTAAGCCTGAGTCCGAAACCTTTCCTGTCCCTCTGGAATCACTTAGATAGCACATTCTTCATCACTGTCCATCTTTTTTGAGCAAAGACTGAAAGTCTCTCTATAGGCAAAGTTTATCCCCCTACTAGGCAATGATAAAGTAGGAGAGAGGAAGAATGGGCATATTGGATGCTTTCAGGCTGACACAACGGGTCTAGGGACTTCATAAATTTGGGCATCCGAGGGCCAAGAGGAGAGGAATCCAAAAGATTTTCACACATCATTTCAGTCTATTTGCATTCAGAACAGGGAACTGATTTGCATAAAAGTGGGTATGCTGATTTATATGTACAGATGCACAATCTGTGATACCTCACCTCAATGGGAAACAACAGTGACCAGGTGACCTACATGTGCTTTCTGAATCTACTGTCCCAAGTGCTGCTAATTGGTGACACATACTGTCATTATGTGGTGTGGGATTAGAAATAAATAAATGAATACCAGCATGCCGGCAGTCTTTAACCACATGGTGTGACTATTTTCCTTTCCCTTCTCCAAGTTAGAGCCTGACTACACAGGGAAAAAATGTGGGAAGTACTACAGGTTCAAGGCAGGCTGAATCACATTTTTCCTGTTGATACAGCAGGAAATGTGAAACAGCTTGGAGCCCCAAACCCCCAATCTGTAGTTTTTCCTCCCCATCTGAGACCCTTCTACCTTTAAAAAAGTCAAATCCTTTTGCTTTGGCTCAAGTTGGATTCGCACTCGCTTGAACTGATTCAGAAAAGAAAGACCAACTGAGCACACACAGAGAGAGACACAACACAATATGGTGCTTTGGCAAAGCACCTTCCCCCTTTCCTCTTGGAGGTCAGGGAGAGAACGCAGCTGTGCATGCACACACAGACAAGAGGTACTAGCACTCATCTCTCCTTGCAAAGCCTCTGTCCCAAGACATTTTTTTAACAGTTTCTCCTGGTTGGGAAGAGTTCCTGTTTATTTGTTTATCTATTTAATTTACCATTTAATGAGCTCCCTTGTGGGCAAGATAAAATAAGGAGACAGAGTGGTGAGAAAGGAAAAGCCTTCTGAAAGCAGTTCCTTTGAACTGTGCAACCTACAAGTGCCTCAATAGAAGGGCAATAGAACTGTAATTAGAAGGCTTTTACTCCTCTGCTTGTGCAGCTGTTTAAATCGAAGAGAACCAAGTTCCCTGTGTGACTTCACAGTGACAGAATGCAATTTGCATTTCCCTCATTTTGTAGTTGTGCCTTTGCTTCTTAGAACATACACAGTAGATAACTTCCTGGGAGTTGGGTTGTCTGCTTCTGGAAGTTCCTTGCAGTTCATCCAGCTCCAGGAGAAGGAAAGCATTCCAGATCAGGAATGCTGAGAAGGCCTGAGCATTCCATAGGAGGCCTACGACATTGATTCATTTGTTGGCCTGCTTTTATATACTTGCAAGACACAAGAGCAAAGAGATAAGACCCAACTCTTCTGAGAGACAAAGATCCGGAATGGTGGATCATGAGCTATCCTAGCTGCAAAGATATGTGGTTTTATTCATTCTGAGTGTGAATCCAACATTGGAAAACTTTTTGCTAGGCTGAAAATGGATTGGAATCAAATTGTATGACAATATTTGATAACAGGGATGTGCAGTAACCCTCTGGACATGCTCTGTGCCTAAACAAGAACACAGAGATTGGTGCCAGACCCACCCTGTGCCTTTCTGAAGACCCTCTAACCTGATCCTTGTTTGTGTTCAAGCAAGTATTTGTGTATTTTTAGTTCCCCAGGAAAACCACATTCCTGACAACATGGAAAAACATGGAACAAGGCTAGATCACAAACTGAATGTTTCAGGCAGGCCCAAATGACCTTCTCAAAAGGCCAATGTAGAGAGTCTGTGCTTTTCTACATTTGCTCTCCTTTTTCTCTCCCCATACCCAGAAAATATGGAGATTTTGCTCCTAAAAAGATTATCAGACCAGTTAAGGGGACATTTACCTGGTGTGAATGGGGTTACGCTCCCCATAAAAGATTTAATGTGCAGCTTGGGGGTGCTCCTGAACCAGGCACTCTCTATGAAGGCTCAAATACCAGCCATTGTCCGCTTCAGTTGATTGCCCATTCTGTACCAAGGATAAAAAATGGCTAATAAGAGTGGTTCACGCATTGGTAATCTAAGACTACTGCAATGCTCTTTATGTAGGTAGGGTTGCCCTTGAAAACAGTATGGAAATTTTAGCAGATCCAAAATGCAGAGGCTAGACTTATTTCTGGGACTAGCAAATTCAATCTTAAATCCCCATTCTTGGCCCGCCTACATTGGTTCCCTGTCAGCTTCCATGCTCAATTCACTGTACTGGTTATGGTCTATAAAGCCCTTAACATTTTAGGGCCACAGTACTTGTCTGAACGTCTCTCCCAGAAAACAGCTACCTTTTCACATGTTCCTCCCGATCCACTTTGTTAAAGTGGCCACACTGAGGGAAGCTAAAAAGATGACGACGAGGAACTGGACCTTCTCAGTGGTGGCACCTGTTCTGTGGAATAAACTTCCAACGGATGTGTGCCAGGCTCTGGCTTTCCTGATATTGAGGAAACTATTAAAGACAGAATTTTAGAAAGCAGTCTTTAAGATCATATTTCCAGTTGTTGTTAATACTGATTTTTATATTTAGGTCTATTCTTTTTATTAACTGTATTTGAGTTCGCCGCATTGATTGTGTTGACATATGGGGCTGGAGCTGGGGAGGGTTGGGAGATTTCATGTACTTTGTAAACCACTCAGAGTAGTGGCTGTTCACTAATGGGGCAGTATACAAACTAACTAAATAAAAATAGTAATAAATACCTTTTCCATATCCTGGATCTAAAACTGGTGGGGCAGTAGCCACAGACTGTGATGATTTGATTAGTTGCTTTGCAGCAGGAAAGGGAAAGCAAGTTCATTTCTAAGACAAATATAATACTCCCCTTCTCCTTAGTGCCTTTCTGAGTTACATCTTTTCCTACTTCTAGCTGTGATGTGTGAATGCTGGATTTTACACAAAGGATCTCTGGGTGTGCCACTCCACCCTGTTAATACAGATGGCTTCCTTCCTCCACCAGTTGGTCACAGACACCTCTGATTTGGTTTGTTTGAAACACTTGTCTGAAGACAGAGCTTACCTCTAGTTAAAAATACTGAGAATTTCTACATCTTGCTTGCTTTTGTTTTATATATACTGTACATTGTTTTTTAAAAGAAAAGCATTCCATCTGCCATTTCATCTCCTTTGCATCTGTTTATTTTTTAACTAAATCTCTTTTAGCACAACTGTAGGTGGGTGTTCCACAGCTACCACACTCAGAATCCTGATAGAATCTGCAATAGCTCTTGGGGTACAAGTGCATTATATGTGAATAAGCAACATCAAGGTCCCAGATCTCCCTGCTTATGTTTCTTTGTCTTTAAATAAGTGTTAGACTGAAGGGCTTTTCAAATGGAAAACACCTTCAAAAGCAAGATTCTCTTCCAACAATTTTTCAAAAGGTGAACATTCCTCCATACAAGGAAACATGGCTGCCCTAACATTATCTCTGCTTTTTAACTGTGTTTGTAGCATAATCTTTGTAAAGAAGCTGAGGAGGTTACAGACTCATAGAATTGTAAAACTGGGAAGGATTATGAGAGCCGTTGAGCCCAACACAGTGTTGAGGTAAGAAATTCGCAGCTAAAGCATCCTGACAGAGCAGCTGAGAATAAAGGTTTCATAGTACAATTTCATTTTCAAGGTTTGGGTCCCATAGCCCCAGAAGCTTAAACAACACCTCCTTTATGGATTATTTCCTTAGCCCTTTTTGAGCTAATTGGTGTCCTGGGTCTAAATCCAACATGAAGCATGAGTAGACCTTTGGTCTAGATGGGTGGGGTAGAAGTCCAATTAAATAAATAAATAAATAAATAAATAAATAAATAAATAAATAAATAAATAAATAAGCATGTGGAAGCTTTGGCATTTTCAGGCCATTCCTCAGCCTGAAGCCTTGCCTGGCTGCCAAAAATATGCCATGCACCCATTGTTTGGGTGGCTCTGGTGGCAGCATCTGGGAGGGAAAGACTGGGTACTGCCCAGTGCTGCGTAAATTGTGGTGGCCCCATGAAAGGGAGAACAGGGCTTCTATACCTTTAATACATAGAAGAGGGACTCTCAGTGTGCACTTGTGAATGACAATCACCATCTGCTAAAATTCCCTCTTCCACATAGACATTATTGCTACAGAAGCCATTTCCATGTGGTCCTCCTAGGTTATACCAAGATCCAAGACTGGGTAAAGCCCTAGGACATAACACTGGAAGTTAAGGTCATGAGGGGAGAGAATCCTCAAACAAATCCTAAATTGCCAAAGAATGTTGAGGGAAATACTGTATGGTTTGTGTTGTTTCCAAACATTATACCTTTGGCAAGACTGCATTCCAAACTGTGTGCTGGCAAGTTCTGGTAACACTACTAAATTTAATGTATAATGGGAAAGAAAACCAGACCTTGTTTAAGTCCTAAGTCAATAGAAATAAGGTTGGTGATAAATTCTAGTCCTTCCTTTTTAAACTTGGATATCCCCCCCCCCCCCCCCGTTTCATGTATTTATTAAAAGCATTTGCTGGCTACCTTTCCAAAGACCCAAGGTGGCTTATAACAAGAATGAAGGCAAATAAATAAATAAATAAAAACTCATGAAATACAGTGCCAGAAAGTAAAAGGCAGATATAAAAACAATGCCAGAAAAAAGAGCCAGATAGACTAAGTGGCGAAACTAAAAGTCAAATGGAAGAAAGGTCCTGCCAAAGACGAATGTGCAGGAGAAATGAAAAAATATTCCAGCCACGATGGAGCAACCAATAACAAGTCTCCGCCTCAAGACACATCTTGCCACAGAGGTGGTGCATGAAGCCAAGCATGATCAGAGGATCAAAGGTGGAACTGGGGGACAGTACAAGACAGGGTGCCCTCTGAGACAGTACTTTGAAGTACTTTGTTGTTGTTGAAGAATGGTGACTTTCAGGGTTTCACTGTTAATAATTAAGGCTCTGATTTAGAAAAGGATTTATTTGCTTGTTCTCAAGGGAAAAAAGATCTTTTAAACTCATGCCAGAAAGAGAGTTTTGAGCTCAAAAAACTGGGACCTGAAACAAAATGTTGAAGGGTCAAGAGTGCCTGTTCAGTCTTGCAACCAGCCAGCCATGCCTTCTTCCAGGGGACTCTATTCCATCTTTCCTCCCTAGTTTTCAGTTTTGTTCTCTCTAACAGGCACTCCACAGTCCTCCTTGGGCTGTGGGTTCCCCCAAAGAGAAGGTGACAGTCTATAGGGATGGGCCAGACATGAATGTTTAGACTAAAGCGGGGAAATGTGAAAGACATTCTTGTTTTCATTTGTTTGTTCTTCCATTGAATCCTGAAAGAGAACCTGTAAAACACAAATGATTTGTATTAAGGAAAGGATACATGAAAGTTTCAGGGTTGTTTATCAGGCTAAAACAAAACAATTGTTTTCAAAAATAAAGACAAAAAGGTTGTGGCCCCTTAAAGACTAACTGCTATATTTCAATGTGAGCTTTCATGGACAAGTCCGCTTCTTCAGAAGTTTCTTTTGTTCTTGTAACCTTTATTTTATCTCTTGCCTGTTAAGTCTCCCAGGAATGTTTTCATCTAATAGTGCCACAAGCAGCCAATCAAAACATTGTAGAGGGCGCAGGAATTTTGAACCCAATGCAGAGTACTCTTAACTTCACAGTCCTTCCTTGCTGGTGAGATTACCATGAGCTGCTGAGCTCCTGGTGCCCACCATCTTGGATTGTGCTGCCTGCCTGCTGCTGCCTAGTAAACATAAAGGAGAGAGGAGAGAAGCATCAAGAGGGAGGAGAGAAATCTCCCCATATTCCACTAGTTTTGGTTGCAGGAGGGGATTTGATTGTATTTTTAGCTTTTTGCCTTGTTTAATTTTGCTGTTTTGGGAGAGGGCGGTGTGGGTGGCAGTGGCAGTTGTTTTGCTATTTTTCCTGTGTGTGTATATAGATGCTTTCACTGTTTGTTTGACTGATTTTTTTAAAAAAATGTTATTTAGTTAATTAGTTTACTGTGTGTTTATTCTGTTAACGATATCCAGCATATTCTGATGGATTTAGGGGGACTGTTTTGTGTTGTTGGTTGTTTTGATGTGTACCTGGCAACCAGCCAGTGTCTTTCTGTCTGGCTTGCTTGTTTGCTTGTTTGTTTGTTTGTTTGTTTTCCTACAATGATACATAGACTCAGAAGGTCTGTTGTGCTGGGTGCGTGGCACTGCCACTGAATTCAAACTGTTGTTTTATCTTCCCTAACTTTTGGGTCCTTTTCTGCTTTTTGAATTGGTTGGGTGGGTGAAATAGGGATTTTCTGCTGTATGCCTAGAACTGGTAGTGGTGGGGTATCCTGGCTGATGGAGCATCTTTGTATGGCCTCTGAAGGTGGTGTGCACCGTGGGTGGCTTGGCACTGTCATAAACTTTCTCTATAAATGAGTGTCTGCATAGGGCTAATGATGATTTTCCTTTCTCATGTGCCTTCTAAAATTGCCTCCTTTTGAGGTACGTTATCTTCTGATGCCTTTCCTTCTGTTTTTTTTTTGGGGGGGTAATTTTAAGGGTTCTGTATGGCATTTGGAGTGCCAGAAAACATGAATGGGAAACCTTAGGTTAAGGAACCCAAAGGAGGCTTTTCTTTTTATGTTAAGTGAAAGGACCAGTATGCAAAAATGTGAAAAAAAAGGAGGCACTGTTAAATAACCCAACATTTTTGGAAAGAAATATGAGCATTTTTGCCCTGCACATCCTATTTGCCAAGGCCAGGTTAATTACTGTGATATATAAGGGGCAGAAGAAGGGCCCCAACCAAATGCAGTTATGTTCATGGCACAATAATATGAAACTTTCAGAGTGTGCATATCCTACTGCTAGTATCAGATTACATGGAGTTTATGAAGTATAGGAGAAGCTGTAGGGCATATAAGAAATTGCATTATACAGAGACACCACAGGCCCATTTGTAGGGACTGGTAATGGGTATTCAGGGTTTCAGGCAGGGATTTTTCTTCACCCTGGGTATAAACATTAGGAGTTAAACCAAAGTTTCAGAAAGTTACTATTTTGGACTGTGGGCAGGGAATGGGGTGATGTCAACACCATGGGCTCTGGCCGCCAAGGGAGCACAGCTTAAGCAGAGCCCTGGCTGAGGAGAATGGCGGGGAAAAGGGGAAGTTACCTGTCTTCCATCTCCCCAACCTTCACCCCAATGTTTTCCCCTCCTTCCCACTGTCCTTGTCTGCTGTTGCTGCTGCCTCCTTACTTATGAGTAAACAGAGTAAACCTGCATGTGAGTAAACATGGCAAACCTTGCTCATGAGTAAATGAGCGATCCAAAGACCTGTGAGGCCTAGAGATGGGCACGAAATGTTGGTTTGTGACAAACCATTATAAATCTAGTACTAGAAAACCCAAATGCAAACTGGCTCAGTTTTTGGTTCATGTCCACTGGATACCACCCCTCATCCTCCCGTCACTGCCCATTGCCACTCCTACTTTTTTAGGATTCTGCAAAGCAGAATCTCTCAGACAGGGTGCTAACTAGGGGCTCACAGAAGCTATAGTTTAAAAAAACAAAACTCCACCATCTCTGTTTCTAATTGGTCAGTACTTAACACTTTGGTCTGGCAGCAAGAATTCTCCTCTCCCCTTCTTGCTCATGATCCCCTTCGCTTCTGGAGGATCCAATGCATATAAACATGGTTGCTAAAGCCCATTTTTTTGGTGAATTCTTTTGTTCTCTGTCCAGAACAGAATTCTAAAGCCTTCAAAGTCTGCTCTGCTGAATGGCGTTTTTCCATCCTTTTGAGTCATTCATTCTGGCCAATCTGTTGCTAATTGTCATTACTTGCTCTTTGTCTTCCTTTTGGCCACTGGCCTTGGAAAGTGCTCAGAAAATGACTCAGAGTGCAGTTCCACTGGCAATTTGAATCAATTCCTGTTCTGATTTTATAGAAATACTGTATATATGTAAAAGGCCGTCCTGAAAGATGGTACATAAACTATGATGCCTCTGTCCATTTCAATGGTGTCAGTGTTTGGTATCAGTAATAGACTGGATGAGGGTGAATAAACTGAGACTTAACCCAGACAAGACAGGGATGCTTCTGGTCAGTTGAAAGGCAGATGAAGGAATAGGGACGCAGCTGGTACTGGATGGGATTACACTTCCACTGTAAAAATAGGTGTACAGCTTGAGGTTGCGCTTCAATTCATCCCTGAGCCTGAATACTCAGGTCTCAGCAGTGGCCAGGAGTGCTTTTACACAATCAAAACTAGTGCACCAGCTATGTCCATTTCTTGAGAAATCTGATCTGGCCACTGTTATACATGCCCTAGTTACTTCCTGGCTGGACTACTGTAACACACTCTATGTGGGGCTGCCAATGGAAAGTGCCAAGAAACTGCAATAGGTCCAAAATGCAGCAGTCAGACTGCTGACTGGGACTGGTTACAGGGATCACATAACCCCCCCTGTGACAATAACTCCACTGGCTGCCAATCAGTTTACGGGGACAATTTAAAGTGCTGGTTTAACCTATAAAGCCCTATAAAGCTATCTCAATGACCCTATCTCCCATGATGAGCTGGCTTGGGTGTTAAGATCATCAGGAGAGGCCTTTCTCTCGGTGTTGCCACCTTCACAGGTGCATCTGATGGGGACACATGAGAGAGCCTTCTCTGTTGCTGCTCCCAGACTTTGGAACTCCCTCCCACAGGAGGACAGACTGGCCCTATAATTGCTGTCTTCCCACAAGCAGGCAAAGACCTTTCTCTTCAGGCAAGCCTTCTCTCAGTAACCAGCTACCTGTGTGTCATTTTTACAGGGTCTGTTATTGTGTTTTCCATTTTGGGGTTTTCTATTTTTCAGAGAGACTTTTTTTCTTTTTAATATTTGTATACATATTGTTCCTAGCTTTAATATTGCCTTTTAATTATGCAAGATGCTTCTTTATACTCATTGTTCTTAGCTTTAAATATTGTCTTTTAATGATGTTAACCATTGTTGTCTACTCATTCTTTTAAACTTTAAATATTGTCTTTCAACATTGTAAGCCACCTTGGGTCCTTTTTGAGGAGAAAGGTGGGGTAAAAATAAATAAATAAATAAAAAGATACTGTGTTTCACAAAGACAGCAGGTGGGGTGGTTGCCCAGGTTACCAGTTACCGTTCGCAATCACAGTGCACTAAGCGATGCATAGCTAAACATTTTTATAGGATTTTTTTTTAATGGAGTGGCAAAACCATTATGCCAACAGCACTCAGAATCAACAAAGGCACAAATTAAATCCACCATAGTGTTCACAACCATCAAACTGAATTGATTTACAAGTGAGGTGTTTTTGTTTGTTTGTTTGTTTTTAAAACCTGCTAGCCAGATCAAAAAAGCTTGTTTTATAGCCCAAATTAATCAATTCCACCCAAGTGACGTGTGCCTGGGAATTTATGAATTGATTTAAATAATAGTAATATCAATTTAACTGTGGTTCTTATTAACAGTGGAACCATGCCCTAAGGTAACCAGGGCAAGATGCAATCCACCTCTGGTCATGACTAGATTGTGTAGAAAAGTAACTAACATGTTGGGCTTAGAAGAGAAAGAAACATGTTCAAATCCATGCTCAGCTGCAAAGTTTCTCAGAGAACGCTGGCCCACTCAGAGTGTCTAATTGACTTTACAAGGTTGTTCTGAAGATAAAGAGAGACATATATGATACCTTGAGGTCAGAGGAATATATGACAGAAGCATAAGCATGTGAACTATTGTAATCACAATGATCAGTAAGCCTGTTGGTTTTGTTGCATGACCAGAATTGCAAATTGGGGGTGGGGCAATAAGTGGGAGTAAAATGGAGGGGGTGGGTAAGAGTGAGAACTGGCTTTTGGATAGGGCTTTATATATCAAGACCAAAACCTTGAATTTGGCACAGAAACTAACAGGGAGCCAATGCAAGTGAGCCAGGATCAGGGAGATATGATCGAATTCACCGGTCCCAAGATCAGCCTAGCCACCGCATTTTGAACCTGCTAAAGTTTCTGTATCATCTTCAGGGGCAGCCCCACATAGAGAGCATTACAGCAATCGATTGTTGAGACTACCAGCACAAGAATCAGCATTGTCAGGGATTTCCTGTCCAGATAGGGCCACAAATAGGCAATCCGCCTAAGTAGGAAAAAGGCAGCTCTGGCCAGGGTGGACATCCATTGTTCTAAGGAAAGGGTGAGTCAAAGAGCACCCCCAAGTTGCAAGCCTGGTCTTTTAGAGTTAAAGTAACTCCATCTAGAGGCGGTAATTTTCCTCCTAATTGGTTTGCCCACGGAAGGGAAGCTGTTTGAAAAAAGAAAGAAAGAGGAGTCTTGGGAGAGAAATATTTGCAGAAAGAGTGCTGGTGCTGCTTTGTGTGTGTGTATGTGTGTGTGTGTGTGTACAGCTTGTCCTCTCTCAGGAGGAGAGGAGGAAGGTGCTTTGGCAAAGGACCCCTTTGTGGGTGTGTGTATGCAGCTTGTTCTCCCTTTGCGTGATCACATGCCTGAATCAATGCAAAAGATCTCAGTGGTGGAGGGGGAAAACTACAGCAGGGGGCAGGGACGGCAGGGTGATTGGCATTTCCCTTTGTGTCATGTGATCAATGGAAAATGTGCATCTGTAGTATTTCCTGTTTTTTTTAATCAATGTGGTTTCCCCCTCTGTTATGTGTGCCATGGGATATACAGTAGTACCTCAGTTTACGAACGCCTCAGTTAACGTAATTTTGGCTTTACGAACGGAAATCCATTGAAAATAATGCCTCGGTTTATGTTTTTTTCCGCAGTACAAAGGAAGTTTCCCCAGGATGCATTGTGCCTGGAGGTTTATAGAGCCGCCCCCATTCTTATGGCAAACCACGTTTCGGTTGACGAATTTTTCACATTACGTAACGTCCCGTAGAATGCATTAAATTCGTAAACTGAGGTACTACTGTATCTTCGTTTCTTTCTAGCAACATGTAAAACAATATCTCCTTTCTCTGCCACTTTGTTTCAGATTCAGACTTTTCCTGAACCTCAGGCATTCTTTTATTTCATTCCTAAAGTCCTTCACTAAAAGAAATAAAATGGGTGCAGCGTTTGGAAGTTTCTGTCAGATTCCCCCATCACTTGAAGTTACATGACACCAGGTCTATTACATTCCTGAAATTATGACTGCAGTCTCCCTCATATTTCACTCTGCTTGGCCTATAACTCTTCCTTGTTTTCTTCTCCTCTGTTATTTATGAAGGAGGTACTCTGCAAAACAAAAAAGAGAAGGCTGGTGGGTTTGGCAGGAACCCTAAAAAAAATTTGCCCTAGGTAAGGGGATTGTGCTTGGGCAATGGTTCCCCTCCCTTCTGCAAGGGAAAGTAAATTCTGCCAATCTGTTACCTCAACGACTTCCAGGACCCCATTTCAAGAACAATGCCATGGTGAAGTTGTGCCACTTGTGGTACATGTTCTTCAATGTTTCTTGAAGCCATGGTGTTTTAAGACCTGTTCTGCTGTCTATGGAATGTTCGTGTTTTGAAATCCAGGAATTTCCTTCCAACTAAGAGGTGTCTGGCACTCTTCTTTACCACCCACGCGATATTCTGTGCCATTATGGAAGGTCCAGCCAACACCCTTTGGTTTTTATTTTGGATGAGACAGCATGAGTTTCGTCCAATGCTTGCAGTTCTACGTGTTGTAGATCTATTCTAAGGTTGAAATCCTAGATCCCTACTGTTTCCTGTTTTGGCTGTACATATTAAGCTGTGTTCTGTGGGATGAAGGCACAAGTCCACCAAGGCCAGAATTCTACTTGTATTGGCTAGGCCTTCAAAGATTTCAGGTAGACGTCCAAACTTCTCTTCTCTGTTTACTAGATATTTCAGGATTCAGGCAGCTTTTAACCAGAGGAAGTCACCTCCCTTATATTTTGAGGTGAAGGGATTTCCTGGTTAGTCCACAAACAACCCCTCTGTTAGGGACTGAAACCAAGACCTGCTGCTACATGTGTTTAAACACTGACTTAAGGCACCTCCACTGCCTGCAGGTTCGCTCAACCATTTTTGAAGTATGGCTTTTGAAACCAATACTGTGGACTGGTCCTAGAATGGTACCCTACCTGGACCTTTCCACACGAACAATTCATAAGTGTGTAAGAAATGCAGTTTCACCAGTGCACACATCATTTTTCTGGATTCCTTTTAAAAGCATCCTTGGTTTTACTGATGTATACACTCAATAAAATATTGTGCCTCTAAGAATGAAACGCTTTCTGCAACACTACAGCAAGTTGGGCATCAAATAAAGAAAGAAACAAAACTTCAATTTGTTTTTCATCCATCATGATTAACCATGGTTAACAAATCTTGGGGGAGGGGGGGTTCCAGAGGTTTGAGGCCACAATTCTCCCAATATCTGAAGGGCCCTTAACTCCTATGCCTACACCTTTGATTGCCCCCCCAAGTAACTTATCTTGAAAGAGGCTCTACACCAACATGCAGTTGGTGTGCCACATGGGGCCTCATCTGTTTTTGCAGTAACCACAGCGCCATGTCCACTGCAACAGATATTTGGTGGCACAGCAGTATTGGTGGTAGCACCTCCTGAACCCTCTGCTCATGTTTGTGTGTGTGTGTGTGGAGAGAGAGAAAGAGAGAGAAAGAATTCAGCTTAGAAGTCTCCTAGAAATATTTTGTCATCAAAGCAAAGCACATACTCCCTATATGCCTTGATTTAAGCTGGAAATAGGGTTGTTGTGTTTTACTTCTAGTACAGGTTTTAGGTTTCATAAAATTGCCCACTTATGCTTTACAATATATTGTGCTTGCATACTATTGTACCAAAAACATGGGGAATTAAAGCCTTCCTTCCCCAAATTTCAAAACAAATTGCACAAAAATTGTACCTACCGTGTTCCCCCGAAAATAAGACAGGGTTTTATATTAATTTTTGCTCCAAAAATGCATTAGGGCTTATGTTAAGGGGATGTTTTATTTTTTTCATGTACAACAATCTACATATATTCAAATACAGTCATGTCATCTTCTTCTGGTTGCTGCACAATGGTGGAGGGCGGGCTTTCACTTAACAGGGGCTTATTTTTGGGGTACGGCTTATATTACGAGCATCCTGAAAAATCAAACCAGGGCTTATTTTCAAGATAGGTCTTATTTTCGGGGAAACAGGGTATTTACATGAATGTTAATAACTTTCATCTTTAAGAAGGAATACCAAGCCAGTAAATTTTATCCAGTACTGTCAAGAAATAGAAACATTGCACAACAACATATAAACTTCAGAATGTAAAGGCACTTAACACAAAAATCGAGGGCTAGGTAAAAGCTGGAATGGAATGGAACATGGCAGAACAGGGAGTTCTTAATAAAAATGAATGCCAAAAATAGTGGGATTCAATGAACAAACACCAGCACAATATTTTAGACTTGAAACCTAAAAATATTACTGATTTATTAACCCTTTATTACTCTCAAACTTTCCAGAATGGAACATAATGGCCTGGAATGGCAACATCTGAGTAGGATAATCAAACCAAATTCATGACACGTGTATGTCTAGATAAGACAGATGCAGTAAGCCACGAATCAACTTCAAGAACAACAGTACAGTTCCCATTCCAGGCAGGAAATTGATATTGTGAAGAACAGCTCAGAACAGTGACTTCCGAATAGGGCAGCCCAACGAAATTCGCCTGCCCATCTAACTAGAGGAGATTGATGCAACCCGCCTCCAAGGTAAAATGATTCCAGCACCTGATCCAGTCAGAACATTGATATTGCTAAAAACAGCCAAGAACTGTGACTTCTGAGTAGGGCAGCCCAATAAAATTCACCTATCCAATCTGACTAGAAATGACTGATGCCAACAATTCCAAAATGCCCCCTGGGAACAACTTTCTAGTGATCATCCCAGGCAGAAGATCAATATTGTGAAGAACAGCTTGGAACGGTGACTTCTGAGTAGGCCAACCCAATGAAATTCACTTCTTCCTTCTGACTAGAGGGGACTGATGCAGTCAACCTCAAAATATGTCCAGGAACGACATTCCTGTTACCATTCTGGGTAAAAAAATCGATATTGCAAAACAAACAAACAAACAAACAAACCAAGAATAGTGAATTCTGAACAGGGCAGTCCAATGTGGCTTGCTGCATCTGTCTCATCTAGTCACACATACATCATTAATTTGGTTTGATTATTCTACTCAGAAGTTGCCATTCTGGGCCACTGTGTTCCATTCCGGAGGGTTTAGGACCAAAAGAGGGTTAATGAAAGAGTAATACACACACACATAATTTTTATTAATAAGTCCCCATTCTGCCCCGTTCCATTCTGTTCCATTACAGATTTTACCTAGTCCTCCAAACCCCTGGCAATATGGCTCATACCTAGAAAAGTGTGAGGCCTACTCTTCAGTGTGGGATCAGTGCATAATTTTGTCTTCCTTAATATCTTCTTGTTCCATTTTTTTTCACTTCTACTGCTTCATCTTATCCCTGCAGGTTCTTCTTTTCCCAATTAAACTGACCGTTCATTTCAACTCAAAATGAGCTGCTATGAACATTTTTTTTATTGACAGCTTCTGACAGCAGACAGAATATCCCTGGACATTTTGTGACGTGCTTCAGCTCTATTAACCAATGTTAGAGCTTTTATTGCATTCCAGTATAATTTGCCAGTATTTCATGAGTCAAAACTGAGGAATTTCTCTTTATTCCGGAAAGTTAACAAATTAAATTTACACTGTATTAAACTTGACATAAATTCGGAATCATATGTTCTTCAGTTTTAAAGTGACAACTGAATCTTAGTTTTAACAAACAAAAATTAACTAATGCTCATACTTTATTTTTCTCATATTTTTCTTCCTGCAAAACATTTCCCTTTTAATTTTTCTAAAGTTTCCTGGCTCGGAATCTGTCCTCCCTTACTGAATTGCAAAGAAAGAAAATGTCAAGTGTCATATATTAAATTCCTTTGCCCAACTGGCATATTTCCTCCTAATTAATTTGCAGAACAAAATCGCAGTGAAATGAAGGAGAAGCCCAGGATCACTAGACGTATTTTGTGAAGTGTGTGAAGTGGCTTTTGCCTCAGCACCAAGAAATCACTTTTGTAGCCCCTTAAATCTGACATCTCTTCCAGGACGTAATATGTAAACAAAATAACAGATCATTTGCTGCCAGTGCCCTCTCTCCACCCTATGTATCCATCCAGATTAGAATATTGCGGTTAAATATGAACAAACATTTGGAATTAACTGCACATGATGGATCTCTGCTAGGGTAGTCAGTAATATTTCCTTTGGGATAATTCCATTAATTCCCATCAAATTGGTTTATAGTATTTACAGGAAAGTTAAACCCAAGACTGTTCTGAGGTGAAATACAGCCAGATATCCCAAATGTGGAGTGTTTCCATGCTGACGGAAGAATGTGAGGCCCTGAGACTCTGGATGCTATCCATTCCTGCCATAAAGGATTAAATGCTAAGGAGTAAATAATACCATTTTCAGGTTCTCAGAATATTTTATATTCACTATCATCTCCATAATCCTGACAACAAAACTTATATACTTGGCTAACATCCTTATCTCCAGCCTAGAGACAGAGAGGAATGGGACTGGCCTAAGAGCAAACTGAAGAGAGAAGTGGTGCTCTCAACTCAAAATATCTCAGCTCACATTCTTAGCTACTGTACTACCCCATTTCTTTTTCTGAGTTTGTAATCTAACACACAGTGTGTAATTGAGGAACGAGTACATGTTAATCCCAATTACAGGCGTTAAAAATGTGGTTATTAAAATCAAAGAGAACATGGACCAATTTCTGAGGAGTTCAGGAAGTTTCATACAATGCAGGGCATTCATAACACGACTGTTGGTAATATTTCCCTACATGTTTAGGGTCACAATTTTGAGAAATCCAATCAAGAGACGTGTGGAATTTGGACCATGTCCAGGGAAAACACACACCCTTAGCCCTCTAACTTTCAGCCAAATATATAATTTTTATGAGGCTATTAATATGTGCCAAATGTCTTATTTTGCCCAATAGCATTTGTTCTTATTTATCCAGCCTAACACAGTTGCCAGACATTGTGTGCGTGAGAGAAAGATAGGTGGGAAAGTCATGGAATTCCTTATTATGGATTCTACAGGTTAGAAAAATTTGGCAATGTGGCAACACAGTGGTGGTGGAGGGACCCAACCAGCTACTTTGATTCTATTGACATAGGATATTCCTCTTAGTGTCCTAGTCAGCCGGCACAATTGTAGTCTGGAATGATGTTATGGCTTTGAAGAGTGGAGCACCACAAAATTCCCTACAAATGTAGCAGTTTCTTCATTCTTGAACTGTTTCAGAAGCAAGCTAGACGTCTAAACAAGCGCAGACCCATCATTAGAATGAGATAGCAGCCTGTGGCAGATACATGGGGCGAAGCTGGGATTGATTGATTGATTGATTGATTGATTGATTGATTGATTGATTGATTGATTGATTGGACTTTTATATCATCTGATTGGTGCAAGACACTACTCTGGGCAGTTAACAATAAAAAATATAATGTAACAGTAATAAAGGAAATTTAAAGGAAATGTAATAAATCAAATCAAGAAACAAATCAAGAAACAAATCGATGAACATCAGTTAATAGATAATAGATGGGCAGACAAATGCAGTCATCATGAAGAGATGCCCTAAACAGCTTTGGTAAAGAGCTTTGGTAAAGAGCATTGTCTTCAGAAGTCTCTTAAAGGTGGAGAGGGAAGGAGCAGGCGCAGCTCCACTGGAAGCCCATTCCGAAAGGATGGTGCCGCAAACAAGAAGGTCTGATTTCTGCTGGAGGTCTTTCTCGCCTCTCTTGGTGTGGCAATCTGCAGGAGCGTGGCCTTTGAGGATCTGATGGTGCAGGTCAATGTACTTGGGGAAAGGCAGTCCAACAGGTAACGAGGAGGTGAGGTACTATAGGGCAGCGCTGCGTGGGTAAACAGCCTGCAAGCTGAGAATTCCCGCCTTCAACAGAAGATGAACTTCCTGACCCATGAAGTTCTTTCCAGCTGTATAGCTCCATGATCTTATCAGGGAAATGTAAGAAAGTAAGGAGGCAACAGAAGGATTGATGGAATCCCTCCAAATACCCTTTTTATGGGGTTGTCTTGGATGAAGAAAAAGAAGATAGCAAAGCAGCTACAAAAACGGAAGAAACTGTGATGCTCCCTCAGTTTCATATTCTCAAACGCCAGCTATCTTCAGAGCACTTAATATTCACCCTTCCACCCCTCACTCTCCATTTTAATTAAGTTCTCAGTAGGTTCTTGTGCCCCTTTTGGTGGTCAAAACAAGCTGATTTGCTCAAGCAGTAAGATGCTCAAAGTCACCCAGCTTTCTGATTCCTGCAGAGATTTATGGGGTTTTTATTCCCTCCCCTTGAAAGAACCTTACATGAACTAAATCAAATGAAAAACACATGGGCTAAAAGCATGAAGGCTCTTGCCAGATACCCTTTTTTATCCAAAGCAGCGAACTTGTAGTCAGTTTGTCCTTTCATGTGTTGTTTTTTCTGGCTCCATGACCTAAGAATGATTTTTTTTTTTTTTACTACGTGCAGTAGTATAACAACATATTATGCAATTCTCTTTCTCAAGGAGAACACTGTGTAATTCATTTACTGCATCAGTTTTTCTATAGAGCAAGCAGACACAGCATTTTGTGTGTGGGGCGTATGTGTGAGTGTATGTCCGTATGTATGTGTTGGTCCTCGTGTGTGGGTGTTACAGTGATGAATACCTACTTGGTGGATCTCTACAAGCATGTGGTTGCTCAGGCTTCACACCACCGATATTCAGAGGCAGAACTAGTTGGCCACGGGCGGTGTGTGCACTTAGTGGGTGCTGCAAAGAACAGCTGCAAATCCAGTGCCATGCTCAAATAAGAGTCCCCTGCAGGCTGTCAGGGGGAGACGTTCAGTGTACATGACTGCCCATTCCAGATGTTCCCTTTCACAGAAGAGGAGCCTTTGGGTATGTGCACATTTAACATGCAGACCTGAAAGGGCATTCTTCTTGGAAGTGACTGGGTGCAACTTGGCTTAAACTCAAGAAAATTTATATCTTTGCATGTGGGAAGAGGAGAGAGAGAGAGGGAAAAACTTCACATTTGCAGATAACCAGCAGAGAGCTGTTTTCCTGCAGGGTATCTGCAAAATGAAATGAATTGTCTTGGAAATATAGACATGCTTGCTTTCCAAAAGGAGAACTGTATACAGGTAATCATTCCAAGTTTCAAAAGACTTGAGTTTACAACTTCACGTTGCTTCTGCATCATTGAATGCATACTCTCCACTAGTTCTAAGAAGGTGTGGACGTAATGTGTTCTATACACCACGTGCACAGATCTTACCTCCAAACGCAGCAACCCCCAGCCCCCTCAAAAAATATTTTCCACACACCCCCAATGCCAAGACGTGGCTATAAAAATTGTTTAGGATTGTTTGAGGTGAGTGCAGCTTCCCCCTTCCAAGTCTGTGTAGTTGTACATTTTGAAGTGCAGACATTCACCACAACCATCCTCCCAGCCACCCCCTGAGTAGTTTTGCTGATCCATATCAACAAACCAGATCTGGCAGTTTATTTCTGCCCCCAGCCCCTGAACAGATCTTCTGTGAAAATCATGTGCCTTTATTGCACATACAAGACTGAGCCTCCACCAAATTACTTTGCCTTGTCACAGGGATACCTCATGATTTTTCCTGGAAAAAAACCATAGTCCTCCGCCAGAGACTATGAGTATTTCAGCTAAGCATAAGGACAGGGGATCAGATGATGTCACTGTCCCTGCTAAACAAAGACACTGGCTATGGTTGGCCGGAGGATTGTTAGAACTGTAATACAAAAAAAGGAACTTTTCCAAGCCCTGGGTTCAGTACACCACTATGCAGACCTAAATAGCTTCAGAATTTTTCACTCAGTAAAGGTCAAAAAGTCTCGGGCCAGGAGATGATCTAGTAATCTCATTCATGTTTTAAATGTTGAGGTGTACATGCCAGCTTGGAACATTTACATTTTAAAAGAAACCTGTTGCATAATTCATTACTTCTCACAGTCAGGTTGCTATTTTTGTTACTGCCTTTCTAATCAGGCAAGTAATTCATTGTATTATTCATTACTATTGCATTGAGTTGACCTCACCAACAGGCCAGAAAAGCAGAGGGAAATATTATCTGGTTCCTTCTAGTGGCCAATTTTGATATTGCATTTTGGACATATGTATAAAATTACAAAAAATGAAATCAAAGAAAACTTCCCTTTCCATAAAATTGCTAAGGGCATAGAATAAAACCTGGCAAGCTCCTGTACCAAAATTTGTTTCTACAAATGCCTTTAAATGTCCCTTGTACTTTTGAAAGTAATTTGGTGTTTCTTATTAATTTAAGTAGCTTATGTATTACTCATTACACCTTTAATTAATTGTATAACTACTAGTTACTTTATTTGTTACCAAGATAACTAGTTTTATTTTTGTATTTTTTTCTTAAACTACAACATAAACATAAACATAAAATACATAAACCAAAATACAAATCGACTGTGTTCCCCACCACCATAGTCGGGACCTCTTGCAGTAATCCTCTTCTTCCTCTATCTTTATTCTTCTTCTTCCTTTATTGTCCTCTTCTCCAGAACTGCATTGATTCTTGATTTGGAGCTTTCCCTTTTCCTCTTGTTAGCACATATTCAAGAAATCTGCCCCATATATCATAGAAATTATTCTTTTCATCTCTCCTTTCTTAACCTTTAAGTTACAAGTTAACTTATCATTTATAGCAATGTTCCATATTTCATTATACCATTCTTCCATTCGAAATTCAGACTTTGATTTCCAATTCCTAGCTATTATTAATCTGGCTGTTGTTAATAAATTGGCATTTATTAATTCAATTCTATCAATTCTCTAGTCATCTTATCATATTCCACATTTTCAAATATTGATAACAGAACTATCTCAGGATTAAATTCTATATCTTTTTCACATATGTCATTTAGTTCTTTAAAGATTAGTTTCCAAAATCTTTGTACTTTTTTGCATTCCCACCACATATGAAAGTATGTACCAATTTCCTTCTCACATTTCCAACAGACATTCAGATAACTAGCGTTAATTTTATTCAATTTTGTCGGTGTCAAATACCATCTTAAACCCAATTTGAATTTTTTTTCCCTTATTCTCACTGACATAAATCGTAAAACCCTCATTTTCCACATCTTGCTCCATTCTTCATCATTTATTCTTTTTCCTAAGTCTTGTTCCCACACTAACTTCAATCCTTCTTTCTCAATCTCTTCTTCTTCTAGATCAAGCAGGAATCTATAAATTTTACTCACTGCACCCTTTACTGAATCGGTCATCTGAATATCTTCATATGATAATAGAAATTGTTCATACTTCGTATATTCTCTACCTTTATTATACTTCTTTACCCATTCATTAGTCCATCTTTCTAACTGCATATAATTCAACCATGATATATTCTTATTTTGAAGGATTTGTTTCATTTGATCTTTCGATCTCATTTTATACAACCTGTCTTTTAATCTAATCACTTTTTTTCTTTAAATAATTCTGCATAAACTTTCATATTGGCAGGAAAATTCTCTATTTCAGTCACTAATCCTAATGGAGAGTTAAACGGACATAAATTTTTTCTATACTTGTACCAGACGTTTAACATAGTCTTTAAAAACGGGTTATTAATTTTGCTTATTTTATATTTCTTAATCATACCAAAATAGATGTTTTTCAATATCCACCTGTAATTCTGATGATTCCATTTTCCACCAAATTAACCTTTCTGGGTTATATATAATTTCCCCAATGAACCTCAACTGATTAGCCAAATAATAATTTTTTATATTTGGTATGCCTATACCTCCTTTTGGTTGTTGTTTTATACCAATACTTTTCATTTATTCTGGCTCTCTTCCCTTCATTACAGTATTTATTAATAATTCCTTGCCAAAATTTAAAATCATCTTCTGTTAACTGTACTGGTAATACAGTATTCTAAATAAAAATTAATTTTTGGTAGAATCTTCATTTTTATCACTGCGATCCTTTCAAACCAAGAAAGTTTTAAGTTAGTATATTCCTGTAGTTTCTTTTTAATATCTCCTTTTAATTTATTATAATTGTGTTCCTTTATTTTTGAGTATCTTTTACTAAATCTATACCTAAATATTTAACCTATTTACATATCTTAAAATCATATTTATCAACAAACTTTTCTTGTTCTAATTTATTATGATTAAACAACATTATTTCAGATTTTTGCCAATTTACATGTAATACAGTTGAAGGTAATTGAAGGTATGGGTGAAAATAATAAAATAAAGATTAATTTATTTGCTGATGATTCCCTATTGACAGTGAAAAACCCATTAGAAAGTATAAATAGAATTAAAATTCATTTAGAAAATTTGGAAAAATAACTAGTTTTATTTTTGTTACTAAAATAACTACATTAAATGTAACTAGTTACTTTCAAGTATTGTCTACATATAAAACACGTTATATACAGTTTTATAAAGCTAATCTTTTCTGGTTGTTGAACAACAGCACTGTTGTGTAGCATTATCACAGTTTTGCTGCTGATGCTGTTGATTTGCTGTGCTTTTTATCAAATTTGTAAATGTCACAATATTTTGTCCTAGGTTTTTTCCTCCTATCTCCAGCTTTTTCCTCCTGCCTTTAATTGTTCCAGTTGTACAATAAATGTGCAGGACAGACCTCTGGACTAGGATGTGAACTTTCAAATTCCTTTATATTCCCAACCATAAAGCAGCACATGTTTGCGAACATATAGCACAAACAGACAAATCAAATTACTGTTCTACCTAGACTGGTGTTCTCTATTTCAACCAGCAGCTGTCTGGAGTCTTAAGAAGATCCCAATTCCCAGACTTGCTCTTATAAATCTTTGGGGTGACAGAAGCCTGGGTTTAACATCCACACTTTCTATAATCAAAGCATGCCCTCTACCATTGGGTTTTGATCTAAGTGCTTCGTACTGTTCCTGTGTAGATTCATAAAAGAAAGACCCATGTGGTTTAGTTAGCAGGCAAGTCTGGCTCTTTGTTTGGCATTAGTTCATACCCTAATTGAAAATACACAATGGCCAATCATCTAAAATGTTGATGCATGCAACAGGAAATGTGGTTTCTCATGCGTTTGTTCTCTGGATATGGCTCATTCATAAAGGGACACATGTGTATGAATTCATCCTTGGCAGGAGTACTGCATGATGGTAATTTACAAACCACACAGTACACCAGAACTTCCAAGACAGGGACGTCATCAATGTGAACTGACTGTTCCCCCAAATAGGTCTGTGTTGAGGGTATACGTTCTTCTTGGGTAAGCCTTAATTTTGAAAGATGGATAGAGTGCCCGTCTAGGACTCAGGAGACCTGGGTTCAAATCCCTGCTTGGCCATAGAAACTCACTGGGAGTGGTGGAACTGGTAAAACTCTTCCTTAAATATCTCACTTACCTATTGAAGTTGCTATTTAGTTATTTAGACTTTGGTTTGAGTTTGTTAGTTGTTTATGCCTTTTTATTTGGGCGGGCGAGTGGTTTGTTTGGGCTTGTTTTTTATTTTGTCTGTTGTTTGTTTGTGTTTTCTTTGTACGACAGCCCAGAGTAGTGGATTTTCATGAAGTGGGGCAGTATAAAATGTATGAAATAAATAAATAGCAGTCAGTTTCAACTTGACAGCAGATAACACACACGAGTCTCTCATGCATGTCCACCTCCTATGTGCAGCAGATGCTATGGTCAAGTGCATATAGTCTATCCATATGATCCATGCACCATAAAACAGGAATGACATATGAAGAGAATAGTCAGCAATAGTTCCCAAACTGAAGTGATAGATGTGTATGTGCCCCTCTGATCCCAGAGTATTTTCTACCTGGGTAATGAAACAGCGACGTCTACGTTGGCTCGGGCATGTCATGAGAATGGCTGACGGTCGGATTCCAAAATATCTCCTGTATGGAGAATTTGTGCAGGGAAAGCGCCCCAGAGGGAGACCACAGCTGCGATACAAGGATATCTGCAAGCGGGATCTGAAGGCCTTAGGAATGGACCTCAACAGATGGGAAACCTTGACATCTGAGCGTTCAGCCTGGAGGCAGGTGGTGCATCTTGGCCTCTCCCATTTTGAAGAGACCCTTGTCCAGCAGGCCGAGGCAAAGAGGCAGTCCCGAAACCAGCAAAATCAGGGAGCTGGACAGGGGACAGATTGTATTTGTCTTCAGTGTGGAAGGGATTGTCACTCTCGAATTGGCTTTCTCAGCCACACTAGGCGCTGTCCCAAGACCTCTATTCAGAGCACGTTACCATAGTCTCTTGAGACTGAAGGATGCCTACTCAATGAGAGGGCAGTGGTGTCCATAAGGTACAGACCTGAATCCATCTTACTTAACCAGTTTTTCAGGAGGGCAAAAGCTCACAGAATTGAACTGCTAAAGCTTTCTAATTAGAGGACATGATCTAATAGGACTGGAACTATGCTCAGAAAAAATGGAGCATAGTTCCAGTCATTAGAATCGCTGGCAGAGAGAAGAAGATACACCACTCTACTGTGTTTTTTTGTTTGTTATTTCAGCTTGTATACCACTCCATAGTGCACACACTCTCTGGTGCGTGCATAATCAACAGTTATGTTGAGGTATCCCGTTATAATGCACAGTAGTTGTGAAGACTTAGTCTTAAGTAGGCAACCAAGATCCATTCAGTTTACAAAAGACTTGTGCTTGTGGAGATCTAGAATTTGTTTTTAATTGGAGAGGGTATACAAAAGTGGACTGTGGGTGGCAGGCAGCTCCCAGGACCAAAAATGTGGCCTCAGCACATCTGGGCCTACACACACACACACACACAGAGAGAGAGAGATTGAGAGAGAGAGAGAGTCTTTTAAATGAGAAAAATCATGGCTTAGAAATCCCTCTTGTGCTGTCTAAGGATTATTATGTGTAATTTTGCTATGTTTTGAGGGTTGCAAGGCTTGGTTCACACTACATGTCCATATATGACCCCCAGACCTCTGGAGGTTGTCCAGGTTGGCATAGATAAACACAACTATCTGCAGTTTAGGACTCTCTTTGGTCTTGTGGAGATGGCTAGTGTCTGGATTTTACAGCTACACACCACTGCATCCAACCATATGTTCAGTCTATGCTGCCAGCCAGTGTCCAAACCTTTGCTATGAATAAGTGCCCTCTGCAGTGTTTCAGTGACGTCCTCCAACCATTTATGTAGGATCAGTCTTATAATACCCAGATGTTTGGTTTCAGAGGATTATGTAACAGATGGTGTTGCAAATCCTCAGAATCTCCAGAGAGGTTTAGGAAATATTCCTGCCTAAAACCTTTCAAAATTTGCTGCCAGCCAGTGTTGACAATGATGGACTAAGTAGACCAGAATTCTCAATTAGTAGAAAAGAGCTCCCTGTGTCTGTTATTTACAAAACACTGAATATTGTTGCTGTTACATGCCACTGGAGGTGCAGTATCACTCTATGATGTGGTTATTACTGTTTATGCAGCATTTTTGTGACATATGCAGTTCACAACAACACATCTGGTGCATAACAGCTGTCCTGCATTCTTTCCATTTTCATGTAAATTATAAAAACCGAATTACTGACTCAGCTGAGAGATTAATTTGTAGCACATTGTTACTAGGACATAAGAACATAAGAGCCCTGCTGGATCAGGCCAAGAGCCCATCTAGTCCAGCTTCCTGTATCTCACAGGGGCCCCACCAGATGCCTCTGGGAACACATGAGACAACTAGATACCTGTCTCCTGATACCCCTCCCCTGCATCTGACATTTTGAAATACCTTCTTTTTAAGCCTGGAGATTAAACGTCTCCATCATGGCTTGTAACGTGCGATGGACTTTTCCTCCAGGAATCCGTCCAATCCCCTTTTAAAGGCATCTAGGTCAGATGCCATCACCACATCCTGTGGCAAGGAGTTCCACAGACGAACAACACACTGGGTAAAGAAATATTTTCTTTTGTCTGTTCTCACTCTTCCAACACTCAATTGGAGTGGAAGTCCCCTGGTTCTGGTATTGCATTTATCCATCCCCTGCATAATTTTATACATCTCAATCATGTCCCCCCTCAGGTGCCTTTCTCTAGAATGAAGAGTCCCAAACACTATAGCCTTTCCTCATACAGGAGGTGCTACAGCCCAGTCATCATTTTAGTCGCTCTCTTCTGCACCTTTTCCAGTTCCACTATGTCTTTTTTGAGGTGCAGTGACCAGAACTGTATGCAATACCCCAGATGCAGCCTTACCAGTGTTTTGTACAATGGCATTATAATGTTGGCTGTTTTATTTTCAATCCCCTTTTTACCTAGCATGGAATTGGCCTTCTTCACTGCTGCCATACACTGGGTTGACACTTTCATTGAGCTGTCCACCAGCAAAACAAGATTTCTTTCCTGATCCATCACGGACAGCTCAGAACCCATTGGGTGATAACTACAGTTTTGATTTTTTGCCCCAATGTACATTACTTTTGTTGTTGTTTAGTCGTTAAGTCGTGTCCGACTCTTCGTGACCCCATGGACCAGAGCATGCCAGGCCCTCCTGTCTTCCACTGCCTCCCGGAGTTGGGTCAAATTCATGTTGGTAGCTTTGATGACACTGTCCAACCATCTCGTCCTCTGTTGTCCCCTTCTCCTCTTGCCTTCACACTTTCCCAACATCAGGGTCTTTTCCAAGGAGTCTTCTCTTCTCATGAGATGGCCAAAGTATTGGAGCCTCAGCTTCAGGATCTGTCCTTCCAGTGAGCACTCAGGGTTGATTTCCTTCAGAATGGATCAGTTTGTTCTCCTTGCAGTCCAGGGGACTCTCAAGAGCCTCCTCCAGCACCACAATTCAAAAGCATCAATTATTCGGCGGTCAACCTTCTTTTGAACCAATCAGTTGTTCCATATCCAGTTCTAACTGTTGCTTCCTGTCCCACATATAGATTTTTCAGGAGATAGATAAGGTGGTCAGACACTAGCATTTCTTTAAGTACTTGCCATAGTTTGCTGTGGTCCACACAGTCAAAGGCTTTTGCGTAGTCAATGAAGCAGAAGTAGATGTTTTTCTGGAACTCTCTGGCTTTCTCCATAATCCAGTGCATGTTAGCAATTTGGTCTCTAGTTCCTCTGCCCCTTCGAAATCCAGCTTGTACTTCTAGGAGTTCTTGGTCCACATACTGCTGAAGCCTACCTTGTAGGATTTTGAGCATAATCTTGCTAGTGTGTGAAATGAGTGCAATTGTACAGTAGTTGGAGCATTCTTTGGCACTGCCCTTCTTTGGGATTGGGATGTAGACTGATCTTTTCCAATCCTCTGGCCACTGCTGAGTTTTCCTTGCTGGCATATTGAGTGTAGCACCTTAATAGCATCATCTTTTAAGATATTAAATAGTTCAACTGGAATGCCATCACCTCCACTAGCCTTGCTGTTAGCCATGCTTTCTAAGGCCCACTTGACTTCACTCTCCAGGATGTCTGGCTCAATGTCAGCAACCACACTACCCGGGATATCCAAATCTTTCTGGTATAATTCCTCTGTGTATTCTTGCTACCTCTTCTTGATGTCTTCTGCTTCTGTTAGGTCCCTCCCATTTTTGTCCTTTATCATGTCCATCTTTGCACAAAATGTTCCTTTAATATCTCCAATTTTCTTGAACAGATCTCTTGTTTTTCCTTTTCTATTATTTTCCTCTATTTCTTTGCACTGTTCATTTAAGAAGGCCCTCTTGTCTATTCTTTGGAAGCCTGCGTTCAGTTTTCTGTAACTTTCCCTATCTCCCTTGCATTTGGTTTCCCTTCTCTTCTCTGCTTTTTGTAAGGCCTAGTTGGACAGCCACTTTGCTTTCTTGCATTTCCTTTTCTTTGGGATGTTTTTTCTTGCTGCCTCCTGTGCAATGTTACGAGCCTCCATCCATAGTTCTTCAGGCACTCTGTCCACCAAATCTAGTTCCTTAAATCTGTTCTTCACTTCCACTGTGTATTCATAAGGGATTTGGTTTAGATTATACCTGACTAGCCCAGTGGTTTTTCCTACTTTCTTCAGTTTAAGCTTGAGTTTTGCTAAAAGAAGCTGATGATCAGAGCCACAATCAGCTCCAGGTCTTGTTTTTGCTGACTGTCTAGAACTTCTCCATCTTTGGCTGCAGAGAACATAATCAATCTGATTTCGGTATTGCCCATCTGGTGATTTCCATGTGTAGAGTCGCCTCTTGTGTTGTTGGAAAAGATTGTTTGTGATGACCAGCTTGTTCTCTTGACAAAACTCTATTAACCTTTGCCCTGCTTCGTTTTGAACTCTAAGGCCAAACTTACCTGTTGTTCCTTTTATCTCTTGACTCTCTACTTTAGCATTCCAGTCCCCTATAATGAGAAGAACATCTTTCTTTGGAGTCAGTTCTAGAAGGTGTTGTAAGTCTTCATAGAATTGGTCAATTTCAGTCTCTTCAGCATTGGTGGTTGGTGCATAAACCTGGATGACTGTGATGTTGAAAGGTCTGCCTTGGATTCATATTGAAATCATTCTATCATTTTTGAGATTGTATCCCAGTACAGTTTTTCCCACTCTTTTGTTGACTATGAGGGCTACTCCATTTCTTCTACGGGATTCTTGCCCACAATAGTAGATACGATAATCATCTGAATTGAATTCGCCCATTCCCATCCATTTTAGTTCACTGACGCCCAGGATGTCAATGTTTATTCTTGCCATCTCCTGTTTGACCACATCCAACTTACCAAGGTTCATAGATCTTACATTCCAGGTTCATATGCAGTATTCTTCTTTGCAGCATTGGACTTTCCTTTCACTTCCAGGCACGTCCGCAGCTGAGCGTCCTTTCGGCTTTGGCCCAACCACTTCATTAGCTCTGGAGCTACTTGTACTTGTCCTCCGCTCTTCCTCAGTAGCATGTTGGACGCCTTCCGACCTGAGGGGCTCATCTTCCAGCGTCATATCTTTTAGCCTTTTGTTTCTGTTCATGGGGTTTTCCTGGCAAAGATACTGGAGTGGCTTGCCAGTTCCTGCTCCAGGTGGATCGCGTTTAGTCAGAACTCTCCACTATGACCTGTCCGTCTTGGGTGTCCCTGCACGGCATAGCCCATAGCTTCTCTGAATTATTCAAGCCCCTTCGCCATGACAAGGCAGCAATCCGTGAAAGGGGTACATTACTTTACATTTTTTTATATTGAAACACATTTGCCATTTTGCCACCCATTCTCTCAATTTGGAGAGATCCTTCTGGAGCTCTTCACAATCCCTTCTGGTCTTCACCACCTGGAAAAGTTTCGTGTCATCTGCAAATTTGGCCACCCCACTGCTTATCCCTGTCTCTAGGTCATTGATAAACAGGTTGAAAAGCTGTTCAGGTGGTCCCAGGACACACGACTTTTCACCTCTCTCCATTGTGAAAATTGCCCATTGACACCTACTCTCTGTTTCCTGGTTCTCAACCAATTCTCAATCCATAAGAGGACCTTATCCCCTGACGGTGGAGTTTTCTCAGCAGCCTTTGGTGAGGGACCGTGTCAGATGCCTTCTGAAAATCCAGATAGACAATATCCACTGGTTCACCCACATCCACATGCCTGTTGACCTTTTCAAAGAATTCTAAAAGGTTTGTGAGGCAAGACTTGCCCTTACAGAAGCCATGTTGATTTTCCCTCAGCAAGGCTTGTTATTCTATGTGTTTTAAGATTTTATCTTGGATGAGGCTTTCCACCATCTTCCCTGGAACAGACATTAGGCTAACCGGTCTGTAGTTTCCCAGGTCCCCCCTCCTTCCTTGTTTAAAAGATTGGCGTGACATGTGCTATCCTCCAGTCCTCTGGCACTGTAGCCATTTTAAGGGACAAGTTGTATATTTTAGTTAACAGATCAGCAACTTCATTTCTGAGTTCCTTAATAACCCTTAATTTCCTGGTTCTCAACCAATTCTCAATCCATAAGAGGACCTGCCCTCTTATCCCCTGACGGTGGAGTTTTCTTAGCAGCCTTTGGTGAGGGACTGCGTCAGATGCCTTCTGAAAATCCAGATAGACAATATCCACTGGTTCGCCACTGGTTCGCCCACATCCACATGCCTGAGAAACTTCATTTCTCAGTTCCTTAATAACCCTTGGGTGGATGCCATCTGGACCTGGTGACTTATTGATCTTCAATTTATCAATTAGGTCTAAAACATCCTCTCTTTTAACCTGTAACTGGTTTAATTCATTAGTCAGAAGGGGCCGTTCGGGCAGCAGAATCTGCCCAAAGTCTTTTGTTGTGAAGACAGATGCAAAGAACTCATTTAATTTCTCTGTAATCTCCAAGTCCCCCTTTACCTCCCCTTTACCTCCCTCACCATCCAGAGAGCCAACTGCTTCTCTGGCAGGTTTCCTGCTTCTAACATATTTAAAGATGCTTTTATTATTCCCCTTAATACTGCTGGCCATACGTTCCTCAAAGTCCTTCTTTGCCTTCCGTGTCATCTTCTTACATTTCCTTTGCCAGAGTTTGTGTTCCTTTTTATTTTCCTCATTTGGGAAGGATTTCCATTTACGGAAGGACCCCTCCTTGTCCTTCAAAGCCTCTCTAACTCAGCTTGTTAACCATGCCGGCACCCTCTTGGACTTAGTTGAGCCCTTCTTTCTTTGCAGTATACACTTCCGCTGGGCCTCTACTACCATTGTTTTAAACAGACTCCATGCACTCTGGAGAGATTGGATTCTTTTTACTTTCCCTTTCAACTTCTTTCTAACTAGTTTCCTCATCTGAGGGAAGTCCGCCCTTCGGAAATCAAGGTTTTTTGTGTCAGATTTGCTTGACACTCACCCCCCAACATGCATGGTGAAAGAGATCGCAGCATGGTCACTATTCCCTAGTGGCTCAGTGACATTCACGTCCCTAACCAGGTCCTGAGTACCACACAATATTAAATCTAGAGTCACCTGTCCTCTGGTGGGCTCCATGACAAGTTGCTCCAAGGCACAGTCATTTATTTATTTATTTATTTATTTATTTATTTATTTATTCGATTTTTATCCCGCCCTTTTAGACAGAGTCTACTCAGGGCGGGTTCCATAAAACATTAAGTATAAAACACTTGAACAATTAAAATTAAAATAAAACAATTAAAAACAATAATATTAATATTAATAATACTCAAGATGGAGAAAAAACAGAAATTATAATAAAATAAAATCAAATATTGACAGGAGGGAAGGCCTGCCTGAAGAGCCAAGTTTTTAATTGGCTCTTAAAAACACCCAGCGAGGGAGCCAGGCGGATCTCTGATGGAAGGTTATTCCAAAGCCGAGGGGCCACTGCCGAGAAGGCCCGGTTTCTTGTTCTTTCTTTCCGGGCCTCTCTCGGCGTTAGGCCCCTCAGCCGTCCCTCCTGGCTATGACGGGTGATTCGGGTAGATCTAGGTGGGAGAAGGCGATCTGCCAGTTATCGAGGTCCTAAACCTTTTAGGGCTTTATACGTCATCATCAACACTTTGAAATCAATGCGGAAGCGAATGGGCAGCCAATGCAAGGCAGCCAGAGTGGGAGAGATATGTTGGTATTTTCTCACCCCACTAAGGAGTCTGGCCGCCGCATTCTGCAAGAATATCAAGAAACCCGGTCTCTCTTTCTTGATCCGAGCATGCATTTACCCAGTCGATGTGAGGAAAATTGAAGCCCTCCAAAATTACAATCCTGTCCCTCTTGGACACCTCCCTGATTTGTCTCCTCATTTCAAGGTCCCCCTCAAGTTTTTGATCTGGAGCATGATAGCACCCCCCCCCACACACACACACACACTATCACATCACTCCGTGGGCCTGGTAGTTTAACCCGCAGTGATTCTATGATGGAGACAGACCCACCATCCATCTCCATTCTGCTGGATTCTACCCCTTCTTTGACATAGATGGCCACCCCACCTCCAACATGCCCCTCCCTATCCCCCCTATAGAGTTTATAGCCTGGGATTGCGGTATCCCACTTGTTCTGCGAATTCCACCAGGTTTTCGTTATGGCCACTATATCAATGTTATCCCTAGCCACCAAATGTTCCAGCTCTCCCATCTTTGCTCAGATGCTTCAGACATTTGCATAAAAGCACCTGCGTACGGGGTAGGAGTTATTTTTTTCTTTGTGAATCTTAAGAACAGAACATTTCAAATGCATTGAGTGAGCATAGACACAGTGTTCCAATCACTTAACCAGCACTTTGATCAGATTCCTGCTTGATACTCTGTTCTGCTTTAATTCCTGAATTTCACTTCGTAATGGTCTGGAGCTCAATTTTTCTGCTAATGGCAAATCCAGTTTGTAAAGAGGCCATGTAAGAGATATGGACTGTCAGAAATGTCAGCTTCAAAGGGAAGTCTTTGACAACAACTTGTGACTGCTTTGTGCAGCTCCACTCAGAAGCTAATTGTGCTCAGGAATTAGGATGAGGAAACTATGATCCAGCAAAGTGTACAGGAAGCAATGATTTGTCAAAAGTCCAATACAGATTGGCCTTTTGACTTAACATGATGATGTTGGTCCAGCTTGGGTGGCCTGTTTTCTTGACACATTCCTGTAAACATCTGCCACAGGGCTGACATGTCTACCAATAACTAGTAGTCATGGTCAAAGCTTGCACAAGTCATTTTTGGGGGATTATAGTTCTCAGGATCTCAGGCATTATAGGCGCCCCTTCCAACTCAATGATTCTATGATTCTATAAGACCATTCCAAAAGTTGCAGTCCAAAAAAAGTACAATTTTGAAGTCCTACTCTCATGATGATTATATGGAAAATCCAGACTCAGAGAAGTATGTCACCATAACAAGTCTGAGCATGGGCTATTATATTCCTAAGAGCCAACATTAGAATTAGTATATTCTTAGAGTTGTGCTTCTACAGCAGGGGTGGGCAAAGTGTGGTCTACTCTGTAGGCCACATGTGGCCTGCTGGGTCATTTTTGTAACACCCAATGGGAATTTTTTTTAGCTCTCAAAGAGAAAAGGTTAAAAAAAAAACATTAAAAAGTGGTCAATTTCTGATTTTGGAGGCCACCAGAAGCATGTGGATTTTACACCAGGGTCTTGTGGGAGTTACCTAACACCTTTTCACACACACACACAAAAGAGAACAAAATTGGTTTTTTAAAATTAATTAATTAATTAAGTCAGTAATTTCAATTGCCCATCCATTCTAGAGGCCAACGATGGGGATTCATAAATCTGCCATGTTGGCTTCTTTTAGTTTCTCTTTTGTCCAGGCTGAACTTCAGTATGTCTCAAACTTGGAGAATTCAGATTTGACTCATCCTGAATATTTAAAGGCTTGCTTGTGTTTGAACATTCATACTCGTTTTTCTGAACATTTCTCCTATTCCCCAGATTTTTCCATGCAGTTCTGCCCGATATACATACTTTCTTTAGACTATTTACATTTTTCCAATGTTACACTATATGTCTACTTTTATATTTCTTGGAAAATTCCACTTCAAAATGTAGAGAAACACATATTTCAAAGGATAACTGAGCTTTGATTTGCATGTTGGTTCAAATATACAAAATTAGGTAAGTTCACTTGTAAATGCAAATGGAAACAACTTCTCCTATGCTTAGGTCAACATTGAAATGAAAATGTTAAAAAGGAGAATTTTTAAAAAGAAAGAAAATGATAGTAGGTGGCTAATGAGAAGTACAGATGAGAAGCCCAAGGTCAATACAAGGAAAATAACCATTCAGAATGGAAGTTGGTGAATGAAGTTAAGAGTAATAGCAATGGATTTGGACAGCTATGTTCAAAGTCAAAGCAAGAGGAAATAAATGTAAGCCTACTGCCCAGCTTGGATTCTTTCTTTCTTTCTTTCTTTCTTTCTTTCTTTCTTTCTTTCTTTCTTTCTTTCTTTCTTTCTTTCTTTCTTTCTTTCTTTCTTTCTTTCTTTCTTTCTTTCGTGCTCCACCTAGTGGTATTGACAATACTCTGGGCAGTTTCTAACAGTGAAATAAACATCAAGAACACAACCATATCCCATGACGGCAACGGACAAGGTACAAACTACAAAGTATAACCAAAAATAAAGCTAAGTAAAACAAACAGTTATAAAGGGAGGATAGCCGGAAATGCTTCCATGAAAAGCAATGTTTTTATCTGCTTTTGAATATTAGGGGAAAAGGGGGCCTGACATACCTCAGGCAGAGCATTCCAGGAGGAGGTGGCCACCACAGAGAAGGCCCAGTTGCCAGTCAAAGACCTCCTGGCCTCCCAGGAGGTCTTTGATTGTATAAAAGCCTGGGAGGTACAAGTAACATGGGTAGTTGAGGTATTCTGATAGATACCAAGGTGATAAACTATTCAAGGCTTTATAGGTCAATATTAGTACGTACCTTGAATATGGATCATGAAATGTTAATGGATGATAAAGAGAAAGCAGAATTTTCACTTATTTTGTTCTGTCTGCCATCCAGAAGGGAAGTACATGTAATTTCATAAACATAATATGATTGAGGAGGTTCAGCTTGGCCGGGAAGTGCCTGAATGAGGAGAAGTCATCAGGATCAAATGAACTGCATCTTAGGGTACCAAGCAGCTGTTGAAAGAGGTCATCAAATTGCTTTTTTACTTATGGCAACCCTAACAAGGTTTTCAAGGTATGTAAAATATCCAAGGGATGGTTTTCTATTGCCATCCCCCATTGGGTTTCCAGGGCCAAGAAGATATTTGAAGCCAGGTCTTCTGGGTCCTAGTTCACTACTCTCTCCACTACACCACAGTTGCTCTTAGACTGCTATCATAAGGACTGGATTTATGTACACACTGAGTAAGCTATAGTTTAGGGCTTTTGAATTTGATGCTTTCTGGATTAAAAACAAAACCCTTTTAGAACACTGCACACTCTTTTGGTAATGCTATGAGGCTTTTAATCTTAACATATTGTAGTTTAGGTCTTGTTGTTGTTGTTGTTCATCTCTTACTGGAGGTCTGATGTCATGTTTGCTCTGTTGACCCTGGATGTCGCAATTCTAAACAATGATGTTGTGTTAGGGCTTCAATATGGCTTAATCTAGTCCTGCCAATGGAACAGAACTCTCCAGCTTTCGGAATCTCTGTTTCCAAGACAATGATTGCTCTGGGGCTTTGACTCTTTGCAGGAAGGAAGGCCTTTCTTTTGGTTCCACAGGTATGTCTGGTGAAGACAGAAGAGAGACTTCCCCCCTACACAGGCTGCTTGTCCATCTTCTCACACGCAACCATCTTTCTCTTCAGTCAGGCTATGAACAATTGAACAGCTTGCTGAGGAAAGATCTTTTCACGGGGGATGCTCTGCTTTTCACCTTTCCTTCTGCTTCAAGGATTTACTTAATTTTTTTAAAATAAAATTAAACCATTACATTTTAAACAATTCAGTAGTTGTTTGAATGTGATTATCTATTTAATTAGACAAATCCTGTTGGCATAACTTTGTTCTGGTGTAACCTGGATCAGGCACTTGCAATATTTAATTTAACACAATTTAAAGCTTCCTATATCCCATTTTATTTATTTATTTTCAGGTTCTGAGGCTCCCTGGGGCTCACATTTATGCATTCACGCACCTATGTATGCATGTATTTAACCTTTGTACTGCTTAATTATGTGATATGCAGTCTCTGAGCAGTTAACAACCAACACGTACAAACTACAGATAATACAATAAGCAAACAAACTACAGATAATTTTGCTGGGAAGTAGGAAATTTTCCATGACTTTAAATTAAATTTTTCCAGCTCCTGATCTGCGTTACACTGGCACAAGTTTACACAACAGAATTTTGCCCATTGTGTTTTAAAGCTACTGCCTTTTGTGTTTTAGTTTTTAGCTGCTTTTTTAAACCATTTCGTAAGCTGTGTTGGATCCTTGTACTGTAAGAAATGGAAAACATAAAAGAAACAAATGTTAAAGAAAGAAGTTCTCCTACCTGGTTTCACTGTGGTCCTCAAGACATGTGCATGAAGGTATGCTTTAAATGGGAATCTTTTTCATTCCCATTCTCCAGTTTAGTCTGGAACTCTCTCAGCATCATATTAAGGAACTTGAGAAGGAGGCATTTGAGCATCTTTCTGTTATTTATCTGTTTTATTTATAGGCCACCTTTTAAGGGGGAGACATGTAAACCTTCACTTGTCTCATTTTTGTCTTACGTTTACACACAAAGGTGTAGAACAATGAAATTGTTCCCTTCACAGGAAAGGGTGGGTATTTCATGCCAGTCTCAACAAAAGAAAATAACAAAAATTTTTGAACAAGAATCTTTGTACAAATTGTGCAAAAATTCAACACAAATTACACAAAAGAATGGATGTTGCTTTGTTGCATGGACTTTTAAGGATTTAAAGCACTGGATGGGTTGTTTGCATCTTTTAAAATGCTCACTGACATGTTCTACATTTGCTGCATGTGTGTGCTTTGCTTGTCAAGGCAAATGGCATGAGTTTGCACAGAAACGGTTTGGGCAGATTACAGAGACAGTGATACTCATTGTCTCACTCATGCCTAGAGATGAGGACTCTTGCAGGTTTTGGAAATTCCTATTCAAGGTGTCTCATCAATTCAAGACAGCTTAAATGGATGAATACAAAGAATCCTGCAAGTATTCTTCACATCTCTAGTGCAAAGTCTGGTCTCAGATTTTCTGACCTGACAATGTACTGTGATGTTCTCCTGTCAGCTAAAACTATGGGAGAATGTCTTTAATTCCTTTTATAGTTAGCAGAGTATCAGGTAAAAATAATAACTGCACAGAGGAGGCCTGAAAGAATAGCTTAGGTCTCAGTAGCCCACCCTTTTTCACAGTAACTAGTATATTATACATTAAAACTCACTCTGGAAGCATTTTAAGTGAAAAAAAGAAAAGTAATTTTACTTACAGTTGCTGTCTATAGTTACAGTCAGTAGAAAAGAAAATAACAAATATTGCATCTCCACATGTGGGAGAGACCTCTGTATGCTTCCTGCATGCTTGGAGGTCAAAAAAGGAGAGACAGACAGACAGACAGACAAAGGAAGTGAAGCAAACACACATGAAGAAGGGAAGGGCAAGCTACAGGTGGTAAAAATAACTTTACCAATAGGTTAGTGGGAAGGGAGAATTCCTTTAGGTCCTAAAAGCCCTTCTCCCACTGATACACAGTGTTACAAATCATGCAAGATTGTTATTATCCCACAAAAATAGCATACAAGCAGCATACTGCTGCTTCTAATTCAGGAGTTGCCTCTCCTGGCAAAACAACAAAAAAAATCCTGATGACATAGGGTTTGGCTCCACTAGTGGCAGAGAGCAGGCCAGTGTGGGCCTCTTTGAAATAAACAGGCTTATATAGAATGATCTAAGATTTGTATATAAGGTGTAACACTTTAAACTTCTTTGAAGCTGTTTGTTTACTTAGATATTTATTGATGAACCTCGCAAACACAATTTCACAAAATGAGTCTCTTCCTATTTACAGTTATATAATAGACAACATGAGCAATTCGAACAACAAAATGCTACAATTTGCATACCCAAGTCCTCAGCAATAGCACCTATACAGAAGTTGCTTGTAGAGTTGCAAAATCCAAGTGTCCTTTAGAATTCAAATTCAGAAAAAAAATCCAAAATGTTTTCCTCAACTGGGTTGGGGATCCATAACACAGAAGAATCAACTCCACATAGGGAGTCTTCAAAACTCTAGGATAAAGTATCAATTAAATTGCATATACATGAATCCACTACGTGGATTCACCTCTCCAATACAAACATATAGGAATTATCCCTAGACCAAGTTGGGAAAGGCCTTAGCAATCTAAGTGACAACAGCAGCTCCAGCCTCTTCAGCTCTCCTGTTCTTTCTGATTAAAATCTCTTATTCACAGCCCTGCTCTTCCTTAGTCCCACCCCTTTGGGCTGAATCAATGTTTCCCAGGGTTTACAAAGGCAGTCTACAGAGTTAGAGAATGGTACTTCCTTTGCCTAGTGTAGCCCACATACAACACTGAAATACAGGATCTATTTCTCTACCTAGTGAGTCAAGTCATATTTGTCAGATAATGGAGGACAGAGTTCCCTGTTTGGGGTTTGCTGCTTGCCCTTGTCTGAGGCCTTTGTTCTAGTTTAGAGGAGACAATCACAATGGAAGCAAGTTTTTTTTTTATCCATTAAAAACCTTAATTTTGTTTATTACAAAATCTGTAGTTTCTGTTTTCATTTTGTTGCCTCCTCAGATGCCAAAAACTAACCTTCATGTGGTTAGGTAAAATGGGGTATGGCGATTTGCATCTCTTTCTTTTGTACAGGGCATATTTAGCATTTTGCTAGTACAAAAGTAAAGCTTTTGCATTTCTAAATTTCGTAACTCTACCAAATGGCACAATTTATATCTTACCTTTTATCTCAAAATATGTTTAGGTTTGATATAAAAATAAGATTTCAGTTTCCACCAATAGGTTTAATTATTACCAGGTCGTTAGGGGATTGGGAAGAGAGGTTCCTTCCCCCCATAGCCCCTACTGTATGCACATTAAACTATGTGGGTGTGAGCAGGCACCATCAGGAATGATGCACGTTCAGCGTTCCCAACTGCCTGAATCTCTGTCTGCATTCTCTGTGTGGGACTCTTCTTTGGCAATAAAAGACAAGTTTGGGGAGGCTTTGTCCTTGCTATGACTCAGTGGCCTGATTGATCCCGGGAAGACTTCCAGCAAATAGCATCACAATTTTCAACAAGGGCAGTGGCAGGATGTCAAGGTAGTGGGCATCTTGAACCCTTACAGGGGCCAGGGAACCTGTGAGGACCACTCTTTGGGCTCAGTTGTTCCACCTTGTGGGATTACTACTGCTGCTGAGCTGCTAACAGGAACCCCCATTTTCTGCTGCCTTGCATCTTGGATTGTTCTTTCTGCTGCCTGAGATGCTCTTCCCCCCTTTTTTTAATTTATCAATGTTTGTGGGGGATTTCCTTCTTTTATCTTCTTTTTTTGCTGCACTGTTTTCTGTTGGCCTGCTGGACTCAAGAGAAGATATATCATCCAGTGGTAAATGGGAAAGAAATCTCCCCAGTAGATTTTGTTGGGGGAGGGGCTTTACTGTTTCCCCATCTTTATTTGGTCCTTTCCTTTTATTATTTTGTGAGATGGAAGGCACAGGGGCTCTGCGCGTGCCACACTTTTTATTTTTATTTATTCCCCTGTATGTGTGAGGGGGGAGGAGAGTCTGACTTCTGTCCGCTTGTTTTCATTGCTTGTCTTGATTGGTTAATATTGTGTGATATACTGTGTGATTGTTTTCCTTGGTTAGTATTAATAATTCCATGTGTCACTCTGTATTTGCCTGCAAGTATATCTTGCTAAGGGTGGGGGTGGGAAGTGCTTACTGTTTCGACTGTTTGCTTGGTCGCTGACATTTCTGCTTTTTGGGGTAGAAGTGGGGCTATTTCTCTGTCTGTAATTCTTTCTTATCTGTAGTGTTGCCTGAGGAGGAGGAGGAGAAGGATGGGAATGAGGATGATGAAGGTAAACCGGTGCCACCTGTATTGGTGTAATGATGATGGCTCATAAGAAATAATGGCTCATAAGAAATATCAAAATGAAATAAAATAGCAGAGGAAAAACATTCAAATAATTGCTAAAAGTAGACTACAGTATTAAAAAGGTCCTCTGAAGATCTTAAGCACTGGTTCAAATCCTGCTGATGTAGCTACGACTACAGAAAAGTGGTGGCATCATCAGCATGGGAGATTTTTGGTAATGAAAGATTTCCTCCTTTCTTTGCCATGGCTTTTCTGACTTGTAAATAATCTCTTTCATTATGTGGAAGTTGTGGGAGCCACAGGATGGGAGGAGGAAGTCTTTCATTATATGGAAAATCTCCCCTGCCAGTAACATAATCTGGTGGCGGTGATTTTTGATAATGAAAGACTTCCTCCTCCTGCCTCATATCTTCTACACAATGAAAAAGATTTATCTGTGAAGATTCTCAGTCATCCAGGTGAGGTTATCTCCAGTTGCCATGACTCAGCTTCCTGATAATGAAAAAGATTGTTTGCAATTCAGATAAGCCACAAGAGAAAAGGGGTAGATCTTTCATTACCAAAAATCTGCCCATCATTAGCCTTCCACAGGCTTAGCTACACCAAGGGAGAGGACTCGCATCATGATAGAATGGAAGAATCTACAGCCATTTTGGCCACTTAACATACTCCCATCACAGGGAAATGTTTGAACCACCCATGATTCTGAGTTAAATATATTTTCTGCTACTGCTTATGAAGAATTTTTAAAGAAATTCAGGACTCAGTTACACATAGAAAAAAAAACCTGTTTTCAAAATAGGGTTAGCATGTTTGAAATTGATTTTTAAAATTTCAACTACATGACACATAGGGAATTTTTTCCCTCTAGGAAGTGTTTCCCCCCCCCCCCCTTGGAAATTGAGGTAGTTTACTTGGTTGTGAGAGGATGGTTTATTTTAAATCACTGTGAAATTGATTTATTTTGCATTGTTTTGGACATATGTGAATGCCTCTTGTTGGTGTAAATTCTGTCTGTGGGGTTTGTCAAGTAATGGAAGCCAGGATGATGGATATCGGGCTGCAGGAAAACCTTGCAGTCCTATCTGAAAAGAGAGCCAGCAGAGAAAGAAAGGCTGGGTGGTGGGGGAAACACTCCATCCTTTGCAAGCCTAGAAGCTGCTGATTTTCAGGAGGACACACCACACACATTGACCCAAAAACCACATAACTTTAAACCGACTTCAAAAACCCTGATCCATCTGTCAATTCATTTTCATAGTGTAGCTGCACCCACAGTCTCCTAACCATTTTGCTAAACCAGCTCAGGTTTAAATTTTGGACCCAAGAGATTGAAAGAGCCAGGACGGCAGAGAAGTGAAATCAGAAGCAAAGATGTGCAAGATGTCCTTTTATAGCCCACATATCCCAGAATCTCCCAGTCAGCATGGTATATCCCGGGAAGTGTAGTTCATAAAATTAACTTTCTCCATCTCTGGTCAGAAGCAAGGATGAAACATTTCGTAATGCATTTTCTGATTAAGATTTCTTCAACCCATCCAAACAGATTGTTCAAGGCAAACACCATTTCTGGAAGTCGCATGCCAATATTTAAAATGATTTTTTTGCTATATTAAGAACATATTTGAATACCCCCCCTTTTAAAAAAATACTACAGCTGTGATTATTTTAATTTTTTTACATGTTTCGCCCTATATCACTGCCCCCCAAATGATGACAAATTGAAATGAAATATACAAGTCGCACATTTTCTATATACTGCTGGAATGCCTTGGCATCAACAAACAGTGACTCATGGAAAAGGAGAAGTGTTTCATTTAATGCATTGAGCAACACATTATATCACATATAATGATGCAATAAAATCACTGAAGCTCCTTAAGGTAGCTTGTGTAGTGCTAGTTTAAGCAGTGCTGCTCTCTGCTGGTTGATCTACTGAACCACTTTTTTTAAAAAAATCAAAGATTTCGTATCAGTTGAGTTAACTTTTAAAAGTTTATTACACATTAAACTTTTTACTTGGATACTGAAACAATTGTATGAAAGAATAATTTCCTATGAAAGGAAATATTGCATTATTTTTTCTATATTTGTCATTCCTTCCAGCACCCTCAAAGTAGTACATAAGCCTCCCCAGCTTTTTCATCCTCACAGCAGGTAAATCAGGGTGTAAGGGGAAAAGATCTTGAGGTTCTGGAAGCAAGCAACATGGCTGATTTTAGGTTGGTACCTCCTCTCACCCTTAGATATAGTCCAGCACACTAACCTCTGTACCACACTAGCTCTTACTGGCCAAAACCCTGTTGAGTAAATTACACCTGCATAAGGTGATGAACCCCAGGACCAAAGCAGGAGGCCTTTAATTACTAGCAGTCTACTGGTCATGATAATGTCTAGGAGGGGAAGATTGCTGATAATTAAAGGCCTCCTGCTTTGATCCTGGGGGGTCACATGAATTACCCACAATGAGACTGATTGTGGGTAAGTTGTGAGTGAATCAAAGAAGCCCTGAGATTGAAGCATAAACTCTTTAATTACTGGAAATTTCCCTCTATTGATGACTTCATCAACATTATATAGCTGTAATTTACTCAACTGGATTTTGGCCACTATCTTGTTTGCTTGCTTGCATTTATATGTATGTATGTAACCAAAGCAAAAATAAAACAGCAATAGCAAAATCAGTTTAAAACAATCAACTTTCTGAAAATGGAACCGAATCCAAAGAGGCAGAGACAAGAAATAGGAAATGTTTCTTTTTTTATTACAACTTCCAGAATCCTTAAACCAAGCATGTAATCCATAAAAGTAATATTTCCTTTCTGTGAGAGACTGACCAGAACAAAAGAAATTTCCCAGAATGGTAAGCCTAGAGATCCCCTAGTGGGACATGAATTCAACAGCACCTTCTTCTTTGCTTTGCCCAGCAAGTAGTACTGTATAAAGAGACACAGAGACCTGTGGTTATAGGGATAACTTACAGCCATAAGTCTGTGGTTATAAGTCACTGATAGCTCTGAGGATATGACAAACCTAAAATCAGTTTTAACTATCTTTTTGAAAGCTAATAGCAGAAGAAGTGAACAACAAAAAGAGAGTTGTATGATGTTGACCAGAATCTTGCTGGATTTGTGCAGCATAAACCCAAAATTGCATAACTGGTGTGTCTAATAATTCTAGCGGTCTGATGTGCTAGATGTACTCAGGTCATGCAATCATTTGCACATTCACTTGCATAGTCAGGCACGTAGTAGATAGAAAATTGTGAAATCTACTTGAGCACCACGTTAGTTAGTTAGCATATGTTCTGCCTTTCAACAAGCAGCTTGCAGTAGCTTACAATTAAGTAGAACAAATACTGTTAAATTCAACGTATTTGCTCACCCAGCTAGAGTCACCAAATCATAATTGTGTGGGTTCTTGCAACTATAACAAAAAAACAACAACAACACCAAGACAAGTAAATTGTAATGAAAGAGGGGTGACGTATGATTCCAGTTAAAACTGGGGATTGTAGCATGTGGAAAAAAAATTGTACGACCTGCATTGTTCCTGTTTGTGTCCTCTAATCCAGTATGGCCTTCATAAATTAATACTATCTATGACCATGACAAAGTGTTTCCATTGAACTCAGTGAGGCATATAATTAGAAACAACAATACATTGTAAGTACTGTACACCTACATGCTATTTATTTATTTATTTATTTATTTATTTAATATATTTTTACCCATGGCAACTTCCATCATTAAAACGCAATATGAAAGCTAAAAACAGTGAATTATTAACCATAGTATAATAAGAGTCATTGTACAATGGTGAAGGGCTAGTGAACACCTCTGTTCCTAATGTTGTTTGAACTTTTCCATCTAAAGAAACAGAGAGGAAAAGGAAAAAAGAGAAAGAAATGAGTGGAAGAGAGACAGAAAGAGGGAGACGCACAAAAATGAGGAGACAATGGAACACAGCCAATCAGAGTTGACAAGGTCATGATGTCAGAGCACGCAAGTGAGAGCAACTGCTAATGAAGGTCCAAGAAGCACCCAAAATGGAGGTGGATTTTAGTAGTTTTGAGAATGCACGCAACAAGAACAACTTGTGAATTGTTTCACCTCAATTCTAATAAATATATACATGTTTTTCAGAAGATTATGCAGATATCTATGTGGAAGAGAAAGGAGACAACACAGTAAAAGTTAAACATATTTAAGCACTTGAATTGCCCACTAAGGGACTATCTGTTCCTTAGAACTTAAGTGGTATTAATTTTCTCTTGATTGTGGTCATAATATGCAAACTCTTGAACAGAACCTGGAAAATTTACTTTTTTAAACAACTACTTCCATAATCTCCCAGCTAGCATAGTCACTGGACTTCAAAAAAGTTACTGTTCCACATTTTGCTCTTGAACTATTTAAACATGAGGTGACTACTAGTAGTCATGTCATGTTCCATCTAATCTATGGAGTACTTCAGCAGTAAACTATTACTAAGCTATACTCAATAAGCTTGAATCTCCAACATGCCTCACAGGAGGGGGGGCACCTCAGATCACCTGGAGCATGTATGGCAGATGGAGCTATATGCCTTAATACCTGTGCAGCCTTGGGCAAACGGTGCAGTCCCAGAGTGCCACCAGAAGGAGGGATAGGTAAACCCCTTCTGAGTATTTCCTTGGAGGGTTTCCATAAGTCAGAATCAGCTTGAGGACACATAGGTATTATTATTAAACTCAGTGAAGGAGAGAGAGAGAGAGAAGAAGAAGAAGAAGAAGAAGAAGAAGAAGAAGAAGAAGAAGAAGAAGAGATGCTTTGTAGAAGTCTCTATCCATCTGGTCTTGCTGTATTCCATTTTGTTTCAAAAACTGTGGGCTTTCCAGTTTTTAAAAAAATTGTTCTGGCTATGTGAGAAGGCAATTCCTGCCTTCTCCTCGTAAAACACAGAAGGGACATAAGGAAGGGGTGTTTCAGAGGCACAATGGCTTCTGAGAGTGATAGAATTAGGCCAGATGGGGCCCTCGTGTCCATCTAGTGTAATTTACTACCTAGTAACACAGTCCATCTCACCCAACAGTTTCTGTATCAACCCCAGATGTGTTGGCTCAACTACAGCATGTGCATTAGGAAGGCATCCAGCCTTCCCTTCTCAGCCATTGTAAAAGAGCAAAGAGAGGGGGGAAAGGAGGGGAAGTCCTGTAGCCACTTTGTTGACTGCAGATGGTCACTCCATGTGCCATCTGTCCCTTCTTTTAAACTCCTGCTCAGAGGTAAAAGAAAAATCTCTATGGATTCTGAGATCCTCTATGGTTTTTTTTTCAAATCCTTGGCTTTCCACATCATTTTCCATCTCACCTTTCCCTTCAGTTGGGACCCATTCGTATTAAAGAGCCTCTTTTTGGTTGTTACTTTTCCTTTGCTTCAACTTGGCTACCTATTGCAGAGCTCTGGCCCAGCAATGACAACAACAGGAAGGTCAAGAACTTGGCTTGTTTAAAAATAAGTGGGAGGAGATGAGAGATAGTGAAACCCAAGCTTGTCTGAAAGCCACATCTCTTTATACGGAAGCTTGCCAAGCACCACTTCTGCTTACCTGATAAGTGTCAGGCCTTTGACTTAAATGGTGATTAGAAGCTTCACACAACCATGATGGAAGAGATAGTTATTGCCAAGTCTTTCAGACATTCAAAGGCCAAGGAACCAATAGCAGCCAGTTAGCTGAAGGAGAAAAGAAAATGAGAGAGAGTGGAAAGAGAAAAGCCCTATTCGGTCATAGTCAAAGCCAAAATGCAAGAAAATGGGGACTCTGGTTTACCCAGAAGGCCAAGATGGAAAGAAATGTCCCTCCCTCTTTAGAGAGTCCCCTTCAGCTAAGGAATACTCAGATGGATGGGCTAGCATTTTCACCTCATCACATGTGGAGTACATGTGCTGAATAGGACTACAGTGGAGTCGAGAAGGACAAGATAAGGAAGAGAGCTTCAACGCTGGAGCCATTCATGAGAAAATTGGACAACCATCTGTCAGGTCTGTTTTGATTTGGATTCCGGCAATGAGCAGGGGCTTGGACTCCCAACTCAATTATTCTATGATTCTAGAAGTTAGGTTTTCTGGATTGCAACTCCCGGAATCCATGCTCTCTGGAGGATCTTGGGGGTTGTAGTCCAAAAAACAAGAAGGCTCACCAAGCTGGCATGAGGAACAGGTATGTAGGAGGTGCAGAAGGTAGGAGAAGGAAAACCTTGCCAATCACTGGTGAGCAGCTGAGGGGCTTCTGCCAAGTGATGAGTTGCACAGAACAGGAATTCAGTATTGGTCATTGGGAGAGTGATTAGTTCCATGACCTGTGAATTCCAAGAGGGTCCTGCTAGCTGGCTTCAGAGTATGGTGTTCTTCCTATGTTTCAGAATGTTAAGGACCTGATGCCTGATAGCCTCAGTTCCTGGTTCAAGCCTGTAGTGTCTTGTCTGTTGCAGACTGCAACCACTCGTTCACCAAGCATACACTTCAGACTCTTAGGAACTCAATAAACTCTCTTATATAAGATCACATCATTTCTCCATCTAGCCCAACCTTGCCAGCTCTGACTAGCAGTGGCTTTCCAAGGCTTCAGACAAGATTCTTTTTAAATAATGCTGCCTGGAAGGCCCTGATATTCTCCCTAGTCAGTCCTTCAAGTACTAAACATGCCCAACCCTGCTTTGTGTCCAAATCAGGTGAGTCTAGGTGTATTTAGAACAAAATGGTTGCAATGAATTGTCTGTAGAGATGTATCTTGTATGCCAGTTGTGTCGTCAATAGCTTCTCCACCCTGGTGTCCTCCAGATGTTTTAGATTACAACTCCTATCATCTTTCGCCACTGCCATGTCAGCTCTCTGTGGCTGAGAGGAAGCATAGTTAGAAACATCTGGCTAGCACCAGGATGGGGAAAGCTCTTCAGAAGAAATGGGGATCCAGAGTAAACAGGAATACAGGAGAAGCAAAAACAAAGCTGCAATCCTGTATAGACTTTCCTGATTTCTGAGTATATATGTGTAGGTTTGCATAGTCTGTCCACTTCAGAAATAAGGCCAGATTCAAGTACAGGAGAAAATTAAAGACAAGAGATGGTCAGATATTTTATTCATTTGCAAGATTTATAAGCGTTGCAATAAAGAAACCTTTGTGGGTGGCTTACAATTAAAGAGAAACAGTTAAATTAAAAAAATAGAGCCATAAAAATCTAAAATGCAGGATACAAGCAGCAGCAAACAAATTAAAACAAGCTCATGGCAGCATGAGAGATTTCAATTCATAAACATGAAGAACATCAACAGATCTGTTCGATTGTTATGCGTCATCAAGTCACCTCTGACTTATGGCAACTCGATGAAAGAGTGACCTCCAAATTGTCCTGTCCTCAACTGTCGCGCTCAGCTCTTGTAGACTCAAGCCTGTGGCTTCCTTTAGGGAGTCAGTCCATCTTGAATTTGGTCCATAGAAATCATGTTTTTAAAAATGCCTGAGGAGAGGATTACATTGACAAAAAATTGGGAAATGCTCTGAGACTGGGAAGGTCAGGTTCACATAATTGTCCATTGACTTCATGATGTGCAAGTCAATGCGAATCAGCCCAGAGTTTTCCACTCAATCTATTTTTTTCCACTCTGCTGTTGAGGCTTCTACTTTTTTTCAAAACAAATGAATTTGCATTGAGTGGTGTGGAGCGGTTTGTCCACCCTGGATTGAAAAACCTGCAAGAATAAAAAAGTCTTCACCTGGAACTGGAAAACAAAAACAAAGCACAGACTCCAAGGGAGCATCTCTGAGGAGGGCATTCCACCACAGTCAGAGCATCACCACTGAGAAGTCTCTGTCCTCAATGGTTTGCCACTACCTATGGGGTTGGATCCAGACACAGGCTTATGCAACTGTACTGGAAGTAAGGGACTTTGCTACCACCCTTTCCTCATGATAAAGAGCTTGGAAAAGTGAGTTTTAGGGAGGAATGTGATTTCCAGAATTATCCCAGCACTATTACTTCTGGAGTCTATCAGCAGGAGTCAGAATTTGACAGGCTCACCTGAAGAAGAAACATTTGTTGTTGTTTAGTCGTTAAGTCGTGTCCGACTCTTCATGACCCCATGGACCAGAGCACACCAGGCCCTCCTGTCTTCCACTGCCTCCCGGAGTTTGGTCAAATTCATGTTGGTAGCTTCGATGGCACTGTCCAACCAGAAGAAACATTAACGCAGAGCAAAAATGGGAGAAGTTGTAGCAATGCCCATGCTAGCAGGGGGATTCTGGAAGTTGTAGTCCAACAGGTAACATTTGCCATAATTGCTACATTAGTGATGGACAGTAGTAAAATCAGTGATTTTGTGAGGTATTCAAGAAATATCAGTGTTTCCCCCCCCCCCCCCGGGAATAATGTCAAGGAAAAGCTGAACTGCAACCAGTCCAGCCAAGGCACATAGGAAGAGAACCTAATGGAACATGGAGGGAAATAATGTTTACCAATAGGGTCTTGGTGTTTGTCACAATGACATGGCTATTAACTTGTGTGTGCCAGGAGAAGCCCCCCCACCCCGTGGGACAGCAGAAACCTGGAAATCCATAGAAGTCAGAATTAGAGATGGGCATGAGCCAGTTGATCCCACTTTGTCCCAGTTCATCCAAGCTCATAAAGGGGGCAGCATGGGTGCTGCTGTTCCCCTCCCCTGCCTCCTCTGGCTCAATCAGCCATTCACCAGGCCCAGCGTGCTAGCTTCCTGTTCCTCCCCAACTGATCTTCCAGTCCCAGCAAATAGCTCAGGCTTCTCTGCCCCACCCTCTTGTCTGATCTGCCACTCATACAAAAGGGCGGGGCAGAGAAGTCTGTGCTCTTGCTTGTGATTGGGAGATTATCTGAGGAGGTAGAAAAAGCAAGCAAGCTGGGCCTGGTGAGTGGCTGAAGCGGCTAAGGTTGTGAGGGAGGGGAGCAGCAGCACCTCTACTGTTGCCTTTATGAACTGGGATTAAATGGGATGAACCAGTTCATGCCCATCTCTACCAGAATTCAGTCTCCATTACTATGAAGAAAAAATAAGGATAAACTGTATATCATGCCTGATCATTTTCATTCTTTCTGTCATAAGTATCTGAGGCGACGTGTTATTAAAATGAAGTAGTAGAACCAGACATTGTTCAAAAGTGTAGAATTAAGTAACTGTGCTTTAGGCACATCATGGGAAGACAGGTTTCTCTGGAAAAGACAATAACAAGGTGGAAGGCAGCAGGAAAAGAGAAAGACCAAATACTGTATGAGATGAACTGACTCACTAAAAGAGGCCATGGGCTTGAGTCTGCAAGAGCCGAGCAGAGTGGCTGAGGACAGGACATTCTGGAAAAAATTCATTCATGGGGTTGTCATCCAGTCCAATCTGCTGGTATCGCAGGAAATCGATGTAAAATCCATCTGCAAAGAACTGTGAATGGCACTGCGCTATTCAACGGCTCTTATTTTCAGGTACTTCTTCCTAATTTTTAGTCAAAACTGCCTTTCCTCTTATTTGATCCCATTGATTTAGGGCCTGTCCTCAGGAGCAACAGAAAAGAAGCTTGTTCTATCTTCCACGTGGCAGCCTTCACATTTTTGAAGATGATTATTATATCCTACCCTTCTTTTCCCCAAGCTAAACATACCAAACTCACTCACTCCCCGAGTCCCCCATAGTACTTGGTTTCCAGACTCTTCACCATGTTTGTAGCCCTCCACCAGGCAAATTCCAGCTTGTCAATATCCTTCATAAACTGAGGTGCTCAGAACTGGGCACAGCAAGTCTGACCGCAGTAGAATAGGGAAATACTATTACATCCCTTGATCATGAGCTGACATGAACCGAGCCACGAACCAGAAAGAAACTCAAACTTAGCTAGTTTGTGGCTCAGCTTGTGGTTCGGTTCAGGGGTCCCATTTTGCTTAAACAAAGCACTAGCTCTTGGGTTCCTTTCCAACTTTACAATTCATTTAATGAATTCAATTCAATTCATTTAATTATGAGCCATCACAAACTATTGGTTTTTCAGTTCATGCCCATCTCTACTGGATGTACGGGATGAGCCATTGTGGGGTCAATGTGGAAGGGAGTGACAGGTAACAAATTCAAGCCTGAAAACAATGTTTGGTTGATCATGTGCTAGATTGAGGTCAGGAACCCATGGCCCTTCAGAAGCGGGTGAACTCTGGTCCCCATTATTCCTGACCACAGGCTACACTGGGAGCCCTAATACCCTGTGCTAAAAAAAAAAGGTGAGGAAACAACCCAAAGGATTGTGCAGAAGCTGCTTACTGGAGTTTTAGCTTTTGGATGTGTTGATCAACACAAAATGTTGAACTTCATTTGGTCTACTTTTGATTTGGAGCTGTGGGCGACTTGAAAACAAACAAGGAACTTCCCTGCCAGAACCAAAGACCACGAGAGTATGTCCAAGACAAATTGCAGAGTTAAATAGTGTGAAGATAGATGGTGGTGGAAGCTGTGGGCGAATGAGGTCCTTGTGAGTATACCTGGGAAGGTAATAAAATGTTCTTTTCAAGAAATTCAACTGAAATTCAATAGTGGTTACACAGTAGCCTGTAAAAGATTATTGAAGGTAAGCCAAGCAACAAACCTGTGGGTTTTCAGTACAGTACATGCTGTAATGAACCTTGTGGGAGAAAGATACTGCTGTCCGACTGCTTTTGAATGATGAACAGTTAAGGTCTTGTACAAAGTACTGTTTTTGGAGCAACAGGATCCACTTAACCTCCCCCTTAATGTTACTGAGGCAATTTTGTATAACTTATCCCACCCACCCCCCTGCAGTCATCAGGTGACAAATTTGTTACTCAGCCCTAAGCCTATATGGAGTCCAACTAGAGGACATGTTTATCAGGTTTTTATTTTTGCAGAAGTGCTCCCCTCACTGGTGAAAGATGTCTTCTTACCAAATCACGTAATTTTGCACACCTACATACCTTGTATTTTGTGTGCTGTGTTATTTAAACAAAAGTTTAGTTTGCAAGACTTAAGTCTAGAAGTAGACTCAGAATCAACTGCGGAAGGGTGAGTCAATGTGTCTGTAAATTCCATTTGTTCAATGGGTCAACTTGGTTTGGGACCACTCATTGGGTTCAGGCCCAAGTCTGGCTGAGAAGGCACAGATTTTAGATGTAGGAAGAGGAAATGGGGTTAATTGAGGTTAAACAGGGAGTGCACATTTATCTTAATGTGTAGTTTGACTTGTAGACAGCAGGTATCTTTGAGGAGGGACTTAATTCTGGTTTGACCCTACAAAATGTCACACAGAATTTTATACTGGCCATGCTGCATAATGGCGAATAAGATCTGCTGGATAGCTCAGTGGTTTAGGTATCTGGCTGTGGAGCCAGAGGTTGGGAGTTACATTCCCCATTGTGCCTCCTTGACAATGGAGGGATTCAGTTTTAGGATGATGATGATAATACTGAAGTGCAGAAGAAATGTTTCTTAGGCTGCCAACTGAGCTAACACCATCAATATAAAAACAACCGGTATGGTCTTTTCCAAGAGCACTCTATTACAAACTCCATTCAAAAGTCTTCTATTTGTTACCATTCCTAATGGTAAAGTGAATCGTCTGCTGCTTCACCTCTCGGACTTGGGGTGTGACTAGATGGCTGAATTATCCCAGCCTGGATCATGCTAAAACAGGGTCATTTTGAGGTGTGGTATGTTATTTGGGATGATCCTTACATCCACATGTAAGGACTGGCCATACCACACCTCAAGAGACCCTGTTAGCATGATCAAGGTCTCTTTCCCTTTAAAAGGAAAGCTTCTCATTTCTTAAGATCATTAGCCAAAGCAGAATGGTGGAATCAGCTTAACGATCTTCAGAAATGGAACACTTTCTCTTTAAATCATCCTTTGCAAGAGAAGGGAGGGGAAGTTCTGCATTTCTTGTAATTGTCACAAACCAACACAGTGCATCAACAATGTTTTGAGAATATTTTTTCAAAAAGCCCTTTCAAAGCATTACTGGTACATTAGCAGCAACTAAAAAAGAAATGCAAAGCTTCCTCTCCCTTGCCCTCCAAAGGCCAGCAACAAGATCACTGAGTGGCTTCAGCAAAGGGACAGCCAGCCAGGTGCTTTGGTTCAATTCCAGTGATCACACACATTGGAACTGAACCAAAACAGAGCATTCCTATCCACTCTAAAAAAGAAAAAAGAAAAGAAAAAAAGGAGCCTCTGACAGGAAGGCAAAAAGGTGGTGAGAGGAGTGCCCTGGGAACAGGCTGGTTTGCACTGGCTTTTAATGTCATGTAGTTGCCAGGAAAAGGAGAGAACCATCATGCCCTTAGAGCAATGATGGCGAACCTATGGCACGTGTGCCACAGCTGGCACACAGAGCCCTCTCTGTGGGCACGTGAGCCATAAGTCGCTATTGAGAAATACTTACCCGTCCTCTGATCCCGGATTTCGGGAAGAACCCTTGGGAAGGGAGGGAGAGCCAAGATGGCAATGGCGGCTGCTGCCACAAACACACACACACACACGCCCGGACGCCAGACATGGAAACACCTGGCTCCTGCCGCCTGCGCCTTTAAGGATTGCAGCTAGAGGCGGAGTGGGGAGTGTCCCAAACAGGCGCTGGAGGTTGTGCGGCCAGAGAAGTGGGACTCTTGGCGATGGTCATGGTTGGTTTTGTGTTGCAGTTTGGGCCCTCGGGCTCAAAAAGGTTCGCCATCACTGCCTTAGAGTGAACCAAACCACAGGACAAATCCTATGTAATCACAAGCGTATCTAAATTTCAGCAGTGTTCTTGACCTTGTTAACATAATGTAGGATCATTTCCTCACATGGATTTGACATCCTCTACATTTTTAAAAAGCAGGATTAATCCTGGTGACGCCTGAGTGGTGCGCACTGGGGGTGATTGGTAATAACCTCACATCAAGAACATTCAGGGCAGGTCATTGAAAAGCTTATTAATCACACTTTAGAGATAGCAAGTCATTCTGAAACCAAGGTGTTCCATTACGGCTAACTCCAAAAAATGCCAAGGGATATGTTGCACCTGTTGCATTTCAGACCTTGCTAATGTCTCTAGAACACAAATATAAGGTCACTTGGAGGCAGTGGGCTGAGTATATGTAGTCTAGAAATCCGTCAAATCCCAGCAATGGACTCCTCACCTATGTAACATATATCTGTTCTAGTTAAAACAGATAAAGAAAGTGTATTATACAATCTAGCAGCCACATTCATTTCAAAATATAAAGTCCTTTTAAGACCCTTTAATCATTCAACCCCCTTTGATCAGAGGCCAGAAAAGTTACATATTTGGACTACAACTCCCAGAATCCCCTAGATAGCATAGGCATTTCCAGTTGCAGTGAGGTGGGTGAGGAAGTAGAACAGTCATGGAAGCAGGGAAGTGACCTCTGGATCACCAAAGCGTGCTCTAATCAGATATTGTTCTGCCAAATATTGAAATAATGCTCAGAGGAGAAAAGAGGTCTGTGTAGGATAGTAGTCTGTCAAGATGGGTCCTGCACCCCAGCAGCCTAGTCCTGCCTGTCTTCTTAGTTCTAACCAGTCCATGAGTTGGGATGGTGTTCCACAGCAGAAAGTTCAAATAGGTGAGTCTGGAAACCTACAGTACTAATATAAGACAGTATTCTTGAATTCAGCTAAGTTAAAGATCAGCAAGCTCAGGACCTTAGAGGCCAATATTGGTGCCTACAAGACCTGTCCAGGCTCCAGAAATTGCCATTTTTAGCTTTTGAAAAAAGAGAAACAGAGAGTGCAGTTACGTTATTCAAATACTTTGGAATATGCTGTGCTTTATTGAGAATAAAAGAAAATTTCTATAAAATAGTTTTAAGATACTTAACACCGGTTAAATTGAGTAAAGTAAATACTAAATATTCAAATGTTTGTTGGAAATGTGGTTATGAAATTGGTACATATTTTCACTTGTGGTAGGAGTGTGAGAGGGTACAAAAATTTTGGAAATTAATTCCTAAGGAATTAAGAGGTATTTTTGATAAGAGATATAAAGTTGAATCCAGAAATGGCCTGATTATCAATATTTGTTACTGAAGATTATGATTTTACAACTAGAGAATTGCTTACTAATTTATTGTTTGCTGTGAAATTAATTATAGCTAGGAATTGGAAATCTAAACTTGAATTTCAACTGGAAGAATGGTACAATGAAGTTTGGAATCTTGCTGTAAATGACAAATTGACTTGTATTCTAAAAGTTAAGAAAGGGGAGATTAAAAAAAGATATTTTTTATGATATATAGGGTAGATTTCTTGAATTTGTGTTAATAAGAGGAAGAGGTAAAGTCCGAACACAAGGATCAATGCAGTTCTGGAAAGGAGGACAATGAGAAGAACTCTCCAGAAGGTCCCAATGTTGGTGGGGATCACGATTATATTAGTTTGTATTTTGTATCTTGTATTTTGTAAAATTAAAAAAAAATGTAAAAAGGAATATGTTGTGGTGGTATTTAAAGTGATCATTTGTCACGTGGTAGTCACGTGGTACTTGAATCACTTTGTGCGTTCTCTGAGACAACCTTAAATCCTGTGGGTTTTTAACATAGAAAGCAGCTGTTCCTTGCTGAGCACATCTGTCAGGGCAGTGATGACAGTGGCAGTGGCAGAGACCAGCCTGCCTGGGTCATTCCACTCCTTCCACAGCAGGAAGGAGAAAAGGAGAAAGGAAAAGGGAAGGCCCGGCTGCCCCTCGGCCGATCAGGAAAGAGAGAAGGAGCCGTGGTGAGCGACAGGCTACAGCAAAGAGCTGGCGCTGGCTGCTGTAGAGGGCAGGCAAGCGGCTGCCTACCCATGTGCCATGGTGATGGATGCACCATGGAACAGCTAATCGGTGCCTGAGTCAGGCTCGAGTGGCTGCTGCCCCAGAAGCCAGTTGCATGCTGGCAAGGCAGCCAGCTGGAGAGACCCAGATCTCCCTTGGGGGGCTGAGCTGCAGCCACAGCACCCATGGAGAGCAGAGTTCATTAAAAACTAACTTGTGGTGCAGTGATTAAACCGCAATGCTTCACTGAAGACTCTGCTCACAACTTGAGTTTGATCCCAAGGGGTAGCCAACTCAAGGTTGACTCAGCTTTCCATCCTTCCAAGATCAATAAATTGAGTACCCAATTTGTGTGTGTGTCTGTGTGTAACTCACATAATTAAACTGTAAACTGCCCGTAAAGTGCTTTAGGCACTATGCGGTGGTATTTAAGCAGCATACTTTGCCTTGCTTTAGTAGAACATGGTGGAGCTGTAATCTTCAGCTACAGCATCTGAACTTATATCTTGATTCCCAAGACATAAAGATCTGGCTGCATTTTCATTTTTTTCTTCAGTAGCCAGACTCCCAGTTCACAAATCTGTTGGTGTTCTCTTTGTGTAAATTAAATGCTACTGCTCTTTTGCCAAAAACACTGCTTTGCTATGAACATCCATTTTTACTTTCTCAGGGTGACATCGTTGAGACAAATACTGCTTTTAGCAGTTGTGTTCCTCAATTTATTTCAGGCTTCATTGCAGACAGGGATGCTCTATTATCTGTAAAAGGGTTAAATAAATAATGGATTATAAACACTAAGGGAATATCTCAGAGAGATTAAAATATGTACCACTTTGAAAAAGACACACATCGTAAAGTCAGCATCTCTTTCTGTCTCCTCTCCCCACCACGTTATATATAAATGTTTGGAAGTTTTAGATCTCAAGAGAAGACTTAAAGGATTTGCTTTGATTAACATGCTTTGTTTAGGTGACTAGAAATAGAAGGTCTTGTTGATAGAAATAAGGGTTTCATGAGGTCAAATACTTCTTCTTACCTGTTGAATAAGGAAAAGCAAGTCTTTGCCAAAAATCCCCTCTTGTGCCTTCGTTTTTAATAAATGCAAATGCTTTAGAAAATTAATCCCTGCAGTCTTTGTATCTCGTGGGACCACACAGTTTTAAGGTTCCATGCTTGAGAAAGGATCAGACAATGGAAGGAGGTCTCTTTTTTTAAAAAAGAAAGAAAATAAGCACTTTTTGTTGGTTTAAAAAATAAACATTCTAATTTTAGATAGGTTAATTGTGATGGATTTAGACATTCTTTCCAAAATTGTTCCTCTTCTGTTCTGGAGTAAATAATTAGCTGGAGTCAGAAATAACTTCTCGGCTTGTGTTTCTTACCAATGGCTCAAGAGGTTGAACAGCCTTGGGAAAAGAACAGCGTACTCACCTCAACAGAAGCTGGCAAATCTCCCCATGTTTTGCTTCTCCTATTAGGTTCTGTGGCAACCAAGGTCAGGAAACAAAGCTTGAATGCATGATGCTAATTGCCATTCCACTTAGGTCTTAATGGGAGCATCTGATTTGTTCATTTCAAGACTGAGCTCATAATATTTAACAGAGTACTTCATTTAGGTACACCTTTCAGCCAGGGTAGAGAATCTGTGGCTTTCTTGATATTGTTTGACTTCGATCTCCAGAAACCCCTGCCAACATGATCAAGGATCAGGGATGATGATCAACCATCATCCCTGATCCTTGATCATGTTGGCAGGGGTGCATCACACTAGTATCTGGAGGGTCATAGGTTGGAGCTTTTCTGGGGTCCTCTGATCTAATATGGAGGCCAATTCAGGCCTTCCAAATAGATCCTGATATAGTCCAAAATAATTTGTGCCCCATCTCGTTCAATTGGTGCCCCAGATCCAAAACAGTTTCTAAGCCAACTGTTAACTTGCACTAGAAAAACCAAAATGGCTATGAATTTTTCAGGAAATATTCAGGGAACAAATACAATTTTGCTTCTCAGGGACACCTTGCAGGATATTCTCTCCTCATAATTGTTGCTTACTTAGCCTTATTTTGACAATTTTTGTTTTTTATAATCTCTTTTGTCTGTTGCCGCCGTCTTGATTTTTAAATTCATTGTCTTTTTATTTTGTGTTTCTTTACTTATGTTTTTGGGATTGGATGGAATTTGGTTTTCTTTATGTTTCTTTTATTGCTGGAAAACCACCCAGAAGAGTGGCATAGCCACTAGAAGCTGCAGCATTAAATGAATGAGTGAGTGAATGAATGAATGAATGAATGAATGAATGAATGAATAAATAAATAAATAAATAAATAAATAAATAAATAACATTTTTGTTCCTTTTGTACAGATGTACATTGATATGGTAGATCCTAACAAAGGGAGTAAATCTGTCAGATTCCAGACAGCTAGGATTGAATACCAGACAACTTTAACATTTGCTTTAAAAAGGAAAGAAAAAACAAGCTAAAACAATTTGTACCCCATCCATTTCAGTCTGCACTCTGGACACACATTGCTTTGTAAATTCACTTCACTTCAGTCCAGAAGCATATCTGTCCATTCCACTTTGATCTGGACCTCACACAAATCAGTTTGAATCAGATTGATTTTGGGTGTGTTCAGATGGAGAAAATAGTCAGCAACTATTTCACAGCAATCCCAAGACGTATGGGAGATAGTGATCCAGCCCAACTCCAGTCCATGCCCATGTTGCACTTTTTTGGTCTAATGGTAGAGCTAATGTTTTTTGGGGTGGGGCTGGGATGGAACGATTCCCACATGGACAGAAAGGTCACTTTAAGGCAGATTGCTCTCAGCAAAGTGACCCTTTCTGATGTGATCAGACACAATCCTTTCTCACTGTCTTATTGCATCGTTACTTCGTTATTCAGGATTTGTCCAAATCTGGTGCAAAGACCTAGCTACCAGTTTGAAACTGCTATTCTGCAAGAAAGGGGAAAAAAGGGACATACAACTGAGACGTGAAGTAGATGTTGTTGTTTAGTCGTTAAGTCGTGTCCGACTCTTCGTGACCCCATGGGCCAGAGCACGCCAGGCCCTCCTGTCTTCCACTGCCTCCCGGAGTTGGGTCAAATTCATGTTGGTAGCTTCAATGACACTATCCAACCATCTCATCCTCTGCCGTCCCCTTCTTCTCTTGCCTTCACACTTTCCCAACATCAGGGTCTTTTCCAGGGATTCTTCTCTTCTCATGAGATGGCCAAAGTATTGGAGCCTCAGCTTCAGGATCTGTCCTTCCAAGTAGATGTTAGGAAGACAGAAAGCCACCTGTTGTTCCATCTTGTTCATTATTGTTGATACTTATTGAGAGATGGATTCCAGGACCATTGGTTTTCAAATAGCATTCTGAAGAACTGGAACATTCCACAGCAGCATTGAAGATGTTCCTCAGTTTGAAGATCAGTCACATTGTGACGTTGGGAGATGAACATGCTCAATACATGCTTAAGAGCTGGGGGGGGGGGGGGAAGGATCTTCATCTATCAGAGTTCAACCTGCTAATGAAGCCAAGATTAGAAGACTATATATATCCCTATCATGTATATGTGTGTGTATACATAAATGCACATTTACACACACATACTAAAAGCAAAGTGTGCTGCTTACATACTGCCCCATACTGCTTAAAGCACTCTCTGGGCAGTGTACAAGTTAATTAAGCAGGCTATACATTGCCACCCATCCAGCAAGCTGGTTACTCATTTTGCCAACCCCGGAAGGATGGAAAGCTAAGTGAACCTTGAGCTGTCTACCTGGGATTGAACCCCATGAGCAGGGTTTTGGCTGCAGTACAGCTGTTTAACCACTGCACCACAAGGCTCTTACTCGGAATGTGCTTCTAGTTTGGAATTTATTCAGAAAACGAAGCAGAATACCGGTAGTCACCTGTTTTCAAACTGGTCCCAAGCAAAATTGGGGATGTCTCATATGGTGTTCCAATTGGATTGGAGCTTTCAAAAAAGGGGGGACTGGGGGGGAAACCACAGTTTTTAAGTTGTTAAATTGTTATAAACAAGAGAGGGGAACTCAACACTCAAAATCCCAACTTAGTTGCATGGTGATTTTGAGGGGCGAGCACCTCTCTATACCCACAGCGGTTTTACAGGCACTGGTAAAAATGCTGGTGACTGGCAGGAACTTTTCAACTCAAGGGGGTTGTTGTTTCAGTAATGGGGTCAAAGAAAGGCCACTCTGATCTTTCTCTGATTATATAGTGAGTTTTCTGCTCCTGATGGCAAAAGAAAAACCTCTTTTTGTCTATTAAGTTCTGAAAGCAGTAAATATAGCTCCTCTTTGGAAGCTCTGAATAGCTACATTTGTAGGCAGCTGTAAAGCAAAGTGGCTAATGAAAAACATTCCTGAGATCTCACAATTCGCTTAGTACATACTGAGGAGCTGGGGGGGGGGGGAATGGAACCTCGTGGCTCATGACTTCTGAGTCCTAGCCTGACACCATCTTAGATCATACTTAACCTAAAAACAAACTCAAAATACAGTAATATGCGATAAATTAAGTACACATTTTTAATTGTCTCAAGTCACTTTAAATTATTTTAAATTGTTTAAAGAGAATCATTGCTTTAAATAGTTTAATTGTCTATAGCTTGCCAAAACATACCCATAAAATCATAAAAACCAGAGAAGAGGGCTAAACTTACAAACTGTATAAACAGAAGACCTGTCAAAGAATTTGGGGGAAAAAGTAGGAAAATTATTTTGAGTATTTAAACAAATAGTGCAGAAATAATGCTGTAAAAATAATTGTAAATAGGGAAGCAGACATTAAAAGAGTAAAAATGTGGACTAAAAATAAGATAGAATTTAGGATGAGCCGAGCATATATTTCAAAAGGTCAAGTAAATCTAAAGCATAGAATAGTCTGTTTAGTATAAAATGTAGAATATAAGTCATGTATACAAATGTCAGGTGCTCTTGATAAGCAAGAATTGTATGTAAACTCACTTCTGTTTTCATTATTTTTCTTTTTAAATCTTAAGTAGAGATGGGGACGACTCACCATTTTGGCGAGTCATCCTGCTTCGTGAGTCGTCAAAAGTTGACGACTCACGAAGCACGAAGTTGCCCCCATGAACCGACAAATAATGAATTTATTTGTCAATTTGTGGGGGTTACTTAAAAAAAACACAACCGCCCCTGCCCCCGGCTGCCGCCACGCCACCGCCGCCCCTGGATTTTATTTCCTTAGCTGTTCAATCTATATATGCATATGAGGTTTGTCATTTAGTAAGGTACTTAGAAGACTCTGCCAGAGGGATCAACCTGAACTATAGCAGTTAATTCCAACGGTGTCCAACAAAAGAACCCAGGATTCTATAGGATGGATCTAGGGCAGTTGAAGTGGAATCAGACTGCTATACCTGTGCAAGGTAGATAGACTGATGGTTGTCATCTCAGTTTCATGCTGATCTCTGTCTTGACAATGTTGAAACCCCTGGGAAAGTCTTCTCTAAACTACCATGTGAGAAAATCTGATACCCATGGACCTTTTAAATGAATATCAAGAATATAAAGGACAGATTAAGGAGTAGGAAGGTTTACTAACAGATTCACAATACAGCAACATCAAGGAGAGTTCAGGAAAGAGAGAGAAAGAGAAAAGAGGGTGGAAGGATGCACAGTGTGCAGGGAAAGCAGTTAATTATATAAAGTCCAGATGGGCTACAACATGAGGGATACAAATGTTCATGCTTCACACACCCTTGGATTTTGCATTTTCTGTATGTTTGCGCTCTGTGTGAGTTTGACATAACAATTGTGGTTTCCTGTCTGCTTAAGAGAAATGATCAGTTGGCACATGCTTAATGGAGCTCAAGAGTATATTTGCTGAGAAGGGAAACAACTTTTGATTCTCTCACTTTGTCAGTGTTTACTCTCACTGCAGACACATGGAGTAAGAAATCCATTAAGATGCCAGACTCCCAGCATAGAGGACAGACATGAGATTATCGCCTGTGGGCTCCGAAACAGAAGAAAGTGTTACAAAGCACTCTCTAGAATTCTCTGGCAAGCTGCAAATCCTTATAGAAAATACAGACCAAAAATCAGTATGAACGAAGGAGATCTTACATAATTCATTCGGTGCTTGAATAATATTGTGGAGGGCAAGGCAGGGGGGAATCTAACTGCTCAACTCATGTAAACAGTTACAAGAGACAACTGTGGGAGTAAAAATAGCTTGTTTTTCCTCAGAGCTTGGAAAAGGACGTTTTGAGCTCCAGTTTCCAGATCTTTCCATCCAACATTGCTGGGGAATTCTGGGAAATATATTCTCAGAAGTAACATTTCCAAGCTCCAGTTTTCTCACCCATTCCTCTGTATTAAATAAACCTATGCTATACCTATTTGGAAGGGACGTTCACTCTGTTCAAGAGGATGGGCAGAAATAGCATTAAACACATGAGCTAGAATCCCTAATTCTGCACTTTTGGTGCCAATAAGGATTTGTTGCTATTACTTGTAGAAACAAAAAAAACAGAGTGTTTTCAGGGTTGGAGTGGGAGAGTTTTTCAGGTGTCAGTTGGCGTGCTGTTTTAGCAAACCTGTTATCTGCAAACCTCACAGGGATTACTTTAATTCAATGCCATTCCTTGCTGAATGCAGCAGCGCCTTGCACAGGATGAGCATCTGTGTCAGTGATACATTCTGAAACAAGAGTGGAAATGCCTCTTCCATGTCTTTGTGCTACTGATGTCCTGAAACCGGCTTTCCATTTCCCTCACAGTTTTCTCCTCCCCAGCAAAATAGACTTCTGGTATCCTGTCTCATTCTTGGGATTGTTTTTGGTTAAACTGTTCAGCTTACTCATTGTGAGGTGTTAGTAAGTGTGGTATATTTATGCCTTTTGTTGTTGTTGTTACATGTTTCTTCATTGGGGTTGAGCTGCCCCATGAAGTTTTTCCTTAGCCTTTATTGAAAGTGTGGGAAGCCTGGGAGGCAGCTGAGCACTGAGGAGGTTGTACAATGGACAGCAGGATACCCCACGCATACCCCATCCACCTTATAACTGAGGCAAGTAGAAGAATCTCGGAGTGTCTCAACAAGATTTAAAAGGATTGTTGTGCCTCTGAATTTGTTTTTGCTGTTGCTTTTGTTTCCACTTTTTCAGTATGATATTTGTCAAACCTTTTTAGTATTTATATACTTACTGCTTTTAACTCTAAATGTTGTCTTTTAATGATGTAAACTGTTCTTTTTAAGGAGAAAGGTGAGGTAAAGGAAGGAAGGAAGGAAGGAAGGAAGGAAGGAAGGAAGGAAGGAAGGAAGGAAGGAAGGAAGGAAGGAAGGAAGGAAGGAAGGAAGATTTTCACCAAAGTTTCCCCATCCTTTGGGAGAACTAAATATCTATAGCAAAGTGATTTATTTTCATTCAAATTGGATAAAAATGGGGTCGGGTGAGAAACAGTATCAGCACAGCATCGTTGGTAACAATTCCTTGAAGCAAATCAAAGAGAGATGAGAGTATAGCACTATATCGTATGTTTTGTATGCTTACCTGCTATGTTCAGTTAGGAACCAGTGTAGGATATTAGATATGGATGACATAAATCAGAAATGACATGACAGCACATCACATACATACATATTTGGTCAGAGATACCTCCAATGATACCTGGACCATAAGTGAGAGCTGGACCATAAAGAAGGCTGACCGCTGAAGAATTGATGCTTTTGAACTGTGGTGCTGGAGGAGACTCTTGAGAGCGCCCTGGACTGCAAGGAGAACAAACCTATCCATTTTGAAGGAAATCAACCCTGAGTGCTAACTGGAAGGACAGATCCTGAAGCTGAGGCTCCAATACTTTGGCCATCTCATGAGAAGAGAAGACACCCTGGAAAAGACCCTGATGTTGGGAAAGTGTGAAGGCAAGAGGAGAAGGGGACGACAGAGGACGAGATGGATGGACAGTGTCATTGAAGCTACCAAGATGAATTTGACCCAACTCTGGGAGGCAGTGGAAGACAGGAGGGCCTGGCGTGCTCTGGCCCATGGGGTCACGAAGAGTCGGACATGACTTAACAACTAAACAACAACAACCTCCAGTGAAAAGGACCAGACAATGAGTGGTGTGTGAAAGGTCTTTGCCAGTGATTCTGGAGAGATATCCCAGTCAGAGTAGATCGCCATTCCCCAAGTTGGGGCCCTGCAGATGTGCTGGCTGTTTCCCATTTGGGAAGGATTAAGGGAAGTTGTCCTAAGAAGCCAGTTGAAACTATTCCTGGCATAGTTGAGGCATGCAAACTCAGGCTGGAAGAGGGCAAGGGATAGACAGCAGATTCTCACATGACCGATGCAAGACTGAGATGGTGGGAAGGGAGACATTTATCCAAATGTTGTGTCAAAAGTGGATGGCTTGTAGTCTCATCTTGTCATGGATCCCTGATTTTGGGACCATTGTACAACAGCCCCTCATTCTGGAACCACATTGGCAGCAGGTGGCCATTTTGTTTCCCTCTGCCGTAGAAAAGCACAAGCCTGTTTGAGGAGGCCTTTTCTTGGGAGTTTATCAGAGCTTTCTGTTCGTCTAGAAGTCCCGTTGTTTCTTTTTGTTTTGCTTATGTAACAACAGAGGATGGGAAAGCATTTAAAAATGAAACAAGTGACATTTCACCCGACACGTCAAAGAGTAGAGTGTGTTTTGAGACTTGCCAAAGTGTTGAACTGATAAAAAAGTTTCATAATTTTCAAAAACGTCTCCTAAAAAAGAAACCTGGGGCATGACAAACTTTCTGCTGTACTGTGTAGCAGAGGATGCCACAGGATCCAGCCTTGATGTTTTCCATTAGAGAAAGGAGGCCAGGAAAGGAACAGAGAAAGTAGACAAGTGCCAGATGGCACAAAGAAATTTTAAAAGTTCTCCAACACATTTGTAGGTTTTGTAATTTAATGCCAGCAAAGATGCAATCTGCAGGAAAGTGTTTGTTTTATCACCACTTGGTTTTTCTTCCTCAAAAGGAGAAATGCATTTATTATTTTGAGGCATACTCCACATGTATTTGACTCTGGAATGCAGAATGTGTGTCTCTTCCAGGGTGGGAGGCTAAATGATTATTTCTGGAGAGCTGATTTTATAGAGAGCATTTTTTTCTTATGGAGCTCCCAGCTTTGCCAGGACGGTAGATAGAGTTACGGATCGAGATCATTTCAGTTTAAACAATGACCCTTAAAAATGTAACATCCACTCCTTCTCAAAGCTTGCTTTCTGTTAGCCTTCATATTAGCCATCTATTTCTCTGTGGCACCAAAAGCATAGGATTCCATACATGAGCATTTAACACTTCTGAGGATCCACAATTTCCCCAAGGTTGCAGATGGATATGGCGTACCCAGTTCTGTTAGTATCTGTACAAAGGAAGTCTTCCTTGGCTTCATCTTCACAGATGAAGAAGAAGTGTCATAAGAGATTTCTCCTCAGCTGTCTGTGACTGCCCAAGATTTTCTGTGATTCTGTCCTCCCATTTATGAGGATGACTTTTTCAATACCAAAATTGCATAAAACTGGAATGACCACTCCTCAGATTCATGGAAATTGAAAGATTCTGCACCTTGTTGGCCTCTTTCTATAGTTGCTGTGTATATGTGTGTGCGTGTGCACATACAGGGGTGTGCTTTGGTTCTTGAAAAGAAAAGAGACTAATTTGTGCACAGTTTGTACACATTACAGAAACCAAGAAAAGCAAGACAAACAACCAAACAAGAACATAGTTCTTCACACACACCCCTCTTGGCTTGAGACAGGGAACCCTAAGGAGCTTTCAAAATCTTCCTCATTGTTGAGAGAGCCTAAAAGAAACAAGGACGTGGTATTTAACAGATATTCCCCCCTCTAAACTGAGAACTGCTGAGAAAGATTTGCCTTGAACCAAATAAACATTTTGGCATTACTTGAAATCATTCAAGGCAACACACATTCCTAGAAGGTAGGCCATGGATTGTTGTGGAATATTCATTGTCAATGGGGGCAAGATGGCCCCCTGGGGAGCCCTGACATATTCTAAGGGGGGCACAATCTGCAAACAATTCTTCATACACTTTATAAGGTTTGTTATACAACTTTTACAAACCTGATTTGGCCTATATTTCTTTCACAATGTGTTCACGGCCATGAGCAAAAGGACTGAGAGATTGTCCACAAAAATATCCTCAGAGACAGATTCTACATAAGCATAATATCAGTGCCCCTGAAGAAGGCTAAAAGTGCAATAGCCGAAACGCGTTGGGCTTATCTTTGAATAAAGTATTGATACCCATTTTACATCCTGGGACTACCGTCTCTCCTTGCTTGACAGCTTCAGTGGATGTACCAGTCCTTTTTGTTTTTCTTCCTATATTCTAAGGGGGGCACAAACTGCAAACAATTCTTCATACACCTTATAAGGTTTGTTATACAACTTTTACAAACCTGATTTGCCCTATATTTCTTTCACAATGTGTTCACAGCCATGAGCAAAAGAGCTACTGCTGTTCACTGCTCAGTGGATCCATTCTGTAGGAGATTAGATCTGGTGTAAGGAAGGACTGCAATTCACTTTGCTAAGCACCAGGATTTGGGACAGTGTTTCTTTCAGTTTCCCTTTCTCTGTTTTGCGGTGTGTCTTTCAAAAAAGGTTTCTTTTAAAAACCCTGAATGCTGTATTTTTCCAATGTGATATGGCTCAGTCCCAGTCCTCACTGGAACTGAGTCAGAGCTGGATGCTTTAATTTTGTCCCCCGATTGACACTAATGCCCCTCATTTGGCTTAGAATTTGGCATTTGCCCCTCATTTGGCTTATAATTCAGAATTTGTCTGGAGCAATTCACAGCTCTAATACATTACTTCATCATCTCTCCATTCCATGGGATATGCTTCTGGGATTCGGAGAGGCCTGGTAAAATCATTCACCATGATTAGATGTTAGGGCATTGTAATGTTTCCCCTGGCTTTCATCAAGAAATTTCCAGTGAGCATTGAATTCATTGTGTCAAAATGTGTGACAAAGATGAACATGAACCAGATTGTCGAGAATCTGTCGAGGCCAGGCAAAACATGAGGCCCCCCCAGACTGTTTCTAAAACAATGAGCAAAAACGAGCACTGGAGGATCTGTTTACTGTGGTCCTTTTTAAAAAAAGAAAGAATGAAATCCACTGGGAAGGGATGTTTCCATGGTTTTGAAAATAAAAATAAAATGAAAGGGGTTTATAGGGTCTTGCACTGCAATATTCAAGTCACCGTAAGCATACATCATTTCTACTGCCATACCTTTCCTGCTGCACATGCTTAACTTCATCCCCAAGGTGAAGGCAACCTCATTCAGGGAATGATTGCGCCAAGGCTCTGTTTCATTTCATTAGAAAATGAGAGGACTCGCTTTATTGGAAGGTAGCCAAACCCAGTGAGATTTAATGGTAAATGGAAATAGGAGAAAGTTCAGATAAGTTTTATTTAGAAAGCTCGCAGCTGAAGCCAGCTGTTGCTGAGAGGGTTCTAGTATCCCAAGCCTCCTCTAGTGCAGGAACTGGGCATGTACGTTGGTGCCAGTCATGTGTTTTCTGGGTCAGAACATTTCAATTCAGGAGCCAGGATTACACACATATATAATTAGTGCTAGAATGAACAATTTCTCTGTTTTTAAACCTCTCAGTAAATTTGGTGGGAAAGGAATTATTATTTAATTCTCTTTTCAAGGAGAAGAAAATCTTGGTGAATACCTGCACAGGTTCTTATACTTGCCTTTGTTTCAAAATGGTCAAGGTCCATGTGGGGTTGGTAGGAGTCCTGTCATTCACGGTACTATCATCTCTCTCTTTCTTGATACACAGGCTTCAGTTACAGTCCAGAAAAAGATAAAATTAGGTAACACTTTCCTAGGGCTTGGAAGTAATGAGTTATGTTATAGTTCATCACTAGTAACTCTTTCCATCCTGAGGTACTGACCATCAAATTCTATTCTTTCATAGCCAGGAATAACAGTCATTTATTCTGTTTAATTAGCAACAACAGTGGTCCGCTTCCTCTCTTCCCCCTTCCCTTCTGCAGCTACATCCAGGAATCCAAAGAAGTGGGTGGGGCTCCATCGTTCGCTCTCCTCAGTCAGTCAGTTGAGTGCTGGAGATGCTTATCACAAGCTGAGAGGATTTGAAGAAGTGGATTTTCATAGAATCATAGAATAGTGAAGTTGGAAGGGGCCTATAAGGCCATCAAGTCCAACCCCCTGCTTGGGGTTCTGCCTGTGAACTGTTGTGGGGCATGGCCTGCAGCCACCACCTTCAACTGATCCCATTGTTCTTTAAAAAAAGAAAGAAAACAAAATCCAAGATCTAACCGAAAACTCAAGTTGTGTGAAGTGCATATAGTGTTCTGAGAAGCCTCCCAGACCTTCTACTGGTGTACTGCAGTTATGGTCTTAGAACAGCCTAGGATTATTGTAAAATAGGACCCTAATCTCATGGCTCTGGGGAGTCCTGGTTTTGGAATTCCAGTCACAGTTCTTACAGGAAGCTTCCTGAGGCACAACCAGCTGTCCTTCAGGGGAACTTCCACAGTAAGTGGTGTCACAGTGAATCACATGCAACATGGTACATTTGTGAGGACACAACAATACTGGCCAGATGTGTGTGGAAATATGACACATGACAAAAACAACACATTCTCTTTCTTCCAAGGAGCTAAGCTTTTTCAGCACAAAAAGTGTGGCAAGGCAGGAATGCTGCAGAAAAATAGAAATATGTGCGGTGGAAAAGGAAGGAAACTCATCTAGGCTCCTTGCCCATCTTTGCAAAGAGAGGGTAAATGGAACCACCACCAAGAGAAATTCAAAGAGGTTCTAGATGAGATTCCTCAATGCTCTAAGAATATGGGAGAAAGCATGTATACATTACTGAAACAGCAACATCTACGTTGGCTCGGGCATGTCATGAGAATGGCTGACGGTCGGATTCCAAAAGATCTCCTGTATGGAGAATTCGTGCAGGGAAAGCACCCCAGAAGGAGACTACAAGGATATCTGCAAGTGGGATCTGAAGGCCTTAGGAATGGACCTTAACAGATGGGAAACTTTGACATCCGAGCGTTCAGCCTGGAGGCAGGCGGTGCATCATGGCCTCTCCCAATTTGAAGAGACACTTGTCCAGCAGGCAGAGGCAAAGAGGCAGTCCTGAAACCAGCAAAACCAGGGAGCTGGACAGGGGACAGATTGTATTTGTCTTCAGTGTGGAAGGGATTGTCACTCTCGTATTGGCCTTCTCAGCCACACTAGACGTTGTTCCAAGACCTCAATTCAGAGCACGTTACCATAGTCTCTGGAGACTGAAGGATGCCTACACACATGGGAGAAAGGCAGAAGCAAAAGAATAAAACTGTTGGGAAACAAAATAAAATAGATTTTATCACAGCACTATGTGTCATCTCGACCCATTGATTGATTTATTTTTCAAACTCTGAAGTGGTTACAATTTTAAAAAAATAAAATATTAAATATTCTGTTTTACGTAAATTTTCAAGAAAATTGCTAAAGTCTATTGTTTCTGTTTTAATCCACTTTTTATGCTCTGCCTCTGAAGTTTTCTGTTGGATTATAAATTTATTGTCTCTTGTATTTTTGTATTACCAATGCATTTTATCTTGTTTTATTTTAATGTAATTATCCCTCTTGAGAACGTCTTGTTACATAGCAGCTGGAGAATGCTGTAAATGAATATATTCTAATAGACTGTATTCTGAAAGTAGGTATAAAACTAGGAAAACCAAATATATCAGTGTTAGACAATATACAAAAGTTGCCTGGCTAGCTCGGTGAGTTAGATATCTGGCTGCGGAGCCAGAGGTTGGGAGTTCAACCTCCACTGTGCATCCCAGAAGAGGAGACAGTCTGTGTAGCCTTAGGCAAGCTGCACAGTCCCAGGATGCCCCAGAAAGAGGGAATGGTAAACCACTCTATCTAGAAAACTCTGGAAAGGGTTGCCTTCAGTCATAATTGACTTGACAGCACACACACGCACACAGTATACAAACTCAACAATGTTCATATAAACTATAGATAGAGAAAGCCTAAGACTAGCCATAAGGGGAGAACAATTCTTAAACAGATCTTTGTTACTATTATGATTTAGGAGCAGGATATTAAAGCTAGTTTGTATGTGTGTATCAGCTTTGCTGATTTATGAGAAAATGGGGTGTTCAGGGGGCATATTAGGGGCAACTTCTTCTCTGACATGCCAACAAAATTAGACTGAAACAACATCAGCCTTTGGTATGGTTATTTATTGCCCCACCAGTGTTAATGGGATGGGAAAATAAAAACTCTGCACATTCCTGACCAACAAGGCTATGTCGGTAGGTATTGCTCTGTTAATTTAACCAAATATAATGTGCAGAGCTTGGAGAGAACATAAATTGAGCAGGGAAATTGGACCCGATGGCCTTATTCTCCATTATTCTATGAGTCTGTGAGAACTCTCTTACATGCTACAGCTTAATCCATGCACTGTCAAAATGGATATCTTATTTGTAGCTGTAGAGGCAAAGCTAATAAAGAAATATTTGGGTGTGAGGCTAATGTTCATACAGTGAAAAGGTTTTAGCTCTACAAGGGGAGGCACGTGTTATCTACACAGAAGGTCCCGAATTTCATCTCTGGCACTTCTAGGTGAGGAGAGAAAAGAAATAAAAACCTTGCCTTGAACTCTTGAAAGTTGCTGCTAGTCAGAGTAGTCCGTATTAAGCTAGATGGACCAGTAGCTCCCTATGTCACACCTTTTACAGGATCTGTGGTCTATGCATGTCCAGAATGGTTTAGGACCTTGCTACTTGTCAAAGTAGCAAGGTCTTGTCTCTCGGCATGATCTCCTATCTCACCAGCACCTCTAAATTTATGATGCTATGGGTGGCCACCCCAAGGGAGGCCCAGAAATCCACAATGAGGAACTGGGCCTTCTCAGTGGTGGCTGCCACATTATGGAACTCTTCCTGTGGAGGTGTATCGGGCCCCTTCCTTCCTCAGCTTCAGGAAGAAAGAAAATACTTGTCTCTTTACTCCGGCTTTTCACACTGTCAAATTTTGGTCTTTGCAACTTTTGAGGACCTGTAATTTTATGGGCTGATTGCTATGGTTTTTGCCACCATCTTTTGGCTCAGGATAGAATTTATTATATAGCTTGGTGAGAGGAGGTGTGGTTTTTTTATGTTTTAATTGAGGCTACTATAGTATATGTTTAAACTGATGTATGTTTATCCTGATGTTCTGACTGACCCAGAGTAGTGGCCTGGTCGCTAGATGGGCAGGATAAAGATCAAAATGAATAAAATAAAATAATATTTCTGATCACCATGTATGGGTGTGGAAGCTGGACAGTTAAGAAAGCTGACAGGATTTCTTTGAAATGTGGTTCTGGAGGAGAGCTTTGCAGATACCTTGAAAGTCAAACAAGATCAAATCAAAGTCCTAGATCAAATCAAACTGAATGATCTCTGGTGGCAAAAATGTTGAAATTGAGGTCATCGTACTTTGGGCACATTGTGAGAAGCCAGGATTCTCTGGGGGGGGGGGGGGGGAATAATGCTGAGAAAAGTTGAAAGCAACAGGAAAAAAGGAACAATACAAGATGGATTGACTCCCTAAATGAAGCCACAGGCTTGAGTTTATAGGAGGCGAGCAGGACTGTTGAGGACAACATATTTTAGAGATTGCTCATTCATAGGGTTGGCATAAATTGGGGCAACTTGACAGCACACAATAACAACAACAACATGAGAACATGTTACAGTCATTATAGTTACCTGGAATATATTACTTGTTTAGTAATTATGTGTTTTGTAAAAGATTTTAACAAAGTTACATTTCAGAAGTTACATAACAAGTGGGAATAAAGTTACTTTATTAGCATAATGAGTAACATATTCTACTTACTCTTAAATGTTACTTTTAAAGAGACAATTTAGAGTCATTTTGGCAGGAATTTTTCAAATTTTATGCCTTAGTCACCAGTCCTAACAGCCTAAATCAAGTAATTAGTCCCATCTTCACTAGACCTAGTGGGAAATGGTCAACTAGCACTGGCATACATTCCAGTCATTCATTGAGTCCACCCTACTTAGAACAAACCATTGTGTATTAATCAAGGTTGTGGGGTCTTTAGTTTTTTTTTTTTTCAGTAACAGACCATAATGTAAAAATAAGCAATGCAACAAGATATTTTTTAAATAGGTAAAGGTAAAGGTTCCCCTTGACATTTAGTCCAGTCGTGTCCGACTCTAGGGCGCGGTGCTCATCCCCATCTCCAAGCCGTAGAGCCAGTGTTTGTCCGAAGACAGTTTCCGTGGTCACGTGGCCAGCGCGACTAGACACGGAACGCCGTTACCTTCCCACCGAGGTGGTACCTATTGATCTACTCGCATTTACATGCTTTCGAACTGCTAGGTTGGCAGGAGCTGGGACAAGTGACGGGAGCTCACTCCATCGTGTGGATTCGATCTTACAACTGCTGGTCTTCTGACCTTGCAGCACAGAGGCTTCTGTGGTTTAACCCGCAGCACCACCACATCCCCCTATTTTTTTTAAAATACCAGTGAGTAATGGCAATAAATTACTTTTTAAATAGGATAACTAGTAAAAGGAACCACTAAATTTTAAAAGGTTACTTTCCAAGCTTTCTTACAATATTTCTCATTGTTTTAATTGCTTTCAGAATCAAGTGATCAGATCATAGGGGGGAAAACCTATTTTGTTTGATGACTTTGTACTATTTGGACATTTACTTTAGTTTTCAGAGGTTGTTCAGATCCTTGTCTGATGAAAAAAAAAGGAATTTTAAACGGAGGGGAAAAACACATAGGTTTTCCAAGGAGGTTCAGAAGGTGCTATGTTCAGATATTGCCATCCAGTGGACATTAGTAGTTATGAAAAGTCACTACTAAACAAACCTAATTCTTGATTGGTAAATTCTTTATGCGTCTAAATTTATGTTGTGTTTACCAATGTCTTCACTATTCAGAAGTAACAGAGAAGTGACCCCAGAGTCAGGAGTTGTGCAACACTTCTGATCCAACATGCTTGCTTGTTCCATGGTGGCAACACCAGTGGTTGTTGTTGTTCCAGCCCTGCTAAAGTACAGATTATACCTCCCCATGAACCATTTACAGCAACAATCGTTGCCAAATCTGGTACCCCCTCAGCTGCGTTATACTACAATCCGATCATCACAGCCAGAAGGCTCATTGCAGGCCAACACATCTGGAAAACAGAAGTTTGCAAAAGGCTGCACTATTATGCCCTGACTATAACATCTGGAAACAATTCTTTTCCTGAATCATCACTACCATGTTATGAAACTCCCTTGCCAGCAACCACCAGGAATGTGGATTGGCCATCAGTGGGGAAACCCACATTTGGTGACATCCTCAGAGCAAAAAGAACTGGTGGTCTCTGGCTCATTGGTGTGTTGCAGATGCTTACCTATTCTGCAATACCCTCAACAAAATTGGTTTTGGAAAAGGTTTCCCCAAGGGGTACAAAGGAATCCCCAGTATTCCAAATGAAACCTCAGTACCCAACACTCCCACGTACCACAAAAGGGAAAAATGGAAATAAATGTGGTGCCCAAAGTCCCCTTGGTTCCATTAGGGACCATGGAGAGCAATTTTTGGTGTCCTTTTCCAAAGAAGAATATTCCCCAAGAAAAGCAGCCTTCACCACTAGCTGTGCTAGCCAGGATTTCTGGGAGTTGTAGTCCAAGAATATCTGGGGACCCAAGGTTGGGAACTACTGGTTTACACTATCAGATACTAGCTATAAGGACCAGTATCCTAGTCTAAGTGATTTGGTATTGTAATGTGATTCTGTAGTCATATAAATGATATATTTTTCAGCAATGTGCATGATTTCCAACGGTACATTTGATTATCTGCCATGTGTTTGGTCACCACCATAAACATTGAGCACAAGTGTCAGATGTGTGTATGTTTGGCCTGGATCAGGTGAAGAACCAGAGAGAGAGTTAGGACACAAAGATGGAGACCAACAGAACCAGAGGAACTATGGGACTTTGTATTTCTAGCTAGAAGCCCTCATTGTGAGAGATTCAACTTTTGAACTGTGAACGTTTTGAACTAAGTTGTCAAAAACCATCTGTTGCTAGGAGTAGAGTCAAGGGGATTAAGAACACCCTGGTACGAGGATCCTCCTGAGCAAAGCAGATTCCACACCTGTCCATTAAGTGATGGAAGACACATTAAGCATTCCATACTTCACAATAAGTGATAAGGACCACATATCTAGGGGGAAACAAAGAAATCTCTACTACGCATGCCCCGCCAGCAGCCTGAGACAAAGGAATATCTACTACGCATGCTCAACAAAAAAAAAACTGCCTAAAAAGAATATAAAAAGAGGGTCCAGGCAACCATAATTTGTCTGCTGAGACCAAAAGGCTTTTGGAATTAACTACTTTCTTTGGAACTTGGACAATGCAAATAAAGAATTCTTCTCTCTTTGGTGAGTATGTATGTAGTGTGAATGTGCTGAATGCATGAAACCCCTTTATTTGTCTTTGGTGAGTATGTATGTAGTGTGAATGTGCTGAATGCATGAAACCCCTTTATTTAGAATTGTAATCAATAGGTAATAAAGTATATTCATTTTTGCATTTATTAATGTGTCTTGTGAGGTTCTTTGCTGTTTAATATTGTTATTCCTGGGATACAAAAGATCCAGTAGTCACCCTTTTGTGACACAAGCGCTTTGCCAATACATTAAGGGAACAAGTTCTACTCCATTAGTGGAAGGGATACCTTTTATAGAAAACTGGAAAGTACTGGGAGACACCCCAGGTAAGGGATGAATGTTACATGCACAAAAAGGTATGCCAGCAAATTTTGGAGTGCTTCATTTTGTAGGTGTGGGAAAACTCTGCTCCTTTACACCTATAAAACTATTCAGACATGGTCTAAAGGCATTTATCAGGGATATTGGCAAGTCTTTGGGTACGAGTCCAAGTCCTTGGTCCCAAGTCCCAAGTCTGAGTCCCAATTAAAAATAAGTTTTAACCCCCTCCCAAAAAAAAAGGAAGGGGAGGGTGGGTTCTGAGTCATGAGTTGAATCCAAGTCATGTGGGGGGAATGAATTGAGTCCGAGTTGAGTTGTTGGTGCAACTTATGTGCAAATAGACAGTGAGTCCGGTGACTCAAGACCCCATCCCTGGCATTTACAATGGCAACTTCACTGAAACTTAGCAAGGTGAAGTCAGAATAGTAAGTAAGAACCTTATGCATACTGTCTGGAGTTCTACTATATTGGAAAGACAGGATATTAATTATTAAATTCAGACATTAATTAAAACATACATTAACTTTCATAAGTATCTGTTTTTATGCCTATCACTGTATCTTGTGGAAGTGATTTCCAGAGGTGGGAAAATTTGCTTTTCTGGTCTACCAGAATCTCCCATGCCACCTGATCAGGCTAGCTATAGAATTCTGGGACTCTTCCATAAAAATAATGCTTCCCATATCTGGTCAATTCCCGTGGCTTGGAAAACCTCCTTTGTTCTATTAGAACAGTGATTTCCAAACTTTTTTGAGTTGCAGCTGCCTTTTATAAGAGCCAAGTAACCTGTGACCCCCTATCACATTTGCATAAAAAGGCATTTTCAGTGGGGTGCAGTCATCTCTTCTGAGAAGGTATAATTCTTTCTCCCCAAAAGGACCTGTTTCTCACACATACACACAGAAACTAACTTTAATATCCTGTTCCAAAAGGCCAAGGAAGAAATTATTTAACAAGGGCTGCAACACATATAAAGTGACCGACAAAGTGTGGTGATCTTCAACCACCCAAAAAAACACTTTGTGACACCCTTGGGGGTTGTGACTCCCAGTTTGGGAAACAGCGTACTAGAAGATCCAAACGCCCCAGACTTGCATGGGTATTTGAAAGATTCCGGGAGTTGTGGTCAAAAAAGTAACTTTTCTGAGCTCTATAGTTAATTCTAGTTCTATAGTTAACTATGCATAATTTGTAGGAAGGAGTACTTTCACTGGTTGTTTTGCAACTAATATAACTCCATTACTACACTGTTGGAAGTAATATCAGTTAGTGGTGTTTACTGCACATAATAAACATTCTAATAAATGTCACATGAATAGATGGCTCAGTTGGATAATAAAAACCTAAATGGGAATCCAAAATTTTATTGTATTGTAAAGTTTTAATAGTGTTTCAGTAATTTTCTGGAAAACCTTTGGCTGCAGTATTCCTTAATATGATTTGTAGTGAGATCCCAGGCTTAGGGCTGAAATAACATAATGTTTATATTTTAACATGCTGGATGCATGGAACCATCTAATGCTCATGGCATATTTCCCATCCCAAGAATAGTTTTCTAAAAGTATCCATTTGGAGAACATTTTACTAATAGTAAAGGAAAAAAATTCCATGAATAGTTATTAGCTGTCCTTTTTTTTTTTCCTTAAAAAAAGTTACATGAAAGAGAAAAACGAAGAGGCTGGATGGCAACTAGTCTTACCCCCTCACCCCACAAGGACACAAAGGCATTCAAATAGATATCTCCAGACTGCAAGGCTAGAACTGTCTGCTCTTATTTCTTTTATACCCAGGGGAAATAAATCAACAGGAGATATGACTCATACAAATACATACAAAACATTCCCAGTATCTGTAGAATTTTGGACTGATGTTATTAGGAATTTGAAACTTGGATGGTATCGGTCAGATATCTTTATGTCTAGCAGGTCTTGATTACAAACGATCATCCCTTGGTATCTGTGATGGCTACATTGAGATCCATTGTATTTTTCACTGTAACCCTAGCAACTGGAGTCAGGTACAGAACAGTGGCTGAGTAAGATGAACATAGATTTAGGAAGGACACAATCAGCTCAAGAGTTGTTTTCAATACCAGAAGGAGTGTTAACATAGAAATTCGTTCACCCAGAAATCTACTTCTTTCTCCAAACCTTTGTTTAATTTTTTGGGGAGTGTACGTGTTCGTTCTTGCTCTTCTTACGCCACTGGGACTTTGAAACTTTTGATGATCTACTGCAACTCACTCAGGAGATTTACCATCCATCTTCTGCCTGCTCAGAAACTATAGTTAGCACAGCATATTCACATTTCAGAAGAGCCTCGTGGTGCAGTGGTTAAACTGCTGTACTGCAGCTAAAACTGTGCTCACGACCTGGGGTTCAATCCCAGGTAGCCAGCTCAAGGTTGACTCAGCCTTCTATCCTTCTGAGGTCGGTAAAATGAGTACCCAGCTCGCTGGGGAGGCAATGTGTAGCCTGCATAATTAACTTGTAAACCGCCCAGAGAGTGCTTGAAGCGTTATGGGGCGGTATATAAGCAGCACGCTTTGCTTTGCTTTGCTTTCAGCCATGCTGTCATTGGGTCTCAGCAATCAGAATGCAGACCATGTCAGTGTTTAACTCCTGATGCCCAGTCACAAAAGGAAGAAAGCTGATTTGCAAGGTATAGGTCACAAAAGCTTGTGGGACTATTGGCGCAATCTTTAGCATCTAATTCTTCCATGTTTGATAAGAATTAAGAAACCATTCACATGCTTACCAGTTGTTGTTGTTGTTAAGCATGTGCTGGCTGCATAATATGCATAATGTGCTGGCTGGATACTTGGCTGCAGAGATTCCCCAATGTGCTTCCTGGAAGAAGAGCCAAACCTCTATTGTGCTGGCTAAGCTTCGCAGTCCCAGGAAGAAGGGAATGGTAAATCACTGCAGGACTCTATACCTAGAAAACTGTATGAAGGGTAACTGTAAGTCAAATCTACTCAATTTACTCAATACCCTTTATGACCCAGCTGGATAGCTTAGTGAGTGAGGTATCTGGCATTTTGGAGTGTGATTCCCCGCTGTGCCTCCTGGAAGAAGAGCCAACCTTGCCTACACACCTCAAGTGATCCTATTTGGTCTGGCTTCTTCCTCTTTCAATTGGCCATATTGTGAAGTGGCTTAACAAGAGAGCCACTTCAAGATATTAGTGAATTTAAAACTTCCATCCCTCTGTGGAGGGGCCGTGAAAGTGGGAAAAAAGCAAGTGTATTAGGGCAGTGCATATGCATTGCCTCACTTTGTAAAAAAACAAAAGCCAAATGGAAAGCTCCTTCCTGCACCCGGCCTTCCAAGTAGTGAGGGACCAGGAGAGCATATGGGTGCACTCAATCCCCAGTGCTCGTGTCCCTCCCTAGACTGCTGCAAACCTATCATGGATTTGGCTGTAGGTGGGTTCTTAATTGGGCCTTTAAGACAAGAGAAAGAACAGGGAAAAAAATGCCCTTCATTGCCGTCTCCTGTCTCCTGTCTCCTCCCACTTCCAGGAGGAAGTTTTCTATTTCTTAAAAAAAAAAAATTAAGTGCTGGAGTGCATCTACTCTACCCATGTAGAGTCCTTAAAAAATCTACAGAGATGCAGAGGAAGTATTTACTTTGCCAGTGTTCTGAAGTGACTCTCTTCTTAATCCACTTTACAGTATGGCAATTTGAAAGCCACAAGCCTAGCTTTGGTTCATTTCCAGGGATCCCACATGCTGGAAATGAACCAAAACAGGGTGAACCTATCTGCACTGAAAAAGTAAGACACTGACAGGGGCCCAGAAAGGTGTGGGTAGGAACATTCTGGGGACAGTTTGGTTTGCTACAGCAATTTCATTGTGTGATTGCTAGAAAAGGAATGATCCAACCTGTCCCTGCAGTGGACCAAACAGCAGGATAAATGCCTATCTGGTCCAGAGACACAGGAAAAAGCTTAAGTGGGAGTGATGAACTTTTCTTTCCATGCAGGGACAGAGTGTGATTGACTCCTGATTGATAGAGTGGGGAACAGGTGCCTTCAAAGCTCATGTTGGGACACCCTTAATTTCAGAGATCAGAACCTGTGCTTTCTTCAGACTACAGCTACCACAATTCTAGGACCTGTAGTTGAAAGAAGTAGTTTTACTAAGCTTTGGTCTCAACCAGATCAAAGTGAATGTCGGTGTCAATATTTCAATAAATACTCCTGAAAGAGAGAGATCCATGTAGCCCTTAAATACTGTTTATTAAAAATAAGCATTGGAAAGTGATTTAGAAATATCACAACTGCCAAACATGCAACAGGGTATGATGACATCAGTTCCCATATTTATGAAAAATCTACCTGGCTCCTTTTTAGAACAGCGCAATCCTATGTGTTATCTACTCAGAAGCAAGCCCCATTGATTCAATGGAAATTACAATGGAAATTACAAAGGGGAGTTTGTATAGGATTACATCCTGAATTCAGTTTCATGGGATTTATACAATGCCATATAGTATTACAAATTATTTGGGAACTGAAAAGTTCCCTGGGCAACACAAACGAAGTATGTTTATTTAATGTCAATTGGTTCCAAATAGAGATGGGCATGACTGTGGTTTGATGCTTCAGTACAATTTAGCGGATTGGACCCACAGGTGTTGCATGGGCGCCCTGGATTTCCCCACCCTGCTCCCTCCTGTGGGTGCCCACTCAGAGGAAGAGGTGGGGCAGGGAAGCCAGCGCAAAACCTGTGGGCCCGATCCATTGAACTGCACCAAAGTGCTGATCTACACTTTGTGCCCATCTCTAGTTCCAAACATTATAGTGAGCAAAAATTAAAATCCCACTGGCCACGTTTCAAGAACAGCCCAAGAGCAATGTGTTGTACTTGTAGCTAAATTACACATTTGCACAAAGACAAGCTACCAGAATAGTTCTTATTCACACCTCACTTTGATCTGGAAAAATGATCTTCACTGGAGGATTTTCACCATCACTGGCCTTCAGAAAGCAGTCCCTCTCCTTGCGGACCAGCTGGCTGTACCTGGCATTAGCTAGCCACATTTCAAATTTAGAGAAAAAGATGATCCCAGTTGTACCCAGCACAACGAGACATGTCAGTAAGCCCAGAACCATGAAGCAGATCACCTGACTCTTACTGAGCAATGGCTGCCGGTTTTCAATAGTCTCTTTGATGGTCAAGATTTCCCGCTCCGGTGGGTGAACAGGTTGGTGGTGAGCTTTTGAGTGTTGATTCAGCCTGTGCTTAGCCTTACTGTTCAGACTTGCATTTCTACTGGAAGAAGCACAGGTGACCCCTCCAAAATGGGGCCTGCAAAGACATTCAAAAGCTCCCTCAGGGTGTGCATGACATGTACCACCATTTTTGCAAGGGTTGCTCATACAGGCTGCCACATGGCTGCTGCACAAAGTCCCTCCATAACCTGAGGGGCAATGGCAGCGGAAGCCCCTGCCGATATCCATGCACGTGCCCCCATTTTCACATGGGTTTGGCTCACAGTCATCAAGATCTATTTCACAAAAATTTCCGTTAAACCCGGGAAGACACAGGCAAGAGGCGTGGGGTGCAAAACCATCATCGTCCACACAGGACCCTCCATTCTGACAGGGCGAACTGCAGTTCAAAACAACCAGGGGGGAAAATAAGACTATTAATACATTGGAAACTATTTCTTTTCTTTGAGATCAGTGCATGGAAATAGATGGGTAAAAAAATTAACTTACTATCCCAAATTTATTAAAACTTTCAACAATGGCCAGTATCCTATTCATTAGTTACCTCAGTGTTAAGTGCAATAGCCTAAACTACAATTGCCACTAGTTAACTAGTGATTGTGTATCCCTATGAAATATTGGTTCAGCCCAAAATGGTGGATCTAAGAAAAAGCAGGGCTATGAGTAAGAGATTTGAATCAGAAAGAGTGTAAGAGTTGAAAAGTTTGGAGCTGTCATTTCCACTGAGACTGCTAATGCTTTTGCCAACTTGGCCTAGATATAATTCCTACATGTTTGTGTTGGAGGGGAAAAACTAAATAGTGACTTCATGCATATGCAATTGGATAATTTATTCTAGGCTTTCGAAGATTCTGCATGTGGAGCTGATTCTTCTATGTACTGGACATCCAACTCAGTTGAAGAAGATATCTTGGACTTGGTCTGAATTTGAATTCAGAGGGACACTTGAACTATGCAGTTCTACAAGCAATTTCTGTGTTGATGGTGTTGCCTAGGACTTGGGTGCACAAATGTAGCATTTTGTTGTATTTATAATTGCTCATGTTTAGAGATCAGCATGAACCACCAGTTGGTTTTCCACTGTATCAGGTGACCCTATGAATGAGTGACCTCCAAAAAGTCCTTATGTCGGCAGTCCTGCTCACCTGCAAACTCAAGGCTGTGGCTACCTTTATTAAGTAAATCTGTATTTTATATTCTCGAAGGCTTTTACGGCCGGGATCCAATGGTTGTTGAAGGGACGTGGTGGCGCTGCGGGTTAAACCGCAGAAGCTTCTGTGCTGCAAGGTCAGAAGACCAGCAGTCGTAAGATAGAATTCACACGACAGAGTGAGCTCCCATCGCTTGTCCCAGCATCTGCCAACCTAGCAGTTCGAAAGCATGCAAATGCAAGTAGATAAATAGGTACCACCACGGTGGGAAGGTAACGGCGTTCTGTGTCTAGTCGCGCTGGCCACGTGACCACGGAAACTGTCTTCGGACAAACACTGACTCTATGGCTTGGAAACGGGGATGAGCACCGCGCCCTAGAGTCGGACACGACTGGACTAAATGTCAAGGGGAACCTTTACCTTTACCTTACTCTGGAATGACTTGAGAACAGTTTCTGCCCCTCCTCTGTATGACAGCCTTTCAAGTATTTGAAAAATGCTTTTATATCTCCCTTCAGTCTTCTTATCTCAAAGCTAAACATGCTCAGTTCTTTCAGTCTTTTCTCAAAGGGCTTGGATGTGCATGCACATTTTAATGAATTTCTGTCCTACTAAACTAATTCTCAGCTGAAGGGGAAATGTAGCTTCTACTATCCTTTCTGTGGGACGTGGTGGCGCTGTGGGTTAAACCGCACAAGCCTCTGTGCTGCAAGGTCAGAAGACCAGCAGTCGTAAGATCGAATCCACGCGACGGAGTGAGCTCCCGTCACTTGTCCCAGCTCCTGCCAACCTAGCAGTTCGAAAGCATGTAAATGCGAGTAGATCAATAGGTACCACCTCGGTGGGAAGGTAATGGCGTTCCGTGTCTAGTCGCGCTGGCCACGTGACCACGGAAACTGTCTTTGGACAAACGCTGGCTCTATGGCTTGGAAACGGGGATGAGCACCGCGCCCTAGAGTCGGACACGACTGGACTAAATGTCAAGGGGAACCTTTACCTTTACCTTTACTATCCTTTCTAATAGTGGTGTACAGATTTATTGTGAGATCCCTCCATTATTTTATATGTGAGCAGGAAGGAATGTGAGAACACAAACATTGCTGCCACAGTGATGTCTACCTTGGTCCTGTACCTGTAGATGTTAGGTTTATAAAAGACAACAAGAACAATCAACCATATTTACCCATTCACTGTACAGGGTCCCTTTTTGACACGGCAGCTTTTTCCTGTATAACCTTCAGCACATACACAAATGTATCCACCATTGCCTGTCTCTATGCAAGTAGTTGCATTATTTGTACAAGGTTCCGAAGAGCAGGGGTGAGCATCTATAATAATAAATTTTGAAAAGAAAACTTATGACAGGGTTTCCCCACCTTTAATACAATAATCAGTATCCATTTCTGAAGCCATGTCCCCTAAAATAAGAGGATGGCTGCTTCAGGGCTTAACAAACAGTTCAATGTTGTTTCAAAGTCTTTCGTTACGATAAATTCCTAACTAGACAGGAGGGGACAAATTAGTGAATGTGTAATAAAAGTTTATCAGGAAGAAGAAGAAGAAGAAGAAGAAGAAGAAGAAGAAGAAGAAGAAGAAGAAGAAGAAGAAGAAGAAGAAGAAGAAGAAGAAGAAAACATTGTGACACCTTGAAGACTAACTGCTATATTTTAATGTGAGCTTGTCCATCCTATTGCGTACCTGTGCCTGTGAAGTAAGAGTGATGACACCACCCATGACAGATTGCTGCTAATTAAATAATTCTGATTTGGGGTGCACTCAGTTCATGCCCAATGATACAAAGTTACATACACTCCAAAATATTTTTTTAATTCTTTAATTAGTGGAATTTGCCACAGCTAGTGACATCACTCCCATCCTGTAGGCAGTGCTATGCAACAGGATATTGACCAATATATTTATTTCATCACATTGACTGAGAACATATGAGCAGACACACTCATTCAGATTTCTGTGTTGCTCATGTTTTTACATTTTTAACTCATTTTCTTTTAGGTGCACAGCAGCTGTCCTAGAGGAAATGGACTTTTCTGTGAATTTTTTTTTCTGTTTCAAAAGCAACTATCTTTCTTGAGTATGTTGTCCTTCCCAAAAGTCAAGCTATTTTTCATCTGGATTTAGCTTTGATGCTGGATTTTTGCTGTTGATGCAACATATTGATAATTTGACTACCAAACAAAAAGCCCTTTTCATTGGAAAAAAAGAAAGAAGAAATTCTACCGAAATAATTGCATGTCTTTGACACCAGATGGAGCTATAGCTGCCTGGCCTGATACATCTCATTCCTGGACGAAATGTATTTGCAAACCTGTATCACAACGGCTGCCGATCCACCCTTCTTCACACATGCACTGCCATGGTTTGGCACAGGTCCCATGGAGACAGCCAGGAAACGGGATACACTGGTCACAGAGAGGGCCTTGCCAACCAGACCGGCATCTTGAAAGACACAAGACAAGATCACAAGACAAGCTAAGAGTTCAACTGCAGATGTAGTTAAGAATTTGGAAACCATAATGGATGAGCTCTCAGAAGTAAAACTAATTGATTTCACCGAATGAAACAATGGAGGTCTAAAAGATGGACCAAATTTTTTTGAAAATATATCATTTCCATGATTAAATTTTGGTAGAGGCAGAAAAAAATGAATACGAGTTAGCTATCCCACTTTGTATAGAGAAATTCCAGAAATACTTCACATTGCTTTAGGTTCTTTGTACACTTAACGCAGGTGACCTTTGTCTAAAAAGTCACAGTGCAACAATTGCTTTTTCTCTATAGTGCAAGCATAAATCATGGGCCCATGACTTTTCCTGCTCACATCAGTGAAAGGGAATATCTGTCGGATACCATTACGTGTCTACAGCGTTTCTCCTTCTCTGAAGGCAAAGAAAAACGAAAGCATTGCGGACACATTCACAGTCCCATGCATGGAAAATATTACCGGATTGGGATGCAAATCGATCTGCTTCAAAACTCTTGATACCACCTGAAGGACATAGATGGATGGATGTCTGTTTCTATAAGCAGATATTCAAAGCTCAGGTGTGGGCAACCATTTTTATTTTCAGTGGTCATATCTGCTGAGATGCAATCTTTTTGAAGACTGGATCCTGGGGCTGGATGCCATCTCTCTCTCCACCCCTCCGGCCATACCTAGCAGGTGACCTGATCTATCATCTACTAAACTTATCACATGCACAAGTCTTTTTCAAATCAGGCAAATCCATGCCCTTTCTGAATCAAAAGCCACGCATGCCTATGTTCATCTAATGATCTAGCTGCCAACTGGAGTCCAGGTATGATAACCAATGGGAGTGCCCATTCAGCTGTTTAGGAGGGTGGCCAAAGAGCCTGGATGAACTCCACATACTCTTGTCTGAATGGGATTCCATGTGCTAGCCCCATGGTGTGCAGACCTTGGTAAACAGACAAAACGCCAACCACATTTCCTTTAAGGAAAAAAAAAGTTTCATTGGACATGCTTCATCAAATTTCAGAATAATCATGTTTAGATGGCATGGCCATCATGTATCTTCAGTGATAAAAACATCTGTGACTGTTATTAAACCGCATGTGCTGTTCTACAAATGGACTTCCAAGCACACAACGGGGCACTTACACCTCCGCCCTAAAGGCCTCCCAAACCTTGAGAACAGATTTTGGGGAAATCTGAAGGGTTGTAGGCATGGTAGGGGGACTGTCCTGTAGCTGGACAAACACAGTTGGATACAATTCTTTGTTTCACAGTGTTGCAAAACCTCCCACCTCTAATTTTGTACTGATTAGAGGTTTTCAACTGTTTCTTTTTTTTTTTTTTTTTTAATGTCCATGGCTAAAATTCTAATAAATCAAGTGTGGGCAAATTTGTTACACAGTTGCTCCGATTAAGGCGTTTATCACTGAACCACATTTCGCAGACAAATCACACTCATGCTCCCGTTTGCCAAAAACTAAATTAAAAATGGAAATGCAAAGCATGCTTTAACTCCAGCAATATCTCTCTGTTTTTCTGGCAAAAAAAGAGAGAGCTCTCTGTTAATTTACCTGCATTCATTTGGGATCTTACAAAATCCATTTACAGGATGACAGCCAAGTTTGCAATCAGTTCCTAAAATGATAAGATACATAACATAATATTTCCAAAACTTAAAAAAACTCACTACATCCTGACTACATTTTTAAAATGTATACCAAAGTGATCATATTATTGGGAAATGTTGGCTATTATTTTTAGTCAGCAGAGTATGAGGTAGAAAAAACAAGAACAACACAGAGATAACATGGAGATCGACCTAATCTTGTCACACTCCCTTGGTTTCTTTTGCACACAAACTAACATTTTACATAATGAAACCACTCTAGATGCATTTCAAACAGAAGAAATTATCTTTACATACAGTTACCATTTGTAGTAATAGTTGGGGGGGGGGAAGTGGGGAGGAATTGAGTCTCTACCACATGGGGAGGCTCTCCATCCTTGTTGCTTGGTCAGAGAGAGAAATAAAAAAGATATCAATAAATGTCAGAAGTGGGGAAAGATACCAATTAAGTTAATGACAAAGGACAATCGCAGTAGACTGTAAAGCTCCCTCCCACTGATAACCAGTGTTAGTGCATGCAAGATTGTTATTATCCCAACACCCCTTCTCAAGCTTGCATGAAAGAACCCTCAAGTCTTATCTTCTTTGCAGGTTCTCAGCTGATCTTTTGGTAGAAGCTTCGTCTGCTGTCATCTCTGCAGTGGGACAGCAGATCATCTGAATGGTCTCTTTCTTGATTAGGTCACACATACCAGATGGTACCTCACATAAATGTGTTTGGTGCAAGCATTCATCTTCTCACACCGTGACAATCTGATGCAGCTCTGGTTGTCTTCCATCATATGGAATGGCATCTCTTCATCTATTCCAAAGTCTTTTAGCAGCCTCTCTAGCCATATAAGTTCTCTGTATGCTTCTGCTACAGCAATGCACTTCAAAGGTATCTAACTCTAACTCTCTTTTGTCAGCTCTCTTTTGTTCATCAAAATGAACCATATGTCTTGTGCTGACTTCACCTGTTTTAAAGTCCATTACTTTATAGCCTTTGCTGCCAGGGGAATAGCCAAGTAAAAGAGTCTGCTCTATTCTAGAGTCAGTTTGTGCCTTTTCTCTTTTGGTATGTAGTCATAAGTCAGGACTCTAATGCGTTTCACACTTGTCACTGTGCCGTGCCATAATTCAAATGGAGTTTTTGTGGTGCCTTTGGCTGGTAATCTGTTCTGGAGATAGGTTGCAGTCATGATTACATGACTGTGCCAAAATTTGCTGAGCAACTCTGCATCTGCAAGCATGCATCTTGTCATTCCCAAAAGAGATCCCAGCTTCCTTTCAGCTGTTCCATTCTCCTGAGGAGTGTGTCTAACACTCCTGTGACAAACACCTTGTTCTTCCAGAAAGGCTTGTGTGTGGTGCAAAAGGTGCTCATCACCATTGGCTCTCTGAAGTGCCTCAGGCTTCCTTTCAAACTTGTTGCTCACCATGGCCACATACTTCTTAAGCATCTTATGTGTCTCACTTTTCTCAGTTGAGAAAGCCCCTCCCATTGATACCCAATGTTAGTGCATGCAAGATTCCTATTATCCGACACATATTACCGAAGCATATATCCCATTCACAACCCAGTGCTTTGTAAAAAAACCGATGGGTCTAATTTTCATATTCTTAAATTAAATTTCACTCTGTTGATGATGTTCAGTCTTTGTTGTTGCATAAGCAGCAGATGCTGTTCAACGGAGGACTTGAGACTTGGGTCCCACTATAGAGAGAGCAGTCTCTTAGGACTGAGAATTCTTTCAGTGCTGAAAGCATTACAGCTTGACACATCTTCTGTAGTTTGTAAATCCGCTTGCTTTGTTTTGTGACAGGCCTTTAGGTTGGAAATAAAGGCTATTTCAAGTCTGACCCCCTCAGACACAGAAATGTGCCAGAATTATGTCTCTGGGACACAAATGTGATTTCAGTTTCAAATGATGTGTTATCTAGATATGTCATCTGTCCCCTCCCCGTGAAATCAGTTTGTGGGTTTTAAAGAGAAAACCTTCTCAGGTTACAGAATCCAAGGTCAAGGAAGGCTGGAGTCAAATCCTCTGGATTTCCCAAAGCTGGTATGTATTTTTTATTATTATTATTCAAGGCTGCTTATGGGAAGTCATTGGCTTCTGAGAAAATGCCTCTAATTTTAACAGGTTGCTTAGGTTTTAATATGATCTGCTACATTTTTTGTTCCTGATGAGTTTTGAAAGCCCTTTTCAAACGGCACAATATGCAGAATATTTTAATTCTGTCATTGTTTCTCATTAGCATTATAATTTTCTGTTTGGTTTTACTTGTTGCTGTTTGTATCTATTTTATCTATCTTTATCACCACCTATTTTAATTTTACTTTGAGCTGCCTTGCATTTGAGCCCTAGGAGAAACGCAGGATTTATGTAAATAAAATAAAATAAAACATTAAAAAATGCCTAAATTTGATTGCTACTCACAGCTAGAAGAAATCAGTTGAATCAAATGATGATAGATGTGTCAACGCTTATGCAAATCCTAATGATTCAATGAGTCTACTTTAGTTATGACTATTGTGGATTCAGGCCGGAGGCTTTAAATTGGTTTAGATTATTTCATGATGACTTTTATTGTGTTTTCCCCAACATCTGCTGATATAGGTGCATTAAAAAAAATGTATGTACTCATAACCTGCTGAGCCACTGGGCTGTCAATCAATAGGCTGGCAGTTTGAATGCACGCAACAAGGTGAGCTCCCGTCCCAGCTCCTGCCAACCTAGCAATTCGAAAGCATGCAAATACGAGTAGATGAATAGCTACCAGCTTGGTGGAAAGGTAACGGCGTTCCATGTCTAGTCATGCCAGCCACGTGACCACGGAAAGTGTCTACGGACAAATGCCGACTCTTTGACTTACAAACAGGGATGAGCATTGGCCTCTAGAGTTGGACACAACTGGACTTAATTGTCCAGGGGAAAGTTAACCTTTTTAATATCATCCATGCATATGAGGGAGCTCTCAATAAGGTTTTTCTCATTATGTGCCATCGTGACCTCTGACTTATGGAGATCTCCAAATTATCTTATCTTCAACAGTCCTGCCCAGCTCTTGTAAACTCAAGACTGTAGGCAGACAGTCCATCTCATAATTCGTCTTCCTCTTTACCTTTTGCCTTCAACTCTTCCTAGCATTACTATCTTTTCAGCTGAGTCAGTAAGATTGAGAGAACCCGCCCACCCATCCACCCAAACACACACACACAAATGCTTTGGGGGTAAAAAAAAATCTAAGGTAATAGGAATGAAAAGAGTGTGTCCAATATCCGCAGATGGCTGCCTGTGGGAGGGCAGTGTTAAAACTGGGTCCTGGTGATGAGGGACAAATGAAGTTAAATGTACAACTGCTAAATTATGATCAAGATTATTTCAGGCTGCATAAAAATAGCCAGGTATGATGAGTTCATTTCATTTTACACTGATAGTTTTGATTATATTCTTCTACTTGAGACTCTCCCTTGGAATAATGACTTCGTTTCCAAAGCATAAATTTTGACTGAATTTCACTATGATATTTTATTGGGAAGAAAAACTATTTGGTTCCACTGGAGTGTAATGGAAACTAATTATGTTGCTGGTTCTGTGGAATAGGATTCTCTGGAATAGTCAATAGGATTGTTAAACTTTACCCTCAGAAGTAAGTGATGCAGTCCCAAGCACCTCTAATTGGCCAGAATCCTGTTGGTTATTTATGCTGGTATTAAATGAAACTGCATAAATTGCAGTGGCGAATTGCATCTAATCAAAGAGTTACTGGTTTAATTTCTCTTTGCATGCCATAGGCAAAACTTGGCAGGTTACAAGTGCCAATTCATTAATTTATGGCAATTCATTGCCATGATTTATGTAGTTACACTTATACTGGTGTAAGTACCCAACAGGATTCTGGCCAGAAAGCTTTACTCCTAATTAAAAATGCATAGGATTGCATTCTGAAGCTGTTGTCATGTCTAGACGTACACAGCAAGTGACATTTGCTTCTAAGTAAGGGGTCACACTGCACGAGAGGAGGATGCCATATTGGACCGTTGCAATATCAAAATTGCATAGACAATATCAAAATTGCATAGTTTGTTTCTAAAATAAAAATAATTATGTGCCTTCAGGTCAATTCTGACTTACGGCAACCCTTTTCAGGATTTTCCTAGTAAAGAATACTCAGAAGTGGTTTGCCATTGCCTTCTTCTGGAAGCATCCTGAGACTGTGCAGCTTGCCCAAAGCCACACAGGCTGGCTCTACTCATAGGAGGCACAGTGGGGAATCGAACTCCCATCAAAACCTCTGAACTATCCAAATACATAAGACTAAATTCAATTCTTAGTTCCAACCAAAGAAGACCCCCCCCCCCGAATTACTGTGTTGTTGTTGCTGAGTGTCATCAAGTCACCTCTGACTTATGGCGATCTTATGAATGAGCAATCTCCAAAATGTCTTGTCCTCAACAGCCCTGCTCAGCTCTTCTGAACTCCACCCTGTGGCTTCCTTTAGGGAGTCAGACCATATTACATTGGGTCTTCCTCTTTTCCTGCTGCCTTCTACCTTTCCCCGCATTATTGACTATTCCAGAGAATCTTGCCTTCTCATGATGTGCCCAAGTAGAACAGCCTCAATTTCAACATGTTTGTCTTCAGAGATAGTTCAGGCTTGATTTGATGCAGGACCCACTTGTTTGTATTTCTGCCTGTCCAGGGTATCTGCAAAGGCCAAAGCCACTGAGCTATTCAGGAGTTAAAATGCACCCTTGTCCAACACTTTTGCCTATAGGAAGCCAATCTGTCTCACCATATTCTGCCCTAACAGTGGCTTCTTGCCCACAATACAGTGGCTTCTTGCCCACAATTTCTCCAGCTACAGTGGATGCCGTTACATCCCTTCAGTGCTGCCTGGAGGCTGTACTGCAATGGATGCAGGAGAATGGACTTAGGCTGAACCCAGACAAGACGGAGGTCCTGAGGGTGGGTGGCCCCTCCATTGGTGGTTTGGGAAACTCCCTCTCTTTTGGGGGAGTGACTCTCGCCGCAAAGAGTGAGGTTCGCAGCTTGGGGGTCCATCTGGATCCGACATTCACCATGGAAACCCAGGTAGTGTCAGTGGTCCGCTCCGCCTATTTCCATCTGTGGCGTATTGCCCAGCTGCGTACCTATCTTGATGTTGGGGCACTCACCACTCTGGTCCATGCGCTTGTAATCTCGAGATTAGACTACTGTAACGTGCTCTGGACCATAAAGAAGGCTGACCGCCAAAGAATTGATGTGTACCTGCATAATGAACTTGTAAACCACCCAGAGAGTGCTTGAAGCACTATGGGGCGGTATATAAGCAGCATGTTTTGCTTTGCTTTTGGTGTTCCAACCAAATTGCTCATCTTAGAATTCTTTGGTTTAAAAAGCAAATATGATGTGTCAGTTGAATTGCTCTAAAACAAAAAAGAATAAGAGAGAGAAAAGAGCAGAGTAGACCCTGAACTTTGATCACCTGTAAAGAGCAAAATGCAAGGGAGATAGAGAAAGTTGCAGAAAACTGAATACAGACTTCCAAAGAATAGCAAGGAGAGACAAGAGGGCCTTCTTAAATGAACAGTGCAAAGAAATAGAGGAAAATAATAGAAAGGGAAAAACCAGAGATCTGTTCAAGAAAATTGGAGATATTAAAGGAACCTTTTGTGCAAAGATGGACATGATAAAGGACAAAAATGGTAGGGACCTCACAGAAGCAGAAGACATCAAGAAGAGGTGGCAAGAATACACAGAGGAATTATACCAGAAAGATCTGGATGTCCCGGACAACCCAGATAGTGTGGTTGCTGACCTTGAGCCAGATATCCTGGAGAGTGAAGTCAAGTGGGTCTTAGAAAGAATGGCTAACAACAAGGCCAGTGGAGGTGATGGCATTCGAATTGAACTATTTAAAATCTTAAAAGATGATGCTGTTAAGGTGCTACACTCAATATGCCAGCAAGTTTGGAAAACTCAGCAATGGCCAGAGGATTGGAAAAGATCACTCTACATCCCAATCCCAAAGAAGGGCAGTGCCAAAGAATGCTCCAACTACCGTACAATTGCACTCATTTCACACGCTAGCAAGGTTATGCTCAAAATCCTACAAGGTAAGATTCAGCAGTATGTGGACCGAGAACTCCCCGAAGTACAAGCTAGATTTCGAAGGGGCAGAGGAACTAGAGACCAAATTGCTAACATGCGCTGGATTATGGAGAAAGCCAGAGAGTTCCAGAAAAACATCTACTTCTGCTTCATTGACTACGCAAAAGCCTTTGACTGTGTGGACCACAGCAAACTATGGCAAGTTCTTAAAGAAATGGGAGTGCCTGACCACCTTGTCTACCTCCTGAGAAATCTATATGTGGGACAGGAAGCAACAGTTAGAACTGGATATGGAACAACTGATTGGTTCAAAATTGGGAAAGGAGTACGACAAGGCTGTATATTGTCCCCCTGCTTATTTAACTTATATGCAGAATACATCATGCGAAAGGCTGGACTGGATGAATCCCAAGCCGGAATTAAGATTGCTGGAAGAAATATCAACAACCTCAGATGTGCAGATGATACCACTCTGATGGCAGAAAGTGAGGAGGAACTAAAGAACCTCTTAATGAGGGTGAAAGAGGAGAGCGCCAAAAATGGTCTGAAGCTCAACATCAAAAAAACTAAGATCATGGCCACTGGTCCCATCACCTCCTGGCAAATAGAAGGGGAAGATATGGAGGCAGTGACAGATTTTACTTTCCTGGGCTCCATGATCACTGCAGATGGGGACAGCAGCCACGAAATTAAAAGACGCCTGCTTCTTGGGAGGAAAGCGATGAGAAACCTAGACTGCATCTTAAAAAGCAGAGACATCACCTTGCCGACAAAGGTCCGCATAGTCAAAGCTATGGTTTTTCCAGTAGTGATGTATGGAAGTGAGAGCTAGATCATAAAGAGAGCTGACCACCGAAGAATTGATGCTTTTGAATTGTGGTGCTGGAGGAGACTCTTGAGAGTCCCCTGGACAGCAAGGAGATCAAACCTATCCATTCTGAAGGAAATCAACCCTGAGTGCGCACTGGAAGGACAGATCCTGAAGCTGAGGCTCCAATACTTTGGCCATCTCATGCGAAGAGAAGACTCCCTGGAAAAGACCCTGATGTTGGGAAAGTGTGAAGGCAAGAGGAGAAGGGGACGACAGAGGACGAGATGGTTGGACAGTGTCATCGAAGCGACCAACATGAATTTGACCCAACTCCGGGAGGCAGTGGAAGACAGGAGGGCCTGGCGTGCTCTGGTCCATGGGGTCACGAAGAGTCGGACACGACTTAACGAATAAACAACAACAAATGTTTCTTCTTCAGGTGAGCCTGTCAAACAACAACAAAGAGCAAAAAGTCTAACAGAGAGCATTGCTGACATAACATTACCTGGCTCACCACATACACAATGACTTCAAGTGTAAAATGATACACCTCTAACAAAACAGATGTTACTTTTTTGATTTTGTGATTTCCTTTTTATTTACAACCTATGACAAAAGAAAATCAGAACATTGACAGTATAATCCAATTTCTATCCACTCAGAAACAAGTCCTCTTGTTAATCAGCTCTAATTCCACAAATCTGTGTGTACAAGATTGCATTCTATAAGTAAACAATCAGCATTGATTTCAGTAAGAAAATATGTGCTTACAAACTTCAAAAAATTTACAAACTTCTCCACAGCATACACTCAAAAAAGTGTTCCACCTATATCTGAGTGTTTCATGGGATTAGACCAAGTGAATATTATCAACTGGCATTTTAGGATCTTAAAAATAATTATAATAACTCCAGTGGACTCTGACTTTTCTCCTAACCAAATCTGAGCAGATGAAGAACACTAATAACTATGCAGAGTGGGTGAAACAGGGTCAGTCCTACTAACTTGGCAGCATGAGCCCTGAGGTGACAAATTTCAGGCGTCATAAAGAGGCATCAAATTGTGAAGTTACTTTGTTATTTAATTTGCTAAGGATGAGAAGAGATGCTTCAGGGACTTTCTACCTCATCTACCAAATACAAATTGGCTAACTTTGAGTAGGACACCTCAGAGGCCATGGGTGTGGTAGTAGTACTTTTTGTTTTTTTCATTGTTTTTTTCATAGTTTTTAGAGATGTTCACCAGCACTGCTTTAATGTGATATATACTCTTGCTTTGACAAGGCTTTATCACAGTTGCCCATTTTGCAGTATAATCCTGTTCCTGTTTATCCCAAAGTTAAACCTCCTGGTTACCTGTGTAGAGGATTGAAATTTTGAGTTGCATGCTAACACATGGAATTCACAACTCTCACCACAACTGCAAGAAAAAAAGTTTAAATATATATATAAACATTTAGGTGGTTATTTGCTAAGGTAGGTTATAAGTCATATATGTTTAATAGGACTGGGTAAAATTCAGATCCAAGAAATCTACTTTCTTCCCTGTTTGACTAGAGGCTGAAAATGAAATGAATGCAGATCTGTTTGCTTTGCTTGCTTCTCTGTGTGTACGCGAGAGCTCGCTAGCCAGACCCATAAATGTTTCACTGCCTGCAAGATTTATCTGCTCTCCTTTACGTCCAATTCTACGGGCACTTAATCAAGAAAAGGATGCATTGAACTTAACGGGACTTACGCCTCTGTAGCATCAATAGGCGTCCACTGTTACTCCTCACACACTTTTTCATACTGAATGGAAGCACAGAAACACAATTCGTACCCCAACACGACGCACATTTGTTCCAAAAATATGGAAAAAGGGCAAAAAGCCACGCGCTAGTGAAAGTCAATCGGGAAATCCAGTTTATGTAGGGTGCCTTCTTACTTGGGAGTGCACAGGGAAATCCAAGGGACTTACTTAAGAGTAGACCTGTTTAGCTTCCCGCTTGATCTCTGCGCCCGATTTCTGGCAGACCCCCGTGGTACCCTCGGAGGCCAACAGGTTCGAGCGAACAGCACCCGGCAAAGCTTCTGCCGCCTCCAACTTGGCCGCCTTTAAAGTGTCACAAGACTCTTCGTAGCCAAGACGAAGATAGCTTTATTCAGGGCACAAGATTCGTGGTGGGTTTTGCTGCAATTGCGGGGGGGGGGGGGGAGGGGTCCGCGCAGCGGCTCGCCTCGGGAAAATGTCAGAAATTAGAAGAAACGCACCAGACAAATTGGGACAAAGCGCACAAAAAAGGGGGGGGGGGAAGGACAATGGACGCGCGCGCAATCACCGCGGGATCGCCTTACCTTGGGTTAGAGGAAGACCGATGAGGAGCGACCAGAAGCACCAGCAACACAGGAACCGGGCAGTCTGGAAATCCATTCCCAAACACGGCGAGTGAGACGGGGGTCATGCCCCACTTCCCGTGCCTCGGGGAGGAGAAGGGAAAAAAGAACGCGCCTTCGCCGCTCGATCGCCTTCTGCTCCCTCCCCCCGATCCCCGCTGTCAGGGAAGGGGAAGAAAGGGGGTGCCCACCCGTGTTTCCTCCGCAGCGGGAGGAGGACGGAGCTGCCCACAGAAGGGACAATCAAACCCCCCCCCCTTGCCTTAGCGGGGTCGGTTACACTCTGACGAAGGGGAAGGAAGAGGAGGAGAAGGTGGTGGGCATTCCCACGTTCACGCCTTCACCTTGCGGGAATGTTGCAATCCGTCCGCGTGGCGCTGGTGAGAGTGAAAATTAAAGTGAGCTTGAGGATCAGTGGTATAGGAGGGCGGTAAACAGATCAGCATTTCTATATCATTCTATATAATTAGCCTCTTGGGTGTGTGTGTGTGGTTTTTTTTTTGGTTTTTTGTTTTTCACTCCTCCTCTTGTTCCTGACGCACACACCATGCACTCCTCCCTGGGTTGCACGTGTTGCGTCCGAGCTCGCAAAAACCCGTCTCCATTTGTTCAGCTGCAGAAGGAAAAGAGAGAGAGAGAGAGAGAGAGCGAGAGAGAGAGCGCGCAACAACAAACCACGCTTCGGGCTGGAAAGGGTTAAGCTTGCTCCCGCTTAGACAGCTAAGAGGATGCTTCGCCTTTGATCCCAGCCCTGTGGGACGCAATCGGGATCCAGGGTTGCAGCAACCACCAGTTGGTGAGGAAAAGATGCATTGATTTGCCCCGGCGGGCAGATGGCAGTAGCAAGGCAAGATTTGTCCTCCCGTTTTCTCCGGACTCTTAACGCGGCACAAGCGGAGGCTGCCTCAGAGGAACTTTGGAAGTTGTAGTCCAAGAAAAGTAACTTTTCTAATCTCTGATTTCAGGCCAGGGTTTCTCAAACTTTGTGTCAGGGTGGAATCCTGCAGCTGATGTAAGGGGGTAGCTCTCATTACCCTTCAACGTTGACCAGGTGGGCTGGGGCTGAAGTGGAGTCCAACAACACCTTCAGAGCCACATGTTTCTCATGGACCAGCAGGGACTGAAGCTGTGACATACTAGGCAGATGTTGTGTCACTAGGTAGGGCCTCCCCCCACCCCACCCCAAGCTGAATATGGGCCATAGGAACCTCTCCAGAGTTTGAGACAAGCTTCCATCTTCTATTACTAATCTTTTAAACTGAAAAGCCCAGAGGTTTTTTTAATCCTCTTTTTTGTTCTTTTGTCCTTTATTTTGAGAATAGCATGTCTGATACTGCCAGCCAGCGTGGTGAGTAGCCAAGCTGCAGGCTAAATTTTTTTAATAATAATAACTTTTCCAAGCTCTGCCTGCTGCAGCCAAAACGTGTGTTTTCACATAATGCTTTCCTCAGCTGTTTTTCAAATGTCAGCATTAATGATCATCCCTATAGACAGAAATAAACACTTATTTAGCTGGCCGTGTGTTTTTTGAAAGCTCCAAGAATAAGTGGCAAGAATATGCCATCCCTCAGGCTCATGTTGCACTCAAACCCGAGTATGGCAGGACAATGGCTGTGGTGAAATGCCAGCATCAATTATTATTGTGTTAGCTGTGAATTTGAGGGGCCTGGCAGTTAAAGGATAGGTCGCTGTGGATACTGACCAGATGTGTGTGTGTGTGTCATTATGAGTCAGAGCAATGAAGGTGACAGTGGCAGTTCCCACTTAGCTTGGTGCTTGTGTTTACAGCGCTTGTTTCTTGAAAGAAAACAACACTACAGCAGCATTGGTGACACCCCCAAAAGCTACTGCTGACCATCCTCTCCCTGGCAAAGGAATCAGGCTTTGGGGTGGTGCCATGATGGTGTTCAGTCTATTTACTATTTCCATTTAGAAACTCGGTCTTGAAAGGTCAGGTCTGCTAAGGAAAGCAATCACCTCAGGCTGCAGATGCTTCAAGATGGCCGCAAAGCATGGGAGAAGAAGTACATGCCGTGTGGCCTGCTTTGCATGTCCTAACCCAGTGGCTCTCCACCTTGGGTAACCCGGGTGCTCTCGGACTGCAGTTCCCAGAAGCCTTCAGCACTCGCTGGGAGTTGCAGTCCAAGAAAACCTGGGTTACGCAAGGTGGGGAACCAGTGTCCTAACCTGTAGCCTTCAGGTCCCGTTGGAGACACTTGCTAGAATTCCACTGGGGTTTCATACATAAGAGAGAAGTAGAGGTTGCTGTAGCTAACTTGACAAGGTGGTGGGTGCACGTTGGTCACACATCCAGAGTTGTTCTCTTCGTCATGTGCCAGCCATCTGCCATGCACCCCACACCAATTAGCTACAGCAAAGTTTGCGATTCGTTTTGCATGAGTGAAAAATCCACACAAGATTTTGGCCACCATCCCATTAGTGGTGTTGAAGAAACATTCAGCTGCCACCCCTGTTAAGGTTTTGCATCTAGAACTCTTCCATCCTGGGTCTGAGAAGGCTTCCATTGTCTCCTTTGACTCAGGCAGCAGTACGTATGCCTTATGTCAGCCCTGGTCCTGTGCAGTGCCTGACTGATTTCGCAGGTGCACCGAATCCAAACTTTACAGGTGCTGAACCCTTTCCTCAAAATAGTTGCAGCACCATGGAAAGAGCCCATCATGTTCAGACTAAAATCCGAGTGGGTTCAGCATCTCTTCCGAAATCACCGTCACTGACTTCCAGGAGGTTCAGGGGAACACTGGTCCAGGTGGCGGCAACAACCTCTCCCCAAAACAGGAACATGAATGCATGCCCTCTCCCTGGTGTGGTCCCGCCGCCTGCCATTGCTCCGATTTAGTAGCGACAGAAAAGAAGGAGGTTGGAACTGCCCCTCTTGTTTGGTTACCATGTTGTCAAGAGGGGTTAGTACTGGCTTAGAGTAGCTTGGCTGCCACACGTTGGCCATATCTTCAATAAAACAACAGATGCAATATTGTCGTTATAAAAGGAGCCAAACAAAGCTGTCACATCCCACGGCAATGGATGTGGGCTCTTCTCCTGTTCCTGCTCTTAGATTTCCTTGAGCTGGGATTCTTGGTCTAGCTTCAAATGAAGAAACACATTTATTTTTATATCAAGCCTAACACTGCAGGTCAACAAGGTAGGCAGTGCAAAAAAGAACAAAAATATTAGAGTGTTTTCTTTTCTCTCCCTCCCTCCCTCTGTGTGTGTGTGTACACACACATACACACACACGCACTTGCACACATTTATATGAGAAATACAATTCTCCAATGGCATTCTAGTCATAGGAGTGCAAAGTATACATACCCAACTGCTGTATAGCTTAGGGGTTTAGGTATCTGTCTGTGGAGCCAGAGGTTGAGAGTTTGGTTCTCCACTGTGCCTCTTGGGAGAAGAACCAGCCTGTTTGGCCTTGGGCAAGCTGCACAGTCCTAGGATGACCCCAGCAGAAGAGAAAGGCTGCAGAGCCAGAGGCTGAGAGTTCAGTTCCACACTCTGCCTCCTTGACAGGGGCTGGACTCAATCCATAGGATTCCTTTCAGCTCTGCAGTTCTAAGATTATTAAATTAAAATTAAATGGGGAAAAGGCAGTTGTAAAGCGGGGAGAACAAAGGGAACGATGTTGACAGAGTGGATATGAAAGATACTAAAATCTGCGATAACTCCATTGTTATGGAAAATCACTGATTCCTTCTCAATGGCCATAGGGATACATTGAGGGTTAAACTAGACAAAAAAAATTAACCACCTGATTGACTTTTGTATATTTGTCTTCCTTATTCCTTCCTAGGGATGAAAAAACTCACCGAATTCTTTATTCTCCTAGATTTAACATGTCTAAAAGATGATGAGAAGCTTCCCCAAGGAATTTTTGAAACCCTACGAGATTCCTCATCTGCAGATAAGCATGACAGGAAGAATGCTACTTATTCCCAGCAAAGTGGCCATGGCATGCACAAACTGTCTGCACAAAATTAGTGTCTTTTCCCTTTGTGAAAGAGGGCACACACAGACACACACAGAGAGAGCAAGTGCAGAACAACAGCTGATTCTTAAAAGCAATGCAGACTCCTTTGAAGCTTCTAATCCTTAAAACTCCGTGCAACAATGCAACCTTCATTGTTGTTTTGCATAAATTGCATTATTTGTGTTAAAGCATTTGTTTGTGCATTTTTTCTTAATTTGCATTTTTAAAATATCTTCTTATATTTTTGTTGAGATTGTAACAAAATAACTTGTCCTCTCATGGGTTGAAGAAGATAATTATGAAGCTACTGATCCTCTTGTGCAATGACACAAGGGTTTACATCCCAGCTTTAAAGAAGTTTTAAGATGGGGATGCATCATAACTGAAGACTGGGAGCAAGGAGGAAAGAGAGAGCTTGGTTTATTGGTCTTGGCAAGAACTGGGGTTCATATTTCCACACAGATGATCTTCGGCTGGTCACAACTTCTCTGATGAACCCAGTGCTTGGAAGTAACTAGTTACAAACAATTAGCTCCTTATAATCAATCCATTTTTGCAAAAACTAAGCATTACTAAGGGTGTGGTTACACTGCTGCTTTGTATCTATTTCAGCTCCAAAGTATTTTAAATCAATTTTCAGTCACATAGTTTTTGTATCACTATGCACAGTCACTTTGAAAATTATTACTCTGATATAAAGTAGGGACTTAAAATTTCTTCGGGAAACTACATGTGAGCTTTTCATTAACAAGCATCATTGCAGATCAGACACTTTCCATTGTCATTGATCCTGGTGCATCACCAATGATTCCATCGCCAAGGGTTCCAACCTTCTTTTTCCCATTTGTTTTCAATGTTGTGCATTCCTTTAAAAAAAATTTTTTTTAGTGAGATGAGGTGACATTACTTTGGATGGGCAGATGGCAGTGTCCCTACCATCTGAAACCCACAACTGCCCACAAAGACAATATTTAATACAACAGTTTTAAATACTGCCCATAAAGGCAGTATTTAATACAACATTGCCTGAAGTGATTCAAAAGTAGTTCTCATTGTCAACATAACCGTGCTCTAAGTTACCTTACAATTGCAACTTAAGCAATAACTTAACTCCTATTGAGGTAGCTTTTTGTTTAGTTTAATATCTGTGGGGCTATAACTTGAGTGAATAACAAAGGAGGAATATCATATGATTTAAGTCTGGCTTTTTGTGGGTGTTGAGGCAAAGAGATAATATATGGGAAGAGAGTGTGTTTTGTCACACTGACCAGTACCTTGTAGCACCCATATATTTTTAATGCAACTAAAAGGACCAAATTTAGTTACTCTTGAGAAACAGAACATGTTACTTTGATATAAAAGTAACTATAACATTGAGCAACAACTCTCAGCATTTATGTTATAGTTGTAATTACTTATTAATAGTTAGATCTGCATTGAGCAGGGAGTTGGACTTGATGGCCTTGTAGGCCCCTTCCAACTTCCCTTTTCTATGATTCTATGATTCTATCTGGTTGGATCTAGCGTAGACCTTTGGTCTAGATGGGCGGGGTAGAAATCTAATAAAATTAAAAAATAAAATAAATCTACATCATATGATTGCTGTGTAGACATTAATATAATGATTGAAACCTATCCTTTTTGGGACCATAGAAATATTCTTCTCCTAAAAATCTGAATATATTTAAGAACATGTGATTGATGAGTTTTATCAAATGGTGAATGTCTAGCGACACGATTCTGTTTTTCTGCATCACAATCCAGTTTCTTGACATTTCTGTTCTTAACGCAATCTACCACCTTTTGTTCTAGATAATTAGATGACCCTTAATTAAATGAGAGAGAAACTGAACAGCCCTGGGTGTTTCAAAATAGAAGCAGATTCAGTTTTTCTTGCTATTTTTGCAGCAATACTCAATGATGTGGGTGGGAGGATGGAGCAGCAATACCACTTTGCTTCTCTCTTACTGTGTATGAAAATGAATTCTCATGCTATGTGAATGTGGACCAACTATTAAAACAAAAATAATTTGAACAAAATCAGCATTAATGGAACCAAGAAAGCCCTTTGGCTGAGCCATTGGCCAATAAAATGTCTTTTTTCCACACTTGTTTTAACAAATTTCTGTTCTTGGGGAAAATTCAATTAAAATGGATATCTTTATTGAGATTCAAAATATAAAATCTTTCAAAGGCTTACTCCCTCCTTCTTCATAAAAATAGAAAAACCCAGACTGCACCTTCTTCCTCCAACTTTGAGATTCTTTCCAGAAGCTTGACTTCATTTCCTAACTATTGTTCTTTTTAGGAAAAAGTCTTCCTGGTGTTTAACCTAAGTCCTTCCTCTTTAGTCTAAATCCATTTCCTCTTGACCACGAAGGAACAATTGGTTGCTAAGGGCAGAAGGAAAAGAAAAAACAAAAGACCCTGTGATTGGATCTCCCTTCCTTAGCCACAAGAGCCTGCAAACCCAATTGGGACCAAGTCAATATTATTTTTTTCACCTCTTCCACAGTACACATTGTTTTCTGTCCGGGGTTATTTGATCTGTGGAGCAAAACATAAATATTCCTATTTCAAAAACTGCTGCTGTATGCCAGTTCAGAATTGGTTGACTGCAAAAAGAAAAGACAAGAAAAGACAAAAAGCTTATTTCATTTCATTGTCCTGAATTCTATGGGCAATTTATGTTTGCTTAAGAGAAATTGCATAAGTCACAGCAGCAAATTGGTGCTCATTTAGGAGGTGCGGGTTGCATTACAGAACATGTCCCCAATCACACTGTCCAGAATATATCCAGACACGCAACCAGAAGATTGTTTGAGTGGCAATTTGACACTGTGACTTACACAGGGCGCGATGGTTTGCTCCTTTTTCCAGCGATCACACAACATAATTGCTGGAGCAAACCAGGCCATCTCTGGAGTGTTCTTACCTGCATGTTTCTGGGTCCCAGTCAGGAGCATCTACTTTTTTGATACAGGTAGGATTGTACCATTTTGCTTCATTTCCAGTGTGTGTGATTGCTGGAAACAAACCTAAGGGAGCCTTTAGCTTTTACAGCTCTTACCACTGTCAACTTGTCATAACAGAGCCACTTCAGGATACCAGAAAATTAAACACTTCCTCTCATCCATGGAGAAATAGAGGGAGATTTTTTTTTAATTACACTATATTGGGACAGCACAGGTGCACCACATCACTTATACATTTTTTTAAAAAAAATAGAAAACTTCCTCCTGGAAGCAGGAGGAAATAGGATGGGGCAACAAGGGGTGGGTTTTTGTTTTGTTTTTCTTTTCTATGACTTGTCTTAAGGGTCTGGTCAAGATCCTGCCCAGAAGCAAATCCACTCTCCAGTATTGCAATCAACAGCTGAACAGTCACAACATTCTTTAATAATAATTATGTGCCAGTAAGTTGATTCGGACTTATGGCATTCTGTCCCAAGGTTTTAATGTTGGTGTCAGTTAGGGTTTTACTCAGTGCCACTTACTCAGAAGTGATTTACCAGTCACCCCCTTCCAAATTAAAAATATGTTGTAACCCACCACGGATCACGAAAGGGAGATAGGCAGGATATAGATAAAACAAATGACGTACTGGATGATGCCCAATCTTTGTCCTTCTTTATGGGGAGATAAAAGGAATACAAATCCATTTCAGATACGTAGTACAGAGGAGATCATCCTTAGATCCGTTAACTTCTGTGCAAGGTTAATATGTGTTAATTTCCCCTCTTCTAGGAAAATACCATGCTTTGGTCCCAGGAAGATTTCTATGGAAAATAGGATAAATTTTACCTGTGCCCACAAGCACCCGTCTACCATATGTGTAAAGGCCAGCTGACGAGAGAATTTGCATTGTAGTAAGCAAGGGGGAAAGTGGAGGTTGTGGGAGGAAAGACTGACCCTAATTCATTTATTCTAACCTAGCCACTGAACGTCCATACAAGAGAAATGCAGACATGCATCCACAGTCGTATAAATACTCAAATCTAGTAGTAAAAAGTTTAGAAAACTAACTATGCGATATAGGAAAAAGAAAGTTATAGAATGTGAATTTAAGTAGCAATGATAGCACAAGTCTTCTTACATCTATGTGAAATGTCTGACACAGCAGCTGCAATTGAATATGTAGTAGTGACCTCAGTCTGAAGCCTCTCTAGTACCTTCGAGTGGTTGAAGCATCCACATGAGGTCTTGGGATTTACTGGTACATTCTTCTCTTGTGGTTCCAGCAACTCCAACTTTTCAGAGTCCATTGCCTCACTTGGAATTGCTGGGCAGTTTTTACCCCATGAATGCCAAGTGGCATACTAAGGATCTGTGTGGGTGCTACTCCACTCTGTGGATGATCCATGGCTCTTTGTTCCTCACCACAGTCACCCTCAAGAATTTCACAAATGCCCCTCTGAAAACAATGAACTTTTCTACTTAAAAATCAAAAGATGACTATGCCGCAGTTTCTTTCAATATACATCTCCCTGTGCCCTCTGCCAACACAGTGTGAAGTGGTTGGCTTTTAATTTAGAAATGCACGCAGCAAATGAATCAGGTCAGTATCTTTCCTGTACATTTTTTTTAGAGTTTTCCAGTGTGTCTGAAGGCCTTGACAGTGACTTGAGAAATTGAATTGCTATAGTAAGGGAACAGCAGACAAGAACATATTCAGCACATCCTTTGTTTCCAAACTATGCTTTAAAATGGCAACTGGCAGATTTCCTTCAACAGCAACAAGAACCGAAGGAAAGATCAATGGACCTATAAAAAGCTACTGGCTAGAGTTCTGGCTAATAAGGGCTGAAATCCTTTTGCGCGCGTCTGTGTGTGCAATGGTGATTGTATCATCAGCAGTGGCCAATCACAGCTGATCAAAGGCTTCCTTTGGGAATTTCTGTGTGCACAAAACTTTGTGGCGTTGTGTATGAGTCACATGAACCCTGAAATCGCTTCTAATCAGCAGCAATCAATGGCAGCTTGCCACTAATTATGACAGCTTTTTAAAATTGCACATCTGGAACAGAGCTTTGTTTCATGATGTTACATTTATATAGAGCCTGGAAATGTTGGCTAAGGACTCTGAGAGTTTTAGACCCCAAAGTACCTTTTCTGCATACATATTCTGCTCTCCTTCCATCATGGGCTTCAAGGCACCATATGTGGAGCTCCAGCTGGTTCCCATCTGACCACACTTCAGGAAAACTGCTAGATCATGTCCCTTAGGAGCATTGATGCACAATCACACTCAGGTCATATATGGAGTATATTGGGAGGCCAGGCAGTTTTGGGAATTGTAGCCCATAAAACACAGATCTACACATCTCTAGCACAGAATGGAGCTCAGTTCTATGTGAATTTACACAGAATTAAACTCCAGTTTCAAGCATGTAAAACACACATTTTTGTTATATGCTGCCAACCAATGTAAAGCAATCCTAATAGGGTTTTTAAAGTATATAAGATAATTAAGGAGTGGATTTACTAGTGCCACCCCCTTGAGTTTCCATGGCCAAATGGGGATTTGAACCCAGGTCTCATTAATTTGAGTCTGTCACTCTATTCATTATACCTCACTGGCTGAGTACAGAGGACATGGCCATACGAGGAAGCCCAGAGGGCCTGGTGGAGACTCCAGGAGGGCAACAAGTGGCCAACGTCTGGTGTGGACCATTTTATTCAGCTGAATGGCATGTAACAGGGAAAGATAGTATTTTAAATCTGTGAAGATTCTCAGTCATTCAGGTGAGGTTATCTGGACATTGCCATGACTCAGATTACAGATAGCTTTTTAAAATTTATTTTACTAATGTTTTACTTGTTTTTAAACGTACAGGCAGGCAATCCAGAAATCCAGAGATTTCTGGGGTTGGGCCATCTGATTTACCAAAACTTGGTAGGATGCATGTAAAGAAAGAATAGGATTTTTCACTGCTATATTGTCCCCATGGCCATCTCTCCTGTTTTCTCCCATTGAAGCAAAGGGCAATAACTGCTCTTGTCAACTCTAGGACTAGTATAGATTATGGGCTCTTTGGGGAGCCTGTCCAAGAGTCTGGAGAACTATAGATGTATGGCATCAAAGAAGTGACATGGTTGTTTCCATGAGGGCTTGGAGGTGGGATCCAAAGTTTCAGCTCTTCCTCTAAAGACTGATCACTCTCAGTTCCATTTAAATCAGTGGAACCTAGAGAGGAACTGACTCACCAAATCACCAATGATTCAATGGGACTACACTAGTACAACTTACTATACTAAACAACAGGATTTGGGACCATGGGCCCTTTCTCTTTATGAAACAAAGTGAACAGAGAGAGAGAGAGAGAGAGCAGAGAATGATGGACTGATTGTTAAAAAAAAAAAGGAGGGAATCACTTCTCTCTACCCTAGACTTCAGTAGTCCATGGGATAAAGTAGCTTCCATTGATATGTTATGCAATTTGTTTAACTTGCATGAAACAATTCTCTTCTCAAAGGGCCAACAAAATACCTTGTCCTCTTGTGGGGAGAGAATAATTTTGCTGTTCTTCTTCCTTATGAAGGGACAAGGATAACATAAGCACAGATTTACAACCATATCGGGGCCCTTTGGCCTGTGCCATTAAATACTCATTACGTTTATTTTATTTGATTGACTTTACAATGCAACTGTTACTGTACATGTGTATTTAGCAATTCTCTGTATGTTTTATCCGGAATATTTAAACCCAATCAGTGCTGAAAGAAAGAATTGCCATTCACATACAAATAAGTCTGTCTTGAAGGGCGTATAGTATGTGTAACCTGCATAATGATCAATTGTAAACTGCCCAGAGAGTGCTTGAAATGCACTGGGGTGGTGTATAAGCAGCACACTTTGCTTTGCTTTGCTTTTTAAGCATCTCCAGTCTATTCTGGAAAAGAATTCAGTTCCCAGTGTGGTAGAAGTAGTTCTACAGGAGATACATTTAATTCAAATTCTTTGGTACAGTGGATAATGTCTCTGTAGTTTTTCTATTCTAATAGTGTGCTGGATTTGGGGTAAAAGTGTGATTTAAACAAGGGGATCCTTAATCGTATTTGCCATTTTCTCCACAGAGAATGACACAGATAGAGGGGAAACCAGAGAACAGATGTCAGTTAATAGTCATGAGATGGCCCCCATGAAGCTGCCAGACAAAAAGCGAGAAACTGACTTTCTCCTGCAATAAATTGCCTTGAAAAAGTCTTTTGGAAAAGGGTAAGGACAGAGTACTTTCAAATTCCCTAATTCGTTTGGACGAGAGCAGGATTTTCTTTGACATTCCCAAAATGGAAATGTAATGTGCAAATGTGTTTCAAAAATTAATTCCTGGCAGGTTAGATTCACACTTTTTTTCAGAAAAGGCACCTGTTCTGCTGCAGTGGCTCTTATTTTGTGAAGCTTTGCTTTTCAGACCATGAGTAACGCTAAAAAATCAAGTCAAATCTCCACAGTTTGGCATAAAAGGGAGCTCTTCAGGGTTCAGCCTGGTGGGTTCAGCATCACTGATGGGAAAAATATGCTCCTCAACAGCATTTTGAAGTCATTGCTAATTTTCTGTCAGTAATATCATATAGTCTGCATATTTTAAATTATTGTTTTAAATTATTGATGTTTCTTTAACCAATTTTCACTTCTGCTTCCCTTGAGTCTTATTCAGCTCTCTGTATTATATGTTCTGCATATGGGCTGATAAAGGGAAATAATATACACCTTTTCCCATAGGAAACTATGCTGTTTCTCCATATTCTCCATATTCTTTCATAGCCTTTTGTCCAGATTGTTGTCCATCTGAACAACCATACGCTGTGGCAGAAGCATTTTTATTCGAATTATTATTATTATTATTATTATTATTATTATTATTATTATTATTATTATTATTATTATTATTATTATTATTATTCACAATTTCCATGGTCAAAGCTGTAATCTCTAAAGCACAGACTACCCTTTTTCTAAAATTCTTCGTATGCTTCGGGGCCAATGTATATTTGCAATATGACCTCTGGTGCTGTTTTCTTTCTGAATCCAGCCTGAACATTTTTCACTCCATATATGGCAAAAGGTTTTGTTGTACAATCTTAAGCCTCACCTTGCTGGCATTAATGAAAAGATCCCATAGTTACTGCACTCTTTCTCATCCTCTTTCTTTGAGGCTGGGATGTATATTGAATATTTCCAGTATGGGAACCATAGTTTTATTTTCCATATTTGTTGGCATGTTATTATTAGGATCTGGTAGATTCTGTCTCTTTAAGTTGAAACAGTTTTACTGGTATCTCATCTATTCCTGTTAATGTATTATTTATTTCTTCTGATTGCTTTGCTCTCTCTCTCGCTCTCAATCTGTGTGTGTGTGTGTGTGTGTCTGTGTTTCACTTTCTAAAATTCAGAAAATCCTTAATCAAAAGGTTCTTCTTTGAAAGAATCTGTCATCCTTTAATCTTTTCTGCATAGTTCTTCAGTATGTTGTTTCCATCTTTCATTTATTCCCTGAAAAAAAGGGTATCAGGCACAGAATATGTGTGTTACTTTTAATGGGACAATAGAAAAATCAAAGAACCTTTTTATCCCCATGGAAACCTTCTTCCTTTTTCCATTCTTGTGCATCTTTCTCTGTGATGAACATTCTGCTCTATGCATAGAGAATGAAGGATTCATTTGCATGCCAGAATAAGTGATAATGAATTAACTGCTTTTTAAAGTCTACTGTGAAGATGAGAGATCGACTCATTTTACATTTCATCTGCCCTCTGGTGATGCTCAAACACTGCTGTCTTTCATCATTCAATCTCTAAAGGCCCAGGCCATCGACTGGTGGCATCATTCATTAGATGCTTTGACATGTACACTGTCTGATCAGCACACAGTCAAGAAAGGCTACATTTCAACAGGTGCCAGAGAGGAGGCAGGGGCCAAAATCTTATTGCAAGAGATTATATGCATAAGGGGAATGGCACAAGCGGGTTTTGCAAAGTTTTGGTCATCTGTCACATGTTTGTGTGCAACTGTACGGGAAGCTGAGTGTGCCACCAGAGCGCCTGACAGATAGCTGGCCTAAAGATGTCCTATTGCTTGCATGAGGGCTGGTTTATGCCGCTTGATTTGTGCAGGATTCTGGTCATGGATAACATAGGATGGTAGGCCAATACTAGTTGCTTTAAGATCAAAGTGCAGTTGTAAGGACAAAAAGGTCTAAAAATTACCCTTTTTAAAACAACAATAACTTGCAGAATCTATGCTGGAACATGGATTCTGGGAATTGTATGCCAAGAAAGTAACTTTTTTCAACTTTTAACAAATACTGTTGCCTCTGTGTGTGTGTGTGTGTGTGTGTGAGAGAGAGAGAGAGAGAGAGAGAGATATGCTGTCAAGTTGGAACAAACTTATAGTGACTTTCAAGGTGAGATAGTTAGAGATTGGTTTTACCAGTTCTGCTCCCCCAGTGAGTTTCCATGACTGACAGTGATTCAGACCCTGTTCTCCAGAGTTCTAGTCCATCACTCTGTCCACTACTATTGTTTTTGTTTGGGTGATACATGATTAACTGATGAACAAAGGAGTCCACTTCTGTGATTTCCCCTTGCTTGGTCTCACTTTGTGAATGGTAGTGAGCAAAAGAGAGTCTCCTGTAGACCAGCCATTCTCAATGGGGCCCATATTCCACCCTGGCACATTTGGAGGCCCTGGAACATTTGAAGGGGGCCACAGACTGGAAATAATTATTCATACACTTCCTTATAAGATTCGTTATGTGGCTTATACAATCCTGATTTTGCCTATATTTTATTCATATTGTGTTCTTGGCCTTGGCCAAAAAAAGATCTTGACTGCTGCCATTGGAGTTGTCAACACTCAGGCTACCCTTTGTTACATAAAGCTTGCCATATTGTGCGGCAACATCAGACCATCTCCTGGCATTTTGAATCATGTATACAGAAGCACAATATTCCACATTCTTAAACCGGAGGATTTTTAAAAGAATCAAAGTACACACTTGCTGCCATAAGTGACTTGCACTGTTCGTAAGATGTTATCTCCAAATTTGGATAAAGCCAGGTTTCTCTTATCCAGATCCAAGATTCTGTCTTAAAGATCCTATTTGTACTCATGCTGAAGCACATTTTATACCACATTTTATATCACTAGCATTTCCCCTCATTTCTAAAGAGGAAATACAGACCTAAGTGTTCATCTTGGACTGTGACGTAATCTTCCTGCTAGGGTCAGAGTCATTAATATTCAATTTGCCGTTGAGTTTGCTCATCTTTTTTCTTTTTCTTCATACTCTAATCAATCTTCCTTAAATTAACCTTCCTTACTTCTCTCTGAAATGTGACACTGTTTGGAAGTGCAAAGTTGCAGCTGTGTTGCACCAACAAGGAGTCGTATGAAGCACTTGCCTTCATTGCACACATTTCAACCTTTTTTTAAAACCAGGATGAACACACATTGTAATTATACTTGTCTTAGCACCATTCAGCTTATGTGTAAGTAGAACATAATTACACCTTCATTACAGGTTTCTCAGTTGCAGTAATTTCTCCACCAGGAGGGCCACCATGTTGTCATCTCAAATATTTTTGTAATCTGTTTTTCAAGGGGGAGCTTAGCATCCGTAAATCCTTAATCTTGAGTCTGTTTCAAACCCCTCCCCCCCACCCTTATATCAAGCAATGACTTTCACATCCCCATAGCAATATGTTAGCACCATTGCCTTGAAGTGGATCAAGAGGATGGCATCTAGCAATATTTAATTGGCATGATAAAAGCGGGAGTAAAGACTCCCCTTCCTTTGCTGATCTTCAAATACAGACTTCAAAGGAGATTTTTTCCCCCTTGATTTCCACAAAAGAAGGAGGTTTCAGCAGGCATGTGGAACTGCTGTCAAGAAGAATGAGAATTTAAAATTCTCAGATGGCTTAGATTAGAATGAGCCGCACACAACTGATTCCTTGTGTATTTTGTGGTTTGGCTACTTTCCATGCGTCATCTTCAGTTGTTTCCTCTGCTGCCTCGCTCTCTGCATTGTATACAACAGTAGCTCCCTAGCTGTGACTCACAGACTGCTCATGGGCAGCAAGGAGACTGCAAGCAATCCGTATAAGAGTGTGCTGACTGGTCAGGGAAACCCTAATCTGCAGGTGGACCAAAATGAAATGAACAAGTCATAGAGAGAAAGCAAGATGGAATGGTGGGTCCAATCCTTTTGTCCCTAGGCACATCATGAGAAGGCAGGATTCTTTAGAAAATGCTGGTAAAGGTAGAACACAGCAAGAAAAGAGGGAGACCAAATGCAAGATGGTCTTACTCCCTAAAGCAGTGATGGTGAACCTTTTTGAGCCCAAGTGCCCAAACTGCAACACAAAATCAACTTATTTATTTCGAAGTGCCAACACTGCAATTAAAACCCAAATGCTGAGGTTTTAGTTTAGAAAAACAACTGCTCCTGCACTGCAAGGGTTAAATGCTTGTGTTTTTTTTTTCCTATGGGCGGTATTAACAAAGAAATACTTCCTGGTCCTCCAATCCCCCATTGGGCTAGACTGGTCATGGTTGCCATTGCACCCCTCTGCTGAACCACTGCACCAGCAGAGGGGAGTGCCAAAATCTGGGATCGGAGGACGGGTAAGTAATTCTCTATGGCGACTTATGGCTCGTGTGCCCACAGAGAGGGCTCTGTGTGCCAGCTGTGGCACGCGTGCCATAGGTTCGCCATCACTGCCCTAAAGGAACCACATTCTTGAGTTGACAAGAGCTAAGCAGGTCAGTTGAGAACAGGAATATTTTGGAGATGGCTCATTCACAGGGTCACCATAAGGTGGAACTGACTTGACAGAACATAACGACAACAACAAAGTGCACTGTGATCAGCACAATATGTTTGTCGGAATGCTGGACTGTGACAGGAAGCAAACTGCTGATCCTAATATGAAGCTGCACCCATTGTGAAGGCACTCCTCCCATCATATACCTAAAATATATATAGAATGCCTATTCAAAAAAAAAAAAAAAATCCTCATCCCAGCAGCATGCAATACCACAAGCGGAACAAACGATAGTAGCTTCTGAATCAAAGGGCAGTCTCTCTACAGAACCAACTCCTTTTCTTGACTGCTGGTTCTGAGGAGGGTCCTCCGAACCAAAGCATGATGGGAGGATGAGGTTGCATGTGTTCCAAAACAGGAGTGTTGACAGACATGGGGGGGGGGGGGCAGCAGCCCTAAGCCCAGGGCAGTGGTGATGGCAGCAGGAGAGAGACACATTGACCACCCCCAGTATCCGATTGCCTAAGACCTCAGTGGGCCTATCCAATCCATCATTAAGAAGACTGTGCAGAGAGACCGGTGCTTTTGTTTGAGCCTCTGCTATTGGGAGTGATATGAATCTCACAGACTCTCACGCTCAGAGTTAAATTGATGAAAATATTCCTCTTTTTTATTTCCCTGCAGTGCAATTTTTCTGTACAAGGTTTTGTGGTTTTGTGGTTTTCTACTGAGAAGCTTTGTAAGGTATCTTATTGGATTTCTCAGCAGATGTTTCATTAAGATGGTTTTTTCTTTCTTTCTTGAAGAAAGCCAAAGAGGCACAGGATTATTACAATTCCTGCGCAAATTGTGCCTGTCCTGGGCAGGATCTAACTGTACAGAATGAAAGGAATGCCAAGGGATGCCAGATTTTTACAGTTCCTGCACAGAATGGCCTCTTTTCCTGAACAGGACTCCCTGGAAAAGGTGTTAGGCTGCAGAGGATTTAGCATTTGCCTCTGCTGGAAATAGGGAAAAAATGAAAGGAAAAAAGGGAGGAAAATGAGCCTGCATTCTCATTTCATATGAAGCAAGGAAATCTTGCAGCTATAGGGTGAAGTCTCATTGGGGAATCTTGCCATGGTAAAACTGAGAAAACTGCCAAAAATAGATAGATAGATAGATGACAGACAGACAGATTTTTGCAAAGATGTGTCACACCTCTAACAAATAGTTCTATAATTTGAGTGCTTAGGCTCCCCCAAATTAAGTGCAAACAATACCAGTTATGTTCAGTGTCCTACTGAGTATTTTTCTGAGCTGGGTAAGGAGTGTGCAGCTTGCACAAGTATTGCCATGCCATGAGTGATGATCTCCTTGAAGACATCTTCAATTTATCTCTGCTTGTGTGTAGTGTCAACACTTGCGCAAGTAGTATAGTACCTACGCTACAACAATGGCAGGACATGGTACACAGCAGATGTTTAACAAGATACTTACCATATATGCTTAGGTCCACAAAGGAGCATCATTAAGTGCAGTGATCATCTCCAAAGATTCCCCTTTCCATTGGCGCTTAAATCAATGTTCCTGCACATTAGTAGCTATTAACATGGGGCAAAGGTAGTGTTGCACTGGGCATGCTCATCAGTTTGAGCAAATAGTTGAACAACAGATTGTTAGACATTGGGGAACTCAATTAACTTCATCAAATAATAAGATGAAGTAACTGGAGAAATTAAAATCTATTGAGAATTTTGCCAGGGAGCACTTCTTAAGCATCTCTAGCTATAGAGGTATGACTTTATTGCACTGTATTGTATAGTATTCTGTACATACCCTGATTTCTTCAAAGGAGCCTCAGGGCAGAGTGGTTAAACTGCAGTACTGAAGTCAAGACTCTGCTCACGACCTGAGTTCAATTCCCATGGGCTCAGGTAGCTGACTTGAGGTTGACTCAACGTTCCAAGATCAGTAAATTGAGTACCCAGCTTGCAGGGAGAGACAATGTGTAGTCTGCATAATTACCACCCAGAGACTGCTTTAAGTGCCACGGGGCAGTATATAAACAGCACGCTTTGTTTTGCTTTGCTTCTCCACAAACCATGGGACTCGAGATATCTAGTAATAAAATCAAATAAAGCAATTGAAAAGTAACAGTCATAATCTTGTTGGTATTCCTGTAAGGAATGTGTAAGTTGCTGTGGCCAACCGGGGCTAATTGACAGGGTGCTAGTGCACATCCTGATTGTTATGTGCTGCAAAGTTTGCTTCTTGCAACCCTCTGAATTAACTACCTCAAAGACATCCTACTAATAATGCATCTCAGGTTTTGGAAACTAAATTGAGGCTTCCTTTATTGAAACAATCCATCCCATGTTAGTTCTTTCTCTTTCCCACCGGTTTCATATTTTCAGAGCATTATTGTCTTATTCAGAGAGTCTTGTCTCCTCATAATGTATCCAACACATGTTTCCTATAATGATGTGCACACATTTAATCGTCATCATCTTAGAACTGCAGAACTAGAAGGGATCCTACAGATCAAGTCCAGCCCCTGTCAAGGAGGCAAAGTGGGGAATCAAACTCCCAACCTCTGACTCCACAGCCAGATACCTAAACCACCGAAATATCCAGCAGTTCTCAATAATCTTACAACTGCAGAGCTGGAAGGGATCCTATGGGTCATTGAGTCCAGCCCCTGTCAAGGAAGAACATTGGGGAATCAAACTCCCAACCTCTGGTTCCACAGCCAAATACCTCAACCACTGAGTGATCCAGCATAGAGTAGTAATATTTAAGTGAATTTGTTAAACTAAGCAGAACCTGTAAGCCTGGTCCAACCCTCAGTGGGCCTCCCACCTTGACACCTCGAATGGCAGCTTTTACCACCTGTCATTCCCCACTAGTTTGGGGAAATGTCGAGGATGTTGGCAAGGCAATGGGGGTGCCAAAGAGAAAAATGTAGGTGTGGCAGCGCAGGGGAGGGACTAATTAAGGAATGGTCAAGGAGAGAGGAGCAGGCAGACCTGTGGGCTAACACGGTGGGTTTGAAGGCCTGTCAGGCAGAGGCTACACAACCTGAAAGAGGGCAGCTGGAGTCACTCACAATGAGATAACAAAGAAAAACAAAATGGGGGAGGCTATCTAAATAATGATATGTCTTCCTCTTCCTCTTGCACCTCAAACTGGTTGGCTGCAAGGGAATATATATCCTGTGTGGTGACCTTACACTGATCCCTCCATAGCACCTCAGTGGTTGGAATGTCCAGGGGAGATCTTGGTGGGGGGGGGGAGAGGTTTATAAGCCCCTTTCCATTGATTAAAGCATTGATGTGTACATTTTTGAATGATACATACTTGTTTGCACCTTTTGCAATGTTACACATGTTTTTGTGCGCTTTCTCCGAAACCGAACAGAGCTTTTTTCAGCCACCTCTAGAAATTAGAGGCAAGCTGTCTCCTGTTGGACTGGTAGTCTCAGGAGATACAGAATGGGTATTTCAGTATCAAAACCCCAAATCCCCATCTATCTCTCACCCACCTCGGTTGGGCACCTACTGTAATAGAAAGCTAAACAGTAATTATGGAAGGGAGTTCATGGAAGTCCTGTTGAGTTCTCCAGTCTGCTGCCATCCTGTGAAGACCTGGGGGACAAGCTCGGTTTCCACTGCTTGTTAAAAGGGTTGGCTGAACATCAGTCTATAAATAGTAGCTGCAGGAGGATTCATATTTAATTTCCCCCCCTCCTTTCTTTTCGTTTTCATTCTGAACTCGGCGAGTGTATCTGACATCTTTCTTTGTCTTGTGCTTTCCTTCTCTGAGCAGAGTGGATTCAATAAGGAACTAAAGACAAGCTTTCTGAAGGCTTTACCAAGGAGCCTTTTGAAATGAAGACTTAGTGTGCTAGCACACACAGCTCATTTTCATCTTATTGAAGCTTCTTTCCATTTCAGCCTGTGACTAAATCTTTGTCAAGGAAATCTTAGCCACTCCAGTCAGAGTGGTGAACTAACTCTTCTTTGTAGGCTGTAAAAACCGATATCCTGTGCAGAAGTTCCCATCTATTATGGTCATCAGTAGTGGATGGTGTCCATTGGGAATGGTAAGGCTAGGTGGAAGGGAAGCCAAATTAATTAGGGCTAATTAGTATTGATGTTGCTCCCTTCTTCCTCCATTGCTCCTCCTGAGCATTCAGCATTCATATAACTGAAGAATAATCTCTTGTGCTGGTTCGGTAGGTGTCCATATTACTGTACTTGATTCTCTATGCTAGGGGGCTATGTGATCTCCTATCACCCTTTCTATTCATCGGGTTAGGGGGCAGTGGACCAGCCCCCATGAAGAATCAGTGAAATTCAGTGCCAAGGCTGACCCAATCAGTGGACAGAGTGAGGCAACTGCCTCAGGTAGCAGATGTTGGAGAGGCTGCATTGGCAGACACCAGTTCCCTCAGGACTGACTGCTCTTGCTACAGGACTCATCCTGCACCCCCTCCTAGCCACAGATGTTGGAAGGATGTGGTTCCATTGCCATTACAGGAGTCAATGTTAGAGATGTGCATGGTGATTTTTTTTCTTTGTATTTTCTTTCATTTTGATTTTTGGGGGGGGGGGGTACATCTTTTGTTTTTGTATTTTTTGTGCATCAGTCCTTTTGTTTTTACATGAAAGGGAAAGTCTTTTTCCAGTTTCCAAAGAAGCAGAGCCAGGACAACAGAAAATCAATCTACTCCAAAAACAGGCAACAGCACATGAGAAAATTAAAAAAAGATAAAACAATAGTATGCGTGCATTGCCATCCACCCAGCACAGTAGACCTTCTGGGCTTGCAGCACAAATGGGGAAAAAAGGCACGAAAGCAGCCAGCCAGACACTCACCAAAGCAGCCAACACCCACTCACCAAAGCAACCAACAACACAATACCAAGAACAACAAGAGTGCCAACAGTAACGATCACCCACACCCTTCAGTGGCACACTGGCAGAGTTAAAAAATCAACACCCCTGGCCCACACACACCCCTGAAGCAAACAAAACAGTCCCCCAACAACCACTGACATATACATATTTAATACAATAAATGAACAATAAATTTATCAAATAACAATTTTTCAAATGCAGTCAAACAAATAAAGTACCTCTCCACACAGGGAAAAATAGTGAAATAAAAAAGAAGAAGAAAAGCAAGCAAATAAAGGCCAAAAATGCAATCAAAACTCCTCCCAAACCAAATCTGTTAGAATGTGGGAGATGTCTTGCCTCATTACCACTTGATGTGAAAAAAGATTTCCCTAAAGAAATCAGAGTAAATCCAAAAAACAATCCCAGGGAGACTCACTGGTACTGGCAGGCTCCACAACAACAACAATAGTAATCAAAGAAATGGGGGAGAAATTTCCTCCAAAAATCAGGACAATATGGCAAGAAAGGAGAGGATCCAAGATGGAGGGAAGCAGGCAGCTAGGTAGCAGCTGAAGATCATGGAACCCTGAGTTCAGCACACAGTAATTGCACAACTGAAGTAAACAGAGCACTTCTCAATGGATTCCAGACCATTTTACCAATTCAAAGTTCCCACTTCCCTTTAGTTGTTCTGACTGGCTACTGAAACCCCTGTGGCACTATTGGATGCAAAATTTCTTAGGTAATTAGACAGATAAAGGGCACTGAAAGGTTATGTAAAAATGGGTACATGAATAAAATATTAAACTGTCATGTACCCCTCTTTTGTAAACATGAATCATTCTTGTTTTAGAGGCTCTCTTTTGACACTCACTGAAGGAACATTAATTGCATGAAAGAGATATTCTTTTGTGTTTTGAATCTTTCATCTGAGTCAACATATCAGCCCAGTCAGCTTTTGTGTGTGAAATGGGGACCAGGCTCCATGTCATTCTTCACCTCAGGCAGGAAATTGTTCCATGTCATTTCCATAAGTACTCCAGTTGCTCCTCCTAATGTCTCATGTCTCCTAAACATTAATTATCAATAGGCCCAACTATGGCCTTAGGGGGACTCTCTTTGAGATACAGTAGGACTCCTTTATCCATAGGATCAGTAGCCGCTGATTCACTTATCACAGTCTGAATTTTTAAAAAATATATTAAAAGAAAAATCCCCCAAATATATATTTCTAATGATGAAGTTCCCGGAACAGGCTGCTAGAGGGAGGCAGAGACCATGCTCTTGGTGTTCGCTAGACAAATACATTTCTATTAAGTCATTACCAGAATGGGCCACCAGAGGAAACTAGAGACCATGCTATGTATAGCGTTTGCTATTATAATCCAGCATCTGTGGAGGGACCTGGAATTGATCCCCTGCGTATATGGGGGGGGGGGGGGGGTCCTACTCTATATCCAATTCAGGTATTTACAGTAGGTTGGACAGTCAGTGGTATTAATCAGTAGTATTAATTCATATAAATGTATTTGTTTCTTGCTGTTACTATTTTGGAGATCTTGTGGGAGAAATAAACAAGCTCCCTGGCAAATGTATGCCTACCTACCTAGTTTGCAGCCAGAGCTATCTCTGATGGCAAAAAGGATGAAACTGAAACTGTCCTACTTTGGGCACATCACGAGAAGGCAAGATTCTCTGGAAAAGACAATAATGCTGGGAAAAGTTGAAGACAGCAGGAAAAGAGGGAGGCCAAATACAAGATGGATCGACTTCCTAAAGAAAGCTCCGGCCTCGGGTTTACAAGAGTTAAGCAGGGCTGTCAAGGGCAGGACATTTTGGAGATCTGTCATTCATTGAGTCACCATAGGTCAAAGGTGACTTGATGGCACATAACAACAACGCCTGAGTCTTACTCCATTGCAGTGGGTGCCGCCCCACTGGCAATAAAAACTACAGTTAAATGAGTTTTAGCCTTATTTACATCAATTTGTAAAATCCCGGGCACATGATGCCAAGGTGAAATTGATTTATTTGGGCTGCAAAGAGAGTGTTTTTCAACTGGCCAGCAGGGGCCTTTAAAAATGCTTCGCTTCTAAATCAATTTAATTCAGTGTGGCTTTTATGCATATGAATGCTGCTGGCATTTTAATTTGTGCCCATGTGGATTTTGGGTGGCGGGGGCCGTGTTGTTTTTCCTTTTTTTTTTTATTCTTACAATGTTTATTGCTGCATTATTTCATCAATACATTCGCCATTACAACCAGTTACTCCATTCTCTGCATTAGGTTCATGGAGGAGCCAGCAGAGCAGCAGAAGACCAGTGGGTGCAGAGTGGGTGCAATGTAGGCACAGATCCAGAGTGCCAGGACAGAAAGGATGGTCTGTGCACCAGGAGCATTGCTGTGCAAAGCAGCTGACCATTCCGCTGACCCCGGATACTGTTTAAGCCCACTCAGCAGCTGAGCAGTGTGCCAGGAGGCACAGAACGGGTGCATTGGACTCCGAAGACAGATGGCACACTAGAAGTGCGGGAGGTCTGATAGCCAGCTGACCAGCTCTAGAGGATTCCCCTTGCTGGAAGTGCCAGCACCAGGTGACTAGTGGGGGTGTGAACTCAACTTGCAGGCTGCCCCCCCCCCCCGTCCTCCAAGAAGCAGCATCCAGGAGGGTGGTGCAGGAGCTGAGGCTACCGCTTCAGCTCCTTTCCTGCTGAACCTGTTGGAAGCTTCACCCCACTCCATTCCCATTTTTCCATCATTAATTGGCTGGGGTCACCTCTCCGGTGTTTTCCCTGTGGTTTCTAGTGACTATTATGACACCAGGTTGTACCTTGTAGACATTTGATTTAGCGATGTATCACTTTAAAAAAAATTAAAGTCTTTAAGAACGGCATGCTCCTAAAACAGAAAGGAAATGAGTCAATTTCACCAATGTAGCTGCCAAAACTGGCTTTAACTACCAAATATATCAATTTAATTTCAATCAAAGTGAACATGGCTACCAATTTATATACCACCTGACTTGAACCCAATATTAAAAAGTGGGAATAGGAATTGATTTAAATTGCCAGGGAGACTGTACCCTAAGTTTATCTAATATGAATTCATATTCTTCTCTGCTTACATGTGCTCTAACTTCCCTTCCCTTTCTCTACTGGGACCACTATTCAGGAAATTACAAATTTCTCTATGGAACTCAGAGAGAACCAGTAAGTATGGTTTTCTCCTCCATTCACAAAACCCGGCGAGATAATCTGGGATGAGAGAGAGGCTGGCCAGCACAAGGACACTCTGTACTTCTTAAAGCTCCATACATATTTATGGTCCAAAAGGAAATAATAATTGCTAACATTTGTTATCCTTCCTTGATCCATACATTGCAGAATAAGCTATTTAGCCTTTAGAATTCATCCAGAGTTCTTACAAAGGGCAGAATTATGTCACATTTGAAGAATGGCACAGATACTTTGCTGGGAGCTTTTCTGAAGAATACAAAATTCAAGGCTACATGACATGAAAAGCTGATGACTATTTTTAACAGTTCAATCTCATTTTGTGTTCTGGAGCAGTCAAGCAAATGCCAAGACTTGTCATTTTACACTAAAAGTTATTGTCTAGCCCCATAACATTTTTACTTTTAGAAAAAATTTAAAAAGAAGAATGTGTCATTCACACATTAAAACTTCTTTCTTGACGATGATTCATGAGTCATGTATGCCAAAGCATTTGCAATTAATCCAATTCTGTCTTTTTAAAATGGATCAAGATTATGGGAAAGGTAAACAGCTTCAGAAGTAGTAAGTGTAATTTCTCTATGTGTGTAGCTGTACATCCCTGTGCTCTGGCTGAGGGAGACAAATTTCAGGCATGTAAAGTATCTGTTCACTTTACAATACAAATTTTATACAAATGCTTTTATACATTTTTTTTATTTCAGCTGTATTTTTAGCCATTTTGAAAGTCCAGTGTGAACAGAAAAATGGTATATAAATTGTTTTAGACAAGCACACAATTGAAACATTCGCCTCCTGTTTCCTCTGTTGCGATGGTTCTTATCTCCTGCCACAGGAGCAGTGAAAGCTGTATTTAATTGATTCAGACCATTGGTTTGTCCTGTCAACTAAAAAGTATGGTCAGGATTCTGACCATATTTCTGTCACCTTTTACTTTTGCTTCTTGCCTGTCCTCAAGAATTTTAAGTGTTTCTTCCATCATCCACCCAGATTTTTGTTTTCTATTGACTACAGGCATAGTCATACTTCCCCTTCACAGATTGCTGCCTTGTTGTGGTGAAGGGGCTTGAGTAATTCAGAGAAGCTATGGTCTATGATGTGCAGGGACACCCAAAACGGACAGGTCATAGTGGAGAGTTCTGATTAAATGTGATCCACCTGGAGCAGGAACTGATTTGGATTCCTTCATTGAGCAGGAGGTTGGACATGATGGCCTTATAGCCCCCTTCCAACTCTATGATTCTATGATGGTATGAAAACCATCACACCTTAAAACATTGGTTCCCAAATTTTTCAACATAATGGACCCTTTTTGATTCCAGGGGGAAAAAACAAGTACCTGGATGATGTAGACTGTCCTTTACATCATCTGGCCTCATTCTAACTCAAAATCTCATGCCTTGCCTTGGGTTTACATCACAGTTTGAGACCCAATTCACACAAGGCTCTGGTTGCACAAAGAAAAAGGAAAGACACTACAATACACTAATTGGTGTTAGCAAGTCATCCTTGGGAATCACAACTCCAAGTGCTGCAAACCCAACTTTATCTACACTAGGGGTGCAGGACAGAGTTTTTAAAAGTTACTTTTTTTGGATGACAACTCCCAGAATTTCCCATAAATCAAATGGAACATGCAGGAGAGATGAGCATAAACCACACCATCTCATCACTACATGACTCCACCGTGTTTGGGTGCTTTGAGTTCTTTCTTTCCACCTAATTACTGAAACCGGAATTGGGTTGGGCTGCATAAAACAATAGAGTTCAGTGAGGCAAAAAAAGGGAATGGGTGGATTTTGCCTCCTGCCAGCATGTGCTTCTTTTTGTGTAAATACACAAGCTTCCCTCTCCCATGTTACATACAAAAAGGGGCAGATGTGTGTATAAAATACACTTTGTTTCCAAGGCTGGTTTGTTTTTCCTGTATCCACCCCAATTGCTTTGAAAGTCCATTGCCAGCTGAGGGAAGCAAACATATTGCCGGATAATACAGCATCTGAACTTATGGCTGGGAAAGAGAAGGCATGAGGGTGGGAATGAGTCTTCCAAGGGCAGACTGCTTGGAGCTGATAACATGTTCTTGGCTGGCATTTTTAAGCTGGAGGAATCAAGGTATTGTTCTCCATGTTTCCAGCCAACTAATGCCCATAGAATTGCCTATGCTTCACAATTCAGTAAGAAATAAACTGTTCCTAGCGCAGGAGCCAGCCAAATGTTCCTGATGAGTCTGGTGCTCTATTTGCCTTCAGTATGAGTAGCCTGTAATGGGATACAATCTCAAAAATGATAGAATGATTTCAATACGAATCCAAGACAGACCTTTCAACATCACAGTAATCCAAGTTTATGCACCAACCACCGATGCTGAAGAGACTAAAATTGACCAATTCTATGAAGACTTACAACACCTTCTAGAACTGACACCAAAGAAAGATGTTCTTGTCATTATAGGGGACTGGAATGCTAAAGCAGGGAGTCAAGAGATAAAAGGAACAACAGGTAAGTTTGGCCTTGGAGTTCAAAACAAAGCAGGGCAAAGGCTAATAGAGTTTTGTCAAGAGAACAAGCTGGTCATCACAAACACTCTTTTCCAACAACACAAGAGGCGACTCTACACATGGACATCACCAGATGGGCAATACCAAAAACAGATTGATTATATTCTCTGCAGCCAAAGATGGAGAAGCTCTATACAGTCAGCAAAAACAAGACCTGGAGCTGATTGTGGCTCTGATCATCAGCTTCTTATAGCAAAATTCAAGCTTAAACTGAAGAAAGTAGGAAAAACCACTGGGCTAGTCAGGTATAATCTAAACCAAATCCCTTATGAATACACAGTGGAAGTGAAGAACAGATTTAAGGAACTAGATTGGGTGGACAGAGTGCCTGAAGAACTATGGATGGAGGCTTGTAACATTGTACAGGAGGCAGCAAAAAAAACTATCCCAAAGAAAAGGAAATGCAAGAAAGCAAAGTGGCTGTCCAACGAGGCCTTACAAATAGCAGAGAAGAGAAGGGAAACAAAATGCAAGGGAGATAGGGAAAGCTACAGAAAATGGAATGCAGACTTCCAAAGAATAGCAAGGAGAGACAAGAGGGCCTTCTTAAATGAACAGTGCAAAGAAATAGAGGAAAATAATAGAAAGGGGAAAGCCAGAGATCTATTCAAGAAAATTGGAGATATTAAAGGAACATTTTGTGCAAAGATGGACATGATAAAGGACAAAAATGGTAGGGACCTCACAGAAGCAGAAGACATCAAGAAGAGGTGGCAAGAATACACAGAAGAATTATACCAGAAAGATCTGGATGTCCCAGACAACCCAGATAGTGTGGTTGCTGACCTTGTGCCAGACATCCTGGAGAGTGAAGTCAAGTGGGCCTTAGAAAGCATAGCAACCAACAAGGCCAGTGGAGGTGATGGCATTCGAATTGAACTATTTAAAATCTTAAAAGATGATGCTGTTAAGCTGCTACACTCAATATGCCAGCAAGTTTGGAAAACTCAGCAGTGGCCAGAGGATTGGAAAAGATCAGTCTACATCCCAATCCCAAAGAAGGGCAGTGCCAAAGAATGCTCCAACTACCGTACAATTGCACTCATTTCACACACTAGCAAGGTTATGCTCAAAATCCTCCAAGGCAGGCTTCAGCAGTATGTGGACCGAGAACTCCCAGAAGTACAAGCTGGATTTCGAAAGGGCAGAGGAACTAGAGACCAAATTGCTAACATGCGCTGGATTATGGAGAAAGCCAGAGAGTTCCAGAAAAACATCTACTTCTGCTTCATTGACTACACAAAAGCCTTTGACTCTGTGGACCACAGCAAACTATGGCAAGTTCTTAAAGAAATGGGAGTGCCTGACCACTTTATCCATCTCCTGAGAAATCTATATGTGGGACAGGAAGCAACAGTTAGAACTGGATATGGAACAACTGATTGGTTCAAAATTGGGAAAGGAGTACGACAAGGCTGTATATTGTCTCCCTGCTTATTTAACTTATATGCAGAATACATCATGCGAAAGGCTGGACTGGATGAATCCCAAGCCGGAATTAAGATTGCCGGAAGAAATATCAACAACCTCAGATATTTATTTATTTATTTATTTAGATTTTTATCCCACCCATCTAGACCAAGGGTCTACTCTGGGCGGTTTACAAATTTAAAAACAATAAAACCAAAAACCAAAAAGTCCAAGATGGCGAAGTTTAAATAATTAAGATATGGCAGGAGGGAAAGCCTGGCCAGATAGCCAGGTTTTAAGTTTATTCCTGAAGACACCCAGAGAGGGAGCCAGGCGGATCTCCACTGGCAAGTTGTTCCAAAGGCGAGGGGCCACTGCCGAGAAGGCCCTACTCCTTGTTCTTTCCTTCTGGACCTCCCTTGGCGTTAGGCCCCTCAGCCGCCCGGCCTGGCTGGAATGAGTGACTCTGGCAGAACTGGGTGGGAGAAGGCGCTCTGCCAGATATCGAGGTCCTAAACCGTTTAGGGCTTTATATGTAATCGTAAGAACTTTGAAATCAACGCGGAAACAAATGGGCAGCCAATGCAAGGTGGCCAGCTTGTGGGAAATATGTTGGTACCTTTTCACCCCAGTCAGGAGTCTGGCCGCCACATTTTGTACCATCTGAAGTTTCCGCGTCAGTCTCAAAGGCAGCCCCACGTAAAGCGCATTACAGTAGTCTAATCTTGAGACTACGAGCGCATGGACCAACGTAGTGAGCGCCCCCACATCAAGATAGGGACGCAGCTGGGCAATCCGCCGAAGGTGGAAATGTGCGGAACGGACCACTGACGACACCTGGGTCTCCATGGTGAGCGCCGGGTCCAGATGTACACCCAAACTGCGAACCTCACTCTTGGTGGTAAGAATCACCCCCCCCCAAAGGAAAGGGAGTTTCCCAGACCACTGATGTCTGGGACACCCACCCGAAGGACCTCCGTCTTGCCCGGATTCAGCCTCAGTCCATTCACCTGCATCCATTGCTGAACAGCCCCCAGGCAGCGCCCAAGGGACGAAACAGCATCCACTGTTGTTGGAAAAAAGATGTAGAGCTGAGTATCATCAGCGTACTGATGACATGAAGCCCCACATCCCCTGATGACCCCTCCCAGCGGCTTCATATAGATGTTAAACAGCATTGGAGAGATAATCGAGCCGTGCGGAACCCCACAATTGAGGCTCCACGGGGCCGAGAAACTCTCTCCAATCTGCACTCTCTGGGGACGGTCCTCCAAGAAGGAACGGAGCCAGGCAAGAGCAAGGCCACCGATTCCCAACTCGGAGAGCCTCCCGAGGAGAATACCGTGGTCGACGGTATCAAAGGCGGCTGAGATATCGAGGAGGACCAGCAGAGACATTTTGCCCCTGTTGGCCTCCCTCAATAGGTCATCAAACAGGGCGGATGTTTGATCTGCAAACAGATATGCAGATGATACCACTCTGATGGCAGAAAGTGAGGAGGACTTAAAGAACCTCTTAATGAGGGTGAAAGAGGAGAGTGCAAAAAATGGTCTGAAGCTCAACATCAAAAAAACTAAGATCATGGCCGCTGGTCCCCATCACCTCCTGGCAAATAGAAGGGGAAGATATGGAGGTAGTGACAGATTTTACTTTCTTGGGCTCCATGATCACTGCAGATGGGGACAGCAGTCATGAAATTAAAAGACGCCTGCTTCTTGGGAGGAAAGCGATGACAAACCTAGACAGCATCTTAAAAAGCAGAGACATCACCTTGCCGACAAAGGTCCGCATAGTCAAAGCTATGGTTTTTCCAGTAGTGATGTATGGAAGTGAGAGCTGGACCATAAAGAAGGCTGACCGCCGAAGAATTGATGCTTTTGAATTTATTTATTTATTTTATTTATTTTTAGATTTCTACCCCGCCCCCCTAGACAATGTCTACTCGTGGTGCTGGAGGAGGCTCTTGAGAGTCCTCTGGACTGCAAAGAGAACAAACCTATCCATCTTGAAGGAAATCAACCCTGAGTGCTCACTGGAAGGATAGATCCTGAAGCTGAGGCTCCAATACTTTGGCCATCTCATGAGAAGAGAAGACTCCCTGGAAAAGACCCTGATGTCGGGAAAGTGTGAGGGCAAGAGGAGAAGGGGACGACAGAGGATGAGATGGTTGGACAGTGTCATCGAAGCTACCAACATGAATTTGACCCAACTCCGGGAGGCAGTGGAAGACAGGAGGGCCTGGCGTGCTCTGGTCCATGGGGTCACGAGGAGTCGGACACGACTTAACGACTAAACAACAACGAGTAGCCCACTCCATCCTCCGTTTTCTGAGTTGGCTCTAGCCATGCATGTATATTTGCAGCCAATGTGTCCACTGAAAATTAAGAGAATTCATATGTGAAAGATTGGTCAACCTAAGAAGTGGATAATTTCAGCTCCCTCGAGTTTAGAAGCTTCACTCTTTCATACTACAAACCCCTGACCACTAACTGGCTGGGAAATTCTTCAAGCTATAGACCAAAAAAAAAACCAAAAAACCACACATTACTTTTACAAGCCCAGCTTCTTTCTAAGTGTTGGTGATGGGCCATTCCTGAAGCTGTTCCTTGCTTACCTCTGCATTAGGCTTCCAGTGAGATGTGTTGGGGCTTTCAGCTCAGAATACATACATTTTATGATGGAATTTCTTCATTCTCCAACAGAGCTGAAACTTCCCAAAAAAAGAGAGACTTTTTTGGGAGAAAATTCCCTTAAGGGGAAAAAAAAACACCCAAACAGTCAGCTGAACTTTCTCCAGTTATGTACAGGCAGAAATCGACATTATGGATGTCCCCCGATATGTGAAGCTTCTTTGTGTCACCAGGAAGCCTGATTTTTCAGGACCTCTAGTGATGTGGAGAGATTCCATTGTGTAGCAGAAGCCTTCTTTGTCAAACACTCCCTTCCCCACAGATAATGACAGGGAAAGGGTTAAGCTACACCTCTCCTCCTCATATACTTTCAAATTAGTCCTTTTCTGAAGCCCTGAATAGGACCAAGTAGTTCACAAAAATGAGCATCATCAACATACTGCATTGCATAGCACTTTGAAATAAATTCCAGCACTGAATAAATTTAAAGCTGTTGTGCCTAAGGCAGTGTGGAAGTCTCCTGAGAAATTTCGCTCTTTTAAGCTTCTCTCAGTATTCCTCAGATATTTGATCCAAGCAGGACCTCCAAATTCACTTTACACTAACACATTAGACAAGATTCAGTGGCACATCTAGGAATGTGTCATTCTCAACCTGTAGCAGCATGTCTCGCCAGAATATATATATATATTCCAGCCATGATCACTGAGTTGTGTAGCTTAAATGGCATTTCTTTATTTTTCATCCATTTGGTTGGAAAAAGATCAAGAAGAAAGTACTTCTAACAGTACATAAAGATTTAGTAACTGAAGATATATTTTCTAAATAAATAAAGCAGCCTTTACTGACTTCACAAAGGAAGTTATGGCCTTGAGTTTGGAAGGCTTCAGCAGGTCTCCTAAGCTAATTCATGTGTCTCCATAAAGCAGTAATAACTTGATGGTAAATGACAATGGGGTACTCAGTGTAGTGTAGTGTAGTGACAGACTAGAACACTTGAGACATGAGTTCAGATCTGCACTTGGCCTTGGAAACCTACTGGGGGGATGGAACTTGTAAATTGCTCCTTAAATATCTCACTTACTTTGAAAGCCCTATTAGGGTCAGTTCCAACTTGACAGACCATAACTAACATAACAATGAAGCAGTCAGATACCTGGGAGAGAGAATAACTTATAGCTGCACTTTCATGATCATATGACTTCCTTTGTTTACAGAAAAGACTACAGTCTAGCGTAGGCTCCCTTGGAAGAACAGGGAAGGCACTGTTTTCTAGACCCTGACTTTTCCCTGCATAACCTCCCAGCATCCAGAACTCAAGTTCTTGGGACAAGACCACGTAAACCCATTGATTTCTATATGAAAATACAACCTTGCCCTGAACAAAGCATGGAAAACCTGGGCTCCTTCTGTGAGATAAGATTAAGGACCACACTATTTAAGATCAATGTAGGAAAGGACCTTCACAAAATCCTATTCTTCTGTCTCATCATGGCCTTGGGTGATTGTAGGTTCTCACAGCTTGTGCCAGCAGAACATATGCTGTGATAATTTCCATCACGTTGGAAAGATTTCAGCTGTGCTCTAGAGCAGTGGTCCCCAACCTTGGGCCTCCAGATGTTCTTGGACTTCAACTCCCAGAAATCCTGGCCAGCAGAGGTGGTGGTGAAGGCTTCTGGGAACTGTAGTCCAAGAACATCTGGAGGCCCAAGGTTAGGGACCACTGCTCTAGAGGACAACAGTATCTGTTGTCCATGGGCCAGTCTTGCTAATTGTGAAGAAGGTCTTCACCAAGACGATGGCTACCAGGTGATGAATTGACCATAGCACTACTTTTCGAATAGTTGTGATCTGCATTGTTGGACGGGCTACTGGCATCAAGAAATCGCATAACCCAAATCCAATGGCAGTGTGATTGTTCTACCTACATGAGCTTTCAGCTCCTGGTACCACTTGGAAACTGACTCAGAAGGGTTTCCTAGCCTTCCAGAGCAGATTTTTGGGAGAGCATGGGGGACAGCAGTAGGCAAGGGGGATCCCCTTCTCCCCATGGCATTGAAGAAAGTTGTCACATCAGAGGATGTATCCCATGGGTTGCTGTTCTATGTACAAAAGTAATACTGAAGAGTAGAAAATACCTTTAGAAAACACGTGTAGGCAGGAAAGAATGAAAATCTAAAACTGTCCTTAGATCTTATTACCATGAGTCCAATTTTTGGGAGGATGGTGATATATAAATAGAAGAAATAAATAAGTTAAAGACACACTACAGGTATATGAATGATAGAGTTCCCTACAACACAGAATGAGCACAATTACATAACCCATTGTGCTGGTTTTGAAGTTTCAGGTGATGTTGTACTATACAGACTCATGTGGAAGGTTCTGTTTTCGGCATTGGTTGCAACAGCAGTGGTTTTCTTTAGTTCCATTCACAACCTTTATTCTCATTATCTAGCAGTAGCCAATAAAGCATTGTTGTACTTCTGTGAAACAGATCAACCAGGACTCATATATCCACCTGCTGTTAGATTGTATCATCTGCCGAGGAAGCAGCATCAGATATAATACTATTGCCAGTTTTCAACGAGAATTATTCCTTTGGGCTGACACCAAACCCAGTGTGAGATGTTCTTCATTTATGTCTTCTATAGAACTAAAGGACAAACTTCAGATCTAGGCGGATGATATTTTATTATGAGTCAACTTCCATTTCTTGCCAGATGTTATGTAGGGGGAAGGCACTCTATCACCTGTTTTATTGTCATTTTTGCAGCAAATGTAGCGCCAACGCTGGAGTACAACGAAATCGATAACTAGTTTGTCACTGACTATAATGAGAAAAAGTAGAGGTTCTCACAATGCCCTCTGGGACCGTTAGGTTAAATGGCATGATATTACAAAGTGGATGGATGAGGACATACATCAAAAAATGATGCAGCTGTGAATGATAAAGGTATTCATGAAATCTGTACCTAAAACCCAGTATAAATAAAAATTGGTGTCCCACGCTGAATTTGTGATGCTATTTCAAGGCCAGAACACTGAAACATTCCCCACTGTAGAGCAAAAACAATTTTCTCCTCCACTCCATAAAACTGCTTGTCATAGCTAAATATAAATAGATAAATCTCTCCATAATTCTCTCTCTCTATTTCATTTAAATCACTTATTACACGATTAAACTTAATGGGATTATTATGGAGTGGCAATCAGTTGTCACAGTCAGCAGGATATAAAAATCTGAGAGACTGTGTTTCATATTCTGCATAGTGTTAAAGAGTATCTATTGAGTGAAAGTTAAGACCCATAACAGAGCAAAGCTGCTGCTAAGACAGAATAAAGGAAAGAATATTGAAGTATTAGGAGAAAAGTAACATGTTCTGAAATGTAAGAACTAGACACGGGGACAAATAAAAAACCAAATCTCAATATTTGTCAAGAATCGCTGATTCATTGAATATTCATCCCTTTGTATTTGTCAATTCTGGAGACCCCCAACGAATACAAAAGGATGGATATTTACCCATTTTCATTTGTTCCCCAGAGCCAGAGAGGGAAGACTATGCTGTCGGGCAGCCTAGCCTTTCCTCTTTGCCTATGGTTTTCCCTCTCTGCCTATAGGCCTGCCAAACAGCTGATTGGCAGGCTCATAGGCAAAGAGGGAAGGGCTAAGCTAGCCTAACCCCCCAGCCCCCACAGCTGAGCCCCTTGCCTCCACAGCCTACACTCCACCCCCTTCCCACTGCCTGCATAAGCTCCTTACCTTGGCCACCCTAGGGGCCCCCCATCTTTGCAAAAGGCAGCCTGGTTTCCCTTAGGGCAGTAGAGCCAACCCTAAGGGAAGCCACCACATGGAGGAAGCCATGGCATCAAATGCTGCATTTTGGCGGTTCGTCCCCATCTCTAGAAAGAACATTGGATAAAACTGTGCCGTATTTTTCAAAAAAACATTCCTGGGCAGGAACAAAGCTTTTTCTTTTTAACTTTTTACTGTCTTCTGCAAACAGGTACAAAATCACTAAAAAAACACATCCTGTTTTAATGCCATTCCTCACCTTGAAGCAGGATGTGGAGCAGCTGCTGGCCTGCCAACTGACAGTGCTGGAGTCAGGGTGGCAGCACCAGATTCCTTTCCCATTTGACATGTGGTGAAAACAGAGTCATTGGAACTCCCTCTGGCTCGATTGAGGTAACCGATCGAAGCCTCCCAGCACTGGCCAGGTGGCAACACTGTTTTAGCCTGAAGTGGAAGCTCCAGCAGCTCTACTTTTGCTGCATGTCGACTGAGCAAGGACTCTGCTGTCCCAACCCTGGCATTGTCAGTAGCTGCAAAACCTGCCAACATTGGCTGGCCAATGATGCAAGCCATTAAAGCAATTTTTGAAAGTAGGCATAGGCATCATTTTTTTTAAACTGCACCAGGGCACTGATTGTGTGTGTGTTCTATGTCATCAGATCGGAACTGGCTTATAGTGACCCTAACAACGTAACTGAGATATTTAAGGAGTGATTTTACCAGTTCCACTCCCCCAGTGAGTTTCCACGGCCAAGTGGGGATTCGAACCCTGTTCTCCAAAGTCCTCATCTGTCACTCTGTCCACTACACCACAGTGCAAATTCCCTTCAGGTTTTCCCCACTGTGTCATTCTGGCCCCAGTGAATAAAAAACAAGTTGTATGTGAATTGGACTTCTAGTGATTTTGGAGTATGGGGAACATGTTTTTATTAAAAACTCTACTTGTGAAGATTTAGAGGTTGACAGAAGAGGAAGAAACTGAAATCTTGCTTACATGACTTATCTCAAGATTATCTGTCCCTTAGGTTCATAGTCATAGAAAGCTTGACAGGAATCAAATTATTTATACCCAACAGTATTTTAGGATATATGAGCAGAACCTACCACACAACTTTATCTCTGCTGTAGAAAATGAAAAAGAACAATGCTTATACATTTGGGCTTGATGGAGATTTATCTTTGCGTAACTGAGTTTGTGGAAAAAGAAAAGGGGGGAAGGGCAAAATATTGCAATACTTTAAAAACTAACAGATTTGTTTCAGTGAGAGCTTTCATAGACCAAAATTCTCTTCTTTAGACACAGGGAGTCCAAATACAGGTTCCCTATATTCCATGGTGGTGAGATTTATGTCCAGGTGAGGACACAGATAATAGACAAAGTGACATTGGTTCATTAACAAAGGAATGGGACTATGAATTAGCAGATCCTAGTCAGGGTGATAAGCTAGTTAGACTTGGATATCATAGGAGTGCTAAGAGTCGTTTATGAGACAGAGCTCAGAATCTGACAAATCAGACAACTATTATATAACCATAAGCAAGGTTCCTTCTAAGGTGCATTTCTGCGTGCATGCCTCTGCTTTCCCCCGCACAGGGCTCCTCCTCCTCCGCACTCCCACAGTGATCTTTTTCAGCCTGTTTGGTTCCAGTTGCAACAGAACCCTGTGTGGGGGTGGGGGGCAGAGTCACACATGTGAGGGGCAGAGCCCCACCCAGCAAGGTTGAAAATTAGAGGGAACGTTGCCCATAAGATATTATAGAAAGCTGACTTATTCATGTATGTCATGCACTAAGAAACTTTGATCACCATTTAGATGCTCAGAGATGCACTGAAACATGTTCAAAGCTAATTCAGCCTCTCCTTCCCATGACATTCCCACCAGCCCTGATAATATTACACAAATGGTTGGAAACTCTGCTTAAGTCAAGATTGTCGTGCACCTTAAAATTATAAGTGAATGCAGGGTGCGAGGGAACATATCGATTCCCTCCTTTCGACAGCAATCACACAGTTTACTCTCTAGAGTGAAGCAAATGGTCCCCAGAGCATTCCTACATGCACCTTTCTGGTGTGTGGGAATGGGCTTCTACTTTTTTTGATGAAGGTAGGATCACTCTGGTTTGGTCCATTTACAATGCATGTGATGGATGGAAATGGAACAAAAGTGAGCCTTCCTCTAATTTGCCAATATTGCTAAGTGGTTTAATAAGACAACCACTTTGAGATATTGGCAAAATAATCACATGGAGGAGCCGAGCAAGTGAAAAGTAAATTTAAATGTATTTTAGACCATCACATGTGCACTGCACTTTCTTAAAAAAATAAAAGACAAATGGAAAGTTTCCTCCCGGAAGTGTTTGTTTTATGGGCAGGCTCTTGAGTAGAAGAAATTTCAAAAGAAATACAAACAAAAGTTTTCAGAAGGAAGCTTTCCATTTGCTTGTGTTTTTATTTTTTTAAATGGTACGGTGCATATTCACAGCCCTAATATATACTTAATTTCCCCCCCACTTCCTTGGCCCCTCCACAGAGTTGAGGAAGCAATTAATTTGCCAATATCCTGAAGTGGCTATCTTTTTAAGCCACTTCACTATATTGGCAAATTAACAGCAGGCTACTGAAGACCAAATAGAGTCGCTTGAGGTCCACATGCCACTTGGATGCAAGAATCGCACCAAATGACATGCCAGACCTCCTACCGACCCTATTTAGCCCAGCCCAGTCTGCTCCTTTAAGACCATGTAGACATGACCCTATTTAGAAATGCAACTCAAAGAAAAGAGTGAAGGGATATAAATGAAGAATGGTCCCAAAATGTATGCAAGCACATACAAAGAATTGGGTAGTTTCTTAGAATCACATCTCAGTCACAGCAAAGACAAACTATATTCACAAAACAATAATTTTAAAGATTTGTAACTCTGCCCCCAATGAAGTAATAATATCATGATAGCCACGCTAAAATATAAATAATTATGCTAAAATCTAAATAATAGCTCAACGTAGGCTTACCCATTCTATGAAAAGAAGATGTTGTAATGCAGTGGCAGACCTACATATCTGGGGTCCTGAAGCTTGAACTATTATAGCGGGTGGGGGGCTTCACAACCAGCAACAAGGTGTGGGTAACCACTGTTATCTTCAATGGGGTTGTTCCATGACAGATCACCACAATATTTTTTTTTTAAAATGTGGATTAAAGTCACTTCTGGAGCCCCTCTGGGATTAGGGGCCCTGAAGCTTAAACTCCATTAGCTTCATAGTAGATCCACTCCTGCTGTCATGTTTCCTTTTCATTTGGAAGTCAAGCAGAACCTTTGATAAACACCTTCCCATGTTACACTAGTTGGAACCTTGGTTGATGGTTACTCTCACATTTAGAGTCTGTTTTAAACTCTGTTAGTTAGAATCATAGAATCACAGAGACTACAGGGGCCATCGAGTCCAACCCCCTGCTATGTAGGAACTCCATCAAAGCACTCCCGACAGATGGCCATCCAGTCTCTGCTTAAAAACCTCCAAAGAAGGAGACTCCACCACACTCCGAGGCAGCATATTCCACTGCCGACCAGCTCTGACTGTCAGGAAGTTCTTCCTGAGATTCAGGTGGAATCTCTTTGAAACCATTGCTCCTTGTCCTAGTGTCTGGAGCCGTGGAAAGCAAACCTGTCCCTTACTTGACATGACATCCCTTCAAATATTTAAACATAGATATCATGTCCCCTCTTAACCTTCTTTTTGTAAGGCTAAACATTCCCAACTCCCTAAGCTGCTCCTCATAGGACATGGCTTCCAGACCTTTGGCTATTTTGGTCGCCCTCCTCTGGACACGTTCCAGGTTGTCAACATCCTTCTTGAATTGAGGTGCCCAGAACTGGACATAATACTCCAGGTGAGGTCTGACCAAAGCAGAACAGAATGGTACTATCACTTCCCTTGATCTAGACACTATACTCCTATTGATGCAACCAAGAATTGCATTGGCTTTCTTGGCAGCCGCATCACACTGCTGACTCATGTTCAGTTTGTGGTCTACCAACACTCCTAGATCCCTTTCACAGGTACTGTTGTCTAGCCAGGTGTCTTCCATCCTATATCTGTGCAGTTCATTTTTTCTGCCTAGGTGTAGGCCCTTACATTTCTCCCTGTTGAAATTCATTTTGTTAGTTTTGGCCCAGGACTCTAATCTGTCAAGGTCATTTTGAATTTTAATCCTGTCCTCTGGGGAATTAGCAACCCCTCCCAATTTGGTATCATCTGCAAATTTAATCAGCATACTCTCTATTCCTTCATCCAAGTCATTGATAAAGATGTTGAACAGCACAGGGCCCAGAACAGAACCCTGAGGCACCCCACTAGTTACCTCTCTCCAGGATGAAGAGAGGCCATTGGTGAGCACCCTTTGGGTTCGGTCAGTCAACCAATTACAAATCCACCGAACAGTAGAACTGTCTAGCCCACATTTTACTAGCTTCCTTGCAAGAATATCATGGGGAACTTTGTCAAAGGCCTTATTGAAATCAAGATATGCTACATCCACAGCGTCCCCTTCATCTATCAAGCCTGTAACTCTATCAAAAAAAGAGATCAGATTAGTCTGGCATGACTTGTTTTTGAGAAACCCGTGTTGACTTTTAGTGATGACAGCATTGCTTTCTAAGTAATAACTGTTTGTTTAATGATCTGCTCTAGAATTTGTCCGGAATTGATGTCAGGCTGACTGGGCGATAATTATTTGGGTCTTCTTTTTTTTCCCTTTTTGAAGATAGGGACAACATTTGCCCTCCTCCAGTCTGTGGGGACTTCTCCTGTTCTCCAAGAATTCTCAAATATTATTGCCAATGGTTCTGAAATTACTTCTGCCATTTCTTTTAATATCCTTGGATGTAATTCATCTGGCCCTGGAGACTTGAATTTATTTAGAGTAGTCAGGTATTCCTGTATTACTTCTCTACCTATTCTGTGCTGCATTTCCCCCACTATATCACCTGCTCTTCACCCCTCATGTTGAGCACTATTTTCCTTTTTGGAGAAAACTGAGGCAAAGAAGGTGTTGAGAAGTTCAGCCTTTTCCCTGTCCTCTGTTAGTAGTTGGCCATCTTCTCCACGCAGCTGCGGGCATAACTAAAAAAGCCCTTTTCATTGTTTTTAATCTGTCTGGCAAGCCTGAGTTCATTCTGCACTTTTGCTTTTCTTACCTTCCCCCTACATATACTGGCTATTTGCTTGTATTCCTCTTTGGTGTTTTCCCCCATTTTTCCATTTCTTGTACATGTTTTTTTTAAACACTTAGTTCAGTTGAAAGTTCTTTAGTCAACCATTCTGGTTATGAGAGTGTATGTACTCCTCACATGAGGGGAGACTACTAGCCCTCCCCCCTTGCCATCATCATATAAAAGTGACAGTCTGTAGAGGAGACTTGTAGGCTTTTCACATGAGCCAGAACCCAATATCTTGTTTTGGAGCAAAGAGAATGCAAGAAACCTGACATGGACATGGCGCTTTCTTTGCCTTTACCAGACTTAGGGCACAAGGGAATAATCATTCCCGCAGAGTCCCATTCAAGCCAGGCATGCGTAGCCAACAATGGGGGAACTGAACAAATGGTTCAACCATTGTCAGGGACCCTGGAGCCCTGGAAGAAGAGGTGGAACACAGTTCAAAATTAGAATTTGGAATGGAGAGTTCTGCAGAAAATGTCCTGCCTGGACTGATGACTGAAAAAAAAAAAAATAACATGGATAGAGTGGGGATGACGGAAGTTGTACTCTAGCATATTTGGAAGGCTAAGTCGTGAAAGACTAGCATGTTCAACTTCGAGGACACAGGACTAGTGTAGATCTTGTTACTGTTGTTTCTAGAGAACATGATGGCTCATGTATTGTGGTTACCCTATCAGCTGGATGGCAGGAGCACGCTCGGAGGCAGCGGGCCCAGCTCCTGGAAGGGAAGCTGAGACTGCTATCTTTGAGGATGGTGGTAGAGGTGGAGGAGATGGCAGTGGTGGTGGCAGCGGCAGAGGTGGCAGGACCAGGCCAGGAAGTAATGGGGGCAGTGGGACAGTGGCAGGAGACCATCCACTTTGCCGAAGCAAAATGAAGAACGGAGGGGAAAATGTTCAGCACTCTGTTGTGCTTTAGCAAAACAGGATCCTTGAACTGGGTCACAAATCGAACCACAAACCAGCCCAATTCATCGTTTTTTCTGGTTCATGGTTCAGCTTGTGCCCGTCTCTGGTTCTTTATTTTAAAGCAAAACTTCTCTGACCAAAAATAGCTCTTTATATCATCAATTCAGATGCATTACAGCTAGAAGCTATGATTCCATTTCTTGAAGAGGCTTCTTATGACTCAATTATCTTTTCCCTCACAATGTGTAACTTCAGGCTTTTCACAGAGGCTGTCAGAAGTATTCACAGACTTGCCAAGTAAATCTTTCTGTCTCTCTTTCTGCTCATTGTCTTAAAAATGAAGCTTATTCAGAAGTACAGGTCTCGAAGGTCTTGTATTCCATTTGGTTACCACAGCATGAGTGAAGGGAGGGGACCACCAATTTCAGGGGATGGACAAATAGGAGTGTTAAAGGAAACACCAGGTCCTATGGGTGTTTCAGGTACTGTGTGGAATTAAAATGCCAGCTACCACAAGAAAATCATAACCATTCAACTGAGAATATCCTGGAATGACGTGACACCCTTGGAAATCTGTGAGGAAAATGTGGCACTACTGGGACAAGCCAAAGAAAGTAAATACTCTGTCAATAAAAAAAGGTAAGGCCCAGTGACTCCTGTCCTGAATAAAATGGGACCAATTTTTTTTTAACTCTATGCATTTGTTTTGCAACAATTGAAAACTAGATTGAATTGGCCTTATTCAGTTCAATGTTTCCTCTTTTTTTCTCCTAAAGGGAAATTACAGCTCTTGGTTACCATAGCAATGGAGAAAATGGTCTTATACCAAATCCACTCATTGGTCCATTTATTTCAGTCTTATCCACTGAGATTGGCAATAACTTTCTTATCCACCGAGATTGGCAATAACTTTCAACTGTTTTAGATAGCAATACTTCGTTATGCCAGGAAGAAACGTATTAGTCCTTTCAAACAGCAACAAGTAGTGCAGAGGTAGGGTGGTAGCAGCTCCTCAGGCAGTGGATGCTTGAGCTGAGGATGAGTGATGATGAGGTATTGGAGAAAAGGGCTGGGTGTGCCACTTAGTCTGACTTCATACCCTAACCCTCAGCTACTACAGAGGAGAGAGGAGGATGTTCCATTCTCAGTGTGGAAGTACAAATCAGCTACCATTTTGGTCACCTTCTGCCAACAGGAAGGAGCAGGAAGCATCTTAACCTTTGCGTTAGGTATCAAAATGCCTTGGGCTGGCCCTAAAGAACATGTTTTAATTATCCCCCCTGGATGTCACTTGGGCATATAGAAGAAAGACGAGATCTCCCCTCTCCAAATCTTCTGTTGCAGGAGAGTGCTCGGTTTTTCTCTTTGGTTGGTCCTTCCTAAAGCAGGCACATGATCTTTTGAGGAACAAGAAACTATACCCTCCTCACTTTAAGTCACAGTATGTAAAGCAAGATATTGCGTTACCTGAAGCAAAAGTCTCACTAGCACCTCTGCCTCTCCCTGGGAGAATGATGATGGCCTGTCCTTTTCCAATACCCCAAATCTATTGCCTGATATGACCACCTCACTCTGTTTAGCAATAGGACCAGGCCTGGCCCTTCCCTAGTAACGTGTGAGGCCATTCTCAGCAGTACTGACCCAAACTGATTTTGCTGCTGAGCAGAACAGGAAAGTGTGCTCTTCCCATACAGCCTGAGGCGTTTAACATACCCAAGGCCAGCCAAATTATTCTGCTTGAGGCAGAGTTCTAGATTAATGAATTTCTTTATCCTTACCACAGAGGGCTTGATATCGAGCCAGACCAGAGACATCAAGACTTTTCTGTTGTTGAGAGGCTGATAGAGTGAAGGTGGGCCTTGAAAGACTGAGTTAAAGCTAGTGATTGTGTAGCATTTTGAAGAATTAGGGGCCACCATTTGCACACTGCATTCCAGTGACACCTCAGCATGTCAGAAACACCTCCCATTTTGGTAACAAGGAGAAAGAACAGTACATTAAATTGCCACCACATTCCAGATGCACCTTGGTGACCTTCTTCTCATTTTCCCAACAGTGCTGTTATTCGAGGTCAGATGGCCTGCTATTAATTTTATATTATCAATAGCATATCATGCCAAGGAAGTGGTGAGAGAACATGGCAGCTGTTGAATCACTGACAGCCCAAAACCAAACCCCAGTGGCCTCCTCTGTTTGCCAGCCTAATCTGTGGCTGCATGCAGAGAGCTAAAGTCACTCCCATTATTCTGGTGCTTTTCAATCGTGCTTGCCAAATGCTGAGAACAGAAGTCAAAGCAGGTTTTGTTTTCCCCCCCTTTGGCTTTTCTGCCTGACATGAATTTCCACTTTTGACAAAAAGTGCCTTTTATCCTCCTCTGGTTATTTTGCTGCTCCCATTTCCTCTTTCTCTGTGTGTCACCATTCACTACTTGGAGAGATTATTTATTTGTGATACATCACTGGGCCATAAATGTCAGACTCCTCCTATAGCATCTTTTTTACGGTTTTCTCCCAGCTTACCAACATATTTTCCCAACGGTGTTCCTATCCTTAAAGTTAGTGTGTCCCTACATTTAATGGTCTGGTGTCACTAAGTTTGATACCCATCAGAAAGTTTTGCAGGCAATTAAACTTTGTGTATGGGGTGAAAAAACCTATTTATCTGGAACCAACCACTAGAATTTAGAATGTGAACTCTGATTTGTGATATGTCTTGATTCAATCTCATCATAATAAAGACCTCACTGGCTTCTCTTAGGCATGTAATCATTAACCACAGCCAGATCCCATTTTAGGATATGGAGATCATCCTACAGGCTTCTAGAAGGAATAGTGATATAATACCTTACTTCATACATGCATACCTATTTAGGTGAGCATGCTGGAAGAATACAGCAGAGTAGAGCAGATTGATCCAAAATGAGTAACTCATCAAAGGAATTTATATTGTTCATGCTGAGGGCTGCTCACATGATAACTGCTAGAAGCTAGAAAACTAGGATGGGGGTGGCAGCTAGTAAGTGGTAGCTATAGCTGAAGGTGACACAGGTGGAGGAGACAATGGTGATGACACTCGCTAACTTTTGTTAGTACTGGTTAAAATGTGGTAATGGTAAACCACCACTGAACTTTCCTTACCATGAAAGGCCTATGATGAGACAGTCCAAAATGAAACAACAGATAGTGCTGTAAGATAAGAATCCCAGGTCAGAAAGTACTCAACCAGCTACTGGGGAAGAGCAAAGGACAAGTATAAATAGTATTGTATTCTCGAAGGCTTTCACGGCCGGGATCTGATGGTTGTTCTGGGTTTTTTGGGCTCTTTTGCCGTGTTCTGAAGGTTGTTCTTCCTAACGTTTCGCCAGTCTCTGCGGCCAGCATCTTCAGAAGATAGGAGTCAGAACTCTGTGTGTGCTCTGGTGCAGTTTGTTTGGATAGTTGAGTATTTATAGCTGTGGGATCAGCTTTTGTCCTTTTCAGGAGATGGGTGATTGTGGTGATCAGCGTGTTATTTGTTGTGGGTGTATTGTTGTGATAAGAAGGAGAGATTATCTGTCACTGTGATTGATGGGTGTCGTTAGCTGGTCTTTTGTGTGCAGTGATCACCGGTCCTTGTAGCTGGGTAGACTTCGTTGACCTTTTGCAGGCTGTATTTTTCAGTGCTGGGAGCCAGGCTTTGTTGAGTTTTAAATTTTCTTCTTTTTTGTTGAAGCTCTGCTGGTGTTTGTGGATTTCAATGGCTTCCCTGTGCAGTCTAACATAATGATTGCTGGTGTTGTCCAGTACTTCAGTATTTTGAAATAGAATTTCATGTCCAGCTTGTTTTAGGGCATGTTCAGCTACTGCTGATTTTTCGGGTTGTTTTAGTCTGTAGTGTCTCTCATGTTCTTTGATTCTGGTGTGGATGCTGCATTTTGTGGTTCCAATATATACCTGGCCACAACTGCAAGGTATCCGGTATACCCCTGCAGTGGTGAAGGGGTCCCTTTTGTCCTTTGCTGACCGTAACATTTGTTGTATTTTTGTGGTGGGCTTGAATACTGTTTGTAGGTTGTGTTTTTTCAAAAGTTTCCCCATGTGGTCCGTGACCCCTTTGGTGAAACGTTAGGAAGAACAACCTTCAGAACACGGCAAAAGAGCCCGAAAAACCCACAACAACCACAAATAGTATTGTTGCTAATGATACAACTAGACTAAAGCCAAAATAAAATCTAGTGGGTGAGGTGGACATAAATGAAAGGAAAGTCCAATGCTGCATAACTCATACAATTGGAACATGAAACATGATAAGTATGAATCAAGATAAACTAGAAACTGTACAGTAAGAAATGGAACTTATAAAATTGCAGTGCTTGCATCAGTGAACTAAAGCCATAAAACTGCAAAGTGTTCTATTCTAGAAATAACAAAATTAGAAGAAATGGAGTGGCACTAATACTGAGGCAAGATTTAGCACAGGCCTTAGGGCCTACAGTATAATGACCAAATAATATCAGTAAGATTCCATGGAAAACCTATCAATATAACCATCATTCAAGTCTATGCTCAAACTACAGATACTGAAGAAGATGAAATTGAAAGTATTTATGCAAGTATCCAGGGGGGAAATTGATCACACACCAAAACAAGACATGCTTCTATTCATTGGTGACTGGAACACAAAAGTAGAAAACAAAGCAGAACCACATGTTGTTGGAAAATTTGTTCATTCTCTTGATGAATCACGAAACAAAATGAATCACCATTTTTTTCTGATTCGTGCCCATCTCTAATACAGAGAGGTCCCTGAATGTGGAGATGATACAAGTCCTCCTGGTTAGTAACAACTGATAGTCCTAACCTCCTTGAATTTATCTAGTACCCTTTTAAAGTCATCCAAGATGACACTGATCATCCCATCCCAGGCAGGGAATTTCACACTTTAACTAGGGGCTCTGTGAATAATTCCTTTTATCTGTCTTGAATCTCCTACCACTCATCTTTAGCACACACACCAAAAACACACACTACGTTCTAGTATTGAAAGACAGGCAGAAAAGCTTTGGTCTATCTATTTTTCCCTCACTACACATATTTTCATAACAATACTACGTGCTTCAGAGCAACGGACTAGTGTTGTTTTGTAATTAAGGGCCAAAACCTTGAAAAATACATCATCTGGTCATGATCTCTTGGGACTGTATGTTTTGTGTTTCGTGATTAGTTGTGGGGGGGGGGGATACAGAAATTAATCTCCACTGTGTCTTTCTTATCTAGCTATTTGGAGGTTTAAGGATATATCATAGGAAGAATCTGTCTAGTCCAGCATCTCTGTTCAACCAAGGTTTTATTTATGGGATGGGGAGAGAGGAATAGGCTAGGGCCTCTTATCTTTTGTGATTATCTTTTCCATGACTACAGTTTCTGAAAAGCTATGGGGCTACAATTTGAGTAAAACTGAAATGGATCAAAAAGTGAGGGTTGTGGAGCTGGTGCTCCCAAAAAGCTTACCAGCAGGGCATGAAGGCAATACTCAGGGATATTGGCAAGTCTTTGGGTCTGAATCCCAAATCTGAGTCTGAGTCTTTAGTCCCAAATCCCAAGTCTGAGTCCAAGTCTTTGATCCCAAGTCCCGTGTCCCAAACCCCAAGTCCAAGTCCCTATTAAAAACAAGCTTTTTTTACTCAGAAAAAAAGGGATGGGATGGGTGGGTTCCAAGTCATAAGTTAAGTCTGAGTCATTGACCCCAAAAAAACACAACGAATTGAGTCTGAGTCAAGTGACTTTTTGTGACTTAAGTCCAACTTGACAGCGAGTCCCACAACTCGAGTCCCCATCCCTGGCAATACTCCTCATTGTTACCCCATAGCAACTATTCTATCAGTTCAAAACTGCCCCCAAGTTCTCTATCATTTCATAGCAGAGTACTAGTGGGCCAATATGCCACCCTTAATATATCCAGTCTCTTCTGCTTTCAGAAACTAAGCAGAGTTATATTTAGCTGTGAAAAACAACAACAACAACTTTAGAACTGCAAAGCTGGATGGGATCCTATGGATTATCAAGTCCAGCCCCTGTCAAGGAAGCATAATGGGGAATCAAACTTCCAACCTCTGGCTCCACCAGCTAAACCACTGAGCTACCCAGCACTTCTTCATTGCATAAGATTAGTACTTGGATGGGAGATCAAGAAATGCTGCCAATCAGAGTTCACAATACTGGGCTTGATTGACCATGTTTCTGAGTTAATCTAAGATATCTTTTAAACTGTAGTCCTGCAGGTGTTGTCAGATTCCAATTTCCATTTGTTCCAGATTTGATAGGAGTTGGACTCCCCCAACATTTGGAAGGTTATAGGTTCTCCATCCCTGAAACAGCCCTGTCTTCATTATAAGTGTCCAATCATATTTATTTGCTACATTTAGATCTTGACTTTCCTCCAGCAAGTTCAAAGTATCATATATAGTTAACCTCCTCCACAGTTTTTCCTGACAACAGCCTTGTGAGCAAAGGTATTACTGAAATAACTACCCAAGAAGTGGCCAGCCTGTAGTTGTGTGGACCAGTCAACATTTTTTGGCTTCATCAGCAGGCAAGTCTGGAAGTGGGGAGCTCCAGCGCCCTCAGAGCCTGAGTCTCCCAAACCCCAAACAAATACTTTAACCACTATACCATGCTCTCTTTTAGAGCTATCTATGCCAGTGGCTACCAGCACTGCTTAAAGGTATTAAAACCGTATATCACCACTTATTGTGTAAAAAATAAATTCCTTTTCAGGAAAACTACTGTCTCTCAGAATGAGACAAGACGTTCAAGCGGTGGGCTGAGAGAGACATATATAATTTCTTTATGCAGTTTCTCTATTTTATAATTTCATAAACAAACATGAGTTATTCCTATGTGAAGAATTATCGACTCCGAACCTTGCATTTCCTGCCGCAGGCTGGTTAATATGCAGCAGATGTTGGAAAATGGGAACTATTACTTCAACCAGCTTGTTCTGACTCACTGCAGACAAACTGGACCCTTTATGAAAGTAATTACAGCAGGAATCTGTACACTGTTTCCCCCTCTACCTTATGTATTCAAGTCTCTTCTGTATTGAAGGGACATTAGAACTCTCAGACTGGCTTTATTAATTTTAATATCACAGAGCATAACAGGTTTTTCCAGAGAAATGCTATGAGATCAGCAGTAAAAATAATTATATAAAATCTGGATAGCAGTAAAGAAGCCTGGAGATGGAGGAGCGTGTCTGCGAGACACAATAATCATCTTGTAATAAAGGCAATCGAATCATGGGATGGGAAAAAAAAGAAATGAGGCATTACATCTAGCCTTGGGGGGGGTTGTACTCGTTAATATCCGTCTGTCCTCATGTGAATAATCCATCTGAAAATTGGTTTGTAATAAGCAAGAGGAAAGAACTATCTCTTGGTCCAAGCACACAGCTAGGAGGATCAAGAAAGCCTGTAGGAGTTTGATCCAGTTTTTCTGCTTGCTGGGAAATGAATCATAGAATAATAATTGAGTTGGAAGGGACCTATAAGGTCATTGAGTCCAACCCCCTGCTCAAGGCAGGAATACAAATCAAAGCAGATCTGACAGATGTTTCTCCAATTTTCTCTGTAATGCCTCGAGCACTGGAGCACTCACCACCTCCCAAGGTAATTGGTTCCATTGTTGTACTGCTGTAATAGTTAAGAGTTTCAGCCTAAATCTGGCTTCCTGTACCTTGAGCCCATTATTATGTGTTCCTGCACTCTGGGATGATTGAGAACAGATCCTGCCCCTCCTTTGTATGATTGCTTTTCAAGTATTTGAAAGTGCTATCGTGTTTCCCCTCAGTCTTCTTTTCTCAAGGCTAAGCATGCCCAGTTCTTTCAGTCTTTCCTCATAGGACTTGGTTTCCAGTCCCCTGATCATCCTTGTTGTCCTCCTCTGAACTTGTTCCTGTTTGTTGCCATCCTTCTTAAAGTACAGTGTCTAGAAAGCCAGGTCATTGCAGTCTGTACTGGCCTCCAGAAGATGAGGACATACAATAGTATTCAAATTTCCATGCATACCAGCAGGAATCCACTCATAACCTTCCAACTCTGATATCATCCTTCTAGTTATTCTCACACAGGGCAATGCACTAGAAGCCGAGTTGCCTTTGAAAACAGCTCAGAATCCATTTTATCATTTTACAAGACCATGAACTGGAACTGAGCGTTTTCCCCATCTCCTGCCTGTGTTTCATCTAGAGTTTGGAAATACCAGCTACAACATGCAATAGATTGCTTTTAGAGGGAGCAGGTAATGCACATGAGATGAAGTTATGTTTAAAAATATTGGCCAGAATCCTGTTTGTAAGTCAGCTTGTGTAGCTCACCATGGCAAATGATCATTTGCTAAAAAGACACCAGTCCCATATTAGGTGTGTGCCACTTGTGCAATCAGGTGTAGAAATCTGAGAGGAAAAGCAAAAGCATTCTAAAACACAGGCAGTCTAAAGAACAATGTACCACCTTCTCCTTGCCATGCTGCATTGCCATGGTGTGTAACAGTTGCTATAGGCTTTCTGAGCAATAAATTGAATCTGGTGAGGGGAATCTGAATACTATACAGCAGTGGTTCCCAACCTTGGGTAACCCAAGGTTGGGAACCACTGCTCTACAGGGTTCAGCAACCGGCATTTCCAGGAGATATATTGTCTTTCACTGAAGCATCAGCTGTCATTCTCCTTCTCTTTCCTTGCTTTGCTACAATAACATGCCAAACTTTGTTCATGATATCACCACTTCTTAGGCCCCAAAATACAGAAGCAAATTTCGTTGATTTGTAGGGGCGCCCTAACCAGCTCAAGGAAATCTGGGGACTTCATGTCTGCTCCTGTAACAGACAAATATAATTGCTTTGCCTTTTGGGGGGTACTTTCTTCCAAAGTCAGTGTACATGTCTAGAACAGAGAAGGGGATGTATCTGATTGTCAGAGACACGATAAATAAACTATATTGGGAAACCAGATAATGTATTGAGACAACTCAAGCTGCATTGTATCATATTCAGAGCAGATATCACTGGATTTGATGGACTTGTACGCGGACACTTTCTAAGTCAGTTGTACATGCACAGAATATAAACATAGATTTATATGGGTGTTATGGGAACTAATATAGAGGGTTGATTTTGCATCACTTTCGATACTTTCTAGGTTCCTCCATAGGAGAAATAGATATGTCACCATGACAACAATCTAATAGATGCCAATGATAACATGAGAGGCAATAAAAATAACAATAGCCTGGACTCTGTAATCCACTCTTCCTATTATCACACTTCACCAAATTCTTCTCCCTGTTCTTGCTCTCTCCTTTCCCTCTCTGTCTGCTCTGTCTGTGTGGGTTTAAACTGAAGAGTGAAAGTAAATAGAGAACAACCCAGATTCCTAACTATATGTGTCCTTAAATAAGTTGATTTTGAGGGCAAGCACAGTGTGGATTGAACCAGAGTACACAGAGTCAGGTCTCCTTCCCAGGTTGTGATCCTTTTAAAAAACAAAACAAAAAACTCTAGTGGCAGTGGAGCAGGTAATATTTTTACCATTTGTTTGACTCAAATCTACGTAGAATGGGCTTTACTAATTAGGAGCAATGTGTCTTGGGCTGGTTTGGAAGTGCCACAAATCTATTCGTTCATGTGTATGTGTATTTCTGGATCGGGGGGAAAACCTGCAAAATAAAGACCTAAGATGGGGGCACTATGCAGTGCTATCAGTTTTGGAAATGTGGAGGACCTTCAGTATGTAGGCAAGTTAGTTTAGTTAGTTATGTGTCCTCAAGTCGTAACTGACTAATAGTGACCCTAGTAGGGTTTTCAAGGTAAGGAGTAGTTCTACTCCCCCAGTGAGTTTCACTAGCAAAGTGAGGATTCAAACCTAGTTATCCATTGCACCACAATGGGTACTCCCACTAGGTAGACAAAGCTTCTATCAACTCTGTTTCTTCCATCTGTCCCCAAATCCCCCTGTACACTCCTTGCCCCGCCCCCATCTATCCATGAATCCCCCTTGCACCAGCCAGCAGCAAGTATTTAAAAATGTTGTAAAGCAGAAAACTACGGAGACAAGGAGAAAAACAGCCCCTAGCATGACTCTGACCTACCCAATAGAAGCCCACATAAGAGAGTCAGTCATCCATCCATATTCACACATACATTCAGTCCTAACTGCAACAAGGACTCTAGATTCTAGAATGTTGCCATTCTAATAAGCAATATACCACTCTCCTCTTGGCGTGCCTGGATGTGAAATGACTGTTCATTCAGGCCAACGAGAATATGTGAAGTGTGGTGAGATTGATCTGAGCCCTCCCTCAGTGATTGATGTTGGAAGTTTTGGGTTTCATTGGGGCTCCTGTTGTCCATTTCCTTCTGTTCTGGTGCTTCTTTCATGTGCTACAGCAACCGTTACCAAGCTGATCTGGAAATGCACATTCTTGCTTTGCCCCAACATTTTCCTCTGAAGCTAAAATATATCCCTAGATAGGTGGTAAGCATACATTCAGAGAACATCCAAAATCTACCCTTTTGCATGCAGTAGCAATGATGAGATCTCTCTAATTGGTTAGCACTCAGCATGAGGAAGATCTGAGTCACTGATTTCAATGACTTTTCTCAGTGATCACGCAGGAAATTTGTAACAGAACCCTGTCATCTCTGTTTCTCCCAAAAGGCAACAGATTTCTTGAGGCAGGTCTTTTGACTGTTTAATAAGCTTTCTGTCACATTTTAATTCCAGCTCAGAAATATGTGTTGAACATACCAGATTTTCTTGATACGTTCTTTATTTAATTGACACAAGTTTGATTTGAAAGGACAGATGACGGCTTAATGTTTAAAATAATGTAAAAAACCCTCCTTTCAAAAGGGTTGAAGAAAGTCGTGGATGCTGAGTCTACCAAAGATTATTCACTATAACTAAACTGGGATCCATCTTTAGGAATAATACACCATATGGTGTATTATTGGAATAAACACTCTCTCTTGATAACCTTGCAGTGTAGCAGTGGGTAGCATGAAGGCCTTCTAAAATTGTATTTAGAAGGGAATATTAAGGAGGGGCAGAGACATCACCTTGCCGACAAAGGTCCGCATAGTCAAAGCTATGGTTTTTCCAGTAGCGATGTATGGAAGTGAGAGCTGGACCATAAAGAAGGCTGACCGCCAAAGAATTGATGCTTTTGAATTGTGGTGCTGGAGGAGGCTCTTGAGAGTCCCCTGGACTGCAAGGAGAACAAACCTATCCATTTTGAAGGAAATCAACCCTGAGTGCTCACTGGATGGACAGATCCTGAAGCTGAGGCTCCAATACTTTGGCCATCTCACGAGAAGAGAAGACTCCCTGGAAAAGACCCTGATGTTGGGAAAGTGTGAGGGCCAGAGGAGAAGGGGACGACAGAGGACGAGATGGTTGAACAGTGTCATCGAAGCTACCAACATGAATTTGACCCAACTCCGGGAGGCAGTGGAAGACAGGAGGGCCTGGCGTGCTCTGGTCCATGGGGTCACGAAGAGTCAGACATGACTTAACGACTAAACAACAAATTAAGGAGGGGACTTTTGTTTGTTATTTTCTATAAGATGATTTCATCCTTTGAAATGTCTTACTACTTGGAATAGAAAAACGTAGCTCCATTTGGCTGTCCAGTGTCTGGATGGGCTAAACAAGAGAGAGGGTAAGCTAAGCCTACCTCCTCCATCATGGCTTCATTCACACAAAGTGATAGTTTGATAAGAAGAGACTTGTCTGTAAAGGTTCTTCGTGAGAACCAGAACACAGGAAAACCAGGGTTCTGGTTGCTTGGGGAGCCATCTATGAGTCTCCTTCTTCAGGCAATGTCATTCTCGTTCCTCATGTAGATTCAGAAATTCAGATAAGGAAGAAAAAAAACACCAAATCAGTCAGATTTGTGCATCCAGGCAGTATTTTGTGCTTGAACCTTAAAAGACTGGATTTGAATCATGTATATTGAACCAGGCTGGGGTGAAATATAATTGTGACTTCTTCCTGCCCCGATGATCTTAACACCCGGGCAGGCTCATAAAGGGAGATGCAGTCCTTGAGACAGCTTGGGCCCAAATAGTTTAGGGCTTTATAGGTTAAAATTATTTATTTATTTCTGACATTCGTATACTGCCCCACTTAGTGGAAATGACTATTCTGGGCAGTCATTACAATATCATGTAAACCCTGTCCACTATCCCCAAAACATAAGAAATAAAATTTGCCTCCAAATCAATAAAACTAACCAAATAAAACCCTAGCAAGGGTCTCTGTAAGTTAGAATTGACTTGACTACACATAATTATTATTGCAAAGTTTATGATTGATCTAATCATCAGACCAACGTTACTATGGGGATCAATCCCGCAGGCAGCACCCCCTTTCTGTTTTCATTCAAAGTGGCTCTGAATGAGTACCTCTGGGCACAATTATATCTAAAGTAAGTTGAATGCTGTTTTTATTGTGTGTCAGGCAGATGGGCTATTCCAATCTTTTAAAAAAACGATCCTTCCAAGAAATGTAAAAATAAAAAATTACTTCTTTCACCTGAAGTCAAAAATTTTGAGAATAAGTGATCTTTAGAAGAAAATGAATACAGGCTTAGTAAAAGGCTGGCAACATTCCCAATAGCATCATGAAAACTCTTCTGCTTTACATTTTGCTCTTCCTTTTATCTGAATTTTGATAGCATATATTTCATATTCATAGGCTATTGAGGATTCTCACTTGAGGAGAGAAGGGGAAAAAGAACAAGAACGAGAACAATTTATTCTCTACCAGAATATCAAATTATTGCACCTGCCAGGTGTACAACAAAAATCTTCCTCCCTGTATAAAAACATAGATCTGGGGGCTTTTTTCCCCTAATGAATTAAAAGCTCTTAACTCCCATTTGTTTTGTACTGCCTGATGTGATTTTGTTATGGGCTTTCAGTCATAAGAGACTTGTAGTAGTAACTAGGGTGGAATTATAATGTATCACAGAACTGGTACAGAAAAAAGACGAGGGAGGGATCAAAGCATATAAGAGCTTCATTAGAGAAAGCTACCAACCAGTCTGAAGTATGTGTATGTGTGAGAGACATAATGATGATGATGTACAGACTGTATGTTTTTTGTGGTGAGAAATTTCAAGAAAATATACATCTAGAGCTTGGAAACAAGGCGTTAGCATAAACGTGTTAGCATTTAAATCATTACTTCTCCCATAAAACAGGAGAAAAAGGATCACGTATCGATCACTTTAGATAACAATACATTGGGCAAAATTCTGTTGCTTAGCATAATAAATCACATGAGACTAGGCCCATTGAATCAATAAGACTTTGGTGAGTCAATTCCTCCATACATCCCACTGATTCAAACAGGTCTACTCTTAACTGAAACTGTAACCCCTATGAAATATTGGTTCAGCCCGAAGGGGTAGGACTAAGAAAGAGCAGGGGTGTGAGTAAGATATTTGAATCAGAAAAAGGCTGGAGCTGCTGCTGCCATTTGGTCTGCTAAGACCCTTGCCAAATTGGTCTAGGGATAATTCCTATCTGTTTGTGTTGGAGGAATGAATCCACATAGTGAATTCATATGTATGCAATTAAATTGATATTTTATTCTAAGGTTTTGAAGACTCTGCATGTGGAGCTAATTCTTATATATTATGGATACCCAACCCAGCTGAAGAATATATCTTGGATTTTTGTCTGAATTTGAAATTCAATTTGACATTTGAGCTTTTTAATTCTATAAGAAACTTCTGGAATGGTGCTGTTGCCAAGGTCTTGGGTGCACAAATGGTAGTATTTTCTTGTTGTTATATTGTTCATGTTGTCTGTTAAATAACTGTGAATAAGAAGAGACTCATTTTGTGAAATTGTTTGCAAGGTTCTTCAATCAATATCTAAGTAAACAAATAGCCCCATACGATTTTAAAATGTTTAATGGCAAATAATGAGCCCTTGCTTGGCTTTTGGGACTGGTGCAAGCCCAAAAATTTAAGCAGAGACTTATTATTTATTATTTATTTATTGCATTTATATCCCGCCCATCTAGTCAACTGACTACTCTGGGCGGCTTCCAACACAAATAATAACAATATAAAAATATAAACAACATTTAAACATCAGTAATAGAGTTATTCAAGATGGAAAGAAATAGGAAAAAATAAATAAATAAATCAAATAATAGCTGAGGGGAAGGCCTGCCTAAACATCCAAGTTTTCAATTGGTTTTTAAAGATGCCCAGCGAAGGGGCCGCACGGATCTCCGGAGAAAGATTATTCCAGAGGCGAGGAGCTACCGCCGAGAAGGCCCGGTTTCTTGTTTTTTCCCTCTGGACCTCCCTCGGCGTCAGGCTCCTCAGCCTCACCTCCTGACTTGATCAGGTGATACGGGTAGATTTTGGTGGGAGTAGGCGTTTAGCCAAGTATCGAGGCCCTAAACCGTTTAGGGCTTTATACGTAAGCATTAAAACTTTGAAGTCAGCGCGGAACCTAATGGGCAGCCAATGCAAAGCGGCCAGAGTGGGAGAGATATGGTGATATTTTCTCACTCCACTAAGGAGTCTGGCCGCCGCATTCTGCACCACTTGGAGTTTCCACATCAACCTCAAAGGTAGCCCCACGTAGAGCGCATTACAGTGGTCTAATCTCGAGATTACAAGTGCATGTACCAAGGTAGTGAGCGCCCCAACATCAAGATAGGGACGCAGCTGGGCTATCCGCCAAAGATGAAAAAAGGCGGTACAGACCACTGACGCCACCTGAGTTTCCATGGTGAGCGCCGGGTCCAGATGGATCCCCAAGCTGCGAACCTCACTCTTTGCGGTAAGAGTCACCCCCCCCCCAAATGAGAGAGAGTTTCCCAGACCGCTGATGGTGGGGCCACCCACCCTCAGGACCTCCGTCTTGTTAGCAGTGTGAAGCCACCGAGAATTGCACTATTTGCCTTCAACAGGCCTATGTATCCACAGTCCTGCTGGGGAAAAATAACAATCTTGCATGCACTAACACTGGATATCAGTGGAAGGGGACTCTTCACAACCTAAAGTGATTGTCTCTAGCCACTAGCCTATTGCTAAAGTTCTTTTTCCTGCCTTGGAAATTCAAGGCAACCCCCACGCTTCTGCCCCTCCTCTTCCGGTATGTCCTGCTTATTTTGTTTCTCTCTCTTCCTCTTGTTCTCTCAACCATGTGGCTCGGGGGGACAGTTTCTTCTGTATGTGGAGACTGCAGTGTTCCTTTTATTCTTTTGTCATATTTTTGAATATTTTGTTTATTTGAATATTCTTCTATTCACTGGAGCCTCATGGTGCACTGATTAAACTGAAGTTCTGCAGTGAAAACGGCTCACAACCTGAGTTCAATTCCAGGCTCAGGTAACTGGTTCAAGGTTGACCCAATCTTCCATCCTTCTGAGGTCAGTAATTTGAGTATCCAGGTCACGGGAGAGAGGGGTAATGTGTAGCCCGCATAATTAAATTGTAAACCACCCAGAGAGTGCTTTAAGCACTATGGAGCAGTATATAAGCAGTACACTTTGCTTTGTTTGTCACTACTGATCACAAGTGTAAGTGTAACTCCTAGGAAGTATTGGTTCTGCCTAAAGGGGACTAAGAAAGAGCAGGGCTGTAAGTAAGAAATTTGAATCATAAAGAGTGCGAGAGCAGAGGAGGCTGGAGCTGCTGTTGCCACTTGGACTGCTGAGGCCCTTGCCAATTTGGTTTAGGTATAATTTCTATATGTTTCTGTTAAAGGGGTGAATCCACACAGTGAATTCATAAAGTGCATGCAATTGAATTGATATTTTATTTTAGAGTTTTGAAGATTCCACATGTGGAATTCATTCTTCTAAATACTGGACACCCAACCCAGTTGAGGAAGATGGCTTGGATTTTCATCTAAATTTGAATTCAAAAGGACACTTGAACTTTGCAATTTACAAGCAATTTCTGTATTGGTGTTGGTGCCTAGGACTTTAGGTGCACAAATTGTAGCATTTTGTTGTTGCTATAATTGCTCATGTTTATTTATTTATTTATTACATTTATAGCCCGCCCATCTAGTCAATCGACTACTCTGGGCGGCTTCCAACATATATCAAAACAATTTAAAATATAATAAGATTTTAAACATCAATAAACAAGTTGTTCAAGATGGAAAAATAAGGAAAAAAGAGGAAGAAAGAAAAAAAATCAAGTGTTGACTGGAGGGAAGGCTTGCCTAAACATCCAAGTTTTCAGTTGGTTTTTAAAGATGCCCAGCGAAGGGGCCGCACGAATCTCCGGAGGAAGGTTATTCCAGAGGCGAGGAGCTACCACCAAGAAGGCCCGGTTTCTTGTTTTTTCCTTCCGGGCCTCCCTCGGCGTCAGGCTCCTCAACCTCACCTCCTGACTCGATCGGGTGATACGGGTAGATTTTGGTGGGAGTAGGCGTTCTGCCAAGTATCGAGGCCCTAAACCGTTTAGGGCTTTATACGTAATCATTAAAACTTTGAAGTCAACGCGGAACCGAATGGGCAGCCAGTGCAAAGCGGCCAGAGTGGGAGAGATATGATGATATTTTCTCATTCCACTAAGGAGTCTGGCCGCCGCATTCTGCACCATTTGGAGTTTCCGCATCAGCCTCAAAGGTAGCCCCACATAGAGCGCATTACAGTGGTCTAATCTCGAGATTACAAGCGCATGTATCAAGGTGGTGAGCGCCCCAACATCAAGATAGGGATGCAGCTGGGCTATCCGCCGAAGATGAAAAAAGGCAGTACGGACCACCGACGCCACCTGAGTTTCCATGGTGAGCGCCGGGTCCAGATGGATCCCCAAGCTGCGAACCTCACTCTTTGCGGTAAGAGTCACCCCCCCAAATGAGAGAGAGTTTCCCAGACCGCTGATTATGGGGCCACCCACCCTCAGGACCTCCGTCTTGTCCGGGTTCAGCCTCAGCCCATTTTCCTGCATCCATTGCAGCACAGACTCCAAGCAGCGCTGAAGGGACAGAACGGCATCCACTGCAGTTGGAGAAAAGGAGATGTAGAGCTGGGTGTCATCAGCGTACTGATGGCACGACGCCCCACACCCCCTGATGACCCCGCCCAGCGGCCTCATGTAGATATTAAACAGCATTGGGGAGATGATCGAACCCTGCGGAACCCCACAATTGAGGCTCCACAGGGCCGATACCCTCTCCCCAAGCTGTACTCTCTGAGGACGGTCCCCGAGGAAGGATCGGAGCCAGGCAAACACCTGGCCACCTATTCCCAACTTGGAGAATTGTCAGTTATATCAATGTGAATTTAAAAAAAAGATTTATTTTGTGAAACTGTGTTTGCAAGGCTCATCTCTAGATATCAAAGTAAGCAAATAGCCCCATAGAGCTTTAAAGTGTTACATAAGTAAAGATACCTTTTTCTTTTTCTATTTAAATTGCTTCCAGAGTGATTTTTAACAGACCAAGTATTCGTTCCTGAGAAGAGGGATGGCTCTGAGATGAGAGCTTTTCTCTTCTGCTCTCTCTGTGCAGTTGTTGCTTGTACCTGATACTCTGCTAATCAAAAGGAGTTACCAATTATCCACAACAAATCCTTCTCCCAAGAGAAAAGGCACCCATACTTGTTCCCATGACAACTAAGTCTATCCAAGTGATTCCTACCTTTGGCACTTCAAATGTTTCTGGAAATTTCCAGAAGCCCAACTCTACATAAATAATAGATGGAATTTCTGAACCCTATAGCTCAGGGGTTCACAACTTTGGGTCTCCCGATGTTTTTGGACTAAAACTCCCAGAAGCCTTCGCCACTAGCTGTATGAGGCAGAATTTCTGGGAGTTGTATGTAGTCCAAAAACATGGGGGGACCCAAGGTTGGGAACCACAGCTATAGCTCAACAGCACCAAGAGTTCCACAAATAGAAACAGGGATTTGTTACTGTATGTAGTCCTTGTAGCTTGAAGGAGCTATGCAACCTTTTATTAAGAATACAATTTTGGGTGAAGCTTCAATAGTATTCTGCTAAAGAAGTGCATTTGAAATGCTCAGATAAATTACTGGCTCTGTGCAGAGTTAGCCTTATTGGATATGCCTGGGTGTCTCTTTCTCAGTGGGTAGAGACATGAGGGGATAGAGTGATGGACTAGGACTCTGGAGAACAGGGTTCAAATTCTCACTTGGTCATGGAAACTCACTGGAGTGGAACTGGTAAAACCACACATTAAATAGCTCACATTTTTAGAAAGTTCTATGAGGGTTGTTGAAAGGGGACGTGGTGGCGCTGTGGGTTAAACCGCAGAAGCCTCTGTGCTGCAAGGTCAGAAGACCAGCAGTCGTAAGATCGAATCCACACGACGGAGTGAGCTCCCGTCGCTTGTCCCAGCTCCTGCCAACCTAGCAGTTCGAAAGCATGTAAGAATGCGAGTAGATAAATAGGTACCACCTCGGTGGGAAGGTAACGGCGTTCCGTGTCTAGTCGCGCTGGCCACGTGACTACGGAAACTGTCTACGGACAAACGCTGGCTCTACAGCTTGGAAACGGGGATGAGCACCGCCCCCTAGAGTCGGACACGACTGGACTAAATGTCAAGGGGAACCTTTACCTTATGAGGGTTGTTAAAAAATGGTTCCAACTTGACAGCATAGAACACGGGGTGGGGGGGTGGGGGGTGAGATCCTGTGTTAGGATATGGCATCCTTCCTCAAACCGATAGTTTTCACTCTGGAACCAATTAACAGTTGTGTTATTATTGGCTCTACAGTACATCTGAAAGAAAGGGGGGGGGGGGGAAGCCAGATGCTGCAAAGTGCCAGGAAGAAAATGCTTGAAGGAGCCAATAACAAATGTAGGTGACAACCATCATGCTATTTTTTTGGTAAAGTTTGCTCTTTATTTTAATATTAACAATTTAATTAACAAAGTAATATGGCTAGTTGAATGTACTCATTTTCAATTGTGTTAATAGCAATGACTGCATTTCCCTATTTCTGACATTTATCAGACATAGATTTCATGCTCTGGATATAAAGTGTCCATATCACTAGGTGGGACTAATTGTCAGTCTGGCACAGTACTGTCTCCTGCCCCTGACTGTAATTTCCAAAATCTCAGGCAGAGGTCTCTTCTGCTATCTGATCCTGCTAACTGAATATACTAGGGATAGAATCTGTTGTTCTGCATAGAAAATATGTCCTTTCAGGCAGCTACCCTGTCTCTTAAACAGAATCCAGGCATGCAGAAGGAAGGAAAGAAGCAAGGAAGGAAGGAAGGGAGGGAGGGAGGGAGAGAGAAAGACCAGGGCGAGAAGTCTATAATAATAATAATCATCATCATCATCTTAGAACTGCAGAGCTGGAAGGAACCCTATGGATCACCAAGTCCAGCCCCTGTCAAGGAGGCACAACAGAGAATCGAACTCACAACCTCTACCTAAGCCACTGAGCTATCCAGCAATTCTATTACTAACATATGTTGGTGTGAGTCAAACAGCATAAATTGCTTTAACAAAATGCCTCCAGTTAAGAAGTCAAAGCTTGTCATGCACTAATCGTGTGACTTTGCACATGATGAGAAGTAAAAGCACCCACTTTGTAACTAGAGGCAATTTACCATTGTGATTTACACTGTTTGATTTATGCTAGCATACATAAATAATAGGATTCTGGCCTATATTTTTATAGTAATTTAATAACTGCATGCCATTCTGACTTATGGCAACCCTTTCCAAGGTTTTTTAGAGAGTACTTAGAAGTGGTTCCCAGAACTAAAGTGACTCTGAACAACTGAGACACCCTCATCACCATAATAAGTTATCATCATCAGAGATTTGAACCATGTTGCACTAAGGCCATCATAACCATCATCATTATCATCGATGTGAATCACATTGCAATAGGGCTATAATCTCCCCTGCAACCACCATCCCATCCAAGATACGAATATTGGGACTTGAATCTCTATGATCTGAAAGGCAGGCTGACAATATCTACCACTCTTAGCAGGCCTTCCAAGATGGGCAAGCCAAAGGGAAGACGGCACTTGTATCCACCAGAGTGTGGCTGTAGTAAAACCACTGGGCCACAGTGCATCCACATACAAATACTTTCAGAACACAGCTCAAAGAATCCTGAAGCTGCCTGTGGAACTCTGTGAGCTGTAGTGACCAAAAGGAACTGTTCTCAGATCTGGATTGTGCCCTGTCCCCTGAAGTTCAGCCCAAACTTTAGACTCTTCTTCCTCAAAGCAGGTGGTCTTCACCCACGTATCTTGCATCTGGCATGTTTTGTTTCAGCCCTGAGTTCTGACTGGTCATTGGTAGATAAACACTGGCCTAATTTGCAAGTCTGGTTCCATGTTAAGGCATACGCATCTGAGGAAATCACACTGTGGGAAGGAAGATGGGAATAAATTGATATATACATGCAAATACAGATAGGTGGTCATGGGGCTCCCACTTATTCTTTAGTGTCTAGTTTGACTTCCAAACTCTACCTCCTTTGAGAGGCAAGCAATTATACTGACAATAGGAACTAGGAACTCAATCTACACTCCACTTTAAGATAGCAACAAACAATTGACTTTGGGAACATGTACAACATACCCATCTCACACTCACTTTTGCTGAATATCTAGCCTGATGAAGCTTCCTGTGTAACTCAAAAGCTTGCTCAGTAGCTTGTAGTTCATGGATTAATCCAAATAAAAATATTTTCCTGCTGTGACCTATCAGGTTTTCGCTGCTAATGGATCAAAACAACTTCCCATTGTTTGTGTGTTGTTGTTGTTGTTGTTGTTTCTTTATTTACTGCTGGATCAGTTTGACACCATCACCTTTGTGTTTCCCTTTTTTATTTTGTTATGGCCAACGGCTGAAACAGGTAAACACATTCCATTTGCCTTCTTGCCAGGAATCCACACTGACTTTTAAAATCAATGTTGTCGAAGAGTGACAGTGTCACATTAAAGTTTCCTCTTTCATCTGTTCCAGCCTTTGGCACCTTCACTTCCCAGCTGCAGAGCTACAGCAAAATAAATTGTGGCACTTCAATCTCTCACCTGACATTTGTTTCCTTCTCTTGTTTGACTTCTTTGATCAGCATCTACTCTGTTGTCACGGGAAGCTATCTGCTGATCTTCTCAGATGCTCTGTTGCCTTTGCTTTGATCAGGTAATGTCCATGTCAGTCCTAGTGGAGGGGACAAGTGGCAAAAATATTTATGTGGATTATAACCAAATGTCTGGTCCATACACTTAATGAGGCTTCTTCCATTTGCCAAAGATGCAATTAGTGGTATTCCTTTGATGGGAGGGCATGGCTACCTGTCATCACCATCACCAACCTCTTAGAACTGCTCACCTGGAAGGGACCCTATCATCAAGTCCAACCCCTGTCAGGGAGGCACAGTGGGGAATCGAACTCCCAGTCTCAGGCTACCTAAATTCCTGAGCTATCCAACAGTTCTCCCTAGATATTGGTGGAGTCTGAATGCTGCTCAGGTCAGACTCAGAGAGGAGCTATCCTACCGAGATCCAGTGTAACAGTCTCTCAGGCTCTGTGGAGCCAATTTTTTAAAATGGATATTGCAGGCACAGTTAGAAACTCTGCAAAATTTTCTCTTCTCATTTTAGCCCTCTAACCTCCAAAATGGCCTGGATCCTTTTCGGCCCTGCTGATTTGCTCGGGAACCAATGCTACCCAATCTGCTTTGATTCAGATCTGATACAAATAAGTTTGGAGCAGGCTGGCTAGGCTTGAATTTGAAATTCAAGTGGTACGGTGCACAGCCCTAATTCCCAACCATTTCTATCTCCTGTTGTTGTTTAGTCGTTTAGTCGTGTCCGACTCTTCATGACCCCGTGGACCAGAGCACGCCAGGCCCTCCTGTCTTCCACTGCCTCCCGGAGTTGGGTCAAATTCATGTTGGTAGCTTCGATGACACTGTCCAACCATCTCGTCCTCTGTCGTCCCCTTCTCCTCTTGCCTTCACACTTTCCCAACATCAGGGTCTTTTCCAGGGAGTCTTCTCTTCTCATGAGATGGCCAAAGTATTGGAGCCTCAGCTTCAGGATCTGTCCTTCCACTGAGCACTCAGGGTTGATTTCCTGCAAAATGGATAGGTTTGTTCTCCTTGCAGTCCAGGGGACTCTCAAGAGTCTCCTCCAGCACCACAATTCAAAAGCATCAATTCTTCGGCAGTCAGCCTTCTTTATGGTCCAGCTCTCACTTCCATACATCACTACTGGAAAAACCATAGCTTTGACTATGTGGACCTTTGTCGGCAAGGTGATGTCTCTGCTTTTTAAGATGCTGTCTAGGTTTCTCATCGCTTTCCTCCCAAGAAGCAGGCGTCTTTTAATTTCGTGGCTGCTGTCACCATCTGCAGTGATCATGGAACCCAAGAAGCTAAAATCTGTCACTGCCTCCATATCGTCCCCTTCTATTTGCCAGGAGGTGATGGGGCCCGTGGCCATGATCTTAGTTTTTTTGATGTTGAGCTTCAGACCATTTTTGGCGCTCTCCTCTTTCACCCTCATTACGAGGTTCTTTAATTCCTCCTCACTTTCTGCCATCAGAGTGGTATCATCTGCATATCTGAGGTTGTTGATATTTCTTCCGGCAATCTTAATTCCAGTTTGGGATTCATCCAGTCCAGCCTTTCGCATGATGTATTCTGCATATAAGTTAAATAAGCAGGGAGACGATATACAGTCTTGTCGTACTCCTTTCCCAATTTTGAACCAATCAGTTGTTCCATATCCAGTTCTAACTGTTGCTTCCTGTCCCACATATAGATTTCTCAGGAGATGGATAAGGTGGTCAGGCACTCCCATTTCTTTAAGAACTTGCCATAGTTTGCTGTGGTCCACACAAAGGCTTTTGCGTAGTCAATGAAGCAGAAGTAGATGTTTTTCTGGAACTCTCTGGCTTTCTCCATAATCCAGCGCATGTTAGCAATTTGGTCTCTAGTTCCTCTGCCCCTTCGAAATCCAGCTTGTACTTCTGGGAGTTCTCGGTCCACATACTGCTGAAGCCTGCCTTGTAGGATTTTGAGCATAACCTTGCTAGCGTGTGAAATGCAATTGTACGGTAGTTGGAGCATTCTTTCGCCACCCAGAGTAGTCGAAATGACTAGATGGGCGAGATAGAAATATAATAAATAAATAAATAAATAAATTTGGCACTGCCCTTCTTTGGGATTGGGATGTGGACTGATCTTTTCCAATTCTCTGGCCAGTGCTGAGTTTTCCAAACTTGCTGGCATATTGAGTGTAGCACCTTAACAGCATCATCTTTTAAGATTTTAAATAGTTCAACTGGAATGCCATCACCTCCACTGGCCTTGTTGGTAGCCATGCTTTCTAAGGCCCACTTGACTTCGCTCTCCAGGATGTCTGGCTCAAGGTCAGCAACCACACTGTCTGGGTTGTCCGGGACATCCACATCTTTCTGGTATAATTCCTCTGTGTATTCTTGCCACCTCTTCTTGATGTCTTCTGCTTCTGTGAGGTCCCTGCCATTTTTGTCCTTTATCATGTCCATCTTTGCACAAAATGTTCCTCTAATATCTCCAATTTTCTTGAACAGATCTCTGGTTTTTCCCTTTCTATTATTTTCCTCTATATCTTTGCACTGTTCATTTAAGAAGGCCCTCTTGTCTCTCCTTGCTATTCTTTGGAAGTCCGCATTCAATTTTCTGTAACTTTCCCTATCTCCCTTGCATTTCGTTTCCCTTCTCTTCTCTGCTATTTGTCAGGCCTCGTTGGACAGCCACTTTGCTTTCTTGCATTTCCTTTTCTTGGGGATGGTTTTTGTTGCTGTCTCCTGTACAATGTTACGAGCCTCCAGCCATAGTTCTTCAGGCACTCTGTCCACCAAATCTAGTTCCTTAAATCTGTTCTTCACTTCCACTGTGTATTCATAAGGGATTTGGTTTAGATTCTACCTGACTAGCCCAGTGGTTTTTCCTACTTTCTTCAGTTTAAGCTTGAATTTTGCTATAAGAAGCTGATGATCAGAGCCACAATCAGCTCCAGGTCTTGTTTTTGCTGACTGTATAGAGCTTCTCCATCTTTGGCTGCAGAGAATATAATCAATCTGATTTCGGTATTGCCCATTTGGTGATGTCCATGTGTAGAGTCGCCTCTTGTGTTGTTGGAAAAGAGTGTTTGTGATGACCAGCTTGTTCTCTTGACAAAACTCTATTAGCCTTTGCCCTGCTTCGTTTTGAACTCCAAGGCCAAACTTACCTGTTGTTCCTTTTATCTCTTGACTCCCTACTTTAGCATCCCAGACCCCTATAATGACAAGTACATCTTTCTTTGGTGTCAGTTCTAGAAGGTGTTGTAGATCTTCATAGAATTGGTCAATTTCAGCCTCTTCAGCATCGGTGGTTGGTGCATAAACTTGGATTACTGTGATGTTAAAAGGTCTGCCTTGGCTTCGTATTGAAATCATTCTATCATTTTTGAGATTGTATCCCAGTACAGCTTTCCCCACTCTTTTGTTGACTATGAGGGCTACTCCATTTCTTCTATGAGATTCTTGCCCACAATAGTAGATATGGTAATCGTCTGAATTGAATTCGCCCATTCCTGTCCATTTTAGTTCACTGACGCCCAGGATGTCAATGTTGATTCTTGCCATCTCCTGTTTGACCACATCCAGCTTACCAAGGTTCATAGATCTTACATTCCAGGTTCCTATGCAGTATTTTTCTTTGCAGCATCGGACTTTCCTTTCACTTCCAGGTGCGTCCACAGCTGAGCGTCCTTTCAGCTTTGGCCCAACCACTTCATTAGCTCTAGAGCTACTTGTACTTGTCCTCCGCTCTTCCTCAGTAGCATGTTGGACACCTTCCGACCTGAGGGGCTCATCTTCCAGCGTCATATCTTTTAGCCTTTTGTTTCTGTGCATGGGGTTTTCTTGGCAAAGATACTGGAGTGGCTTGCCAGTTCCTGCTCCAGGTGGATCGCGTTTAGTCAGAACTCTCCACTATGACCTGTCTGTCTTGGGTGTCCCTGCACGGCATAGCCCATAGCTTCTCTGAATTACTCAAGCCCCTTTGCCACGGCAAGGCAGCAATCCGTGAAGGGTTTATCTCCTACCAAACAGCAAATAGGTTGCAAAATATCCTTAATAATACTGTCACTCAGAGTAGCTAAACAGGTGTATAAGCATAACTGGTGTGGCTAGAAATTTGAGATCTGCACACAGGACCTTGGAAAAGCTTATTTTCTTAGACTACAACTCCCATGATCCCCCAAACACCATAGCCACATTAAGATTCCCAAGATCTGGTACAATAGGTACATAGGTACAATTTGTAAACTAAATAAAGAGTATTGTAAGTCTGTGACTATCTCTGAGGCCTTGTAGAACAAGATAAATCAAAAAGAACATTTGGGGGAAGATTTTTTTTTAAGTAGCTTGGGTGGCATTTAGCTGGTGTCAAATAAACAAGAAGAGTCATTCCATTGTGATATATATAAAATTCACATGCCTGGGAGCAAAGCACCTTTACATTCTGCATGTTTATCAGTTACCCCATTAGTCCACTGCTGGCAGCGAGTGCGATTCCTTGTTATGAGCCAGCACCTTCGGGAGAAGCAAATGAAATAAATTACAGAAACCTCACAAGCAATTGCAGACTTCTAATAAATAAATTAGGACTTTGAGGTTGCTAATTTATTTTCCCAAGCAGATCTTTTTTCAGCTAATGTTACATTAATTCTCTATTCAGGTACGGGGGAGCTGGAAAACAGAGCAAAATGCTTCTCAAAATATATCCTGATTACTCGTGACATGTAAATGAATGCAGATGTGTTTTCCTGGCAATGACAGACATTAGATTTTATAGAAGCGAAGGGACACCCACTTCTTTTTGTGTTCATACTACTGGTGTCATATCAGCTGAGACTTAGGTGGCCCCAAAGCTTAATTATATCTTTAGCAAGATACTCTGGCTTACTTACACTGTGTTTGCAGAAAACATTCTGATGAGGAGGGTGACTTGATCTTTCTGTGTCTGTTATCTTACCTTTTAGGGACTGTCAAGACTGGCCATTTTGGGTGTGAGGTGCACCAGATTACATAAGGTCTGTTGAGCTTGGGGAAAGGAGCAATGTGCCATTTGGTGTTCTTCTTCTGTCTGAACGAACAGCAAACAGCCCCTTGTAGCCCAATCAGCTGTCAATTAAGCATTTCCCCTGACTGCGGAGGGTCAGGGGAAGTGAAAAAATTTTTTTACATCGCTTCTCTCTCCCTCTGTCAGTGCCGGTCTGTTTTCTCCCTTCCTCCTCCCTGCTTCCCTCCCCTCATTCTCCCCCCACGTTCTCTCTCCTCCCTCAATCTGCAGCCACCATGGAAGAGGCTGATACGTCCAGGCTAAATTATTAACATGCCAAAAAGAATGCATGCCCTACTGTTTGTCCAAAAGGTGTGCAACAGCTTTTAAAGAGGAAGGATGGACCGTTTTAAGTGGAAACACTTGCAGATAAGTTTTTTCCCCAGATCAAAACTATTCCATCAGCAATCCATATATCATATCTATGTGCCAGTATAGGCAGGCCCTTAGTTTAAGAATTGTGAAGTGTGTCAGGATTTGCATTCTTCTGCATTGCAATTAAAACAACAACACAGGATTTTTTTCTTTCCCAAATATTGATTTGTGAATTTTGGCAATTTTTTCAAACAACGAACTAATGTAAAAACAGCAACACCCATTTACACTGGCCAAATTCAACAGGTACAAGTATTCCCATTAGGAGACAGCCACATTGTGCCTGCCTAAAGATGAGGCATCAGGGGGTGGGAAGAGTTAGCAACCCTGCATATAACGCACACAGAGTTGAATACACAGAGATTCAACAACTGCCTCTTAAAAAGAAAAGCACTTAAGGCCTTGGATATGGATAGGCAAAATCTGTCAATTTCAGTTTCTCCACATTTCATTTATTAACTCTCAAGGTCCAAATCTGAAAGAATATGTGAATTCTGGAAAATTCGTCTCCATCCTTATTCTGGCCACCATTTTCTTCCTTGGGTAATTCTGAGTTGTGTTCACCAGTCAAGCTGAGAAACTGCATTTGTGAAGAGAGGAGCCTTGTCACCAAGCCATTAAATCATCATCTTCTGATGAAAATCCTGACATGACCAGCACATTAGAGGGGTTAGTACTGACCAAAGGATTCCATTCAGATCTCATTTTGGTGCTTTGGAAAGTGACCTCATTCAGAGCCTGCACATTTCCTCTTAGATCGCGAACCCATATCACGTCAGAAATTTAATGGTTGATGGTGTCCAATGACTTTTTTTTTAATGGCTACTATTTTAAACTGTATCTCATAAATGGATGAAATCTGCAGACATACAAACCCTTATGAGAGGATTATGTCTCCTGAATTGAGAAAAAAGGAGGTAAGGAGGTTTTTTGTGCTATGAGCCTTACAGTTTTTTTCTTTTCTTTTTCTCTTTCATTTTCTTTTCTGCTCTTTTTAGAACTGCTAGTAATTGTTATTTCTGGAGAGATTTAGGAATCTGCCAGAAGGAACATTTGCTGCCAAGTTTCAGATGAGTAAGTACATGGGCACTTACAAAAGATAAGTCTTTATATCTGAGAATATCAGAGAAAGATATCCCAAAAAAGTAACCCCTTAGGTTCTTTGTTCTGAAAACGTCAGAAGGCAAAGGAAGGAAGGAAGGAAGGAAGGAAGGAAGGAAGGAAGGAAGGAAGGAAGGAAGGAAGGAAGGAAGGAAGGAAGGAAGGAAGGAAGGAAGGAAGGAAGGAAGGGAAAGAGAATAGGGGATGAGATGTGGTTTTGGTTCTAATTTGTCTGAAAATTAACTCCTAGAATTACTCACATCCAAAAAGAAAAAACCCTCCAAAGTTTGCCACAAAGGTAGATGTGCACGCTAAGTGGCCATGATGACTGAAAAACAATTTAGTTGTTGTTATGTGCTGTCAGGTTAATTCCAACTTATGCCAACAGTACTCACCAGCAGTTTACCAGTCACTCCTTCTAGTGTCATTTTGGGTCCTTGCTCAAGACCACACAGATGGCAGGGCCCATAACCCCAACAGTCACACATGCTCCAAGTGGCCCCACTCATGGAGACATGGTGGGGATTTGAATGCCTGGCCCCTGCCTCCACAACCAAGTGCTCCAACTCACTAAGCTACAACATTTCTACTTGCTGAAAAGAACAGCGTAGTGCTATGAAACTAATGGGAGCGGGAAAATAAATAAATAAATAAATAAATAAATAAAGGACCTGCTAGCGCCTGGCACCATTCTGGTAGTATATGCTCAGTGGGTTGATCGGGTCTACAACAAGTGAAGATCTCGGCTTCCTTTTAGCTTCCAGACTGGTAGCAATGTTGTCTAAAGCCATTAACCTCCAGTGATGTCAAGTTGCAATTCCCATTATCCCCAGCATCCATGGTGACTGAGGATGACTGGATTGTACTTCATGTGGCAGGACATCTAAGTCCGGCAGTCTTTCCTTCAAATGATTGGTTGACCAAGAGGATTTTTAAAGGAATTATGCAGCCCCAAAAAATCACAGAGGTAGGAAGGGCTGCTCTGAAATTGGTTTGGGGCTCCCACTTCCAGAATTCTGCCTGGGAGGGAGCAGAGTTCTAGGTGAATTCTGGGAGTGAAAGTTCTAAAAAAAAAACCCCTATGTCTGATCCTTGTTTACTAGCTAGAATATTCTGGGAGCTGTAGTCCAAAATGTAACTTTTTAAATTGCCTCCTTCCACCTTCAATATAGCCAGATTTTGCCCCCATCAAGCACTGATAAGGTTTCATGTGTGGTCTAGTTTCATTTCTGGTTTCTTCAGAAAGACGTTCACCTCAGAAAATGGCAGAAGTAGTCTAAAAGGGCACCATATTTGGGCTTTAACCTAGAAGGCTCAGGCCTGGCACAGAAGGGGTGCCCCCTCTGAAATTTTGGGATAAGGCAAACACACACACCAATCATGGGTCATGAGTGACTCCTGGCTTCATCTCTATCAGATGTACATCTATAATAAATGCTGTGCTGTGTGGGGAACAGAAAAAGTGAAAAGATAATATGGGGTTTAGAGCAGTACAAGTAAATCAAAATATCATCCAAGTGTATTTTTTAAAGGTGTTTGACTTGGTCTGTAACAACAAAGGAGGCAAAAGACATCCATTTTAGCTTTTTTTCATTGTGACTAAAGGGACAATTAAAGAAAATCAGTCAGACCTAATAGCCATATGGAATGGCTGCAATTCTCTGCTTAGATGCTCAGGTCATTTTCTTTTTCTAGTTCTGATGTAAAAATTATTGTTCACAGCTTGTAAATAATCCATTATTTTGAAATTATATGCTTCCAGGTGTTTCTATGGAAACACTATTCATTTGGTACCCATGACACACAAAAAATAGTGGAAGAAGGTATTTCCTCAAATAAATTAATTAAAATCCTGCTTACTTTAAGCACAATTGGAAGGGCACAATTACTGAGCTTAACAGCTATACTGGACCACATGAAAATATTATGCTTTGCTACAAATGAAAGAAGAGCCCCATTTATCCAATTTACTCAAGATATATTTACACATTGGAGATAATTAGATATAGAATAAAAACACCTAGTTAATGTTCATGTCAGCATTACTTGGTGATGTATTTATCACAAGCTTGACAGTTTATTGGCTGGTGATATTGTTCTTGCCAGGGTAGAAGCTGCAGCAACTCTCATTTTGCAGCATATTGAGCAGGTGAGGATTCCCAGCTGCTGCTCAGATCCTGGCACTGACAGTGTTGCAGAGCTTTTAATTTTTTGTTAAATTCCTCTAGCTGCACAGCAGAAGTATAGGGATTTACAGAGGAGAATAGTTTCAAGTTTCCCTAAGTAGTCCACCCCTTTCTCATTAACTGGAACATAAAGTCTCAATAACTCACTCTGAGACATTAGTAGGAGGAAAATAAAAACATTTCATTACTTACAATTGTGAACAGGTCAACTGCAAACTGCAAAAACCGACTGGCTTCTGCAGTAGACTTCAACAGATTCAAGAGACAGGAAAAGAACCATTCAGCAAAGAGGCGGGGCTCGCTTTGGATTCATAGGCAGGAGGGAACAATTGGTTAGTGCTGGTAGATTGACAGTAACCCCAGCCTAGAAAGGTCCTTCCTAATCAAACCTACTAAAGGCAGCATGAGAGGCTGTAAAAACTCCAATAGACAGTTGTTAAGACGTCTCTAGTTCTCCACCTGTTTTCAGATAACCCTTACATCTTAGAGGCTCTGTTCCTTCCCTATTCTCCCTTTTTTTAACCTTTCTTTTCTCATTTTCATTATAGTTCCTCTTTCTATCAAAATTTACTTCTAGGATTCCTATGATTCTTAAAAATGTACAAGAATACAAGACAGAACACACATGAGACAGAAATGGAGCATGAACTTAACAACATATAATTAAGCAACATATATATAAACACCAAAAGGAAATCTTTCAATTTATCTAACACTAATTTACAGAATCTCAAAGATCTCAAGTTATTTTACGATGGGGTTTTCATTGTCAAAATGTAGACTGTAACTTCCATGAGGGCAGGGGCCTAGAGTTATTGTTTCCCATCTGTGAAATTTTGTAAAATGTTGTATGTCATAAAAATAATAAGTACTTTTTCCACTTCAGTTACAATTAACAAATGAGTTTTAGATGTTGTTTTTATATGTTGGCAAGTTGCCTCTTATGGCAACCCTATGAAAGATCAATCAAACTGTGTTCAACAGCCTTGCTCAGTTCTTGTAAACTGAAATCTCTGGCTTCCTTTAGGGAGTCAATCCACCTCATATTTGGTCTTCCTATTTTCCTGCTGCCTTCAAACTTTCCCAGCATTATTGTGTTTTGTAGAGTATCTTGCTTTCTCATGACGTGCCCAAAGTAGGACAGCTTCAGTTTCAACATTTTTGCCTCCAGATATAATTATAAATAGGGAGAAATAAATTTGCCTACAAAGCCATTCAGATAAATTTTCTTTCTTTCTTTCTTTCTTTCTTTCTTTCTTTCTTTCTTTCTTTCTTTCTTTCTTTCTTTCTTTCTTTCTTTCTTTCTTTCTTTGAATGGAGCAGGAGAAAGAGAAAGAATTTAAAGACCAAGAGCTTCATAAAGAAATTATTTGCAAGCTTTTTACTACTTCACATTTACACCAGCAGAGGCTGCTGCACTCCTCATGAACTGTATAAAGGAGTAGCTATTATTAATTATGAATAATAAATTCATAAAATTTTGGAGATAAATTGGGGATCTATTTAAATTTGGTATGCTGCCAGCTAAGCTAATGGAGCAGCAACAGAAATTGCCCAAGAATTCCCTCACATATTATTATTCATGGTTTTTTGGCAAAGATTTATGATAGTTAAGTTTCCCCCAAATAAAAGCACTTTTGTAGCAATAAAAACTGATAAGCCGAGCATTCAAAATACAACACGGCTTGGAGGGGCTTCTGGCAATCAATTTGCAAATGTTAAAGTGGTAAGCCAAGTCAAGTGGCCAATTAATGTTTTTTGATGGGTTAGTAGTCTAACTGTTAGACTACTGTATCATTTTTGTTTCCTCCTGCACGGATTTTTAAAAATCTCCAATTCTAACCATCCCAGATAAGGAGATATTTATGAATTTTGGTGAACACTGAACCCAAACAGAGTTGTCAGCACTGGCCAGAATCAAGAGCTACATTCCCAGCATGGGAAGGATAATGTTGTACCTGACTATCATATGCAGGTCACTGAAATCATGGCAAACATTTTGCTTCAGGCCTACCAGAGACGAGACTATACTAAGTGGGATGGAAAGAAGAAAGCTTCCTCTGTTTCCCTCAGTCACGCAAATATCTATTTCTGGACAGAAATTACTGAATTAATACAGTGACCTTTGCAGGATGTCTGTAGATACCTTTAGTTGACATAGCTTTCTGGTTTCCATTTTCATGGTACTTTAAAGAAACACACACACAGAGAGAGAGAGAGAGAGAGAGAGAGAGAGAGAGAGAGGGAGGGAGAGAGAGAGAGAGAGAGAGGATCCCAGAATGATTTTGGAGCATGCCTAGTATGCGTACATAGCTGCCATTTGTATCAAACAAATACATCTTTTCCCCTTAATGTGATGCTATATGTCTTTATAAGACATGCTTTTCTATAAAGACGTGACAGCAAGATACACTTCGATTATTGTGTCCACTGACCCTGGGGAGATGGTTGAACAGACATCCTTGAGGCTAGTTAGGTCTATTAGCATTTTAATTATTTAGTCCTGGCAGGAAGGCGTCTTCAATTATCTGTCTCTCCCTCTTCTCTCATTGGTACTCTGTTCTGTTGCTTTTAGCTGCAGACTTGAAACTGGAGTCACAACCCTTATGTACAGGTGAGTTGTCATAGACCCACCCTGCCCACTCTTTTCACTGTTATGAAAGAGTCTGGAGAACGGTGACTCTAATTTTGAGGAGGGCAGGGAAGCCATTCCAGGTTTTAGTCCAAACTTTCGGTGGAGCTGTCCAAAATGCTGAACCTGTTTTGGAGAACTGAGTGGTTCGCTCCTGTAAAGTTCAGACCAAAATCCAGAATGGATTTACTGGCCCCTCAAAATCAAAATCACATAGAGGCTTCTTTGGGTAATTGCTAAGTTTCCATGCCCCTGTTGATGCCTGCCTGCCTAGCCATGATGGGGAGATTTTATTTGAATCTTCCCCAATCTCCTGACACAGCATTATGGGGGATGTAAATGGCTTCTTTTAGATGCTGGTTGAAAGTGTAGCTGCTACCAAATGCTGTTCTCATCAAGGACTCACCAAGTTAGACAGATATGCTTCCGAGGGCACTTTGCTCACTGAGTATCCTGCCTTGAATATGCACAATATTTTTTAAAATATTATTTTTTATTAAATTTGATTTGTTTGCATACAAAAAATAAAATAAAAAACAAAACAAAACAAATAGTGCACCCCTCACCCCATGGACTATCCATTGATACAAGATATATTTTACAACAATGTTTCATTCATCTAAAATACCCCTTATCCCTTCCAAAACTACATGTACAGTATTCTTGCCCTGGGTTTTGCCCTTTTCCTGTATTCAGTACAGCATTTATAAAGTCACCCCATATCTCATTAAATTTATTAATCTTTATCACTCCTTTTTAAAACTTAATTTTGGATGTCAGTTTATCATTAATTGCAATATTCCTGATTTCATTATACCATTCATGTGGTTGAAAAATCAGTTCTTCTTCCTGTTTCTTGCTATAAGTAATCAAGCAGCTGTTGTCATATTTATAATAAACATTATGATTATCTATTAACAACGAAAATGCTGTTCTTGATGATTCTTCAATGTTGACTTCCAATGTTTCTCTAATTTCTTTGAAAACATCCCTCCAAACCCTTTGTATTACTTCACATTTCCACCGTAAATGCAGATATGTACCTAATCCTTTATTGCGTCTCCAACACATCTTAAAATACATTGAATCAATTTTGTTTAATTTTATCAGTGTTAAATACCATCTGCAGATTGTTTTATAACCATTGTCTTTTATTCTGACATGTTTAAAAAAAACCTTGTGTTCCATATATGTTTCCACTTCTCTTTATCTATTTTTCCTAAATCTGCCTCCCACATTATTTTTAATCCTCCTAACTGATCTGCCTGTTCTGTCAATATTCTATAAATCTTGACAATTCTCCCTTTCCCCTTTTTTCCGTTGTATTCTGTTTTGTTTTGATTTTTTAAATTGAGCACAGATCTCTTTTTGAAGAGCTGCATGGTCTAAGTCTCATTAAAGATAAGGAACCATAAAGAGTAATTAATGGGACAGGAGGTACAAACAGATTGAGAACCACTGACCTGTAGGACTTTTTCTTTTTTGGCCCAAAGAAAAGGTGGAAAGAAACGATATCATGTTGTTTAAGACCTTGTTCTTGGTGCCAGTGCCATAGTTCAAGAAAGCTTAGCCAGCACTCATGGGGATCTTTTCTACTGGCAGAATGTGGGAATTTAGTGGCTTTACACCTTTAGCTACACAGTGGAAAAAGTTCAGAGACCTACAAATCAGAACTAGCTTCAAGTCTCCTTTCAGCAGACCACCCCTTATTAGTTAGTTTATTTCAACTGGCACTTACTGTCTCAATAATTGACTCAGAGAAAGAGTCAGAGAAGAGAAAATAATAAAAGGTTTCATTTTTACTCACAGTTCTTCATAGATCAAAACAAACATTATATTGTGGACAAATATTAACCAGCAGGCAAAGATAAAAACCTTTAAAATGTCCAGCTTTTGTATATTTTATGTTATAATTTTGGATGGGAGGGGGAGAGGTGGAAGGACCCCCTCCCCCTGTCTTTCCCTGCCCCCGTTACCTGCTGCCGGCGCCGGAGCGCAGCCCTCGCCCCCTCCCACCACCGCCATGGCTGCTCGGCGATCCGCCATGTCCACCCAGCCCACGTGGAGCCCAGAAAGGCAGCGCAAGCGGAGCACCGCCCGCCGAGCCAGGCAGGAGCAAGCAGCGCCTGAGCGCATCGATGGGAAGGCGAGCATCCGGACTGTGTGTGTTCAAAGTCCCTTTCGGGGACTCCAACTCCCACACTCCCCAGCCTTGAACTTATGACCCTCGGGGGAGGGGAGGCTGACTCGTTCAGCTTTGCCCAGTCCCGCTTTCCTCCTGCCTGCACCGGAGCCTTGTTTGGGCGTCCAGATTAGCAAGGTTGCCTCTGAGCCTGTGCAGAGTGTGAGCGGCCGGGGGATCCCGCAGCTGGGCTGGGGTGGGTTCGGGTTTATTTGCTTTGCTCCCAATCGGAAGTACAATTTGAAGAATATTACCTGTGAACAATTTTATGCATATGTAATTGCTAATGAAGATCTTCTGCGAAAAGTTGGCTCCTCCAAGAAATATGTCGTGTAATTAATAAAGATTATAAGGTAATAATTGTACAATTGGCTGTTTAAATAATTTTTTTGGTATTTTGAAAAAAAAAGCTTCCATTGAATTTATTTTTATTTTTTAACATGACTGTTTCTTGGTCGGTTCACTAAGAAAGCGTTCCCCAACCTTTTTCAGTCCACGGACCGGCTGGGGAAGGCGGGGCATCCCCGCGCTCGCGCACATGCATGAACAAGTGCGCTTGCGCTCTCGCACGGGCGCGCGTGCACCCCCACGAGCACCGCACTGCCATTTGCACCTGCGCACGGGCGTGCGCGGGCCCACACGAGAGCGGCCCGCCATTTGAGCATGCGCACGAGTGCTCTCGCGCATGCGCAAATGGCGGCACGTGCTCGTGTGGGCCCGCGTGTGCCTGTGCGCAGGCGCAAATGGCAGCGCAGCGCTCGCACAGGCATGCCAGAGCACGCGCGCAGGTGCAAATGGGTGGCGCGGGGTGAATGCGCGCGGGGGGGCGGCGGGAGGTCTCTCTCGGTGGCCCGGTCTGGCCCAGGCCGCGGACCAGCACCAGGCCGCGGACCGGAGGTTGGGGATCTCTGCACTAAGAGACATTTATTGGCAGCTATTGTAATAAAATTGTATTGATTGCAGGTTTAATCTGGAACGATTCAAATGAAACATTCAATACGTCCTCCTCTGTCCTCTTTTTTGTCTTTCTATGTCCTCCTTTTGGTACCCATGTATCTGGCAACCCTACCTCAGGCTAGAAAGGTCCCTCCAAGTCAAAAACTCTTAAAGACATCATACATAGGTTGGAATATTTCCAGCATCTTCACCAACCTTTTCAGTCATGGCATCAATTTCCATAAGACACCTCTGGCTCCCTGACATTATTCTTTTAGATGCATAGCCAACAAGTGGCTCTCCCGGCCAAGTTTTCAATGACTTTGCTGTTTGGTTTTAATCCAACTACTAGAGTAAATTGCTGCTGTCTGTTGTTCAAATAAATTGAGCAACAGTGATGTGGAACTATATTTTTTGTGCCTGCTGTGAATTTATCGAGGAAAATATACAGCTTAGCCTTTTGCTGTAGTCGCAGGGCTTGGTGTGTCTACGCAGGGGTTGATTTAGTAATTCATGAGTGTTATTTAGATTTTGCGACTTTTACTGACCTTACCAGAGGAGCTCCTTTGAGTTTTTTTCCAAATAGAAGAGGAATGGGATATAACAGAGGAAGAAAGAAAAATCCCCTCACTTTGGTTTTTGTCCAAAGTTGCTCCTTTTCAGAGGGATGAGCACTTCAGTTTATGCAGGTAGTCCCCTGATGTCAAGAGTGTTGTTGTTGTTGTCGTCGTTGTGTGCTGTCAAGTCATCTCCGATATATTATTGGTGACCCTATGAATGAGCAATCTTCAAAAGGTTCTGTCCTTAACTGCCCTGCTCGGCTCTTGCAGACTCAAGCCTGTGGCTCCCTTTAGAGAGTCAGTCCATCCCATATTTGGTTGTCCTCTTTTCCTGCTGCCGACCACCTTTCCCAGAATTATTGTCTTTTCCAGAGAATCCTGCCTTCTCATGATGTGCTCCAAGAAAGACTGGAATTATGATTGTTCCTTAAAACAAGGCATGTGGTCGATGCACCTTGTCCTTTCCCCCCCCCCCCCCAAAATAAATACTGTTTTGTTTTGTTTTGTTTTACAAAACCAGAAGAGGACTTCTGTTCATTTGATGCGTGTCAGGGGGTTAGAGCCTTATGTTTTGATAACTGGACCCTAAATCTCTGAGACTTACAAACCAATGGTTTGCCATATTTCTGGGGGGGAAATATACTGTGCTCAGGTTTCTAAAATATCAATTACATCCTCCACTAACACACTGCCTTTATTTTGGGTTCTGACATATTCACAGATGCTAATTAGCGGTTCCAATTTAACGTAACCCAGTTCCGTCATGTTATGGAGAAGCAAGATGTCATCTTTTAATGAGAACATTTGAAACTCTTCTAAAACTTGTAATTTGCTGCTTTATCAACAGTTTTGGAGGACAAAACATGTTTCAAGCAAACTGTTCATATAGCCCAGACTTTTTTAATACATGAAAATCAATATGCAAACCACGGAACTATATAAATATTCAGCTGGATTTTTTCTCTATGCAGCAGTCACTCACCACTTCATTAAAATGTGGCATTTGCAGTAGAATGTTTGGTGAATTATTTCCAAACTGTACAACCAGCCAGAAAATAAATTGTTAAAAAGAGACCCCTATAGAAATGTAACACAATGAGGGGGGGGGGGGGAATAAGTTTAGAATTGTGAAATTATTCCTTTAACTCTTAACATATACAATTATTTCCTGTGCTCCTTTTCTCAGACACATTCCTAGAATGAAATTCATAAGCATAGTTATAAACCTTTTTCATATATTCCGACACTACACATTTTACAAGACTGTTTTGCAGTTCAGTTTTAAAATATGGCTTTATAAACAAGGAAATAATTCAAAAGCTTGTATACAGCTTTTCAAATTTTCACCCAGTCAATGCAGAAAGAAAGCATGAGTTTCTATAAACAGAGGAATAAATCAAGTTTTAATTCCAGCTAGTGTAGGCCTATGGAAAGAAGAGTTCAGTTAAATCTTAGGAAGAACTTTGTGAAAATAAAAGATGTTCACAGGATAATGGCCTTCACCAAAACATGGTGTGCGCCTCCTTCACTGGAGGTTTTCAATGAGAGATTGAATAGCCATCTGTCAGGGATGGTAAGGTTGCAGATTCCACATTTTAGTAAGTAGCTGGAATAGGTGGCCCTCCAACTCCACAATTCTGTTGAAATTTATGGGATATACCTTTGAGGTCTGGACCGGACAATTCCTATCTACCTTAGGCTGTGGTCACACCAATGAAATGTTTTCCAGTTCTCCCCCTTTGATTTCACAAATTTGGGGTCACATAACACATGGCCATAAATTTGGGGTCACATCACACATGGCCATTAGTGAATCATTTACCCAGCAAGCTTGCTAACTGTGGATCATTTCTTGCTTGGCCAGAGGTTTCCACTTTTTTTGTTGTGGATCGTTTATAAAAAATGTTGCATTGCTGCGTGTGTGAACAATTTTATCACAACATTTTTTAACTACTGTCATCGTGGATGTCCTTTTTAACTGTTTTTACTTTTTAATTTTATTTTTCCACGACTTTTGCGTCAATGCATCGGTTAATGTCTGTCAAACGGTCTCAACAAGAAGATCTAGGCGCTTATTGAATTGGAAGGAAATGACTCGGTAACCCAAAGACACATTGGGACGCACATCCTGGAAAAAAGGCCACGTGACCTCAAAGCGTGACAGGAACATGATTAAAAGTCGCATAAACACAGGGGGACACTGAGTTGGTGTGACCATGGCTTTAGAGGACCCACTTTAACTGAGACTAAAGTTGGACTTGGCTCTTACTGTATTTCTAGTCTTCCAAATGTTTTGAACTTCAGCTCCCAGAAAACCCTGTCAGCCAGTCCTGTGGTAGGAGGTTCTGGGATCTGAAGTAAAAACATTGGATGGGTCAAGCACTGATATTCACTTACTTTGTGGTTTCCTTCTCTAGTCCTAGTATGACCGGCTATTCAATTAGTTTAGTGAGATTTGCCATTTTCTTCCTAGAAACCCTTTCTATTTAATGAGACCGGAGTTTCTCCACAGAGTCCTAGAGCTATCTAATCCATGCCGTCTCAAAAAAAAGGATGCCTAGAGTATGATCAATAAGCGACTGTCCAGCTTCTGCTGGAAAACCACCAAGAACAGAGAGCCCCCTATCAGTAATTAGTTCCCCAGTCAAATCGCTTTAACTCTTAAGGAAGTCATCCTAATGTTTAAGAAACAATCCATCTTCTTGTAACATGAATCTGGTAGATTTAGCCCAGCCTTCTGCAGCAAGAGCAAAGATAAAGTCTTTCTCTTCTGGGATCCACATGGCCCCCTCAAAATCAAAGTCACACAGAGGCCTCTTTGGGTAACTGCTAAGTTCCCATGTCCCCAGGACCGCTGTTGATGCCTGTCTACCTAACTATGATGGGGAGTTTTCATTTGAATGTCCCACAATGATCCTGATACCAGGGAAGTTGGCAAGTTTTTGGTTCCAAATCCCAAGTCCGAGTCTTTGGCACCAAGTCCCGGGTCACAAGCCCCAAGCCCGAGTCCCTATTAAAAACAAGCTTCCCCCCCCCCCCCAGAAATAAGAGAGGGGTGGGCGGGTTCCAAGTCACGAGTTGAGTCCAAGTCATTAAAAAAAAGTTGAGTCACCAGTGCGATTTAAATGTGACCTGACAGAGAATCCCACGAGACCCCATCCCTGCCTCACACAGCATTGGACCAGGACATTGTGGGAGATTTAAATGCTTCTTCTAGGTGCCTGCTGCTGATTCCGAGTGCAAATGCTACCGGAGGCTGCTCCCATCATAGGTTCATCAAGTTAGTCAGGATGCCTTCCAAAGGTACTTTACTGAGTCTCTTAAATGTTGACTGGCCCTAATATCTGTAAGAAGATAAGTATGGTGAGGTAAGTCATTTTTCCCCCCTTACAACCTCTGTAAAACAGAATTTCTTATTTGCCCTTACTTGTCATATTCTGGGTCCCACACTTCAGACCTCTGGAGAGTGCTTTCATGATCCCACACCAGCCTTCTCTTCTTCTGGCCCAATTAGCTTTTGCTCATAGGATGCTTTTTCCAAACTGCAGACTATTGTCATCCTCTGAAACAGAGATGGAAAATGTTGGTGGTTTTTAAGATTACTTCTGGAATTATAACTTCATATCTCCCAAAGGCTTGTGAAGTGAAGCACACTTCAAATCAAAAATGCAAGTTTGGAGCCCATAAACTATACTATACTATTTGCATTGTATTGTAAAAATGCAAATAGCTAAAAAAAAATGCATGCACAAACATGCTTTAATCAACAGCAAAACATGTACCAGAATGTGTATAAATAAAGACACACATTTTGCAGTGTTTCCATACTTCCACCTGGGAAGTTAAAACAAAACCTTGCCATTTAATATGAACAAAAAATAGGACAGGAGTCCAAACGGAATTTGGAAAAGCGCAAGCAAATCAAGACCTATTCCAACCTATTCCAAACAGTCAGTGTGTTTCTTAAAACATGGCTACAGAAGTTAACCTATGTGCACATAATGAATTATGCACAAGTTTCATTGTAGTGGGGTGACAGACTAAGATGCAGGAGGCTTGGGTTCAAATTCCCCACTAAGTCCTGGAAACTTACAGGGGGGGGGGCTGTGTAGAACTGGTAAAACCACTGTTTAAATATCTCTCTGACCTTGAAAGCCCTTTTAGGGTTGCTATAAGTTCATTCCAGCTTGAAGGCACTTAACAACAACAAAAAACCCATTATAACAGCATAATTACTCTGTATTTTTCCTATCATGCTTTTAAATTACTGTATTTGTATTAAATTTGTCTTCATCTTTTCAATGAAAATTACATGAACATAATTTCTTTTTTTAAAAAAGCCCTACATCTTTATTGGAAGTGGGTGAACTCCAGATGACAGTTTTTAACCAAATCCAGGCTACATAAAAGAATATTTACTTGATCCTTAGAGAGGTCATAATCCACATAATCATTGATCAACTGCATTATTGCTTGCCAACATATTAACAGCTCTTGGGATGATGCCACCATACACAAATGAAGTCTGCTTAGGAGTCACAGCACCATCTGGCTTTTCCTTTAGTATACCTGAAGCTTAAAAGTGATCAAATATTAAAGTTTGTTTTTAAAAAATTATGCATTCGTTTCATGCAAATTGATTTAGCAGTACCTTTGTGTAAAGTCTGGCTCTTGCAGTGAGGTTTTTTTCCCCTTCTCCATGATAAACGCCATCTGTCATCTTAGACCAGGTAGCTTCTACCTTGAACCAATGGCAGCTTGTGGAAACAGACTGGAAGGGGGGATGCCACACCCAGAAATAGTGTGGACAACCACCCCTCACTCAGTTCACAAGATACAGTTCACAAGATACTCATGGGTTTTACAGCCCAGGAAGGTACCACAATAGTACTTGCCAATGAGCGAGCATTTCATGGAATGGTACCATGGTTTTCATCCCAGGAAGCAATGGGGTCTGTTCCTGAGAAGTTGTAGTTATGGTTAGTGAGAAACTCTCCTCCTTGGTAAGAATGACCTCTGGCCCTGCCCACATTGCTTTGGCACCACCCCCATTCCTCTTATCCTTGCCCACTGATCAATATGGTGCTTCCAATATCTTCCCATATTGGAATTTGCCCCCTCAGGTTCAGCAACATTGCCCACCATTGCCTAGAGTTTGGATCCTCTCTATATGGGGTTTGGCCACTGGTCATGTGGGCTGGAGAATGCTGGGACCTGCAACCCAATACGTTGCTTGCTCTTGAAAGCTAGCCCCATTGCTGTAGTCCAGTCAGGATACAACAGAGGCATGTGTTGCCATATCCAAGTGATGCTTCTCCACTCCTATACAGAGCATCATGGCCAAGTCTTCACCTCAAAGTAAATTCTCCAAAACCACTAGTACAACCTCCAGAAACCCATTCAATCCTCTAGCCTCCAAGACACAGTCCTTCTCATGCTGTATTTCAAAGTAGGCAAAAGTGACGCATTTTCCCGTTTAGTCTTAAACGACGCAATTGTCTGGCAAACGTTCGTTTAAACTAAGATTTTTAACTACACAAGGTGATAAAGGCATTTGCATATAGCAGAGTTTCCCTGACAGAGGGGGCCTCTTTGTTTCTTCACGCGAAGAATTAAAATCAGAAGCATATGTCATCCTCACAGCCGCAAAGCGTTATGTCTAGAGTGTGCCAAAGCAGGAGGGCTTTCACCACACAGAAGAGACCACTTGACGCCACACATTTTATTTGTCTGTTTGTTTGTTTTTATTTAAAATATTTTTTACCCTGCCTTTCTCCTTTAAAAGAACCCAAGGTGGCTTGCATCAGTAGAAGACAATGTTTAAAAGCTAAAAACAATTAGTATATAAATTTGACACAAGACTCAAACAAATACCACACTAAAAAGGTAAACAAAACCAACAGCAAAAGACATACAAAGCAACAAGGCACAACAATCCATTTAAAAATCCCTCTCAGGCAGCCAGTTACTGAGGGAAAGCTTGCCTGAAGAGAAGGGTCTTTGCCTGCTTGCGGAAAGACAGGAAAGATGGGGCCAGGCTGGCCTCCAGTGGGAGGGAGTTCCAGAGTCTGGGAGCAACAGCTGAGAATGCCTTCTCTTGTGTCGCCACCAAATGCACCTGCGAAGGTGGTGGGACCAAGAGAAAGGCCTCTGCCAGTTTTATGCACCCACCTTGTTTCTGTAACTGTTTCTAAATCCAGGACTGTTTTGCATGCAAGGAAACCAAAGCCAGGCATAGCAAAGAGCAGGGGCAATGGAAGCTGGGAGCTGCAGTTCCAACAGATGTGAGATTGTTTTCCTCCCCTGGCAGGACTGGTTGTAACTTCCAGCCATTCTCACATCCTCCGTGCTATTGCCAGGATGGTTTTTTTAATTTGCCCCCCCCCCCAAAAGGCACAGCAGCATTTCAAATTATTTGTTCAAAGTTTTAAGGGCATTTGAGAATTTAAAACAAGACTATCTAGAGAATTTGGGGAGTGCACCCGCTCTAGCAACTACCCCCAAATTTCTGGCAAACATGGTTTTAAAAAAACCACCCAAAAAGCCATCTTGTGACCTTAGTGGTCAATTTTTTTTAAAAAATGAATATTTGGAGAGTGAAACCTCAGGTGGACTGAGGGGCCATGAAACAGGGCAAAATTGTTTCCCATGTTCCATTAAAAAAAATTTCTGAGACAAAAGCTAAGCTTTGCTTTGCTTTGCTTTGCTTTGTAGGAGACAAGACGAAATTGAGAGTACAATGCATTTTTTACAATTGCTCCCTAGATAGTAAGGGATTGACTGTCTGTCCTATGCCCTTCTTGTAGAAGGCTGGATGATGATCTTGCAGGAAGCTAGGGACAGTGAAGGAATGTACCCTCTTTACCAGATCAACGTAATGGTTTCTACGTGAATATAAGCTGGGCAGTAGGTTCCCACCCCCACCCCCACCCCCATGAAGAGGCTATACATGTACAGTTTTGAGGAATCCTTCTACAGATGTTATACTGGATGGGTGAAGAACACAAGGTTTGCCATTCCATCCCTCCTGTTCCATGCGTTTCTTATCCATGCATGCTCACAATTCTACCCAAGGTCTTTGTTTCATTGTAGTTGCATGAATACCCAGTGTGCTGTAACGACTGTTGAGAGCTTACTGTATTAGTTAATTCGCCACATAACGAAATCTTCCTGAAGCAGAAAGAGCAAACAGTAAACACAAGATCTCATGAATCATGCTTGTAGCATTTTGACATTGACCTGAGTGGGATTTATATGCAATCTCTTTCCTCCTTATTTATCCCATTTTATTTTAAAATGTTGCCTCTCAGGAGATTGTTTTGGAAAGAAGCAAAGATGCAAAGGGTGGTGGTTGCCCACCCCTGTTCCTGCAGTCAGTGTGCCATTTTGGCAGAAAGCACTGCTAAAGGAGAGAAAGATTACAGAATATAGTCCTACCAGCTGTATATAGCAGGAAAAAAATAGGAACAATGAGCATGTGCTTCCTAAACTTCCTTCCTAATTAATTGTAGGCCATCAAGTCATTCTGACTCATGATGATCCTTTTCTGGGTTTTATAGGTAGGGAGTACTCAGAAGTGGTTCATCATTCCCTTCTTCTGGGGGAACCCTGGGACTGTACAGCTTGCCCAGGGCTACACAGGCTGGCTATTCTGGGACAACAGGGGGAAACTGAATTCCCAACCTCTGGTGCCACAGCCAGATACCTAAGCCACTGGACTGTCCATCCAACCCAAGGGTAGTGTTAAAGTTCAAAAAACTGGTTCTATGGGTTGCAGAGGTGTTGCCTTCAAAATGAAAACTGCCTTTTGAAAGATGTCTCAGAGAGGTGCATTAAAAGTGTAAGTATTGTTGAAATGGACAGTGTCATCGAAGCTACCAACATGAATTTGACCAAACTCCAGGAGGCCGTGGAAGACAGGAGGGCCTGGTATGCTCTGGTCCATGGGGTCACGAAGAGTCGGACACGACTTAATGACTAAACAACAAATTGTTGAAATACTACAGCTGGGGAAAATAGTTTACAAAACACAGCCAGTTTGTTTGGGTACACAAAGTAACCGATCACAAGGCAGAAACAGCTCATCCGGTTTTGTGCCAGTTTTCGCAATGAAAGTAAACAATAGAATGCTTACAGAGACAACAGGGAAAAAATGGAAATGCTGCTTAAAGTTGTTGTCGCGCACCCCCAGTGTCCCTAGTTTGTTTCCCTCAAACCCAGGTCCCCCTTTCGGGCACGACTTTCTTAATTCTCCATACACTAACTGCCACCAGTGGATCTTTATCCACACTTCACCAATAATGCTGCCTGGACACGTGTTGTCAAATATAACTGATTATTTATTGTTTAGTTGTTGAATCACATAAATATATTAATAGATGTTGTATAATGTTGCACTCATTACTTGGATATTAAATACTTTTCTTTATTGGTATTACTTTTCATATAAATCACTGTGAATCACGGGAATACTATCTGATGACTGTCTATTTATTTTACTTCTATCTGTTAACTATTCTTTAATCCATAAACCAACTATACCACACCAACTTTCCAATCTCTCTCATAAACCTCTCTAAAACTCCTCTCTCCTTCTCTCTCAGTTTCCAACTGTCTCTCTGACTCCGCCCTCCTGTCCTCCCATAGGCTCCAGCTCTAGAGCTCCACATGATGGACAGGTGGGACATGGGCATTCCACCACAGTTGTGTTTTACTTAAAATGTCAATTATCAAAGAAATGTCAAAAAACAGATGTGAAAACTTGCATTAAACAAATGAGAATAACAATGTATTGTAAAATAGAAATGTTTGCAAAATAGTGTAAAAGGAGAAAAAGATGAGTGCTATTTTAAGCAGTTTGTTAAATGATAAGCAAGTAGCCTCTTGATTAATAGCAACTGAGTTTGAAAAGGTATAGGAGAAAATGGAAAAAAATAGGCATTTGTATTGTATTGTATTGTATTGTATTGTCAGTAAATTACATCAGTCTAAGGGAGGGGGAATTTGACTCTGCCCTTGACGGCCAGGAGTAAGCCAGGCCAGGCAACTGGGTTCTCAAGGAGCTTTCCAAGCCAAGCCTTGGAGAGGCAGGAAACTGGGAGGAGAGAGTCCTGGGATGAGAGGCTTCCTGACCTTAAACATGTTGGCTTCTAATTCATTGAAAAGTATAAACTAATGACACAGCACTACACTATAAATACAGAGCTGTGATATACAATGAAGAGGCATCTTCTGTGAAGGGAGTGGAAGGCACAGATGGTCCGAGAGTGGCCAGGAGATGACATGGACATAACATGGGCATAACTTGGCTATTTATTCCAACTGGTGAGAAACTATTTTTCTCTGTGTTAACAACATGCTTAGAGCTGAACAATGCTATTCATTTTGTTATTATAAGAAATCTGATGTTCTTTAATATATTTTTGAGAAAGCTTTTAACGTTACTGTTTTTATTTTTAAATGAAATATTATAAAGATGTATTCTTTGCCTTTGTAGGCTATAAGCTCCTGTGTCTTAACAGTTTTATATTTTGTTTCATACATGGCTTAAATTTTGCGTATAACCCAAGTTCTAATACCTGCATCTTTTTACAAGTTGCAAGAATGTATTTTAAATGTAAGCCTACAATATTTTAAGCTTACTGTTTTACATAACTGCAGGACTTTGGGATTTAAGCATATGTGCCTACCGTTTTTTCTTCGCAACTGCAAGACTGCCTTTGATGATGATTTTTTTTTTTTTTTGGATTTGCTATTTTTAAGCATAGAACCTAGAAATGATGTAAATAAATAGAACTTGTATAGAATCAACAAGTTCTGGAGTCACCTGGATTTATTGCAACAATTAAGACACTTATAATCAAATGCCCAGATGGGTTGGAAGAGCTTTTTACTGGCTGTCTGGTTTCGTTCTGGGATTAACCTTTTACTGGGATAATGTCAGCTATGACAAATCATAGAACCTGTTTTCTTTGCCTGGGAGATCTATAAATCTTTGTAGGACTCCTGGGGGAGTCAGTTATCCTAATCAGGTTCCAACAGTGGTACACATTCCTTCAAATGGGGGAGATTTGCTCTTGTTTCCTTCTTTCCCTGTCAATTAAGGCCCCAATAATTAAGGATGAGGGGCAGAACCAAATGGTTCACATTATTCCTATGAATGAACCTAATTCATACTTCACAAGCTGAAGTACAATTATCCTTTGGTTGTTGTGCTTCCACAAACTTTGCAACACAGTCTTCTAATCAGAAACGTGTGCCAAAATTCCAAAGCAAAATGTACACATTGGGAGCAATGATAAAAAAAAAACCATACACAAATGAGTATAATAATGGGTTACAGTGGATGTGGGCTTTTAAAGCACTGAATGCTATAGAAAGCCAAACAGAAGTTAGATGGTTTCCAGCCTCTCTGTTGACTTTTGCAACACACTCTATGGAGAATATATGATTGGAGCAAGAGCCATAATCCCACCCACTCCCAATCCCCTTGAAACATTTATTAAAGGCAAAGGACAGGACCTTCCCCCCCCCCCCTCTTTTGACAACTCTGAAGGTCCAAGAAATCTATGGTGTATATTCTGCTCGATGGTACTCAAGAAAGTCAGGCTAGCATTAAAACCTCCAGCAGCAAAGGAAAGCTCAGCTGTAGAATAGACTGCAGATTGCTGCCAAATATCTTTGATCTTGGGATGCAACATTACAAATGGATAAAAGTTTCCTTTGATTAGCCTCCAGTTTCAAGAGACCGGGAATGCATAACCTGGCAGCCTGACTGGATGCTCTATAGAGTCATCAGCCCTTGGCGAGCTTCCATGTACACTGAGCAATTTCTACAACTGTTGTGAAATGTTGTATCTTCTACCCACATATTTACCAAAAAAAAAAAAATTTACCCTAAAGGGTGTGGGTTTTTTTACCCACTATGTGTCATAACGTGAGTCTTTCAGTTCCAATGGCATGGGTCGAAGCCATCTCAAGGATTTCAACTCCCTTTATGAGCCTGCCCAGATGTTAAGATCATCTGGAAAAGCCTTTCTCTCAGTCCCACCACCCTCAGAGGTACGCTTGGTGGGAACACAGGAGAGGGCCTTCTCTGTTGTTGCTCCCAGACTCCGGAACTCCTTCCCACGAGAGGCCAGACTGGCCCCATTTTTGCAGTCTTTCCACTGTAATTACCATGGTTTCTGGCTCCATCTGACTGGCTATCTGAAAGAATTTTTTATTTTATTTTTTAATGGATTGCTGTGCTCTGTTGCTTTTAAATGTGTCTTTAGTATTGAATTTCTTTATTGTTTTTGATATAATACTTCTTTAATTGTTTTTAAATATTTCTATACAGCTGGACTTCCTTATCCATTGGATTGATACCCACTGATTCACAGTCTGAAAATATATATTTTTTTGAAATTGAAATGTTTTCCCCAAATTATATTTTTAATGATGAAGTTACCAGAACTGGCAATTAGAGGGAGCCAGAGACCATGCTATGTATAGCATTCACTAAAGAACTAGATTTCCACGATGTCATTTCTAGAACTGGTCACTAGATGGAGCCAGAGACCATGGTAATTACAGTGTTCACTATTAAAACAGCGTCCTGCATTTTTCAGCATTCGCGCGGGAGCTTAGAACCGATCCCCTGTGGATACAAAGTTCCACTGTACTTACTGTTTTTAGCTTTTAAATATTAATGATGTAAGCTGCCTTGGGTTCTTTTAAGAAGAAAGGTAGGAATAAATAAATAAATAAATAATAAATAAATAAATAAATAAATAAATAAATAAATAAATATCTTTTTTTAAAAAAGTTAACCCCATTTTTCAGTTAACAAAATTCCATTGTGGCAAGTTGTGTCCAAAAAAAGTTTTTTAATATATGCAAATTAGCATCCTTGGTTACACCCCTCCTGTTTAGCCCCTTCCTCTCTCAGAAGCCTGGCTCTCAAGTTGCTGGCAAATCTGAGAAATGGTCCTCAGCCCTTTTGCGATTCCCCAGCCCTGTTATATAAGGTGAATTTCAGCCTGGGAGTCGTTATCTCCACTGTTCTTGACAAATGCCTTTTAAAATATGTGCTTCCAGCCCAGGATGGGAAGGTTAATGCAAAGACTCCTGAAATCTAAATAATAAATGAATCCCATCCATTACACAATAATCCTAGTGAGAGGTATGAGAATTAAAGCCAAAGACTTCTTGAGTTTTAATGCCTCATAAGAGAAGATTATTGTCAGCGTGATTTAGGATGTGCATGAGTGTAATTGTTCCCATAACATCTATTTATCTTCACAAACAGATCTGAATGAACTAATGATACCTTTAAAGTAAGACTCTTGGGTCATCTTCCAGCATTTCATCCATTAATGTTCAGTTGTTCTCATTATTGCTCCAACTAAAATCATTGCTCCGTCCTATGTAGGAGAGCTGTGGTTTAGATCAGTGGTTCCCAACCTTGGGTCCCCAGATGTTCTTGGACTAAAACTCCCAAAAGCCTTCACCGTTAGCTGTGCTGGCCGGGATTTCTGGAAGTTGTAGTCCAAGAACATCTGGGGACCCAAGGTTGGGAACTACTGGTTTAGATGCTCTGCTCTTGTGCATGGAGAACCTTCCTTTTGCAAGTCAGCGAAGTTCTTTCATAAACAGTGAACTCAAGACACTGTATACAGCTCCCTTCCTTCCGTATTCATCTTCTCAGCTACCTTGTGAGGTGGGTCATGAGGCATAAGAACAAAGGAAGCTACCTTGTACTGTGGAACACTATTGGTGAATCAGTATTATCAGCTCTGAACGGCAGCAGCTCTCCAGAGATTCAGAAGGATTCTGTCCTACTTCCAGACCCTAGTACATTTCCTAGTGGTCTCCTATTAAACTATTAACCAACCCTACTTTGCTTCCAAAATCAGATGACGTCAGATCGGGAGCCACCAGCCAAACCCTTGGACAGGAGCCAATAGTCATTGTGTTGTTCACAAATGATCAGCTTGCTCCTTAGACTAAACACAATAGGTCTTCTGATAGCTTTTCTGATATGAAGTCAGGCTGTTTGGTTAGAAATATCCATAAAACCAGTCTTTTAAAAAAATCCACTTCCTCCCGGTGTGCACAAAGAATTTTTCCCTGCAGCCTTGGCTACCCATGGGTATGCTCCCAAGTGTTTCTCATTGCTCACAAAACAGCAAAGAGAGGACAGGAAGCACTACTTCCTGCTCATACCATGTGGTATCATCAAGAAGTTCAGAAAAACATGAGCAGATTAATGTATTCTCGAAGGCTTTCACGTCCAGGTGACAGTGACAGACCATCTCTTCCCCCCCCCCCCCATCACAACAATACACCCACAACAAAAAACACGCTGATCACCATAATCACCCAATCTCCTGAAAAGGACAAAAGCTGATCCCACAGCTATAAATACTCAACTATCCCACAAAACTGCACCAGAGCACTGACAGAGTTCTGACTCCTGTCCTCTGAAGATGCCGGCCACAGAGACTGGCAAAACGTTAGGAAGAACAACCTTCAGAACACGGCCAAAGAGCCCGAAAAACCTACAACAACCATGAGCAGATTAGTCCATTTCTGGTCCACCATAGTTTGGTGCGGGCTCATTCATAGATCCATTCTGCCTTGTTGAAGCTTCAGTGTGTGATTTCTTTTCTTTCTCTTTTTAAAAATTGCATGAAAATTTGTACCTAAACTTGCCCTTTTGAACATGTTTTCTCTCCAAGGTCACCTTTCTAATCTTTTTGACATTAAAATATAAATCTGCATAGGAATTTTGGTACATTTTGGAACTAAGAACTGCAACAGAGAGCTCTAAAGGATAAATGCATTGTTGTTGAGACCGACATTGAATCCCAGATTTAATCTTGCAATTTAATCCTGCAATTTGATCTTCTTCTGAGATAAACTGGATCCCAATTGAGGTGTGGGGAGACAGTTTAGTAATCAAATAGATCCAGAAATTGCTTTAGGTGCTGCAAACAAAAATTGTTCTAACACTTTATTTAAAACAGTGGTTCCCAATCTTGGGTTCCCAGATTTTCTTGGACTATACTTCCCAGGAGCCTTTACCACTAACTGTGCTAACAAGGATTTCTGGGAGTTGTAGTCCAAGAGCATCTGGGGACCAGAGGTTGCAAATCACTGACCTAAACTATCGAGCAGTACAGAAAAGCAATAAAATCAGATTAATCAGTATATAATCGTGGTGATTTATTAATTAAGAGAAATGAGCCATTTAACAGTTTGCTTGATCTGAAATTGCTAAAGTTGTTGGGTAGACAACTCACAACTGAGTTCTCTCTCTTGTTATCTGTCTAATAACTGGCAAAAAGAAAACCTGAACCTTCAGTTCACGTAATGTTGCCACTGCAATCATCTAAAATGTTCTGTCTTTAAAAAGAACAAAAACCAAAACAAATCTTACAATAATAGGTTTTCTCTGAGTAATACCTCCAGGGATTTTCATGGAAGACTTTAATACACTCCAGTTTGTGTGTGCAATAAGTGCCATGTAAACAGGCACTAGCCACAGCATCTATTACCCTCAAATCATTCTTTTTAGACTTCTTAAATTGGCTTGTATGCCTCTTTTGTTGATCCTGCTCCTCTATCCACCTTTCATGTCATTCATTTTTCCCTTCCTAACTGTTTCACAAAGAAGTTGTTTCAGCCTGATCTTTAAGATATCAAAGGACATGATACTAAGTGAGCTGATGTGGTTATCAAATAACCAGCTGAGAATGGCCAACATCTATAGTAAGGGCCAAACAAAGAAAAAGGAGGATCTAGGAACAGCTGTAAAAAAATGTAGAAGCACACATGAAAAGGAACAGCAGCAACAAACAATCCAGTGTGTCTTGCTGGCATCCTTATCAAAGGAAATTAAACGTAAATTCTTTTCTGAAGAAAGAGTTGTGTGCCTGTTGAGTGGAATAGCTGATTATTTTTGCACTTCCAAAAACTCTTCTCTTTCATCCAGGAGGCAAAAGTATCACAAATAAGAACATGGAAATCTGTTCCGGATCAGGCCAAAGGCATCTCTAATCCAGCATCCTGTTTCCCACAGTAGATAACCAGATGCTTGTGAAAAGCTCACACACAAGACTTGGGTGCAGGGATATTGGCAAGTCTTTGAGTCCACTTGGTCTGAGTCCAGGTCTTTGGTACCAAGTCCCAAGTCCAAGTATTTGGTACCAAGTCCCAAGTTCCAAGCCCCAAGTCAGAATCACTATTAAAAATAAGCTTTTTCCCCCAGAAAAAAGGGAGGGAGTGGATGGGTTCTGAGTCATGAGTTGAGTCTGAGTCATTAAAAAAAAGGTGTTGATTCTGAGTCGAGTCACTGATACAATTTAAGTCTGACTTAACAGAGGGTTCCATGACTTGACCCCCTCCCCATACCTGGCAATAACCCTTTTCCACTGATATTGAAGGATGATGATATAATCTCATCTCCATAACTGGACCTCATCAATGACATCCTTTCATTTGTGTTTCCTAGATTCAGGTGTTGAGAGGCATGCGCGCGCAGGCGCAAACAGCCTTTGCGGGGGTGAGTGCGTGCGGGGGGTGGGGCGGGAGGTCTGTCTTTGCAGCCCAGTCCGGCTCAGGCCACGGACTGGCACCGGGCCGCGGACCGGGGGTTGATGACCTCTGAACTAGAGAATGTGTCCTTGGTCAGTGATAAGGAACATGGGAGTCTAACTGCCCGGAACTGGGAGGGATGATGTCTGCAAACCCTCCTTTCCTCCTCCTGCTCCTCATCCTTTGCCTCCCCTTACTCATTTAACAGCTTATAAAAGTATATTCTGTAATGAGCACAGCGCGCTTCTTCTTCGCATGTTCCTTCGAGTGAAGGATTGCGACTATTTGCTTGCTTTCAGCTGAAAATAAACAAACATCTATTGGATCTCTCTGTCTCTGACTGATTGATTAATGTATTAGAGATAGGCAAAAAGCCAGGAAATAGTCTTGGCACCCTTCACCCTATTATAGGAACCTTATCTAGAAGTAAAATTGGAATGCTAGATGCTTTGGAGAGAGGGAGAGAGAGAACTGGATACCAATATGTGGAAATAATGTGTTTAAATCTATGTGCTAATGTTAAATGCATTACTTTTCCCACAAATGGAGAGAAAAAGCAACAATTTATCACCTACTAACATAACACATTCTGTATGTTCGGAATCTTATTGCTTATGCCGATAGAGATAAATCCATCAGCATAAATCTCAGTGGCAAATTGGTGCTAGCTAAGAAGTCAATGTTCACATTTGGAGTTGTATACCAGTCTCATGACTTGGTGCATGACTACGAATGCAAACACTGATATCTTAACTACAAGTAATTGGCAAATTCACAGTGGACTTACATGGATGTAAGCTTTCAACTGGATTTTGCCCTATATGTTAAAACCATTACTCGTGTGATGTCTTTGTGTTGATACTCCTCCTTCCCAGAAAGAAGGCACATAGATAGTAGACCTATAGAAGTGATTTTTGACCTTGGCACTTGAGATGTTTATGGACTGCGACTCTCAGGATCCCTAGGCAGCACAACCAATGGGCAAAGCTTCTAGACCTATAAATAGCCATGTGAGAAAATAAAGCTAGAACAGACATTCTCAACCTTTTTTTTTTGGCCATGGCCAAAAACAATACCAAAAAAAAATTCAGGCTGAATCAAAACCTTATAAGGTGGTGCTTGAAGAATTGTTTCCAGTCCGTGGGCACCTTCAAATGTACCAGGGTCTCCCAGGGGGGCATATGGCTCTCGCTGAGAATGGCTGGGCTAGAAGATGAGCTCAGCAGCCTTTTATTAAGGGACTTTCAGGCAAAGCTTGTAGTGTTCTGCTAAAGAAATGCATTTGAAAGTTGTCAAATGAATTATTGGTTCTGTGTAGATTTAGTCTTGTGGGATGAGCATGGCTATCTCTTTCTGGTTGGGTAGAGATAAGCCTATGTTAGGATGCACATCCTTCTCCGACCTGGACATTTTCACATACTGTATGTTGGGACACCATCACTCGGTGAGCATTGTGTCATAGGATTTGTAATCCACTCAGAAAAGATGCCAGATTGAAGAAGATAATTCCAAAATGACAGAAAGAACACTTCTGAAGGAGCCAATAACATATGAACTTCTAGGGGTCAATGGTGATGATAACCCACACGTCATTTTCTGTAAACCCCAACGGTTATTTTAAAAATAATGACTGAATTAATAATTTAATAATGCTCATTTCTACAACCTAAAGGTTTCCAGATTTAAATGTTAACTTTTAAACTCCCCATTTCCCATGTTGAAGACCAACAGCTTAATGTTCAGACCTCACATTTCAAGGTCTGTGGGAAACTGAGAAGAAAGTGAAGAGTACTGGAAGATATCCTGAGAATATCAGTTGATGTAGAGACGAGATAAATTAGGCAATACCAAGAAGTGAATATTAAGGTAGCCCAAAGTATATCTTTCTCCATATTATTGCTTCCAGGAGGCACATATTCCTTACTTTTATGTAAGGACTACGTTTTATGTCAACCGCCCAGAATAGTGCTGTGCACTAATGGGGTGATATATAAGTACTGTACCAGAAATATAAATAAATAAGTAAACAAACAAACAAACAAACGACTGCAGAGATTGTCATCCCCCACTTTCAACACTGCTACTTTCACCCCATTCAAAAAGAAATGAGTGAATTCTTATCAAAAACCCAACCAAATGAAAGGATCACCCATCCCTACACCTTGATCTCCCAAGGGCTACAACTGCACTTTGTTCTTGCTCTATTTTGGAGTTACAGCCTAGCAGGATATACAGAGTTGTCAACGTTCAATAAGGCTGGGTCAATTGTAGAACTTGATCCATTATTGTCAAAATTCATAAGCATAACAAGTGCAAAGCACAAATCTGTTCAACGAGTGTCTATGACATGTGGGTTCTTTTCCCCTCCCAATCAGGCTAGAAAGAAAATCTAGCACAGCTCTCCTCAAATCCAAGGAGTCATCATTCCATCACCTTCTTTCAATTGAGCTGGCATAATTATATTTAAATGTTCCATCAAAATGCTTTTGTCCACCTGTTAGCTGTTATATGGATTACCTCTCAACCATGTGTTCATTATTCAGCCACCTGTAGCAAGGACTGATAAAGACATACCATGGATTTACAGTAAAGCGTGCCATTATCTCCCTTGAGCTCTCTGCTCCACTTGGCAGTGCGTGAAGGATTCCTGGGATTGGTACTTTAATAGCTGGCAAGATTCTCACAAGACAGGTTTCTGAGATGTCAGGAACAGTCACGCTGCCAGTACAATTCGCTGACCTCATGTACAATGTACCTCCTTTATCCAAAAAAAATTGCAGTGAGTTCTTTCCGCATTAATTCACAGTCTTTCCTTTACTTAGGAAGGTGTACCATTCCAGGTTGATTTTACCAAGTATATATACTACAGTATATCATAGGCTATGCTGACAGTGAAATGTTGGGTGTTGTAATCTAAATAAAACAATTTGGTCAAACTCCAGTCTGATTTGTGGACTCTTCAGGGTGTTGGGCTGCCAGATCTCAGAGCACTGGCTGAAGTTTTAGAAAACTGTCTGGCTTCCCTGGGTCTCCAGGAGGGGAAACAAGTAGTGTTGGAGAAGAGAGTTCAGTTTTATTGTGTGTGGCAGCATTCCCAAGTGGTACAAACGCTCGCTGGCTGATCATAAAGGTGTTTGGGTTTTGCACTCATAAGATTTGAACACAGGAAATCCATTTTGTGTATCTTACGCTCTGTACATGTAACCCCTGTGAAATAATGGTTCGGCCTAAAGAGGTGGAACTAAGAAAGAGTAGCGCTGTGAGTAAGAGATTTGAATCAGGAAGAGCAGGAGAGCTGAAGAGGCCAGACTTGCTGTTACTACTTAGACTGCTAAGGCCCTTCCCAACTTGATCTAAAGTTTTGAAGATTCTGCATGTGGAGCTGATTCTTCTATGTTATGGATATCCAACCCAGTTCAGGAAGATATCTTGGGGGAGAGGGGACTTGTCTGAATTTTAATTCAAACTCATTGTTTAATGGCTCAGCTTCCTTTCAATTTCTTGGTTACAGTCTCTGTTTTGGATAACAAATGAACCAAGGAATAAACAATATTTAGCAATTTTGATTTCCTCATTGTCCACACTGAACTTATCTATTTCTTCTATAGTCATCATTTTTGAGTTCTTAATGTTCTTCTTCAGTAATTTCATCTTTAACCTTCATCATATCATTGCTTTTTTCTGCCAGTAATGTGATGTTCTGCTTATCTTAAATTATTCATTTTTCTTACTCCAATTTTTACTGCTCTGATATGTGAATTTAAAACAATGCATAAAAACAGGTAAAAGACTATTTTTAACAGCCAGTCTTAAAACTCTGTTTTAAGGTTAATGAGAAATCAATATATTAGCCATGAGTTGTCACCAAATAATGCTTTCTGTCCTCACTTGCTATTTTTAAAATGTTGTTTATGCACTGAAAAATATGCTTTTTTGCACTGCAGCTCCCTGAATTAATTTTTTTTAAAAAAATCAAGCTCTGATTCTTTTTTAAAAAATATTTGAATAGCTTCTCAGAGAACTGGCACAGAGAACTATACATTTTCTCTCATCATCCTTATTAGAGATGGGCATGAACTGGAAAACCAGTGATGGTTCATGGTTTGTGGCTACTCACAGACCAGAAACAATCACGAGCCCTCCCAAAAAACGAACTGGTTCGTGGTTGTTGTTTTTTATTCATGCTGGAGGAACCGCCTGCCCTCCTGCCCCCTCCCACCGTTCTGATCACCTTCCTCCCTGGTCCTGCCACTGCTGCCATCCTCACAGACATTCAGGAAGGGAAGCTGACCTGCTGTCTCTGAGGATGATCTCAGTAGGATCATGTGGGGAGGCGACAGGGGCAGTGGGAAGGGGGCAGGCGGCCATCCATTTTGCCAAAGCAAAATGAGGTGCTGAGTGGAAAAAGTTGTCAGCTCATTTTGCTTCGACAAAACAGGATCTCCGAACTGGGTTGCAAACTGAACCATGGACCAGCCAGATACATTGGTTTTTCTAGTTCAGAGTCCAGTTCATGCCCACTTCTAATCCTCATCAACAAACAATAGTTCTCTCTAAATACCCCCCAAAGGCTAGCTCTCCTGTGACACCAATTTCAAGGGCTGAAATGGTCACTCGCAGATATGGATTGGCACTGTCAGATTTGCCAATGTCCACCCTTGTTTTCTTTGTGATATATTTAATAAAATGGCCCCCACTCTTCCTGGCATGCCTTGTTGACCATTCATGTTTTTCAGGGATTTCCTTGCCTTGTAAAATGCACTGACAGCAGCTGCGCACATTTGCTCTTCTGGAATAATGTTTATCATTTTAAATTAGTTTAATTGGCATCCAGTTAAAAGGCAGGTCTGAATGTATGACATGCAAAGACATATCCCTTTTATTTGTGGATTATAACTGGCTCTTACACTCAAATGCAGAAAGACAGCTGTGCAGACAAATACAAGAAATATACCAGCTTCGTGCTTTCCCTTTTTGTTGTTGTTAAATAGTCAGTGCTAACCCTGACGTATATAGAACGTGCTGAGGTAAACTATGAAATAAAGCAATGGACCTAGTTTCAGGAGCAGTGTCAGAGTCTGATCTTGTTGGGCTGTCTGCTAATCAGCCCATGGGAGAAGCATGGTAGTCGCTTGGTTGCAGCAGCTGCAACTCATCCATTCCTCTCCTTCCAGGCAGCTGGATAGATTGGATCCAAAGGTAAGATGGCAAGGGAATGGTCAGCAGAGATGGCAAAGAGATGGTAGCATCCCATTCCCTAAGATGTCAGGGCCAAACAAAGGCAGGCCCTTTTTGACATCACAGGCGGTGGCTCCTTGTGATGTCACAAAAGCATGGCAGGCATAGGTTGGGACATGGAATCTCTTTCAGGCCAGCTGAGTGCAGAAACAGGCAGAAGAAAAATCCCAGTATATGGGATTGGAAACCCCAGTAATATAGCAACCTGTAGCCAAAGGGAAAACAGCCAAACTAAATAATTATTTGTGGTTGGCCTGGTAGAAAAATGGGCCCTTGCAACCATGGCAGTTGCCACCACTCCAACCAGACCTCACACCATGTTCTGCCTTATGTACAGTAGGAATTCCGTATCCACAGGGGATTGTTCCCAAGCCCCCTGTTGGTGTGGGGTCAACTCCAGAGGCTTTATATGGCTATTGCCTCTCCAAAAGCTTGGAGTCAGATATGGATATGAAGCTTATAAGAGCACTCTGTTTGGGAAAAACAAACCTTGGAGCTAAAGACAACAAGTTACACAGAGCCTCTTATCTAGCTGCTTCAAATCCTCCCCTTCATTAACAGAGTAAAGACGCAGACGTAAGAAAATGCACGGAGAGAGTTCTGATACAACTTATATCATAATATATTAGGCTTGGTTAGACATAAATACATGGCAACATATACATTGGCATAGACTTCTCAGAGCAACATTATATTCACATTCAAGTAAAGCAAATGACCACCAGACTCACAACTGAGTGGCAAAATGGTACTCTCATATACTTGCTTATATACTGAGAGCAGTCTATCACTGCACACATGGCAGCTGAACATGTTTAACAAGCATTACCTAAGCTTGTCCCATCTGTATGCTATCAGTCATCCATTGGCTTGACGTTACAGGAATGACTCTGCATTCTTTACTACAATATTAAATTTAACCCCTTGTTCACTTAAAGGAACAAATCCTGACACTCACACCCCCGCAGATGCTGAAAAATGTGGGTTATAGCAAACATCTCCCTCCCCAAACCAGATGACTTCCCCAGCCCCACCAACTATCCAGAAGGTATAGGGACAAAGCCCCCTCCCCTCTATCCTTCCATTCCATGCAAACCCAACAGTTACCTGAAGGGTGGACAGAGCATGGAGACCACTGGCACCGTTTTGGGAGAACAGCCTACCTACATGTTGAGCTGTCTGCTGGCATGCTTTCAGGTCTCAATGCAAAGCAAGCTGACTGGAGACACCCCCATCCTGCTTCCCGCTTAGATCGCCCAGCACTGACTCTTTTTTAATTATTTACACCTCCAGAAAACTAACAGGCAGGAGGAGCCGCTGCCTCCAGAGAGAAAGCTTGCAAGAGGACTGGCCTTAAGTAGCCAGAGACCCTGCTATGTATTCTTCATAGCACGGTCTCTCTGGCTCCCTCTAGTAAGGGGTTCTACTGTATCAGATGTTTTTCCAGGGCCTGTGCTGTGGGGGGGGGGGGGGGCTTGTGGAAAGCTTCACTGACAGATCACAGGGAGGATTACTGCCCACCTCCTACAACACTGTTGACAAGGCTTTTGCAACAAGAAGGCTCAACGATGGGTCCAAGTGCATGTGCCCACTGGCTTTCTCCCAGTTTTTTGATGTGCACAGTTGACAACACATACTACAACAAAGACTAAGCCTATATTCTCTCCCATAACATATCCCAGCATAAGGAGGAGGGTGTCACTGAAGGCAAGGTGAGATTGCCCGTAATTTAAAAGTTCCCGCTTTAAAGTGTTTACAGATCAACACACAGCTCAGTTGTGAAGTTATGTGTTCAAAAGCCTGGGATCTCTGATGTTTAATTGGGTTGTTTAGTTTCCCAGGGCACTGGATTCAACGGAGCTGATCAGCTCTTATCAATCAGTACTGTTGGCTAACAGCCCCAGTGAGCTGTCTGAACTTACCTGTTTATCAGACCAATTAAGTGTTGTTTAACTGATATATATTCACCAGCAGGATGCTGCAAAGCACCACAGGGGAAATAGCTAGGTAAACATGTACATCATTGTTAAATACATACCAACAATCTGCTTACAGTGCCTGTCAGAAGGTTTTATTTTCAAGGTTGGGTATCTTAGCTTGAAAATATTGACTCATACCCTATCCTCAGAGTTTTATGAAGAGTTCAAAAAACTTCTTCTACCTAAACTGAAGGTTTTATTTAACAAAATTTTAGACAGGGAAGACATTCCCATCTTGGAAGCATTCGTTGATTGTATTAATTTTGAAACCAAATAAAGAATCAACAAGTATGGGACCAATTTCATTGATAAATCAAGATGCCAAGATATTTACAGCTATATTGGTTACATGAATCTATATTTTTATTGGCAACTAGACCAAGAGAGATCAAAATGGATTTTTTACAAGGTAGCCAGATGGCAGATTTAGTGAGAAGAGTACTTAATTTAATTTATATAATAAAAGAACAAAAATAAAAGCAGGGATATTAGCGTTAGACATTTTTAAGGCGTTTGATTCGGTGGAATGGCCAGCATTAAAGCCATGAATAGAAGAACTAGGATTTGGTATCTCGTTTAGACATATTATTCAACAGTTGTACTCAGAGAATATAGCAACAATGATGGTAAATGATGGAATTAAAAAGCAAAAGTGTGCTGCTTATACACGGTCCCATAGTGCTTAAAGCACTCTATGGGTGGTTCGTAAATTAATTATGCAGGCTACACATTGCCCCTCCCCCAGGGATCTGGGTACTCATTTCACAGATCTCAGAAGGATGGAAAGCTGAGTGATCCTTGAGCCACCTACCTGGGATTGAACCCCAAGTCATGAGCACAGTTTTGGCTGCAGTACAGCAGTTTAACCACAGCACCAAAATAAAATATCTTTAGGTCAAGGTATATATTTCCTGAAAATCCTGAAAGGTATAAAAAGGTTATTAGAAGAGCAAGGATTTAGCAGAATAAGAAACTGGTTAAAGAATATGTATAATAGAGAACAAATTAGAGGGTTAGGAGAATGAGGAATTTCATGGTTTAATACAGTTCAACTAGAAAATTGGACTAATGAATGGAAAACGAAATTAGGGGAATGTAGATCTTTGACAACATTTCAAGAAATTGTTGAAAAAAGGTAAAAGGCAATGAAAGTAAAAAAGGGGATAATAAGTATAATATATACGATATCGAGAAAAGCAGAAAATAAATCAAATACTGTTAAAGAAGTCTGGCAGGGAAATTTACATGAAGAAATTAGTGTTGAAGATTGGAAGAAGATGTGGAATGAAAGAGTACTGCAGGGTATGTCTATAAGGGTTAAGGAGAATTATTATAAAGTGATATGGAGATGGTATTTAACTCCAGTGAAACTGAATTTAATGAATAACAAAGTACGACCTATCTGTTGGAGATGTCAGAAAGGTTTGGGCACCTATTTTTATATGAGGTGGACATGTGAAATGATGCAGAAAGATTGGACAATGGTATTTAATGAGATAAAGAAAATTATGGGTACAAATATATATGTGTGTCAAATGATAGCTTTGTTAAACATGTGTTGAAATATTCAAATAGAATGGGGGGAAAGGAATTTTTTATTATGGTAACTGTGATAAGATTGATATTTGCAAGAAATTGGTAGAGTAACAATTATTTTCATATGGAGGAATGGTATAAAGAAATGTAGAATATTGCTATTAATGATAAATTAACGTGTGAATTGAAAGTTAGAAAATGAATTGCGAAAGTGAATCACTTTCAGGATATATCGAATGTATTTTTAGAATATGTGTTTGGGAAAGGGAAAGGTTATACCCCAGGACAAGACTCATAATATTTTTGAGAGAAATGGGGTGTGTGAATTAAAAAGAAATTAAAATAAATAAACAAATAAATTATTTTTGTTTAAATGGACATATCCTGAGGGTGGAGGGGTGCATTGGATGCAAGATATGTTTTGTGTTGTGTTTTTAATTTGCTTAGTATATATTTTTCTCTTTTTTTCCCTATTATTGTAGTATTTTGTAATATTTAGTTTATAAAATAAACAAATAAATAGTTTTATGAAGATTTGTCTTCCTTCTTACAGACAGGGTTTTTGTCTGTTTAACAGCTGCAAAATTTATAAACAAAATATTCAAAGCCTGGAAAACATTATTATTATTATTTTAACTACAGCTCATGAAATCTGCCACCCAGCAAAGCCACTACATCTTCCAGAATCTACTTGGTGAATCTAAGTACATGTCCATAGCACTGTGGTCAGGTATTAGGTAAAGGTAAAGGTTCCCCTTGACAATTTGTCCAGTCATGTCCGACTCTAGGGGGCGGTGCTCATCCCCGTTTCCAACCCATAGAGCTAGCATTTGTCCGAAGACAATCTTCCGTGGTCACGTGGCCAGCGCGACTAGACACGGAACGCCGTTACCTTCCCACCGTGGTGGTACCTATTTATCTACTTGCATTTGCATGCTTTCGAACTGCTAGGTTGGCGGGAGCTGGGACTAGCGACGGGAGCTCACTCCATCGCGTGGATTCGATCTTACGACTGCAGGTCTTCTGACCTTGCAGCACAGAGGCTTCTGCGGTTTAACCCGCAGCGCCACCACGTATTAGATAATTTAAAAATAAAAATAACTTAAGTCATTTTCTGGTCATTGTTAAATGCACACTCTTATGTCTTTCTACTCAGAAGGAAATCTCACTGAGTTCAATGAGGTTTGATCCCAAGTAAAACCACTTCAGAGTATTCTCCACCTGGAAAACCACAAAAAGGGTTGCCATAAGTCAGAAATGACTTGACGGCACATGATTATTATCATTGTTATTAAGTATTAAGTACATGTAAGATTACAATTTCAGTAGAAGTTGATGTGCCTTAGGTTAAGAGTTTCACAGCTATCCATTAATAAGTCCATTCCACCTCATTTCAGCACCATTCTGTATTTTTGTGTACATTTCCAGTTAAAATGTGCATTTTGGTATGCATATAGAGAAAAAAAAGAAACCAAGCATCCTGTTGATGGAGAAGTACAAAAGCCAGTTGATTTACAGAGCATCCAAATGTGCTTACTACTCTGGAAAGGATAAATAAAAATGTGTGTGAGAGAGTGTATTTTGAGCCGTCAAGTTGGTACTGATTTATAGCGACCCTAAGAGGGCTTTCAAAGTCAGTGAGATATTTAAGGAGTGGTTTTACAAGTTCCATTCCCTCAATGTGTTTCCATGGCCAAGTGGGGATTCAAACCCTGCTCTCCAGAGTCCTATTCCATCACTCTATCCACTACACCACATAGGGGCAGGAAATCTCAAAAAGGGTGGCCAGTATTTCTCACCAGACCCGAGCATGGGGGCACACCAGTGATGGCAAATCGGAAGCATCTGAAAATGACTTCCAATCCCTTCAAAGCCAAAACATTTGATTCCCTGTTCAAGCCAACCTCATCTTTATAAGGCTAAAGTGTGACATATTGCTTCAGTTCCCTAGAGGAAAAGTAGGCTAAAAATGGTTGAGCCGACATGTCATCTGTTCTCCCTTTCATTCATCTGAAGCAAAAGCAGAAGCAAGACCTTCTGTTGCTGTATTAAAAAAATAACCATCTCACAGATACACAGCTAAATATTGTCAGCTCCAGGCAATATCCAGAGGAAGCTTGAGGGATGAATAACAGCAAAGCTTGAATTCATGTTTTTTCCCCCCCGTTCCCTCAGCAGGGACTGGGAGTATGAACTATGGGTGAATGACACCTTCCAACTCCTTCGATGATTAAGACAATGTACAGCTCCTACCCAGTCACTTTGGCAGATTGTACAGTTTCCCTTCAGGCAACCACTGAAAACACTACCAAAATACATGCTCCCTGCTCCATGATCTCCTGTGTCTGATCTGGATCATTAAGATTAGTACAACTTTCCTCAAAGTTACTTGTTTGTTTCTTTATAGACCACCTTTCTCCCAATAAGGAGATCCAAGGCAGCTCACCATATTAAAAGAATAGAATTAAAAACATGATACATGAAACATTAAAAAAAAACAATTAAACTACACACTAATTAAAATACAATGGAGTAATTAAAACCAGGTAAACATTAAAAACGATTAACTTAAAAATGGTTCAGAGTTAAGCTCTGCCTTACCATCCGTATATCTCCTACACCTTTTCAAAGCAGAAATTGTACCTACAAATACAACAGGAGTGGGAAGACTTCAAATATTATTGATGATGTTTTTGTTGTCATTGTTTTGTATTGACCATGTGGATTTTGGTGCACCAAGTGGAACCTGGTGCAAAAGACATAAACTTGGAATTTTAAAAAGCTAAGCCCAGGAATTTGAGTAGAGTCCAAGAATTGCACAGACCCCCCTCTCTCTCATTCTTCTCCCCTCCTGTCCCTACTACTACTGGTTACTCCCAAGTCTTCTTAATTTGAGAAGTATAAATTTATAATGGAGGTTGGGAGGGGCCATTTTGTTTCTACTGCGGTTAACAAAATAGCCAGAAATCTTTGCCAACCAAGTAAAATTCACACGGAAATGTACAGGCAGATAGATCTACCGGATGTCTGTGATACCTGCCCACCACTGGGACAGATATCATACTACATATGTGATGTGATAGATATTATATATATGGTGTCACCAAGTATTCATGCTTAGACTAAATCAGGGATTAGGAATCTGTGGCCCTGCAGCCGACATTGGATTCCAACTGCCATCAGCCTCAGCTGACACGTTGAGTGGTCAGAGATCATGTGAACATCGGGAAGGCCAGGGTTTCCCATCTATACTAACGAGTGGAGAGGGAGAACTGCTGATGATGTAGTTATGTTGAGAAAAAGCCTTGTGTAAGGTCTTAGGGTGGGGGATGATTTCTGTTTGAGTGGGTCTGTGGAGACAGCAGGACTAAGACTCAGTCAGAAAGGAGGAAAAAAGGGAGTTGTGGGAAAACTGAGGGATGAGATTGAACTACGTGTAGTTCTTGAAGAGACATTGAAAGAGAAGTGCCACACATAGTTAGACAAGGTACACTGTGTGGTGAACAACAGTATCTTCTTCTGATGACTTGCTACCTGGTAAGCAAATGGCTTCCATTAGAAAAAACTCTTCTTCTCTCATCCAACATATCCAAGAAGTGATTCAGTCCCAGTCAAGATTCAGATCAGTTCCTGGAAGAGCCAACTCAGAGCTCCATCATCCCCAGTCCCTCAAGAGAAAGCTGTAGGCAATGCCTGTCACTTTCTGTTATCATTTGCTAGTAGTGAGTGTGACGAAATGCCTAAAGGTGACGTCATTCCTGCCTGTCAGTCACAGGAGCTCTAGAGGGAGGAGCCAAGGATAGAGCAGAAGGGGCGGAACCAAGGGGACAGTTAGACAGTTGGGAAGTTGGAGCTTAGAGAGGAGAAGAATTAGAGTGATCTGGATAGAGAGTTAGGAAAGTGAATTAAGAACAAAGTTATTAGATTGAACAAGCAGGAATGAGAACACCTAGAATAAGATAGATATTAAGTGATTGAAATTATATAATAAAAGCCTGAATATATGTCCCATCCTATCCAAACCTAATCAAACCCCTGTTACCGTGATTACGTGATTTACTGTGTGATATGATTAATAATAAAAGATTATCTGTTATTCCAACCAACTGATTCTGCAGTTCAATAAGCCTTACATTTGGCAGCACATGTGTCTAACACCCAGAGGTGGTATTAAGGAAATAATACCGGGTGACAGCGAGACAAATGTAAGAGGGAGAGAACCTTTGTGAGGGCCACAACAAACACAGCCACAAGGGCGATCCCCACAAGTGGTGGCAGCGGCAGTGGGATACGAAGTGAATCCCCACAAGAGGTGTGAATTCCACAAGTGAAGGGATTCAAGTAGAAATCCAGTGAGCCAAAAGAAATAATAGTCCAGCAAGAAAAGCCATTGAATTTTCAGAGCTAAGGAGAACTATTAATCAGTCAGAGAGACGTGTGTGAAGGATTAGTGAACCCTCTGTTTAGGGAATAACTTAGGGACTCCAGGTCACACAACGTAGAAAAGACTGAAATAGTAAAGCAAAGCTCTGAGGGAAAATTCAAGGGGGTTTCAAATTACCTCACGTGTGAATTGAAGTCCAGGCTAGCTTGGAACCCAAGCTCTAAGTGAGCATTGAAGGGACAAGTGGAGGCCGAGGGGACAGAGAACTGAGGTGATTGAACAATAAAGGCTGGGACCATTTCTAAAGGCGTATATTTCTGTTTATTCTCTGTGGCCAAGAGCTAAAAGAGACTTTGTAGCAGGCCAAGGGACTGGCTGAGGGCCAGAGGAGAAAACAGTGTAACTAAAAACTCAGTAGCTGCCAGCGGAAGGCTAATAGAAACAGTATCACTCTCTCTAACTCAAGAAAGGAAAAAAGCCGTTTGAATTGAGGCTTGTCTTTAGGGATCCAAACAAATCACTAATAAAAATGCCTACCAAGAAAGGAAAGGTGGCAAAAGAAGCATCATCAAAGCCACAAGATTTACCTCGCGGGGAGGGAATCTTAGAGCAGGAGGATGATGGAATTGTAGATCAGAAGGGTAATACCTCAAGGGAGGAAACTGCCTCAAGGGGCGAGGTTGCCTCAGGGGAGGAAACCGCCTCAAGGGAAGAAGTAGTTGTCTCAAGGGGAGAATCTACCTCACTAGAGTATCAAAAATGGAAATTTGAAAAGGAGCAAGCATTTAAATTAAAAGAGCTAGAAAAGGAGCAAGCATTTAAATTAAAAGAGCTAGAATTTGAAAAGGAGCAAGCATTTAAATTAAAAGAGCTAGAATTTAAAAGGGAGGCAGATAAAGAAAAAGCTACAGCCCAAGAAAGAGAGAGAGAAAGAGAGACTGCATTAAGGGCTGAGGCAGAAAAAGCTAGGGCGGAGACTGCAGCCCAAGAAATTGCCCTGAGGGAAAAAGAAATGAATTTTCAGTTGGAAATGAGGCGAATGGAGCTAGCAGAAGCCCAACCTAATAATAATAATAACACCAACACAAATTCTGAGGGGGAACGCTTATCGAAAGCAGACCTTAAGAAGTTCCCTATGTATAGGAAAGGCGATAACCCAGAGGCCTTCATGATCCTGTTCGAACGCGCGTGCTGGGACTTCGGTGTGGAGGGGCCAGAACGCATGGTAGTGATGAGGTCTCAGATTAGCGGCGAAATGGCCGAAATCTATGCCCAGATGCCAGTAGAGGTAGCTAGGGACTACCAAGAATACAAAAAGATGGTCTTCCTACGCTTTGGAATCAATGCAGAAAATCTGAGACGAAAATTTAGGGCATTGATCAAAAAGCCAGATGAGTCCTACTCCCAACTGGGAGCAAATATGAATAGATATCTTGATAAATGGCTGGAGCAGGCAGAAGTTAAGACCCTAGAAGAAATGAAAAATATAATAGGGCTTGAACAATTCTTCTCAGTTCTACCTGGGGAACTGAGGTATCTGGTGACAGATAAAAAGCCGAGAAATATTGGGGAAGCCAGTGAAATGGCGGACCATTTAACAGATATAAGAAATCCAAAATATTCTGAGGTGAAAGTTGGAGGAAAAACCTGGGAGGATAGAAAAAGGGAACCCAGAGAGTACCTCAGGAACCAACAGGCAGTTGGAAGCCATTTTAAGGGCAAAACCTCAGAGCAGAACCAGCAGAAAGACAGGAATTGGGAAGGAAAGGGAGATAGATTCCCAAGTTGGGAATCAAAAACCCCTAGAACCTGTTATGGGTGTGGTGGAAGAAACCACTTTATAGCACAATGCGCTAAAAACAGAAATAGTGAGCAACAAAAGGAGAATTTGCCTAAGAAAGTATACTGCATACAACAAAATGAGGCACCCACAGGGACAGCTGTTGGGGAGGGCTCCATAGCAACACCAGTTACTGCTAGAGCAGAGGGCCCAGAGCAGCAAGAATCACAACTCCCAGTGGCTAAAATTCTCCAATGCTATATAATGGAAAATGACCAGGAACAGCTTGTTAGATGTTCTGGCGATATTATCTTTATAAATGAAATTAAATATTTGGCGCTAAAGGACTCATGCTCACAGGTGACAGTATGCCACCCAGAAATAATCCCACAAGAGTATATAATACCAGGTGAAAATCTGAAGGTTAAAGGGATAGGAGAAGAAACAATTTCCCTACCAGTGACAAGGATACCAGTGAAGTATCAAGAGTGGACAGGCTGGTGGAGGGTAGGAATTTCCAATCAACTTCCTACGCCTTGCTTAATTGGGCTAGACTTAACTGAACACGTTAAGAGGGTTTTAATAAATACCCGGTCCCAAAAAGAAATCAAAGAAACAACCTTAACCTCTGAGGAAAAAGGGGAGCTCCTCACTAACACCAATGAGAATGGAACAGATAAAATAGCTGAATTAATAGTCATGAGAAACCCACAAGAGAGTACCTTTAAAAGGGAACAAAAAGCAGATCCTACCCTGGAGTTATGCTTTAAAATGGTCAGCGAGAGGCCAGTAAGCCCTGAGAACCCTGAGAGGTACATGATAGAAAAAGACTTGTTGTACAGGGAAACATTGACAAATCCCAAAAGAGGAGGTGAGAGCCTGCATAAACAACTAATAATCCCGTCTAAATATAGAGGGAAAATATTAGAAAAGGGACACACAGACACCTTGTCAGCGCATTTAGGCATCACAAGAACCAAGCAAAGAATCTCCCAGAATTTCTATTGGCCAGAAATGGGGAAGCAAATAAAAGCCTTTTGTCAGAGCTGTGACATATGCCAGAGACAAGGGAACAGTAATGATAAAACAAAAGCTAAATTGTGCCCTTTACCCATCATCTCCACCCCTTTCCAACGCATAGGCTTGGACATAGTGGGACCTTTACCCAAAGTCACCAGGAGGGGAAACAGGTTCATACTAACAATCATTGATTATGCCACCCGATATCCTGAAGCAGTCCCCTTAAGAAACATAGAAACACAGACAGTGGCAGATGCCTTACTGAATTACATGTGTCGAATGGGTTTTGCTTCAGAGATAGTTACAGACTTAGGAACGTCCTTCACTTCTAGGTTGATGAAGAGACTATGGCAACTGTGTGGCTTAAAACATGTAACGTCCTCCCCGTACCACCCGCAGACCAATGGACTGGTGGAGAGGTTTAATGGCACACTAATGCGAATGATTAGAGCATACACCGCAGGGAATCCCAATGATTGGGACCACAGATTACAACAATTACTGTACGCGTATAGGTCTGTACCCCAGGAAAGCACCGGGTTCAGCCCCTTGGAACTGCTGTTCGGGCGGAAGGTGCGGGGACCCCTAGATCTACTCCGCCAAAATTGGGAGGAACTAGAGGGGGAGCAAGACCCAGAAACAGTAATCACATACATAGAAAACTTAATGAATACCCTGCAAAAATCTCTGGAGATAGCAGCAGAGAATTTGCAAGGCCATCAGCAAAAACAAAAAGTATGGTACGACAGAAAGGCCAGAGAGAGAGCATTCAACCCTGGAGATGAGGTTCTGATGCTAAGACCCATCAAAGGGAATAAGTTACAGCTAAACTGGGCGGGCCCTTACAGAATAACCTCCAAAATGAGTGAAACAAATTATATAATCCAGGAGGAGGGAGAAACTGGGTGAAGGGTGGTTCATGAAAATATGATAAAACCATACTACAGGAGGGAAAACGTTGTCTTATTCGCCATGAGGGAAGCAGACAACGAAAAACATGAATTACCTTATTGGGAAGGGAGAGGTGAACCCAAATATAACCCTGAAGAAGTCCAAATCAGTCCCTTACTGTCCCAAGAGAGACAGGAAGAAGCAAAAGCCCTGCTAGGGAGATACAAGCAGGTATTCTCCAACAAACCAGGGATAGCAAAGGGGGTAGTGCATAAAATTGACACCGGAGAAGCACTCCCACAAGCTGTAACACCATATCGAGTCACAGGTCCATATGTGGCCAAAGTTCGTCATGAACTGGACGAAATGCTAAAAGAGAAAATCATAGTCCCATCATCCAGCCCGTGGGCAGCCCCGATAGTATTAGTGGACAAACCGGATGGCAGCATCCGCTTTTGCATGGATTATAGAAAACTAAATCACGTGACAAAATCAGATGCTTACCCAATGCCACGGTTAGATGATTTAATTGAAACGATAGGAGGATGCCAGTTCATAACCAGTTTAGATCTGACCAAAGGTTTCTGGCAAGTGGAGTTAGAGCCCAAAGACCAGGAGAAAACCGCATTTTGCAGCCCTTTCGGACTGTTTGAATTCAGAGTCTTGAGTTTCGGATTGCGAAATGCCCCCGCAACCTTCCAAAGACTCATGGACCAGACTTTACAAGGTCTCAGAGAATTCACAGTAGCCTATATTGACGACATAGGAATTTACGGCCAAACGTGGAAAGATCACCTATGCCACGTTGAACTAGTACTGCAAAGACTAAAAGAGACAGGACTAACAGTGAAGGCCAGCAAATGCCAGCTGGGTAGTTCTGAACCAAAATACTTAGGCCATATAGTAGGGGGAGGAAGAATCAAACCTCTGAAATCAAAAATTGAAGTGATTAGTAATTGGCCTAGGCCTACTTCCAAGAAAAAAATCAGATCCTTTTTAGGGCTAGTCGGTTATTACAGACGCTTTATACCAAAATTTAGTGAAATAGCCGCCCCTATATCAGACCTGACCCACAAAAAGAAAGCAGAAAATATCCAGTGGACGAGCGACTGCGAGAAAGCTTTTGGGAAGCTGAAGGAGGCGTTGATGACCGGTCCTGTGCTGAGAGCCCCTGATTTCCAGTGTGAGTTCACCGTGTCTACTGATGCGTCCAACGTCGGGTTGGGAGCCGTGCTGAGCCAGAGGGACCACAACGGAGACCATCATCCAGTGGCGTACCTAAGCAAGAAGCTGCAGGCGGGTGAGAAATATCTATCTACCATAGAGCGCGAATGCTTGGCGATCATATGGTCACTACGGAAACTTAAACCCTACATATGGGGCAGACATTTTGTCCTTTGTACCGACCATTCCCCACTGCTGTGGCTGAGAACTATAAGGGCGAACAATAGCAAGCTATTGAGGTGGGCCCTACTGCTGCAAGACTTCGACTTCGAGGTACAGAGTGTCAAAGGGACTCAAAACGTAGTAGCTGACGCACTCTCGAGAGTACCAGAAGACTGAGGAACGGAAAAGGAAAAAAAAGAACTTAAAATGTGATAAAAAGTGATAATATGTTTAGTTATGAAATGTATAAATAAAGATAAGCAAGTACAACTGTGATTGAAACTTTCTGCGAAATGAACTAATGGTAAGCAATGATAATACAAATATTGAATGAGTTACACAGCACTATTTAAGTAAGTATAAATGTGATTTAAAAATGTAAAGTATTATTAATATTATTAATACATGTTGAAAATAACAAAACTGTTTTATGTTGTTCATTGAGCAAACTACTTTAAGTTTTGCTCCCTGAAACAAACTTTTAAGGGGGAAGGTGTGTGACGAAATGCCTAAAGGTGACGTCATTCCTGCCTGTCAGTCACAGGAGCTCTAGAGGGAGGAGCCAAGGATAGAGCAGGAGGGGCGGAACCAAGGGGACAGTTAGACAGTTGGGAAGTTGGAGCTTAGAGAGGAGAAGAATTAGAGTGATCTGGATAGAGAGTTAGGAAAGTGAATTAAGAACAAAGTTATTAGATTGAACAAGCAGGAATGAGAACACCTAGAATAAGATAAATATTAAGTGATTGAAATTATATAATAAAAGCCTGAATATATGTCCCATCCTATCCAAACCTAATCAAACCCCTGTTACCGTGATTACGTGATTTACTGTGTGATATGATTAATAATAAAAGATTATCTGTTATTCCAACCAACTGATTCTGCAGTTCAATAAGCCTTGCATTTGGCAGCACATGTGTCTAACACCCAGAGGTGGTATTAAAGAAATAATACCGGGTGACAGCGAGACAAATGTAACAGGGAGAGAACCTTTGTGAGGGCCACAACAAACACAGCCACAAGGGCGATCCCCACAGTGAGGAAGACTGTTTCACTCTTTTACTCTCTTCCCTATGCTGACATTGAGGTGGGGGCAGGTGATAATGCTTGATTCTGTGCTGAAGAGATGAATGGAAAAGCTCCACCCATTCAAGCAAAATACATCAGAAGAGGAACCCAGATGAACAAACACAGTACTAAGAAGGCACTGGGAATGAGAGAGCCCATGTTTGGCAGCCACATTCTCATTAAGAGAATATAAACAAGAAACAAAACAAAAGTAAAAGCAAAATAAATAAATAAATGAATAAATAAATAAATAAAGAAGACATACATTGTGGCACCATGAAACAAGTCCACAAAGACTCTTTAAGAAAATACACTTTAAACGTCTGTCTGACTAGCTGTCTGTTTGTCTGTGTACAGAACAACAAACAGCTACATTTGGGACTCTGGGGAAGAATACCACTTTGTTCCCACAACCTCATGAACACTACTTGTAGTAGGTGAACCTCAGATCTTTGCCACCACTGCCCTGTACAGTATTTGTCTCTATGATATGCTCTTCCTAAGTTCCTTTCATTCATTTTCATGATTTAACAAGAGAGTCTGGTTGTCTCCTTGTTGTTATATCTTGACAATTGCTTACATCTGTCTGCATTCCTGTATGAAAGGCCTGGACTATTTCTAGTTCCCTGCATCTTGTTGAATGTTGTGTACTTACTCACTCTGCATGCCTTTTGGAACTAGAGTGTCCTTAATTTGCACATCAATGTGGCATTTTCAAAAAAGGCAACTTGCCTCTGAGGGATTCTTCCCAACTGAACGTGGATGAATTGCCATGATTTTAATGGACTGCCATATAGCAAGATTAGCATGGACAGTGTACGATGACTACACATTCTCGCTCATGATGCAGGAGTTTCATTAGCATGACAAGGAAGCAAAACTACATCTGTGCAGACAAAAGAAAGCAGAACAAGTTACTGCAAAAGCTGATTGTCCCAACATTTTCCTGAGCTTTTGAAACGACTGGCTCAGATTTCATATTGCAAAATTTATTAAGATAACATCTGCAAATTTAACACCTGTGAATCTAAGATGATTCTGGAGGGCACAAATTGGCTAACCTTTAAAAATGTTCCTAGAAAAGACCTGATTTTCTCCTGAGCTCCTCAAAGGGAATCAGATTTATGACTAGTACATGGAAAATAATGGAGGCACTATTATTAGGCTGTGGTCACTTAGACTGAATGAGTGAGATAAAAGATTATACCTTTTGAAATAAGCCCTTTGTCTATGACCTCAACAGGAGCTGAGCACATAGAAATTAAACTGCACAATCTTTTTTGCACTTGGAGATAAATTCAGGAGGAAGCATCTCCTGGCTTATTTTGAAAAGGGCTTTTAAAGAAACAAGAAAGAAGTAAATCTACACTGAGGGGTTGAGGGACACTGAGTGGTGTCCTATTTTGGCAGTGCAGAACAATATTTCTTTCACCATGAGCATATAAGAAACAATCCATCCTTCTACAATTGATGATCTATTACTTCAAATCAATAAATCAATTAATTTGTATACTACATTTTCTAAAGCAGTTCACACAAATATATATACAATAAGAACAATTATAATATGTCATAATTATGATTAATTTAAAACATTTCAAAAGTGTCAGTGAAAAGCCACACTCGTGAATCTGGTAGACATTAAGCAAGGGGCAGTGGACATTTAAAACAAAAGACACCTCTCGGTCTCAGATAACAAAATCAGCCATGAATTCTGGCCACAGCTACAGCACATATGCATTGGCTGGACTTTTGTTGACTTGGCTTCATATATCATCATGACTGGCTACAGCAGTAACTTCCCACGAGCTACAAAACTGACAGTTTCAGTGGCCTAACATCTTCTTTTATAAACCTCAGTACAATATAATATCTTCACTACAGAATCTTCTGCCTTTGGCATAAATATATGAACATGTAAAGAAGGAGACTGAACATGTGGCCATGTGTAGTTTTATGAATCTTCCGTGGAACAGAAGCATAAAATCGGTCAGACATTTTGTTCCCTATATATGGTAGAATCATAGCACTATGGCTGATTCTGTGTTCTCTTTCAGGAACAATTTAAAACAAGCCTGGGTTTTGATTTCTGAGTTTCTGGCCAGTTCCTGGCATCTATTTTTTATATGTTTAAAATATTTTAACCTCAAGGCAGCTTACATAATTAAAAATACAATATTTAAAAGCCAAAACAGTAAATATACAAATATACAAATATTTAAAAAGAACTAAACAAATATTATGTTGAAAACAGTAAATAAATCATTTCATTCTATTTGATTTGAATATGTATCAGGGATCTCCTACCAACTCTCCTCAGACTGAAGAAGCTACTTGGATGAGTAGCGAAACGTTTCAACCTAACAAGAAAGAAGTCCAGTTGCCACAACTCAACTTCCAGATAACTACGTTACTTGTGACTAAATATGCTGAAGACCTGGGTTTAGCATACAGGAATTTAGATAATGAGGAAATAATCATGCAGAGGGTGGATATTTCCTTCCTTTTCTTTGATATATTGCTTACCTTAAGCTAGCTCTTTAAAGGTTCACACTTCCTTGCAAGCTTGTCAGACGCCCGGACAGGGTACTTTACTTTCCCAGGAGTCCTACAGAGATATATGGACTCTGGGAAAAGATTTTCCAGATGTTCATCACAGCTGGCAATTATTCCAGTAAAGGGTTAATTCCAGAATGGAATCAAATAATCACAAACAATTATATCATTATTAATCTAAGTATCAAAGTACACTAGGACCGTGGGATCCATGGGGGATTGGTTCCAAGCCCCCTCACGGATGCCAAAAATTATATAGAAACACTATATATAGCATAGTCTCTGGTTCCCTCTTGTGTACCTTGGCTCAACGATCTCCCTAGATGTCGAGCTGGATAAACGCATTGGCAAAGCAGCTACCATGTTCTCTAGGCTCACAAAGAGAGTATGGCTTAATAAGAAGCTGACGGCATATACCAAGATCCAGGTCTATAGAGCCTGTGTCCTGAGCACACTCCTGTACTGCAGTGAGTCCAGGACCCTTTGTGCACGGCAAGAGAGGAAGCTGAACACGTTCCATATGCGTTGTCTCCGACGCATTTTTGGTATCACCTGGCAGGACAAAGTTCCAAATAGAGTAGTCCTAGAACGAGATGGAATTTTTAGCATGTATACATTACTGAAACAGCAACGTCTACGTTGGCTCGGGCATGTTGTCAGAATGGCTGATGGTCGGATTCCAAAAGATCTCCTGTATGGAGAATTAGTGCAGGGAAATCGCCCCAGAGGGAGACCACAGCTGCGATACAAGGATATCTGCAAGCGGGATCTGAAGGCCTTAGGAATGAACCTCAACAGATGGGAAACCTTGACATCTGAGCGTTCAGCCTGGAGGCAGGCGGTGCATCATGACCTCTCCCAATTTGAAGAGACATTTGTCCAGCAGGCCGAGGCAAAGAGGCAGTCCCAAAACCAGCAAAATCAGAGAGCTGGACTGGGTACAGATTGTAATTGTCTTCAGTGTGGAAGGGATTGTCACTCTCGTATTGGCCTTCTCAGCCACACTAGATGCTGTTCCAAGTCCTCTATTCAGAGCATGTTACCATAGTCTCTCGAGACTGAAGGATGCCTAATCTAATCTAATCTGGTTCCCTCTAGTGGGCAGTTTTGGTAATATACCTTGGACATAGGTATATCTGGGGTTTTTTAATTTACTATTTTCAGGCAGCAGACAAGTGAAAATGCAGGTACTGGTCACTTGAATATAGCAGTCCTAATGTATAAGTCTTTTGATGTAATAATTCCAGGCAACATCAGTCTGCTAGAAGGAAATACAAAAAGTATAAACAAACAAAAACATTTTTTTTTCTTTTCAGGGTCATAGTTAAACTATAAATTATCAAGTGCCATAAAAATTTGTTGTATCACTTGTGGTGCCCAGGGCTCCCTAAAGAGCGCCTAGCACTCAGTCAGAGAGTTCGACAGGCCACTTACCTACCACCTTTGCGCTGAGGCAAGTCCCAAGACCTCAGCAGTGCGTAGCGTAAGCCCTTTGAACAAGTCTGACCTTAAAAGAACACTTAACTTTTACCCAGTACTTTGCAAGTACAGACACATAGGCTTTGTGATTCCTTAGAACTCACAACATCTCAGTTAGGTAGGACTCTTAAAGATAGCTAGTTTGTGGCCCTCTCCACCTCCTGGATTTAGCCAGACCCTGCTGTTCAAGAGAGCAGTCCTTTTGTAAGAATTTTTATAATTATTTTTTATTAGAAAAATAGAGTTTCATAGAATCAGTTTATATTGCTCAAGCTTTAGCATAAAGAACATATTCAAAGATTATTACAGTTAAATAAAATAACTATTTCCCATTAAAATAATAAACTCTACTAAGGTGGGCTAAGGTGGGCTACAGTGGGCTAGCCCCACCTCCTTCTTTCTTTTTACTTACATCCTCTCTCAATCAAATTCCTTTCTCTCCCATCATCATGGAATCGAATCCCAGAACAAGACTGAACCAAACTCTCTCTCACATAACCCATCGTCCATTTTCTACATTCTCTAACTCCTCCCTTCTTCTTGACAATTCTGGCTGTTAACCAGTTAGCCTCAAGAGGCTGTAACACCTTCCTCCTCCCTTGAGTCCCATGAAAGTCCAGGTGTTTTATCTCTTCTCCAATTAGCTCAGAATGTTGAGTCTTCCACGGGCCTCTTGATTCAGTTTTATCTCGAACCATGCTGGACCAATCTTCAGAAAAACACTCTCATAGCACTAGAAACAAACATTCCAATGTCTCTCAAATCATCTTCACACAGAACCTGTCTGACTCCATCTTACATTTCTCTGACTACATATCCCATCATCATGACATCACTCATGCTCAGATGAGACAGCTCTTTTGCTAAGCACAGCACATCGAACCATGATGTGTCTGAGCAACCAGATTGATCCATGAAATTCAAAGCAAAGCAGAGAGACAAGCAAGCCTGCACCATTGATTGAGATTACCCAATAGCTGTTCGAGAAGCTTCAGATCATTTAAATTGATAGCCTAATTATTATGCAACAGAAACTTTAATTACTTTTGGGCTACAAAGAAACACAAAGAGTATAAACAAAAAAAGCATTGTTTTGTTTTTGTTTTCAGGGTCAAAGTTAAACTGTGACTCACTTTCTGAAATTTTTAAACTTCAGGAAGAAGGGCCAGGAATATTCACAGTGAGAGGAGATTAGAAACAATTAGAAAATGAATAGTCATTATTATTTTTTTAAAGAAACAGCACCACTCCCAGTTCAGGTGTCATTTAGAGTTGCCACTCTGTCTATTGATTAGGTATGTACAAGTGTAATACTTTTAAGTTCAATGAGGCTATTTCCTTATTATTGCTGAAACTTGCAAACACAATTTCACAAAATAACTGTCTTATTTGCATTCATATGACACAGCACTTTGAAACCAATCTGAAATGGAAAATGAAGCAATGGATATTTCCTAATGCATTGCTTTTATTTTAAAAACACAACCTTGCAATTTGAAATTTCTGAATATAGGGAGAGATTTGGAGGAGAAATTCAGAAGAAACCCTTAACTGACAGGGGACGTGTGAATAGTTGTGGGAGATGGACATTGAACTGTTTCTCCAAGACAGGATTTGAACTCATGATTCCCAAGTCTTCTTTAGGGGTGGTCAAGTTTGTCCTATTTGCTTGCTCCCGCTTTCAAAATGTCAAGTTCTATAGTGTGGTCCCACTAAATTACAAAGGAGGAACTTCACGTGGCTCTGTTGTCAACGTCCAGGCACTGCAGAGTGAGAGAGAATTTATTTATTTAATTTGTTTGTTTAAAATATTTTTACCCCACCTTTCTCCTTGAAAAGGACCCAAGGCAATTTACATCATTAAAAGCCAATGTTTAAAGCTAAAAACAGTAAATATATAAATACTAAAAAGGATCAAACAAATACCATACTGAAAACCAGTAAGCAAAAGCAACACCAAAACCCCATTAAAACCAGTAAGGGACAACAATCCATTAAAAAACCCCACTTAGACAGCCAGTCACTCAGAGAAAGCTTGCCTGAAGATAATGGTCTTTGCTTGCAGAAGGATAGCAAAGATGGGGCCAGCCTGTCCGCCTGTGTGTATTTTGCACCACAGAACAGTGGCTGAGTAGCATCTAGACACTTTTCTAAGTAACCAAAATGGTAACTATTCCAGTTACTTTTGGAAATAAAGAAAACAATTTTCTTTTCAGACTGTAACTATAATGGCAATTAACTCCTTTTTAGGGTCTTTGAACTTTAATTGATTGTAACTGATTGGTTTTTGAAAGAAGCTTTCCAGGATCTTGGAAACAGCAAGCTAAGCAACACCAAGCTATGTTACAAATCTCAGGTGTTATTATTTGGCCCTGAGTCACCAGAGGAAAGTGACTGGTTTGGCAGCCATTTTGCCTATCTCCAGGCAAGGAACAGGACTGGTTTAAATGATTCATAGCCAAGATGCCAGAGAGATGTCAACAGAATAACCTGTCTATTGTCTTATTACAGCATTGCTCCAAGGTTTTAATATTCTGTTTCTGTAAACCATTATATTTCCAATGGGCACAGCTAACAGTTCATCTCACACTTTTTTTTTATCTTGGCTCTCAAAGGCGTGTTATCTTTGAGAGTCTTGATAAAATAAAATAAAAAGTTATTGTGCGGAGAACAGTTAGTGTGCCCACTGGAAATAAAATGGCAATTGAGCTTCTAGTCTGTGTCCCACATCTTATCTCTCCAAGTTAATAATAACTACAGCCTTTTTAGTATATGTAGCTCTTACAGCAACCTTCATTTCTTTCCTCTGTATCTCAAATTTCTCCCTGACACATTTCAGTTGTCTTGAAATGAGTTTTTTTTTTTCACCCGCATCTCATAACTGCCATCTTTCATCATGTAAAGACTCATTTCAAAGGATAGGTCCAATTTTGTACCTAAGTTTTCACTGTCCTTTTTAAAAAATTGCCACCAGTTAGAGAACTATTATTTATGACTTCCTAATCCTTCTAATTAGCAAGCCTCTTTGCTACCTCTTCCTTTACAGGTCCTGTCAAGAAAATGATATTTATTCCTTCTGAATAATAACAAAAAATGTGAGATACAACATGGTGCTTAAGGCCAGGCTAGCAGTCAGGGATTGGAGCTGGGCTGGAGGACAGTCCTCCATCTTCAAATAGATGAAGGACAGTCCTCCATCTTCAAATAGATGGAGGACAGTCCTCCATCTATTTGAAGGACTGTCCAGGCCAAATCTAAATAAGCAACTCCCTAAAGGAGAGCCAGAGCTTTGCAGATCACAACAGACAGACTGGGTTTATGAGTGACCACAACTTGACTATCTATCACAGAGGTGAGCAAATTAAGACACACATATCCAGGCCCCAGGACACTCCAGCACCTCAAAAGTTTAATCTATTTAATCTATCTTAAATTAAAAAATGTAGAAGAAATTAAGAGAACAACTAATCCCTTTCTGATAAACATAGTAGAATGTTGGAATAATTATAGACATATATTGAGTCCACCTATTTCGCCATTACAACAAGTAGCGGAGGTTCAGAGTTTCCCCAATACTCTTAAAATTAAAATTAAAGAAGTATTAATAGAGAAAGGGTTAAACAGAATAAGGAGTTGGATGAAAAAGATTAAAGATAAAAATACTATAAAGGAAATGTTGGGGGAAGAAGAGGGAATATCTTGGTTAAATATACTCCAAATGGAAAGCTGGACAAGAGAGTGGATTAGAAAAGTAGGAGAGATTAGAAAATTGACAAAATTCGAGGAGATTATTGAACATAGACAGGATCAAGAAGAAGGAAACAAAAGAAAAAGAACAGTTAGTGTAATTTATAAGATTTTAGTACATTCCGGATTTGAACAAGCGATGACGAAAAACCAGTGGCAGGAGAACTATGAGGAAGAGATTAAAGGAGAGGATTGCAGTAAGATATGGTCACAAAGAATAATGAAGAATATTTCTATAAGGGTAAAGGAAAATTGTTATTAGGTAGCATGGAAATGGTATTTTACTCCAGTAAGATTGAATATAATAAATAAAAACATACCATCTCAATGCTGGAGATGTAAAAAGGAAAAAGGGACCTATATGCATATGTGGTGGACATGCGAAGTAAGAAACAAAGAATGGGCACTGGTTTTTAAGGAAATTAGAAAAATTATTGGATATGATATCCAGATATCACCAGTTATTGCCCTACTAAGTATAATTAAGAATGATCATTTTAAAAAAGAACAAAAAGACTTAATTGCTATAATGGTTACAGTTGCAAGATTAATATTTGCAAAGAATTAGAAAATCGACAGACAAATTAATCTTGAAGATTGATACAAAGAAACGTGAAGCTTAGCAATCAATAACTAGTTAACATGTGAAATGAAAATAAGAAGAGGAATGATAAAGTCTAATGATTTCAAAGATGTATGGAATTTATACTTGGAGTATCTCTTTTCGAAAGGGAAAGGCTATATGCCAGTGAAAGAATTAATGTATTTTTGGAGATATATGGGGTGAAAAGGGATATAAATTGATATTACCGGTCACCTAGTCCCAAGGGTGAAGGTGGCACGGGTGGGGAACGTTTAATGTGTATTGTGTATGGGTGGCGGGTAATTTTGCTGTGTTTTGAGGGGCCTTGAGCCTCTCAAACCCCCTTTCTGAGAATTTAGGGGTAAAAAGCACTGTATTTCTACTAAAACTATAGTCATGATTTACATATTTATATCTCTGTATAGAAACTAAACATTTTAGGGCTGAGTGGGTTGGAGTATCAGGGGCTGGGAGTTCAAATCCTTGCTGTTGCTTCTGGGAGGGGGATACCCAGTGTGTGTCTGGCTGTGTCACATGTCTTATCCATTGTGTAGCCTTGGGCAAGCTCCACAGTTTCAGAACATCACCAGAAGATGGGACTGAGAAACCATACTTCAACATTTATACTTGGGAAGCCCTGGATCATCGTATGTCAGAATCAACTTCACAGCATGTCATCATTCCCATTTTACACACTACGTTGTCCTATTTTGTCTGTATGTGTGTGGAGCTTTTCTTCCTTTTTGGTACTACCCTAGAGCAGACTACCCTAGAGCAGACTCAAGTTCTCCTGCTGCCTGAGGCAAGAGAAGAGCCGCTGCTGCAGCCACCCCATATTCAGTTGCGTCTCTGCTGTCCTGCCACATTGGCAGCACTGCTGCTTACATGCTCGCACATGCTTCCCTTCTTCCTAGCCTTTTGCCAAGCTTCAGCTCCCTAATCTTTAAAAATCTGCCAGCTCACTGTCTTGCCAACTCAGTATAAAGGCATGCCAGCCGCTTTAAGCAGCCAATAGTTTTTCACATCAAAAGAGAGAGAGCAAGAGAGCAGGCAGGTGGTGGCAAGGATGTGGAAGTGCCAGCGCCATGAGTGAGCAAAGAATAGAGGGGAAGAGAGACAGAGACCAGAGCAGTTTTGCTGCTCAGGGCTTCACTGGGACACTGACGATGAACTTGTGATTAGTTGTGGGAGGTAGACATGGAGCTGCTTCTCCAAGACACGACTTGAACTCATGATTCCCAAGTCTCCATTAGAGGTGGTCAAGTTAGAGGTGGGAAGTTCAGGTCACGTGAGACTGGTATACGGGCGAAGAGGAATGGGAAGAAATGCCTGGAGGGGAGCATGTCAGGGCCATATTGGTTCCCCATTTAGGTTGTTCCTTGTTCCCAGAGAAGTGAGGTTGAGTCAATAGACGTGCTTGGAGCAGGTGGGTTCATGCCTTTCCCACAGCAAATACTAATGGACAGGTCTGCATCCTTCCCCAGCCAATGTTTGCACTCGCTAAATTTTGTCACCTTGGTTCAAAGCCCCAAGTCGCTTCACCCTATTCATGTCTCTGACAGAGGGGGCAGGGTAGAGAGGCAGCTAAGGAGGGGTCGTAGGAAGGAAGACAAGGAAGCAGTGGCAGAACACCTCCTCCTTCTCCTCACAGCTGCTACCATGTGGGCAAGCAAACTAAGGGCAGAGTGTGGGAAAGAGATGCAGAGCCCCTTTCTGTGGGGTGAGTTGACCGGCAATAACAGGTATCTGCCCCACTCTACCTAATGATACGACCAACCCTTCCAAATACCGAGAGATGAATTTAGAATTCAGATCCGCTAGGTTCCCCAAAAAAACACACTTTATATGGTAACATGTTTACAGTGTGTCCATGCTATAATCATTGCCAAATGTGAAAGAGAGACAACATTGTATTTCTTTGAAGAGAAGGGAGCAGAATCTGGAAGCTAAAGCTGAAGTTGGCCTCCATTTTTTTCCCCTAGCTATTTTGAAAAGAGGCCCATAAAGGCATGACTTTTTCCCAAAGCTTAGAAAACCTGATTTCCCTCTCCCCCCACCCTTTTTGTTTGTTCGTTTGTTTTTGGAAAACAGTTCCCAGAATCCCCTAGCCAACCTGCTCTCCAGCCACTGGGAGTTGTACTCTAAAATGTTATCTTTTAAAATGAGAGGTTTGGTAGGTGTGGGTGTGTGATGGGGAAGAGTTCGGTGTTCTTACGCTTTGTATGTGCCTAAGCCACCCAGAGTAGTGGCATGCCACTAGACGGGTGGTATAAAAGTCTAATAAATAAAATTAATTACATTCATTAAATAAAAATTATTTTTTTCTAAGCTCTGTTTCCATGCCCGTTCCTCCGTTCCTGTATAAAGCCCAAACAACGTAACTTCATTCTGAAATAAGGCAAAGATCTACTCACCCTGGCATTTTATCTTATATTTAAATCTCAGGGATTTTAGAATAAATCTTTTTACCTTTCAAAGAATTCAGAAACCAGCCTGACATCAATTCCCAGAAAAATTCTAGAGCAGATCATTAAACAGACAGTTTGTTATTACTTAGATAGCAATGCTGTCATCACTAAAAGTCAACACGGGTTTCTCAAAAACAAGTCATGCCAGACTAATCTGATCTCTTTTTTTGATAGAGTTACAGGCTTGATAGATGAAGGGGATGCTGTGGATGTAGCATACCTTGATTTCAGTAAGGCCTTTGATAAAGTTCCCCATGATAGTCTTGCAAGGAAGCTAGTAAAATGTGGGCTAGACAGTGCTACTGTTCGGTGGATTTGTAATTGGTTGACTGACTGAACCCAAAGGGTGCTCACCAATGGCTTCTCTTCATCCTGGAGAAAGGTAACTAGTGGGGTGACTCAGGGTTCTGTTCTGGGCCCTGTGCTGTTCAACATCTTTACCAATGGCTTGGATGAAGGAATAGAGAGTATGCTGATTAAATTTGCAGATGATACCAAATTGGGAGGGGTTGCTAATTCCCCAGAGGACAGGATTAAAATTCAAAATGACCTTGACAGATTAAAGTCCTGGGCCAAAACTAATAAAATGAATTTCAGCAGGGAGGAATGTAAGGTCCTACATCTAGGCAGAAAAAATGAACTGCACAGATATAGGATGGAAGACACCTGGCTAGACAACAGTACCTGTGAAAGGGATGTAGGAGTGTTGGTAGAACACAAATTGAACATGAGTCAGCAGTGTGATGCGGCTGCCAAGAAAGCCAATGCAATTCTTGGTTGCATCAATAGAAGTATAGTGTCTAGATCAAGGGAAGTGATAGTACCACTCTATTCTGCTTTGGTCAGATCTCACCTGGAGTATTGTGTCCAGTTCTGGGCACCTCAATTCAAGAAGGATGTTGACAACCTGGAACGTGTCCAGAGGAAGGCAACCAAAATGGTCAAAGGTCTGGAAGCCATGTCCTATGAGGAGCGGCTTAGGGAGCTGGGAATGTTTAGCCTTATGTTTAAATATTTGAATGGATGTCATATTGAGGAAGGGACAGGTTTGTTTTCCATGGCTCCAGACACTAAGACAAGGAGCAATGGTTTCAAACTACAGGAAAAGAGATTCCACCTGAATCTCAGGAAGAACTTCCTGACAGTCAGAGCTGGTCGGCAGTGGAATATGCTGCCTCGGAGTGTGGTGGAGTCTCCATCTTTGGAGGTTTCTAAACAGAGGCTGGATGGCCATCTGTCAGGAGTGCTTTGATGGAGTTCCTGCATGGCAGGGGGTTGGACTTGATGGCCCCTTTGGTCTCTTCCAACTCTGTGATTCTATGAAAACCAGACTGATTTCAGAGTTATCCACCAAGCTGGGGGGGGGGGGGGGGACACAACTAGCTTTGAATCCTTTTTTAAAGCTTTATTTTGCTTTTATCTGGGCTAAGCAATAATATCTCATTCTCCTTAGGTTTTCTGAAGTGGGGGACAGAAAAGCCTGAAAATAGAATGTTTTTTGAAATGAAGGATAAGGTGTACAGGTTTGTGTACTAGGTTCTCATTAGATTCAAGTTCCTTGGTTGCTGTTCCTGCATCTCACATTAAAATGTACAATCAGAATTCAGACAATGTCCTTCCCAGCTACTTAAAAGTCTGACTTATTCCTAGCTGGTCTATAATACATAGTATGATTAAAAGCACAATACTCTTGTGTCCAATTAGTGACTCTATCCTTCCTTCCTCATTTATGATTGTCTTGTTCAACACTTTGTCAAGAGTGATTTGTTTGCTTTTTTTAAAAAAAAAATTAAAATTAAAATGCACTAGATGAAGTAACCTTGCTACCAATAATCTGAATATTTAAAGTTGAATAATACAGATTGTAGGGGAATACAGTATATGTGATGGGCATTCATTGCATGACACTTTTTCCAGACAATATACATAGTAAATGTTGCTCACCTGTCTTGGATGTCACAGTGAGCAATATGGGAGTAACTTGGGTAGGGATGGAAAGAATATTAGCTAAATTCTTTGTTCTCTTCACTTTAGGCTTGTGTTTAGTATGCCTGCACAAGGACACCCATAGGCAAAAAGCAAGCACAGAATGAATCACTGATAGCTAAGAAAGATGCAAAGAACCCATCCATTGCTTCAGGTTTTTCCCAGAGGATCAGAAAACAAGCATGCTCCCTTTGTGTATGTTTATGTGTGTTTCTGTATTGCTCACTAGCTTGCCCTGAGAACAAAAAAGATGTGCATTCTGAACCCAGCTAAGAGATGGGCAACCATGTTATGGGCTACAAATAGCCCACTGTAGTCTGCAGGAGTCTGCTGGAAGCAAGCTGAGTCTGTTGAGACCTGTTGCTATAAGCAGTCATTTTTGTACAGTATGCTGTTTTTGACTATTCAACTGTAACTAAATGGAACCTTTTATTCTTTCTCTTACCAATGTCTCAGAATGAGTAATTGAGACTATAAATGCCAGTTGGTAAGACAAGAAGGGATGGTCTGCCCTGGGGAGACTTGAAACTCATTGTGCTCTGTAAGTCCCTGCACTTCTGCTGAGCAACTAGAGAAGTTTAACCAAAATTCAAACAGTTCATCTTGTGCACAAGTGTGCCATCTTCACAATTGCATGAACTACATGGATTGTGCCAAATGTTCTAAACTAGGATGAACCTTGCCTTATGTTTTGGGTAGGACCCAAACTAATTAATTCACATCAGAAAAAAGGAAGCTCTGACTAAACATTAGGAAGAACATCTTGAGTGTAAGAGCTTTGGGACAGTGGGATGGACGATCTCAGAAAGTGGTTAACTCTTCTTCCTTGTTGGACGTTGGGTGCCCTTCTGCTGTGGTCATGAGCTACCAGTGCCCCGTGGTTTGTAGAGAAAAGTATTTCTTTATTTAAAATATTTTCACCTTTAAAAAAAGTACCCAAGGCAGCTTACATCATTAAAGAATAATATTTATGGCTAAAAACAGTAAGTATACAAATACTAATAAGGATCAAACAGATACCATCCTAAATAACAAAAACACATTCAAAGCAGTAAGGCACAACAATCCATTGAAAAACCCCACTCAGTCACTGAGGGAAAGTTTGCCAAATATCTTTGTATGCTTGCAGGATGACACTATATATAGGGTCAGCCTGGCCTCCTATAGGAGGGGGTTCTAGAGTCTGGGAGCAGGAACAGAGAAGGCCCTCTCCCATGTCCCCACCAAATGCACCTGTGAAGGTGGTGGAGCCAAAGTATGGCTGGTCCTGTTGAGGGATAAGAATATACAAGACAAGTCCCACATATATTGTTTGGGGACCACACTGTTTGCTAATTTAAACATGTAGCATGCAGTTTTGTATACTTTTCTTTTTATTGTAGAGTAAGTATAGATAGCCCTGATCTGGAGCAGGACCAGCACATAAAGGTGAGGGAAGTTTAACATTCCCACCCTCACCCCCTGTGGCTTCATTTACCCTTCTCCATGCAACAGAGTTTTGGCGCCAGTTCATTCAACCCCGCTGTGAGTGTGGGCAATTTTTTTAAATACAAGTCACATGAAGAGGGAGGTTTAATTTCTATCCATACACACTGCTTCTGATGCACATCAGGGCCACACACACATGCTCTAGAGTTAAACCACTGCAAATTTTATGCCATGCCAAGAGTCTCCTATGCTACTGCTGTGTTCAGCGACTCTGCAGCCATTACCGTTTTCACCAGCAGAGAGAGTCATAGATTACTATGTTCTGCATGCTAGCAGGGCATTTGAACATCAAAATGCAGTTTTCTTTCTTTCTTTCTTTCTTTCTTTCTTTCTTTCTTTCTTTCTTTCTTTCTTTCTTTCTTTCTTTCTATACTGGTATAAGTCAGGGCAGGTAACTTGTGGGTTTGTGAGCCGGTGGACAGCCCTCATGACTTACGGTGTATCATACCCTAGGTAAAAATGTTTTTGTCACCTTCTTTAATAATGAGGCATTCACTTAGAGATGCATCTTTGGCAAAGAAAGGCAGTATTTTTCTCACTTCCAGCAAAACAATGTATAATAATAATAAATAATGGTTGTCGTAGGTTTTTCGGGCTTTGGCCGTGTTCTGGAACATGGCCAAAGAGCCCGAAAAACCTACAACAACCATCAGATCCCAGCCGTGAAAGCCTTTGAGAATACAATAATAAATAATAATAATCTTAGAACTGCAGAGCTGGAAGGGACCCTGGATCATCAAGTCCAGTCCCATCAAGGAGGCACAGTGGAGGATCAAACTCCCAACCTCAAGCTCCGCAGCCAGAGACCAAGCCACTGAGTTATCCAGCAGTTACTATATATTGTTTATAACAGTTATCAGTTATAATTCCCACACCCTAAGATGATGCTGACTAAAACTGTAGTTATAGATTTATCATGACTTTATCTCTCATTTTTGTACCTTTGTAATCTAAGTAGCGTTCCTCACCCAGAGTTCTACCACTAAAAGGATCTGAACACTAAATGTGTTAAGACACTTAACTTCTTCAGCAGAAGCACCCAGAGAAGTGTTTCCAAAGAGGATCTGTTGGGACGAAACAACTCTACAAGTAATTTTGCACCAAACTCTTTAGGGTCCTTTGAAAATGAAAACTCTGGAACACTTTGCATTGGCATAAGAAGCAGAGTGGAGCCCAATGCTATGCAACTGGTTTTGTAACTGGAGCAGAGGTTTCCAAAAGGCACAGCATGCAGTCCATCTAGAACATCACCAATAGGCTTTTTTTATAATTATTTCTTCCAATCTACAAACCCTTATCATACATGCCTTACCTTAGTCACTGTACAAACTTTTGTAGCAGCATTTTCTGGATGTAGCAGAATCTGCCAATCATCTGGGTCGTTCACTGCACAGCTGTCTTGCTCATCAGTGAATAATCAGATTTCCAGCTGCACTGAAAATGTCTCCTGAATAAACATAGAGAGGAAGACAGCTTCTGGATTTTATAGTGATTTTAATCACAGAACGCCACCATTCTCCTTTCAGTGGTACTATTCAAGAATAACTTCTCAGCATTACTGGGAATCTATTGTCAGGCAAACAGCACACAGGAAACCAGATGTTAGCATCTCAGCCATGGAAACTCATTGGGGGTATGGAATTGGTAAAACCACTCCTTAAATATCTCATTTACCTTAAAAGCCCTGGTAGGGCCACTATAGGTCTGTTTCAACTTGACATAACAGCAACTGCAAGTAAGCACTGATGTAATATGCCACTTATTAAAAAAAAAGAAGAAGAAAGCTCCCTGTCTCCCCTGTTTGGGGGAGCAGAAGGAAGTTTTCAGTTTCCCAGGACTGTGAAGCGGCTTAATGGATTTGACTACAGGCATGGAGGAGAAGACAGGAGAGGACAAGAAGGGTTTTGTGTGTGTGTGTTCTTTTCTTTCCCTTTCTCTTTAATGGGAAAAAAGGGCCACGTCAAATTGCTTGACGTGCGGTATGGTCAATCCTTGCATGTGGATGTACGAATCACCCCAAATTACATACCATACCTTAAAGCGACCCTGTTTAGCATGATCTAGCCCAATGCAGGCCAGGATAACTTGGCTGTCTAGTCACAATGATATATAGGATGATGTTATTAGCTGCCTGTTTAGATGGTAATTTTATGTATATGTTTTCAACTCATTTTTGCCTCATCTGCTTGTATACAAGGATGAGGCACAATTTGCTACTGTGCTGCCATTTTCCACCCTCCTATTGCTTGCGCTTTTTGTGATTCTCTGCACAGGGATAGGTGGGGGTGGTTGAAGATCTATGTGCAGAAAAAAAAGGACGATATCTCATGATTGCAGGGTCTACCACTAGTCCTTCTAGTCTTCACTCATGACAAATTATGAAGCTTTTTGCAGATCAGGATTAATCCTTCATGACTGTAAATAATTTCTAATTTCATTAGGCAAGAAAGACAGAGTATAATTTGTGTAAACCTTCTTTTTTAACCCAGAGTACAATATATAGCAACTCCCTGTTTCTACTGCTGCTATGACTACTATTGCAATAATAATGGAATCATAATGCTACCCTTACAGCAGATCTAGACTCAATGCCCACTAGGTGGTGCATTGTCATTATTTGTATAATGTGTTAATCAGGGAAGCAAAGGTGTTGCTTTTTTGCAGTGTCTAGAATATTGCCTGCAGCCAAAGCCATTGCCATGGATTCGATTGCAGACAGTTTTTCGACCGGACCTCCAAGGCTAGGGGGGGGGGAACGTGTGTTTTGTTTTTTTAAAAAAGGCAAAACAAAGTGTGCTGCTTATATACCACCCCATAATGCTTAAAGCTCTCTCTGGGCAGTTTACAATTTAATTGTTCAGGCTATATATTGCTCCCCCAGCAAGCTGGGTACTCAGTTTACTGACTTTGGAAGGATGGAAAGCTGAGTCACCTCGAGCCAGCTATCTGAGCCCAGGAACGAACTCGGGTCATGAGCAGAGTATTCAATGCAGTACTGCAGTTTAATTGTTACACCACAAGGCTCCTATAAATTATAACTGATGCAGTGCATCTGCGATAGTCAACATACAGTCAAAACACTTTTTTTCACTTCCCCTGCTCTCTGCCAAGCAAAGGAAGTGATTAATTTGCCAATATCTGGAAGTGGCTCGCTTATTAAGCCACTTCACAACATTGGCAAATTCAAACTGGAAGACTTGTTTTGGATTGGTTCAAGCAATCACATGTGCTGGAACTGATCCAAACCAGAGCAATTCTACTTGCACCAGAAAAGTAGAGCAGAAAGGTGCAGGTGGGAACGCTCTGGGGGCAGGCTGGTGCACTCTAGCAAAGGTGTCATCTGATCATCGTCTTTAAGAGGGTGAAGCCCATCCCTGGAGCACTCCAAACAACATGCTAAACAGCCCACATAGTCAGCCTCAGAGTAAACCTGTACAGGATTTCACTACCTTCTCTCTCTCCTCTCCTCTCCCCTCTTGCCAGTACTTGTATACCATTCTTTTTGGGCTACAAAGATTCCCACAATGGCTTACAAAACTTGCCAACAACATAATACAATAATGACAGTATGGGGAAAAAATGATGGCAATAAAATAACAGAAAAATGTGTAAATGTTATAACCCTATGCAGCGGCAGCTGATAACAGCCTAGTGCAAAAGCTCACATAAAGCACCATATCTTTGAAAGGTGAGATACAAGGTTAGGCAAACCTTTCTTTGAAAAGGAATTCCAGAATTACAACATAATGATATGAGCCTGGAATAACTCTCTTTTGTTGGGGGGGCAGGGGAACTATCTTTCTCCTCTTATCTTGGCAATGGGCAGACCACAACACCGACAGGGGGGAAAGCCAAGAGAAGATAGCAAATCTATAGGTCTGTATGGCTTTGGGAGGAGGGATGTTCTGGTTCTTTCCTGAAGGGATGCTGCATTGGCGTCTACATTTCAGCAGCAACTGCAGTGATTGGAACCTTGGTGGTGCCTGCTGGTTAGAAGGGTAGTGGTGCACCCTAGGTGGGTTATATATATCCAGTGCACCCTCGCCAGCACTGGGAACTTGCCAGCTCTCGTGCACCAGCAGGTCTGGCATCAGGATTCAGCATCATTTGGGCCTTGTTAATAGTTCAGTGACAGATTTTACCTTTTTGGGCTCCATGATCACTGCAGATGGTGACAGCAGCCACGAAATTAAAAGACGCCTGCTTCTTGGGAGGAAAGCGATGACAAACCTAGACAACATCTTAAAAAGCAGAGACATCACCTTGCCGACAAAGGTCCGCATAGTCAAAGCTATGGTTTTTCCAGTAGCGATGTATGGAAGTGAGAGCTGGACCATAAAGAAGGCTGACCACTGAAGAATTGATGCTTTTGAATTGTGGTGCTGGAGGAGGCTCTCGAGAGTCCCCTGGACTGCAAAGAGAACAAACCTATCCATTTTGCAGGAAATCAACCCTGAGTGCTCACTGGAAGGACAGATCCTGAAGCTGAGGCTCCAATACTTTGGTCATCTCATGAGAAGAGAAGACTCCCTGGAAAAGACCCTGAGGTTGGGGAAGTGTGAGGGCAAGAGGAGAAGGGGATGACAGAGGACAAGGTGGTTGGACAGTGTCACCGAAGCTACCAACATGAATTTGACCCAACTCCGGAAGGCAGTGGAAGACAGAAGGGCCTGGTGTGCTCTGGTCGATGGGGTCACGAAGAGTCGGACACAACTTAACGACTAAACATCAAAATAGTTCTAGGGTCCACAGCTGTCCCAATACACTGGCCAGACCTACTGGTCCCCAAGGTTGAGTGGTTGTTAGTTTTGTTTTGTTTGTTTGTTTATATGCCATTTTTATCTCCAAAGAGACCTGGAACAACACACAACACACCCAGAAAGAACTGCTGGATAGCTCAGTGGTTTAGGCATCTGAGTGTGGAACCAAAGGTTGGGAGTTCGATTTCCCCATTCTGCCTCCTTGACAGGGGCTGGACTTGATGATCCATAGGGTCCCTTCCAGCTCTGTAGTTCTAACATAGTGAGGATGATGATGAAATAACGATGAAAAACAAACAACATTGAATAACATTGTTCCCTGTGATGTGTGTAGGACATGGTTTCATTCATCCTTCCCGCCATCTTCAATGTTTTTAGTCTTTTGGGGGGCAGTTTTTAGGTTTTAAATATATTTTAAGTTGCTCTTTTGTTGTTAAGGGCTATTTTGGAATGGGGGAGAGGAGCTGGATTTAAGGTGCTGTAAACCACCCAGAGAAATGTATAAAGTAAATACAATACATACATAGTTTTCCTTTGCCTAGTGCTGGAGTCCACCCAGATATTTGTGGCTTCATAATTTCCATTTTAATGCTCCCATAATGCATCTGGAGCCATGACTTCACATCATTCCAAAGAGATATCACATCGCAGCTCTGATGCATTGTGGGGGATTTAAAATGGCAAGTACCAACAGCAGTCTTTACTAATCCAATTGACTTCCTTATTCCGCTGTTGTCCTTCCTTGCTTACCACTCGCAAGTTTAATAGAATCAGCGGACCTGATTAAAGGCAACACACTTTTCGGCTGTTATTTTTAACCACTTCCTCTTGCTGTCTCTGTGTTTGCACTAGCCAAGAGGCTTGCTTTACATCCACTTGCATCACCTTCTCATAAACGCTGGGCGCGCCTCAGTGGTCAACACTGTAAAGTTGGAAGGGGGAGTCTCTCTCTCTCTCTCTCTTTTTGTCCCAGGGCCAAATTCACATTTCAGGAAGGTTTCACTTTCAGAAGTGGGTGGGACCAAGGTGGTAGAGTGGGGTCCAAGCAAAGTAAGCAGGGGCAGATGTAATTTTTTATGAATGTAGACTTTCCCCACCAAGCATATAAAACTCTGCTCAATATTATGCATGTTTATTCACACATAAACACCTAGTACAGCAGCTTTCAGGCATTTCAGACAATGCCATAACTCATGTAGAGTTTAAGCAAATAAATCTAACTGAAAATAAATCCAAAAGCATATTTTAAATGCAATGAATTAATCTGGATAATTTTTTATTTATGCTTATTAAATCCAAAAAAACACAACGGGTTTCCTTTGTGTTTGTTTCTCATTTGCTTTAGAATTCAATGAGTGCACATTTCTACTCATCGGTGTTTGTGTAGTGACTGGAACAGGATGAGGAGAACTGGGTTCAAATTTCTACCCAGCCATGAAATTCTACCACTGGTCAGTGATCTTCACAACAATCCTCTAACCTATTTGTTAAGCAGAGAGATCTGTTGTGAAGACAAGAGCAGGAAAGCAAGAAGGCTGTAGATGATGCTATGAGCTTCTTGAAAGGAAAGTGGGACAGACATGCGTTATATGAAAAATAACTGTGGGGAGAACAGGTTCAAATTTGATTGTACATCATGGAAACATTGCATTGTACCAACTGTTCCATGAGTACTTTTTAAATTCTCTCCAATCTGCTTTCCTGGAATGGATACAGATCTCGAATTGTGTGGGCTGCAAAAATGTTCAAAATTAACTAATTTTCCACTCATTGAGACATTTTCACAATTCTGGTGCTGTGTTTTTAGCAACACGACTCGTATTAGAATCAATGGGAGTCTCATAGCTAAAATCCCACTGGGGGGCTGAGAAATCACGTTTTTAAGCACATGTTTTTGGAAGTCTTCTTTCCCCACATTCTTTTGTTGGCAGCAGCTAAAGGTTTTCTTTTGCTTTTTATATTTAGCTGCTTAGTTACCAGGATGGTTACTACACAAGACAGTTGAACGATGCCATGAACGTGGACATTTATGAAAACACAAAGCCTCCAAAAAAGGAATGAGAAGCGGGAAGTGCTTTTTGTGATGACTTTTAAAAGAATGAATGATAATCTCACGTTGGCTTGCATGAGGTTAAATGCGTGTGACTAGAGGATGTGGCACCTGACATTACGGGGCTATTTCACAGGAGCTGCTTACAAAACGATGCGAGGGATGAATTCTGAGGAAATTGTTCCTGTAACCTTGATGTAAACACACAAGAGTTTATAATGCATTCTAGTCATACTTTCTTCAGTCCAGTTCACTATAAAAACATGTCAATGTTGTCCCTACCATTAGGCAAAACAAGGTAGGTTCTCACAGCTGTCAGATCCTGAGAGTCTTGGAAGGAAGCGAGGTTTTGATATCATCAAAGAGAATTTGTAGCCTCTAAGCTATCCTTTAGCTTTCAGAGTTGGTGAAGGATGGCCTTTTGTGGGCCCAGTAATTCTCGCTCCTAATATAAGGCAACGTCCAATGTTCCCCCATGTCTCCAGCTATGGAGAATCATGACTACTGCTCATTTTGTGGTTTGGAGGTATGGCCCTACCTTAAGAATATTCTGAGGATGTATGAGTATTTGGCTTTGATGTGCATCTTGTCCCATCCTTTGTGACCTGCCCTTACAATTACCTGGTTGCTCCTATATTGCCACCTCCCAGCCCACTGCCCGCACTGAGGAAGGATTAGGAGGCTAAAATTCCCCTTTTGTATCTTCACAACTGACAGTTCTGTATTTACATGAAGGAAAGGGCACAGTATATGGTTTTGGGTTGTTTTGTTTTGTTTTGAGAGGATGAGGTCGGAAATATGAAGGGGAACTGGTTGGGAGGGATCTGAGGGAACTGGGTGCAAATTAATTGGAAGAATTTATTTGGGTTTGGGGTAACCTGGATTGGAAATTAATTGACTTCTATTCTGTGGCATATAAATTCTAGTGATTATTTCTGAATTTGCACTATCCAATTAAATTAACGCATGCACATTTGGTGTAAATTTTTGCCCTCTTTTATTCTCTGCTTCAGTCATGCATATTCTGTCTGGCTCTATGACAAGTGGCTATTCACATGTTATGTTCATGGATCCATTTTCAAGACTCACTAGATCAGTAAGCCCCAGAGACAGGACCTTCTCAGTAAGACCCATATATGTGGAGCTTTCTGTTAATAATAATAATCTTAGAACTGCAGATTCCTGCAGGGACCCTGTCAAGGAAATCCAATGGGAAATCAAACTCCCAACCTCCGGCTCTGCAACCAGAGACCTAAACCACTGAGCTATCCAGTAGTTAAGAAATATATATTTGGCTCCATCAAGACAGGCTCTTAATATGGGCCTGAAAGATAAAAATTCTATTTATTTTGAACAGCTTTGAATTGGAATGTGCTTTGAAAACTTTTACTCTTTTATGACTATTTAACAGGTATATTGTTCCTAGTTTTAAACTATTTCTTTTCCCTCCTTAATTTGTTAAATTAATTTTATAAAACTTTGATAGTAACTAGGAAGAATGAAGTTAATTCCTTTTTCCAATAAAGAATGTGTAACAGAAATTGCTTTGTGATTGTAGTATAACAAAGGTGAGATAATTTCATTCCTTTTGCAAGGAAACTGTGAATTTTAGTTATTTTTATCACCATTGAAATGTAACTTCACTAAATGGTGGAAGAGGAACAGCACATGTTTCAAGTATTAGTTCATGCTGTGCCTCTGCTTTGTTTGGGGTGTTGAGGTGATTGCAAAATGGGCCACAGGCTTGCTAGCTTTAATCTGTTTTCGTAACAGTTGCTTCACACTTTAAAAGGGTTCCTTGAACTTGCCACAATGACTGAAATCCTGTTACACATCTCTCTGCGAGCAATAGTGGTGATGTCAGTGGCCGTGGAAATGCCACGGATCAAATGCTTACTTTAGGGGTTTCAAAATGCATGGGACTTTGCCACTTTGTGTACAAATCATGTGTATCCCAAAATTGCTTTTAATTGGCAGCAATTTGCATTTATTCAGCAGCAGTTTTCTTCTGGTAATGATGTCATCACCATTGCACAGACCAAGGTGCGCAACAGGATTTCAGTCTATAACTATAAATAGCTATGTCTTCAAAGTAACTTTTGAAGCTCTAGTTTTTCCTATATTGATTTGAACTAGCTAGAGAGATCTTTGGCAGCGTGTCTCCTGTTGGAACACATGGAATAATCACAGAGATGTTCAGCACGGCAAGGTCTATATTGTTGTGGCAGTAAATCAAAAGCTTTTGATCAGCAACTCTGCTTTTATTCACAGATCAGTTTGACTTTGTGTCAGCAGGAATAGAAATTATTTCAGTCTTTTGTACTTCCAATAAAAGCTGTATAGTGTTATGTTATTTTTCATTGCCAGAGTCCAGATGAAAGCAGAAGTGGTGAGTTATAACATGAATCAACAGGGAGATGATTTGATTGGAAAGATATTTCAATCATAAGGAATGCCTGACCCATCTGGAAACCTGAGGAATGATGCCAAGAAGCTAATCACTTTACTTAACTTTGATTGCCTGGTGACAGCCCCTTCCCCTTTGTATGAGCAATTGCAGCTGCATTCCTACGCCACAAACCTGAGAACTATTATGCAGGGATGTTGGCAAATCTTTGGGTCCAAGTCCCAAGTCCGAGTCTTTGATACCAAGCCCCACATCCGAGTCCCTATTAAAAACAAGCTTTTTTTCAGAGAAAAAGAAGGGAGGGGGTCTTTGGTGGGACTGGGAGAGAGGACTGAGGTTTGTGAACCACTTACCTTTGGTCCCATTTGCTCTGCCAGCTTCACCTCCCATCACCCCTACTGTCAGGATCTGGCCTGCACCACCTTGGAAGCTGCAGGATCAGGGCCAACCTGAGCCAGGAGTAGCCTGGTGTTTGCAGGCTCAGGCCCTGCCCTGTGTAGCAGCTGCTGGGCCACTCATGAGGCTCACCTGGAAACCTGGAGGGAAGGCCTACTTAAGGAGTGCTTCTCCCTCCCAGAACTTGCCTCAGCAACAAAGGTCTCCATCGGTGCTGTGATTCCTGCCAACCTTGTTGGTCCTGCCATGTCTGCTTACCCTGTTGTTCCTGCCTTGCCTCTCCTTGTGTCCCTGGACCCTGCTGCCTTGATACTGTTCCTCCTGGCTTTGACTCCTGGACCACGATTTGCATCATCCTTCTCTACTTGGCTGCTGTTTGGACTCAAAACCTTAGCTGGTTGGTCTCTGCTTGGGCTGTGGGGTTGTTTCTCACTTGTTCCTGTGGTCTTGCTCTGGACTGGGTCTTGGTGCCTTTTCTACTGAACCCTGACAGTAATAGGCCTTCCCTCCAGGTGAGCCTCATGAGTGGTCCAGCAGCTGCTACACAGGCCAGGACCTGAGCCTGCAAACACCAGGCCACTCCTGGCTCAGGTGGGCCCTGATCCTGTAGCTTCCAGGGTGGTGCGGGCCAGATCCTGACACCTACACCCTTTCAAAAACCCCTCCCTTCCCATTGCTATGTCCTCCACCACTGTTTGCCACCATTTGCCTGCCTCTCCTGCATCATCTGGTGAGCATCACAAAGCTTCTTCCAGGTTTATGGTGTCCTTCATTAAAACGATAGGGACTCAAAAACGCGACTCAGAAAAAAATGGGTCCAAATCATGAGTTGATTGACCTGAGTCACTGAAAAAAAAAAATCCTTGAGTAGCCTTTTGTTTCTGTCCATGGAGTTTTCTTGGCAAAGATACTGGAGTGGCTTGCCAGTTCCTGCTCCAGGTGGATTGCGTTTAGTCAGAACTCTCCACTATGACCTGTCCGTCTTGGGTGTCCCTGCATGGCATAGCCCATAGCTTCTCTGAATTACTCAAGCCCCTTCACCATGACAAGGCAGCATTCCGTGAAGGGGCTGCCTTCATATCATAGGGGAAACTGGAATAGATTCAGATGAAGGTAGAATTAAGATTGGTGAGAGAAACATCAATAATTTAAGATATGCTGATATCATCATATTGCTGGCAGAGAAGAGCAGTGACTTGAGGCAACTCTTGATGAAGGAGGAAAGCACAAAAGCAGGTCTGCCGTTGAACATTAACAAAAATCATGACTACAGAAGAACTACATCTTTTTAATGTTGACAATGAAGAGATTGAATTGGTTAAAGATTTTGTGTATCTTGATTCAGTCATCAGATCAAACTGAGACTGCTGTTGAGAAGACTGAGACTTGGGAGGGCAGCTCTGAAGGAACTAGAGTACTACAGAAGATCATTGTGTAAGGATGTGTTACTGGAGATCAAGGCCAAGGTCATCAACATGACTGTATTTCCGGTTAAAGCACTTAGTGTGAAATGTGGATGATGAAGACAGCCAACAAGAACAAAAAAATCAGTTCATTCAACATGCGTTGCTGGACAAGAGCTTTGTAGATATCCTGGACCATCGTAATGACAAACATTTGGAGGCTAGATCCAATCAATCCTCAACTCTCTCTAGAGACAAAACTGAGCCTGTCCTGTTTTGGGCACATCACAAGAAGACAAGACTCACTGGAAAAGACAATAATGCTCAGAGGAGTTGAAGGGAACAGGAAAATAGGAAGACCAAATATGAAATGAATTGATTCTATGAAAGAAGCTACAGATTGCAGGAGCTGAGCAGGACTCAGTTAATGGTAGGACATTTTGGAGGTCACTCACTCATAAGGTTGCCGTACGTCAGAGGCAGTTTGCTGGCTCATAACAACAACAGCAGCAGCAGCAGCAGCAATTTTACAAAACCATGGAGTGGCATTTGGGGTTTTGTTTGTTTGTTAGCTTTCTCTTTTTTGCAGAAACATTCAGTCACTTGAACTCTTATCTCAAGTCTGAACGGGCTAATCATTACTATAAGGACTAACAGGTTAACCCCAAACAGGTTACCTATTACTGTGACTAAAACCATCACTTTAAGGATTAAGACAGCAATTTTTCATTCTCACACAAAAAAAGCATGAATGCTTCAGCTCACCAACTGAGTTTTAATCCAGGAGGCATGCACAGCTATGGTCTGAATCAGAAACCAGAAATGTTGCTATTTTTGACTATAAGGATAATCCAGCTAGCATGGCTAGTTGGCAAGCGAACAATGGGAGAAGCTCTGGGAGTCAAAAAAATCAGCTAGCCCAAAAAACTAAGTTTTCAAAGTTTTGGTAGACATACACACAATTCCACTGATGATTACACTATGGCCAACAGTATATGAGAGTTGTATTGCTTAAACACACTCTTGGCAACATCAGTCTTTGAACTCTGGATGATCTAAATTAGATTAATTTTAAAAGGAGCACAACAGATGCTTGGTAGTGACTGAAATAATCATTTGAAATCCAGCAATGAGGAAATATTGGCCAGTACAAATATGTTTCCCAAGCATGATGGATTGATCACAGCTAAAGAAGATTTGGCTATTAATCATTATTACTTATATATCCACTTTGCCATGCAAGATAGTTTTCATGTTGCTTTTTTCCTATCTTAACATTCCTGTGACAGGCACCACTTTTCCACTGATTTTACTGACCACTGGCTGACGGTCGGATTCCAAAAGATCTCCTGCATGGAGAATTAGTGCAGGGAAAGTGCCCCAGAGGGAGACCACAGCTGCGATACAAGGATATCCTCAAGCGGGATCTGAAGGCCTTAGGGATGGACCTCAACAGGGAAACAGGGAAACCTTGACATCTGAGCGTTCAGCCTGGAGGCAGGTGGTGCAGCATGGCCTCTCCCAATTTGAAGAGGCACTTGTTCAGCAGGCCGAGGCAAAGAGGCAGTCCCGAAACCAGCAAAACCAGGGAGCTGGACAGGGGACAGATTGTATTTGTCTTCAGTGTGGAAGGGATTGTCACTCTCGTATTGGCCTTCTCAGCCACACTAGATGCTGTTCCAAGATCTCTATTCAGAGCATGTTACCATAGTCTCTCGAGACTGAAGAATGCCTACAAGACTGATCACTGATTTAAAATCTGGAAAACTGAGACTGCAACCATTACTTATACCAACAAAACTGGTCAACCCATGTCATTCAAGCCAAGATGCCATTGACTAAACAGGTCTCGTTAGTATTGAAAAGAATGGGTGGTTTGAATGAATGTTTCAATGATGTAGTTGTACTCTGAAATATTCCCGGAGTGGTGCCAGAGGAATAGCAAGAGTACAGCCAATTAGAATGAACGGGGCTCGGCTTGCTTAAAAAAGCCAAGGTTGGTGAGTTCTCCTGGCTATCAAGGGCAGCATGGAAGTCTCCAGGAGGAAACAGTATAATTCCACGTGTCAAAGAGAACTTCCCACTGAGTGGATGGAACCTTCAAACCAAGTTGAATGTAGCAATTTTGCCTCATCCTGTTACTTGGAACTTGGCTCTTTTCCTCAAATCCTAAAGAATCTGTTGGTATTCAGTTGTTCCTGAATAGGAATCTAATTGCATGAGGCATGTTAGAAAGAAAGATTAACCGTAAGAGGCATTATAGATAAAAATGTATTTGGTTTACTACTTTAATGGCTTTATAACATGACCTCTGTGAAGCTTGAGTCATTGAGATTCTCTGATTTACCTGTCTAATTTCATTCCATCCATTTCCTGTGGGTTTTTTTTGTTTGTTTTTTTGTGGTTTTTTTGCTCATATATATTTTTGTATGCATTTTCCAAATACATGCATTTTTATGTCCACTTTCCATTTCGGTACTGATTGAGTGCATTTTTTGTGTTTTTAGAACTGTATGGTTTTTAGATTCTCCTGAGAAGACAAGGTTCTCTGGAAAAGAAAATAATTCTAGGAAAGTTTGAAGGGGGCAGGAAAAGAGAAAGACCAAATAGGAGATGGATTTACTCCATAAAGGAAATCACAGCCTTCAGTCTGCAAAAGCAGTACCTGAAGCAGTGGGCTGCAGTTCACAAAAGCATAAGCATAAGTACATCTTGCTAGTCTTAAAATGATACATGACTTTTGTGTTCCTTTGTTATTCTGTAAATTTTTAGTTACTGCTATAGTTACAAGGTATACCTCATCAAACAGTAGACAAGAAATATCAAATTCAATTGGTGCCTTATAATTCATTGTGGATGTGGAAATGGCAGACAATGTGAATGGTGTCCTTTTTTACCTAGATTAACAGCTTGTAGCATTCACATCTTTAAAAAGTCATTCATTTCAAACTCAGTTGTTCAATAAAGCAACCCTTTAATCGCTTTTGAGGAAAAAGATAGTAAAGAGTTACTTTTTTACTTGTGCAACTCTAACCGTGGTGGCTTTTTACTCAAATTTAGAACTGTAACTAATAACATTTAATGCTAACTTCCCAAGCTCTGTCTTTCCTAATTACTTTGTTGGAGTTATTTCCATCTCTTGCCTTCCCAGTGCTTTCTTGCTAAAGAGTTCATGACCTAGCATCCTTAATTCTCTTACCATCTCTCTGCTGAATCGCTGCTGTAGCCCATTGTCTTTTACTAAGGATCATCGCCTGCTGAAACCTGTGTTGAATGCCAAAGTCTCTGAGCAATTAGTTATACTCCACTACCCATGGATATTCCATCTGCTTCTCCCTTTCCCAAAGAGCTTCTTGCGATACAAAATATGCTATTATTTTAAGATTATTTGAAAATACAGCATTGCCTTGGACCGCCATTTCCCCTTCTTGCTGTTTATCCCATGCTCTTCCTGTTTCCCTTATTGCAGTGGTTCCCAACCCCAAGGTCCCCAGAAGTTCTTAGACTACAAGTTCCAGAAATCCTGGCCAGCACAGTTGTGATGAAGGAGTTTTAATCCAAGGACATCTAAGGAGTCAAGGTTGGGAACCACTGCATTATTGCATCGTATACATGGCTTCTTGAAAATCTTCACTCTGTTTGTTGGCAGAGGTAATTTTTCGGCCGAAAGAATTTTCAGCAAACTTCTCCAAGGATAGATGAATTTTCCAACAGCTTCTCCTAGGAGGATCTCACTATTAGCAGTAGCAGCATCACAGCTTCTTTCTCATTTTGCAATATATATATAACAGGAAGGGCAGCTGAGTTGGCAGCCTGCCCACCACTGTGCATCTTCCACAATATATCAGACCCAGCATTGTTAAAAGCCATAGTGAGGGAGAAATAGTGTCTGTCAACCCAAAACAGTAGGTAGTATTCAAAGAAAATTCTGCACAATGGCCCCCTTTGATGGGGTGGGGTGGAGTGATGTAATATAGGGTTTTTTTCCCCCCTCAGAAATTTCTGATCAGCTTTAGTATCTCCCTCAGGCAGAAACTATAACATTTCTAGCTGAACCCTCATTTCAGAATCAAATTAGAAATGAACCAAATGGAGTGCATCAAATTCATTTTGCTTTTGTAGGCTCAGATCTTCAAAGGAAGGACTAGTTGCTTGTTTGTAAACCAGTTGCTGTTTATTTAGGACTCACTTATTCTCCATGGTTGTTCTCAGTTATTCACCATAAGTGCCTCCACAAGACTGCTTTTGTAGCTCTCTGGCTATCCCCCTGCACCCTCTTTTTCTGGTACCTAAAGGTAAATTCCCCTTCTTGAATGCACACCTTAACATGGTAAAGGGGTTTGAATGTGTTGCTGAAACTGAGTGAGCAAAGCCGTCAGGAGGACAGATGCTATTGTGAGCCTGGACTCCTAGTAGGGTCACCCAAGGCAGAATGGTCACAGCTGAGGCGCCAGTCTAAGATGTATCCACCCTCTTCAGCATCAACAGAAGAGAATGGATAATTCCAACGGCAGCTACTCAACACCAGTGAAAGCTGAAGATAAAATGGAATTACATTTTTTCCCTAGAATTCCAGCAAGATGAATCATATCAGAGGAGTTCCCAGAGCACCACAGCCAGTTTGCGAGTTCTGGTTCAAAAAAGTAACCTTTGTATAACATTGCCTTGTCAACTTTATTGTGTGGGGCGGGCGGGCGAACAGAGTCCGTGGTACTTCAAATACTAAAATTTTATTAAGGCACTAGCAGATCTTCCCCTGATTTGTACTGGAATTTAGTTTTGTCCTCCCCTGCTTCATTTTTATGGCTTCATTACTGTGCACTGTTTACAGGGATCAGAGCCAAACAGTTTTTAACTGTCTACCAAGACCAGGAGAGCCAGGTTTCCTCTCTATTGAGGAAACAAAATAAAATTAAAAATTAAAAAAGACAAAAATGTTGTGGGGCTTTAAAGACTAACTGTTATATTTTAATGTAAGTTTTTGTGGACTTTCTATAAGGGTTATTTACGAAAGCCATATAGTTCTCCTGTAGTCCCCAGCCTCTGAAAGTTGCGGATCCTTGCCTTCTGTGCATGTGCAGAATGGAGATAATAAGTCTTTAGTTTATGCATCTCTAAGATCCTGTTCCTCTTCACGGATTGCTGCCTTGTCGTGGCGAAGGGGCTTGAGTAATTCAGAGAAGCTATGGGCTATGCCGTGCAGGGACACCCAAGACGGACAGGTCAGAGTGGAGAGTTCTGACTAAACGCAATCCACCTGGAGCAGGAACTGGCAAGCCACTCCAGTATCTTTGCCAAGAAAACCCCATGAACAGAAACAAAAGGCTAAAAGATATGACGCTGGAAGATGGGCCCCTCAGGTCGGAAGGCGTCCAACATGCTACTGAGGAAGAGCGGAGGACAAGTACAAGTAGCTCCAGAGCTAATGAAGCGGTTGGGCCAAAGCCGAAAGGACGCTCAGCTGTGGACGCGCCTGGAAGTGAAAGGAAAGTCCGATGCTGCAAAGAAGAATACTGCATAGGAACCTGGAATGTAAGATCTATGAACCTTGGTAAGTTGGATGTGGTCAAACAGGAGATGGCAAGAATAAACATTGACATCCTGGGCGTCAGTGAACTAAAATGGACGGGAATGGGCGAATTCAATTCAGATGATTACCATATCTACTATTGTGGGCAAGAATCCCGTAGAAGAAATGGAGTAGCCCTCATAGTCAACAAAAGAGTGGGGAAAGCTGTACTGGGATACAATCTCAAAAATGACAGAATGATTTCAGTACGAATCCAAGGCAGACCTCTCAACATCACAGTAATCCAAGTTTATGCACCAACCACCGATGCTGAAGAGGCTGAAATTGACCAATTCTATGAAGACCTACAACACCTTCTAGAACTGACACCAAAGAAAGATGTTCTTCTCATTCTAGGGGACTGGAATGCTAAAGTAGGGAGTCAAGAGATAAAAGGAACAACAGGTAAGTTTGGCCTTGGAGTTCAGAACGAAGCAGGGCAAAGGCTAATAGAGTTCTGTCAAGAGAACAAGCTGGTCATCACAAACACTCTTTTCCAACAACACAAGAGGCGACTCTACACATGGACATCACCAAATGGGCAATACCGAAATCAGATTGACTATATTCTCTGCAGCCAAAGATGGAGAAGCTCTATACAGTCAGCAAAAACAAGACCTGGAGCTGATTGTGGCTCTGACCATCAGCTTCTTATAGCAAAATTCAAGCTTAAACTGAAGAAAGTAGGAAAAAACACTGGGCTAGCCAGGTATAATCTAAACCAAATCCCTTATGAGTACACAGTGGAAGTGAAGAACAGATTTAAGGAACTAGATTTGGTGGACAGGGTGCCTGAAGAACTATGGATGGAGGCTCGTAACATTGTACAGGAGGCAGCAACAAAAACCATCCCAAAGAAAAGGAAATGCAAGAAAGCAAAGTGGCTGTCCAACGAGGCCTTACAAATAGCAGAGAAGAGAAGGGAAACAAAATGCAGGGGAGATAGGGAAAGTTACAGAAAATTGAATGCTGACTTCCAAAGAATAGCAAGGAGAGACAAGAGGGCCTTCTTAAATGAACAGTGCAAAGAAATAGAGGAAAATAATAGAAAGGGAAAAACCAGAGATCTGTTCAAGAAAATTGGAGATGTTAAAGGAACATTTTGTGCAAAGATGGACATGATAAAGGACAAAAATGGTAGGGACCTTACAGAAGCAGAAGACATCAAGAAGAGGTGGCAAGAATACACAGAGGAATTATACCAGAAAGATCTGGAGGTCCCGGACAACCCAGATAGTGTGGTTGCTGACCTTGAGCCAGACATCCTGGAGAGCAAAGTCAAGTGGGCCTTAGAAAGCATGGCTAACAACAAGGCCAGTGGAGGAGATGGCATTCCAGTGGAACTATTTAAAATCTTAAAAGATAATGCTGTTAAGGTGCTACACTCAATATGCCAGGAAGTTTGGAAAACTCAGCACTGGCCAGAGAATTGGAAAAGATCAGTCTACATCCCAATCCCAAAGAAGGGAAGTGCTAAAGAATGCTCCAACTACCGTACAATTGCACTCATGTCACACGCTAGCAAGGTTATGCTCAAAATCCTCCAAGGCAGGCTTCAGCAATATGTGGACCGAGAACTCCCAGAAGTACAAGCTGGATTTCGAAGGGGCAGAGGAACTAGAGACCAAATTGCTAACATGCGCTGGATTATGGAGAAAGCCAGAGAGTTCCAGAAAAACATCTACTTCTGCTTCATTGACTACGCAAAAGCCTTTGACTGTGTGGACCACAGCAAACTATGGCAAGTTCTTAAAGAAATGGGAGTGCCTGACCACCTTATCCAGCTCCTGAGAAATCTATATGTGGGACAGGAAGCAACAGTTAGAACTGGATATGGAACAATTGATTGGTTCAAAATTGGGAAAGGAGTACGACAAGGATGTATATTGTCCCCCTGCTTATTTAACTTATATGCAGAATACATCATGCGGAAGGCTGGACTGGATGAATCCCAAACCGGAATTAAGATTGCCAGAAGAAATATCAACAACCTCAGATATGCAGATGATACCACTCTGATGGCAGAAAGTGAGGAGGAATTAAAGAACCTCTTAATGAGAGTGAAAGAGGAGAGCGCAAAAAATGGTCTGAAGCTCAACATCAAAAAAACTAAGATCATGGCCACGGGCCCCATCACCTCCTGGCAAATAGAAGGGGAAGATATGGAGGCAGTGACAGAGTTTACCTTCCTGGGCTCCATGATCACTGCAGATGGTGACAGCAGCCACGAAATTAAAAGACGCCTGCTTCTTGGGAGGAAAGTGATGACAAACCTAGACAGCATCTTAAAAAGCAGAGACATCACCTTGCCGACAAAGGTCCGCATTGTCAAAGTGATGGTTTTTCCAGTAGTGATGTATGGAAGTGAGAGCTGGACCATAAAGAAGGCTGACCGCCGAAGAATTGATGCTTTTGAATTGTGGTGCTGGAGGAGACTCTTGAGAGTCCCCTGGACTGCAAGGAGAACAAACCTATCCATTTTGAAGGAAATCAACCCTGAGTGTTCACTGGAAGGACAGATCCTGAAGCTGAGGCTCCAATACTTTGGCCATCTCATGAGAAGAGAAGACTCCCTGGAAAAGACCCTGATGTTGGGAAAGTGTGAAGGCAAGAGGAGAAGGGGACGACAGAGTATGAGGTGGTTGGACAGTGTCATCGAAGCAACCAACATGAATTAGAGCCAACCTCGGGAGGCAGTGGAAGACAGGAGGGCCTGGCGTGCTCTGGTCCATGGGGTCACGAAGAATCGGACACGACTAAACGACTAAACAACAACAACAAAGATCCTGTTGAACTGTGGATGGCTTCATTCATCAGTTGATCACCCTGAAAGCCTAAATTCTCACAAAATGATGAACTGAAGCAGTGAGTTCAGCTTTTCATAACAGTCGTAATTGCCAGAAATGTGCTAAGAAACAAAGAAAGCTTAGAATCCTGGCTAGATATGACCTAAATAGGCACCGTGCGGCATGCCTAAAATCCAGGCAAATACTGACTGACAAGATAACCTTAACCAGAGTAGTTCTGCGTCTTGGGGGAAGGAAAGGTATGGTGCTAGGCAGAGTGCAGGCACTAGGGAAGTGTGGTTCAAGGCCTCAAGACTGGTGCTTGCCTTCCATCCCACATGTGGAAACAGTCCCAGTTTCCATCCATGGCATCTCCAGTGGAGCTGTAATTTCTTTCCAACCTTGAAATGGTGCGGCCAATCAATGTGCATAGTACTAAATGTGATGCGCCTATGACCTGGCTTGCTTGATTTCAGCCCCCTTTCTTCCTTCCTACTTGGGATGGCACAAAACTTGTGCTGGTGAAATTCCACTTTCTCCATCACCAACCTTGGCAACTGTATTTATCTTTTCAGTTACTGATGTGACCTGTAGACTTTTCATATAAGTTTATGTTCCTATACTATGAAATCAGCGGATGGTATCTCTCAGCTATAATTCCATCTTTGCTAAATCAAATGAACCATGGGTATGGCCTACATTACCGTGTTGGGAAGACTAGTATAATGTGAAGAACATTGCATGCAGGAAAAAAATAGCAATGTCAATTATGCATAATTCTTCTTTTTGGCAAGTTTGGTATCAGATTTTGGCATGAAATGCTCTTCCAGCTTTATACATGGTCATCAGTTTCTTAAACGTAGCCTGTCAAAGAGCTTTATCATGGCTACCTCTTGCTTCCACTGCAATTGCTAATAATATTCCTTATAGCCTGAAGTAAGATAACTGGGCCAGGTGGTATTTCTTCTACATCAGCACCTGCATTTGAACTTAGGGGACTGTGTTCAACAGTCTTTTGACCATTATCGCTCATTCTTAGAATATAATTATATGTACACTTCTTTTTTAAAAAAAGGAATAATGCTAATGAGTGCTTCTGAATGTGTGCTTTGTTGCCTTGATTTTTCACAAAGCAAGGAAACCATAATTCTGAGAATGAGATGAAAGGTAGACGTCTTAAGTGACGTAAATGCTATTATGGATCACAGTTCAGGTCAAAAGCAAAAGCTTTCATCTACAGCATATTATTGTTGAATATCAGATAAACCACAAAGAATTCTATGACACATCATATTCATTGTGGCATGAACTTTATAGGCAAAATTGCACTCCACTGGAGGCATAAGTATTAGGACTATCTCAGGATTCTGTTTCTGAAAGACCATTCACTGAATCATACCAACGACAAATATTGAAACAAGGACAGAACCTCTGATGAGTGCAGGCACGTTCTAGAGGGTGGAGGCTACATTCTGCCCCTCCTCCCATGAAATACTGTCTACTACACCTTGGGTAACCCAGGTGCTCTTGGACTGGAGTTCCCAGAAGCCTTCACAACCAGCTGTGCTGGCCAAGGTTTCTGGGAGCTGCAATCCAAGAACACCTGCGTTACCCAAGGTTGGGAACCACTGGCCTACTATATTGGGTTGGCTGAGGCACCATGATCTGGCAAAGATTTCACTGAGTGTCTTGGATTCAAGAGCCAGTATGGTGTAGTATTTGCTGGGTTAGGTCTCTGGAAACCTGGGTTCAGTCACAATATGGCCATCAGATGATAGGCCGGCGCTTGCTCAGAGACAGCAGGCCCAGCTCCCGGAAAAGCAGCCAGGCCACTGCCTCTGAAGATGGCGGTGGAAGAGGAGAAAGCGGCAGGACCAGGTAGGGAAGTGACAGGGCAGCCAGAAGGGGCAGGGGCATCCATTTTGCCGAAACAAAATGAGGCACTAAGCCTTAAAAAAAAGTTCACTGTTTCATTTCAGCAAAACGGCTTGCACAAACCAAACTACAAACTGAACTATGAACGAGCCCAGTTCGTGGTGTTTTTTTGTTTGTTTGTTTGTTTGTTCGTTCGTAGTTTGGTTTTCCATCTAATCTGCAGGGTTTTTCCAAAAAAAGATGCAAATTCTACCAGCCATTTGTGGGGGATGGTAATTAATGGGATCAGAGCAAGCATGTAGAAGAGAAATTTCCCTCTTCCTATTCTGGTTGGGGACGTGGTGGCGCTGCGGGTTAAACCGCAGAAGCCTCTGTGCTGCAAGGTCGGAAGACATGCAGTCGGAAGATCGAATCCACGCGATGGAGTGAGCTCCCATCGCTTGTCCCAGCTCCTGCCAACCTAGCAGTTTGAAAGCATGTAAATGCGAGTAGATAAATAGGTACCACCTCGGTGGGAAGGTAACGGCATTCCGTGTCTAGTCGCGCTGGCCACGTGACCACGGAAACTGTCTACGGACAAACGCTGGCTCTACGGCTTGGAAACGGGGATGAGCACCTCCCCCTAGAGTCGGACACAACTGGACAATTTGTCAAGAGGAACCTTTACCTTTACCTATTCTGGTTGGGAAAATACTTTGTCTGAAGTTAGTATTTGTCAGAGTTTGGAAAAATTACTTTTTTGAACTACCAAAATCTCCTAGCTAACATGACCAGCTGATCTCTCTTCCTCTCCTGCCACTGTTTTGAGAAATACATCATTTTATTCCTGTCTGCTTCTCAGTTCTGGGGAAAAATAGGATATAAATCAAATAAACAAATCAAATAATAAAATAGGAATTCATAAAATGAGGCTATTCTGCCAGACACTCCAGTAACCATGAGCTTCCAGACCCTCTTTCTGCTACTTGGGAAAACCGCACCTCCCAGGAACCGCGTGGACCTCACAGGAAGTCACATGGAAATCTGGACCAGATATTGTTTCTTGGTCAAAGACTCAGGGCAGAAAAAAAAACAATAACACATAGTTAATGATAAAAGCACACTAGTGTTGGAGAAACATGATTCAAGCAGCATTTAATAGAAAGTTCTGGGAAATCAGATTTCAGAGGAATCCTGTTCTTCGTTCTGAATATCAGTCACAAAACAAAGGAGAGCAAATTTGTAAATTATGGGATGCTCCTACTGAGATACTCACCAGCCCGGGATTTTCTGTTTCTAGTGATTGGTTATTTCTCTCTGCCTTCAGAAAGTAAGGAATGCAGAAGAATGAATTTTGTATTACTTCCCCTCAAGGTATCCTTCACCCTAAACATGTTCTCAATGTTAAGGAAGATGTCACATTTGAGCGTTGCACTGCTCTGTTTGGGGACAAGTCTGAAGATTCTGGCTTTGAAGTTCAAGTTTTCTAATGAAATCTGAAGGAGAAAAACATGATGTTGGGAAAGATCGCGCCCCAGTAAAATATGTATCTTATTTATTAGACATTTCTAGGTCAGGCCCGTCTGACAAGTGTTCAGTTGGTGAATTTATTTATCATTCCAGACAAAGCCTGAGGTGGTAGACTTTGATGTGATAGACGTAGTAGCCACGTATGGCCATGATGAAACTGAGAGAGAGAACTGAGAGTGTAAAGGAGGAGAGCCACTTGGTTACTAGTCAAGACCTGGAGATTTCCCCTATAACTGTGTAGTAGGACCCCAGTATTGATGGAGTCAGTATTCATGGCTTCGCTTGTCTGCTACTGCTGCTGCCAGAACCCTGCCTGCAGTGCACACAGATGATCTGCAGTGCACATGTACACTTGCCTCCTCCCCATTCCTCTCACTCTGGGTTCACTATTATCTGTGGTTTCAGGCATCCACTGGAGGGCCTGATACCCAAACTTTGCAGATACAGGGATCCTACTGTAAATCCTTCTGATGCACCAGTGATAGCTCCTTCCAGGCAGGGGTCCTCACAAATTCCTCAACAGAACAACCTAATATGTCAACTGGGGTGTATGTTTTTAGCCGACTTCAGACTTCTCTGAGTGTTGTGATAAATGTACCTAAATATGCATTTTAAATACATATTTTCAGGGAGAAAATCATATTTAGGTATCTATTAAAATATGGCTTTACATACATAGGCAGGATTTAGAAACAACAGATCATAGCAGACAAATTCACAGATTGATGTGGAAACTGAGCATAATACAAGTAGTGTAGTTCAGATACAGACTGGGCTATTCTTACCAGGTCTATGTATAGATTCCCCCAGTTCAGTTTGTAGGTAAAACCAGGGCTTTGGGATATATCCCAATTCAATCCAGAATAATATGTGTCCTGTCCGAGTCAATTTCTAAATTTATAAAGCCAATGCACTGGAAAACCAAAATGGCCATAACTTTCCTTGGTTTTGCACGTAAAATATGGACACATATTAGATCCTAAAGATGGGAGTAAACTTGTCAGATTTCATTTTGTCAATGTCAGGGAGTTGCTTAATAGATACTTTTATGATGGCTTTAAAACAATCTAATAGACTGAAATTGTTTGTGCCCTATCCAATTGGATTTATGCTCCACATCCAAATGAATTGATATCTTTATTTTCCTCTGCCATCCTGCTTCTGGCACCCTGAATTTGGTTGTTGTTGTTCAGTCGTTAAGTCGTGTCCGACTCATCATGACCCCATAGACCAGAGCACGCCAGGCCCTCCTGTCTTCCACTGTCTTCCGGAGTTTGGTCAAATTCATGTTGGTAGCTTTGATGACACTGTCCAACCATCTTGTCCTCTGAATTTGGTACACAACTCTAAATCTTGCTCCCAGAGGTTTCTGCTAGGCAGCCTAATAAGACTCATCTCAATTATCAAAACAACTGGGATACCATTAAAGGGCAGCAAGTATAGTTATTTAGTGCACTACAGTAGGACTCCCATATCCATGGAGGATCGGTTCCAAGCACCCTCCCCCCAGTTGCTGAAAAATACAGATGATAGTGGATGCTATTTTAATAGCAAACTCAATACATAATCATTATCAGAACTGGCTCCCTCTAGTGACCAGTTCTGGTAATGACAACATGGAAATATATTTCTCTAGCAAATGCTATACATAACATTGTCTCTGGCTCTCTCTAGTGGCCAGTTCTGGTAACTTCATCTTCAGAAATATATATTTCTAGGATTTTTCTTTTAATATTTTTTATATTTTCAGACACTAGATAAGTGAATCGGTGGATACTGGCCCCGGGGATATGAGAGTCCTTGTTGTTGTTTAGTCGTTTAGTCGTGTCCGACTCTTCGTGACCCCATGGACCAGAGCACGCCAGGCCCTCCTGTCTTCCACTGCCTCCTGAAGTTGGGTCAAATTCATGTTGGTAGCTTCGATGACACTGTCCAACCATCTCATCCTCTGTCGTCCCCTTCTCCTCTTGCCTTCACACTTTCCCAACATCAGGGTCTTTTCCAGGGAGTCTTCTCTTCTCATGAGATGGCCAAAGTATTGGAGCCTCAGCTTCAGGATCTGTCCTTCCAGTGAGCACTCAGGGTTGATTTCCTTTAGAATGGATAGGTTTGTTCTCCTTGCAGTCCAGGGGACTCTCAAGAGTCTCCTCCAGCACCACAATTCAAAAGCATCAATTCTTCGGCGGTCAGCCTTCTTTATGGTCCAGCTCTCACTTCCATACATCACTACTGGAAAAACCATCACTTTGACTCTGCAGACCTTTGTCGGCAAGGTGATGTCTCTGCTTTTTAAGATGCTGTCTAGGTTTCTCATCGCTTTCCTCCCAAGAAGCAGGCGTCTTTTAATTTCGTGGCTGCTGTCACCATCTGCAGTGATCGTGGAGCCCAGGAAGGTAAACTCTGTCACTGCCTCCATATCTTCCACTTCTATTTGCCAGGAGGTGATGGGACCAGTGGCCATGATCTTAGTTTTTTTGATGTTGAGCTTCAGACCATTTTGGCGCTCTCCTCTTTCACTCTCATTAAGAGGTTCTTTAATTCCTCCTCACTTTCTGCCATCAGAGTGGTATCATCTGCATATCTGAGGTTGTTGATATTTCTTCCGGCAATCTTAATTCCGGCTTGGTATTCATCCAGTCCAGCCTTTCGCATGATGTATTCTGCATATAAGTTAAATAAGCAGGGGGACAATATACATCCTTGTCGTACTCCTTTCCCAATTTTGAACCAATCAGTTGTTCCATATCCAGTTCTAACTGTTGCTTCCTGTCCCACATAGAGATTTCTCAGGAGCTGGATAAGGTGGTCAGGCACTCCCATTTCTTTAAGAACTTGCCATAGTTTGCTGTGGTCCACACAGTCAAAGGCTTTTGCGTAGTCAATGAAGCAGAAGTAGATGTTTTTCTGGAACTCTCTGGCTTTCTCCATAATCCAGCGCATGTTAGCAATTTGGTCTCTAGTTCCTCTGCCCCTTCGAAATCCAGCTTGTACTTCTGGGAGTTCTCGGTCCACATACTGCTGAAGCCTGCCTTGGAGGATTTTGAGCATAACCTTGCTAGCGTGTGACATGAGTGCAATTGTACGGTAGTTGGAGCATTCTTTAGCACTTCCCTTCTTTGGGATTGGGATGTAGACTGATCTTTTCCAATTCTCTGGCCAGTGCTGAGTTTTCCAAACTTCCTGGCATATTGAGTGTAGCACCTTAACAGCATTATCTTTTAAGATTTTAAATAGTTCCACTGGAATGCCATCTCCTCCACTGGCCTTGTTGTTAGCCATGCTTTCTAAGGCCCACTTGACTTTGCTCTCCAGGATGTCTGGCTCAAGGTCAGCAACCACACTATCTGGGTTGTCCGGGACCTCCAGATCTTTCTGGTATAATTCCTCTGTGTATTCTTGCCACCTCTTCTTGATGTCTTCTGCTTCTGTAAGGTCCCTACCATTTTTGTCCTTTATCATGTCCATCTTTGCACAAAATGTTCCTTTAACATCTCCAATTTTCTTGAACAGATCTCTGGTTTTTCCCTTTCTATTATTTTCCTCTATTTCTTTGCACTGTTCATTTAAGAAGGCCCTCTTGTCTCTCCTTGCTATTCTTTGGAAGTCAGCATTCAATTTTCTGTAACTTTCCCTATCTCCCCTGCATTTTGTTTCCCTTCTCTTCTCTGCTATTTGTAAGGCCTCGTTGGACAGCCACTTTGCTTTCTTGCATTTCCTTTTCTTCGGGGTGGTTCTTGTTGCTGCCTCCTGTACAATGCTACGAGCCTCCATCCATAATTCTTCAGGCACTCTGTCCACCAAATCTAGTTTCTTAAATCTGTTCTTCACTTCCACTGTGTACTCATAAGGGATTTGGTTTAGATTATACCTGACTAGCCCAATGTTTTTTCCTACTTTCTTCAGTTTAAGCTTGAATTTTGCTATAAGAAGCTGATGGTCAGAGCCACAATCAGCTCCAGGTCTTGTTTTTGCTGACTGTATAGAGCTTCTCCATCTTTGGCTGCAGAGAATATAATCAATCTGATTTCGGTATTGCCCATTTGGTGATGTCCACGTGTAGAGTCGCCTCTTGTGTTGTTGGAAAAGAGTGTTTGTGATGACCAGCTTGTTCTCTTGACAAAACTCTATTAGCCTTTGCCCTGCTTCATTCTGAACTCCAAGGCCAAACTTACCTGTTGTTCCTTTTATCTCTTGACTCCCTACTTTAGCATTCCAGTCCCCTAGAATGAGAAGAACATCTTTCTTTGGTGTCAGTTCTAGAAGGTGTTGTAGGTCTTCATAGAATTGGTCAATTTCAGCCTCTTCAGCATCGGTGGTTGGTGCATAAACTTGGATTACTGTGATGTTGAGAGGTCTGCCTTGGATTCGTATTGAAATCATTCTATCATTTTTGAGATTGTATCCCAGTACAGCTTTCCCCACTCTTTTGTTGACTATGAGGGCTACTCCATTTCTTCTACGGGATTCTTGCCCACAATAGTAGATATGGTAATCATCTGAATTGAATTCGCCCATTCCCGTCCATTTTAGTTCACTGACGCTCAGGATGTCAATGTTTATTCTTGCCATCTCCTGTTTGACCACATCCAACTTACCAAGGTTCATAGATCTTACATTCCAGGTTCCTGTGCAGTATTCTTCTTTGCAGCATCGGACTTTCCTTTCACTTCCAGGCGCGTCCACAGCTGAGCGTCCTTTCAGCTTTGGCCCAACCACTTCATTAGCTCTAGAGCTACTTGTACTTGTCCTCCGCTCTTCCTCAGTAGCATGTTGGACACCTTCCGACCTGAGGGGCTCATCTTCCAGCGTCATATCTTTTAGCCTTTTGTTTCTGTGCATGGGGTTTTCTTGGCAAAGATACTGGAGTGGCTTGCCAGTTCCTGCTCCAGGTGGATCGCGTTTAGTCAGAACTCTCCACTATGACCTGTCCGTCTTGGGTGTCCCTGCACGGCATAGCCCATAGCTTCTCTGAATTACTCAAGCCCCTTCGCCACGACAAGGCAGCAATCCGTGAAGGGGATGAGAGTCCTACTGTATTATAGTTCTTCCATCTTTGGAATTTTCAGCTGAAACTGGCTGTTACAATCCCATTATGCCAGTATGTTCTGATACTGACCTTTAAAGCCTTGAACAGCTTGTGGGCAAGTTCTCTGAAAGAGCACCTCTTCCACTTATAGACCACCCAGAACTCAAGGTTATTTTTGGACTTCCTTCTTGAGGAGGCTAAGTGTAATGAGTATGACTTCGGTCTAGATGGGTGGGGTATAAATTTAATAAATAAATAAATATGTCATAAGCAGAATTGCCAGCTCTCAGGACACCGATTGAAGTCACTACTGTGCTTGTCTGGGTCTCCAGCTACCAAGACCAATCTCACACTGAGGGGTGCTGCATAAAGAGAAACATTGGTTTCTATGTTAGAGGTGGCTTTAAAGTGTGGGTGACCTCCTCCCTTGCCTAGCTGGCATTTGGGCTTAACAGCTCAGCACAAAAGGGTTTGCATGTGTGCTGTGCTTCTGCAACACTGACAGGCCAGAATGTAAGGAGCAAGAGGAGGGAAGTGGGAGATTACCGCTGGGCACATAGATTTGGGATCAGGATGCCATCTGGAGCAAAACATGGGATGCAGCACCGGCATTGCAACTTGTAAGCCTTCCTCTCATGGAGGACTATGACTAAGGTGAAGCAACTGGGGCTTTGCCCCAGGGCACAAAAGTTTAGAGACCACTGGAATCTAGAGATGAACCTCCTGATATGTATCTTGGGAAAATAAACAGCAACATCTCCCAGCCTTATTCAGTTCCTTTTTTTTCTGTAGTCCAAACACAGAATATGCAAAGTGGCCTGATTTAGCTGCAAATGTGCATGGTGTATCACCTACTCAAAGTGTAATAATGTCCTTTTGTATTTGGATGGAGGTGACTGGAGGCCATATACTGTAAAACATAGAGCAAGCTTTGAGAGATATTGCAGGATACCAAGCCACAGCCTTCTTGACATTTCGCTGGCAGGACCTCAAGGACCAGCTTCCAGCTTTTACATCATTACGAGATACACTCCTATTAACTAAAGGTTCAACTTAGCTTCAGTGGGCCATCCCACTGGGGGGTGGGGGGTGGGATTCTGGGAGTTGTAGTCCATGAGACAAACATTGACATTCTCTGAACTAACTTGTCTAAGGCTCAGTTTTGTGCTACACGAAATTGTGTTTAATGAAAGTTTTGCCTTTTAATGTGGTAGATGTTATGGTTCTGATCAGGCTTGGGACCATGGGAAGCTTTAATCATGCCTAGCAACCCGCTAAAGTTCTAACAAAATATCACATCCTTGAGATGAAGCTGTCATGACTCAAAAATCCAAAAGTGTAACTCAACACAGACTCAGAGGTTAAGAAATCAGAGGTGCCGAGAGAGGAGGCACCAGGATGAAAAACCTCTTGAAGGCTAGAAATGTCTAAGCCTGAAAGAGCAAAGACCTCTTCAGTCTGAACCCTGTGATCCCAGGCCAATACTGGCAGCTCCAGCAGTAGAGGGCCAAACTATAAAACATCATTAAACCTGAGATCATGCTGGTCTTCAAGATACACGACTGAGGCTGTCTTGCATGCTTGACAAATAAAATGTACAAAGGAAGAGCATGCTTATGGCCTGAAGACCAATCATAAATAAAGTCAGCTACTTTTCAATTTATAGAAGGGGAGAAAATCTCCTGCTGTGAGAATCACACGCAATCAGCACTTACGGAATTCTTTCTTCTAATGATGGATTATCTGTAACATCTAGTTGGCCCTAGGACAGCAAATCCTTCTCCAAGAACAAGATGATCCTGTTACAGCTCAAAACCTGTATCCTGATTTGTTCTCCGGCAAGGAATCAGGCAAGACGTAGCCAGCTGAACCAAAGTCCAATTTTATTGAAATATGCACAAGAAAGTCAGCTGGAACGTCTCTTAGAAACAGAGAAGACCCCAAAAATACAGTGTAGAGATATTTTATAACATAACAAACAAAGCGCCATAAAAATTATCTAAAAGGATTATTTCTTTTAGCAGCATTTTCACCACTTCCTTCGCCTGACAGGTTCGAGGGCGGAAGGCTTCTGGCCACCCCGTCAAAGTGTCCACAAAGACAAGACATTACTTAAACCCTTCATGTGCGTTCAATTCAGTGAAATCCACGTGCCATCGGGCGCCTGGCAGTTGTCCCTTTGGCTGTGTTCCCAAGGGGCCTCTGCGTAGTCCTTACAATTATAGCCGGCCTTTCTTCCCAAATGAGTTCAAGGTGGCTTACATTATCCTCCCTGCCTGATCCTTACAACAACCCTATGAGGCCTGATCCTTACAACAACCCTATGAGGTAGGTAAGGGCGTGCAAATATGGTAAGCCCTAGGTCCTGCCATGTGTTTTATGCCTAAGTAAGGATCTAAAACCCAGGTGCACTGCTCTAACTGCTATGTATAGCATATTCACTCTCAGAGTCGTTAAAACAATTCCTTTGGGAAAGCAGATGGGCCTATTATGCATGCTGCACACAGTTTGTTGGGAAAGCGTGGCCTAATGTCAGGGATGCTGACCAGTCTCTGGGTCTGAGTCCCAAGTCTGAGTCTTTGGTAGCTTAGTTGAGTATTTATAGCTGTGGGAAAAGCTATATATTGGAACCACAAAATGCAGCATCCACACGAGAATCAAAGAACATGAGAGACACTGCAGACTAAAACAACCAGAAAAATCAGCAGTAGCTGAACATGCCCTGAAACAAGCTGGACATGAAATTCTATTTCAAAACACAGAAGTACTGGACAACACCAGCAATCATTATGTTAGACTGCACAGGGAAGCCATTGAAATCCACAAACACCAGCAGAGCTTCAACAAAAAAGAAGAAAGTCTAAAACTCAACAAAGCCTGGCTCCCAGCACTGAAAAATACAGCCTGCAAAAGGTCAATGAACTCTACCCAGCCACAAGGACCGGTGATCACTGCACACAAAAGACCAGCTAACAACACCCATCAATCACAGTGACAGATCATCTCTCCCCCTTATCACAACAATATACCCACAACAAAAAACACCCTGATCACCATAATCATCCAATCTCCTGAAAAGGACAAAAGCTGATCCCACAGCTATAAATACTCAACTATCCCACAAAACTGCACCAGAGCACAGACAGAGTTCTGACTCCTGTCCTCTGAAGATGCCGGCCACAGAGACTGGCAAAACGTTAGGAAGAACAACCTTCAGAACACAGCCAAAGAGCCCGAAAAACCTACAACAACCATTCCCTGCTTTCCCTGGTCCAGGTCATTAATAAAAATGTTGAAGAGCATTGGGCCCAGGACTGAGCCCTGGGGTACTTCCCTTGTTACCTCCTACTAGTTTGAAAAGGAGCCATTAATCATCACACTCTGAGCACGATTCTGTAGCCAACTATGTATACACCTGACAATTGTTCTATTCAGCCCACACCTAGTTAACTTGCTGATCAGAATATCTTGGATCACTTTGTCAAAAGTCAAGATATACAATGTCTACAACGTTCCCTCTGTCTATCAGGGAGGTTATCTGATCAAAAACTGAGATCAGATTAGTCTGTTAGGATTTGTTCTTGACAAATCCATGTTGGTTTTTCGTTATCACTGCATTGTTTTCTAGGTGTTTGCATAGTGACCTCTATATATCTATTTTAATTGTATTTTAATTGTTTCATCTTTTTAATGTATTTTTATTGTATTTTAATTGTTGTAAGCCACCCAGAGACCTTTGGGTAGAGTGGGCGGCGTATAAGTTAAATAAATAAATAAATAAATAATCTGTTCCAGAATTTTGCCTGGGATTGATGTCAGGTTGATTAGCCTGTAGTTCCTAAGTTCCTCCTTTTTGCCCTTTGTGAAGTTAGGGACAACATTAGCCCTCCTCCAGTCATCTGGTACCTCACCCATTTCCCATAATTTCAAGAAAATCATGGACAGTGGTTCTGAGAGTTCTTCAGCCAGTTCCTTCAATACTCTTGGATGAAATTCACCCAGCCCTGATTTGAAATTGTTCAAGGTAATAAGGTATTCCCTGACTATTCGTTTATCAATATCCATTGCAATCTTGTCCCCTCCACTTGCACTTCACATACTCACGAAGTATTGTGGTCCTTGTGAAGACTCTGGTGTGATCATGTGCACACACCCAGAAATGAAACCAGCACCTCGTTAATGAGCAGCAATAATTTGCCACCAGGACTTGCACATTTGAGTGTAGACTTTTGGGCTCTGCATGAGAACAGAGGCATCTACTTTTCACACTGCAGAGACAGACACCCTATTCTGAGAGTTTGGAGTTAATGCAGAGTGAGGGGGATAAACCAAAAAGTGTGATTAGTTGACACAATTGCACCTTGCTGCCCCTGGCAAGTATATCACCAGAGGACAGTCAGGGAGAATTGGCATTTGGCATGATTACCTGAGCAGAACTGCTTGTTTAGAAACATGCTGGGTAGTTTTTCTGACCACCCACCCCACCCCACTCAATTAATTAACACCCTCTGTCTTCAATTGCTTTACTGCCTTTGATGCAGGTTTACACAATCCAGGTAGAACTAGCATAGATATGTTTATTCAGAAGTAGAGATGGGCACGAACCACCCGTTTGGCAGTTCATGCCAGTTCATTTACCAGCTGAACCAGTGTTTGGACGTTCCCTGCATCTGCCTCCTCAAGCGGGTGCCCACTCAGGTAGTGCCTGGAGGAGCCAGGACGGGGAAGCTAAGGCGCCGCTTCTGAGTAGGCATCAACCAGTGGAGGTGGGACAGGGAGCCACTGAACAGCTGTTTGGCCAGTAAACAAACTGGTATGAAACACCGAACTGTCGGTTCATGCCCATCTCTATTCAGAAGCCATTGTTTCCATTGAATTCAATGGGATGTACCCCGTCATCAATGCGCTCAGGACTGCAGCCTTAGCTGAGAAACAGAACACAGATATTTTTTTTAATGTGTGTGGGTTGTTGTTTTTTAAAAGTTTATTTATATTGCATTTCCCACAGAGAACAGGGGAAGTGTAGACGATGGGACGGTAGGAAAAAAAATAGCACCAGTTTCTTGTACACTGCAGGATTTTTCAAAGAGCCGTTCAGAGTCTAATATAATGTGAAATGAATGAACGCCGCAGGAAGATGTGTGTAGGTGTGTAGAAGCCAGGCCGCAGCTGGGAGTTGAGAGTGAGTGATGTGGCGATAAGCAGCTATGTGGAAAGAATGATAAATGGGTGATTGGATGGAATTGATTATGTTTGAAAAAGAGCTCACAAGATGCTGTAATAATATCCCTCTGTTTTGTACAAAACTTGTACAGATGTTGTATTATGAACACCTTTGTCTCGCAAGCTTAATGGCAACATTTATCATGATGTGTTTTTTTCTAATCCCCTTCCTCCAGAGAGGGCTCTGTTTATGGTACCTTTCAAAGTCTTATTATTTTATATGTGCAATGTTGTCCCTCTTCTCCTCCTCCCTCTCTTTCTCTTTCCAACAAAGAAATCAAACATAAGTCTATATGAGGTGCCATGTTGGATCAGACCAAAAGCTTCTCTAGACAAGTTTTCTTTTCCTAAATGGACAACCAGTTACTCATGGGAAACCCACAAATGGGACATGGGTGTAACAGCTCCCTTCTGGCTCATGCTTCCCAGCAATTGGTATGGAGAAACACACTGCTCCCAGTATTGAAGGCGCTTTGCCACCATCATGGCTAGTAGCCTTGGACAGCCTCATTCTCATTGACTATTCAAGCCTTCCAAGCTGGCAGCCATTGCTGCATCTTGTGGTAGCAAATTCTATCACTGAATGACCTGCTCCTGAAGAAGGACTCTCGTTCAGATGTCACATGCTGTGTCCATCTGGGGTTGGACATCTTTGGAGAGTCTGGGGTCAGTATTCTGTCCCTGAGATCCTCTGAGGGCCACATAACTCACCAAAAATTAGACACACACCCAAAAAAAGAATAAAACTAAAACCAATGCTTAAAAATGAGTATGTTGTGTTGCTGAGGAACTGCAACTGATTGAAGAGGTGAATTACAGCTCCTGGAGAATTCCAGGAGCAGCAAGATGGGGAAACAGTATATTTGGCTGTCAGGCTGAGTCCATGAAACAGCCTGGGAGCCTACATGCTACCACAGGGCCACAAGCTGCTCACCCCATTCAGCCTAATACTTCCAGCTATGGGTAGTGTTGGACTTCCCGTGATCTTACAGAAAAGGCTTTCCAATAACCTGCTTTATGTCCTATTTAAAGATGAGGGACTGGGGACTGAACTGAATACCTTTTTCCAAGAAAAACAAGGTGTTTTCTTAACCACTAACCTATGGTACCACCTGCATTCCTTCAGTCCCTTTCCGTTTCCACATTCATAAATATTGATATTTGCTTCTAGAAAGTGTCTCTAGGGAAGATGTATGCATGAAGAATTATTAGATGCCATGCACAAAATTACCACTTCTGTGAGACAGACAGGCATAATCCAAATATTGTACAAAGCAGGGCTGGAAATAATTTTGTTACCCGAGACACTTTTTGAGTCGAAGAACCCTTGCCTGACAAGCATTTAAAAACTGTGCAGCACATTTTAGAGAAATAACTTATGCACACAGCCAGAGGTGTGAGGAATCCCCATAAAGATCCTGGTTACTGCCAATGTTGGCTGTGTCAACACTACAAAAAGAAGTTTCCAAGTCCTGCAAGATTCCTCTCCTCCAGAGTGAGAGCAAAACAAGGAGTGAGTCTTTTATGAGTCCACATTTCGGCAATTTCTGTACTAGTATCCTGTTGCAGGTATCCTGAGTGGCAGGGCAGGTGAGTTAAGTGTTGCCTCCTCCCCTTTCTGGCAAGCTCCCTCTCACATGCCCATTCTCACATTGGTTGTGAGATCAGCCGAACAACAGAGAGCCAGGACAGAGACAAGTAAACAATTATACTTCTGAGAGAGAAAGAGCAAAAGGACAGGCGACTGGTGTTTAAAAAGAGCAAAACAAACCCTGTCCAATACTTCTGATTCTTAAAGCTCTATGAAGCAAGACAGGAGCAACTGTGGCTTGAACAAATTGCACAAGCCATGCAATTTGCACAATTTTTGCAATTTGTGAAAGAGACATGGTTTCAATGCATGCAATTTGCATTTTAAAAAATTATATTTCAGGATAAGAGTGTTTGTGCATTTCCACTTCCTTTCCCTTCCTCAACATTACCACTGTACAATTGAATACGTCAGTCACTAAATATGTGCACAATAGAAAAATATGCACAAACATATTTAACCTGGAGTGGATTCATTTGGTACATACAGGGAAAAATCCCCTGCCACCCACTAATGGCTACACTACACTGCTAAACCAAACCAAAACCAGAGATGGCAAAATGTCCACTTCCAGCTTCAAAGAGGCCTTTTATTTGGTCCAGAAATGTGTCAAGGGAAAAGGAGGCACCTTGTCTTTTGAAAGAGAACCCTATTTCATGGGATCTTCCAGGAGCACTTTTTAAAAAACTTTAAACCATTTGGTGAGGGGAATGGGCCTCCAGAAGGACACAAAATTAGATGGGTATGTGTAGGACCTACAGGCTACAAGTTGCCCATAGCTTCTGAAGTCTGTTGGGAAAACAGGTACAAAATGCATGTATTGAAAATGAAGACAAAAATGCATACAAGTGCTTACAGCATAGGAGGAAAAGGTCACTTCACAGCCTGATGTGCATTAATGATAGGATGAGAATCCTGGTAGGATGTCTAGAAATACAACAAAATTGAGGAAAAGACAGCTAGCCCAAATCAAAGACAATCACAGCTTCCCTCCTTCTGGAACCTTGGCTTTCTTCCATGGCTCTTAGGAAAATTCTGTGCAGAAGGCATGATGGATGTAGCCACATTACAGATACAATCTGATTTATCTCAGCTCTCTGTTCCCATCCCCATGTGTCAGATGCAGGGGAGGGGTATCAGGAGACAGGTATCTAGTTGTCTCGTGTGCTCCCAGAGGCATCTCTGGTGGGGCCACTGTGAGATACAGGAAGCTGGACTAGATGGGCCCTTGGCCTGATCCAGCAGGGCTGTTCTTATTTTCTTATGGGATAACCAGAATGACTGAAATCCAAATGAAATGCATCTCAAGAATGCACAGGTAATAGGGATCAGTATGGCTGGTTGGAAGGAGCATCTAAGTCCGAGTGCTTCTCTCAACCAGCAGGGGACATACAAAGCGTGCTAAGTTCTGTACTTAAATGTTACACGGGGGAAGTAAGGGAGGTAGAGTACCAACCTAGAAGTAGAGGGAGGGAGGCTAGCAAACTTGGTGTAGTTGTCTCTTCCTCCATCCACAAGACATAGTTGTCACTTTGATCTCTGCCCCATCAAGCCCTGTGGGCATCAGCCTCTGCTGGCGAAACCATTAAAGTTTGGCATCCAATAGGAAAGCATTGCCTGATTTAAAAAGAAAAGTGAACGACCTCTAATAATAGTTTGCTAGCAGATTAACACAGACAGGAGATGATTCTCCAGCGGAGCCTCAAATTACCTTAAGTGGTAGAATTAAAAAATAAACATTGAAGCCAGCTCTGCTGAAGCTGTATGCACCTAATATGCTACTTATATATTTGGCACCGCTGTCGTGAGCCGTAGAATAGAAGATAATTGCCTAAGTCATCCTTCTCAAGTAAGTGGTGTTGATGTATTTTTTTCTCTTTAATGCACGGCATGTCTTTGGGTTTAGCAATGTTACAGGTGGCAGAATCCTCTTCAGTATGGGAATCATGCTGCAATACGACATCTGAATTGCTGGCTTTAATGTGATTTAGCATGCTTGGGTGTTGCATTCAGGAGACGTTGCTTTTCTCTCCCTACCTAAAAGGGGGCTTTTAACATAGCGTGATACAAAGAGGGCAAATTAGAGAAGCCCAGCTTCCGATAGCTACAGGGAGAGAAAAGTCAATAGTGTAATGATTTCTGAGTGTCAGAGTCAGGTTTGGGGCGGGAGGAGAAGAAAGGGGGTGGCTGAGTTGTCCTTCATTCATTTGCATAATGTATCTCATAGGACAAACCTGTTTTCATCGTATCTTAAACGGCGTGCGTACCATAAATACATTGTCGGCTGTCAAGTACAAAATCAGTACTGTCAGTTTTGGTAGGGAGGTGAATGGGAGCGGGTGGGAATGGCAGCCAGCCTTTCTTTCTCTTCCTTAATTAGTAAGCTGGCGCTCTCATGATACATACATACTTGAGCTGTTTGGGTTAAACATTTGGAAAATGTTTTTATTGCAGACCGTTGGCTTAATTATGCAAGGCATTAGTCCCTCACTCCCTGCCAACCCCCCCCCCCCCTTTGCTGTGGTGCATAAATGGAAGTGCTTATACGTGAAGCGGCATCGGTGAATATTGGTCGGCATGGTTGCCAAAACAAACGCTTTCTCATAGTAATGTGTTCACGTGCACAACTGTTGCAAGGGTACAATGAGGGAGCAAAGAAGAAAGTCTCCTTCAGGGACAGTGACCCGTTCCGAGGGGTCTTTCCAAGTTTATCAGTCCCACAACTTGGGATTTATTTATTTATTTATTTATTTAAAAGGAAAGGATGGGATTGAAAATATCAAAGTTGCCTCGGTGATGGCTTGGTGCTTGATCTTCTCTTCGTGTTTTCATGGAACACAACCCTGCATGCATGTACCATTCTGTGACGTGGAGAACCATATACTATTTATTCTACAGCTAAAGCTCCAAGCTGAGCTGCTAACATCTTATAAACATGCGTTCAATGTGCCATCCATTTTGCTTAGCAGCACTTTCCATATTTTCCTGGGCTGTGAGCTTTTATGGATTTACTGGTTTGACCAATTGATTAAAAGTGCAATGGTAGGGCTTTTTGAAAATAAACTAGATAATCAAGGAAGTGTCAAGCTAGACACTTCTAGGGCTCCAATCAAAATTCTTGCTTGGTGGTGATGGTGGTCAGGAAATTTAGAGATAAGGCCTGCCTAATCAGCCACAGCGGAAACCAAGAAGATATCTCAGCATCATCCATGCTCCGCCAATGTCAACATGTTATTGTGGAAGGCTAGTGTGATTGAATATCACAATGAATGAACTCCAATGAGGTCAAGAGAAGATCATGAAACAATAAGGGTCTTTTGTCTCATTGTTCAGACAATCAAGTGAATGGTGTCTTCAAAGATCCCAACTTCCAGAAATTCTAGTCTCAGCTTTCCTAATCTTTTTCTTCTGTTGACTAGCTCCTATCATGCTTGCTTGCTTGCTTGCTTGCTTGCTTACCACACAATCTAGTGGCATGCCACTGCTCTGGACAGTTTCCAACAGGGGACCAAATTAGAATTTAGATGGTTAAGTGGTTAGGTTGTTGCTAAAGATGTGCATGAACTGCACTTCAGTGCTTTAGTGCAGATCAGTGGATCGGGTCCACAACTGTTGCATGGGCGCCCTGGATTCCCTGCCCTGCCTCCTTCTGGGAGGAGGTGGGGCAGGGAAGCCCAGGGCGCTGCCTCTGAGTGGGCGCTTGCAGGAGGAGGTGGAGCAGAGAATCTGGGGTGCCCGCACAATGGATCTGCTGAACCGCGCCGAAACAATGAAATGTAGTTCATGCACATGTCTAGTTGTTGTTTCATCCAGAGCAAACAAATTTCAGTCCTTTATACCAGTAGTTTAGCTGGTGGGCCATACTGAAGAAAGATCTTATTGCTGTTTAGGACAGGCTTTGAAATAGGAAGCATGTAATAGGGATGGCTGAAAAATTGATCACATTGGGTTTGCGCTTTTTAAAAAAAAATGTTTATGGGTGTAACCAATTCTAGTCTTCCTGGACTGAACACAGAATCAAATACAATTTGTCTTTCAAAATCCATGCATTTCTGGGCTTCTGATTGCCTTTGCCATCATGCATACATTTGAAAAAAAATACACAAAAGTCAGTCTATAATTTTTATGCACTTTAGTTTTAAAATTAAAATCAGATATTAATGACTACACTGTTAATGCCTAGTGAGCTGTAGTTGATAGATTGATGGACTAGGACTCAGGAAACCTGAGTCGGAATCGCCACTCAGCCGTAGAAACTCACTAGGGTTGTGGAAATGGTGAAACCACTCTTTTAATATCTCACTTACATTGAAAGCCCTATTAGGGTCGCTGTAAGTCTATTCCAACTTGACAGCATATAGCACACAACGCTAACATCCATTAATGCATCCATTTCACTAATCCATTGTTAAAAATCAATGTGGAAATGGGACAGAACAGATCTGGAGATGGGAAGGTGAGGAAATCTGTGGAAACAAGTTCTGTTTCCAAAAATTTAATGATCTGCATTGCATTGAAAAATACTCTCAAGGGGGTTGCTAAGGGAATTAGTAGCCAATTCTTTACCTGTAAAATACTTACAAAAATACAAAGATGAGTACTCAATACCTTGTATCTAGCATGTTTTCCTAGAGTCCATGCACCATAGTAATAATAATTAGGAGTATGACATTCATTGGGGGGGGGGGGGACCTCCATTTCCCAGAATTCTCAAAGAATTTCCCAGACACACAGGTATATTTCATTCATCTGGAGAATGACTTTTCCCAGGCTTACAAAAAGGAAATTGCCCCACTGCTTCCTGGAAGGCCTAGGTTTTTGTGGGCGGTGTAGTTCTTTCAGAGTGCTTCATACAGAGCCTAATATAATGAGCCATTACTTATTATAATTATATTATAATTGCCACAATTAATTGCAGTCTGAAATCCTGTTGTATAACTTATACCTGTAAAAGGATGATGTCCTCACCAGCAAGGGAGTAATTTTTAGTAATCAAAAACTTACCAAAAGTTTTTACTTCTGTCCCATGGCTTTTCCAACTCCTGTGTAAACCCTCTCATTACATGGAAGCCATGGGAGCTGTGGGATGGAAGGAGGAAATCTTTAATTACTGAAAATCATCTCCTTCAGGTAACGTCGATAGCAGCAGTTAAAATGTTGGTTATCCTGCATGGTGGTATTTGATGAGAAAATAACATTAGACCCCACCAGAGCTCCACCAACATTTATTCAGTCCACACTATTAAGTCATGAGAAACACTGTTTGGCCATGTGTAGAGATGGGCATGAACCTCAGCCCAGTGGTTCGTGCCAGCTTTATCCTGGAGTGGAATTTAACTTTACAGCACTTTCCTATGAAATGCATTTCTGTGTCAATAACAAGCCTTTAATTAGCATGCAAAATATTTTATAAAATGCTCCAGAAGATAAGATCCATTAAAAATTTCATTTCTAACATATTATTTCCAAGTATTTTAAATATTTTATGCAAAGAAATGGTGTTCAAAGGCATGACTTTTTAAAGTGCTGTTTGGATAATATCATGGTAAGCCCCACTCCTATTTGTGACCAACCACAGCCAAGGTGGGAGAAAGTTTTATCCATGTTCATATCATGAGGTGACAAGAAATGGGTGATAGCTGTACATTTGCATTAGCAAGCAAAGATTTGTTGACACCCGCCATAACAAAAGGAAGGTAGACATAGCTTGGAAAAGTTACATTTTTGGATCACAACATAGTTGTGAGAGTTGTAGTCACAAAAGAGATTTTTCCATGCTATTGCTTTGGAAAATGTCATGTATTTCTTAAATGGAAGGGAGGAAGGGGGAAAGGGAAAGGGAAGGCATCTATACACCCTAGTTTTTAATGTTTTAATGTTTTAATTTCTTTCTATTGCTCCAGGCAAAGAAATAACCAGCCCCCAAAAATGTGACAAGCAGCTGGGAGTCAGTTGCACTATATGAAAAGATATTCCAGCACTGCCTCCTGGCATAATGCATTGTTTGGCTTATTTATCGTTCAGTGGTTGAGATTTCTACATTCTGTGCCAGATGTCTCCACAAAAAGAGACTGTGTTATTCATTATTAAACTTGCTTAATCCGCAGAATAATTTAAAACAAAAATTATAGGTGTTTTATTTGCCTTGACAAACCAACCTGTTGGATGGTTTTCCATCTCAATGACATCCTTGTGGCCTAGTTGGCATCTATTAGGCAAAACTGCAGAGAAACATCATTAAGTAGTGTAGGCATTTAAATGACAAAAGCAACAATGGCAATAATAGAATGCCCTTAGGAAAATTTGCAAAGCTTATGCCCCCAAACCCCCATTTATAGGCAGAAAATGCTTCCTCCCACCCTCTAATATGAGGGGGTTCCTAAAGGAATTATCACCAGCGATATAATGGAATCAGGACTCAGTGGGTCAAGTTACAGGATGTGAAAATAGTTAAGTTACTTAAATGTCTTAAAGTTTACAGCTGTTAGCCAAAGCACCCATAGTAGAGCATGAGGCAGTACTTCAACCATATGATACTCCTCCTCTACCGTTTAGTGAGGCCATGTCCTCTTTATTAGTTATACCACAAAGGGGGCAAACTGTACTTTATAAAACTTATTATTGTTCCATAATGCTGCTGCTGGGAAAAGGTGTTCTTTCTAAGGACAGTATCCCCTTCCTTTTGCCACTTGGGCAATGGTTGTTTTAAATGGGGCCATTTCTGCTTGCACTATGGCAAGCCAGAGATAGCATGAGGCTTCCTTGGGTGGAATGTTACATGCAGTGGTTGTGTTCTGACACTCTTCCTGTTCAGATTGTTCTCTTAACTCCAAACAGGATACTGGCTCAGATCATTATTTCCGGGACTTGGGATGCAGTTAGGGGTAGGCACAGGAGATTTGCTGGGGGTTTTTTTAATACAGTTCCCAGAATTCTCCAGGCAAACCGGCCATTGGCAAGGTTGCCTGGGGGGGGGGGGGCTTCTGGGAACTGTAGAAATAAATCACCTCATAAATCTACATACTTCTTCTTATGTTGTTGTTGTTTAGTCGTTAAGTCATGTCCGACTCTTTGTGACCCCATGGACCAGAGCACGCCAGGCCCTCCTGTCTTCCACTGCCTCCCGGAATTTGGTCAAATTCATGTTCGTAGCTTCGATGACACTGTCCAACCATCTCGTCCTCTGTCGTCCCCTTCTCCTCTTGCCTTCACACTTTCCCAACATCAGGGTCTTTTCCAGGGAGTCTTCTCTTCTCATGAGATGGCCAAAGTATTGGAGCCTCAGCTTCAGGATCTGTCCTTCCAGTGAGCACTCAGGGTTGATTTCCTTCAGAATGGATAGGTTTGTTCTCTTTGCAGTCCAGGGGACTCTCAAGAGTCTCCTCCAGCACCACAATTCAAAAGCATCAATTCTTCGGCGGTCAGCCTTCTTTATGGTCCAGCTCTCACTTCCGTACATCACTACTGGAAAAACCATAGCTTTGACTATGCGGACCTTTGTCGGCAAGGTGATGTCTTTGCTTTTTAAGATGCTGTCTAGGTTTGTCATCGCTTTCCTCCCAAGAAGCAGGCGTCTTTTAATTTCGTGGCTGCTGTCACCATCTGCAGTGATCGTGGAGCCCAGGAAGGTAAACTCTGTCACTGCCTCCATATCTTCCCCTTCTATTTGCCAGGAGGCGATGGGGCCCGTGGCCATGATCTTAGTTTTTTTGATGTTGAGCTTCAGACCATTTTTTGCGCTCTCCTCTTTCACTCTCATTAAGAGGTTCTTTAATTCCTCCTCACTTTCTGCCATCAGAGTGGTATCATCTGCATATCTGAGGTTGTTGATATTTCTTCCGGCAATCTTAATTCCGGCTTGGTATTCATCCAGTCCAGCCTTCCGCATGATGTATTCTGCATATAAGTTAAATAAGCAGGGGGACAATATACAGCCTTGTCGTACTCCTTTCCCAATTTTGAACCAATCAGTTGTTCCATATCCAGTTCTAACTGTTGCTTCCTGTCCCACATATAGATTTCTCAGGAGATAGATCAGGTGGTCAGGCACTCCCATTTCTTTAAGAACTTGCCATAGTTTGCTGTGGTCCACACAGTCAAAGGCTTTTGCGTAGTCAATGAAGCAGAAGTAGATGTTTTTCTGGAACTCTCTGGCTTTCTCCATAATCCAGCGCATGTTAGCAATTTGGTCTCTAGTTCCTCTGCCCCTTCGAAATCCAGCTTGTACTTCTGGGAGTTCTCGGTCCACATACTGCTGAAGCCTGCCTTGGAGGATTTTGAGCATAACCTTGCTCTTCTTATGTAGCCCTGACCTAATAAAACATCATGTATGGTAAAAGAAAATACAAGAAAAATCCCATATACTTTGTTTTTTCAAGTTATCGGGTTCTCCTGAACCCTAGCCCCAGCCTTAATCTATTGTGTCCCTAGTTTCAAGTTTCAAGCAAGACAAAACAAGGGTGTGTGTTGTGCAGAAGAAAAAGCAATCAGGGCAAGTGCACTGCCCAGAGCTTATTTGTTACTACTAGAGATGGGGGTATTCGTATTCATATACAAATATGAATATCCCCGCATAGGTGGCGTTAACGAAGGTCCAGCCCCCTGGGGCCGGACGGTCCACTCACCAATCCACCGTGGACACGGTCGACGCGATTCTACCCCTGGCTCCGCAGCGTGCGATCCGCTCGCCACTCCTGGCAGGAGGTGGGAGGACGAGCCTCGCTGCATCTCTACTTACGACCAAAGTTACTTTTTATGACTGTATGCCCAAAACGTCTAGGAGCTATAGTTGAAAAAATGAACTTTTCCAAGCACTTGCATTATCCCATGTATTTGGTGTTTTTTAAATTTATATATATATATATATATTTACAGAACAAAAACAAATACAAAAATACAAAATACTTGCTATACAATCTAAACTACCGTGCACCCCATACCCACGGGACCCCTTAGAACAATACTTTTAATAAGAACTTTCTTTCCAAAATTGTATTGATTGTTGTTTAGAGGCTTTCCCCTTTCCTTTCACTAATACAAATTCAACAAATCTACCCCAATCAAATTCTGTTATAAAAAATGGACAACAAAGCAATTTTAGAGTTAAATTCAATATCTTTTCCAAATATATCACATATTTCATTAAAAATCAGTTTCCAAAATTTCTGAATCAATTTACAGTCCCACCACATATGATAATACGTGCCAATTTCTTCATCACATTTCCAACAAGCTTTAGAATAATCTGAATTTATTATATTCAATTTCACCGGAGTCATATACCACCTTAAAATGATTTTTAAAATTTTTTCCTTTATTCTTACCGACATTAACCTTAAAACTCTCATCCTCCAAATTTTTATCCAACCCTCTATTTTAATTTCTGTCTTTAAATCATTTTCCCAAATTAATTTCAAATCTTCTGTTTCTGTCCCTTTTTCCTCTTTTTCCGAAATTAGATTATATATTCTACTTACTACTCCCTTCATCAAAGCATCTTTCTGCATATCTTCATGTGATGATAGAAATTGTTCGTACTTAGTGCATTCTCTACATTTGCCATTAGTTTTCAGCCATTCATTTGTCCAACTATCTAATTGGATATAATTATACCATGATAATTTATTAGTTTGAAGTTTAACCATAATCTTGCCCTTCGATCTCATTTTAATCATCCAATCCTTCAATCTGGCAACTTTTTTGTCCTTAAACAAATCAACTAGACCCTTTAAGTTTGCTGGAAATTTTTCTATTTCAGTCACTAATTTTAATGGTGAAGTAAAGGGACATAACTTCTCTCTATATCTATTCCATATATTTAACATATTTCTTAAAAAGGGGTTATTCACCTGATTTATTGTATTTCTTTTTACTACATTAAACAAATATTTTTCAACATTCCCATTTATTTCTGAGGATTCCGTATCCCATCAAATTACTTTTCCTTTGTTATATATAATATCTCCAATAAATCTTAACTGATTCGCTGTATAATAATTTTTTATTTTAGGAATACCTAAACCACCTTTTTTTTTGAGCCTTATACCAATATCTTTTATTTATTCTAGATTTTTTACCTTGATTACAAAATCCATTAATTAATCCCTGCAAATATTTAAAATCTTCTTCTTCTAATTGTATTGGGAGCATCCTAAATAAAAATGTAATTTTTGGTAATATTTTCATTTTGATCATAGCGAATCTCCCAAACCACGATAGTTTCAGTTGAGAATACTCCTGCAATTTATCTTTAATATCACTTTTTAGTTTATTAAAATTTTGCTCCTTTAGTTTTTGAGTCACTTGAACTATATTTATACCTAAATATTTAATATAATTACACATTTTAAAACTATATTTATTTATAAACATTTCTTGTTCATGTTTATTATGATTAAACATCATTATTTGTGTTTTTGCCAGTTAATAGTTAATCCTGTTATTTCCCCAAATTTTTCTAAATTATATTTAATATTATCCATACTTTCTAATGGGTTTTTAATAGTCAATAACTAGTCATCAGCAAATAAATTAATCTTAATTGTGTCATTTTTTCCCAATCCTTTAATTAATTCATCATTTCTTATTGCATTAGCTAGCAATTCTATAACCATACAAAACAATATTGGTGAAAGTGGACAGCCTTGTCTTGTGCCTCGGCCTAGAAAAATCAGCTCTGTTAAACCATCATTAACTATTACTTCTGAGGTATTATCTGAATTTAATTGATCTATAACCCCTATAAATCTTTTACCAAATCCCCAACCCTTTATAAGGAGTTTTAGTGTTGGCCATTCAACACAATCAAAGGCCTTAAATATATCTAATGATAAAACAGTTGCCTTTGTTTTTTCCTTTTCTATCTCATATATTATATTCAAAACTCGTCTAGTTAAATTATCCATTTGTCTTCCCTTTATAAAACCACATTGATCCTCTTTAATTTAATTTTCTATAAATCTGTTTAATCTGTTTGCTAATATAGCAATAAAAATCTTGGCATCTTGGTTTATTAGAGATACAGTGGAACCTCTACTTACGAACGTCCCTAGCTACGAACGATCCAACTTACGAACAGCTCCGTTCGCTAAATTTTGCCTCTACTTGAGAATGGAGCTCCAACTTACGAACCGGAAAAAAAAAACTTTCCTGCCCTTTTTTTAACCTTAGGTCATCTTAGGTTAAAAAATAAATTCTCCCCCTAGTGGTAGAGTATGGATTAACCGGCTTTGCATTAGTTCCTATGGGAACTAATGCCTCTACTTGCGAACAGCGCTTCTAGATGAGAACGAAAAACAGCCGGAACGGATTAAATGGTTTTCAGTGCATTCCTATGGGAAATTTTGCCTCTACTTACGAACGTTTCAATTTAAGAACAGTATTCCAATACGGATTAAGTTCGTAAGTAGAGGTTCCACTGTATAGGCTTATAAGATCCCGGATCTGTTAGATCCTTGTTGGGTTTTGGAATAAGAATCGTTGATGAATGTTTCCAAGAAGATGGCATTGTCTCTCCTTCCAATATTTTATTATAAAACATTTTTAACTTAGGTATCAAAATGGAACTAAAATGTTTATAATATTCTGGACTCAATCCATCAGGGCCTGATGTTTTACCATTTCTCAGTTTATTAATAACTTCCGCAATTTCTTCTTCTTCAATCTCTTCTTCTAATATTCTTTTATCAGCTTCCAATAATTTAATTTTAAAATTCTCATTTATATAATTTTCTATATTCTCTTTCAATACGTTATTTCCTTTATATAATGTCTGATAAAATTCTTGAAAAATCTTATCTTTCATTATATTACAGCTCTTACCTGTTCTTATCTTTTTTTAAAAAAAAATTAAAGATATCCCATGTCTTTGACAATCCATTCTTTTGCACTTTCAGAGCTTGGGAGCCAGAGTGGGAAAGCTCATATTAAAAAATATATAGCAGTTAGTCTTAAAGGTGCTCCATTTTTGTCTTCTTGAGATGGTTTTTGTTTTTGTTTTGTTTTTCCCTATCTGAAGTTCCTTTTTAAAGACGGCAACTACCTGAAATTCCAAGCCAACATAGTCCAAAAAAGTAAGGCTCCCAAACTCCTTTTTACTATAAAATTATTTTACAGATCTGCCTTTTGACATCCACTTTTTTTCCTCTCCCCTTTTAGCTGAGAACTGAGAACTGCACAGCTGTTTAACGCACAGGCAATTGAAGCCAGCATCAATGCCAATGAAAGGCAAAAAGCAAAGCATGCTGCTTATATACTGCCCCATAGCTCTTAAAGCACTCTCTGGGCAGTTTCCAATTTAATTCTACAGGTTGCCCCCTCCCCCAGCAAGCTGGGTACTCAGTTTACCAACCTCGGAAGGATGGAAGGCTGAGTAAACCTTGAGCCAGCTACCTGCGGTTGAACAGGTCATGAGTAGAGTGTTGGCTGCAGTACTGTGATTTAAACACTGTGCCACAAGTGAAAAGGCACATGAAAGCGAGAGAGATGATAGTTTAACTCCTTCCAGAGGTATTGCCTTTCAGCCAGATTTATCATATTTGTAGCATGTTTCTAGCATGCCACTATAGAGGCAAAGAACAGGGTAGGCAGTAGACATTGAGAACGGTAAGTGACCCTAGCATCTGTAGACTATAGAAAGACTAAGCAAACTAAGTCACCCATTCCCACAAAACCTGTCATTTCAACACATATTACTATAATTAAGGCAAAAAAGAAAAAGGTCAAGCCTTTGAGTGCCTTTCACTGGCCCAATCTGTTGCATGAGGTATGGACTCATAGCCATAAGGTAAAGGTAAATGTTCCCCTTGACATTTAGTCCAGTCGTGTCTGACTCTAGGGGGCAGTGCTCATCCCCGTCTCCAAGCCATAGAGCCAGCGTTTGTCCACAGACAGTTTCCGTGGTCACGTGGCCAGTGTGACTAGACACAGAACGCCGTTACCTTCCCACCGTGGTGGTACCTATTTATCTACTCGCATTTTTACATGCTTTCCAACTGCTAGGTTGGCAGGAGCTGGGACAAGCGACGGGAGCTCACTCCGTCGCGTGGATTCGATCTTACGACTGCTGGTCTTCCGACCTTGCAGCACAGAGGCTTCTGCGGTTTAACCCACAGCGCAACCAAGTTCCCCCCCCCCCCCCATAGCCATAAAGCCTCTGGCAAAAGTTAAGCAAAGTCTCGTGTGGCTTCCTAGCCAGGATCAACTCTACAATTAAATAGTGAGGTGGTCACATAAACATTTCTTGGTTTATCTGTAGAACTTAAGAGCAGCAAATTCTTGGCCTTTACTTTGTTATTGTAAATATCTTGATAGGGTGAAGAGAAATGTTGTGGGATTTGTTGCCTTATGCAGCAAAATAAATTGGTTGGTTTTGAGTACTATGCACCTTTCGACTTTTGAAAGTACAGGAGTAACTAGACAGGTATTTGTCCCACTTATCTGTGCCATGTTTCAATATTTATTGCACCAACTACGCAATGTTATTGCTAGTCTCAGGCAGATCCGATCTTTTGGAATGAGTATGCAGAGTATTTTGTTCAGCCGGCAAGACTTGTGTTTTATGGTAGTGTTTCCACTTCCATATTTTGTCTTATTTTTAGCTTGTGTGTGATCACCTATTTCTTGTCTTTTGAGGCAGCTTCTGGGAATGTCTAGTTGACATCAGTGATGATGTTCAGAGTGGTGTGTGGTGTGGGAGGGAATCCTACTCCTTTTACCTGCCCTTTGCGTGCTCAGGCACGCAATTCTCCAAATTTAGTGCTGTAGCACTAAACATAGTGGTGTAGCACTAAACTAATACAGCACTAATTCAAAAGCTTACCATCTCTTGTCATTTCACCATTATTTCACTTGCTAATCATTTTTCAAAAGGATTTGGATGTCAGCAATAGGGTTGGGTAAGAGGGTGTGATAATGGAAGAGTAAGTGAGTAAACCTAGATTAGGAATGCTGAAAGACCAACAGGGAAGTACATTACCTGACCAGGGGAAATAAAAAGAAGATGGAAATAGTATGGTGAAGTTCTATAAGAGAAAAGAATGACAGATTCCTTTGAAGAGAAGTGCTATGATGATGAATCTGCAGTTTTAGAAAAAGAAGTGAAATCTGGTCTGAAAACACTGGGAAGAAATAAATCACCAGGGGCAGATGAAATGCTGATATAATTATCTCAAGCCACTTAAATTTGTCAAAAGCCTAACAAGAATATGCCAAAAATATGGAAAACAAGGGAATGATCAACAGTTCAATATGCACTCCAGTCCCTAATTAGAGGACCATTGTTCTAATTTCCCATGCAAACAAAGTGCTGCTCAAGGTGTTGCAACAAAGACTTTTACCTTATGTGGAGCAAGAAATGCCTGATGTTCAAGTTGGATTGTGAAAAGGAAAAGGTACTTGAGATCATATTGCAAAGATTCACTGGCTACTGGAGCACACCAAAGAATTTCAGGAGAAAGTCAGTCGATGCTGTATAGTAGTGTTTCCCAACCTTGGGTCTGTGACCTCAAAGGGGGTCATAAAATGTTGTCTGGGGAGTCACAGGTTGCCTTATCTATGTTGTAGCCTTGTTAAATAATTTCTTCCTTGACTTTTTGGAGCCGGATATTAAAGTTAGCATGTACAGTAGGACCCCCATATCCACTGGGGATGGGTTCCAAGCCCCCCCATGGATACTGAAAACCATGGATAATAGCGAACAATAGATAGATAAATAGGTAGGTAGGTAGATTGGTAGATTGGTAGATAGATAGCATGGTAAAAGGGAAAAAAAGAAAAAAAATATTTTCACATGCATTACCAGAACTGGCTACTAGAGGGTGCCATGGACCATGCTATGGCTCCAACACTTTCGGCTTTTCGGCGCCAGGCAAAGACCTTTCTGTTTAGCCAGCATTTTAATTAAATATTATCCTTTAGCTGGCCATATGAGCAGCACGATTTATTAATATTAATGTTTTAATGACTGTTTTTAATATAGAGTATTATTACAATATTGCCTATTTTTAATGGTTTTAATGTTTTTAAAGTTTTAATATTGTTTTACGCCCCTCAGAGACCACTGGTAATGGCACAGCTAAAAAATCTTGTAAATAAAATAAATAAATATGTATTCTTCACTAACTAGTATTCATAGTGTGCTCTCTGATTCCCTCTAGTGGCCAGTTCTGGTAACATATGTTAAAATAGTTTTTTCTGGATTTTTTTCTTGTAATATTTTTAATATTTTCAGACCATAGATAAGTGAAACTGTGGATACTGATCCCGTGGATACGGGGGTCCTACTGCATGTGCATGTATGACAAACAGAATATTTTGAAGAGAAAGAAGCTTCTGCTTTCTTAGAAGAGATTACTTTACCCAATTAAAAATGCCTTTTTATGCAAACATGGCAGGGGAGTTGCAAGTTGCTTGACAATTATAAAAGGAGGTCACAACTGAAAAAAGGTTGGGAACCACTGCTTTCTAGGCTACAGCAAAGCATTTGACTGTGTGGATCATAAGAAGCTATGGATTGTTCTGAAAGAAATTGGCGTGCCTCAGCACTTCATTGTCCTGATTCCTAACCTGTATTGTAGACAATAAGCTGCCATTAACACAGAATACAGTGAAACAGAATAATTGCTTATAGGCAAAGGTGTCAGACAAGGGTGCCTATCTGTTCAATCTATATGCAGAACGTATCATGTAGAAAGCCGGACTTGATTCATATGAAGGAGGAGTAAAAATTGGTGGAAGAAACATCAGTAATTTAAGATATGCAGATGCCACCATCTTACTGGCAGAAAGCAGCAATGACTTGAAATGACTTTTAAGGAATATGAATGAAGAAAGTGCCAAACAGGACTGCAGTTGAAGTTTAAGAAGACAAAAACCATGACTATTGAAGAACTACACAACTTTAATGAAGAAATTAACCTTGTTAACAATTTTGTATACCTTGGTTCAATCATCAGTCCAACTGGAGACTCGATCAGTCCAAATGGATTCAAGAAATCAGAAGGAGACTGAGACTAGGAAAAGCAGCAATGAAGGGATTGAAAAAGATCGTCATGTTTAAGGATGTGTCACTGGATATCACAGTCAAGATCCTTCACATTCTTGCATTCCCACTTAGTATGTATGGGCATGAAAGCTGGACATAAAGAAAGCTGACAGGAAGGAAAATGATTAATCTGAAATGTGGTGCTGGAGGAAAGTTTCGCAGATATCCTGGCCTGCCATAAAGATGAACAAAGGGGTCCTAAATCTAATCAAGACTGAACTTTTCTGAAGACAGAAATGATGAAACCAGAGCTGTAGTACTTTGGGCACATCAAAAGAAGAAAAGATTCACTGGGAAAAACAATAATGCTAGGAAAAGTTGAAGGCAGCAGGAAAAGAGGAATACCAAATACGAGGTGGATTGATTACAGAAAAGAAGGCACAGCCTGAATTTGCAAGAGCTGAGCAGGGCTGCTGAGGACAGGACATATCAGAGAACACATATTCATTGGGCCACCAGAAGTTGGAGGTGACTTGACTACACATAACAATATTCCCTTTTATTGTAAGTCAGCCCTTGTTCATGTGATCTTTATATACACATTATACTATCATTTTTATTGAAGAAACATTCCTTACATAATAACATGAAATAAATAAAATGTTCTGCCTCAACCAGCTGGCATTTCGTGAAATTTCTTAACGCTCAAGAACATTTCTTGAGCATGGGCACTTTAAAAGTTTCAGTCTGCCTTTAGTCCAGTGGTATAATTTTTGATCCTCCTAGTGTTTTCGACTTCAGCTCCCAGAAGTCACAGCCAGCATGGTCAACAAGTAAAGGATTCTGGGAACTGAAGAGTAGCACAAAGTATGTAAACACTGAACCATCCTAAATATACCAACCATTTTACTGGAGATGAAAGATTTCCAAGGACTTGTGGCAGGCAAACAGATGTCATCTCTGTTACGTGTGTCGAATTCCCATGCATTATACATTACTAGTCCACTTTGAACAGATTTGCCAGATGTTAGGATTTGGCCAAGAGAGCTGAGATGTAATCACAATTCTCCTTCCCTAGCATTTCATATCTGCTTCAAAACCATTTTTAAAAGAGTGTGGGGATGTGGGAGGTGTATTTTTGTTACTATAAACTGAATTGACGCCTAAATGATGAGAGGTGGCAGCATGAGGTTGGAGGAAAGAGCTTTGTCTTAAGTGTCCTGTCCACAGCCTTGAAACATCCTTTTTTTGGACTATGCTGGCTGGGGGATTCAGGGAATGATTACTCCAAAAAAAGTAACTTTCCCAAACTGTAGTCCAGCCTTGTGCCCTTTTTCTCAAGCCACCTTGTTTCCTGAGGATCCAACGGAACACACCGCCCAATCACTTTGCTGTCCTTGACCTCAGACAGCAAAGTATTTCGGAACCATTCCTGTAACATTGCCTCTGATTGGTGAGACCTGTTAAAATGTCCAGTAGTATTGGTATAGTGTTCTAGAACCTTTTGCCTCTTGCTAGGCACACCTGCAGACCCTTGACATATCTTAGAGGGCCTTGAAGTGAATTCTGAATTTTATTTCTTTAAGGATCTGTCATATGGGGCATGCGGGGTGTGTGTTTGTTTTGCATTCCTTTCCCTTCTCAATAAAGCCATAAAAAGTAAATTTCATCTATTTCTTCCTCACTATGTCTATTTGTTTTTGAAAACTAAAATTTACCCCATTCAGGGGAACGACTGCCAACCGATGGCTAATGACACAAGGAAAACAGCCAAGCCAAAAGTGACAGGATAAGGCAAAATTGGTACATTCTGCATAGCTTGAATATTTCATCCACTCAATGCGAATTCTCATTGACATGTGGAATTATACACTTTCCAGCTGAAGGCCTCCATGTTGCCTTTGATAACTGGGTGAACCTGCTGGCTTTTCACACAGTCAGAGTCTCTTTTATCCTAATTGGCTGTACTTTGGCTATTTCTCTAAAAGAACTTCATGAATATTTGAAACTACAATCTAATGTTTCTAAATGTTCATTCAGTCCACCCACCCACAACATTTAATGTTAATAATAGCTGTTTAGTATTGTTGATAACATCTCATAATGGTAGCGCGAGTGAGATGGACTTAACCCAGAGCTAGGAAAAGTTACATTTCTGGACAATCGCTTACAGATCCCCTGTGAAGACATGCAAAATAGGCTCCATTTTAGTTGTGAGCCTCAGCTATAAAGGAGGGTGGGTCAGAGTGAGGTGACACCAGCTACAAAAATAATGTCCCCATGAAAAGAGAACACAAATCAACATCATCATCATAGGACTGCAGAGCTAGTAGGGACCCTATGGATAATCGAGTCCTGTCCCTGTCAAGGAGGCCCAGTGGAGAATTGAACTGCTGACCTCTGGCTCCACAACCAGATACTTAAACTACTGAGCTATCCAGCAGTTCATTATCTTCTATAGCACTGGCCAATGTCAGTCTGACTGTAACCCAAGTACAGAAACCCTGATTGCCCATTAGCTCCAACTTCCATTCTTAAGGAGGCACACAAGTTTGCTAGTATTTCAGAAGGTTCTGATGAAATTGCCTTTGGAGTGACTGATGGGTACCATTACTGTTACTAAAGGTTAAAGTATATTAAAAGACCAGAGCATAATTAGAATGGCCCTTGCCTCTTTGGATGTTAAATACACTGCTTATTCTTCTTGGTGTTGTATGCTGGGCAAGCTCAGACATCTGTCTGTTGTTGCTATGACTATGAGTCTCCAAAGTTGTAAATACGAGCTTAGGTTAGGTAGTCTTAACTCTTTTCTTTTTGTGATTATTTCCAAACTTATACTTCTATTATTTGGATAATTTTTGTTCAGCAAAAAAAATATATATTTTTCCTGTTCCTTCAATAACATCTTTTTGATACCTAATATGTTTATTAGGAATGTGATCCTAAAACCGGTTTTGATGCCTATGGAGTTGAATAGTTAATAAGGCTTCATTTGGCTCTGAAGATTCAGTTCTTTGGGTTGTAAAGTCCTGTGTTGCTTCCCAGTATAGGCAGTGTGGTAGCAATAGCAAGGAAACTCAGAGTTTTGGGGGGCTTTGCTTCTGCACAAACTTAAACATATGTGAGTCCCACAGTATTTCTACACTTCTTCCAAACAGCCATTGGGAGCATGCGAGTCACTAATTCTGGCCCTAACTGACAGAGCCCCACCCCCTCTGTAGAGTGATAGTGTGTCAGAAGAGACAATGGGCAAAATCATGTTGGCAACATTTATGCCAGTGGATCCAAACCTTGTGTCCCCAGACTAAAACTCTCAGAAGATTTCGCCATTAACTGTGCTGGCCTGGGTTTCTGGGAGATGTAGTCCAAGAACATCTGGGGACCCAAGTTTGGGAAACACTGATTTATGCCATCATAACCTGGATCTGGATGCCTGAAAGTTAATTGAAAGCTTCCTAACACCCTGTTTCAGGTTCCGATGCTCTCTATAGCTCCCTTTTGGCCCGGGGAAGCTGTTAGGAGCCTCAAAAAGGCAGCAGGAAGTTTTTAATAATCAAATATCACTGCTTGATCATTGACTGGCAGCAATCCAGTGGCATTTTTTTTAAACCTTAAAGCCTCTCCCCCCACTTGGATCCAAGGCTCCCAAAACTTCCCTAGGGCAAAGGGGAGCCTTAGGGAGCCTCAGATCCCAAAAGGGGGGATAGAAGGCTTTTAATTCAATTAATCAATTCTGTCCCCCGGATCTTATTTTCAGTTATGTAACTTCATGCAACAGGATTTTGCTGAAGGGCAGCCCCGTGTGAGTCCATGCAGTATATATTTATCCTCCATCCCCTTCTTTTTCACCCCTGCACATTACTCCAAATATGAAGTATAAAGATCCATAATCTATATAATCCATCCAATCCCTATGGACATATTTTAATTTTATTATAACAGCTACTGAAATCCATCCATTACTATGAGGAATGAGTGACTTATAACAAAAGATCATTTATATATATATTTATATATACCAGGCCTGTAGTTGCACAGAGAATTAGAAAAATCATTGGCACTTTGAAAATGCAGCAACAACTTCATCTTTTTAGAAAATAAATTTAAAAACTGTCATGCCATGGTCTCACAACTTTTCTGTGTACAATCTGTTCTATGTTGCTGAGAAGTGCTAGTGACAGTGGCAGACATTCCTTCCTCGCCTCAAATAACAGATTTTAGGTGTTATGAAAATGGTGCATTTGCAGATTTTACTGTTAGATGTGGGGATACTGAGGCACTTTCCTGGGGGGCCCAGAGAACGTTTTCTTGCACTTTTCAATGGTGCAAATATAAAGCTAATAGTAGCGTGTAGAGATGAGCAGAATCACTTTGTGCCAGGTTGTCTTTCTCTCTCTTTTCTTTCTTTCTTTCTTTCTTTCTTTCTTTCTTTCTTTCTTTCTTTCTTTCTTTCTTTCTTCATTTATTTATTTAACTTATATACCGCCCATCTAGAACGTGTCTACTCTGGGCGGTTTACATAAAGCATAAAAAATAAACTAAAGGTACATTCCAAATTAATCGCAGAGTCCAAGATGGAAAAAGAAAGAGAGGAAAAAAGAAAAGAAATAGGCTAGGTGATGGCTGTAGGGAAGGCCTGCCTGTATAGCCATGTCTTCAGATTGGTCTTGAAGGCCCTCAGTGAGGGGGGCAGGTGGATCTCTGTAGGTAAGTTGTTCCAGAGGCAATGGGCCACTACCAAGAAGGCCCAATTTTTAGTTTTTTCCCTTCGGACCTCTCTTGGCATTAGGCCCCTCAGCTGCCCAGGCTGACTGGAATGGGTAATACGTGTAGAACTAGGCGGAAGAAGGCGCTCTGCCAGGTATCAAGGACCTAAACCATTTAGGGCTTTATATGTAACTGTTAACACCTTGAAATCGATGTGAAAGTGGATAGGTAACCAGTGTATGACGGCCAGGGTGGGGGAAATAAGGTGAAATATTTCCACCCCTGTTAATAACCTGGCCACTGTGTTCTGGACCATCTGAAGCTTCCGCATCTGTCTCAAAGGAAGCCTCACGTAAAGAGCGTTACAGTAGTCTATTCTTGAGACTATGAGCACATGGACCAGCGTGGTGAGTGAGTGCCCCCACGTCTAGATAGGGACGCAGCTGGGCGATCTGCCGAAGATATAAGTGGGCGGACCGAACCACAAACGCTACCTGGGTCTCCATGGTAAGTGCCGGGTCAAGATGGACCCCCAGACTGCAAACCGAATTCTTTGTGGTGAGAGCCACCCTCCCAAAAGAGAGGGAGTTCCCCAAACCACTGACATCGGGACTGCCCACCCGCAAGACCACCATCTTGTCCAGGTTTATCCTCAGTCCATTCGACTGCATCCATTGTAGGACGGCCTCCAGGCAGCGCCCAAGGGACGGAATGGCATCCACTGCAGATGGGAAAAAAGGAGATGTAGAGCTGGGTGTCATCAGCATATTGGTGACACGAAGCTCCACATACCTGGATGACCCCCCCCAGCGACCTCATATAGATGTTAACCAGCATTGGGGAGATGATTGAACCCTGTGGAACCCCACAATTGAGGGACCACGGGGCTGATACTCTCTGGGGATGGCTCTCCAAGAAGGACCGGAGCCAAGCGAGAGCAAGGCCACCAATCCCCAACTCGGAGATCCTCCCCAGGAGGATACTGTGGTCGATGGTATCAAAGGTGGCTGAGATATCAAGGAGGACGAGCAAGGACATTTTGCCCCTGTCGGCCTCCCTAAGTAGGTCATCCAGCAGGGCGACCGATGCCGTTTCTGTGCCATGGCACAGCCTGAGATCCGACTGAAATTGGCGTTGGTTCCTGATCCAGGGCGTCGGTTTCATTCAGGAGGGCCTGAAGCTGATCGGCCACCACACTCTTAACTACCTTGCTAAGGAAAGAAACAATGGGGATGGGCCTATAATTGCCAATGTTGTCCGCCGCCAAGCTCGGTTTCTTTCTAATGGGCCTAATGAGCATTTCCTTAAGGGCAAGAGGAACCTTGCCCTCAAGAAGAGACCCATTTATTAGTTCAGTAGCCCATTCAGTTATCACCGGCCTGGTATTTATTTATTTATTTATTTATTTATTTATTTATTTATTTATTTTATTAGATTTATATACCGCCCATCTAGAACTTGTCTACTCTTTGATTAGCCAGGCCAGGCAAAGGTCAAGGGAGGAGGTGGTGGCTTTGCAGCGATCAAGGACCTTGCCCACCTCTGCGGATGTCACAAGTTGAAACTGAGTAATTCTCAACAGACAAGGCGCTGCGCTGGATGTCTCAGCTCGATCCACTGTTTTCAAATAGGGTGCAAGATCCCGGCGGATGGCCTCCACTTTTGATTTTAAAAATGTTGCAAATTGGTCACAAGAAATGCTAGATGGAGGCCAATCATTGAGGCCAATTCCGGATAGATTGCGTACTATATGGAAAATTTCCACCTGCCGATTGGATGCTTCGCTTATCCGGACAGCGAAGTAAGCTTTTCTAGCAGCCTTTACCTTGGCAAGGTACAGGTTAGACATGACCTTGACAGCTATTAAGTTGTTTTCCATCGGGTTCTGCCTCCAAACGCTCTCTAGCCTTCTCCTATTCCGCTTCATAGCCCACAACTGCTGGTTAAACCAAGGCGCTGGTCGGGCTCTGTGGCGGAGAGGGTGTTTAGGAGCGATTGTGTCTACAGCCCTGTCAGCAGCGGCATACCAGCCATCCACCAGGGCCTCGACAAGAGCGCCAGCCAGGCCAGTCGGAATCCCACTAATGGCATCCTGGAATCCAATAGGATCTAATAGCCTGTGAGGGCGGACCATGAAAATAGGTCTCTGCTCCCCACGGGGAAAGAGGGCCACCGTGAGGTTGCACTTTATCAGGTGGTGGTCCGATCACGACAAGGGGACCAACTGACGGTCAGTCACCATTGGGCCACACTCTCTCTGCTCAGTGGAGAAAACCAGGTCCAAAGTGTGGCCACCCATGTGCATGGGACCATTAACATGTTGGGAAATGTCCAAGGAAGCCATGGTTTCCAAGAACTCAAGAGCCGGACCGGTAACCTCCACCTCCGCATGGATGTTGAAATCGCCCAGGACAATCAGTCTCGGGGATCCCAACAGAGTCGCAGAGACAGAGTCGGTTAGCTTTGGTAGGGATGATTGCAGGGAGCACGGTATGCCAGCAAGATCCAAATACCATCCCTGACCCCAATCGACACATGGAGGGCCTCTAGGCCCAGCAATGCCACAGCAGTGAGCCTGACAACCTCAAGAGAGTCCTTATAAACAATAGCAACTCCCCCCCAACCCTCCAGTCTACCCTGATGCTGGACAGCATAACCAGGGGGACAGGCAAGAGACAGGGGCATACCGCCTTCACTACCCATCCACATCTCGGTTATGCAAGCCAGATCTGCATCCATTTCCATAATAAAATCTTGAATTAGCTGGAATTTATTGGATACAGACCTGGCATTCAACAGCACCAAAGTTAGGGTAGAGGGATGACTGAGCTGGCTACCTGGAGCCTGGCAGGTGGTAACAGTGCCAGAACAATGGACAGCTTTCAAGTATCTGTTCACCGTTCTTCTGGAATGACTAGCAGCTGTACCAATGCCATATCTTCCTCTACCTGTATGTTCTTAAAGCCCCCGCTGGAAGGCAGGCCTTCCTCTCCATTCCTAGCACAATCCAGTCTAACAACAACGGAGAAAACTCAAATTAAGATAAGAATGAGTACACAATAATAAACAATAACATTAACATGAGCAAAGTAAGTTAAACACTGTTAATTAAACTAGAATCAATAAAGTAAACAAAACACTAATACCATTTAAAAAATTATTGCAACTTAGGGCAGGGTAAGTTAGTTTGTATAATTGAAGAAAACCCTTCCGCCCACCCCACCACTAAGTGCAAGGCTGTAAGCTTGTTTAATAAAAAGATAATAAGAACAAAAGAAACAGAGTAAAATGAAATAAAGTAAAATAAAATAGAGTAAAAATAAGATTAGAAAAGATAAAAGCCAAGATGTCCTCCCCCCCAGGTCTTGTCCTGTCACAATTTGGCTGTAGATCTTCTCTTTTCCAACGGAGGCTGTTAGAGTTAAGTTAGTGGACACGGTGACTGCAGGCGAAGCTTGCTCCGATGGTAAAAAGGTGGAGTAGTAGTAAAAGTAGCAGGAGAGTTGATAGTAAACAGGTGCCGCTGTTGTCATTCTCCGTGGTGGGAGGTTAGATGAGAAACCCCCACAAAGCATACCAGGTGAAGAGGCAAGCAAGAATGGCTTCTATGGCTACTGTCAACGATGGAACAACAGAGCTCACAGAGCAAAAACATTCTGGAGACTATTAAGGGGTTAACGACAGCGCTGCCGCCTCAACTCACTCTGCCTCCACCATTGCCAACACCGCTTAGGACCACTGACAACACAGCTGGCAGAGCCTTGAAATGCCAGGCTCCGACGAGCCTCTCAAACGCCGAGGTTTCACCGAGCCTCTCAGCACCGGGCACACCGAGCTTCACGAGGTTGGGTTCTTCTGAGCCTCGCAATGCCGGGCTCCAAATGAGCCTCGCAGTGCCGTGCTCCACCAACCTTCATAACGCCGAGCTGGTTCCACCACTCCTCACAGCGCCGGGCTCTGGCTCACAGCGCTAGTCCCGCCGGGTATGGTCTCATCCTCCGGAGCAGCCTCCGGAACAGCAGAGTGACTACTAGGACACTCCCAGATGAGGGAGATTGAGCAGTTCAAAAAGTAAGTGAAGCAAAGTAAAACAAAATAGATTGAGATAAATGAAAGTAAATTGAAGTAGAAATAAAACAAAAATAAAACAAACAAAAAAACAAGAAAACAAAATGGACCCAAGCGGCGGGAGAAATGCTCCCGTCCGCCTATCGGGACGCCATCTTGGAAAAGTTGTTGGAACGTTCTCTTCCCCCCAATCCCACCCTGGTTGGCTCCCCCACTCACAACCCAGTGCACGCTGCTCATTTCCTCCTTGGCCCACAATCTTCCAGTCCCGGCAAGAGCACGGACTTCCCTTCTCCGCCGCCTCCAGCAGTTGCCCACTCAGACAAGAAGGTGGGACAGGGATTTCTGCAGCGCTGCCTTTGAGTGGCCAGCTGCTGGAGGAGGTGGAGAAGGGAAGTTCGTGCTCCTGCCAGGACTGGAAGATTGCGGGACAAGGAAGGAGCCAGGCAGGATGGTGAGGGAAGAGAATGCATGGCACTTGTGATTCCATGTGAACAACTTAGGACAACCCAGCACAAAGCGATTCATGCCCATCTCTAGTAGTGTGTTCATAAGAAGCAACACAATCTTTTCCTGGCTGCAGGAATGCTGTGATAAAGGCCTAATGTCCCTGCAAAGTAATGAGTAACAGGAAAATTTCTTTTGAAAAATCAATATCCCAATCTCCATACTAAGCCCAGCTCCATATTTCCTCTTCCTGCAGTCACACCCCCCCATCATGATGGTGGATATTTAGTGAGTTTAAAAGAAAAACACAGCCAAGGGCTATTAAAAGTAGCCACGTGGGAGGTTCAAGTATTCAGGGCTTGCTAATTTCTAGGACTCCTTGTAGCAACTTTGGATGTCGTATCATCCCTGTTTCTCGGAACAGGGCACTCAGCTGATCGATTTGACCTAGCTAAGCTACAGCCCTTTTGTACAATGAGAAGAAAGGAGATGTTATTATACAGCGCAACTGCCAACGCTTCACAGCTCTAGTCACAAAATGAAAACATTATCCCGAGCTATTCTTTAGGAAACTTCCAGTTGTCATAACAACCTCGGCTATGGCTCCTCTCCTCCTATTGCTATGGGATTTCTCATTTGCTTATGACACTATTCCCAGGGAAACAAAGCCGTTTGAAAAATTAAACATACGCCTGGTCCAAGAGAAAGAACAATTCTCTCTCCCTCCACTTCTAAGCAAAATAATATTTTTTTCCCCTGTTGTATAATGAGGACCCATTTTGAAATCTGTGATCAATAGTCTCCAGAGTTGTCCCACAGAATCAATTAATCTCTAGACAATTAATCTCTGTCTGTCAGCCTGGAGGTGTTCACAAAACCTCTGTGAAACACTGTTGTGGCACCTTCCAATTTTTGATACTGAGTTTTCATAGAACTTGCAGAGTTATTTGGAAGCTCATACCCAGCAGCTACTTCAATATTGTGCAGTTGGAGCAAAATGGAAAAGGCTTTTGGTAAGTCTTTGGTAAGGTGAAAAGAAGGTTTAGTTTTCACCAAGCAGAAACAGTTTAAATAAATAAAAATGCATATAGGCTCAACTTGAGTTCAGGGGGTTAACTCCTTATTTATTAATTAGATTAGGCATCCTTCAGTCTCAAGAGAATATGGTAACGTGCTCTGAATAGAGGACTTGGAGCAGCGTCTAGTGTGGCTGAGAAGGCCAATTCGAGAGTGACAATCCCTTCCACACTGAAGACAAATACAATCTGTCCCCTGTCCAGCTCCCTGGTTTTGCTGGTTTCAGGACTGCCTCTTTGCCTCAGCCTGCTGAACAAGTGTCTCTTCAAATTGGGTGAGGCCATGCTGCAGCGCCTGCCTCCAGGCTGAATGCTCAGATGTCAAGGTTTCCCATCTGTTGAGGTCCATTCCTAAGGCCTTCAGATCCCACTTGCAGATATCCTTGTATATTTATTATTTATTTAAAATATTTTTACCCCACTTTTCTCATGAAGAAGAACCCAAGGTGGTTTACATAATTGAAAGACAATGTTTAAAACTAAAAACAGTAAGTATACAAAAACTTAAAAACAATTGAACAAATATAACACTTCAGAATTGTTCTTCAGAATCAATCAGAAGCACATTCCCTTCATTCAACTGTTACTCCTGCTATACCAATACAGAAATGTCTAGAACCAAGGGAATATACCTGAAAGAACGAAGCTCCTTTTAAAAAAATTGGTCATCCATCTCTGGCTTTACTGGGACGGCTAGGGGTTTCCATGCTTGGTTTTTTTCCTCCTTGAGTGGGGTTATCCTGAACGTGAGCCTAGCCCGGTGATTTGAGGAGAGACCAGAGGTAGAGCTTGCTTTAGAAAGTTGTGAATTTTGCCCCAGTATCTCCCATTAACAAGGGATCTCAAATCAGGATAAGAACCACTGGATGAGACTCTTGGCCACTCTCGGCCAAAGTGTGCTTTAGCGGACTAGATGCAATGCCTAACTTGGGATTTCCATTTATGATAGGTTCATGTTTAAGAAGGATATGGCATAATAGAACTGTGTTGAATGCATGCTTCTAGACATCTTTGCAGAAAGAACAATCTCCAGCATCTCCCATGTGAAAATCCCACTCTGTTCAAAACAGGAAGGGAGAAAGAAAGAAGAGAGAAAAGCGAGGAGGAGCCTTACATGCCACAGAGTGCCAGAACTAAGCTAGACACTCCCCATTTGTTACCTGCCTTACTCCTTCTCTCCCTGAAGCTATTGCATGCACGCTTGCCACATATCCAGCAACAGTAAGTTTTGATTAGTTTTTCCAACCAGAAATGATGTGTCCTTCATCATCCAGCTGGAATGAATATACCACGGGTACACCAATGTACATCATTTCCAGAGTAATTAAGGGTGCGATCAGAGGGCACTTTATCTAATGCTTTGGACTGCTTTTGGCATGGTCGGTTTTGATCTATTTTACAGTGATTAAATGCCATGCTGGTAATTGCAAACCAGCCCGACCCTTTCCCATGGTTATCTTCACTTCTTCGAATCACTGGCAGGGACTGCTGTTCTTTTAATGTAGGTAAGATTGCTTCATTTTAGCTCAATTTCCAGCATGTGTGATTCAGTGAAACTTGGGTGGCAAACCAATAAAATGATATGTCACTTACCAATAAATTTAAAAATACCAACTTATTCCTGCTCCTCGCAGAAGGGGTGGTAGGAGAGGGTGTGAAGGATTTTCCTCCGCCTCCTTCACATTCCAGTGCTATGTCATTTGGGGGACAAGGCAATAAAATGGTATGTCACTTACCAATAAAGAAACAAAAATAAAATCCAGCTTTCCTCCACTTCCCACAGAGGGGAAGACAGAGGAGAAGGTAAAGAGTTGTGGGTTTTTTTCCTTTTTCTTTACAATTCAGCGCTGTGTCACTTCAGCGGCAGGCAATGAAGTGATATGCCACTTATCAATAAATGGGGGGGGGCAGGATTCCAACTTTCATCCACTCCCCATGAAAGGGGAGACAAGAAAGAATGCAGGGGCATGGAGGCTGTGAGGGAGAAGCAGGATAAATAAGATCACTTTGAGGTGCAATGTGTTTTCCTGTCTCGAAGCCATCCAATGCAAGGATCATTCTAAATGTCAGACTGCACTTCCAAGCAACCCTGTTTAATTTGATCCAGCCCATGGTAAATTTACTGTCCAGTCACACTCTAAGTTATTATAACATACATGTTTTCAAAGCATATTAGTCTGTGAGAGATTCTGCACAACCCTTCCGAAGCATCCTGACCAGAACTTTTACATGCAAATTCTAAACATGTCAATTTTTGCAAACCCTGCGATTCTCTATGGCGCTTTAGCCACTTGTTGTGTGTAATACACATAAGCAAATCCCCGTATGAGAAAGAGCCAAAGAGGATGAAAAAGTAGAAGGGAGAGGCAATGCTAGTTTGGTAATGTCCAGTCCATAGGAAAAAATGTGGTGTTGACATGGTGGAGTTGACATGGTGCCCAGACTCTCAGTCAACTCCAGATCCCAATGAGCCTTCTCCTGCACACCTCCTTTGCAAGAACTGGAGAGTAGGGTTCCATATTTGACCCCCTCTTCTGAACTCCTCGAATGTCATCACACTACGGGTGATTATCATGGGGGGACAGGTGAGAGAATAAAGATGAACAAGAAAATTATCTAGTTGTAAAACCATACGTGCAAGGATGCAGCCGCCAATAGGGACATTTCAAATGTGGAAGTAGGTTTTTTTTCTACTCAGCTGAGTGGTGGAGGAAATGAATGATGCAGGGGGTGAGGGAGTGTCAGAGTGAATTCCTTCCACTGTCTGTGTATGTGTGTGTATTAGAGAGGGGGGGGGGAAAGACAGACAGAATGTGTTTTCTTTGTGTCTGACCTACCTGGTTGAAGCACCACATGATGTTCAAAAAAGAGAGAGGTGACGGGAGATCAAGACCAAGGACCGGTAGCCACTTTTTACCTCCAGTCCTTCTCCCCAGCTAGACAGGGCCTAGAAATGTCTAGTCTGGGCCTTTAATTTTTAAAACATGTAAAGAGGAAGTGCCCAGATAAGCCCTTCTGATCTCTTTTTTTCCCCTTTGGAGGGAAGGGAGTGGGTTTGCTGCAACCTTCCTTGATGAAAAAACTGCCTCTCTAGAAGCTTCCAGGAGCAGACATAGTGACTGTTTAGTCCAGAAACAAATTTGGCTTAACTTTTTTAATGGGGGTGCCCTTCGGGTGGCCTTGAGGACTGCACATAGCCCATAGGTCTCACGTTGACAACCCGTGTGATAGATGAAGTAAAGCAAATCAAACCATACAAGGCTCAAGACTTCTGGAAAAAAATACATTCGTATCATAAGCTTGTCAAATGCTGGCATAAAATATACCCGGATTAATAATTCTTAAGACTTTAAGATCTAAGGAAAATATTGTGTCATGGGGCTTTGTTTTTTTCCAAAGTTTACAACCATATGGCATGGCAAATGTTCTTTACTGTTATATGATGAAGAAGAAAGTGATTACCAAAAGCACTCAGCTGGCTTTGAGATTTACTTGTACATGTCAACACAATGTTCTCTTCAGATTCTCTGAATTTCAAAATTATCAATTAATGTCAGCTTCCACAGAGTTACTAACAAATTGCCACATGCAGAGCAACTTTATACCACAGATAGACACACACACAGAGAGAGAGAGAGAGAGAGAGAGAGAGACCAAAACAGCATATCTGAAGGAACACCCTGCCAGTGTCCTGAGGTCTCAGAGGTCCTGTGCCATTGTCTCACCACTAAAGGAAGAACATGGTGGCCTGAGGTAGTCCTTTTTCTGTGGTGGTGCCCTTTTGCAAATGAGCCTTGCAATGGAGATATAGTTTATGTTGAGTGAGGGGTTGAGCCACCTACACAAAATAAAATAGGTAAACAAGAGATTTTGACAGGGATATACATCAACCCTCTTGTACATTAACTAACTAACTAACTGTGTGTGTGTGTGTGCGTGCGTGCGTGCGCACATGTTCTTCCTGCAGAAGCTATCTGGAGACCATCCGTTCAGATTCCTCTTTACAGTTTGTAGCTGGGGTAATATTTAGCTTACGATTTTTAAAAAGTATAATGTTTGCTGCTATGCCTTTTATTAGGCCTTCCTCTGCTTTATTAGTGGACTGTTTATGCTTTATGGCCAGAGTCCTTGCGCTCTGTGAGCAGAGCATTACAAATACAATCCGCCCACAGCATTCTGTGAACTCTCCAACATGCTGTTGCACAAGCTGAGATTGCCCCATTAGAAAATATGTACATTTCCATAGGGAGTTGCCTTCTTGCACAAGCTGAGAAAATGTTGATGTGCAAAACACACTGTTGCTTGCAGGACAAGAATCTTACTAATGCCTGTTTATTCATACGTTTATCCAATTTGTACAATGGTTTGAAACACAACTTAGAATTTCATTCTATTATTAGAAATGTAGCTGTTAACCTACATTATTCAGATGTTGTTGCAGTCACTATTTTCCGACATAGAAAAAGAACATAAAACTGAATTGATGCTGATGATTATTTATTTATTTCTAGTAACACTTCTATAGCACTGTGCTGCCCATAAATGCTGAAAGCATCCACCCTCAGGTTATATCAGAGGAAAACAGGAGATAGGAATGAAACATCCATGGGCTCAGCACAGCAATGACCAAACAAATTTTAGGTCCTGTCTTCTGCATTATCCAAATTATTTTATTTTATCTTATCTTCCCAGAGTAGATCTTACTTTTTGGTCTATAATTCCCAGAATCTCATAACCAGCATGGACAAACGCCATGCAGTTTCAGGGGAGTATTTGAATTATATTTGGGATGGGAGGAATACTAATTTTTCGCAGGTCTGATTTCTCTTTTTCCCTTTCTATCATGATGCTCTCATCAAATGAAAACCATTCTTTAAAACTGCACACTGTGCTTGAGTGCACTGGTACAAAGGCAGCATACAGGAGTAGAAAATCAGCCATAAAGTGTTTTAGAGGGGGGAAAACACAAAGAAAACCAACATTAAGAACATAATAAATGCATTAAAGTATCACAAGGGAAAATATGTAGACCAACTGTTCATCGAGCCAGGGGAAGTAACAATTCAAATCCATAAATATACCTGATCTTTCTAGAGTCTAAATAAAGGATGGTAAACCTTTTGCCCTTCCAGTGTTTCGAGCTTCAAAAAGCTAGGTGTCTTGGTTTCAGAATGATAGCTTAAATATCAAATCATAGAATAATGAAGTTGGAAGGGGCCCGTAAGGCCATCAAGCCCAACCCCCTGCTCAATGCAGGAATACAAATCAAAGGATATCTGCCAGGTGGTTGTCCAAATTTCTCTTGAATGCTTCCAGTGTTGGAGCACTCAGCACCTCTTGAGGTAATTGGTTCCATTGCTGTACTGCTCTAATAGTTAGGATGTTATTCCTGATATTCAAAAAATCTGGCTTCCTGTAACTTGAGCCCATTGTTGTGTGTCCTGCACTCAGGGCTGATCGAGAACAGATCCTGCCCCTTCTCTGTAGAACAGCATTTCAAGTATTTGAAAAGTGCTATTATATTTCCCCTCAGCCTTCTTTTCTCAAGGCTACACATGAGCAGTTCTTTCAGTCTTTCCACATAGGGCTTGGTTTCCAGCCCCCTGATCATCCTTGTCGCCCTCCTCTATACTTGTTCCAGTTTGTCAGCATCCTTCTTGAAGTGCAGTGTCCAGAACTGGAAACAGTACTCAATATGAGGCCTAACCAGTGCTAAATAGAGGGGAACTAGTACCCGACGGGATTTAGAGACTATACTTAGCTTATTATGTATTCATGGTATGGACAAATATATCAGTTGCATTTTCCTGCCAGGTTCAAATACTTTCAACCTCATGTTCCTTCTTGAATTTATAAGATAATCTGCACATTTTGGAAAGTTCTTTATTTAAAGGAAATATTCTCACCAATGTGTCCTGGTGAAATACAACACTGACTGTTCTCAAACATAGTGGAGCGCTCAGGGATTGAGCTCCAAATTTGCAAGAGCTGAGCACTCAATGCCCTTTGTGTGGATGAGCACATCTGCTCTGCTTTCTCCCACAGCAGAATTTTTAAAATTTCAGGCTCTCTTGACTTCATTTATGAAGAGATTGTGAATTTCTAGGACGTCCTCCTGAGACATACAGGTATGTATCAAATGAAATTCTTACCCATCTCAGCTCCCATATGTCCAGTACTCACCATTCAGTGGAAAATCACTAGAGTGTTAGCCAGAGAACATTGCCTGGCTGGACAGAAATATGGGAGGTTCAGTAATTTAAATATGGCCAACTAGTAGCCTTATGACCAACCGCATTAGATTCATCTGGATCTCAACCAAAATAATTCCACCCAAACACACACACACAAACACACACACAAAGGAGTTATTCATCTTATAAGAATAAGAAAGTGTGCTGCTTATATACTGCCCCATAGCACTTAAAGCACTCTCTGAGAAGTTTACAGTTTTTAAAAATTATACAAGCTACACATTGACCTCCCAGTGAGCTGGGTACTCAATTTACTGACCTCAAAAGGATGGAAGGTTGAGTCAACCTCGAGCCAACTACCTGAGACCAGGATCAAACTCAGGTTGTGAGCAGAGTCTTGACTGCGGTACTGCAGTTTAACCACTGTGCTACAAGACTCTCATAAGATGCAAGCCCCATCCTCCATTGTTTATCACCACAACAACCATTTTTCCAAACCTTCCAGTTTTATTTTTTTTTTCCCCTCATTTTTGTTAGGCCATTTAACCCCTGGGGCAGAAAATTAGCTCTTCAGCCTGCTAATTTCCCAGCCCTGCCATAAATACTCCATTCTCAGCATATCTCTTCATGTTGTGTTTCCTTGCCATGTGCCCATAACTGTACACTGTGGAGAAATTCTCACTGCATAGCACCATCACAGTGGTGGGATGGGATCACACCCTCAGCATCATTTGTTGAGGCTCGGTGGATTCTTCTAGGTTGATCCATGTTTTCCTAATTGAAGCAAAGAATGTGGACATGAGACAGACATGTCAAAAACCATGATATGACCTTCTGTGTCATCAGATTTGGGGGGAGGGAGGGGAAAGCCATGCCATGTAACTGCCCCAGGGCTTATTTAGAGCCAATTGATTGACATCGCTGTAGATGAATTCACAGTTCAATAGGCAGGAATCTGTCATATGCCTGTCTGGATCAATGCAAAGCCATGATTGTTGGGGGGAAAAGAAATAAATAAAGCATGTGTTGCAGATTCAGCTGATTGGTATGACTAATTAAAATGATGCCAATTTGCTCTCGATCTAATTTGGGTGGCTCTGTGGAACTAGGACTCGCAAAGTATGGCTGCAGAACCAGGGCTGTATTTTGCAAACAAGCCAGATGTGTTGCATAGATAAAATAATGAAAGATAGGGAATGTTGCTTTGCCGGCAGTAGATCTGATGCGTAAAAATCTCATGGAGTCGTCGTCCAAAGGATCACCATCACACATCAAGACAGACTGTGGGGCTCATGGGAGACTCCGTAAGCAAGAAGGCACCAGGGGGATGGCTGAAGAACGACCCTGTTGCAGTGGTGCTGCTGCTGCTGCCCATCTATGTGCCATTAAAGCGGGAAGCGACATGGAGAGCAGACACTTGTGCGCGCTGGGCTTGGACAGCTATGCCAAAGTTTGTAGTTCCAGCGAGGACAGTTTTGAGCTACAAAGCAGCACAAGGTCAGAGGCTAAAAGCTTTGTTAAAAGCAGAAATAAGGATGAAGGCTATCAATCCCATCGATTCAAACACAATCCAAAGTGGGGTGAAAAAATCCATCGTCTGGAGCACTCTTCTCTCTACCCAGCCAAAGGAGGGGATGCCAGCCAGAAACTGCAACGGCAGAAGAGGATACACAACCGGAGCAGCTCTTCTGCCTCTGATCTAAGCGTGCTGAGCCAAGGTTCTTCCAGCTCCTTGTCCGTCGTGGAAGAGAAGATCGAAGCCAAGCTCAAGTTCTCCCAATTCCTGAATGAAGTCACCTTCAGAGTCCTGGACCCCACGAGCTTGAAGGCCTTCCGAGCTGCCAAACTGAAAAGCAGCCTGGGCTCTGGGGGGCGAAGCCTGGATGATCTGCGTCTTAAGAAAAAGGCCTCTGAGAGCTGGAAGGCTGATCATGTGGGTCGAAAATCACACCAGGAGGCAGACCTGGAGAGCTTGAGAAGCGATGATGTTTCAGCTGGAGCACGGATGCACAAGCTTGAAAAGTCTTTGTCTTTGGATACGGGCCCTTCCCTTGGGACATACGGGGATGAGATCTCATGCCAAGTCACACCCATCTTGCCAGGAGAAACCATCATTTTACAAAGCAATGGCATGCCTGTTAGGAAATCTGCCTCCTTGCCTCGAAGTACAAGCATGGTGAGCCAATTCAGAACTACATAAGTGGGCCTGTTAAATATTAGTATGGGCAGACTCAGAGGGCAACTAAGCTGGCAAATAATACAGGAAATGCTTTGGGATTGGGACAATCAGATTTGCATTATTTGCCATTGACTACACAATCTGTAAGTCAATGCAAATAAGCCAGCAGTTTCTGCCCCCCTCGTATCCAATTTTTTTCCCCTCTGCCACAGGGGTTTGTACCTTTCTTGTAGTAAATACAATTGCATCAGTTCAGATGATATGATCACTTGGGCTGACGTGGAGGAGTTTGTACCATTCTATTTCAAGCTATTTCACTTGGAATTCAGTGAAAGAGGGCAGGGCACTGGGCACATTCAGTTGGGAAACTGGCTGCCATTTTAATCCTCTCCTTCACAAATCTAATGTTTGGGTCTGCTTGTTTTCCTCTTCCTTTTCTGTTCTGTTCTGCAAAGAAAGGAAAAAGAAATGAAACTTAATCATCACGAACCACTGGTTTTCAGGTTCGTGCCCATCTCTATTCTTAAGTGACATGATCATCCAAGTGTCACAGCATGAGTTCCTTTACCTTCAGAATTATGCAGATTACCTTGCTTCGTTTATTGGTTGGTCTTCAGCATGAGGCACGGTCTTCTCAGCATGAGGCGGGCTTATATAGTCACAGGGAATCTTAGATATCTATTGCAGTCTTTCTGGGGAAAGTTGTTTCAGCGTGAAAGTATCTTATACAGGTCTTTTAAAGAAACACAAAGTGAAACTTCTTGGCTAACATGAACATGTAGTCAGATTCTCTCTCTCGCTCTACATCTTGCATATTTCTCAGTTTCATTTCTGTAGTAATTTGGGGAAAGTGCATGGGTGTTTTTAGCTTCCTCTCCCTGTGAACAGAGTGCTATGTTAATCCTTTAGGAACTTACCCACAGGATGCACACAAGCAAACTAGCCCAGAGAGGTGATATAATTCTAGTCCATTCACAGGACTGATGACTTCCAGCCAAGTGCTTACATCAAGAACTGCTGTTAAGTCACTTTAATGTCAAGAGAATTTGTCCAGATGAAAAGCCTGTGTGTGCTGGAATGTGTAGCAGAACAGAGCAGAGAAAGGAAGGAAGGAAGGAAGGATCTTCCTGTTACAGAGTGAGCCTATTCCCCACTCCCACCCCCTAACATTTGTGCTTGTAAAATCAGTAATATGTGTCAGATATCCATGCAGCTTTGTTTATATATATATAAGCAATCTTTAGTTGTTTGCTCTGTGTCAGACATGACCTCAGGGCAAGGTTCTGGGTAGCAGATTATTGCAATTTGAAAGAGCTACATTCTTCATCCCAGTACACAACCCTGAACTGCAGATGAGAGAAAATAATCACACCAAGGCCTCTTCCAGGTTTGAAAGACTCCCATTAGATTTTTATATATATATAGTCTTCTGTTTCTAGTACAACTGACCTGATCTTGGAAAAATTGCTTTTTTGGATTACAGTTCACTGAACCCTCCAGCCAGTATGGGCGATAGCCATGCCAGCTGAAGAATTCCAAAACTTGTATTCCAGAAAAGGAATACTTCTCCCATCTCTGCAACAGAAGCTCAGATTGTGTCCAGCTGCTAGCATAGTGGCTGGACATAATACTTCACCCTCTCTCCTCCCTGCTACAGTGCTGTGTACCCAAACCTTGCCATAGAGCAGTGGTTCCCAACATTGTGTCCTCAAATGTTTTTGGATGAACACTCTCAGAAGCCTTCATCACTAGCTGTGCTGGCAAGGACTACCGAGAGTTATCTAACAATGATATCAAACCATCAGGGATGTTGGCAAGTCTTTGGGTCCCAGTGCAAAGTTCAAGTCCAAGTCCCAAGCCTTGAGTCCAAGTCTTGACTTGACTTCAACCCACCAAGGCTTGGGACTCAGGACTTGGACCAAAACACTTGGACTGTACATGCACCGCTCAGCTGATAAGCCAGTATATGTGCAGTGAAAGGAGCTTGGAAGATAAGCCAGGCTGGCATATACACATGCGCAGAGACAGTGGGCTGACTTCCCTTCCCAGAGTCTGCCCCTGTCTCTGCACATGCGCCAGCCTATCAGCTGAGTGGCAGGTGCGTGAACAGAGAGGCTGCAGTCAACTCCTGGAAGGGAAGTTGGGCCTGAAGATGATGGTGGCGGTGGCAGCAGGAATAGGTAGGGAGGCCCATCCCTAATATGGACTTGACAACACAACTTGGATAAATGGGTCCGAGTCGCGAGTCAAGGCCAAGTCTTTTTAAAGAAATAAACAAACACAGAGGTGAGTCTGAGTCGAGTTGCTGGTCTGACTGAAGTCAGATTTGACAGTGAGTCACAACTCACAATCCCTGCAAACCATTTTTGGATATATTTTAATTTTAAGATTAATCACAAGTTTTCTTTGCAACTGAAATTCAAAACTTGGAAAGCAAACACACATATACATATACACACTGTTCAAATCACTGTAAAACTGTTAGCAGTATGAAAATCAATTTCATGCATTTGAATGAAGAACAGGATTTTTAAAATTAAATATAAATAGAAGCAGAGAGAATTTTAATCCATGACAAAAGTTTAGCAAAATCTTAGCAGCTCATCTGAGGTTTAAATTTCCAAGATGTTCAGTAAAACCAAGCTAATGATGGTGTGTAGGAAATTTAACTTTTATATCTCCCTGGCTTTTATTTTTTAATGGAGTGTGTGGGGTGGCACTGCCATGATTTTATTGAATCTCGTATTTTATAACGTATCTAATAGCATAGTATCCTGCAGAACCTTTGAATTTTATTGCTAATTGAAGAAACTCCAGCTAGTTTTTACAATGGAAATTGCCAGTTCCAATGCATTTCATGCATTATCTAACTTACATAACCTCTAGGGGTTCAGCCATTACATGGGTGTGACACCCTCATAATGGTTGTCATACAACTGTTTTTTTAAATATCCAACAGACCCAAAACCGATAGACTTAAATATATTTGAATGTTTCAAAATCTAAAGGGTTTCTTTCATCCTGTTTACCAAGACATTTGCAAATTGGGTAAGTTCTTATCAAAACCAAATGACAATTTTCCGCCATCCGCACCACTCAAATAGCTGTTCCTTGTACAGTGAGGACCATGTTCTCTCTGACTGCCATAAAGGATTTAAAAAGAGGAGCCTCACAGGAAAAAAAAATGTGGCAACTTTAATTTGGCCTGAAAGTTGTTGAATCTGGAGGGGCTGGAACCCATATTCACCTTTTTGAAGAGTTTAGCTCACAAAGACCAAAGTGTTAATTCTGTTTTCTCCCATACTTCAGGTTTGTAAAAGCTTTCTGTCTAATTTCTGAAGAAAAGTGCAAATTGTGGGTTGTTTGTATAATTTTTCACTCATTCTTAAATGTAAACCTATGATGCAAACAGAGTTCTAGTTGATAGTAAAAAGAGCCACCTAACAGCCCCGTGGTACCTGCAACCTGCATGTAGTGTGGAAAATATTTCGATGTCATATGCATAAAATTCTCAGAACATATATATAATATGGTATAAAGAGAATAGGGGACTCTGGATTGGAAGATAAAGGCTCAAGTTCCTACTGAGTTATAAGGCCCATGGGGTGACCTGCTATTTCTCCCTACCTACGTTGTTGTCAGGAAAAAGGAAAAAAAGAAAGGCACACCACCTTGAGTTAATTGGAAGAAAAGCAACATGTAAAGATATATATAGCATATATATAAAGCATATATGTAAAGATATAATGTTTTGGAAAAACATGACAGAAAAGCCAAATATATATTGGATAAAATATGTTGCTGATGTAGCAATGTTATGGTGCCCACACTTCATATATATGTGGGCACCATAACATTGCTACATCAGCAACATATTTTATCCTCTGAGACCAGGAGGTGGGTCTCAATTGCAAAATGTTGCTGACAATGTTGGATTCAGTGGCCAGAATCCTTTTGTCATAACTTATGCTGCATAATCTAGATGATATACTTTTATTCGGATATTGTGTGTTGAACAGGGGATTGGACTTGATGGCCTCATAGGTCCCTTCCAAATGCCATTATTCTATGATTTTATGTAATTAGCCTCTTCTTCTTCTTCTTCTTCTTCTTCTTCTTCTTCTTCTTCTTCTTCTTCTTCTTCTTCTTGTTTCAACTTATATATTGCCCCATAGTGCTACAGTACTCTCTGGGAGGTTTACAGCATAATTAAGCAAACAATCTCTTGCCCACCAGCAAGCTGGGTACTCATTTTACTGATCCCAGAAGGATGGAAGGCTGAGTCAACCTTGAGCCAGCTGCCTGATCTGATGACAAGGATATTTAATTTAAAATAATTGATAGTAGTTTCATACTCTCCTCCCTTCAGGTTCTGGGGCTCCCTAGGGTTCCCTTTTCCTTTGGAGAAGATTTTGGGAGCCTCAGGATGGGGTGGGGAAGCTTTAAGAGCCAGCATTGCTGCCTGATCACTATTGGTGGTCCCAATCTCCTGATGACTTCAAAATCTAGGGTTGCCAGGATGGTAGCATCCTGTTCCCCGAGAATTCAGGTCCAGAACCTGAGACCTAAAGAATAGACCCTAAAACCTGTGACTCATGTCCAAAGCCACAGATCTGGCAATTATACAGAATGTTATATTTATGCATCATCTGGAACATATACCAGATACAGTTCATATTGGTCATGGGTGCTTTCTTGCTTGAAACCAAAAACAATAGGAACAATGTTGGTTTAGCTTGTGAGGATGTCCTTCTTTGCCGAACTGGAATGCTTTCATGGTATAGGGATTATATGTGTTTAACTGGGACTTGGGAGATCCAGATTTGACTCATCACCGAGCCTTAAAACTCCTTGGGTGACCCTGCGGCTTGCACTCCCTCTTTACCGTACCACCTCACAGAGTTGTTGTACAGATAAAGTAGGGACAAAAGGCACATGCACAGAACTTTGAGTTTGTTGGGAGGGAAAGTGAGGTATGAATTGGACAAATGAATATAAATAATGAAAAATGAATTATTGTGGTGGCTGCACAGCTGTAAGTAGAGAGAAATTATATCAAGCTAAAATCCTTCTGCTCCTTCGCTAGGAACTTGCACAGGTCATTCTCAGAACTTAAGGAATGTTACTTCTTAGACTATAACTCCCAGAATCCACTTGTCAGCCTGGCGTTTGGTATTTCTTTTCCAAATTCTGATCACACCTTTTCAAGCCCACTCCCTCTGTTATCCCACTAATGCAAGATGACACAAACTTTAAGATTGTGTCCATGGCATTGAAGTCTACTTTGCTGGGACAGAAAGCAATTATACATTTAGATTCACAAAAGAAATCTCTTGCAAAGTAAAAGAACAGTTAATTATAGAAAAGGGAAGACAGGGTGTACTTGAGAAAGATCACATGATGTTTGCATTAGCTTATTCTTTCTTTTCTTGCCTGCTAGTCTGGTTTTCTTTCATCAAAAGCATACCTTAGTAATCCATCCATGAGGAAGAATATTAAATAATTGCTTTCTATTTATACAGTTATTTCAGCGAACTGGCTGTATTTGTCATGAGTTATGATTTAACATCTGTTTTGGTATGAGTGTGCCAAATATTTCTCAGGCAACAGGGGTAGAGCTGCTGATGAACTGCAGGGGAAATGTAGCTGAATCATCTCAGACAAAAGCAACGTTCCGGGAGAAATTTACATAGATTTCCACATTCAAGCAGTGCCCATGGCCATGCCTATTGGGGAAATTATGGGAGTCAAAATCCAAAAAACTAACTTTCCCAGGCTCTGCAAATTAGATCAAAAATTAACAGAGCGTTGAAAAGTTTGTGAACAGTATTGTCATTTTCATCTCATTGACAAATCTATAGTGTTGTACCATGTTCACTTGAAAGCTCTCTCTAGTTAATCCTGCATCACATTTTCATTGTTTTTTGCAGTGCAGAGGATATGGGCAGCTATAGGTACAGGATAATTGGGGGAAGAGAAGACATTTTCCAGCTCCATTTCATCCTTTGTTTACAGAGCATTAGTAGAGGAGGAGTTTGCATACTGGGGCACAGTGAATAGCAAAGGTGATGAAATAACTTAAGACATCACTCAAGAAGTGACCACATTAGCAAAAAATGCAGGAAATGCTATGGGTTTGGGGCAGACTGATTCATATTTTTTCCCATTAATTACACAATGCAATGGGAAATGCAAATCACCCCAGAGCGCCCAATCATTCAGAAGTTTTCCCCTTCTACCAGGGAGCTTTCTGCTTTTTGAAAAAACAAATCCTTTTGGAATGGTCATAGGTTTTTCAGGCTGTTTGGCCGTGTTCTGGAGGTTTTTCTTCCTAACGTTTCGCCAGTCTCTGTGGCCGGCATCTTCAGAGGACAGGAGGTAGAACTCTGTCTGTGTTCTTGTGTAGTGTGCAGGATAGTTGAGTATTTGTAGCTGTGGGATCAGCTTTTTTTGTCCTTTTCAGGAGATTGGGTGATTATGGTGATCAGAGTGTTTTTTGTTATGGGTGTATTGTTGTGATAAGGGGGGGAGATGGTCTGTCACTGTGATTGATGGAATGGTTCAGATGCGTGATCTAAAAGTATAATTATTTTCTATCTGAGCAAAGTAGAAAGGGAGGATGAGCTGTGCATATGCGCACACACATAAAAAGGTGCTTTGCCTGAGCATCTTCCCTCTTGTCTTTTGCCTCATGAGCCATGTTTGTGTGGACATGAACACATACACAAACAAGCAGCACCAGGATTCATTCACAGGGAGCAAAGCTTTTTCTCTGTGAGAAACCAAGAGAAAATATCCCTCTTTTCTCCTTACAGTAATATTTTTCTGTGTGATTCCTTTTCCCCTGGGATTTTCATAGGATCTCTTGGATGTTTTGTTTTGTGTTTATTTTTTCATAGAAGAAACACTTATAGATCTAGAGCTATTAGATTTCCTGTGCAAAAATGGCCTGTTTTCTGCATATGCTTCCTCAGCAAGAGCACTGAGCAGTGGCTGAGTGTACTGTTTCTTGCACAAACATACAAAAAAATGGAAAACAAACAAACAAAAAGGGGGAAAAAAACACCAAACCTTGTTTTGAGCTCTGTCTTTTAGTCACCAAAGAACTTCTAACAATGCACCTTTCCATCAGGAGCAGATCTTTTCTGAAAGTGCTATAAAGACCTTGGTCTTGGGTTCCCCCCCCCCTTTCATTTTTGTTGCTTTGTTTCTTGCATGTTCTTTTGTAAATTCAGTGCAGGTCAAATTTTTGCTTTTGTGGGAAGCTAAGAAATTTCACTGATGCAGAGAGAAGTCTTATCCAGAAAGAAAATCATGGAGAATGAGAGATTTCTACAGCCTTCTTGATCTCCCTACTTCCATGCATCCTTCTTAAAAGCAATGACAGTGGGGACTGATCATGAATCTAAGGGGAAGGCTTTGCACAATCTGGGAGTGACATAGGATAACTCTCTCTCTTTCATGTGCATCATTAGAAAAGATGGGTTGCCTTTGATGAAAAAAGCTCTGTCTCTGGATGACCACTCCTGTAGGCCACCTTTTTCCCAGTGAAGGGACCCAAGAAAGCTTACAATGTTAAAACAAGTAATACTAAAAACATAATAACTTACAGATTAAAAAGTAATTAAGGTATAATAACAATTAAAAACCCATTGAGTACAATAGGACTGTGATATCCGTGGGGGATCAGTTCCAACCCCCCCTCCGTGGATGTTGGAAACACGGAAATATTGAATGCTATACATTACATGGTCTCTGTCTCCCTCTAGTGGCCAGTTCTGGTAAATACACCCTGGAAATACATATAAATTGGTATTTTGGGGGAGGGGCAGTATTTTCAGTCAGCAGATAAGTGAATCAGTGGATACAGATCCCGTGGATACAGGGGCTCTACTGTAATTCAAAAATTTAAAACTTTAAAAGCAAACTTAGAAAAGCTCCCCCAAACATCCCAGCATCTAATGATTCAGTCATAGTTATTAAAATCCTGCCTGAAGAGGTGGGTCTACAACTGTTAGCAGAAGGGTAAAAGGAAGGGGCTAACCTAAGATCCCAAGAGAGAGCATTTCATAAGCTGGGGGCAGCCACAGAGAAGACCCCCTCTGTCCAAATAAAGGGACTTTTCCTATACTGGACTTTTTATACCATTTTAAGGCTTTGTTACACCTTTTTGACTAATAATGCACAGTATGCAAAGCGTTCCCAAAGCAAAAGGGGGCTACAGATCAAAAGGGATTAAAGGGCAGCATGCAGACAAGAAAACAATCACTGCCATTGCAGTGATGTCAGAACCTGTCAAGATTTCATACCGTGTTTCCCCGAAAATAAGACAGGGTCTTATATTAATTTTTGCTCCAAAAAACACATTAGGGCTTATTTTCAGGGGATGTTTTATTTTACAGTCATGTCATCTTCTTCTGGTTGCTGCACAATGGTGGAAGGTGGGATTTCACTTAACTGGGGCTTATTTTGGGGGTAGGGCTTATATTATGAGCATCCTGAAAAATCATACTAGAGCTTATTTTCAGGTTAGGTCTTATTTTCGGGGAAACAGGGTATGCTCCACTTTTCCCACTGCTTCATGTCCAGATTAGATGATCCAGTTGGCACGTCGTTAGAAGCCAAGGTCCCTGAGATGATAAAAGATTTCTAATTATCCTGGCACAAGCTCCCTTCACTCCACACTTCATAAACTAGTTAGCTCTTGTTTTGCAGTCAGGAGGTAAAGACAGGGTTCATTTCCAACTCTGATTGTAATTTGAAGGAATTGCATGCCCAGAGGGAAAACATTGCAGTAGCAGGAAATAAGCATTGTCCTTAATATGTTTAAGGGATTTTCCAAAATGGCATTTTCTGCTAAGGGGAAAAAAAAGATTTCCAGGTGACCCTTAGACCTAGTAATGTCAGTGCTGCTTCAGATTGAAAAACTATTCCTTTTAGACATCCATTCCTTAATGAATCATCACCAGAATCCCAAAGTTGATAATACAAAGAAGACACATGGTCTTCATGAATCCCACCAGTTAGTTATCATCTTGGATACTGTTTTAATCCTATGAGTGCCGCCCTGTGGCAAGTATGGGCTGTCATCCTGATAACTTGACTTCTTAAAAGAAGATGCTGTCTTCATTTTTCCCCCTTTGGGGGTTTTGTTTTGGCTTTCTTTTTCTTTTCTTTTTTTCGTCTTGCTTTTCTGGATGTTCTGTAAAAAGTAAGTGGAACTGGCTGGTCTTTGGAATATGGGTAATTCAAATGTCTAGCAGTTCTGGCATATGAGATTGATTGGAAAGTTCTTGCCCTGGTTATGCCCAGGTTTACATTTCACTATGAGAGTTAGTAATAAGGGTAGAGTTCTGAAATGATTCTGAAATGTGGTGTTCATCATGACAGCCTTGAAGAAGACTTACAGTCCAGAAAGAGGGGTAAGTGCTAAGCTAAGCTGACAGTGGACATTTTAAGTGAAGATGTATCTTAGTCACCAAGAAACACAACTGTGGTAGGTGGAACTGGAGGCTGTGGTAGACACAGCCAGTTACAAGAGTAAGCAGAACCAGACACAATGGTGGGCAGAGCCAGCTGCAAGTAATTCTGGTTTTGTCTCCATCCTACCTAATTAAAGTAGCAAGCACTTAAGTGCTGTTGGAAATAATAGCCACAGACAAGCAGGTCCATGAAGGGAAACTTACAAACTTCTGTCCCCGCATACAGGCGATTGTGCTGTTCCATGTGGCAGTTTTTCCTCTCTTAATTGCCCTTTGGAGACCAAAAGGCTTTGCACTGTGATACAGGCAGTTCACACCGGTACAATGAAAAATCCATTCCCCCAATAACCCACCCTTACCATCAGCTGTTGTGAGAATTACAGCTAAATTCAGGATGACAGAGAAGCCTAAATTTGGTGGCTGCCCATGAATATTCAGCCCATGAATATGAATGGCATGAGTGATGTGGGCGATTGCCACAGTGGCTAATTACATTTTTATCCCCCCCTGGTTTAAAAAAAGTGGATTCTTTCATCCTATAGAGTCCAGCTGCCCTGCATCGCTGGAAGTCAGTCATAAAAGGTTGGCCGCATACCTTAGTTGCCAAGTCTGAGGAGAAAGATTTGCTCTGAGGTTGTACCAGTGGAGAGTGAGAGCAGGAGCATAGCAGACTAGAGCCACCATTTCTTTAAAAAACAGCAAAGAGTTTTGAGGTACCTTAAAGAACAAGCTTTATTTGGCATAAATGTCTGTAGACTGCAGGCCATTTCATTAGAGGCAGTAGGTAAGGTAGGCAGTAGGCCCTGAATGTTGATGTCAAATAAAACAGGTTTGTCTTTAAGGGTGGCACAAAACTCTCTGTTGTTGTTCCTGCCACAGACTAACACGGCTAATCCAGCCTGATTTTTTCCCCTTCCCTTCAAAGTAGCCTTCAAACAAAACAATGTCTTTGTCACATCCCTATTGATTCGACTTCCAGTAGATGTTGCTGCACCTCCATCAAAGATCAGCCCCTGTTTTCCACACCACCGCTGGCTCTTGGTGAGTGCTGAAAGATAAAGCGACTACTGCCGACAGTCATGCATGTTAAGTCTCAGACTTGTTCACAGCAGTTGATGCTGCCAAAATAGCTTCTGAATGTCAGTTGGATGAATACATTTCTCAGTTGCATGAAAGCCTCTAGTGGTAAGGAAGGGCATTCTTCAATTAAGTTGAAACTTCAGGACCAGAGATTAGAAGTGCTACTTCTTTCAGACCAGAGCTTCTAGAATCTCCCAGCTAACAACATGGCCTTCCTCTTTTCCTACTGTCCCCACTTCTCCCAGCAATATTGTTTTTTCCAGTCAGTTCTGCCTTTTCACTATAGGTGTTTGGTAGAATACTAGTTTTTGCTGTAGTGAGAGTTCAGGCTTGACCTGATTAAGCAGCCATTTTTCTGCCTTTCTGGCTGTCTCTGGTATCTCTAAGGCTCTCCTCCAACGTTATATATCAAATGAGTTGTTTTTTCTCCGTATCTTTCGTTGCTGTCCTTCTTTCACACAGTATGGGTGATTTTGACCTTGGTTTCTAGTAACAATATTTTGCTAACTCCCAGCTCTCCATTTTTTTATTTCAAAAAGGTTGAGAATGGCTGGTCTACCGGATACCCTCTTGTGCTCACTACCATTCACACTTGTTGAAAAACAGCCCTGACAATTGCTTTGTGTTTGCTTTTGAGTGAGAAGTGATTAACTGATGAAAAAAAATTGTGAATGGTAATGAGCACAAAAGGGTATCCTATAGACCATCTTGACTGCTGCCATTGGTGTGGTCAACATTTAGGCTGCCCTTTGCTACATAAAGCTTGGCATCCGTTCTTCTGCTGGCAACACAGGCCCAATATTGTGCAGCAATATCAGGCATTTCCTGGTGTTTTGAATCATGGATACAGAAGCACCATATCCCACATTCATAAACTGGAGGATTTTTTAAATAAAAGAATTGGATATACTTTTACTTCACAGAAAACTGCACTTATTTCCAGCAGTGGAGTATGCAGTTGAAGATGATGTAATAGTGTTATTGTAAACATGATGTCTGGCGTGCGCTCTCTCTCTCTCTCTCTCTCCCTGTTTCTCTGTTTGCTGATACCTGGAGGTGGTTAATACAGTCCAGACAAATTCACTTGGCTACCAGATTTAATACCCAACCTAAAGATGTCAAATAATTTTATTTGACAGTAGCCTTTTGACATCTCCCAAGATTCACTGTTGAGGAGAAAGACACCTTACCTTGAGAATGCACTCATTTGCAAGCCTTATGAAGCACTTCAGAGTAATAAAGAATGCACAAAACAATACACACATTTAAAAATGTGAATAGCTAAAACACATATAAATGTGGGGAAAAAGATCCAGAACCCTCCACTAATCCATGGGGATAGGCATGAGGGAGCAGTTGAGTACAGATCCAGGTGGTCACGGGCTAATATGTTACCCAAGAGAGCTGCTTCAGGCTGTACCTTGTACCCACCTTCAAAAAACCAAGAGTGGCTAAAAGTTCACCTACAGTTTGTAAAACAACCTTTTGTGCTTGGCTCTGTATTGGGCAAAAGATGGAAAGGGGGGAAACGGTGGCTTGTTTTAAAGGGGAATTGTGTAATGTGCCATTATTTCCAAAATAAATGAGATATTTAAGGATTAGTTTTACCATTTCTTCTCCCCTCCTGTGAGTTACCATAGCCACACTAACTCCTAGTCTGTCACTTTATTCGCTACACTACCCCACAAAAGGAGAACTACCACTTACATTTTCTGAGCTGAAGAAATAGGAGACCTGGGGAACAGGGACATCCCAGAGCAACAAAAATGAACAGGGCTGCATGCCCCACCCCTGCCGTAGAGCCAAAAATGTTTTGGAACTAGCAGTGTCTCTGCTGTGAGACTTGTTGTATAATCCTGCAACATATGAGCACAGCTACACTTCCATCAGTGTCTAGTGCTTTCCCACAATGGTGCTAAAGTACAAGAACAGCTTCTCTAGAAAGCTGTTGAGCATTAAAAATTGACAGGGCAGGCATTACCCAAGTTTTTTCATATGCACTTTATATGTCTGCTTGTTCAGCTCACAGAGTTGTTCATAGAACTCGGCAAAGAAGCTCACACAATGTATGAGCCAAACCTTATTTCAGGAAACAAGTCCTCTGAATCACAGTCTGCAGGCAGTAAGAAACCCAAAGAAGATCAGCCTTCAAAGTGGTGTGCAGTGAAGTAAAAGCATAGCGCTTCACAGCCAGGCCTTCTCAGCAGGAGGGAAGGCTCCTAAAGACTAATCAAAGCCAGGGGACAAAGGAAAAGAAAACATTTACAAACAGAAAGGAGAGAATAAACCCCACCGTGAACCCAGATAAGATCTATGTTTGTTACCCCTCAAGCATTTATTCCTATCTCCTTGAAAGTTTAGCTTCTTTGATTCCTGCAAATGAACAAAACAGAAATACAGAATTATAGGACTGGCCCTGTCATGAGGCAGAATAAAGCAGACACCTCATATGGCAGAGGCTGGGGGCTGGCAGTGGAGATGCGACACTGGAGGGGAAAACTCACCAAGCTATCCTTATGAGTAGCAGTGGAGATGCAGCACTGGAGAGGGATACCACCAAGCCGCCCTTCAGAAGCACTACAGCCCAGTGTTCCATGAGCTGCTGAATAACTCTGTGGTTTAGCTAAAGGTTAGGAGTTCAGTTCCCTACCGTGCCTCCTTGTCAGGGGCTGGACTCATATGATCTCATTCTGCTCTGCAGTTCTAAGACTGTTATTATATTCAGTAGCAACTGGTGATTCTAGTTTCCCAAGTGCTGTGCATCACTCCAGGTTTTCCCCTGCAGCTCCCATGAGCTGTCCAAGGTCCTGAACAGGGTTTATAGGTTTTTGTTCAAAGGGAACAAGAGAAAAGACAGTTTCCTGCTATGGGGGATGTGAATCATGGTCCTGGGCTAAGTAAATTCCTCGTTTCGGTAAGCACTTGCTTTATTATTAGAATCGCTTGCTTAAGCTATTGTGTGTTTGTATAGATTTGTTTTTTAATGTCCTCCAATCTCTTCAGGTCGATAACTTATTTAACTCAGCTCCTTCAGTATACATATCACATCTCTTTTAAAGCTTTCCCTTATTTAACTATCCCCATTATTACTAGGCTTGCCAGGACTGAGAAGCCAAATTAAGTCTTGGGGGATTGCAGTGCTTCCCTGGGTCCACACATTGGGAGACAGGTCTCAGAACAAGCAGTAATGGAGGGGGGGGGGAAACCCCTTTGGCTTTGTATGTGAAGTGACTTAAAAGCTAAAACACCCATCTCCAGTCTTCATAAAAACATAAGAAGAGCCCTGCTGGATCAGGCCAAGGGCCCATCTAGTCCAGCTTCCTGTATCTCACAGTGGCCCCACCAGATGCCTCTGGGAGCACACGAGACAACTAGATGCCTGTCCCCTGATACCACTCCCCTGCATCTGGCATTTTGTGGTACCTTCCTTTTAAGCCTACAGATTGTACATCCCCATCATGGCTTCTAACCTGCGATGGACTTCTTCTCCAGGAATCTGTCCAGTCCCCTTTTAAAGGCATCTAGGTCAGATGCCATCACTACATCCTGTGGCAAGGAGTTCCACAGACTAACAACATGCTGAGTCAAGAAATATTTTCTTTTGTCTGTTCTCACTCTCCCAACACTCCATTTGAGTGGATGTCCCCTGGTTCTAGTATTGCATGAGAGGGGAAAGAGCTTTCCTCTATCCACTTTATCCATCCCCTGCATAATTTTATACATCTCAATCATGTCCCCCCTATGGCACCTTTTCACCTAGACTAAAGAGCCCCAAACGCTATAGCCTTTCCTCATAAAGGAGGTGCCCCAGCCCACTCATCATTTTAGTTGCTCTCTTCTGCACCTTTTCCAGTTCCACTATGTCTCCTTTGAGGTGTGGTGACCAGAACTGTACGCAATACTCCAAGTGCGGCCTTACCAGCATTTTGTACAATGGCATTAGAATGTTGGCTGTTTTATTTTCAATCCCCTTTTTATGATACCTAGCAGGGAATTGGCCTTCTTCATTACCGCCGCACACTGGGTTGTCACTTTTATCGAGCTGTCCACCAGCACACCAAGATCTCTTTCCTGATCCATCACAGATAGCTCAGAACCCATTAGCTGATAAATAAAAATTTTATTTTTTTTATTTTTTTATTTTTTTTTTGCCCTAATGTGCATTACTTTACATTTTCTTATATTGAAATGCATTTGCCATTTTGCCACCCATTCTCCCAGTTTGGAGAGATCCCTCTGGAGCTCTTCACAATCCCTTCTGGTCTTCACCACCTGGAAAAGTTGCGTGTCATCTGCAAACTTGGCCACCTCACTGCTTATCCCTGTCTCCAGATCATTTATGAACAGGTTGAAAACCACCGGTCCCAGGACAGATCCCTGGGGCACACCGCTTTTCACCTCTCTCCATTGTGAAAATTGCCCATTGACACCTACTCTCTGTTTCCTAGTTCTCAACCAGTTCTCAGTACATAAGAGGACCTGCCCTCTTATCCCCTGACTGTGGAGTTTTCTGAGCAGCCTTTGGTGAGGGACCGTGTCAAATGCCTTCTGAAAATCCAGATAGACAATATCCACTGGTTCACCCGCATCCACATGCCTGTTGACCTTTTCAAAGAATTCTAAAAGGTTTGTGAGGCAAGACTTACTCTTACAGACTTACCCATACAGACTTACCCTTACAGAAGCCATGCTGATTTTCCCTCAGCAAGGCTTGTTCTTCTATGTGCTTTAAGATTTTAATTTGGATGAGGCTTTCCACCATCTTCCCTGAAACAGACGGTAGGCTAACCATCCTGTAGTTTCCCGGGTCCCCCCTCCTTCCATTTTTAAAGATTGGCGAGACATGTGCTATCCTCCAGAGCTCTGGCACTGTGCCCGTTTTAAGGGACAAGTTGTATATTTTAGTTAACAGTTCAGCAATTTCATTTCTCAGTTCCTTAATAACCCTTGGGTGGATGCTATCTGGGTTCAATGACTTATTGATTTTTAATTTATCGATTAGGTCTAAAACATCCTCTCTTTTAACCTGTATCTGATTTAATTCATTAGTCAGGAGGGGTCATTTGGGCAGTGGAAATGTGCCCAAAGTCTTATGTCATGAAGACAGATGCAAAGAACTCATTTAATTTATCTGTTATCTCCAAGTCCCCCTTTACCTCCCCTTTACCTCCCTCACCATCCAGCAGGCCAACTCTGGCAGGTTTACTGCTTCTAACATATTTAAAGAAGCTTTTATTATTCCCCTTTATATTTCTGGCCATACGTTCCTCAAAGTCCTTCTTTGCCTTCCGTGTCATCTTCTTACATTTCTTTTGCCAGAGTTTTACTGAAATTCTGTGTGCCATACTTGGGCAATGTTGCCACACCAAAAAGCCAGGGTGAAGGGATGGGATGATGGAAAGAGACAATGCATGCATTGGGCTCACTTGTCATGTGGAGTGTGACTCAGGAGTGCCAGCATCACAAGTGGGGAGCTTTCGTCTTGCACCAAGTGAGGATGTAGTAGCATGGAGTCTGGGAGGTGGGTGGAACTCCCCACACGCTGGTGGTGAATCTTCCAGAAGACCTGGTACCAATGCAGGGCCTAGAAAACTCCACACGTTTCATCTGCTGTTTGTAAGGACGCAGGGGATATGAGCTCCAGTGGAAGGGTAGCTGCCTCTGTCCATCCATCTAAAAGATGATTTTTTCCAGATTCTGGGTTGCCATATAACCTGGCTCTAGGTAGATTCTGGGCCTATTTAATCTTGATTTTCTTTCCACCATCACCTGGCCCAGCAGCAGATCTCGCCCTTTTCCAACCCTTTTTTTGTCTTCCTCTCAGACATCACCAGGATCCATTCCTGTGGCATTACAAGGATCTACCTTCCAGTGTCTGGTTTGAGGCTCTGATACTCAGAGAAATGTAATATTGCTGACTTGACAAACCTGCTTATTACCTAGACTTAACTCAGCATCCTTGCTCTTGGAGAAGCCCCGATGCTTGTTTGTCTTGAGTTTGAGCCAGCAGTGATGTTGCCCTTTTACGCTCCTATGAAGATGCGTCTGGCTTGTTTACCTTGAAAACGCTCTCTGAATATGAGTAAACGTGCAAATATTTCAAAAGCAAACTGAAATGTCATTCTGCCCCAGTCTGTTGGACCAACAAAAGCTTCAACTACAAACATAGCAGGTAAGGCCAAAGCTTGGGGAGAAGTTACTCTTTTTTTCTTTCTTTTTTTTGGACTATAGTTTCCAGTATCTCCCATCCAGCCTTGACCTTCCGGATATTGTTAGATTGGAATTCCCGTGATGCTTCACCACTGACTTTGTTGTAGGCCAATCATATCTGGAAAGATATACTTGTTGTCATCCCTGCTCAGTGGTCTGTGTCTCTTAGTTTTGTACATTTCAGTTTAGGCAACCCCACCCCCAAGGAGATTAGAGTTATATTTGGATTTTTCTTCTCCTCTGTATCCCCACAGCACTGTGAGATGGCGTGCCTGGCAGACAGCCATTTACCCAAGGCTACTCTTTGTTAGATACTTTCTCTAAGAGCCAGGGACAGGCAGGTCATCCAGTAACAGACACAGCCATTTGTGGCCATGTTTTCTGACATCCATGATTGCCTTCAACACTATAATAATAATCATCATCGTGTGTCGTCAAGTCAGTTCTGCCTTATGATGACTCTTTTCAGAGTTTCCCAGGTGGAGAATACACAGAAATTGTTTACCCTTCCCTTCTTCTGTGGGTGCCCTGGAACTGTGCAGCTTGCCCAAGGCCACACAGACTGGCTCTACTCACAGGAGACACAGTGGGGAATTGAACTCCCAGCATCTGGCTCCACAGCCAGATACCCAAAACCACTGAGCTATCCAGCCAGCCTTTAACACTATATCAATGTTAATTTATGCTCCTACACACATACTCCTGCCATAGTTCTCCCTCTTCATTCTGGTTGGTCAGAAGTACACTTCCGATTGGGTTGTGGCACTTGATACATTGGCTTAGTGTAAACCATGTTTGTTTCACGGGGCTGAATTCTGGTTCACACAAGGACAAGCCAAAAATAGCAGGAAGCTCACTCTATATACAGATAGAAAATTTCTCTGCCTCATAACAACGGGATGCTGGCCTTAAGCTTTTAAGAATTACGTTAATGCCTCCAATATTTTAGTTTAGTTTAGTTTAGTTTAGTTTAGTTTGGAAAATAACCTTGAAAATTCAAAAATCTGAACGTTGCAGGAGGCAAAACTGACCAAATTTCCCATTCTCATCTCTAATGGTGGTTCATGATGATAGCAGGTGGTATTTTGGTTTAGTATTGCTTGAGCAAACAGGTACAATGAGAAGCAGAGAGCAGCATATTGATTTTAAATTCATTCTCTCACCTTCCCGGTGGAAAAGCCAAGATTGTGTATGATTAAGTGTTCTCCCTTGTCAGATGGTAGAACCATTTGAGGGGACTAATCTATCTCCCTGGCTTTCTCTCTGTGGCCATATTGGAATACTGCACTGTCTACCTTTCTATGTCACAGGGTCTCAGGGGAAATAAATGCTAGCATCAATCAATTTTATATTAAATGATAAATTCTGTAATTTCCCTGTTGTTCTCATGGAAATAAGAGGCAGATGGTTGTAGGTGTTGTTGTTTCGTAGAGTTTTCAGGAGAGATCCATTATTGCCCTGATAGTACGTTCCTCATCAATCATTGTTTCAACATGCTTTGCATTTTTTTTCATGGACAGGAAATGAGGAGTCACAATGAGGAATTAAAGGCCAACCGTGTGCTTCCAAGTAGGGTTTCCAGCTGAAGTTCTGGTGAATTGCTATGCTGCCTCCCATCACTGAGTATGGAGAAATATGTCATTGGAGGAAGAGCAACATGGCCTTTCTGTTTGTGAGATGGCTTTATAACTTGGGCAACCATCTCTACCTATTCCCAGACGGCTCATCATCATCAGCTGAGTGCAAAGGAAGAGAGAGAGAGACTGGGTGGGGAGAGAAAGAATGAGAGCCTCTATTTGTTTCACATTAAGTTTTCCCCAAAATGTCAACTAACGGAAAGGGGCCATTTTGATGAGGGTAACAAGATGGACAGACCTTTTTTTTAATTATCCCTTCGATGACTTAAAAAAAAATCATTCAAAAAGAATGGAGATCCAATCACAGATTTCCATCATGTGATCCTTTGATTAGTCCTCGTTTTTTTCTTCAAATAACAAAACAGTGGAAAACTAATTACATCTCAACAGAGTACACTCATAAGCGTAGCCAGAATTAGTTATCTTCTGATAACTGATCTCTTGATATGATGAGTTCTATTCTCTCAATATCCATAGACAATTCTGAGTCACTCTGCTTAAGTTTCATCCTTCTGTTTCAGTCTTCTCGCTTGCTGTCATATGGCATCTGGAAGAAAGGAAGCATGACCTCTTTCAGACACAGGACTCAACATATGGGTAGTGTCTTCCATGTCACTGGATGAAACAGAACCCCTGAAGTAAAACCAAAAAACAAGTTTAAGATATTTATTCAAGACACCTGAAACTCTCACCTGGTCCACATGCTAAAGAGCTTGGTCGGGGTTGAATGTCAAGAGCAGGAAGACAGACATCTAGCTCTCCTTCCTAGTGGAGCTTGGGAAAGCCTTTTTTTTATTATTATTATTATTATTATTAATGGTATAAGTCCCAGAATCCCACAATCAGCACACTCACTAGCTGTGCTCAATAGGGGATTCTGGGAGTTGTAGTTTAAAAAAAATCCAGAAGGTGTGTCCAGGACTGAAAGATTTTAAAAAACAGAAGTATGGGTGCAGGAATAAATTATGAACAAAACCTTGTCTGAACCAATGTCAGAAGCCCTATCCAATCATTAACAAAATGTGTGGAACGTACACACATTGAAGAGAGTCTGTTAGTTTCAGCCCCCTTTGTCATCACATTGAAGACAAAAACATGACAGTCTTTAGAGAGGGGAGCTGATCTACCTAGGTCAGCGGTTCCCAAACTTCAGTACACAGATGTTCTTGGACAAAAACTTCCACACTCCTTGTCAGCTAGATGGTATTTGGCCCTCTACAGCCCAAGGAGATGATAGAGAAGACAAAGAATTATTGTTCTCTGTCTCCTCTCTCATTGAAAGCACCCCAAAATTCCTCATCTCTTGTAGGGGAAGGAGAATAATATTGTGATTCCTTTATTCTTGCAAGTGAGGGTAAAACAAGCCTAATTATCGATACCTAATCATCCATTAGTACCTATCCTATTTTCCCTTCCAGGTGGTCAAGTTCAAGTGCCTGTTCCTCCTTCCTTTATACTCTCAACAACCCTGTAAAGCAGGTTGGGCTGGGAGAGAGAGAGATGCTCAAGGCCACTCACTGAATCCCATCTAGTTAACAAGGTTAATTATATAGAAGCTCCCTTATATCTAGACATCAGAATATACCACCTTTAAGTATACAGTATGCTTTAAGTCTCAGCCCTTAAACACTGTCTTGAAGATTTCGTTCACAATCTTTAATAAGCACCAATTTCACCATTATGTCATTTTTTTCCCCTGTGTGTAATGCTACTTAACATACATTTTAATGGAGATTGGGGAAAAGGATTCTCTGAGGATCTATGGTTGCTAGGAAACTGTTGCATCACTTGTGCAAATCTTCCATGCTGCACATATTATCCTGCATCAGATTCTGTTGTCTAGCAGCTTTAGGAAGCAGCGATTAAGGGAAGAGACTTCCCTTGCTCATTTTTCAAGGGAGATGGTTGATAAGTCTAATGGTATCAGTCATTTACAGTAGAACACCCTGAATATCATCATGAGTCAGTGTCAATGTCACCGCCTTCTGTAATCCCAGATCAGCACTATCCCACTGATTGGACCAGTTCCTTCAGAGATGCAAAGGGATAAGAAACAAGGAAAGGAAAAGTATATTTGGATTGGAAGGAAGGTATTGGGCAAACAGCTGGGGTTGGTTTGAGGATTGGAAAATCGGAGATGTGAAACTGAAGTCTCTTTTAGTGTGTTTAACGCTCAAGTATCAAGATGAGACATTTGGATCCACCAGGGCAGGTTTTGCCACAAAACTAGACTTATGCAGAACTAGACCTATAATTTAGGTATTCCAGGGTATTGTCTAGTTTTAAACAGTGTTGGCAAGTTTCAGCCACTTGCCATGTCCAGGTATGACCAAAACTGGGACTAACCCCCTCCCCAAAACAATTCTATTGTTTCTTGTAATTATGGTACATTTTTGTCCCAGCAAATATAATACATTGGGATATGAAAATGTCCCATGTATTTGTTAGGGAAGTGGACATGACATGATTTGGTTGTTCAGTCATTCTGAAATCCAGAATCATCAAGGCAGTTGCTGGGGAAATGCTGGCCTCACCCCCTCTGTACACAGACAAGAACTCAGATTTTCCACAAAAAAAAATCTAGCTCATTTGTAGAGCCTATGTGCAAGGTAGAACCTCACCTCTTTACTCATGTTGCTGCTCAACCGAGAAAAGCAACGAGGGAAGAGGAGGGCTAGCTATGTTAGTGACTCCAGTTTTAAGGATGATTAAATTGGGCCCATTTACCTTGCCTTGCATTAGGTAAGGGAAGCTGTTTGGTGCTACACCACATACACAGTTCAGAGCATTACTCAGAACATGGTGTTTGTGGTTACTTTATTGGCCCAAAATTCCCAGAATTCTCCAGCCAATATTTATGGACCACAAGACCACATTGGCTGGGGAGATTCTGACAGTTGTTGTCCAATGTTTCCCAGCTCTGGAAACATTCTAGATTCAGTATCTGGGACCTGTGGATAGAGACGGGAAAGACTCCAAGGTCTTTGACAGTAATTATGTTGACAAAACAAAGCTAAACAGTTCTGTATATCTAAAGTGATTCTTACACAGACGTTCTGGGATATATTGCTGGAGTTTTGTTTACAACCTTGCATGCTGTCTGTAGTTTGAGTGACTGGGAGGAAGTTTTCTGGGCTGCGGTGATTGCCTATCTGTCCAACACTAATTGATTGTTCCTTCCAGCTTCTGAATTCAAAGAAAGCCCTGTTGGTGGGAGGTTTTTTTTTGGGGGGGGGGGGTTGCTGTTGATCTGTTTGGTTGGTTGCTAGTATGTGTGCAGTAAAGTAAGCAGTATATATGAGTCTGTAAATTCATGCAACTATAAGTAAAGAAATGTTTAAAAATTATTTTTCCTACAAATTTTCCAGAGTGAGTTACTGAGACTTCAAGTGCCAATTAATGAGAAAGGGCTGGATTCTGGGGAACCTGTGTAGCTATTTTCCCCTGTGGAGCTCTATACTTCTGCTGTGTACTAAAAAGAAATTTTTACCAGAAATCTAAAAGTCTGCACATATATGTCACTGCACCTATTTCTAGTGTTGTCTGCTTCAGCATATTTGCAAAAATAAAAGGAAGGAAGGAAGGAAGAGGGCAAACTATTGTATCACTTTAAAAACTAACAGACTTATTTCTGTGTGAGCTTTCCTAGATGAAAGCTCCACATGAAAGCTTTTGAAGTAGATTTTGGTCCACCAAAGCTCATAGTGAAATAAATCTGTTAGTCTGTAAAAGCCCACAATATTTTGCCTTTTCTCTTCCCTTCTCTTCATTTTGGGAATGTGTACTTTTTCGACCCCGACCTATAGCACAATATGACTGACTATGTTGGGAATCTTGCCTGAGCTTATTTCTAATTCCGTCCTTAAGTGTTATTATTGATCCAGATACTACTTTCATTTTTCCCGGAGTTCAGAGTCTCATAGATAAAGCAGGCCAAATTCTCACTTAGATGGGTATTAAGTATATTCCAATTTGACTTATGCACATAACTCAATTTCCCCCCTTTGTAATTAAGCCTATTGAATCAGAATCTCCTGAGACTCAGCAATGGGTTGGGATTATGACAGCTATAGCAAACAACACAAGAATATAATCAAAGGAAGTTTGCTATTTCTGCCATACATCAGCCTCCAACTAACCTTGGGAGCAAATGAAACTAAGACCTCCCAGTATGGCAGCTTGATACCTCATAGTTTAATTAATCTTCAAAGCAACACCTTGGTATTATTAGAAAAGAGCATCTTATAAGCATCTTATACAGTTGTTTTATCTGCATTAACAAATTCAATATTGGTCAGCCTTGCTCTTCAGGGATCCACCATAATCAGTAAGGAAACAAATGTTGCATGCTTGCCATAGGACTTAAATGGAAGGTTTGCAAAATCAACCACTAAAAAGCTTTTGCAGCAAAAGCAGGGAGGCAGATATGGATGTTCACTCTAACGTGGTGTGTTTTTTTTTAAAGGATTTAACCCACTTGCACCTCCCAGAACTTAACAAAGTTTGTGGTTGGAAATCCATATGTTTCTGGACTTGTACTGTGTTTGACATCCTTGCGTTGATTTGAAACATGTGCTAAAAAGAAAAACATTATAAATGCACCCAAACATTTGTCAATGGAGAGCATGTGTCCAAAAATGTGTTTGAAAAATGGGCACAAACATGTGTATGCTTGAAAAACGTGCACAATTATACACAAACTTGCGTGGGTGGAGAAAAATCCTTATGTAGCACTGCGACAGAACAAACTTGCCATTTTTGTAACAGATGCATACTAAGCTGACATTTTCATTGAGGCATCGACCACATGGTGTGGAAAAAGACAGGTGTAGACATTTTTATTCCTCACTCCTAATATTAGAACTCAGGTCATTTTCCAAAGGTAAATAGTGGAATATCCAGGGTTGATAAAAGGAAGCATTTATTCAGAGGTAGCACAATTAAATTGTAGAAGTTGCTGCCTCAAACTGTGGAGACTGTGTGTCAGTTTGGACAATATTAAAAGGGGACTGGGCAAATTTATGCAGGATGGGATTATCAGGAGCTCATGACATCTCCATATTGTCTCTAGTACCAGAGGAAGCATGCCTATGTGTATCTCGGTTGCTAGGCAATGTGAGATGGGGGATGCAGTTGTATCCCACCCCACCTTATGGCCTTCTCTTGGATAACTGGTTGACTTTCTGAACACAATGTTGGACCACCTTGGGTTCTTCCGAAGGAGAATGGTGGGGTAAAAATATTTTAAATAAATAAAAATAAAATAAATAATAAATAACATGTTCTGCAAATGATAGGAGAGATGGCAACATTACCCTTTTCACTTTTTTTAAAAAAATTAAAGAACTCTGGAGTTTTATCTGACTCTATGACTTTTGAACATTCCCCACACATTTTCATTTCCCAGTAAAAAAAGGGTGTACAGAGTTCAGCTAACACAGGACACAACTCCCATATTTCAATTCCTGGTTTTTCTTTGCCTTAGATGCCTATCGTTTGCTTAATTGTTCAGCTGCATCTTACGCAGTTGAAAAGCCGGCCCTTTTGTTCATGTCCTCAGCTTCCAAGAATGGTTTGTGCTTCTTTTCAAAAGGTCTCAGATCCTAAGAATGTATTCATAACTCATGAAGCACTTATGACAGCAATGTACACTTCACCGGTATCCATTACTTTCACTCTGTATCCATTATATGCTTGCTACCAGGCATATAATGTTTGGGAGCCCTTTTACTAGATGGAAGTTGTCCCTTTCATTGAAAAAAAAATGTAAATGTCTGCATATTTTTCATATCTCATGCACACTTCACAATAGCATGCTTGAGTTGTTTCTCTATGTGCGCTTTTCAAATGGGAATATTTTAGCCGGCATCTACCCATTAATGTACGGATATATCCAGCTCCTATCTAACCAGAGCAGGGTAGAAGAATAAAAGTCTGCATAAAAAGTCTATAACAGTGGATTTCCCCAAACATCCATCCTTATAACTAGATTCAGAAAGAAAGAAAGAAAACCTATTTTTGATTAACTTTCTGGCTGGTTTGTACTTCGATTTAGAATACGATTTATCCAACCCCTGGCATCACAAAACCACCCAAAGATGATGGAGTCCCGGGTGAGGATGACTCACCTGCATGCCCTTCTAAAATAAGTTTAGGCTCGCCTGGGCCAGCTGTGTCAGTGCAACCCAGTAAAAGCACCCAAGATATAGTGGTAACCTTTTACAGGGTTGCAGACACGTTGCACGGCCAGCCTGGTATAGCCACAAATACCAAAGTATGGATGCTATCACGACTCATTTGCACTTATTTATTTTAAATGTTTATTTTCTGTCTTTCTGTAAACCATAGTCTCTGAAGCTTGTGGATGGAATTTAAGAATGTGTGTGTGTGTCTGTGTGTCTGTGTGTGTGTGTGTGTGTGCGTGTGTGCATATGTATATACACATAATAAAAAAATCACATGCATAGTGACTATATAATGTATACAACAAAACCACACAACTCAATGCCTTTTCCAGGGAATCTTGAACAGAAAATATGCCATTTTGTGGAGGAATTCTAATAATTCTGCTAAGATTAGTGTTCCTTCCATACACAGAGAAATAGACCTCACAACAGTCAAAAAATCTTGTGAGATTTCCCTCGAGATTTCTTGTGGGGGGGGGGGGACCAAACAAATTCACTGTAAGGAGAAAAGAGAGATTTACTCCCTTTGATTTCTCACCAAGACTGCAAGATTTACATTCCAGTGACAAATTATCATTTGTCCAAGGGCTCATAATCTCTCAGCATCAGGGCTGAATGATTATTAGAATTCAGGTCTGTATCATGTATACAACAAAACCACATTGTCCCACACTATAGCCATGACATGAAAGCAGCTTTCAGGATTTCAGGTGTGCACACTATCAACATGACAGAGTCACCTGCAAGACATTTTCCTGCCTGAGGTGGAACAGCAGATGGCACCACCCTGCCCTAATCAAAATCAGGATGAGCAGCTTCAAAAGTTGGCTAGCTTCTTGAGTGCTCATAGCCCATAAGCGTCAACTTCCCTAGCCGAAGCAGTAGAATACAGTAATAACAAAGGAAAGAACCAAAAGCTGGCTTCTGTTTTACAGCACCCAAAATCTTCTGCCCTCAGGCACCGCCTCACTCTGGCTGGCCCTCCATCAGGAATGCGAGCCTTGCTAGCAACAGCTAGAGCTGCTGAATCATTGACAAATCCAACCTCAACCACTCTGTCCTGCTTGCCTTGACAACTAGTCTACTGAACTGCAATTGGACGAAACCCCAGGCTAAAAATAGCATCACATGGGGAAAAGAATGACAAGCACAAGCTGGTAGATAATATGCACTGCATGTTCCTTCAGGTTTTTTTGGGGTGGAGGTGGGAAGGACCTGGTGGAGGAAGGAGGGAAGGACTGTAGAGGAATGGAAAATGTGACACACACATCATATGCCGGCTTAATAAGTGCAGCTCACTTGTGAGAAAACAATTCTCTCGAGTCTGATTTGCCTGCTCTTCGGCACATTCCTCCAACTCCATATTTTATGTGGGAGTTCTAAACCGACTCTTTTAAACTTGTTGGAAAGAGAGACCATGGGGAATGAAGGATAATGCGCAGCACATTGTGAATAGGGGCGGGGCAGGGAAGAAAGAGGTTTTTTCTCTGACCTTCCTGCTATTCAAATATCATCCCAGTTCAGCCCAGACTTCAAGTCTGAATTTTTTTCGTGTTGCAGAGAGAGGGAAGAGAGTGTGTCGGACACACGATTCCTTCCGGGCGAGACATAGCTTCATTGCTTTCAAAAGATCAAAAACAAACAGGAAAAGCAAAAGCGAAAGAAAGAAATTTCAGGTGAAGCCCTTTCTGTCTTTTAAAGGCAAGAGATAAGAGTAATCCTCTTATTGGCCTCAATTCCTTTTATCCAATATTTGGATGGGACATGTGTGACAGAAACCTTAAGAGGTGCTAAGAACACAAGGACAGTTTTGCTGCATTAAGGCAAGACACCTCTGGCTACTCTGGATCTAATAACTACTTTTATGAATGTCGTCCAGCCTGTTTTTCATTTATTTTATAACAAAACATCCAATTTCCCTCACATCGCAAAGCCTCGTACAACTCTTCTGTTCTTATTAGATTTTGGAAATTTTACTGGGATTCCCTAAATCTGACTGTGGGAATTTAGGAGTTGTACTCCAAGAGCTGGTCCCAATTGTTATTGTTGTCTGCCATCAAGTACCTTCCAACTTATGGCAACCCTAGCAGGGTCTTTGAAGTATATGAGATGTTCAAGGAGTGGTTCACCATTGTCATGTCTCAATGAGTTTTCATAGCTGAGCAAGGATTTGAACCCAGGTCTCCCAAATTCTGATCCATCACTCTATTCATTAAACCACACTGGCTTCAAATTAGAGTAGACTCACTGACTCAATGTTGAAACTGAGTCTGTCCTACTTTGGGCATATCATGAGAAGGCAGGATTCTCTGGAAAAGACAAGAGGAAGACCAAAAACAAAATGACTCCCTAAAGGAAGCCACAAGCTTGAGTTTGCAAGATCTGAGCAGGTCTGTTCAGGACAGGACATGTTGGAGATTGCTCATTCATAGGGCTGCCATAAGTCAACAACATTGACTCAATGGGATTTACATAGATGTTGACTAACAAAAGTCCCTTTGATTCAATAGACTTATTACATGTGTTGTTCATAATTGACTTAACCCTTTGACTACAACTCCCAGCGTGCCCCAGTCACCATGGCCACACTGAATGGAGGGTTCTGAAAGATGAAATTCTAAACAGTTTTTCCAAGATTTGGAATAGCTGGATGAGTGACATTTCCTCTCGTCCACTTGCTATTCCTCTTTTCTTAAAGGAGGGGACAAAGTGACAGCCAAGCCAGCTCCTTTCAAAAAGAGAAAGAGAGAAATTGAATTTTTATCCATTGGTAGCTGAAACTTTAAGTGCAGCTACTGGATGGAGGTGCAGCCCAAATTGCTCTCTTGGGATCTTCTACATAGTAATTATTTTAATTACATGCCACCAAGTCAATTCTAACTTAATGATAATCCTTTCCAGGGTTTTCTGTGTAGAAAATATGCAGGAACGCTTTACCATTCCTTTCTTTTCGGGTGCCCTGGGATTGGGCAACTTGCCCAAGGCTACACAGACCCACCCTTTTCATGGGAGGCACAGTGGGGACTCAATACTCTGGTTCTGCAGCCAGAGTATCCAACCCATCAATCTGCCCAGCCAGTTCTCTTCTACATCACAGGAGTGCTTATTTGCTTCCACACATGTGCTGCTTGTCTATTGAAAACTCAAGCAAATATTTAAGCTACAATGCTATCTCATCCACAGGAAACTAACTCTGGCAATGCAATCTCTGGGACTTCTTACCATTCAAGGAAGGAGAGAGAGTGTGGCCATATTTTACTACTAGCTCTATTCAAAGCAGATTCCCTAAAGCTATGGTTTGTTTGTTTTACTTGGTAAAGGTAAAGGTACCCCTTTACATTTAGTCCAGTCATGTCCGACTCTAGGGCGCGGTGCTCATCCCCATTTCCAAGCCGTAGAGCCAGTGTTTGTCCATAGACAGTTTCCGTGGTCACGTGGCCAGCGCAACTAGACACGGAACGCCGTTACCTTCCCACCGTGGTGGTACCTATTTATCTACTCGCATTTTTACATGCTTTCGAACTGCTAGGTTGGCAGGAGCTGGGACAAGCGACGGGAGCTCACTCCGTCGCGTGGATTCAATCTTACGACGGCTGGTCTTCTGACCTTGCAGCACAGAGGCTTCTGTGGTTTAACCCACAGCGCCACCACGTCCCTTTGTTTTACTACATCTGTGCTAAGGATGTGTTACCTCTGGGAATGACTTCAGTGCCACAGTGTAGTGGCCAGTTTTGAAGTACAGGGCTACTTATTTCAAAGTCCTCATAGCCAGTAAATTCAGAAGAGGAAAGTTACATTTACAGGCAAAGTGCCTCTCCCACCACCACCCTGTCCTAAAAAGGCTTCTGGGCCTGGCTGCATAGCCCAGTGATTCCCCACTGTACCTCCAAAGAGAACAGACAGCCTGTGTAGCCTTGGGCAAGCTGTGCAGTCCCAGGGTACCACCCCACTCCCCAGAAAAAGGGAATGGTGAATAACTTATGAGTACTCCATACCAAAGGGATGTGGTGGCGCTGCGGGTTAAACCGCAGAAGCCTCTGTGCTGCAAGGTCAGAACACCAGCCGTCGTAAGATCGAATCCACGCGACGGAGTGAGCTCCTGTCGCTTGTCCCAGCTCCTGCCAACCTAGCAGTTCGAAAGCATGTAAATGCGAGTAGATAAATAGGTACCACCACAGTGGGAAGGTAACGGCGTTCCGTGTCTAGTCGCGCTGGCCACGTGACCACGGAAACTGTCTACGGACAAACGCTGGCTCTACAGCTTGGAGACAGGGATGAGCACCGCACCCTAGAGTCGGACACGACTGGACTAAATGTCAAGGGGAACCTTTACCTTTACCTTACTCCATACCAAGAAAACCCTTGAAAGGGTCATCATATGTCAGGATGTCATTTATAGCACATTTTTATTATTAGATGGCTTGGGACCTCAAGGTCTAAGGGAATGTCTCTCCCTGAAGAAATCGACCTGTCCACTTTGAGCCTCACAACATATGTCATTGAAAGTGAAAACACCAAGGGAAGCTAGAAAACCCACAAACTGAAATCAGGCATTTTCTGTCCTGAGCCCTTCATTGTGGATGGAACTACCATTGGTGGTTCATCAAGCACCATCCCTTCTTACCTTTAGAAAGATGCTAAAAACTGAACTCTTTAGGAGAGCTTTTAATGGTCTGAAAACCCATGAGTGTTAGTATTTGCCGTCTTATTTTAGGTTTAGGTGGCTAGGTTACTAGAAGACTGAGGGGAGATATAATAGCACTTTTCAAATACTTGAAAAGTAATCATACAGAGAAGGGGCAGGATCTATTCTCAATAATCCCAGAGTGCAAGACACACTATAATGGGCTCAAGCAACAGGAAGCCAGATTTAGGCTGAATATCAGGGGGGAAATTCTGTACTGTTAAAGCAGTAGGACAATGGAACCAATCACCTTGGGAAGTGGTGAGCACTCCAATGCTAGCATTTATTTTCTTACTGTTTTTAATGTAATACTTGTTTAATTCTTTTTAAATATTTCTATATCTACTGTTTTTTGTTTTTAAATATTGTCTTTTCAATTATGTAAGCCACCGTGGTTTCTTTTTAAGGAGAAAGGCAGGATAAAAATATATTAAATAAATAAAATAAATAAATGCTGAAGGCATTCAAGAGAAAATTGGAAACCATCTGTCAGATCTGCTTTGATTTGGATTCCTGCAATGAGCAAGAGGTTGGACTCAATGGCCTTATAGGCCCCTTCCAGCTCAATGATTCTATGATATTAAATTGGAGTTAATTTTAATTTAATGTCTTCATTTAGCAGAGGATGTTATGCCACTTGCTTTCATTATTATGTTTTGTTATTTGCTGTTTATTACTACATTTAACTGTCGATTTTGTTGTTGTTTGTTTGTTATATGATATACTGGCTGTTTGTACACCCCCCAGAAGGTGCCTGTTCACTATGAGGCGATATAAAAATATTATATATATATTGGTATATAAATATTATGTATTAAAAAGTCCTGCTGCTTTGACCTTGGAAGTTCTGGCTTCAACAGAACTACTACTTGAATGGTTTATCTCTATATTCCTTTGCTATCTTTCCTTTTTTGCTATTCTTCTTCACCTTGTTCCTCTTTTATTGGAGGCCTGATGTCACTGTGGCTACTTTGACAGTGGAAGGTGGCCACTGGAGTGTGCCATGATGATGATGATGATTGTCTTTTTCTTTCCTTCGTGTGTTTATGTGCATCTTTGTGTCTGTTTCTGTCTGTGGGATGAAACTCTCAGAATTGTGCCAGTAGACATTTTGGAGAATTCTGGGAATTGTAGTCCACACACTCAATTAATAACACACCCATAGTGGCAGCTGTTAAGCATGCCAGCTCTGAACAGTGATGCTGTGGTGCATCCATACCAACCTCATAGGTGTTGCAGAGTTTTGAATTTATGGTTGAAATTCCTTTTTATTATGCAGTAGAAGTACAGAGACTCACAGAGGAGAATAGCTACAAGTTCCCCAGATAGTCCACCCTTTTCTCATTAAATGGCACTTAAAGTCTTAATAACTTATTCTGAGACCTTTGCAGGAGAAAGAATAAAAATGTTTCATTACTTACAGTTGTGAACAGATCAACAGCAAACTAATAAACACTCCTTCCAACAAACTAAAGAGAGGGAAGGAGCACTCAGCAGAGAGCCAGAGCTCTCTTTGAATTCAGAGATAGGAAATAACAATCAGTTAGTGCTGGATAGACTGATCGTAAACCCAGCCCAGAAAAGTGCCTCCCAGTCACTCAGACCACAGGCAGCATGCAAAGTTGTACAAAATCCAACAACAGCCATGAAGTTCTTCTCCTTCCCATGTTTCTTTTTCCATGTACTTTACTTTAAATCATGGGTAGAGAATCTCAGTAGAGCCAAGGGCAATTTTGTGCATGTGCTGACAGCATTAGGCTAAAAGTGAAGGCTGTGCAAACAGCATGATTTGCATATGAAATTTTTCAAAAAAAATTCCAATTTTTTTAGAAGGACAGAAAATGAGTTTAATTTTTAAAAAATGTTTTTAGACTTTTAGATTTTTTTTTAGACTCCTCTGGTGATCCAGTTTTTTAAGGGAAAAAAGATAAAATTTGGTGTGTATAAGGAAACAGGAATTCTTGGGGGGGCTCAAAAATGACAAAATTGCCCCAACACACCAAAAGACAAAAAAAAGAGAACCTTTTGAGGAATTTCCCCCATTTAAAAAAAAATATGGGATGAGGCCCTAGAGGGGAGAGCACAAAAACAGCTGATTTTAATTTTGGTTGCCCATTACATTCTTCATCTCAAAAAAGAAGCTCCGGACTATCTCTATTCAGACTTTTATTACAAGGTTATGATCTCACAGTTCATTCAACCAAAGTCCAAGATGCCAACTTGTCAACATACTCCCTATTTTTATTCTGTATCTTTAACTGCATTTCTTCGGCTGCTGTCTTTTCACTGATGACCATGAACTTGGTCATCTTAACGTCCATTTTCAGACCATATTCATTACTTACTTGAGTGGCTTTTTTGAGGAACTTCAATTAGGTTATGTGTTTTACTAAGTGTTCGGTTATTGTTCATGAGCAACTATAATTGCCTGTCTTCGTCAGGACCGCTCCATGAAGCACCTTTTGGAAGTGGCTCACACTGCATACCCCACATTCATAGTTCATCTTGAAAGCCACCAGTCCTTTCTCTCTCTCCATCTTTTCAAGGACCCATCTGCATCCTCTTCATTTCCTGCCAGAGATTGGACAGGATCCAAACTATTCTGCCTACTAATCTGCCCAATCCCTCAAAACCTGTGGAGGCTTTGGCAAAATCAGGGCGGCACCCAGAGTGCAGAAGGCTCGGGAGGTCAAATTGGAGAGATATGTTTGCCTGGGTCTTTAAAAGAGCAAATTCACAGGAGACTAATCCCATTCCATCCACTGCTGTGCATTCACAGTGACAAAAGCCACTGAAATTTCTAAACAACAATCTCTGTGTCTAAATTACATGATGCAATTATAAACATCCCAGTTAGCTACTTCTCTGTGTTATGTTTTACACCCACACAAGTTATTTAGCAAGGTATGGTAAATACTAAATAGAGCTTTGTGCCAGTTCAAGAGAGACACATTTTCCCTTCTGATTTTCTTCTCTCCTGACTTTCTAGTGCATTCTCCATACATGTTATTCTTGGAGTCATTGTGCAGTGTGATGTTAGGCTTAATTGAGATTGTCCCAGGGAAACAACAAACAACTGGCATCTAGTGCTGTCTCTTCCACCTTTATATATATGTACTGTGTGCCCAAATCGATTCCAACTTATGGCGACCCTTTCCAGGGTATTCCAGTTAGAGAATATTCAGAAGCGGTTTACTATTCCCTTCTTCTGGGGGTGCTCTGGGATTGTGCAGCTTGCCCAGGGCCACACAGGCTGGCTCTACTCACAGGAGGCACAGTGGGGAATCAAACTCCCAACCGCTGGCTCTTCAGCCAGATGCCTAAACTTTTGAGCTGTCCAGCTCCTTCCACATTTAACTCATTGTATATTTTGGGCAAGGCAGGAGACACTCCCAAGCCTACACAAACCAAAGTTCCTCACTGATTTACTCTATATTTTGAGAAGACAGATCTACCTGGGGAGATTTTTTTTAAAAAAATACTTTTTCCTTCCATCTCCTCTGATAATCATTAATGTCACAGTAGAGTTACAAAATAAATAGTTATGAATAAAAATTGCAATTAATTCCTTTTTCTAATATGAAAGGTCTGAGTACAGCAATTCTACCTCTAATTAAATGTGAAACAACACGCCTTTTATCTACTTTTCTAGTCATGGGAATGTGAATTCATTAAGTAGTAGAACAGGAATATCACATGGTTGAAATACTGGCTCATGCTGGGCCTCATCCTTCATGTTCTGCTGCAGATGTTGAGTGAGACTGATAGAAAAGGAGCATGTTTCGAACCAAAGGCCAGTATTCATATGTTTTAAGCAAAACCAGAAGTAACACGTTTCATTACTTTTCAAAACAGAAATTAGCAGGAATGGTTTTTAAAAATGCAACTATAATGGTAACTAATAATTTTGGAGAAAGGCTTTAAAGATATAACTATAACTAATTGCTTTTCAAAGTAACGAAGTTCCATGTCTGAGCCATTTAGATGGATAAACAGGTAGACAGACAGATAGCTGTATATCATAGAATCATAGAATAATATTGAAAGGAGCCTATAAGGCCATCAAGTCCAATTCCCCACTCATTGCAGGAATACATATTAAAAGATATCTGCCAGGTGGTTGTCCAAATTTCTCTTGAATGCTTCCACTTTTGGAGCACTCACCACTTCTCAAGGTAATTGGTTCCACTGTCTTACTGCTCTAATAGTTAGGAAGTTTTTCCTGATATTCAACCAAAATCTGGCTTCCTGTAACTTGAACCCATTGTTGCATGTCCTGCACTCTGAGTTGATCAAGAACAGATCCTGCCCCTCCTCTGTATGACAGCCTTTCAAATATTTGAAAAATACTATCATATCTACCTTCAGTCTTATTTTCTCGAGGTTATACATGCCCAGTTCTTTCATTCTTTCCTCATAGGGCTTGGTTTCCAGCCCCCTAATCATCTTTGTTGTCCTCCTCTGTACTTGTTTCACTTTGTCAACATCCTTCTTGAAGTACTGGACACAGTACTCAAGATAATGATATCACTATGATCTGTTCATTCCTACCATCATCTGAAACATGCATTCAACTGTGCTTCTAACCTTCTGTGCCACTAGACTGGTGGAACAAAGTCTTTCAACACAATAAAAAATTGATGCAGACATCTTTGTAAAAACTGAAGCTAATGAAACATAAAAGCTTTTTGGAATGTTTGCAAGACTGTAAAAGCTTTTCCCACCTTTCCTGTATGAGAGACCCACAGTAGTGTTTGGTCATGGCCTTTTCATGCCAGTCATCTCCATTTGCAGTATTAGGAGTACAGATGACATCGCATTAATGGCTGTCTATTCCAAAATGCAAAGACAACACACTAGAAGAGGTCCATGCCACCTGGTGACCCATCATGTTGAATGCAGTTCACCAACCATATATGCTGGCAAAGCAGGCATTAAACCTCCTAGCTAAACTTCCCAGGCTTGCTGCTCCTTGAGGTGCAAAACCAAGGCAGGCCACTGCACCTAGCAGGATATTGAGTTAGGAGCTGGTGAGTATATATTCTCAGCACTTGCTAACTAGGCATCTCAGGGTCAAAGCCACACAGCACTGTCACAGAACAAGGTTCAGAATCCAGCTATATTTAGATATCTTGGGAATATTATGAGCACCGTACTATTTATTTCTTATTTATTTTATATCTTTCATCTATATACTGCCCCATTAGCACAGAAGCACTATTCTGGACAATTTAACAGCAAGCTAAAACATATATTAAACAAACAATAAACAATAAAATTAAAATATTAACAGCATAAAAACCAAATGGCATCAGAGACAGTTTCCCTATAACGGCAGGACAGGAGGCAAAGAGTCAGACTGGGTCGGTATGAAAGGGCTCCCTGAAAAGCAATGTTTTAAGTTGCCTCTGAAATAACAACAGGGGTGGCTCTGTGGAGGAGCCTAGCCTGGGAAGATCCAGTGGGTCAGGCAGATGACATTGGGAGAGATGCTCCAACAAGTAACGTGGTCCCAAACCATGGAGGGCTTTATACATAAATGTCAACACCTTGAGCCTGATCCAGGACACAACAAGCAGCCAGTGGAGACGAGCCAGAACTGGAGTAATGCGATCAAATTTGCTCACGCTAGTCATCAGTCTGGCCGCTGCATTCTGGACCCTTTACTACCCCAAACACACCAATTTTGTCTCATCTGAAGCTAAGCACTATCAGGCATGCCTGTTACTTGGATGGGAGACCACAAGGAACGCCAGCATTCTTTTGATAGTCCTGAAAAGAATATTGCATGAAATTCTGGAGAACTGCTGCCAGTTGGAGTTGGAGGTACTGAGCTAGATGGACCAATGGTTTGATTCAATATTAATGGAGCTTCTTGGGATATTGCAGCAGCACTAGTCTTGGCATCTGATAGAAAAGAGGCATTTGCCTAAAACCATAGAGGTGACATACAGCCATTACCATTAGCAGTGCTTGATAGTGTTATCCTATTTTGGTTTAAAGGTGTCCATTTGTGCTAGCAAATGGCTTAGTTTGATGATGCACTGAGTACAGAAGTACTTCTTTTCATCTCTCCTAAATCTCTAACCACTCAGCTTCAGTGGATACTCCTGGGCTCTTATATTACAAAAGTGGAAGGGAAACTGCTACCTACCCATTTTCTCACATGTGGAAATTTGCACATCTGTATCATGTCATTTTCTTACCCAGCTTTTTTGTAAACTAAAAAGCCTCACACACTCTACCCTTTCCTCCCCAGAGTGCTGCTCCAGACTCTAAAATAAATTGAATCTTAGTTCAGACAGTGAATGATGGAAGGGCAATGGAGGTGACTCTAGGTTTGTTATATGGGGCAGTGATTCCACTTTGGGCTTTAACCTAAAGATTACAACTGCTGAAGTGCTGAACCCTATCCCCAACCAGGTTCAGCATCTTGGATAGTTCCTGTAATGTTCAGACTAAAATCCAGAACTGATTCACCACCATCCAGAAACTTGAAGTCACCAACCTCCCTCTGCAAGCATTCTTAAGCGAATTACTTGGCCCAGAATATGTCTGGTCTGTATGGGTTCCCATTCCCATATTACAAACAGAATGATAAGTCGGGGCACTTGGACCTACCTGTCCTAGGGATGGATGTCTGAGTGGACAGCTCAGATTTTCCAAAATATATTTTGCCAGTTTTTACCCAAATGGTCTACACTCACTGCTGGAAGATAGAGACTTGGCACTGTTATTCAAACTTCAGTGACTTCCAGACTACGTGGCTGCAATTGAAGGTGGTAGGCATAGACAAAAAGGATCTCCAAGTGTTCATTAAAATCCTTCTTAATAGAGCAGTGAACTTTCTAAGCCCCAAAGTCTTTTGGAGAGCTTATCCTGATCCCTCAGTTTTTTAAGCTATGGGCTGTAATGTGCCGATGTCACTCCACAACCAAAGTTTAACTCTTCCAAGCTTTTAATTTTCTTCTCACTGAATGTCATGGAGACATATTGATCTCTCATATCTGATTAGGGAGGGAAGGAGAATGTGTAGCCTTCCAGACCTTCTTGGACTACAACTCCCACAATCCCTCATGACTAGCTATGTTGGCTAGGCCTGATAAGAAGAAAGGGAGAAATAAAAGGTTAAGTAATGGAACATTTTTATGGGCCATTGACTCAGAAAAATAAAATTATTTGAGAGCATCTAATTGATTGGTTGACTGAATGATTGGTTTAGATCTCTATTTCCATTAACAATGATGGTCTTGGAAGAATTTGCTCACCAAGTTATAACCCTTTAATATATTCCATTTTGAACACAGCTTGGGAAGTTATTTTTTAACAGTAACTAGTTACCTTTACCATTTAAATGCCCACAAGTCATTTACCACTATTCTTACAATGTGAAAAAATAACTCTTTTCATTCTCTAAAAATAACAAATAATAGTTACTTTTATTTACTCTCTGGAAATCTCAGAATGTCACAAGCCATTCGTACTAAACAATCCCAGGTGGTGATTCATAGCTCTTGTTATACCATAAAAGGAGTGGCATTGTCCCTTGTTACATTATGGTAGCAATGTAATTTAGTTATGCCCTAGAGACTCAAAAAAGTAATTAATTACAAGTAACCTAACATTTGTAATGAGTTACATCCAAGCTCTGTGTGGAACTACCTTTGGCACCAGCTCAGAAGATCAGATCAGCCTCTTGACCAATGTGGAACAATCTTCCTGTAGTCCATCAACTGAATCAAAGCATCTACACTGTGCTCTTCGGGGTACCTTTGAATGGCCGAGTGGGTGGATAAATGAAAGAAAGGCTCATTCAGCAGCTTACAGATCAATAAAAACAAGCCAGTCTCTGCCCTGAGGCTCATGATCTTAGAAATATATGGCATGAACGACTATCACTATATTTCTGGGCCCAGTTCAAAGAGCTTGTTGGGCAAAAGCCTGAAGCAGGCTGGGCTCTCATTATCTGAAGGTATGTTTTCTCATGTATTGCACACACTGCCTAAGCAGCACTAGCAGACCACAGTCCAAAGTGGGGCACTCATATCCTGATTATGAGATGAGCCCCTTCCAGGAGCTTGGGCCACTGGTCAGGGATGGGGACTCAAGTTGCAGGACTCGCTGCCAAGTCAGACTTAAGTCACACCAGTGATTCGACTCTGACTCGACTCCAGGTTTTTTTTTTTTTTTTTTAATGACTTGGACTTGACTTGTGACTCAGAACCCACCCATCCCTCCCTTTTTTCTGTGTGTGTGTGTGGGGGGGGAGAGTTTGCTTTTAATAGGGACTCAGACTTGGCACCAAGGACTCGGTCCTTGGTCCCAAAGACTTGGACTTGGGACTCAGACCCAAAGACTTGCCAGCATCCCTGCCACTGGTACAAATGAGGCAAGATCGCCGAGTGAAGTCTTTGACTAGGTCCCAACTTATATTACAACTAGAGCAACCTCTTCACAGAGCAGTGGTGTTTGCTCTGGAACTCACTAAGCCTGGTGTGTTTGGCCCCCTCCCTGCTTGCGGGGCTGAAGATAATTTTTCATCAGAAGGTCTTCGATTTGTGGTCTTGCCCACACTTGTTCTTTTCATTAAGTCAATATTGCTGTTGCTGGGGTTGTTTCATATGGTTGCTTCCCAGTTTGATCCTTAGATGTTGTTTTTACTGTTTTACTTGATGAATTTTCCTATACGGTTTTATAGACAGCAGTACAGAAGAATAAAACAGATGAATTGTTCTGTTCCAGGAAAGCAAGCCAGGGTTGCTTCTCTAATTCAGATTGCAAGGGGAAGTTATGGACAGTCCCCTCAACCTGAAACCCTCCATATGCCTGGACTACAGAACTCATCATTCCCAACTATTGCCATGTTGTCTATGGCTGATGGAAATTGCTATCCAATACATAGAGTGTACCAAGTTGGGAGAGGTGGGGCTGGAAGGCTTTGAGATTTAGCTAGGCAAAACTCTACCCAAGGTTCCTGCTCAGAAAAAAAATGTTTTCCAATTTAGGCCTGCCTTCTAGGTGCATCACACTTAGGTGATTGTAAGATGTCTGTATATCCAGTGTGGTGTAGTGGGTAGAGTGACGGGCTAGGACTCAGGAGGCATGGGTTCAAATCCCTGCTCAGCCATGAAACTGACTGGGGATGTGGAACTGGTACAACCACTCCTTAAATATAATACTTACCTTGAAACCTCTGTTAGAGTCACTATAAGTCAGTTTTGATTTGAAGGCACACAACAACAACAACACAACGGGTCTGTAAGATAGGCAGAGTTCCCAGGTCATGCTATTTGTAGTCCAGAAAATCTGAAAATCCCATTCCTACAGAGCACTGAGAGGAATGCCTGTGTAAGAACCATATGGATCTTGCATGAAGCCCACCTGGTTTGTATTTCTTTTTGCTTGGGGGAGGTGTGGCTGGGGCCTTGGGACAGGTAGACAAGCACCAGTAGCTGCCCTTCCGGTAGCAAATACCAACAAACGGGACTGAACCCTTCTTGGTTCTGCACTGAGCTAACCTGCATTGTTGTATACCTCGAGGCTTCAATTAAGCCCCCTCCCCATAAGCATGCATTGGAGAAGCTGGCAACCTCTCTGGACTTAACATTCGAAAGGCTTGCCAAAATGGGTGCCAGTGCAGAAGGCAGACTCTGGCCTCCTCCTCCAGTCCCTCCTGGCGCAGGGCAGAGCGCACCATGTCCTCTTTCTCTTCCTTGTCTTCCTTGTAGCTCTCTGCACTGTGTACTAAGGCAGGGGTACTCAGTAGCACATGTGTGAGAGCTAGAACGTGTGCTGGCATTCTTGTTAAACATCTTTTAAGTCTCAATGATTGAGAGAGTTGCCTCGGCACATGTCAATAAGGGTACTACTGGCGCATCACAGCACACCTGCTCCCTTCACTAATGCAGCAACACATCCTCTTTCTTTTCTTCCATTTATTTATTTATTTATCTATTGAGGCTCCGGCTGTATGGGGCGTTCGCCAACAAGCTGCCTTTAGGGATTAAAAAAAAGGTCAGGAGTTGCGTTGTAAGCAGGACATCCAGCCCGTGTGACATTTAAAGACAAAAGACCTTTGATCTCCCACCCCGAACAATGTTCAAGGATTTGGATGGGGAGGGTTAATGAATTTATAGATTCCCTATGACTCTCCTGTGCCTTTTGACTGGCGATTGCCAAGGCAACAATGGACATTAGGAACAGAACTCCATCTAATGCAATCAGAACAGATTAGATGGGGGGAAAACAGGTGCGATGCAGCAAGATTGGGGGGATTTATTCTCAATTAAGGAAACAAAAGTGTTGCCCCGTTTGGATTCTCTTGCTCAAGATTCCTTGATAGCTAAGCACCAAATGTTGCAGAATCAAAACTGGCTTGGAGCAGGAGGGTGTCTCCATGAAAGATCTCCTTAGCTTTGGCTTCTAGTCCTGGTTGGGTAAAGGAATCTACCTTTTGACATTGTGGGATTGTGAAAATCCTGCTGAAATCGTATTCTCTAAAAATAGAAATAGGAGAGGGTTATTACTACCAGTGCCTCTAAATAGGGATGGCAAGGATGTATTCCCAGCCCTTTTACACCTATCTGAGAGCAGCGACGGCAAAGAAACCCCCTTAGTAATGCATAGCTGACAAATGAGAAATAATTGCTTGCAGAAGGACTAATAAAATGATGCAAAGGCTGATTGATGAGCGTGTGGCGTTCAGGAGGGAAGCGAGTCAGGAGAATCAAGGGCTGGAGATCCTGCAGCAAATACAGAGCCAGCTCGGATTCAGGAGCTGGGCGAATGAACCAGCAAACGAGCACCATGGAGATCGTTTTAATTGTGCAAAAACGCGCTATTGGGCTGTGAGCGAGGAAGGGAGCCCCGGTGGCGGCCCCTTCGGGCCCCCATCCTAGCCACGCTTACCTGAGAGGAGGTCCCCCCTCAACGCCACGGGGTTTTACGCCCGAGTAGACCCTCCCCACAGACAGACAGACAGACAGACACACACAGAGAGAGAGACGACCCTCCCCACCCCCCTCTGTCTGCCTCTCGGCTAGCCGGGGGGAAGGCTGGCACTCCCGTGGCACCTCCGCGGGCGGCGCGGACTCCACCGCTGGCGCCGGTCCCGGTCGCGCTCGGGCAGGAAGGGGTTACGGGCGGCGTCCGGCCGTCCCCTCGCCGCGCACCCGGCGAGAGCGAGCGAGAGAGGCGAGCGCCGGGGCGGCCGGGGCATGGACGGGCAGCATGAAGCCCAAGGGTCGCGTGTGGCTGTCGCTCCTCCCGGGCCCGCCCGTGGCGGTGGGCCGAAGCCGGAGCCCTCGGGTGAAGCGGGGCTTCCTCCTGGCCGTCTCGGTGGGGTGCAAGCAGGAGCCTAAGAAGAAAAAGAAGAAGGTGGGTGGGGGTGTGGGGGGGGAGGAGGGGGGGGAGGGGGAGGAGGCCGGGAGGTCCGAATCGGAAAAACTCCAGAGCCCTGGAAAAAACTTTCGCTGCCGTTAGTCTTTGCGTGTGTGTGTGTGTGTCTGTGTGTGTTAATATGTGGGGTGTGGGGGGGGGGAGGGATGACGTGATCAGAGGGGAGGGGGGACGCTCGCGTGGATCTGGCAGGGGAAGCTGCAATGGTGGAAGTGTTAATTTGGGGGGGGGGGAAGAGAGAGAGAGGCAGAGAGAGAGAGAGAGAGAGATCAAGCTGTTAAATGGGGACGCCGCCTGGAGCGTGTGAACGCGGCGAGAATGTGACCGCGTCCCCTCTGGGCTGAGGCCGTTGGATCGGTCTGTGGAAAGCCGCCCTGGGAAGCGGGATGAATGGAAAAGAAAAGGGAGGGCAAGGAACTCCGGGTACGTTCCTTGTGTTCGTTCCTCCAGCGGCGCGGTGAGAGAGCGTTGGACGGCGGCAGCCGGCGGGCTGGAGGGCGAGGCGCGGTGCCTCGCTGCGTCCGCCTCCCTGCCCGTTCCCCCAACTTCGCCTTCCTCTTCCTCCTCCTCCTCCTCCCCTTGCACGGGGCTGACCCGTGATTTCAACTTTTCTCTCGCCTGAAATCCGATCGGCACAGGAACCTGTTACTGGCTCCCTCGTGCGCCGCCGCCGCCGCCGCCTTTGCTTGGGCGTCGATTCCCCATCTCGATCCCTGTCTCTCTCTCTCTCGCTCGCTCTCTCTCTTCTCCCCCCCCCCCCAATAGCCCGCGCCCACTCGCTGACTCCCGAGTAGACCGCCCTCCCCTGCAGCGGGCGGGCTCCCTTCTGCCGGAGTTGGGGAAAGCTCTCCATGTGCTGAGTTCCTTCCTCCGCCTCCCCCAGCCCGCTCAACCCACCCCTACCTGCAGATGGATCAGCCGCTGGCAGCCCTTTGCTGAAAGATTCCCTGGCCCACCTGCCTGCCCGACGGCGGGGGGGGGGGGGGGTTTGACAGCGGCGGGGAGAGGGGGCGCTGGCAAGGGTACCAGCCGGGAGTCCGCGAAGCCTTTGGATGGAGCCCTGAACTATGCAGAGGTCTGCCTGCTGAACGCTGCTCCCTTTCCATTCACTTGCTTCCTTCTTCTTTGATTTCTTGTAGGCCTCTGCGGCAGAGATGGAGAAAATAAGGTAAGTCTGCTAGTTTTTGGTTCTTCTCTCACCTTTCTTTGGTAAGGCGAGCTATCCCGGGTGGGTGGGTGGGTGGATCTATACCTATATTTCTCTGTCCACAGATTATCTTGCTTCCCCTGTGTGCGTAGGCATGCACACATGTCCATATACAAATGCATGTGTGCATTTCTGTACGCACACATCTGCATATTTTGTACATGTGAATGAAGCAAGAAAAGCCCTCCTTATCAATCAATATTGTTTATTTATTGGTTTACTTGCTGTAATCGATGGGGCTGTTTGCTTGTACAGTGTCAGAAAGGCAGCAGGGAAGAAGGGAGCGTGGTGCTGCTGAAGGCATTGTGCAAACCTGTTCATTCAGAGCACCTCTCTCTGTTCTCTTTCTGCACACTGACATATTTCCATTGCCAGAGAGGAGAGTCTGTTAAGCAAATGCAGTAGCCAGCCAACCACTTGTCTAGGGTTTTATTGCAAGAGCAGGCTTCTTTTTCCACTCAGTGAGAAAAACCAGATCCATGATTCGGAGGTGGAAGTGATGGGCGCGGGGGGGGGGGGGGGCAGAAGACAAGAGTCATTTAAAAAAAAAAAAAAATTAAACCTTGCATCAAAGCATCATAGCTACTGCTACTTGTATTGGTGTAAGTGTTGTAGCCCTGGTGTTTGGTTTTTCTGTTTTAGGTTTTTTTTTTAAAGAGAATTTATTTATTTAGTTATTTATTTATTTAATATTTATGTATTTATTTATTTATTTATAAAAATGTTGTTTGCTATGCAAAAATGTTGTCAGCCTGTAAGAGTTTCTTCTAGCATCCCTCTCTGCTTGCAGTCAAAGGGGAACTGGTGTTTTCAAGTGTACAGCTATCCCCACTCATGTCTTGAGTGTGCTTTTGAGCTTTTGTTTTCTTGTGTGTCTCTCGTGAGGAATCATTTTGCTTCTCCCAAGGCCGCGGATTCCCTACAGAAGCAATTGTTGTGTGCCTCCTGCAGTTCCTGATTCTAGGTTCAATCCTGTCCGCACTTGCTTCTGAGGAAGCTCAACTGAACGGAGTGGGATTTATGGCCGAATACGTACATATCGGGTTGGGCTGTGAGCAGGAGAATGGAATTTAGTTTTTGTGCATCCCTTCCTGTGTTTTGACAAGATTTCTCTTAACCTCCTGAGTTATCAAATCAAACACAAGTTTATTTGTGTGGCCTTAGCCATTACAAACACACATTACAAATAAATTAAAACAGAAGCATTAATCATCTAGATATAAATCAAAACTAATATTAAAAGTAAGTTAGATCCAGTTAATCGATCAGGTCCTTATCACTACAGTGTTTCCTTCTTAAAATTGATGCTCTAAAGGCGAAGCAAGCTACTTTTTCTGTTATACGTGGTACTCTATCCCCCAGCAAAAAAATTATCAGATAAGCACCTGATCTGTTGGTTAGGAGGCCTGTCTCTCTGAACAAGTTTGCTCTTAGGTCTTTGTATATGGGGCAATTAATTAAGTAGTGAATTAGATCTTCTACTTCCATGGTGCGACATGGGCAAGTTCTCTCTTCCCAGGGAATCTGATGGTATCGTCCTTCAGCCACTGCCGAGGCCATAGACTGACATCTTAAAGCTGTTAGGGCATTTCTCCATTTGAAGTTTGTTATGTTGCTAAGATATTGTGGGTACCGTGTTTGGATGGGTAGCTTTGCGTACCAAGGGGCAGATTTTGATGTGCAGACAGAAATACGGTCAGCTCTCCTGAGATATCTTCTAAGTTGGGGGTGTTATAGAGTTCTTCTCCTTCTGTTTTTTCCCCCATGGTGGCATTACCGGCAATGAATTCAGTGGAATAGAGGTTTTTGGGTGCATGGGTGCCAGAAGATTCACCATAAGTTGTTAAACTGTTTCATGGAAGTTGTAAAGCTCTGACGAAAAAGGTAGGCAAGCTCAGGTAGATTTGAAGAAGAAGTGGATTCTGTACCTGAAGAAGTCTGGATGGGCACCTTTCATTGGGAGCTCACTTAGAAAAAGAATAGGCAGTGTTTATGACAGCACTAGTGAATCCACCTTGGGAATTACTACTTTTCATTTGATGAGTTCTTCATTACTGTTTGGTATGATAATTGAAAGTGCAAGACAGATGGGAAATGTCCGGGAAGATATTATGCTTGGGGTTAAGCCATTACTTGAAAATCTAGATCTCATGGACCCGTGTTTAGTATCCTTCCTTATAAAAGCTTTGCCACTGCATTTTAGCCAAAAGTTCTGTTTGTCCTCTGAAAATTGTAAAATCTGCAGGCATCAGAAATGGACGAACTGATGGAGATTTTGCAAAGTCTTAGTGGACACTGATATATTCAAGTCACTGTAACTTAATTCTTGCTTCCACCAACCTACATTTTTATGGCTGTTTTATAAAGATGCTTATCAGGTCTGCTTTGCCAAAGCCTTGGACTACAACCCATTCATCTCCAACCATCGTAGAGGTTGGGAATAACAAGGGTTGCAGTCCAATGCGTCAAGTGCCCAGCTTGAACAATGTTTGCTCCCACACCATAAGATGTAAGGACACCTAGGTCCCCACTGGTTATAGGCCCTACCCGCCCACAGATCACATACTGTTAGTATGGTGGCACTTCTAGATCCTTTTTTAACAAGGAAGGAAGGGCTGGTGTCATTTAGTGTGTTGGAGAACCTGTCTGTGAAGACAGGGGCCAAGTATTCTAATCCCCATTGGACTTCCAGAAAAAGAGTCAGACAAGACCACCTGGAATGCATGTGGCTGGTGGGGTTACCTTGCCTTGGGCAAGCTGCACAGTCCCAAAACACCATCAGAAAGAGGGACTGGTGAGCCACTTGTGAGAAGTTTATCCCTGGGAGGGTCATCGTAAGTCAGAATTGACGTGATGGTATGTAATTAAATTGAACAGCAAAAATAACTAAGTGAAAACTGTGTAATAATAACTGCAGAGCTGGAAGGGACCCTATGGATCATCGAGTCTAGCCCCTGTTAGGGAGGCACAGTGGGGGATTGAACTCCCAACCTCTGCCTGAATCACTGAGCTATCTAGTATAGTGCAGCATAGAGCTATCCAGTGCAATCACATCAGTAGAGGTCTGATGGACAACACAAGTGGCATTTGGGGGAAGGTAGGGTGACTTTCTACCTATGAGACTTCAAGCCTTTAATTATTCATCAAGGAGACCTATTTCTCTAACTCCCTGGTCCTACTTTGTGTAATTATTTAAAATAAATAATTAAATGCCCTTTATACCAAGTGTGCAGACTAGAGGTGCCATTACGGAGCTAGTGTTTCCTATTCCCCACTGTCCCTTCTGAGAGTAGAGCCAGCCTGGGTGGCCTTGGGCAAGCTGCACAGTGCTAGGATGGCCCCAGAAGAAGGGAATGGTAAATCACTTCTGAGTACTATCTGCCATGAAAAGGGTCGCCATAAATCAGAACTGACTTGATGGCACATTATTATTATTATTATTATTATTAGTAGTAGTAGTAGTAGTAGTAGTAGTAGTAGTAGTAGTAGTAGTAGTAGTAGTAGTAGTAGTGGTGGTGGTGGTGGTGGTGGTGGTTCCTTTTGTCATTTTCATCTTATGTAAATCCAAGACCTGGGCTTTCAACTGTTGCTAAGACCTTTCTGCCATCCACCAACCCCGAATCTGAAATAGCACCCAGTTTTGGATAGGCAGTTGGCCTGCTACTTAGTTTACCAGCTTGGCTTTTCTAACAAGTTTGGACATCAGTGTTCAGACTACTTTGTCCCGAGCATGCTCATTGTCTACATTGGGAACATGTAAACACAGATCTTGGCTTATCATAAGAATCTTAATCAGAAGGACCTTGGTGGATCAGGCCAAATGTCTTTCTAATCCAGTATTCCCTACCCTTTGTGTCTAATCAGATGCCTCTTGAAAGTTCATGAGTAGGACAAGAGAGAAGTCGCATCCTCCAGCCATGTAGTATGGAAGTATACAGTATACGAGAGCTGCCTCTGGTATTGAGGATATCAGTACATCTGAGTTTTATTCCTGTCTTCAGCAGTTCTTTTACAAATGCATAGCAATTGCTCCTTGCAGTCTTGCTATCAGTAAAGGGACACCCCTGTATGTTCATGCTGTTGGCTATCTTCTCATTCTTGGTCCTCAGTCTGCTGGACAGCTCTAAAGGAATCGAATGTTCCCCTTAAAACAAAGCCTGAGATCTCCTTGAAAACAAATAACCCATAAACAGCTCCTTAAAACTCCTAAGCCTGATTTTCCCTTAGCAGGTGATCTCTGATTTTTGCATGAATGTGCCTTTGAAACATGCTGGTAGTGTGATGTTTTATAGCAGGCATGTGAAAGATGTGGTCTCAGGGTCGCATGTGCTTCCCACAGGGTTGTTTTTAGAGGCCCTTAGGTGGCCCTTGTCCAAAAATAAAAGATAAAAAACATGCCTAAGAGACATTATTCACTCCTAGAAGCCTCCTGGAGTTAACATTTCACAATAAAATAGGGTACAGGAAGCTGCAGCCCTATAAGTAATGCACACATCTATAAAATTAAACTGGAGCCGGACTTCCAACAGCATCTGGTTGCAGTTGTTCATATTTTCAGGGGTGGTTCGGCCCTTGATGGGACATGGGGGCAGAAAATTGGCTCCAGACTCATCAAAATTGCTCACCCCTGCTTTATAACAATGTGACGGCTGCCCTAGAGATCTCCTTGTGTGGAAGCCTAACGCTTTCTGTTGACAGTGGTGTAGTGAAGCTAGATGATGACCTCTCCCCCCCCCCCCCTTCAAGCTTGCTTGTTCCCTCTGAGCTTAGCTGCAGTCCTTAAGGTAAGTGGGAGTGAAAAGGTAGATTTTTTTTCCCCATTCATATAATGCTATGCGTTGTTTGTGTTATTATGCAAAGTATTTTGTGGTGGCTTGATCTTGACCTTTTTGCTTTACAAAAGACCTGATTCTGGTGGAGATGAACGCTGTTGAACTGGGTTGTTGATGCCAATCAGTGGAACTGTTTGCATGTTTTGACTTTAGTTTTTGTTGCTGTTTTAGCTTATATGCTACCCCATAGTGCCAGAGCGCTCTCTGTGCGGTTTACAACACAATTATGTAAGGAAAATGTTGCCAGCTGGGTACTCCTTTTACTGACCTCAGAGGGACGGAAGGCTGAGTCAACCTCAAGCCAGCTACCTATACCCATCGGAATTGAACTCATATCATGAGCAGAGGGTTGACTGCAGTACTGCAATTTAACCACTGTGCTACAGGTCTCATTGTTGGGTGCATGGCTGGAGAGACAGTTATGATGAATCCCTGTACTCTCAGTTTGATCCAGTATCTTGTTCAAAGGGCCCAGTTTCAACACCAGCCTTTCCCTCCTAGCCTGACTGAAAACTAACAGCAACAGTATAATTCCTTAATGATCCTGAAAGATTTTCATACTGAATTTCTCTTTTCAGAAACATTATGTAGCTCATGCCAAAACTACCCATATGCATTTTTAGGTCAATCAGCTGTACCACACAAGACCAATGTAGGTTGGCTGACTATAGAAGTGAGTCATATGATAATCCTTTAGATCAGGTGCCAAGGAGACCTATCACCACTGAAAACTGTTGTCTGTTGAGAATGCTTCATAGTTAACTATAGGAGAAGCTAACTTAGTGTGAAGGGAGGGAAACAGGAGATTTCAAAGACTGTTAGTATTAATTTCTGAACCTTAATTTCAGTTCCATGCTCCACCATTTATAAAAGGACCGTATGTATCAGGTAGCAATAGTGCAAAGTAAATTTCCCAGTGTAGAAAATCTTGTGACAGTTGGTAAACCATAAACTGGGCTCATTCTGAGTCAACCTTTTGTAGAAATATAGACATATCAAACATCACATGGGAATATTAGGTAGCAGAACTCTACTGAATATTCCACAGTATCACCGTTGAGATTTTTATAGGTATTTTAGCATGTCCAAAATGACTCTTCCCCCATTGAGATATGCCTTATCTTTTTTTTCTTTTCTGGTCTTGTTCACTTGCATTGTTTCACATGGCCTACGATCTACTTCTAGTTTCTGGATTAGTTACACAAGCTGGGTATCATCCACTCATTGGGATGATTTCAGAACACTGCATAGCCAGTCAGATTTAGGGACAGGATGACGTCGCTGAGGGGAAGTGAAGGCAACGGAGAGAACACGAGAGTGCAATATAAAGGAATAAACCACATTTTTCACAAGAAGGATTTTACCTAAAAAGTCAACCCGGTTTCCAAGACGCAAAGAGAATTAAACACAACAGGTAGATATGTATTGGACTGCTGGTGACTCATTTGGGCTCAGCTCTGCTAAAGAACCAAGGTATAGGCTTGAGACTTCTCCACTGAAATATAGGGCATGGACTGATTGCAAACTTCCGGGACAACAGGAAGAATCTCAGTACCAGGATTTTGATGTTTTGCTCAAACTAGATCCCCCAAATATGTGGGCTAGATATCTCATCATCCCACCCAGCCTGTCTCTGGGGATGACAAGAGCTGTAAGGCAACACATCCAGAGGGTGTCAGGTTGGGGTACCTTGCATTAGCATGCCTTTGGAACACCAAATGCTTTTGCAGCTAAAAGCAGTCTTTCCGCCTTGTAACGTAATTCTTTGCGACGGGAACTCTTTGAGGAAGAGCTGCTCAGGAATGGAGTTCATGTTACATGCCCAAAATAGATGGGCTCTGGAAAGCAGCAGCATCAGAGCAGAAAGCTCAGACTTGTACCTGTCAGTACTATACATTTGTTTGTTGCATGCTATTGTGGAAATTCAATTTATTTTTAATGATTCCTTAATCACAAGGGGGAAAGAGAGAGAAAGAGAAAATGCTCTACATTTTAATCCCGTGGTTAGCCTGCAAACTCAAGGGACTGACTGCTGAACATGGGAATTGTAAGCCCTTTGCTATCTCAAATCCTACTGATATTTAATTCTGTGTTAGTTTAGACTATAACCATCTCATAAAAGGTGCTCAATTCTTATTCTTTTAGATAGTAGTGTAGTGGCTGTCAAACTTTCATATCTTATGTTCCACCAGTTATTTCATCAAAGAACCTGGGTCCTACCATGACTGAAAAGTCCCCTCTTTTTGTGTGACATGAACATTCATATGTTTATGATGTTAATAGTTATCATTTCTTGTAAGAACCGCAGAGCTGGAAAGGACCTTATGGATCATCGAGTCCAGACCCTGTCAAGGAGGTACAGTGGGACTTGAACTCCCAACCTCTGGCTCCGCAGTCAGATCCCTAAGCTACTGAGCTACCAGAACACAAAAATGGCAGAAGTAAACAGAAAGAAAACAAAAAAAAGTCAGTTTCATTAGCAATTGAAAACAACAATAATATTATTGAGTAAGCATTTCACTCCTGCTGTAATTGTAAAATACAACAGCAGTAGGCAGGAGGAAAGGGGGATTAAAGAAACACCAGGTATCCAGAGTTGCTACTAGCACTCTGAACATTACTACTGGGTGGGACTGAAAAGTCACAGGTGGATAATCCAAAACAAACAGAGTTGATAAAAGATAGCATGGCATTCTTCCAGGAAGATGTAGGGACTGAGAGGCACATTTTTGTTCATTCTTATTTAAAAAAACCCCACACATCTAACAAAGTCTAATTCTGTACCTCAGCCATGTACCACTTGTTGAGAATCATTGTGTAGTGGCTAGAGTAATGGACTAGGAGGACTCAGGAGAAATGGGTTTGAGTCCCTGCTTGGCCATAGAAACTTTGGGGGGAGGGGGTTATTGCAGGTAAAATCAGACTTTAAATGTCTCACCTTGAAAGCTGTATTAGAGTCACTATAAGTCAGTTGAGACTTGGTGGCGCATAACATGTGCACGATGCATACTGACAGCACAACAAAATTTAGTGATGTTGACCCATGCGAGGTTTGGAGTGAGGCTTGCTGAGAAGGACAGGTAAATTTTTTAGTGGGGACTGGGCTTCCATGGTCAACACGCCAGGATTTATCACTGATTGACAGTGATGACATGATTTACCACCCATTTCAGGCTTCCCATTTCCCTCTGAGATTAAGTGCAATCTTCATAGTTGTGAGATAGATTTCCCAATCAAAAAATATATTGCAGAGATCCATCCCTGGAACTGGCTGAAGAACTCTCAGAACCGCTATCCATTATTTTCTTGAAATCATGGGAAACAAGTGAGGTGCCAGAGGATTGGAGGAGGGCCAATGTTGTCCCTATCTTCAAAAAGGGCAAAAAAAGAGGAACCTGGGAACTACAGGCTAGTCAACCTGACATCAATCCCAAGCAGAATTCTGGAACAGATCGTAAAGCCGTAATTGTGCAGGCACCTAGAAAACAATGTAGTAATAACTAGAAGCCAAAAATTGTCAAGAACAAATCCTGCCAAACTAATTTGATCTCATTTTTTGACCAGGTCACCTCCCTGATAGACAGAGGGAATGCTGTAGATGTAGTATATCTTGACTTCAGCAAAGCTTTTGACAAAGTGCCCCATGATATCCTGATTAGCAAGCTAACTAGGTGTGGCTGGATAGATCAAGTGTCAAGTGGATACACACGTGGCTACAGAATCATACTCAGAGGGTGATAATTAATGGGTCCTTCGCTAACTGGGAGGAGGTAACTAATTTGTTGTTGTTTAGTCGTTAAGTCATGTCCAACTCTTCGTGACCCCATGGACCAGAGCACGCCAGACCCTCCTGTCTTCCACTGCCTCCCAGAGTTTGGTCAAATTCATGTTGGTAGCTTCGATGATACTGTCCAACCATCTCGTCCTCTGTCGTCCCCTTCTCCTCTTGCCTTCACACTTTCCCAACATCAGGGTCTTTTCCAGGGAGTCTTCTCTTCTCATGAGATGGCCATGTAACGAATGGGGTAGCCCAAGGCTCAGTCCTAGGCCCGGTGCTCTTCAATATTTTTATTAATGACTTAGATGAGGGAGTACACGGAATGCTTGACAATGCTTGTCAAAGCAATAGAATGAAATTCAACAGGGATAAGTGCAAAGTACTGCACCTCGGAAAAAGAAATCAATTGCACAGCTACAAGATGGGGGATACCTGGCTCAGCAAAACTACGAGTGAGAAGGATCTTGGAATTGTCGTAGATCACAAGCTAAATATGAGCCAACAGTGTGATGTGGCTACAAAAAAGGCAAATGCCATTTTAGGCTGCATTAATAGAAGTATAGTTTCCAAATCCCACGAGGTGCTAGTCCCCCTCTATTCAGCACTGGTTAGGCCTCACCTTGAGTATTGTGTCCAGTTCCGGACACCACACTTCAAAAAGGATGCTAACAAATTGGAACAAGTTCAGAAGAGGATGCCAAGGGTGATCAGGGGGCTGGAAACCAAGTCTTATGAGGAAAGGCTGAAAGAATTGGGCATGTTTAGCCTTGAGAAAAGAAGACTGAGGGGTGATCTGATAGCACTTTTCAAATATTTGAAAGGCTGTCATACAGAGGAGGGGCAAGATCTGTTCTCAATCATCCCAGAGTGCAGGACACGCAACAATGGGCTCAAGTTAAAGAAAGCCAGATTTTGGTTGAATATCAGGAAAAACTTCCTAAGTGTTAGAGCAGTACGGCAGTGGAACCAGTTACCTCGGGAGTTGGTGAGTGCTCCAACACTGGCGGCGTTCAAGAAAAACTTAGATAATCACGTGGCAGATATGCTTTGATTATATTCCTGCATTGAGCAGGGGGTTGGACTTGATGGCCTTGTAGTCCCCTTCCAACTTCACTTTTCTATGATTCATTACAAAGCACAGTGTACATCACCAACAGCTGCAGAATTATATGATGTAACAAGTCTACGCAGAACCAACACTTTGGAAGGCAGAACAAAAAGGAAAAGGCCAGTGGTCCTGAAGATGACACAAAATGCAAGAGTAGATGATACCTTTTATTGGATCACTTAAAAAAAATAGCAAGCTTTTGTAGATGAAATCCACTTCCTCAGGCTCTAAGCACACCCCTTCAGGGGTGGTGCACAGTCACTCCAACCAGATTCTCATTTCACGAAACTTCTTCTTGCCTTGAATGTTGCAGATAAACATTGCCGAACAAACGGTCAGAATTCTCTATCTGCCTTGCCGAAACAATAATAAAAGTACAGTTTCATTAGCATTCCTTCCCCCATAGTTCTAGAAAATCCTGTCCAGATGTTTTATCCTCTCTCTATTTCAGAGAGAGAGAGAGAGGTAGAGAGATTGACTTATGAGCTTTTCAATTCCTCTTAACCTCCAAAGGCAGATATGTTTAAAGTAGAGCCTTTTCTCAAATCTTCATCCCAGGGTAGCAGAAATTCATCTAGACTCTAGGAAAGGCCATCCATTTCCCCAAATTCCACCATTCTTTCAGATAGAAGGGTAGAACTCTGTAAAATACTGCTGTTTTAGAGGCCAATATACTTGCCGTGTCTGACAAAATAGAATTCAGACAACATTGAATTCAGACTCCATTCCTAAGCCATCTCTGTAGGAATCAGAAAAGCATAATGTTGACACAAGAGAGGAAATAAAACCTTTCCAAGACTGATTATTCATTTCCTTAAAAGCAGTCCCAAAAGGACACTGGGGCACCTCACAGCTGCCTGTATTTTTGGAAGTCACCTTGGAAGCATGGCACTGGGAACTCTTAGGGGAAATGCCTGCAGTTCAGAATTGAGCACTAGATCACCAAATGGAACAGAGGGTACATGTTGCTTGTCGCCGTAGAGACTCACTGCCCAGGTTGCCCGTCTGGTCTGCTCCTTGAGCATTGGCATAGCTCCATGGATGTCTGGTGCCCCCTCCCCAGTTTTATTGCTTGCTGGCAGTATTTTGTGTTGCATCTGTTTGTCAGTCTTTGCTTTGGCTATTCTGTCCATTAGTAGAGACTACCTTAGTGCCATAATAATTCCCAGAATCCTTTACTGTTGGCCAGTAAAGGGCTGGGGCTTATGGGAGTTAATGTGGTCCAGAAGTTGGCCAGCAGGACATAGCAGGCACAAACTGGCCTAGAGCTTATTTATTTATTTATTTATTTATTTACAAGATGTTTTAGCCGCGCCATTACCAGTGGTCTCTGAGCGGCGTACAACAATATTAAAACTTTAAAAACATTAAAACCATTAAAATAGGCAATATTATAATAATATCCTATATTAAAAACAATCATTAAAACATTAATATTAATAAATCCTGCTGCTCATATGGCCAGCTAAAGAATACCATTTAATTAAAATGCTGGCTAAACAGAAAGGTCTTTGCCTGGCGCCGAAAAGCCAAAAGTGTTGGAGCCAGGTGGATCTCTATAGGGAGGGTGTTCCAAAGTTGGGGGGCAACAGCCGAGATGGCCCTATTTCGACATGCCATCCCCCTCACCTCTTTCAGGGATGGCACCTTCAGAAGGGTCTCCTGGCATGATCTTAGAGGACGGGCAGGCTCGTATGGAAGAAGACGGTCCTTTAGGTAATCAGGTCCTAAGCCGTTTAGGGCTTTATATGTCAAAGTAAGCACTTTGAATTGGGCCCGAGCAGCAACCGGCAGCCAGTGTAAATTTTTCAGAACCGGCGTGATATGAGTCCGTGCGGAGGCACCACTTACCAGCCGCGCAGCCCGGTTCTGTGCCGGTTGCAGTCGCCGGACCATCTTCAAAGGCTGCCCCACGTATAGCGCATTGCAGTAGTCCAGTCTGGTTGTTACCAGTGCATGTGTGACTGTTGCCAGGCTCCGCTCATCCAGGTAAGGGCGAAGTTGATATATTCTCCGCAGCCGTAAGAAGGCACCCCTGGACACCGAGTCCACCTGGGCTTCCAAGGTCAGACCCGGGACAAGGCGCACCCCCAAGCTGTGGACCCTGTGCTTTAGGGGGAGTGTTACCCCGTCTAAGGCAGGGAAATGGCCCTTTAACCTATCTGTTGGAGCACCTACCAGCAGCACTTCCGACTTGTCTGTATTGAGCCTCAGTTCATTGACCCTCATCCAGTCCATTATCGAGTCCAGGCACGAGTTCAGAACGGCGACTGCCACACCTGGATTGGTAGAGAATGAGAGGTAGAGCTGGGTGTCATCAGCATATTGCTGACCCCTCAGCCCAAACCTCCTAACGACCTCCCCCAGCGGTTTCATGTAGATATTGAATAGCATGGGGGACAGTATAGAGCCCTGAGGAACCCCATGACGCAACCGCCATGGATCAGAGCTACTGTCCCCCAGCACCACCTTCTGGATTCGATCAGCCAGGTAGGAGCGGAACCATTGTAAAACGGTGCCTCTCATTCCCATCCCAGCCAATCTGTCCAGAAGGACACCATGGTTGATGGTGTCAAAAGCCGCTGAGAGGTCCAGGAGAATCAACAGGGATGCATTCCCCCTATCTTTCTCCCGGCAAAGGTCGTCAAACAGGGCGATCAAGGCAGTCTCCGTCCCATAACCTGACCTGAAACCCGATTGAAATGGATCTAGATAATCCGTTTCATCCAGGAGAGCCTGGAGCTGCTCAGCCACCACACGTTCCAACACCGTGCCCAGAAAAGGGAGGTTCGCTACTGGTCGGAAGTTAATCACTAGACCTGGGTCCAGATTAGGTTTTTTTTAGGAGTGGGCGAATCACTGCCTCCTTTAACGGGGTGGGGACCACTCCCTCTCTTAACGAGGAGTTGATGACCTCCAGGATCCAGGTGCAAACTCCCCTGGCAGATTCCTTTATTAGCCATGATGGGCAAGGGTCGAGTTGCGTAGTGGTGGCACGAACCAATCCAAGCACCCTGTCCACATCCTCGGGTCGTAACAACTGAAACTCATCCAATAAATTATGACATAAGTCTGGAGCACTGAACACAACCATAGGCTCTGCATCAACAGTGGAGTCCAACTCTTTGCGAATCTGAACAATTTTTCCCTCAAAGTGTGTAACAAATTTGTTACAGTGAGCCACTGAGCAGTCCGGGACCTCCACTGAACCATTAGGCTGAAGAAGGTCCCGGACCACTCGAAATAGCTCTGCTGGACGACACGCCGAGGAAGCAATACGACTGGAGAAATGCTGGCGTTTCGCCAGCCGTATCACCACAGAGTAGGCCCGATAATGGGCTCTAAGCTGTGTTTGGTCATAGTCGCAGCGATATTTCCTCCATCTGCGCTCAAGCCATCTCCCCATCCATTTCATAGCCAGAAGCTCCTCTGTGTACCATGGAGCCATATAGGCTCTGCGGGCAGGGAGAGGGCGCCTAGGTGCAATCGTGTCAACTGCCCGGGCCATCTCCTTGTACCACAAAACTACCTGGGCATCAACAGAAGCGCCGACCATATCAGCTGGAAACTCCCCTAGAGCATTCAGGAATCCTTCAGGATCCATAAGTCTCCGGGGGTGGATCATTTTAATTGATCCCCCACCCCTGCAGAGGGTAGTAGTGGCAGAGAGTCTAAACTTTACCAGGAAATGGTCCGATCATGACAACAGGGTCAAAGATAAACCCACCACATCCGGACCACCATCCCCCCGTCCCGTTGAGAATACTAGGTCAAGTGTATGGCCTTTCTCATGAATCGGGCCGATGACATGTTGAGACAACCCCATGGTTGTCATGGCGGCCATGAAGTCCTGAGCCGCCCCTCTTAAGGTGGCCTCGGCGTGGAGGTTGAGGTCCCCCAGTACCAAAAGTCTGGGGGTCCTCACCACCAGGTCTGAGATCACCTCCGTCAGCTCAGGTAGGGAAACTGTTGGTAAGCAGCAGGGTGGGCGGTACACCAACAGAATCCCCAGTCTGTCTCTTGAGCCCAACACACAATACAGGCCCTCTAGACCATTTCCCAAGGGGATAAGGAGTCTGGAAAAGTGAAAGGAATCCTTGTAGACTATCGCCACGCTTCCTCCCCAACCCTCCAGGCAACCCTGGTGTTGGACCAAGTACCCAGGGGGACACAACTGAGAGAGAGGAACTCCTCCTTCTTCTCCCACCCAGGTCTCAGTAATGCATACCAGGTCGGTCCCCTCATCCAAAATTAAATCATGGATGAGGGTGGTCTTATTTTTTGCCAACCTGGCATTTACCAACAGTACCATGTGACCCGGGGGGTGGCTGATAGGGTCACCTAGTACCATTTGGCTGGGAGTAGAGCTAGAAAGGGGGATAGGTGTAAGGTATCTAACCTTCTTTCTCCTACGCAGGCATGCTGTTTAGTAGAGTCTACTCCCACCGCCATATCTTCCCCTGCCATATATCGCCTCTATTGGTTGCCCCAGAGGCCCCTCAAACCCCCCTGTTTCCCAGCTTATTCCCCAGCCAGTGCCCTCAGGGAATCTGGCAGCCAGCAGCAGCCCAGCCACAGTCCCACTGTCTCTCACACAGTGACCTGTAGAAGGCAGATGGTCTTCGGCTCCCCTGAGCGCAGGAATGCTGGTGCGGTAGGGCCCTGAAAGCAGCTCTGGCTTAAAAGCCTTCTCTCCCCCTGAGCCAGGTGGCTGATGTTGGGAAGGGGGTGGGGCAGCCAGGAGTAGCAGGGCCCAGTCCTGCAAGCAGAGGGAGATTGAGCCAGGCTCCCTTGGAAAAAAGCTCCCTTGGAAAAAGCTGGCAGCCGGCAGCAGCCCAGGCACAGTCCCACTGTCTCTCACACAGTGACCTGTAGAAGGCAGATGGTATTCGGCTCCCCTGAGCGCAAGAAAGCTTAATTGGAGCATGGCAGGAGAATTGTTGTACAGGATAAATGGAAGTGCTATAAAAAGAGGGGGAAATGTGATCTTTAAACAAAATTCAAAGGGTGGGTGATACCTTTTTAAAAATATTAAAATATCACAATCAGAAGCTAGCTTTCCACTCCTACAGAAGTATTCATCACCAGCTTTAAACAAAGAAACCTGGCCTATACATATAGCTCTGTTTTCTAGAAGTTTTCCAATTCTTCTGCACCACTCCCAGCTCTGTAATGGCCAGCTTGATGAAGACTGTTGAAAGCATCAGCTGGCTGAATAGCTCAGTGAATTGGATATGTTGCTGCGGAGGTAGAGGTTAGGAGTTCAATTCCTCCCTGTGCCTCCCTGGAGAAGAACCAGCCTGGGTAGCCTTGGGCAAGTTCCACAGTCCTAGAGTGCCCCCAAAAGAAGGAACTGGGAAACAATTTTTAAGTACTTTATATTTAGAAAACCCTGGAAAGAGTCTCCATAAATTGGAATCAACTTGACAGCATGTGCTTAGTATTTTAATAAGGTTATCACCCGTTCTTGCCTTCGGATGAAAATGCTCTATCATTCATGTATCTGACTTTTTATTGTATATCTTTATTGCCAGTCCAACTGAGGAGTCAGAAAGGAAAACTTGAGACATACTATGGGATTGAGGGGCTGAACCCCAGTCTAGTTTGTCTTATGAAAACAAACAAAATCCTCACCCATCTACACTGACCGACACTAGCAGGTACAGCTATTCCTAGAATGAGGAGCATATTGATGTACCTCACTGTTAAGTCATTATTACAGATGACGAGCTTCTCAGGGAAAGTGAGGTAGTTACTCCAATTCATCACCACAAACATGGTTGAATACACTAGAATCCACACACACATTTTTAAGAGCTAAGTGCTCTATGTTCTCTGTCCAAATAAACAAATCTATTAATTTGGCTTTCTCTGTCATTCCTTTTTTTATCTCATATTTTAAAAATTTATCAAGACATTTAAAATTCTGGAAGGTCCTTAGTGAGTTAGTTAGGTGCTGTCAAGTTGGAATTGATTTATAGTGACCGTAATAGGGCTTTCAAGGTAAGTGAGATATTTAAGGAGTGATTTTACCATTCCACTCTCCCCCCAGTGAGCTTCCATAGCCAAGTGGGAATTCAAACCCTGGTCTCCAAAGCCACTACACCATGCTGGTGTGTGTAGTCACTACACTGGTGGTGAAAATCCTTACTGACCCTAATATGAAAAAAGTTAAATTCTTAACTTTGCAGTATCCAAAAAAATTTTTTTAGAGATATAAACTGTTTCATATATAAAAAGCAGTGGATTGGGTCCAGGTTTAGAGTAGACTCACTGCAATGAATAGGGGTATATGACTGAGTTCCAGTCGAAGGAACTTGTTACTATTCCTTTAATCTGCTATAAGGCCATCATACTAGATCCAGCTTTGTACAGAGACACCCAAAACTCGCCTCCATAAATCAAGTGCAAGATAGCCCTGGAGGCAGGTATTTATTTTCTTTATTCATCATTTTCTTTATTTTATTTTTATGCTGTCTTTGTCCCAAAACTGGGACCTAAGGCAACTTACAATACAGTTAAACAAGATAGAAAATTAAAATACAATAAATGTTACAACATTAGAAAGGTTACAAATAGAAGCAAATGCATCACACCCATCATGTTATTAAAACAACATTTAAGATTTAAACAACTTAAAACCATTTTAACGCAAATTTTAGTTTGCCTTCAAAGATAGGAAAAACAGCGCATGGCTGAAATCTTGTCATTTGAGGCTCATACTCACCAGAGGTTCTGACTGTATAAATGGATCATTTGCTTGCTACCAGAAGGAGAGCAGAGAAGGAGCAAACCTACCCTCGTTTGGCAAAGGGGCTCCAGAGACTGGGCACAGCCACTGAGATAGCATTGTTTTTTTGCCATTCCCACGGGTGCCAAATTTCAACCTATAGAAGTGGTGCAGTGCCATCTTAAAACTGGGGCCTTTGGAAAAAAGATTGGGGCTTCAGCCATCTAGTTTATTCCTAGTGATGCCCAAGGAATGAGCAAGCTGGAAATGGAAATCATCTGCCATGTCCCTGCTTTCTTGGCATTTCCCCCAGTTTTTCCCTCTTCTGTCTTCCTCTTACCACCCTGCCTCCTTCACTAGCACTGTACCAGCAGGAGAAAAAAGACTGAATAAGCTCAATAGGATGCTTTGAGCAGTGCATGTATGCAGCACATGACCATATTACCCTGAACTCACCTGATCTTGTCCGATTTCAGAGGTTAAGCAGGGTGCTTGGATGGGAGACTGTCAAGTCAGAAAGTCTGATGCCTGAACATCTTCCTAAGAGCCCTACAGAACTTTATAAACCTCTAGGGACAAATCAGAAGCCTGCATTGGTCACAGTTGGCATTTATCCCATTTAGGCTTAATTCCAGAATAAAATCATATCAGTCATTTCCAATCATATTAAAATCCATCTTGGTATCAAAGTATAAGTCTTTTCATTGTTGCAGTGATTCTGAGCAACATCAGCTTGTCTAATCCTGCAGGTTTTATCTACATTGCTTCTGTGTTCCATACGCACAAAAATACTTCAAAGCTGTTGATAACATCCAAAGTCTTACAGCTATGGAAAAACTGTAGGCACAAATGCTTACAAATATATGAAAACTAAACTTAAGTTGCAAGCAAATACTTAAATAAGAACTCAATCCAAAACACAGGAGCATAAATGTACAACGGAAACATCAAAAAAGAATGTTTTAATTACATTCCAAAATGCAGGTGCTTATAGACTAGAAAAGCACAATCAAAAAATAAAGAATATGTCACTAAAATATGTCATTAAAAAGTTAAGAGCATTATAGCTTTAAATAATCTTTAGCATTTAAGCATATTATGTACAATTGACAGAGAAAAGTATTTTAAGTGCTCACCCAGCCAAACCGGTTTGAATCTATGGAGGAAAATCCATGTCTTTGTCTGCTGTTGTTGATGATGCTACATAATACCTGATGCTTCCTGGTATCAGTGTTCGTGGTATCTGGTGTGTGTGGTTTGAAATGTTGTGTTAAGCTGTGTTGCTGTGTTGTATGTGTGTCTTTGCCTCCCTATATTTAAATTTCTCTCTGATGTTTACACTTGTTTTCAACTGTAAAGGACTGCCTTTCGCCAGTTCTATGAGTTACAGGGGCTTGATTAACAGTCAGAAAATTTACAATGAAAATTTCTATTGCTTTTACTGGGATGGCAAGATACAACTCCTGTAAATCTGAATCTTGTAAGCTGTCACCAAGACAAAGAGTGTTATTACTTCGACTAAGAATTACTAGTCCAGCTGCTTACACTGGGTGTAAATTACAGGGGTTGTAAATTTCAGGTAGAGGAAGTCACAGGATATGCAAACTCCACTTACCGGTCATGTTAACACATTGCAGTGTTTGATGTATTACAAGCCAATTATTTCAATGCCCTTTTGATTCTCTCCTTTGCTTGGGCTTTTTATCATTTGTAAACATGTTCAATTGTCAGGCATGAAAAAGATTCTTTTGCAAGACAATGTTATTGTACAGTGACCTTGCTTCCAGGTTTGGCTGGAGGTGGTTAACTGTTTTGCAGTGGATTCTAGCAAACTACTGTTCGAACCTCATTTAAAAGCACAGTATATATTTTCTGGGCTGCTTTTTCTACACACACACCACACCCTTAATTAATTTAACACTCTCTAGATCAAAATTTCACATCTTGACAAGACCACAAGGGAACCAGAGGGATCTCCCAGTAGGGCTAGGAAAGAAGCTGCCTGAAAATAGCAGAGCCACTGCCAGGCAGAGCTAACTATACTGGACTTGAGAGACATGGCTACTTAGCCATGATGTGGCTAAGTAGAAGGTGGTATTCTATGTTTCTGTGATGTGGAAAATGCTAAATAGGTTTGTGGTCAGAGCAGAGATAGGGACCTTCTCTCAAAAATAATGAGGTAGGATACCCACCTCATGCTTAGTCTACAGGTCACTGGTGGAAGAAGAAGGTCAGGAAGAGAGGAATCCAGAAAAGAGTGTGAATGGACAATTAGCTAGAAGACCAGAGATTGAGTTGCAGGAGATCCCAACCAGCTGCCACTCTTTATGTTGCTCTAAATCTTGCATTTGTGCCTCATTACAGACCTAGCTCTGTGACTCAAAATGACACTGAACACCCAAGAATAAGAGTGAGCGAATGGGATTTCACGTTGGCGCTTCATACCAAGTTGTTATCTTTATTCTTGTTGGCTCATGCCAAGGGAAGGTGAGCTTACGTGAGATGTCAGCATTTCCAGTTTATGGCATATCACTCTCTGACTTCATCCTTCACTCTGCAAAATAATATCACTTAAGTAGCACAGAATTGGAGAATCAAGGAGTTTTGAGGATCTAGGTCAAATCCCCTGAATTCCCAAGATAAAACCCTAGAATATAGGAGAGGTTTAACCGCCCAGAGTAGACCTTTGGTCTAGATGGGTGGGATAGAAATCCAATAAATAAATAAATAAATAAAATATTCAGGGGAAAAGCAGGGGGGAAATTCAGGCACCTAAGAAACAAAAGAAACATTTAAAAGCATTCTAGACTCACAATGTGTTGATTTAGCTTCAGAGAGTGTTTTAAAAAGTCAACATTGGAGGGTGGGATTCTTGAAGTGAGAAAATATTAGAATATTACCAGTGCATGTTGCAATCAAAGTTCTTTTTTTTTCCCCTACCAAAGAAAGGAAAGCTGTGCTTGGTTACACAGATATGTGTCTTGTGTCCATAGAAACCGTTGCTCTAGTATGCCAGACTGAAGTCAGACTAGTCGTCCCTGGTACATAGTTTTCATAGAATCCAGGATTGTATATAATGGCCTTAAGCAGTACAGAGCTAATTGTTTGCCATTTTGGAACAGACAAAAAATTGAATCATGGCGTGAAAAATAGGAGTAATGGTTGTCTCACAATAGAAATTGAATACCACCTCTTGGGCAAACGCCTTACATGAATCAATGTGGAGTTCATACAGTGCGCAGGAGGTAGCTTGATCCAGGTAGACATACAGTACTTAATCCACGTAGGCAAGGTAAACTTGGACTGCCAATGTCTGGGCAGCACAAATTTTAAAAAGAAGCAAAGAAGGCTAGATTTTGTCCAAAGACCGCTGGCATTGAAACCAGCTTTTAGATACCAGAACGTTGGCTTTGTTCTATGCATATGGAATTATATCCCTGTCAATGTCGTACTTATTCAATGGAGCTAATAATTTTTGTGCAAGGAGATATAAACATGCTTTTACAAATGAGTGGTCCCAGTTTAAGTTTTGCATACATTGTGATCAGAACAAAAGGTGTCACAATCTGTTGTCCAGGCTCTTTCAGAGCTCTTGTTTTCTGAACTAAGTATGACAGTTACCAGTTTTAGATCAGAATGCTTCCCCACAATATTGGTATTTTTTAAGGTTCTGCAATGTCTTGAAGCTTGAATTAAACATCAAACCTTACCAGTGTGGGGAGCAAACCTAAATGTGAAACCGAGATATTATTGTGTTTCATTCTGTTTCTGATGTCTCTTTGCCAACAGTGATGGATTCATCTTCCAAACTCCAGTTTTGCATATTGCTGAGAATATCCGCTTTGAGCACATGGGTGTCATCCCAAAACCGTAGCCTTTTGACTAAGATCAGGTGTAGTATATTATGTTCATGGCAAACAAGTCAGGTGGTGGGGAAGGCAAGATGGAGCAAAACTGACTCCTCAGATGAGGAGATGATTGGCTTCTGCCCTGTGCCCTTCCCACCCTGTCTTCCTTCTGAGGAGCAGATTTTCATGGAGATGGAAAAGTGACCAGGGAATCTCTGGTACCTCAGTGGACCAGTTTAGATAAATTGCCTAGGGTTTCCCATCTACTGCTGTCTTCCATAATGGCCAGTGAGGCATCTTTTGGATGCCCACAGGCAGCTAATAAGTGTAATACTGCCCCACTATTGTTGTTCCTCAGCAAATAGTATCTAACAATATATATCTTCTGATATTTATTTATTTATTTATTTATTAAATGTATACCCCGCCCATCTAGACACAAGTTTACTCTGGGCGGCTAACAATAAAAATGGAATAAAAACAGTATAATAAAATTAAAAGCAACAATAGTAATATGGTTCAAGATGGGGGGGAAATAAAAGTAATCAAGTGATGACAGGAGGGAAAGCCTGCCTAAAGAGCCAGGTCTTAAGTTGGCTCTTAAAAACACCCAGCGAGGGAGCCAGACAGATCTCTGAGGGCAGACTGTTCCAAAGGCGAGGGGCCACTGCCGAGAAGGCCCGGTTTCTTGTTCTTTCTCTCCGGGCCTCCCTCGGCGTTAGGCCCCTCAGCCGCCCTTCCTGGCTAGAATGAGTGATTCGGGTAGATCTAGGTGGGAGGAGGCATTCCGCTAGATATCGAGGTCCTAAACCATTTAGGGCTTTATATGTCATCATTAAAACTTTGAAATCAATGCGGAAACGAATGAGCAGCCAATGCAAGGCGGCCAGAGTGGGGAAAATATGCTGATATTTTCTTGTCCCACTGAGAAGTCTGGCCGCCGCATTCTGCACCATTTGAAGCTTCTGCATCAATCTCAAAGGTAGCCCCACGTAGAGTGCATTGCAGTACTCTAATCTCGAGATTACAAGCGCATGGACCAGAGTGGTGAGCGCCCTAACATCAAGATAGGGACGCAGCTGGGCAATCCGCCACAGATGGAAATAGGCGGAGCGGACCACTGACGCCACCTGGGTTTCCATGGTGAGTGCCGGATCCAGATGGACCCCCCAAGCTGAGAACCTCACTCTTCGCGGTGAGATTCACTCCCCCAAAAGAGAGGGAGTTTCCCAAACCACCAATGGAGGGGCCACCCACCCTCAGGACCTCCGTCTTGATCCTGGCAATGCTGAATAGTATAATAGTGCTAATAGAAATAAACAGAGATCACCATGATTTTAGTGGCCGGTCAAGACCTCTGAAATAGATTTTATGCATGCAGGTTCCAAATGTTCAGGTCTTTAAAGGGTATTTAATATTAGTACCTTAGACTGTGTTTGAAAATTGGATAGCATCCAGTGCAACTACAGCAAAATTGGTGTAACATGATCAGGCTTCATAGAACACCCATTTGGTAACAAAATATATTGCATGGGGTAGACAGCCCCATACTGCATTTAATGCTACATGGACCACCCAAGCATTCTGGTGCCAGAATAAGCAAAAGCAAAGCTATCCATTGTCACCCAACAAATACTCCTAAGATTAATAGAGAGGTTTTGCACTAGGGTGTGATGTCGACTCTACCATTCGCAAGTGTTTCCCAGATGCATGTAGACACATAGATAGATAGACAGAACTTCAACAATTTCTTTACAAATGTAAAACAATACCAGAACTTGGAAAGTGTCCATGCTTTCTGGGGGATTCTGGCAATCCTAGTTCAAACAAATGACAGAAGGGCCTACTGGAAGAGAACAAAGTTACAATATGTCTAGTGCATTCTGGTGGGGCCATGTTATTGTGAAAATATCTACTCTCAAGGGTTAGAATTCAGGTAAGAATTAGCTATATTATATAGTTCTAATAAACACCATTATTGTATAGTTCTAATAAGCATCTCTTTCATTACATGCATGGAGGAATTTTTCTGAAAGGAAGATTTTTTTAAAAAAAAATCAAAAACTGGCAACCATACAGATAGATTGTTGAAGTCCACCTCACTTTGCTGAGTTAGGATGTTTGTGACAGATCTGTGCCTCCCTTTTCCTTGGCAGCTTTCCTAGAAATTCCCAATCTGGAAACACTTTAAACCATCTGCAAGCTCTGCTGAGTCCTGAGTATGGTCCAAAAGAAACTTTGGAAGACTCTGCTGTGAAATCCACCACTGTTCTGTACTTTTTAGTATCTTGAAGGGGTACTGGCAGGACTTAGCAACAGGACAGGTTGGCAGCCAGAGTTCAGCACCCTGGACAGGTCTCCTGCGCAGAGGGGAGTCTCCAGACCAGAGCCAGTGTGATTTAGCAGTGTCAAAATAAGAATCAAAGGTGAAGGTGGTGATAAAGGTATCAGACCACTACACATTTTACAAACAGAAGCTAGCTTTTGACCTGTACAGGTCTTCATCAGGCTGGACACTACAGCACTGTGGATGGTGCAGAAAAAAAACATGAAGGTTCTAAAAGACATGGCCAGACATGCAGGTCAGGTTCTTTTGTTTAAAATAAGTTTCATAATGGATGCTGCAGACTCCAGTCAGAAATGTACTTTCGGATTTCATTTCTGGTGGTATTGATTAGAATGTCTTTCCCAGTCTTGTAAAACAAAGATCTGCCAGTCATTCAGCATATTCACACAAAAATACACACCACCCTATATTGAAACAGAAGGTTCCTTCTTGGCTGGGGATGTAGGCACATAGATTACCCACTAGGTGAATCAGTTTGCAGCCAGATTAGGCAGCATTACCCAGTGGCTGATGAAAGATGTTGTTCTCAGTTCACAATCATACCTGAGTAGTGCTAAATGTCCGTGTTTGATTGTAGATGGTTGGCTATCCAGGGTGTCTCCCATAGTCCAACAACAAGAACAAAAGAAAAAGAAAAAAAGAAAAACTAATCCAAAGGTGGGAGTGGGTGACACCTTTTTTTGGGGGGGGGGGGGTTGAGCTAAGACGCAGGAGAACTAGATCCAAATCCCACACAGTTGTGGAAATGGCCAACCACTCCTTGAAATCTCACATATTTGGGAAACCATATGTTGAAAATGACTTGATAGCACATAACAAAAAATAGTCACAATACCTGTGGTCTTTCACCAACTGTGGGCTTAAAGGACCTTACAGTCAAGAGACTGCCCCTATGTCCACCCTTCAGAGGGAACATGTTGTGACATTCCCTTATCCTTCTCCAGTGGCAGTTTCACCACAAATCCCCACCTTGGGCAAATACAAAGGCTCTTCATGCTCTCCTTCTAAAGGAAGGCTGCCTCCAGGAGTTTTATGAGATCCGGCACTCCCTATAATGAGGCAGGGGCAGGCCACATTGACAGGTCCAGGAAGGAGGATGTATGAACCACCAGAAATGCAGAGAAAAAAGGGAAAAAACTGGAAGCAGCCTAAAGTCCCATTTTTTGGTTTTAAAAAATGGGCATTTCCAGTGCAGGGTAGAGACGGGCACGAATCAGTTCGTCCTTGTTCATCCCAGTTCATCAAGGTAGCAGCACAGGTGCCGCTGCTCCCTCCCCCACCTCCTCTGGCTCAATCAGCGACTCGCCAGGCCCAGCGTGCTAGCTTCCTGCACCTCCTCCACTGATCTTCCAGTCCAAGCAACAGCTCAGGCTTCTCTGCCCTTCCATCTTGGCTGATCTCGCATTTAGGCAAAAAGGTGGGGCAAAGAAATCTGTGCTCTTGCTCACGACTGGGAGATTAGCCGAGAAGGTGGAAAAAGCAACCAACGTGGGCCTCATGAGTGGCTGATTGGCTGAGTTGGCAGGGAAAGGGGAGCAGCAGCACCTGTGCTGCCGCCTTTACAAACTGGGATGAACTAGGACGAACCGATTTGTGTCCGTCTCTCGCGCAGAAGGGTCTATAAGAAATTGTGTGCTCTTCCTAGAAGTGGCAATATACATTTTACGGGGAGGAAAATGTTTGTGGGACTTGACGGGGTGGGGCTGGGCTGAGGGAAAGTTGAATAGGGCCAAGGGCTGTAAAAGACCTGTTGGAGGGCCACACTTCGCTGTTCTTGATGTAAAGTATGTAGGCATAGTAGTAGTCATAGACAGCTTGTTACTCGAGCACCCCACCCCTTTATTGCTCAGACTACGAGCCACATCAACCAAAGAGTAGATGTGGTTATGATTAGCACCCATGATTCATTTATTAATTGCAGAGCTATGATGTCATGTATTTATATTTCACCCCTTGCCACCTTCCAGCGCATAAAACATTCAGTTAGAATTGTATTATGCCACCCATGTTGCATTACAGGTAAGGTAAAGGTAAAGGTTCCCCTTGACATTTAGTCCAGTCGTGTCCGACTCTAGGGCGCAGTGCTCATCCCCGTTTCCAAGCCATAGAGCCAGCGTTTGTCTGAAGACAGTTTCCGTGGTCACGTGGCCAGCGCAACTAGACACAGAACGCCGTTACCTTCCCACCGAGGTGGTACCTATTTATCTACTCGCATTTACATGCTTTCGAACTGATAGGTTGGCAGGAGCTGGGACAAGCAACGGGAGCTCACTCCGTCGCGTGGATTCGATCTTATGACTGCTGGTCTTCTGACCTTGCAGCACAGAGGCTTCTGCGGTTTAACCCGCAGCGCCACCACGTCCCTTTTACAGGTACAGGTACACTAAACTCATAAATATTATTTACCCTCGCTCATACACAGTCTATTCTTCAAACCCTGTGTACCCATTTGCCTCTCAGCCTCACACCATCCCAAACAGCATCTCTCTCTTCTGGTTGTCTCAGCTGATCTCCATCCATCCATGTGTGAATGCTCACTCTTTGCCAGTTACTCCATACTTGTCATTCACTCTCTACATATACACATCCCTCTGGAGCTATTTATCACATTAATATTTGATACAATATTATACTCTTTTGTGGCACTTGTTATATCACAGGAGTCATGCGTGCTTAGTTTCCTGGGGACTGGTTCTGATGAGATCTTCTTGTAGCAGAAGCAGCCTGCTTTTCTACACCATCAAGATTTCTGAAACTGAGGGCCAAACAACATATTACAGATGGAACATCATTAGAAGAAGGAAGTCTTTAAGTCCTGAAAGATATCTGATGGTCACACTAGGGCTTTATACCCCTCCCAAAGCTTGCAAATTAGTTTGCCCTGTTTTGTGATTGGTCATCAAGGCTATAAGCACAGGCCCTGTTGTAAATATGCTTACTCAGTGACACATTTCTAACAGAATCCTGTCTCTAGGACAAGCATCTCAGCTTCTAATGATAGGCTATCTGTAAAATACAGTTTATTCTGAGTCATTAGAAGGGAGCTGGACTGGGAGCACTGGCTCCCTAGGACTACTTGGAGGCTGTCTTGGGCCCAGTGTGAACAGAACATTAGCTTCTGGCCTAATTCAACATTGCTCTTCTTTTCCAAACCCCTGTCAGTTCTTGACTCCTGCTTTTCCCTTCATCAGGGTCATCAGGATCCCAGTCAAGGGCAATGATACTCATCAAGATCCCAGTAGTTATGGCAGAACATGTTAATAATTGTGATGATGATGTGCCATCAAGCTTATTCCAACTTACAGTGACCATTTCCTCGGTTTCCTAGTGAGCTGGGAACCTGTTCATCTGCAGAGAGCAGGTTAATGCAACTTTTTTTTTAACCAAAGCTCCCAGAATCCTTCAGCCAGAATAGCCTGAGGCATTCTGGGACTTGTGGTCTCTGTTCTGAGCTGTGATTTGGAGCCAAGATTCACAGGTAAACAGTTTTGGCACATTGCAGTGGTTGAGCCCAGACACATTGTCTCCATACGCCATACATTATCTCACGTTGTTTTCCTTTTCCCCATAGGTGTTGGGAGGAAGGAATGAGATAAATAGTGAAAATAGTTCCAGCAAAACAATGAAAACTGATCTAAATGACTCTGCATGTAGGCACATATCTAGGGATTGGTATAATAATTTTGTTGTTAGTGGAGGAAGCCTAGTAGCCTGCTAGGTTTCATCTGGTTCTTTTTAGGCAACAATTGCAGCCTTAAAGACAACTGGGCGGGGGGGTATGGTGCCAGGAGGACCAGGGTGGTGAAATTGGGAAAATTCTCGGAAATTAGCCTCAAATACAGGGGTGCTGCTTTTTGAAGTAGAAGCATGCTATTTTGCTCTCCAATTTCAGCTGCCAGAATTCCCCGCTGATGTGAGCGCCACACTGTGAATAATTCTTAGATGCATGTCGTGCTGGAGAGTTGTATTTACAAGGCTCAAGTGCATGCTCCCCAAGCCCAAAAGTAAGGCTAAACTTCTTAATCACTAACCTCTTTTGAGGATCTGCATTTATGTAGGTTGGCTGTGTATATTTACCCAGACGGGGTTTTAAAGATGCTAATTACTGCTGACTCCAAAACACACAACCCAAACTTGGTCTCTCCGTCCTTTGAGTGCAATTGAAAAAAACGTCTGAAACACATTGTGTTTCTCTCTTAGTGAGAGCCTTACTGCCAAAATAATACGGCAGGAAGATTTATTCTTTTTCCATATTGTACCTTAGATATCAGAGCAGGGGAGCTAGGCCTCTCTGGAGACTGAAGACTATTGCTGCCATCATCCCTCACCATTGTTTGGGGTGACTGTGGCTGATGGGAGATAGAGTGTAAAAACATTTGGCTCACCAGTTCATCTTTACTTTTTTGTTTGTCAGTGGAATGGTGCTTGCTAGGTATGATCCACAATTCATGCAAAAGGAAACCCAAAGGGTAGGCATTTTATGATGATGTGATTTGAAGAGTTGCAAGCTGTGTCACTGATTTTCAGCCACTTGCTCTGTATGTCTTTGTTAGTTGGGGGGGGGGGGGGAAGTGACCAAGACATCATCCTAAATAATCTATCATTTTTCCTTCCTTCCTTCCTTCCTTCCTTCCTTCCTTCCTTCCTTCCTTCCTTCCTTCCTTCCTTCCTTCCTTGTTTTTTGTTTGTTTTTTGCCACTGGGTTACGTTTTTGACTCAAATAATGTGACATTTTAGGATTGATCATCATTATCATCTTAGAACAGCAGAACTATGGACCATCAAGTCCAGCCCCTCTCGGGGAGGCACAATGGAGGAATCAAACTCCCAGCCTCTGGCTCCACACTGAGCTATCCAGCAGTTCAGTAAAGAAGGTAGCACATTGTGAACAGCTTTGTCCCATGTTGGAGGAACTGGAATCCGTGGTGGGTTCTGGAAATACATGATGTGTGAGTGTATTTCAGACTCTAACACAAGCCCTGCTGGTATTCTTCGATATACTGGAATCCCTGTGGGATCAGAAAATAATCCAGAACTCATTCAGTGCAAGGATTTTGTGGTGGCTGTTGTTTTTTAATCCTTACAGATGAGCTTTAAAACTGAGCCTCTTCTCCAAGCTGAATAAAGCCTACAAAGGCACCCAATAAAACTCTTGATTGTTTCCTGCCTGCCAGGGACTGGAGAGGAGGGTGATCAAGACCCTGCCATGCCAGGCCTGTGGCATCAGCTCAAACCTAGCCAAGGTATAAAACATGTAGCCGTTTCTCAGCCACTAAATATTTAACGCTCAAATCTGCAATACTAATAGAATGTGTTAGGATGCAGGATGCAGCTTCACAGATGGATAATTCAAAGGCCCTGACAGTGTGCTTTCCTGGCCAAGTCAAAGGAAGCATGGTAATAAATAAAAACCAGCTGCAGTTTAATTACCTGGTGTTGCTACAGAACAAAGATGGACAAAATTGGATTTGGGAAAGGAGAGAGTCAGTTTCTAAGACTCTGGTGCGATTATAGGCATTGGCACAGCATGTCCACAGTATGGCTAAGCGAGCACCACATTTGATTTTTGGTTTGCCCATGAAAGCTGCAGTCTAGTTACAGTGCCAACTGAGTGTCAGGGAGTCTGAGTCTGGTTGTGCAGCACCCACTCACCCCATTCTGTTCTCCAGCATCTAATCCCATTCCCCATGATCTGCTGTGTGAGACAAGCATATCAATATGCCTAATGGTAGGACTGGCTATGGTAAACATCAATAGCAATTAAAACAACACTAAAGCCTCCATTAAATGGATCTGTGGATAAATAGAGCTTCAAATTCAGCCTGTATGGTACAGATTAATTCTGTGGCCTTCAAAGAAAAGAGGCCTACTAGCATCTTGCTGCCCCCATTAGCAGAGGCTGGAAAAGTCCTTTTTGCGGTCACAGCCCCCAGACCCTATAGTGCCATGCCGGTTGATGATTTGGTCCTTAAAAGGAACTTTTTTGAGATCTGTCCCTCACTACCATAGCCCCCTACTCAAACCAGGAAGTTTCCTTTCCCCTTTGATAGGCCTTCTGTCCTATCCGATGATTCTGGGAATTATAGTTCAGAAAAGAAACTTTGCCATGCTTTCCCCCCATGACTCAGCTCCCACTGTGTGTTGGGAAAGTAATGATAGAGCCACATCAGAGGTTCTGCAGTGAAAAATATTAAGGTGGTGCAATCGTATGCTTGGTAAGAAGCATCTTGAGGATTTGGTGGAGGTAAGGAGAAGTAGCATTTCTATCCATCTTCCAATGATTTCCTTTTCGGAAAAAACTTTCTGCTGCAATCTGGATTCTTTGGTCTATCTCAGTCTGGTCTGTTGGTTAGAGTATTGGTTCCCCACCTTTGGTCCCCAGGTGTTCTTGGACTGAAATTCCCAGAAGCCTTCATCACTAGCTGTGCTGGCCAGACTTTCTGGGAGTTGTAGTCCAAGAACATCTGAGGACCCAAAGTTGGGAACCACTGGGTTAGAGTGTTGGACTAGGACTCAAGAAACTGGGCTTCAGTTCCCTACTCAGCCATGAAATTGATTGATGACCTTTAGCCAGGTAAACACTCCATTAATCTGACCCTTGTTGTGTTATTGTCATATAAATAAAAACAACACCAAAAGATTCTTCATGAAATCCTGTCATGGTAGAATCCTTTTTATCCATCTGTCCTAACAGATTTTTTTTAGTATTTAGGGCAGGCTGAATCCTCATTAAAAAGCACATTTCCTGAACATGATCTTTCTTTCTTTCTTTCTTTCTTTCTTTCTTTCTTTCTTTCTTTCTCTCTCTCTCTCTCTCTCTCTCTCTCTCTCTCTCTCTCTCTCTCTCTCTCTCTCCCTCCCTCCCTCCTTCCTTCCTTCCTTCCTTCCTTCCTTCCTTCCTTCCTTCCTTCCTTCCTAGTCCTAACAGTAGCTTCCTGTCCACAATGCAGGTCACTCCACAGGACAGTCAAGTGCTGAGACACACTCATTTCTTTCATAGCAATCCATAGCTTCTCATGATCCACAGCATCAAAGGCATTGATGTTGTCTATAAAGCATATGATCTTTTTCTAAAATTCTTGAGTGTGCTCCAGTAGCCAGCAGATATTTGCAATATGATCTTGAGGGCTTCTTCCTTTTCAGAATCCAGCTTGAACATCAAGCATTTCTCTCTGCTTGTTAGGTAAAAGCCTTTGTTGCAACACCTAACAGACTAGTTGTAAAGTCTTAAAGAGATATTCTGGTTAGAACAGATAATGCTGGGCTTTAGGTCCAACCCTACCATTGGGCTGAGTGAGGTGGCAGCCTCAGGTAGTGGAGGCTATCTCAGATAGTAAAAAGTATATTGCAAAGGTGAGAGGTTATGGGGGAGAAATGTGTGCACCAACAGCCTATCCTATACTGCCTTTGCAGCCTCATTGTGCACATGGGGTGGAAGATTCTGTCATGTCACTAGTGTTGAGGTAAGATTCAGCTGCCAGTCTCTTTGGGTTTCTTATATGAAGTGGGATGAGGGAAGACTGTAAGTTTGTCCTTCACTCCAGGAAGCACAACGTATTGGGCCAGCCTTGCCTGGGTGTGTAAACCTATGTTCTGTCTCTGTGCAGGGCAGTATTGTATGTTTGTTTATTTATTTGCTTGCTTACCTATTGAATCAGCCCATAATACAAGTCATCCAAGTAGCAGGAATGTGGAGAAATCTTGTCCAGAGTTTAGCTCCTGTAGGATTTATCACTTCTAATGCCAAAATGACATACACATTGTTTTTTCACTGAGGTTTCCGTAATTTGAGTAAAATGTTCCTGCATGAAATTCCTGCCTTTTTTCTTTGTGAAGCAGGTCACAGGCACGTACACCAAGTACAGCAGAAGTAGTTGATTGATCAAAAGGAGGCAAACATTCAATCTAATGCTTCTAAGTTTCAAATGTTCATGCAATGTCAGCAGCTATTGTTAGTGTAGTTGCACAATTTTTGGAAAAAAATAATTTCTGTAAATGTGAAAATGTTAATTGAGGCCAACAGAAATATATCATCATCTTGTAGACAAGCAGGAAAATGTTTTGCTTTCTTCTTGTCATGATGAGCGATGAATTAACATCTTTAGGGAGCGGCTCACAAACTGTTACAACTTTCAAGTACAGTATAAATCAGTCAGATTAAAATAAAATTTAGCTGAAGGACAGATCTAAGCAGAGGTGAGCAGCCCATAGCCCTTCAAGTGTTGTTGGACTGTGGCTCCCTTAGAAATCCTAGTCCATAAAGGCAATGTTGAAGGATAATGGGAGCTGCTGTTCAACAGTAAACAAAACCCTTAACCTGTGCCGGAAAAAAAAAACACAAAGGTGATGCCAGATGAGAATGTCCTGAAAGGCTGTCCCATAAAGGCCCCAAGATTGACAAAGCACTGTCAAAACACACCCTCCCCATTGATAGTCTTGGAATCCTATTCTGGACAAATTGCAGTTTCCATATTTAATGGCAGCTCTCTGTCTACAGGGCTGGCCCACATGTTAGGCAGAGTGAGGCAGCTGCCTGAGACAGACAGATTGATTGATTGATTGATTGATTCAATTTTTATCCCACTCCCATTTGTGTCACAGCACTACTCTGGGCGGGTTACAACAGATATAATAGGGGAAAAAAATAAAAACAAAGATTAAAACCAGCAACAATAACCCTAAAAAACCAGATGGCACTGACTAATCCCCAGAGCAGACAGAGGAAAAGAGGGGAAGGAAGAAGAGGAGGGGAAAGGGGGGAAATAAGGGGTGGTGGTGGTGTGGAAAGCCTCCCTGAAAAGCAATGTCTTTAATTGCTTCCTAAATGTCAACAGGGAGAGAGCTAGGCGGAGCTCCTCTGGAAGCTGGCTCCATAAAGTTGGATTTCATGGAAGAGTAGCAAATTGTCTGTTCTTTGCTTTATGATGTTTCTCTGTTTACCACCTGGAAGACTTGAGAGTGCAACTGAGATCTTCTGGTTCAAGTGCCCAAATAACTTGACTAAACTGGATATAGGACCCAGGGAAGGCACTTCTTACTGCACTGCCTCAGACAACAAAATCTCAGCTGTAGGTATAATGCCACACAACAGTCTACCTGGGAGATTACAAAAGCATGAGTAAATGTTGCCAAGCTATTTCCATCCACTCATGGTTCCAGCCACCACATCAACCCAAGCTGATAAAAACTGCTTTGAGCCACAGAGGTCACTTGAACCTGTGATGATAATGAGAGATGAATAAGTAGCTCCCAACCTTATTATTTAGAGCTGGGGTGGGCAACTTGCAACTCCAGGCTGTTTTTGCAGCCCCTCACTCCCTAGACTACCTCGATCCCTGTTGTTATGTGCTTTCAAGTTGCAGCCAACTTATAGCAATCCTAACAGGGCTTTCAAAGTATGTGAGATATCTGAGGAGTGGTTGTACCAGTTCCACATCCCCAGTAAGTTTCCATGGCTGAGAGGGGATTGAAACCCAGGTCTCCTGAGTCCCTGTTTGTTACTTTGTCCATTACACCACACTGGGTAGCCCACTCCTGATCCTTGCCAGGCCAAAAAATATCGCCAACCCCCCCCCCCCCAAAGAATTTGAATTGCTGTTCTTGAGAACCTGTAGTACTGAAGACTCAGCTTTTAAATTGTTTTGACACTGTATCATTTAGTACAAAACCAAATTTTCAAAAGGTGAGGTAGAGATCTAGATACATCAGGCTGAATGTGTGGGTGGATGGACTCAGACTTCTTGGATTCATGACAAGATTGCAAACATATCATTTTCCTTGCCAGCCAATGCAAGAGGCACTAGTGGGATTTTCATGTGTGAATTTATTTATTTATTTATTACATTTATACCCTGCCCATCTAGACCGAAGTCTACTCGGAAAATAACATGGCTGGTTGAAGGCGGTAGTTCTCAGCCTTGATCCTTCCAGATGTTTGGGACTTCAGTTCCCCAAATCCCAGCTATTCACCAAACTGACTGCGACTTCTGGAAACTGACGTTGAGAACATCTGGAGGACCAAAGGGCAAGATACCTTGATTTTCAGCAGGCAGGGTTGAAGGCCTATTTCCTGCTCCACTTCATGCAAAAAGAAAAAAGAAAAGAGATCCTTGTAAAAAACAGTGACCCAATCACCATGTCTTGGGCTAGTCAATTTTACAAGACTGTTCTGAGGACAAGGTGGGTTATATTGCATGGAGCACTTTGCAGGAAGATCAGGCTGCAAACATGTGAAATAAGTAGCTTCCAGTCCAGGCACAGATTTATCAGCTTCTTGTTAGTGGCTTGTTATTTACAAGTCTGCAAACATCTCCGCGTGATCCATATTGCTTCCATAAATCTAGCAACCCTTAGACTTTTTATGCCTGCCAAGCTGTTTCTTAGAGTGGGCCACCTGCTGCATCAGGGCAGTGTTATAGACTAGGGCATATTTCACCAGCTTCAAGCAAAAGTTGGGTGCTTTCAACAAGCCTACACTGCTTTACATAAACAGAATGCAACAGTGTCGGACTAAAATCTATTTGTGGTTGTGTTTGGTGGCTCTCACTCCCGTTCAGGGATGTAGAGCTGAGTCAAAATGTCTGTTTAAAAAAAGGGTTTCAGAGATGTGTTTTTCTTTCTTTTTCTCCACAGAAAGCAAAGTGTGCTATTTATATACCACCCCATAGCACTTAAAGCACTCTCTCTGTGGTTTACATTTTAATTATGCAAGCTACACATTGCCAGCAAGTTTGGTACTCAATTTACTGGCCTCAGAAGGATGAAATGCTGAGTGAACCTTGCACTGGCTACCTGGAATTGAAACTGGGTTGTAAGCAGAGTTTTGGCTGCAGTACTGTAGTTTAACCACTGCACCACAAGAAAAGGCATTTCACAGAATATTCTCCAAAAATGTCCATCTTTTCTTTCCAGTACCTGTCCTTCCTCTTGCTCCCTGACCTACCCCCACAAACCAACCCCAGCTGAAGAATCATCCCAGGTCTGGGGCACTGCAGAGGAAGGTTGCAAAATGGTAGCCAGGCTACCATCCCAGTTCCTTCTGCTGCACCTGGCAAGGCAGAATGGAAAACACTCTTGGGGCTAGGAGAGAACCCAGAAGTGGAATGGCCACTGCTAATGGTAGGGCATGCTTGCAGGAAATGGTTGTAAATCTCCTCACTCTGAAGAGAGGTTTTCCCCTCCCACAAGTAGCTTATGATCTGAGGAGGGCAGGGGGTGCCTCACCCTGAAAGATTCTGGGGTAACACCCTCTCCATTTAAACTGCAAGACTCTGGAACTTTGGTGGTGATTCTGGCCAACACGAATTTTAGAAAAGTTCCTTGCTTAAACTATAACTCCCAAAATCTGTGCACTGTGTTGGCTGGGCATAAGAAAGGGATTTTGCTAAACTCTGAGAGGGTTCTGAAGGGAAAGCAGTATTTGCTATTGGCATTCATTTCTGACTGCTCCTTTTCTCCCACCCACCCAACTGGGAATCATAGAGCCCCTGCCTTTTATAAGTGAATAGCCACACCTATTTCCTGGCCTGTCTAGACTCCCCAGGTGTTCTTAGACTGCACCTCCCAGAAGCCCTTGGCAGCACAGCTAGTGGTGCAGGTTTCTGAGAGTTGCAGTTCAAGAACATCTGGGGACCCAAGGTTGGGAAAGAGGTTCCCCCACTCTTGTTCTAAAGCTTGAGCGTCGTCTTGTGATCGCTTAATGGAGATTAGTTTTGCCCAAAGTGCTCAGAAAGCCTGAATACTTGTTTTTGATTTCTAAAAATAAAAATATGTAACAGCCCATAGGAATTCTGAAGAAAGGAAAAGAAAGAACAAAATATAAGACTCGGCAGCTTTCAAGTCAGTTAACCTCTGGCCTCAGGAATGTGCAACACTGGAGACTATCAGCCTTCTTCTATGTCCTCTGTCTTCTTTGTTTATTGTTGTAGAAAAATATCACTTCTTGAACTGAGTCCCCAGTCCGTTGGCATAGACAGACACATATTCCTTTTTTTTTAATGAATTGTCCTTTCACCTTCTCGCCCCACTCTTCCCCCACCACACACTTCTTTTTTAATGAATTGTGCATCTTTGGGGAAACATGAGTGCCTCCGTTCTTAGAACATTCTCATTTGGAAACCCAAATTAGAGCGTATGCGTATGAAAATAATCTCTCAAGGAAGGGAATAGCTGAGCAGTTACTCGAAGCCTACAAATTGTGCTGACAAGCCACAATTTAAAAAAGACCACGGGAAGGATGGATGGATGGAAAACACAATTACCCAGTTAACCCTCTAGATCTGGTTGAAATGTGTTTGGCTGTTGTCGTCCCTGTTGTTCTTGCTTGGTTTAATAGGATTAATGCCACATCATCCTCATAACACGCGTTGCCTCCACCTCAGTGAAGATGCTGACAGTGTTTCTGCAGGATAGGGTTTGCTTGTTTCTTTCTTTCTTTTAAACACAATGCCATGCTTCAGGGAGTGTCAACATTTATGTGCTGGTGCATTTGCTGCAGTTGTGAGATTGTGGTAATTAAGGCCGGGGAGTCTTGTCGCATCTGATTTGGAGTCCTTCTGTGATTTCATGGGCTGTCCGTGCCTCTCATTCCTTCTCGTTATTCTTCTGCATGCTGCATACACAAGATACTCTCCCTAGATGAGTCACCACCATGCCATCCCCGTCCCTAAATGACTTTGCCAATATTTTCTTCGAATGACAGCTCCTCGTACAGGGTTTGTCCATGTCGTTCCACTCGAGTTACCTGAAGCGAACAAGAGAGGTACTTGAGCAAACCTATGCAGAAGTAATCTGAAATCAGTCTGCTAGAGTGAGAATTCAGCCCTGGGCACCTCTCTTCTCAGATGGTGTCATACCAGAGGCTGATTTTACACGCCATGTTGCTCTGCTTTCCCAGACCAGCAGTCCCCACAGTGGAGAATGCCATTTTAAATGTTTGTACTCTGGATTGATCTGAAAATATGCAGCGTTTTTTCATTCTGGCACCAGGAAGCCATGAGGGCAGCTAGGGATGGGATTAAAAAAAAATTCTTAGACTACAAATCCCTTACTTCCTCAGTCTGGGATACTATCTAATTACACATATCTTCCAGACATCTAAAATGTGGCTCTCCTGGGAGAAAAGATATAAACTGGAAGCACCTTGAGGTTTAGGTGGTGCTGCCTAGCTTCCTGTTCAGAAAGAAAGCTCCCAGCTAGTACTGGGGCAGGAAGAGGAAGCTGAAGTGGAGCGAGGCCCAGCTAAGCCTCAAGGCCTTCCAGTTTAGGCCTTTTCTTCCAGCTGAGCCACATTTAGGGGTCTGGAATGTGTATAATTTAGGTTGAACTCCCAGGATGGGGAATTATGGGATTTGTAGTCCAAGAAATCAAAAATACCTATCCCTAAGGACAGCTGCAACTACTGCTATTATTGCTTGCAAGTAGCCATACAGTGTGGCACATTTTTGTCACACTATGTTGAGAGGAATGTGACAAGGACAGTAAAGGGTCTGGAAACCGAGCCTTTGGGTGGATAGTAGAGGGAGTTAGGCATGCATAGCCTGAAGAAGAGAAGATTGAGAGGTGATATGTCCATCTATAAATATCTGAAGGGCTTCCACAAGAAATATGGAACAGACCTGTTGTCTGCTGCTCCAGAAGGGAGAACCTGAACAAGTGGGCTGAAACTACAAGAAATGAGATTTTGACTAAACATTAGGAAGAACTTGATAGTGAGACCTGTTCAACAATGGGATGGACTGCCTTAGAAGGTAGTAGATGCTCCTTCATTGGAAGCTTTAAACAGATGTCCTGGATGGTTTTACTCCTGATTCTGCTTTGGCAGTGGGTTGTATTTGATGACCCTTGGGTCCCATCCAAATTTACAGTGCTATGTCTCTGCATATCAGCAGCACTGCACACCTCATGTCCTGAAAGTTGTCCCTCCCTGTCCAGTCAGAGCATTGATGGCCATCTGTCAGAGATGATTCAGTTATGGATATCCTGCTTTGGAGGGCATTGGAGTACATAACTCTGGGATGCCTTCAAAGTTCCACAGTCCTAGGATTCTGTGACACCACACGTTTCTAGTTTATTTTCATTATGTAGGAACAAGTTTTGCTGAATCAGAGCTAGGCTCTGCCAAACCCAGCATCCTTTTTCCTTCAGTGGTCAACCAGATGACTTCTGAAGGCTCACAAATAAGATATAAAGCCAATACACCAGGGTGGATAAAAATCAGTGATTTTTTTTAAAGCAAATCAATTTGATTTAAAAAAATTAAAAATCTGATTTTTTAATAATTTAAATCATGCTTTAAATCAATTTGATTTAAGTCAAATCCACCCAACAGCGTATCTCTTGTGCTCTTGTTCTACAACAATTGACATGTAGAGGAATCCTTCCTCTAAACACAGTGTCCACGTAAACATCATGGTTAAACTTGTAATTCATGAATTTGTCTACTTCTTTTTGAGCCACCCATACTCTTCAAACATTTTTTTTCACACACATCACAATATTGCTCTCTCTTTCCCTCTCATAGATAGCAGAGCTAGGGTTTTAATGAGATAAAAGCAGCCAGTGCAGCTCTCTAGAGAGCTGTCAGGTTAACCACTTCAAAACCTGCTATTGTCACCTGTGAAGTCCTGAGAACTGCCTATATGCAGGCAAAGTCTGTGGTTGTCCACTTCTGTAATGTCTTGCTCTGAAGAAGGACCCCTCAGAGCAAAGCATATTTGGTCTTTTGCAGATATCTAGAAATCATTCCACTCTTTGGGGGAGATGGCACTCTTCAGTAAGTAAACCCATTCAATTTTGGTAGCTGGGCAGTAGGAGGGGTTGTCACTTGTTCTCCTGACTCACCTGGTACTGCTTGCCCCATAGTTGATAAATATGACAGTTATTAATCAGGAGAACCTGCTGGTACTGCAGATGGCATGGCTATAGTAAAAATGTGTCTCAAACCAGGTGTTGGAACCTCCAAAGATGTAGGAACCTCCAAAGAACCTCCAATACATTATTGGATCCTGTAATATCATTTCCAGTGTCAACATAGGAACAAAGTTGGTCTCTGGCACCTGCTCATCCTTCAACACACTATATGTTATCTTGCACTAGCAATACCCTTCAGCATTTTATATTGGACAAACAGGCTAGTCCCTGCAGAGAACAACAAATGGGCACAACTCTAATATTAAAAGCAATATCAGAAAACAACAGGGAACACTTTAGTCTCCCAGAACATTCTGTCTTTGACCTCCAGGTGGCCATTTTGGAATGGAAGAACTTTAAGGACAGTTTCGAAAGCAAAATGGCCGAATACATCAAGAGGTCAACTCTATCTCCCTTGGTTTGAACAGAGACAGGAACTTTTTAAAATCTTACTACTTCTGTAAATTGAACTATCCATGTAAATTTGTCTGTATTGTGCTTATGGTTTGTGTGCTTTATGGTGTCTTTACATAGTTTTCTCTTTTTGCAATTTTTGAATTCCTATTTCCCATCAGCCCCTCAAATGTCTTTCTTCAAACTAAGGATGAGTCTTCTTATAGCTAACTTAGAGAAATCGCTTCTCTACCATACGATTATTAATCTGTGCATAGATATCACCCACCAGGGATCCTTGAACAACTCTTTGAAAATAGCACTAAGATTTTTATTTATCACCCCACCCCAGGGTTTTCCAATAGCCCTTCACAGTCACTGATAAGGCTATCACCTACCTGAATCAACCAATGGCTTTCCTTCTGTTATCTTTATGTTTGTATAAATGTTTTTCTGTCGACGCTTTACTCCAGGCATGAAAGTTTATGCCAAGTAAAATTTGTTACTTTTCAAGCTGACAGAAAACTCCTTGTCTGACACAGTTACACCTTGTAAAAGTCTAACTGTAGCCCCAGCACATGATCTTGGAATACACAACTTTTATGCACTATGTCCAATGTCCAATATCCAGTTATGAATGTGTCAAAGAGCTAGTGTTTGAATATTGCTGGAAGTGTTCTCCCTTCTACTTCACCTTCTTCCCCATTTTCCCATAGAAAGCCAAAATATCAGAGTGTTGCAGACAGAGGAAAGGGCTGTCTGGTGGCAAACATCAATGCCAAGTCATGTGCTGATGTTTGTTTGAGCATGGTGTAAAATGATCCACAGCACACTACAGTGGCACAGCATTTAAATGACCTAGCTTTGCCCCAGCAAATGAAAGAGCTGTTAGTGAATACCCTTATTATGTTAACATGCATATCAAGACGTGCCTCCTGAAGCTATGTAGTGTCTCCTTCTCCACCTAAGAGTCCATAATCTATCTGGAATGATGGGTCAGGTACGGAATGTGATGTGGGACAGGCAATTAGATGGGCCAGGAGCGGTTTCAGTAATGTGGCCAGCATTATAGATGCCAAATAGAGATGGGGATATTCATATTCGTATACAAATATCCCTGTCCCAGTTGGCCCTAATGAGGGTCCGGCCTCTGGGACCGTACAGTCCACTCACGCATCCCACCGCAGTGACGATCCCACTTGTCCTGCCAATGGCACCCGGAGCTCTGCTGTCTTCCTGCTCGGCTGGCCACTCAACAGCCATGTAAGGAGACTCATTCTCCCACCCCATGCTGGAGTGGCCAGCTGAGCAGGAAGACAGCAGAGCTCTTGGCGCCATTGGCAGGACAAGCAGGACCACTGCCACAGTGGGACATGTGAGTGGACAGTCCGGTCCTTGGGGTGGGTCCCTCATTAGGGCCAGCTGGGATGGAGATATTCATATTCGTATATTCATATACAGATTTGTATATGAATACAAATACTCTCATCTTTAATGCCAAGCTTTTATTGAGTAGTTTTCAGGACTATAGCTAAGTACCAACCTGTCTGTCCAGTACTGCATAGAACTTGTGACAGGAATGTATAGTCAGACCAGGAAAGCATTCTATCTTCTCAAGAAGCTAAGAGGCAAGCCTTTTTGTCTTGGTATGGGCTTATTCTGGAAAATGGAAGTTGGAGGGGTGAAAGGCCAGGTGGGGAGTGTTTTTCAGGGTTGACTAGTTCAAAAGCTGAGACCAAGGTCCAGCCCTCAAAATTAGGGAGCAGTGGAACTTTTTCAGGCCATTGTGAGGATATGAATTTTAAGATGGTAGGCCATGTTCAGAAGAGCAAAGATATATTCTGGCATGAATCACAGTTGTTAGACACTTCAGTGTACTAGGACTCCCAATCCTGAACTCTGGTAGTGGGGATATTTAAATGCTGGACATCACACACTACGTACTTACAATGGCCACCACAAAAAACTGGCAATTTAAGGATGTAAGGTAGATGTAAAGACATAGGCCTTGAAAAGAGTTTTTCTTTATTAAGAAATGTTTAAAATCTTGCATTCAAAAGAAAGTAAATTAGCTATTCGGCACTATGAAGTAGCAGCTGAATTTTACAGAACTAAAATCAAGCATGCAAATTTATAGTAGTAAGAACAGCTGAATCTGTAGAAAGTTAATGTGAACTGACCACACTGTTGAAGAAGGATACAGCTGGAAAAGAACAGACTCAAGCAGTAAGGGAAACTATCAGTTCCTGAAGAGAATGGGTGCATCATAGTCTCAGTGGCTCAGATTTGACCATTCTGCTTTGGGTGACCCTGCTAAGCATCTACCTGATGATATTGCTCTCAGTTTCCATAATATAATCCAACCCCATCACCAGATTAAGGAGGAAGGGGTATGTCAGCAAAATTCCAGCACTTCCTTCTTTTGTTGAGTATGGAGTCACAGTTTCACATTATCCAAACTAGAGATGGGTACGAACTGCCAGTTTGGAAGTTTCTGCCGGTTCGTACTTCATCCGAACAGGGGTTTGCCACATCTCAGCCCCACCTCCTCCAGCAGGCACCCACTCAGAGGCAGTTTCCTGGCTTGCCTGCCCCGCCTCCTCTGGACACTACCTCTGAGTGGGCGTCTTCCAGAAGAGGTGAGGCTGGGAAGTACAAACCAGCACAAACCGCTTAACCGGCAGTGTTGCCCATCTCTAATCCAAACACTTTAAAGGGTTGATGGCTAGAAATCTACCAAGGTGTGAATAATATAGAGTATCTAGTTAGAGGGAGTAAAGATACTTACTTTATTTTCCATGCTCAGAGGGTTCTTAAGGGAAGCAAATATATTCACATTTCTGTAACTCTTAAAGTGTATCCCAGAGGAAGTAATTATTTGCTTTTTCTTTATTTTCTAAAGTTGCTTACAACATACAAACAGTCAGGCAAAATGACAGCCATAAGTTTTTCTATTCTGTTTTATAAAATACTGTAGGTGTTCTTACATTGGTGATGATGAAAAAAAAAGGCAGATCTCTCTACATGTTTTCATGGCTACAAGGCCAACTAGGAAAGGAAGCCGAGTTCCAGGATTATGGCTAAAATCAAGAGCTGAGAAATCCAGCATTGGTCTGTGAAGAAGGAGCGTGTGAATTCTTACACTTCATTCCTCAAAGCGTGGTTAGAATTGTAGGTGATAGAAGTGTGTTCTCTTAAGGAAGGTGGAATTTCTGTCTTGGGGAACTTAGCCCCAGTTCCCAAGAAGAGAGGAGAGTTTGGAGAGTTTTACTGAGCTTCACTACCCTGCAAAGGAGTAGGGAACCAGCCTCAAGACTGAGAGATTGGGTTGTCCTTTCAGCATGGTTTCAGAAAGAATAAAGACAGGAGTTTTAAGGATGGAGTGGAATGAGATTGTTCATTATGAAGAGGCAGCAGCACTGCAGATGTATTCTAGCTTAGAGTTTTGGCTAGAGGCTTCCGATTTTGGAAGGGTTACATCTTCCTTAGTCTGGCCCACTAGTTTTGCCAGCTGTCTCCCTGGAGCCACTGAAACCTGGTATCCCAAGCAAATTTCTTGGAAAGGGATGGAAAAGAGATTCAGCAATTAATGGGCTTACTGAGAATTTAAGGATTAGTTAATAGAATTACACCTGTTCTTCAAACTGGGAAGTTGGCAGATAATGCACTCGAGACCATGGGGAGCCTCTTCAAGAATGGAAGACGGGGGAAGAGTGTCAAAAGTTGCAGCTTGTGCAACTGTTGGGAGTTTCTCTCTGGAAGAAGATGCTTAGTTTTCTAGGGCAACTCAGCTTCTCAGTCCAAATCTGAGTTCACTCTTTAAAATAAAGACAATGGCAAGGTTTCCAGTGGTCTTCCACAGTTGTAATTGATGTGTTAACAGATTTACTGTATGTCACCCACAAAGTAAAGTGGCCATTAATTCTCTTTCTTCCTAGCTTAAGCAGCTAGACATACAGCTGAATGCATTACCTGGTGCTCACTTCTACAACAAGCACCTGGAGTACGAATTTTGATATCCAGTACAGGGTCTGAGAGGCCAAAGATTAAGCCTGCAGTTCACTAGGAGGGTGGTGCAAGGTTTATTTCACTGGATATAACCTCCAGTAATTGCAAATACTATTCCTATACTAGCCTTCCTCAGCTGCATCTTCTCCAGGTGCTTTGATCTTCAACTTCCATCAGTTCTTATATCTGATGGTCCTGAGTGGAGGAAGTTGGAGTTCACAATATCTGGAGAGCACTAGACTGGAAGGAGAGGCAGTCCTATGCCCTGTCCTAGACCAGAACAGAGCTTCCTCACTCATCTGGGAACAGGTTGTGTCCGTGTTTGGTGCAGTCAAACTGGAACCGACTTCCAGCAATCCTAATAGACCAATCAAAGTATGTGAGATATTTAAGGAGAGCTTTTTCTAGTGCCACCCCCTCCCCAGTAAGTTTCCCTGCCACCTCAAGTCTTTTTGAGGCCTAATCTGTCACTCTGTCCACAACACCACAGTGGGTATCCCTACCAGCTACTCTTCTTCCATTTGATGGAGCTTTGTAATACTACAATCTCCATTATCATCTCTAAGATCACCTTCACATCTTCAGTTTAGGAGCTCTGCAAATGGGGCTCAGCGGCAGAACCCAGTTGTTGTAAGCAGAACATCTCCAGTTGGGTCTCTGGTATCACCAGTAAAAAGGATTCTGGACTACCTCTTCCTGGGGAACCTCTGTCCAACACTGTGTAGATAATACCAGGCGTGGATGGGCCAAAAGTGTGATCCAGGTACAAATGTTTAATCCAAAGTTTGGAACATTATATTTTTGAAGCAATTTGTTACACTACTCATTACATTGAGTCAAGCAGGCTATTGCTATTGCTGTTGTTGATGTGCTCGCAAAAGTAATCTACTATGTTATGTGTTATTAACACACTGCTCTGTCATTACTAGTGCATCAAAAAATGGCGATACTCTGTCTAGTGGCTGATTTTTATACTGAACTACGAACATACTTATTCTAATGCAACTTCCAAATGTAGTTATTGTGACATATATAGCTATGTTCAAGGTGACTGAAAACAACTATTTCATATACATCAGTGGCCTTCTACACTTCTAGGCATAGTTTCATCCAATGTAATCAGAAATTTTCTTGGTGTTAGAGTCCTGGGAAGCTTTTTATCTTCAGCAAGACCAACAGATCATATAGTTCTGTGCTGTCTTCTTTGCCCTGAATGCTGAAAGTAATCCAGGGTTTTTAAAATAAGGTATTGGTATTAAAGATAGAATTCAAATTAGTTTATTCACTGATGATACCTTATAAACAATATAAAACCCTCAAAAGGTTATGGATAGAGTAAAACTACATCTAAAAGAATTTGGAGAGATAACTAGGTTACAGATAAATCAACATAAATCAGATATGATGCTGTTTTAACTATAACAAAGAGGAAAAGTTTTAAAAATAGAAAAGAAATGGATGCTAATAATAGAAAGACTGTTAGGTATTTGGGTGGTGCTGCGGGTTAAACCGCGAAGCCTCTGGGCTGCAAGGTCGAAAGATCAGCAGTTCGAATCCACACAACGGAGTGAGCTCCCGTCGCTTGTCCCAGCTCCTGCCAACCGAGCAGTTCGAAAGCATGTAAAAATGCGAGTAGATAAATAGGTACCACCACAGTGGGAAGGTAACGGCGTTCCGTGTCTAGTCGCGCTGGCCACGTGACCACGGAAACTGTCTACAGACAAACTCTACGGCTTGGAAACGAGGATGAGCACCGCGCCCTAGAGTCGGACACGACTGGACGTCAAGGGGAACCTTTACCTTTACCTATCCCAACTAATTTGTAAAGACTGAAGGGGGAGAATTTTAAAATATTGAAACAAGTAATAAAAAATAAGTTTGAGAATTTAAGGAAAATTGAATTGTCATGGTTTGGCACAATCACATAATGCAAAATGAAGATGCTGTTGAAGATAAGTTTTCTATCTATGATGCTATTGATAAGGATTAGCAAGGAAGAGTTAAAGCATTGGCAAAATATGATTAATTTGTAATGGAGATAAGAAATCAAGGATTAAAAAGAGGAAATGGTATAAATCTCAAAAAGTTGGAGGGTTGGGGCTTCCCAACTTAAAGCTACGTTATATTTCCAGTCAGTGAACTGCTGGTTAGCTGACTGACTTAGGTCTCTGGCTACGGAGCTAGAGGTTGGGAGTTCAATTCCCCACGGAATTTGGTTGAATATGGAAAAACAAGAATTGCATTTGGACCCTGTAACTATTCCCTTTATATAAGAGAATAAAAATATTGTAAAAATATGAGAAATCCCTTCTTTATAAATATGCTCTTAATTTGGAATAGATATAGAAAAATATTCATCCCACCAGTCTCCCCATTACAGAGTTGGAGAAATTCCCGGGAAACCTGAACGAACTGCATAAGAATTTATTAATAAAGAGACAAGTTATTAGGATAAATGATTGGCTAGGGAAAAAAATAAAGAATAAAGAGCAAATAAAAGAAGTAACAGGTATGGATGAAATATCTTGATATAATAATCTTGGTTACAGGGATCACATAATCCCCTGGTTACAGCAGCTCCACTGGCTGTTGATCTGTTTCCAGGGACAATTCAAAATGATGGTTTTGACCTATACAGCCTTAAATGGCTACATCAAGGACCACATCTCCCTTTATGAGCCTGCTCAGATGTTAAGATCATCAGGGAAAGCCTTTTTCTTGGTCCTTCCACCTTCACAGGTGTGTTGGGGGGGGGACACAAGAGAGGGCCTTCTCTGTTGTTGCTCCCAGACTTTGGAACTCCCTCCCACAGGAGGCCAGACTGGCCCCATCTTTGCTGTCCTTCCACAAGCAGACAAAAGATGTTTCTCTTCAGGCAGGCTTTCCCTTAGTGACAGGCTATCTGAGAGGGTTTTAAATGGATTGTTGCGGCTTGTTATTTTGTATATGTTCTTGGTGTTGATTTCTTTTACCTTTTTTTAGTTTGATATTTGTGTGACCGCTGTTCATATTTGTATACTTCCTGTTTCTAGCTTTCAGTATTGCCTTTTAATGATGTAAGCAGCCTTGGGTCCTCGCTAAGGAGAAAGGAAGGGTAAAAGTACTTTAAATAAACAAATAAATGTAGTATTATTCAATTAGAGCAGTGGACAAAGAACTGGGTAAAATGGTAAATGTAGGGAATTTACAAAATGTGAAGGGATGAAAGCAAAGGTAAAAATAATGTACTGAAAGATATAGAAAGTAAAATTTCTAATATTTTAATAGAAGCAGAAGATCAAGAGGACTCATTTAAATCATTATGAGAATTTGATATTGGAAAAGAAATAAGTACTAGCACTTGGAAAAATATATGGAACATTAGAATATTGAAATCTATGTCAGTAAGGATGAAAGAATTTTTTTGTAAGTTTGGAGATGGTACTTAACTCTCCAGTGAAATTAAATCAAATAGATGGTAATTATTCTAAGATGTGCTGAAGAGGGTGCCAGAAAGTACATACTTATTTCATATGTGGTGGGAATGTGAGACTATATTGAAATTTTGGCGATTGGTTTTTAAAGAAATAAATGAAATAAGCAAGCTAAACTTAGCTGTATGTCCTGAAATAGTGCTTTTATCCATATTTGAAAAGGAGGAAGGTAATTGGACAACTAAAGAATTAATTTCCAATTTGTTAACAGCGGCAAGATTGATGACTGCTAAGAATGGGAAAACAGCTTATAATTTCCAGATATGTAATTGGTATAGGGAATTCTGGGACATAGCTATCAATGATAAGCTTACATGTAATGGAAAAGTTAAGGTGGGGGTAACAGGCAGAAATGAATTTATAGATATGTGGGGAGAATTTATAATATTAATAACTAGAGATGGGGACGAATATAAAAAGGGATTGGCTTTTTCGACGAAAATAGCCGATTCATTAAATATTTGTCCCTTCATATTCGTGGGTTCCAGAGACCCCCACGAATATGAAGGGATGAATATTGACCCGTTTTTATTCGTCCTTCGTATTATTTTTTAAAAACCATTCTGCCTACCGGCCACCAATAAAGTGATCGGCGGCTGATAGGCAGCCACCCAATCCCCACAGCCTACCCCCACCCCCTTCCTCTCCCTACCTTAGCCCCCCACCCCCACTGACACCCCCTTACCGTAATCGCTGCCGCTGCCGCCACTGAGGTCTCCATCTGGCCTCAGCAGCCACGGTGTGTAAAAAGGGAGACTGGCTGCCCTTTGCAAAGATGGCGGCTGTGGCTTTATTTAGGGTAGGGAAGCTGCAGCTGCCATCTTTGCAAAGGGCAGCCTGGATTCCCTTAGCCTTCCCTTAGCAGCAGCGGCACGGTGGTGGGGGCGTGGCAGCGGTGGGGGTGGGGGTGGCAGCGGGGGTGTTTTTTTAAATAACCCCCCCACGAATCGACGAATAACTTTGTTATTTGTCGCTTCATGGGAGCAACTTCGTGCTTCGTGAGTCATCAGCTTTTGACGACTCACGAAGCGGGACGACTCGCCAAAATGGTGAGTCGTCCCCATCTCTAATAATAACCTTTGAAGTGCAGAGCTGGAAGAGACCCTCTGAATCACCGAGTCCAGCTCATCTCAAAGAGATCCAGTGGGGAATTGAACTCCCAACCTCTGGGTCCACAGTCAGAGACCTAAGCCACTGAGTTGTTGGAGGAGGGGAAATGCCCATCGCATGAGTCAATACAATTTTGGAAAGGTAATGAGGCTCCACAAGGGTAAAAGGTATAAGTGGTTACTCCCAAATGATCCTGGTGGTGGGGGGGGGGGATATTTGTTTGTTAAGAGCAATGAGTAGTCAGCATGAGTAATCAGCCGGGGACCCCTCGAGATGAAATGAGGAGGGACTTTCTAAATGCTTTTCAGAGTGAAAGTTACACTCCCAGCGTGACAGTGAGTATGCTTTTCCCTTACCAAGTCTCTTCATGAAGGCTGCACTGAGTTGGCCATCTCTAGAGAGCTACTAAAGAAGGAAAAATTACTCATCTCTGTGTACTAGATAGCTCAGTGGCTTACTTACTGTAGGTAAGCCACAGGTTGGGAGTTCAGTTCCCCACTGTACCTCCTTGACAAGGGCTGAACTCGATGATGCATAGTGTCTCTTCCAGTTCTGCAGTACAAAGGTTGTTGTTCTTGTTGCTGTTATTGTTGTTGTTAGATCTCTGCTACAACTGGACCCTGCATTTTTTCCAACCATCTTTCCAGTTTTGTGAAGGAAGAGGGTCCTCATTTGATCTCAGCATTTATATTATCTGGCATATCACAGCTATCCAAGTCTGAACTGCAAAGTTATCTGTGTATGTATATGAAGGATACGTGAATTTTTGAATATGTGTGTTACAGAGACATAGATATGTCCACATACAATGTGTCCACATACAATCTTTTACAATGTCCACAGGACATTGTAAAAGATTATCACATGACATCTTAAATAGAAACAAGAAACAGGAACTTCTATTCCATCTTTTTTCATATTTTCATTTTTAACTGCTTTCATTCCCCCATCTGAACTGTTTTGTGCTGTGTACATCACGGCTTTGTAAGTTGTTTTTTAAAAGATCTCAGATAAATTCTGTTTTTTGTCATTGTCTGCCATACAAAACTGATTGTTAAGATGTTTTTTCTTTTTGTGTTTTTGTGGGTTTTGTATTATAAACTTAATAATAATAATAAAATAAAATGTAGACATAATGGAAATAAACAAACAAAAAGGTTGTGTCTAGAGGTGGGGGTATTCATATACGAATACGAATACCCCCGCACAGTTGGACATAACAGGGTCCAGCCTCCTGGGGCCGGACCGTCCATTCACCTTCCGCTGTTGCCACGGCCTCCGCACTCCCTTCCTATCACTCCGGAGCTCGCGGTCTGCAAGCCACTCTTCGACCTTGCAGCGAGGCTCGTCCTCCCGCCTCCTGCCAGGAGTGGTTCGCAGACTACAAGCTCCGGATCAATAGGAAGGGAGTGCGGAGCCTGCAGCAACAGCGGAAGGTGAGTGGACAGTCCAGCCCCAGGGGGCTGGACCCTCGTTATGTTCACCTGTGCGGGGGTATTCGTATATGAATACCCCCATCTTTATTTGTGTCCCAGCCCAATCTGGAAATACCTGAGATAGAATCAGAGACCTTATTTTATTTGTTTGTTTTATAGACCATCTTTCTCCTGATAAGGGGACCCAAAGTGGCTCACAATATTAAAAAGAATAGAATTTTAAAAATTAGTTAAACATTAAAAAAAATTAAATTATATGCTAATTAAAATGCAGTTGGATCACTAAAAGCAAGTAAACATTAAATATGGTGTTAACTTAAGGCCTGGGAGGCAGTGGACCTGGGAGGCAGTGGAAGACAGGAGGGCCTGGCGTGCTCTGGTCCATGGGGTCACAAAGAGTCGGACACGACTTAATGACTAAACAACAACAAATAACTTAAGGCATTCAGGGACTCAATCATGATTGTTAAAAGCCTGCCTGAAAAGATGGGACTTCAGCTGTTGGCGGAAGGAGAAAATGGAGGTGGCAAGTCTGATCTCCTGAGGGAGAGCATTCCATAACCTGGGACTTGCCACAGAGAAGGCCCTCTCTGGCAATGGGACCGAGACGACGGCCTCCTCTGACGGCCATAAACACTGAGAAGGCTCACATGGGAAGATATGGGCCTTCAGGTAGCTGGACCCAAGCTGTATAGGGCTCTATAGGTAATGACCAGCACTTTGAACTGGGCCCGAAAATGCACTGGTAGCCAGTGGAGTTGATGTAACAGGCGTAATATGCTCCCTATAACTGGCCCCAGTCAGTCATCTGGCTGCTGCATTTTGAACCAGCTGAAGTTTCCAAACCGTCTTCAAAGGCAGCCCCACATAGAACATGTTACAGTAATCCAAGCAGGATATAACTAAGGCATGTGTCACTGTAACCAAATCAGACATCTCAAGGAATGGGTGCAGCTGGTGCACCAGTTTTAACTGTGCAAAACCACTCCTGGCTACGGCTGAAACTTGGGCATCCAGGCCCAGGGATGAATCCGGGAGTACACCCAAGCTGAGTTTTCAGGGGGAGTGTAACCCCATCCAGCATGGGTTATATCCCTGTTCCTTCATCTGCCTTCCGATTGACTAGGATAGACTCTGTCTTGTCTGGATTAAGTTTCAGTTTGTTTGCCCTCATCCAGACTGTTAATGATACCAGGCACTGGTTTAGAACCAATACAACTTCTTTGGAGTTAGATGGAAAGGAGAGATAGGGAGTTGGATTTCATCCACATACTTCGTGACACCAAACCCAAAAACTCCAGATAACCTCTCCCAGCAGTTCCATTTAGATGTGAGAAAGCATCCGTGGGCTTTGTGCTTGCCAATCATGCACTGTTCCTTTAAACTATAACCTCTCCGATAATAGCTAAAGCAGAGACATACTGACTGGCGGAAGGTCACCCAGTGAGCCTCATGGCCAGGTCGGGATTTGAATTTGGGTTTTTTCCAGTCCTCCTAATCTGGCACTCGAACTATTATGCCCCGCTGGTGCTGAGTGGAATGCCAGAGGTGCGCTCAGAACTTTCTCAATTCCGAGTATGTGCTCTGCCACTAAATTGCAGGATCTCACCTCAGGAAAGCTGTTTTAGAAACACGGCTAAATATAGGCCCAATTAAAGGAATAGGAAATAGCCCTGCTGTTTCTGCCTGAGTGCTCTTTCTATTTCAGGCTCTAATTTAACTAACTTTTTAGGTCAACATGGAGTTGATAACAAAGAAGGGGGGGGAATATATTAGCGGGGTGATTAGTTCAATATTGACTTGGAGAGGAAACTAATTCAGCCAGATCCTGATGGTGAAAAGCTCACATCGATGATCTCACATCTAATGCCACTCCGCAGGTTGATGCCTCAAGCTAAAATATCAATTCATTATAGGGTAATTACACAGCGAATGTTGAAACCAACATGTCATGAAAAAAAATTAACTGTTACCACAGGGTCAATAATCCAGGGCTAATTTCATTCTGCAGCTATTTAGCAAGTGAGTGTGACCTGCAGGTCAAAATTACAGTCAGGAAATAGAGGCTGCAAAGATTTTGTGGTGGTGGTAGGGTTGTTAGACCAGCCTCCTTCCATTTCATCTGCAAACCTTGCCATCATGTGCTCATTTCACACATATACTTCCTATCAAATATATCTGTTTTGTATACAAATCAGCTATTGTTACTGCACGTCTGCATTCACACACATCATGTAGGAGGCAGATGTGTCCATAAGGTCTTTTCAGCTCACAGTGCTAACATAAGGTAGGATGAATTGCGGTGCGTAAGTGGAGAAGAGCAATAGACCACTAAACAAGCAATTAGAAATGACATCAGAGATTAGGGCAGTGGTTCTCAACCTTGGGTTCCTGAATGTTCTTGGGCAAAAATTCCCAGAAGCCTTTGCCACCAGCTGTGCTGGCCACAATTTCGGGGAGTTGTTGTCCAATAACATCTGGGGACCACTGGATTACAGTATTTATTATGAAAAGCCAGCAAAGTGTATGCTGAAATTTCAAAGGCTTAACAAATTTTATTTGACGTAAGGTTTTGTATGTAAGCTTACACTCTGGCAGCAAGTCCAGTTTTCCTGGAGTTTCAGCCTAGCCCTTCTGGGATTCCCCAGATAGGCAAAGTTGCCTCCCCATATGGGCCATACCATCATGTTAGTTTCTCAGCTTTGATCTAGTTTGTTTTTACTTCTCGTGTCTCTCCTGGGGTCCAGTTAGTAACAAGAAGAGTTTTGATCTAAACATGCTAGTATTCTTGGTCCAGCTTGGCCCAAAAACCTCCCTGAAATGGAATTCAGCTCTTGGGCTGAAAGAGGCTCTGGAGACTAAATTACTTGGATTGAGCAAAGATGTTTCACTACCATACATAAACACTTGAAAGGCTGTCATACAGAGGAGGGGCAGGATCTGTTCTCGGTCAACCCAGAGTGCAGGACACGCAACGCTCAAGTTACAGGAAGCTAGATTTTGGTTGAATATCAGGAAAAACTTCCCAATTGTTAGAGCAGTACAACAGTGGAACCAATTACCTTGAGAGATGGTGAGTGCTCCAACACTGGAGACATTCAAGAGAAATTTAGACAACCATCTGTCAGATCTGCTTTGATTTGTATTCCTGCGTAGTGCAAGGGGTTGGCCTTGATGGCCTTATAGGCCCCTTCCAACTCCATGATTCTATGATTCTATAATGTGAATCTTGTTGTTGTTGTTTAGTCGTTTAGTTGTGTCCGACTCTTCATGACCCCATGGACCAGAGCACGCCAGGCCCTCCTGTCTTTGTGAATGTGAATCTACTTACATGTAATACAATGTCTTTGTCACCTCCCAAAGACTGTACTGTTAAATTATCTCTGTTAATATCAACACCATATTTGCATCTTTTACTTTTTTGCTACACCATCTCCCTCTCCCAGCCATAAATGTATGTAACTATCTGCCAATTCAGGTAACATTCCAGGAGTGAGAAAACATGAATGGAAGTCAACAAATCTTTATGCCATATGTAACTTGAAAGTGCCACCAGACTCCTTTGTTGTTGTCATTGCTTTGTATCACATTAGCACAGCTGGCCCTCTGAAAATTATGAAAAGTACATACATATATAGGTGACATACAGATAGGACAAGACATTGGTTTGTTGATTTTCTGGAGGAACCTGTCTGAGGTTGGAGGTAATGATTCACTGGATAGAGCTACTGTACATGTTGAGGGAAGGAGAAGGGATTGCACTAAATAGCTAGTGGTTTAGGTCTCTGGCTGCAGAGCCAGAGGTTGGGAGTTCAATCTTCCACTGTGCCTCCTTGACAAGGGATGGACTCAATGATTCATAGGGTCCCTTCCAGCTCTGCAGTTCTAGGATGATTGTTATTATAAATAGGGAGGGTTGTGGGAGTTGAATGGACATGGAGATCGGGCTGTTGTAGATAAGCTGGGCACTGAGTATGAACGGACATGTGAATGGTTTCTGGGGAAGGTGGTAGAGATTCAGAATCAAAGACTATAATGGCTCTAGGACTTATACAAAAATACAGTATTTTCCAGCTGTGCATAGAAGCTCCAAGGATATTATTCTGACTATTAGAATAATGACTAAAAGCAATCAGGGTGTGTTTCTCCATATTTTTCTGGCTTATTTGATAGTTCAGTGGTTTAAGGATCTGGCTGCAGAGCAAGAGGTTGGGAGTTCGATTCCCTACTGTGCCTCCTGCGAGTAGAGCCAGCCTGTGTAGTCATGGGAAAGCTGTACAGTCCCAAAGCACCCCCAGAAGAAGGGAATGGTAAACCACTTCTGTGTATTCTTTACCTAGAAAACCCTGGAAAGGTTCACCATAATTCGGAATCAGCTTGATGGAATGTAATTATTATTCAAAAATACCAGGCACAGTCAATCAAAATTATAAAAACATTGTCTGGTATTATATAACAGATACAAGTTTTAACAAAAAACCCCTAAGTATTTGTTAAATATAGGTGCAGTATGTACGTTTTTCCTAATATTGCCATTTTTTGTAGCTCTGATGGTGTGATTTCTGAGATCTGCAACTGCTTATAGTACTGTGTGAAATGTCTTGATATGGTTCCCAAAGCCCCGATGACTACGGAGACCACTGAAGTGTGTTTCATCCACAAGCAAGATGTTTCGATTGCCAGGTCTCTGTACTTTGTTAGTTTTTCCAGTTCTTTATTTTTAACTCTGGCATCCCCTGGAATTGCAATGTCAATGATCCAGACAGTTCTTACTTCTATTACTACTATGTCTGGTGTGTTATGTTCAAGGTGTCTATCAGTTTGGATCCGGACATCCCACAAGATCTTGACTTTGTCATTTTCTGGCACCTTCTCTACCTAATGTTCCTATGAGTTTTTGGAAGCTGGCAAGTTATACTTTTTGCATAATGACCAGTGCACTAACTTTGCCACTCTATCATGTCTGATTATGTAATCTGTTTGTGCAATCTCTGGACATTCGCAGATGAGGTGTGACACAGTTTTGTCTTTTTCTCAGTAGAGTCAACATTTGCTGTTAGCACTAATTCCTTGGATCTTAGCTTTCATCCTGTTGGTTTGGAGTGCTTGTTCTTGTGCAGCAAAAATCAAGCCTTCGGTTTCTTTCTTAAGGGTCCCCAGTTTTAGCCATGCCCATGTTGAATTATGATCATGTTTTCCATCAATACTTCTCAGGTGTTGTCCATGTAGTGGTTTATTTTTAATAGCTGTTTAATTTATTTTCAAATTGTTGTTTTTTATATTGGGCATTTGTTTCTGTTGTTTTCAAAATATTCTCCATTTTCACTGCCTTAAGTAATTTTTCTCTGCTTGTACTGATATAATCATTTAGGCTTCTTTTTTCCTCCTCTACTACCTGCTGTATTTGCAGTAATCCACAGCCTCCAATTTTTCGTAGTAAATATAATCTGTGCACATCACTTTTTGGATGTAGTGCGTGATTCATGTTCATTAGTTTCTGTGTTTTTCAATCCATTTCTTCTAATTTGTTTTGAGTCCAATCTATTATTCCAGCTGGGTATCTAATTACTGCCCATGTGTTTATGGCTTTGATTGTATTTCCATCATTTAATTTTGATTTTAAGATGATGATGATGATGATTATTATTATTGGTAAAAACACAAGATAGTAACAGGCCACACAACAAATTACGTGTATGATCTGGACAACAATAGTGGCAAACTGGTTGCCCATAAGTAATGAGCAACACAAGTTCTTCTTTTTTTTTAAAGGTGACATCCCAGGCTCTGGTCAGACAGTAGTAATCAGACTGGAGATAATCAGAGCTGAAGGTGGTACATAAATGGAGCAGCTCCATCACTCTGTCTGCAGTGAGAATTAAAAGAGCAGTCCTAATTGCTGTGTTGTATTCTGGCAGCTCTTAGGACCAAGATACATACGTATAGGAAACAAAAAAAAACAACTTGGGGAAAAAAAACATTTTGAGCCAATAACAGTGGACACTCTTAGGACAATTCAACAGTGATAAAACTAATTAGTAAGGCTGCTGTCTTCCTTAAAGCCAGGCAACTGAAATACAGTAGCATTGTGCAGATGACATTTCATTGTCTATAGGTTGCTGGTTGTTTTTTCCGTTGAAAGGCAGTATCGAAACCTGTCTTCTCTTTTTTCTCTGTTAACTTTTTAAACAATCACAGATCTAAGTCCAGTGGGGAGGGAATAAGATTTCTGTATTCAGCACACTGAGTTCATCTCCTGGCAGAACTGAGAGGAGCCCAGCTTCTCTAAATGCTGGAATGACAAGAGAGTCAATTGCCCTGAGCTAGCAAAGTGCTGTGGGGTCATTAAGTGGAAGCAGTTGCATTTGCAACCCTTAAGACAGATAGCCAGGAAGATGTTCAATGCAGGAGTGATATGCAGTAAAAGAGGCACACAGATAAAGTATCTGAAATGCCAGTTAAAGGAGAGATGTGGAATGGCCTTCTGGATGTTGTGGGACTACGGCTCCTATCAGCCTTAGCCATCAATGACAGTGGTAAAGGGAGTGGGAGTTATGGTCCATCAATGTCTGGGAAGCTGCATGTTCCCCATTTCTGATTCGACACGTTATTAAATTTCAAGGAAGAGAAGAAAAGTAAGGCAACCTGGATCAATACTACCATTCAGTTTCTCAGCTATGCTTTTATCATGTGTTAAAACACAACAGATAAATATGCAGGTCTGAATCCAATTGGTAGCACCAATGAGAACAGACACATTGAATTAAGGCAGTTTCCATTAGTATTGACTTACTTGAGGAAACCCTAGGAGGCTGGTTTTAACACAACATATCACTGTTTAGAGCCACTTTTTCATTTTTTCAGTTGTGGGTTATGATTTGACAGCACATAACAATAGCGAAGGTACCATAATACTTTTGTGTTGTATTGTTTTTGCTGAAACAGCCGAACATATACATCAAATAATGCTATTTAGAGAGGAATTTTACAGTTAGGTGTAGTTTTGCACAGCAATCCCTGAAAGTTCACGATAGAATTAATTGTTGGTCTTCGAGGTACCAGGGGAAAAATATTAATTCATGTGAACTGTGGTGTTGGAGGAGAGCTTAACAAATACTGCAGACCACCGAAAAGACAGACAAGTGGATTTTCAATCAAATCAACTGTCTCAAGAAGCATATATAATTAAACCAAGGCTATCATACTTTGGATCCATCATGAGAAGACAAGACTCCCTGGAAAGAAAAATAATACTTGGAAAAGTTAAAGTCAGCAGGGAAAGGGGAAAGCCAAATATGAAATGGAGTGACTCCATAAAGGAAGCCATGGTCTTGAACTGCCAGAGTTGAGTGGGACTATTAATGACAGGATCTTTTGGAGGTCATTAGTTTGCAGAGTTGCCCTGTCAGAAGTGCTTTGACAGCACATAATAACAAAGGTACAATAATACTTTTGTATTGTGTTGTTTTTGCTGAAACAGCCTAACACATCCATCACTCAAAAAAAAAAAAATACTACAGAGAGAGGAATTGTAGAACCAAGGATAGTTTTGCATGGCAGTGCTGTGCAATGTATAATCTCAGTCTCAGCTGCATATGCTGTGCTTTTCCAGCTACAGTGCCAAGTTTTTTATTTCTTCCAAATTTGGCTCTCTTTTTTTTAAGTCACGTTCTTTCTATCTCATACGCACATATGACATATGACACTTCAATACTTAAGGGTGGGTTCTATGGAAATGCACTTTCCAAGCTAAAACAGAGCCAGTGGTACTTTAAAAATGAGCACCTTTTATTTGACACATGTTCTTATGGATGCATAAACTCTTATGGATAGATTCCCAGTGTGGTGTAGTGGATAGAGTGACAGACTAGGGCTCTGGAGAATGGGGTTCGAATGTGCCCTCAGCCTCCATGCTCAGCCATGGAAACTGACTGGGAGAGTAGATCTGGTAAAACCACTCCTTAAAATAGCTCACTTACCTTGAAAAGCAGTATTAGGGTTGCTATAAGTCAGTCCCAACTTGATGGCACAGAACACACACATGGATAGTAGCAGGCTTCTTCACATTTGGAGAGTGTAGCCTGACATTTGTATAATTTGAGGAGAAGGGAAGGGAAAATTCAGACATGTCTAAACAGTGGTGACAAGACAGATGAACCTGCATAGATGGGCAGATCAATTTACAAAATGAGATAAAAAGCCCTCTGTCTTTGCTCAAACAAAGGAAAACAGAGGTGAATCCCTTAATTTTTAGTTCATTTGAAATCCGTCCTTGAAGCTCTTTTGTTCTCAGATGGCTTGATGCCATAAACCCAGAACTGACAGCAACAGATCACCTCTTTTTATCAACAGTTTCCACCACATATATATTGTCAGCCATCTACTGGCCACTCTGGACAGTGACACCCATCACTCATATGCTCTGGATAAGAGGCCAGTACTTTCATATAGAGAACTGCCAATGTAAGGGGTTCATTCACCAACAGTGACAGATCTTGCAACAGAGATACTGACACAGAAACCAGCCATGGAGCAGACTTCCATGCCCACTGTATCCCTATGTCTACACTGGAAACACTGCTACAGGACCCAATAAGACTGGTTCAATGGTGACCCATGGTCTGAGAATATCAGGAAAAACCAAAAAAAAACAGATAGCACCTTAAAGACTAACTATTATATTTTAATGTGAGCTTTCATGGAGATGTCCACTCATTTCTTGGCAACACGAGCAGCTACACAACCAGTTTTTCATCTCCAGTACTCTTCTGTTTTTTTCCTGAGCTATGTCTTGCAGTAAGTAGGAGCACAGCCCCCTGTATCCTAAGGTCTCTCGCCTTCATCTTCCTACCCAAAGACTCATAGTTACTTGTAATGCATTCAGTGCATGTAGCAGAGGCTGAGTGACTCCGAAGTCTGGAGGCAGTGAGTCTGCTCTGGATTTTAGTTCAGACTTTACAGAGCTATCCCAAGAACATTATCCCCCAAAGAGATTCAGCATAAGGGATAGTTCCTTTAAAGTTCACACTACAATCCAGAACGGACTCACAACTATACCACTTAGCATGGGAGTCACCATCACTGTATTCAGGACTGTGTCTGGCAGTGTCTTTTGCTCCCATGTGGATCAGAAGGAAGAAGTAATGGTCAGGGGCTCTAAAGGAAGAAATGAAATGAAACTGCCTGTTCATGGCTTATTCATCATCAGTGTATTGCTGGTACTGTCACAATGAAGATGGCAAAGTCTGGTTGCTTAGTCATGCCAACGATGCAGAGCACATGAGTTCAGGAAATACAGATGAGCTAATCTTGAATCTTAGTTTGTGTGACAAATATGATAACGTTTGTTTGACTGAAGTCAAGGCTCATTATATATTTTGAGAATTGCTAACCCTACAAGGTAGGGTGTCCAGAGTAGATCCTCTTTTAGGGAAGATAATCCTCTACTGGAAGGGCTGTCAGAGGACAAGTCTCCTATTGATAATATCTGTTTGAAAAACCAACCAGTCCAAGGATAATTTATGGACAGGGAAGCTGAAGGAAGGAAATCATTTTCTTCCCCTAGAGATCTCTAGGAACTGGGTTTTTTGCCACAGAAAGGTGTGCAAGGTTCACCGAACCCCTTATAGGCTACAAAACAAAGCTGGAAGTAGTACTCCAAAAACTGAAAGTACCTTTAAATAAATACATGTTATTGGGCCTGGAGCAGTCTGTGGAGGGTTCCAATGACTTCCAGCCCTTCTGAAGCTACCAATCCTTGCTGTAAGGGATCTGTATACAAAGGCATTTAGGGTTGGTCAGGTCTGTAGAGAGCAGTGCTGTGCAGCCAGAGCTGCTCTCCGCAGTGCATGTCTGACCAGGCAGTGGAACTACATGTCCTGTTTTAGGGAAGATAATCTGATTTTTTTTTAACAGTGTCCTCTATTAAGGGAGCTGTCCAATGGAAGGCTGAAATATGGGAAAAGAACCAAAAGAAGAGAGATCAGGGACCTTGGCATTGCTAGTCTACAGCGAGCCCCTGAAAAGTAAACTCAAATGGTACACAAGTCATCTTGTCATTTTCTTCCCTGCTCAAATGAATGCATTGCAATTCCGTTTCAGTTACAACATATTCATGCCATATGAGTTAGCTACATATCAATTAGCACATGCAGTTTTAAACAAATCAATGTTTTCTTTTGCCCTCCTTTTTGATTATCCATGTCCTCCTTTCTGGTGCCATATAAACAGGCAACGTACAGAGAGCAGAAGCTGGAGGGTGGCAGAGGTGGTGCTGGTCCTCCCACCTCAAGGACCTCCTTTGGGGTTTTGAAGCAGCAGGTCATAAGGAAAGGAACGCAACAGGCTTTGTAGCATATACACCCCCAGAACCAGGATGCATGAATTAATCATGGGAAAAATCTCCACTTTAGCTTTATGCTACTCCAATATTTAGAAAATTGGGTGTGCTCTTTTAATTAGCTTCTTCTGCTGCTTTTTTTAAATGCACTTTGCTTCACAATTGTTGAGTGTTTGTTTTCTCATCCGATATACTGCTACTGGTTTGAAAAAGAAAAGTGCTCAAGCTTAGAATGATAATAATCATGTGCGGTCAAGTCAATTCTGACTCACGCAACCCTTTTCAGGGTTTTCCTGCTAGATAATACAGTGGTGCCTCGATTTACGACCATAATCCGTTCCAGAAGATGGACGTAACTCGAAATGGTCATAAGTCGAAGCACCATTTCCCATAGGAATGCATTGAAATGCAATTACTCCGTTCTGGCCGAAGGAAAAAAATCACACACACACCCAAAAAAAAGTCACTGCAAGACTCATTGGAAACGCGATTAATCCCTTCCGGCCGAAGGGGGTGGGGGGAAGAAAAGCAATCAAGCATGCAAGACCCATCGGAAATGCACAGAAAACAAATGGAGCAGATCGGAAATGCACAGAGAACAAAGGGACCAGGTCGGAAATGCAAAGAAAACAAAGGAAAAAGCAAGGGAAGCATGCAAGACCCATCGGAAATGGGGGGGAAATCCCCAAAAAGCAACCAAACCCCCCAAGACCCATCGGAAATGGGGGGAAGCCAAAAATACAAACAAACCCCCAAGACCCATCGGAAATGGGGGAAAAAACCCCAAAAAGCAACCAAACCCCCTAAGACCCATCAGAAATGGGGGGAAGCCAAAAAACAAACAAACCCCCCAAGACCCATCAGAAATGGGGGGAAGCCAAAAAACAAACAAACCCCCAAGACCCATCGGAAATGGGAAAAAACACTCCAAAAAGCAACCAAACCTCCCAAGACCCATCGGAAATGGGAAAAAACACTCCAAAAAGCAACCAAACCTCCCAAGACCCATCGGAAATGGGGGGGGGACCCAAAAAACAAACCAACCCACCAAGACCCATCACAGCACAGAAACATAACCCCCCCAGCCCAAAACCACGCTGCAAAAACACTCAGAACAGTTTTTAAAAAGCGGAAAACAGCACCTTACCTTACCAGGCAGCCCGAAGCCTCCCTGCAAACACACACACACACTCACTCAGAAGCAGAAGCGAGACAGTCCTAAGCCTCCTCCGATGCACACTCTAACTGCTGGGGCAAAAGAGCTACAAAGAAGCAGCCTCGTCGCCACCTACAGTTAGAAATTTGAATTTCCCGCCTTTTTCCCCTGCCTTTTTCTGTTCGTAAGTGGAAGCTCTGGTTGCAAGTAGAAGCAAAATTTTGCGGCCGGAGCTGGTCGTAACTAAAAATGGTCGTAAGTAGGGCCATTCGTAAGTCGAGGCACCACTGTACTCAGAAGTGATTTATCATTCCCTTCTTCTGTTAGTGCCCTGGGACTGTGCAGCCTGCCCAAGGCCACACAGGCTGGCTCTTCTCCTTGAAGGCACAGTGAGGGATTGAATTCCCAACCTCTCCTAAACCACTGAGCTATCCAGTTAGCTCAAACTTAGAACACCCAACACTAAACCTTATTTATCTAATTTTAAAGGATTTGAATCAGTGAATTTGTCATTTGGAAGATAGCGGTGCAAATAAGAGGCATTCCTGTAAATCGGGGATGAGGAACTTTTGACATTACAGGGGCTTTGGAGTCTAGCTCTCAAAGTGCCATATTATTGGTCACACTAGATGAGGCTGCTGGGAACTGTGGGTGAAATCATCAGGAAGACTGCACGTTCTCCATCTTGGACTAAATGCACAGTCAGCAGCCAACTCCTAGTCCGATGTGCAATGTAGAAGATCTTAGGCTGGTGTCCTTCTGACATTTTGGACTATAACTCCCATCAGCCCTGATGAATGGTTAACTGTGATGGAGTTGTAGTCCGGACTAAACTGAAGGAAATTAAGGAAATTCGTGCTTATTTATTGTCCCAATGAGAAGGAGGATCTCTCCTTGCCACTAGGGCAGCAACTGCAGTGACAGCACGCCGGTCCATGAGAGGCAAAGCCCCGACTTGGCACATCTGCTTGGCTTCACGAGGCTATTGATCCGAATTGCCATAGCAACCTCTTCTGTTGCCAAGCAGAAGATGATCTCGGCCCTTTTCCATTGGATTAGCACAGAGGTAGCATCAATGAGTTGGCAATATTTTTTTCTATGTCTGTAACTACCAGAATCCCTGGTTCAAGAGACATACACATACTGGGTCAACATTTGCAGAAGTTACTTTTTTTTTAGTCATGTTGGCTTGAAGATTGTGATACAAAAATATTGCAAGCTCTGTACTGAACCTTACTCACATTTACCCATTAATCCATCAGAGAGAAGACATCGCCATTCATTTCTTTATTTCAAATGTTTTAAAGTCAGTACCTTCTCCCTCAGATTTCCCAGAGACTGATATTCATAAGGCAGGCCACCCCAATACTGGGCGTAATATAGTGATTAGGAACTGTATAGCTAATCTTTTTTAAAGGTATCCAGCAATTATTACACAGACAGCCCTGCCCCCTTTGAAATTGCTTGTTTGTCTGTCATTGTGCCTTCTGTAATGGATGCAGCTGCACCGTGTGTACAATTCAGCAGCCCTCACACATTGCCACCTGAGGCAGGGAGATCCTCTCACCTCATGGAATGGCCAGACCTGCCATTATGCACACTGTATCCATGCTCTTCTTTAAAATGAAACTTTCCAATAAATGATGTCTCTCTCTCTCTAAACATCTCCCAGATGTATGTGATTGTCATGGCTCTTTGGCCTCTAACTAACTGTGAAGTTCTGCTGTGTATTAGTGGATTCTTTCTCATCCCTGCTTTTTTATTCCTTTCCTACTGGAGGCTAGACCGTTCTGAGTTTGCATGCAATAGTTTTAAGCAATCATTGTGTTGCATCCTCTCAGGTTTTTCTAACAACATGTACTTACATCCCCACACTTCTCTTCCTGTTTATTTTTCCTTGAACGATTAGCCATACAATCTGTAAGGTTCATTTCTCATTAGGTGAGCAAAATATCCCAATTTTTCACATCTTATGTGTTGTGGTCTTTATACTTTTTCTTTTGTACTCCTTTACTGGTCACTCTCTTGATCCAAAAAATCTTAGCATCCCAATTTTAACAGTCAAAAACATGTTTATCCCCACTGTCTAGGTCCGTGGTTCCCAACCTTGGGCCTCCAGATGTTCTTGGACAAAAGCTCCCAAACGCTTTCATCACCAGCTGTGCTGGCCAGGATTTGTGTGAGTTGTAGTCCAAGAACATATTGGGACCCAAGGTTGGAAACCACTGGTCTAGGTCACCATTTTCTACCTGATGTCCCTTAGATGTTTGGGGCCACAAGTCCCAAAATTCCTAGCCATGCTCACATCTGCAGTCCTTATCATGTGCTGAAAACTGTATGGGATTTGCACTAATATTAACTCTTTAGTCACATGATGTCTGCTCAGCAGCTCACTGACTCTGATACCCCATATCTGTCTCCTGACTACACAAAGATGGCGATCATCCTAGTTTAATTTATGTTCTTTGAAGTTCAGTGAAAGTCAGTAATGAGATCCAAAAGCAAAGGGTATAGTTTGGATCCCATTGATTTTAATTAAGAAAGAAATTGCACAAAGCTCATAATTAATTATCTAATTGAAACACATGGGACTTAAATCTGTGTTTATTTTGGCTGAATCATGTCCATAATATTGAAAAAATATGAGTCACAGTCTTGGGGGGCATCGGAGAAGAGAGTGGCATCACTGATGGGGCTAAGAGAATATACATTGGAATAAGGAGCTCTGTACATCCTATATTGTCGTTCTGTGCCATCACATTACTTCTGATTTATCATGATTAAAGATGGGCATGAACCACAGGTGCTGTGTGTTCCCTTCCCTGCCTCCTGGCTGGTTCCCCCAGTCAGCAGCCAGTGCACACTCCTCTTTGCCTCCTCTTCGGCTGTTCGACCAGTCTCTGGCTGATGGCCCACTCAGACAAGGAGGCAGAACAGGCAAGCCCATGCTCCTGCTGGGGAATGGTCGAACTGCCAAAGAGGAGGAGGAAGACAGGAGCGCACAGTGGTTGGGTCATTGGCCAGGGAGGCAGGAGGTGTACGAACCAGCACAAGCCTCCGAACCAAGGTTCATGCCAATCTCTAATGGTGATCCTAATAGGGTTTTGTATCAGGGACCCTAGTTAATGTCAATCTGATCCTATGGTGACATTATTTCCCCACATCAGTGGAAGTTACACAAGGCAATTTTGGCCACTAATCAGTTTGTAAACTCATTCTCCAAGGGTGGAGCCTTATGCATCCAAAACACAGCCACCTCTCACCAGGAGATGCCAGCAAGGTTGGGGAAAACTAAAGGTTTTCACAGATTTTTTTTTAAAAAGCCTACAACATTTACAGGGTTGGTGGGGGAAGCTCAGTAAGAACTGAGCATGTTCAGTGAAACTGGAATGCTGACTGATTGTCGAAAAAAGGTGGAAAACCTGTGTGGAGGAGCATGGAATGGGATGGAATTACCAGGGAAAGGACATGCATCAATGCACGCACTGAACACTCTGAACAGAAACATCCCATGCTGCAACACTGTGTTGCAGATCTCATGCTTTTTATGCACAAAGGTACTGTTGAAGGAGATGACACTTTACGGAGACCTAGCTGTGGTCTGTAAATGAAAAAAATACCCCTTTACCCTGTTTCTCACATGGACTAGCAAGATGCTTTCACAAGCTCCTACGTAGGCAATGAAGGCAAACAAACTGTGGAGGGAAGAAGATTCAGGGCAGTCAGAGCCTGGAAGCAGTCAGGTATCAGTTACCTGCAACCAGTTACATTTTTGGTAACAAGGATATAACTAAGTTACACTTCAAAAGTAATGTAACAAGTAATTACACTGCTAGTAGGACAATATTTTCTACTTGCTTTCAAAAGTTACTTTTAAGGAACATTTGAAAACAGTTTAGAGGCACTTTAGAGATATTTTGACAGGATTTTTTTCTTAATAGCAAGGGAAGTACTGTTTTGTTTCATCTGTTGTATTTTAAATATTTTCTAGTGCAATATCAGAATTTCCCAGCAGTAAAAAGTAGTGGATGTTTTGCAGTGTTTTTGTGTTTTTTTTGTTGCACTGGCAGCTCCAAAAGTAATTAGCTATTTCTGTGGAAGGTGCGACAAGAGCAGTAACACCCAATCATGCTGCAGAAAGTAATAACGGGCAGAATTAGTTCCTTTTTAAAAGCTGTGTTTCAAGCACTGGCCAGGAGTACAAGTTATTGCTACAGACCTGAGAGTGTCATACCATTCCATGCGAAAATACCAATGCAGCCCCACCAATGTACTGTAACTCTGAGTGTACCTACATATATATAAGGTAAAGCTAAAAGCAATATGAAGAGCTAATGTGAGATGGATTGAGTCAATAAAGCCAGGCATGACCTTGGGTTTGCAAGACCTGAGCTGGGTGGTTAATGATACAATCTTTTGGAGGTCCTTAATTCATTGGGTTGCCATGAGGGCACATAACAATGAGAACACATTAGCAAGTCACAGCTGTTTAGTTCCACTCTAACTAGTATGGTTCTGTCCTATAGAAACCTGGCATTTCCAGTGTGTGAGGTCTTCAGAATTCCCTGATAGAGAATTCTCTGAACTATAGCTGGCTGGATAGCTCAGTGGTTTGCGTATCTGGCTGTGGAGTCAGAGGCGGAGAGTTTAATTTCCCTCTGTGCTTCCTGAGAGAACAGCCAGCCTGTGTGGCCTTGGGCAAGCTGCACAGTCCCAGGGTGCCCCCAGAGGAAGAGAATTGTAAACCATTTCTCAGTACTCTCTACGTACTTGGAAAACCCTGAAAAGGGTCACCATAAGACAGAATTGACTTGACAGTACATGATTATTGTTAACTATAACAGAAAATCCTAATTACCACACCTAAGTACAAATTCCAGAATTCCACAGGATGGAGCCTTGCCAGGTAAAGCAGTATCAGATGACCATAACTAGTTAGTGGAGAGCTTTATCTGCACTTCTGGTCAATTAGCTTGGTCTTTTGATATCTGATGTATTATAGTCTGCATGAATTTGGCATTGACAGAATCTTTTCTTGTTTGATAACCTTAATGTTTAAGAGACCACACTTATTGGTTTCCTCAGTACACGTCTCCCTCCCCACCCCCCCACCCTCAAAAAATACATATTATCATATATGATTGACTGCAAAGCCCACCAAAGGAGAAGTGATTTCACAATAAAGCTCCCAAGTTAATTGTTAGCAGTGGCATTAATGGGCAATGCTCTATCACAGCAAGGATGTGTTAAGTGTCCCACACTATCATTTTAAAACTGCTTGTTGGTTAGCAGGCAGTGTGCTGCTAGAACAATGGTAATAATTAGAAATCACTCCCCAAACACTTGTCTTTCCAGAATGTCAGAATATACTACACCTTGTGGTAGTTTATCCACTCTACCTTTTTTCCAGAAATAAAAAGCATATAATCAGTTGATGTACTTTATTATCTAATCATTCCTATACACATGGTTTTGGGGGAAATATTCAGAACCGGGAAGTAAAATGATACAAATTCAAGGACAGGTGGTACCTTTAGTGGACCACAAAAATTAGGGCATGCACCAATATGCTGTATCGTGTGCATTGCAGAAACAAAAATATGACTGTCCCAAAACTCATGGCAGATGCTCTTGCCAAGTCTGTTTCTAAAAGGCGAGTTCGAAAATGCAGGCTGCAAACACAAGTCAGGAATATAGGTTTCAGACTCCAACCCTGGTGGTCGTTGGTTGGATTTTTCTCTCCCAATTTTTCAAATAAAGGGCCGCCAATAATCAGCCTTTACTTCCCCCCATGCCTTCTTTTGAAACTCAAAGCTCCTATTCAGCCTGGGAAAAGAGTTACACAGAAATGTAGATTTTTTTTTTCATCCTTTACTATGCAGAGAGTCAACGAAACTGAAATGTATTAACAGTCTGGAAATTTTCCATATTGTTCTTTATAATAACAATTTATGTTTGATGGCTTTTCCATAATCTTTTCTCTTGCATAATCCTTCCTGCAATCTAAAGAAAGGCTTTGATTGATATAGCTCCCTATGTCCCTGATTTGCATGCCATACTGAGTTTTTAAAAATTACATTGTATAGCTTTATCTTTAGCTAATTTAATTGATGTGCCAACTTTTCTGCTATGGCTATTTGCCATAGGTCCCTTCAGTGTAAGAAGTCCTTTTGGTTTTTGTACAACAAAAATGTTAGCAAGCTTGCTCAGTTCAAGCCCCTGATATCATGTGAATCCAGCTTTTATTCATTCATTTAATCCAGCCCTGGCTATTTTGTTGGTCTTCAGCCTTAGGCAAAGGTTGGTCTTTTCCTATTTTTGCTACTTGAGATGATTTCAGCTAGAGATACAAGATAGCAAACTTGGAGTCTTCTGCATGCAAACAATGTATTATGTCAAAGAACATTTAAAAATTAGTATTTGGACTGCAACTCCCAGAATCCCGCAACCAGCACAATAGATATTCTAGGGGTTGTAATCCAAAATTAACTCTTCCAAGCTCTGCTCTTTCCAAGCCTCAATGTAGTAACTTCTAGTGCGTTTTCAGGATTCATTTGCTGTAGATCCCATTTATTTATCTTTCTGGACATTTATGGTATCCCATAAAGCTCTCATTGAACACCACATCTTAATCTCTTTTGCCTGTCACATTCTCTATGTTCAGTTTTCACATCTGTACCTCGTAATCATACATACATACATACATACATACATACATACATACATACATACATACATACATACATACATACATACATGTTGTTGTTGTTTAGTCGTTAAGTCGTGTCCGACTCTTCGTGACCTCATGGACCAGAGCACGCCAGGCCCTCCTGTCTTCCACTACCCCCGGAGTTTGGTCAAATTCATGTTGGTAGCTTCAGTGACACTGTCCAACAATCTCATCCTCTGTCATCCCCTTCTCCTCTTGCCTTCACATTTTCCCAACATCAGGGTCTTTTCCAGGGAGTCTTCTCTTCTCATGAGATGGCCAAAGTATTGGAGCCTCAGCTTCAGGATCTGTCCTTCCAGTGAGCACTCAGGGTTGATTTCTTTTAAAATGGATAGGTTTGTTCTCTTTGCAGTCCAGGGGACTCTCAAGAGTCTCCTCCAGCACCACAATTCAAAAGCATCAATTCTTCGGCGGTCAGCCTTCTTTATGGTCCAGCTCTCACTTCCATACATCGCTACAGGAAAAACCATAGCTTTGACTATGTGGACCTTTGTCGGCAAGGTGATGTCTCTGCTTTTAAAGATGCTGTCTAGGTTTGTCATCGCTTTCCTCCCAAGAAGCAGGCGTCTTTTAATTTCGTGGCTGCTGTCACCATCTGCAGTGATCATGGAGCCCAAGAAAGTAAAATCTGTCACTGCCTCCATATCTTCCCCTTCTATTTGCCAGGAGGTGATGTGACCAGTGGCCATGATCTTAGTTTTTTTGATGTTGAGCTTCAGACCATTTTTTGCGCTCTCCTCTTTCACCCTCATTAAGAGGTTCTTTAATTCCTTCTTACTTTCTGCCATCAGAGTGGTATCATCTGCATATCTGAGCTTGTTGATATTTCTTCCGGCAATCTTAATTCTGGCTTGGGGTTCATCCAGTCCTGCCTTTCGCATGATGTATTCTGCATATCAGTTAAATAAGCAGGGAGACAATATACAGCCTTGTCGTACTCCTTTCCCAATTTTGAACCAATCAGTTCAAACATACAACAAACATACATACATACATACATACAAACAAACAAATAATATGGATGATCTTGGTCTTGGTTTCTAGTGAAAGAAACCAAGAAATATTCTTCTCAAGATCTTGTTTTAGCTCCTACATAGCTGCACTTCTGTGTCACAGTCTTCTGATTTTCTACCTGCTGCCTCCATTCCAACTGATGATGAACCAAGCTATAGAGATTAAAACAATTTACAGAATTCTTTCTAGAACCAAAAATGACAAAATCGAGGCTGTCATGCTTTGGCTACATTGTGAAAAGACAAGCTTTGCTGGAAAAGATAATAATACTCGGAAAAGTTGAAGGCAGCAAGAAACAAGGAAGACCAAATACAAGATGGGTTGACTCCATAAAGGAAGCCACAGCCTTGGGTTGACAAGAGATGAACTGTTAGTGATAGGATGTTGTGGAGGTCTCTTATTCATAGATTGTTCTAAATGAGAGGTGACTTGACAGTATATAACAACAGTTCTTTCATAGTCATTATTTTTGTCTTCTCAATATTCAACTGTAATCCTACTTTTTACTTTCTTCATCAGTGGTCATTTCACTTGATTGCTGTTTTCTGCCAGTAACATGATATCATCTGCATATCTTAAATTACTGATGTTTCTTTCACCAACTTTCATTCCTCCTTCATCTGAATCTAAATCTGCTTTCCATATGATATGCAGGATGCTCCGTGTGTACACTGGCACCCTGGACGTCCCAAGAAATCTCTCAGGACTGGCCCTGTTTGTTCTTTACCTACCTCACAGGGCTGTTGTGAGAATAAAGGGAGGGGGAGGGGGACCACGTACCTTTAGCACATTGACAGGGTATAAATGGAGCAAACAGCAAACAAGAAAGCCTGTTAAACACCTCATTAGCTTTTTTGGTGAATCCATTTAAAAAGTATTTGACAATGTGTATTCGGGAGTGCTCAGTGAGGAATAACCCAAAGCATTCCTCTGAGTAGTTATGAATGATTTAGCAAAAATATAGGGAGCAATGCTTGGTTGCACAAAGCACTAAAAAATTGAACTTAGTCCACTGAGCCATCGCCATTACTCTGCAGAACAGCATTCCAATCAGTTCACTGAATATAATCTTATTATATGCAACGTCCTCAAGCCAGTTGAGTATTTGAATAAAGATCTAGCTGAGCATAACATATGGCCTTGGATTGGAGAACCATATAGAAAGAATGCCATTTATTGCCTAACCGATAATAGTTAATTAATATTTTTAAAGGAGAAAAAATGCCCACAGATGTTTTTCTGACACGGGGTAGGGGGAGAATAAAACTTAGAAGATCTTTATTGACTTTAAATCAGGGCTGGGAAATCTGTGGCCTCACCAGTATTGATAGATTAGCATCCTCCTCCACTATTGGCCAGATGGTCTGGGGATGATGGAGCCAGGAATCCAACATTATCTGGACGGCCACATATTCCTTAGTCTTGCTTGAAATCTGTGGGGAGTCATGGAAACGAATGGATGGTTGCACCAGAAACACGTTGCAAACAGCCTCAAAAGCAAAACAAAAACAGAAATGTTCCATGGATTACCAACATAAAAATTTCAGCAGGCTGAAAACAGTGTAGAAAAACAAACCTATCATGAAAATGATGCAACAAATTTAAAATGCAGTCCGTTCCAAAGTTCACAGTTTAAAAGCCTGCAAACCACAGAGAACATTTTGTGCATTTCTTCAGTCATTGCAGACTCTGAAGTGTTCCACTTTATTTCTGCGGAAATTAATGTTGTTTGAACAGAAAGGATGTGAATTTGTGCTTGGCTTCCCCGAGGACAAGATGATGGTATTTTTATTGTTTGAGTGAGGTCAAAACAAGTGCTTGGCCATTGAGGGAGTTTTACTACCTCCTTCTGTCTTAAAATTGCCATGAGATGCACGTACTGTCAAGAATGCCTTCCTTGTCCCACCGAGGGTCAAAGAGTGGTCTAAAAATAAAAAGCAAGCCAGCACAGGAGAGAATAGCTGGTCGATGGGTCCAGCAGTCAATGAACAAGATTGTGTAGGACAAACGGTTTGCTGCGTTATGTGCTGTCAAGTCAGAGCTGACTCGTACAGACTCTAAAAGGGCGTTCAAGATAAGTGAGATATTTAAGGAGTGGTTTTACCAGTTCTGCACACACACTATGAGTTTCCATGGCTAAATAAGGATTCAAACCCAGGTTGCCTGACTTCTAGTCAGTAAGTCTACCTTAGTGCTTCCCAGCCTTGGGTCCCCAGATGTTCTTGGACTACAAGTCCCAGAAATCCTGCCAGCGCAGCTTCTCAGTGGTAAAGGCTTCTGGGAGTTTCTGGGGACTCAAGGAAGGAAGAGTCATTGGCACCAATGGGAGTTCATTCTCTAGAGGAGTGGTGGGCAAAGCATGGCCCTAGAGCTATGGGGGAGGCAGAGGCTGTTTTTCCCATTCCCCCTTCCCTTTTTCCAACACAAAAAAGCTCCTAAAAGCCTCAAGGAGTGGTGATTCATCCTTTAACCCCCTGCACCATGTAACACCCCACCCCATATCTATTTTTCGAAACTGGAACTGAGCTTCTACCCATTTCTTTTGCATTTTTTTGGCATTGTTATTGTCCGTGAGGCCTGATGGGTATGTGATGGGGGCGGGGGAGGGGGGAGAGAAGATTCTGCTGGCCAAAAATTAACCTGTGGAACCATCACAGTTACCTAGCCGTGTCCCAGGTTAGCAGCAATTGCCAAGGAGGGAGTGACCTTTATCAGGATCATGGCAGGAAGGAGAGGATCCGATCCTCACTGTGGGCTGTAGTACCATCCTCTTCAAGGCCTATTATTTTTCTCTCTATTACCTGCCACACAACACACACACACACAAAGCAGCAGCCAGTGATATATTTAGCATCACGTCTAATTTGGCCTTTAGGTGTAAAAGCCTAATTGACTGACTGTGTTCATCCATGTGAGGATAAACAACAGCAAGAGGCTTTTGAAAAAGCTGGTGTAGCCTTGCGGCGTAGTGAAGAAGCAGTGTGTTCAGAAATTCCCTGGTTCGGGTCACTGCCACAGACCTACTTTGTGGCCTTAGGCATTAGTTTTAGACAAGGCTCTTTCTCTTCCCCCCTCATCTTCAATATGGTTGGTAATAATTTTGTCCAGTCCGTGGCCATACTGCCAGCAGAGATTCTGGAAGCTGTAGTTCAAAAACAAAGCCACCCCGGAGGTTTTCCAGGCTCTGCACTTAGGACAGAGTAGACAGCAAATGAATGTGTCTCTAGGCTAGAAGTGAAGGTTCCTGTGCCAGAGAGCCCCACCTCTAGGTGTTTGAAGGATGTGGAAGAGAGCAGAGGTCAGCATTTTCCATTTTGGGAAGAGCTACAGTAGCAAATAACATGCCTTGCTCTCATGCCTTACCCAGCTGAGTTGTCTTCAGAAGAGGATGTTGATCGGTTTCTGCTGGAGGACAATGGGGCAGAAGGGGAGTTCAAAGGCCCAGCTGGCAGTATAGAGTTCAGCATCTTGAAAAGCTCTCATAACATTTGGATCAAAATCCAGAGCAGATTCACTGCCCTGCAACTTTGCAGCCACCTGCCTCTCCAAAGGCATGTTTTCCACCTCAAAAATATACTTCCAAGATAAAACAAACAACCAGAACTGTACGCAGTATTTCAAGCACTCTTGTACTGTAGATGGCTAGACTAGGTGTGCAAATAGTCAACTTTGATCTAAGGCAACTTTCTAAGATAAGCAGAAATGGATCAGACGTGCTGCTCATGAAACCCAGAACACAGCTAGCAATACTGCTGCTCCCAAAAATGGTGTACATGATTGGTAGGAGCCAGAAATGTCCCTTTTACTTCCCTTAGGGCACAAACCTAACTGCTTAGATGTATAAATGATGAAAGAGTAGGAGCTGTGTCTCTGTGTGGGTCTGTGGAACAGAAAAGAAGCCTACAGTTCTGCATCTCCAGCCTCATGTAGCATCGGCTTGAGACCAGCGGATGAATTAATATCACTTGCATTCATCGCCCGTTCTCTGCAACGAGCTTGGCTCATTTCATTTATTCAGACTCTCCATGCTTCTAATGCACTTAAGGGGCACATTAGAGGAGCACAGGTACTGTTTCAGGCTTGTTAGACACAAAGGGCAATTCTTCTCAAGTGTTACATGTGCCTAACAGCTATTAGCAGCAATGAAAAATCCAAAAGCCCATTGTTTGAGTACAAGACGTCCTTTCCCCAAGCCAGGACAGAAGCATATGCCTTCATCATGGCCTGCTAAAGGAGATTATAAAAGGCATCTCACATAGACTTCACCAGGGATGGGGACTCATGACTCACGAGTTGCTGTCGAGTCGTACTTAAGTCACACCAGCAACTTGACTTGGATTTGACTCGGGAGTTCCGGGGGGGGGGGGGGGACTTGGGACTCAACTTCACAACTCTGATGTCAGCCTGCTGTCTCTGTGCATGCGCCGGCCTATCAGCTACCCAGCACATCTGTGGGCAGAGGCAGTGGGCTGGCTCTGGGTATGGAAGATGGGCCTGCTGCTCTGAATATGGTGGCAGTGGTAGGTAGGCTGATGATGGCGGTGGTGGCAGGTGGTGGGAAGCCTGAGTCTTTGGGTTCCAGTCCCAAGTCCCAAACCTTGAGGGGGCAGGACAAGCAACACAAAGACTCAGACTTGAGGTTTGGGACTCAAGTCTTGGTACCAAAGACTTGGGATTGGGGCTCAAGTCTTGCCAACCTCCCTGGACTTTATATTGGGAGGATGGGATGTGGAGTTCAGAGACCAGTGAGTTCTCACTTGCTCCACTCTAGAGTTTGTTGGTAATACAGAGCAAAGCTCTGCAAGGTGACTTTTCTGGAATATTAACTCTTAGAATATTAACCTTCAGGATCTATTTCCCAAACCTTTGTTGAAGTCAGGGCTCTGGACATTTTTGGATTATGGCTTCCATGATTTCTATGCATTTCTATGAATAAGAAAACAACCATTCCCGTGCATGCTAGAGACATAAGCAACAGTCATATCCGAGATGCATCTAAGCAGACACTGCCATGTTTATGAGAAGAGCATGCCCAGAAGCCTCCATTGCCTGTGGATTGTAAAAATAAAAGTGTGTTGTTTATATACTGCTCCATAGCACTCAAAGCACTCTCTGGATGATTTACAATTTAATTGCTCCCCCCCAGCAAGCTGGGTACTCAATTTACTAACCTTGGAAGGATGGGTGAACCTCAAGCTGGCTACTTGGGATTGAACCCAGGTCATGCGCAGAGTTTTGGCTGCAATACTGCAGTTTAACCACTGCGCCACGAGGCTCCTGTTCATTGTAGTATGTATGGTGCAGCAGTTTTGCGGCTCATAAATTTTGTTGTACAAAGCTAAGTCTTCTCTATTTTTCAGTTTCATAAATAAAACAATTTTATGTGATGAGTCATAAATGAAGCATTGTATGTCGTTAAAGCTGTAAAATTTAGGTTTGCTATGACGACAAGTTTTATTTTTGTTTTTTTGTTTTTTCAGAGGAGGAAACAGTCTTTTTCCATGGCTGCAAAAGTTCAGGAAATTTTACATCGTAATGAGGGGGAAAGAACTTTAAGGTCATTGCTCCTTCAACAATGGTCATAGTTGCTTAGTACTGATAGGATTGTAGCGAAAATAGGGTGACTGGAAAGCACAAGGGGAAACTGCCAAGATCTGCAGAATTTTTTGCAAATAATAAAATCACTGCAACACTGGAGGATTTCAGGTTCTTTGTCCACTTAGGTGTCAAGTTTTCATCTCTATTTAACTTGTCAAGTCAGAACAGTAAGACAACAAGAAAACTCATCAGCAAAATTGCCAAGGAAGCAAAATCTTCAGCTCTGTGTTTATAGAATCACATTGATGATACCTCAGCCTGTGTGTCTAAACCTACGTGTTCCCTTTGCAGATTTCCTTCCAGCTCTCTGAGAGGAAACCATATGTTCCTTAACAGTAACCAAGCTGACATTAGCTCAGGGAGAACTTTCTTGGCAGAGTGCAGCCTTCTTTTGATAAATATAGGAGAGAACCGTAAATTGAACGTTAAAAAGGTGAATAATTTTATCAATATTTAAATCCTCTGAAACTGAAAATATACTTGGTCTGAACTGTTCAAGCTTGCTCTACCAATGATATTCATTAGGTAATTCTTTTAAGAAAAACAACAAGAAACTTACACTTTCAGCCAGAAGTGTCTGTAGTCAACAATCAGCAAGTCAGTTTTATTCTCCTAGTGTTTAAACTTGCCATTTTTTACCTCTGAATCTTCCACAGATGATTCTCAAGGGAAGCTACATTATTTGTGAGCCCTTCCTCGGGATGTAATCTCTTTTCATTTTGGTTTTCCCCTTGAAAAGTAGGAATGGGACACCAAAAACTGCTCTGTTCTATTTATGGATGCAGTTCTGCTGTCTCCTTGGCCCCATGAGAAAAAAGACTCAGAGAACAATTGATAAGTAATTCTATATTGGAAGGCATAGGTAGTTGCTGCAGAACTACCAGAGCACAGACAGTTTGCAAAAATTAAAGAGACTCTGATGGTGGGGTGAGGGGAGTAGTGCTTATTGTCTCAATGTGCAACTACACTGGAAAGCTGAATTGGAAGGATTCGGCTTTGCTGCAGTTTTGATACACAGCCTGTATTACGTTAGAAAATGCAGTAAGTCACACAGGGGCTCCAAACTGATTCAAGAGTTCAGTGTTAACACTAGATGCAATGCAAGTCGCATTCCCGCCCACAGCCCCATCCCTCTTTCTTCCTCTGGTCCCACCTCTGCTGATCCTTTTATGGTTTTCTGTGAAGCTGCTTTCTCATTTAAAGCTTCAAACTACTACATTTCTCAAAAATGTTTCTATAAAAAAATAACATGGAAAGGTACTTCGCAGTCTCAGAATAGAGAACATCAAAAGTTTGAACAGTAGTGTTGCAAAATACATCATGATTCGCAACTCAGACTGGTTCCATACATCACCACCACTTCCCATCACTCATCCATTGCTCCTTACTTTACTTTCAAGTAATGCATGCAGGAATTACCTCATCTCTAATATATATATGTATTTTGCTCCTTGTCACCAGAGATTAGGTAATTCCTACATGCGTCACTTGAAAATAAGGGAAAGAAGTAACCAATGGGTGATGGGAAGTGATGATCCCACATGGAATCATTCTGAGTTGTGAGTCATGATATATTTTGCAACATTACTCTTGATGTTCTGTATTCTGAAACTGTGAAGTACATTTCTATGTTATTTTTCTATAGAAAACTTTTTCAGAAATGTAGTAGCGTGAGGCTTTAAATGAGAAAGCAGCTTCACAGCAGACCATAATTGCAGTGCTTTGCTTTTGCATGTTCCCACCCTTATACTGAATATTGCTCTCCAACTGCCTATGTCACTGAAACACCATGTACAGACACACCCTTAAAGGTAAAGGTTCCCCTTGACAATTTGTCCAGTCGTGTTCGACTCTAGGGGGTGTTGCTCATCCCCGTTTCCAAGCCATAGAGCCAGCGTTTGTCCGAAGACAATCTTCTGTGGTCACATGGCCAGTGCGACTTAGACACGGAACGCTGTTACCTTCCCACCGAGGTGGTCCCTATTTATCTACTTGCATTTGCATGCTTTCGAACCGCTAGGTTGGCGGGAGCTGAGACAAGTGACGGGCGCTCACTCCATCACGTGGATTCGATCTTACACACCCTTACATCTTTACAAAAGTATATCACAACTAACTACACGGGGGAAAGCCAGTTCAAACCATTCTGGTTTGAAAAAGTAGAAGTCCGCCAGCAGCAGAGGGGAGAAAACCCACTTTGGGAGGAAAAAGGAACATGCAGTCAGTAAAATAATTTTTCTGGGTGGAAGTGAAACAGAGACAGCAAACAGGGACATCCTCACAGGGGCACTTTTTACCTCATGGAACCCTACTTTTTTCCAGGGAAGGGGCAGAATCAAATTCTTCTTCCTCTTTGTCCTCAGACAGTTCATATCCAGTGTTGCAAATAATCCAGCTGGGATAGGGTTGCCAGACGTCAGGCAAAAGGAGGACATGTCCTCCTTTTTAGCCTAATGTCCTCCGTCCGGCAGGCAAAGATAAAAACCTTTAAAATGTCAGGCTTTTGTATATTTTATGTTATAATTTTGGATGGGAGGAGGAGAGGTGGAAGGACCCCCTCTCCCTTTCTTTCCCTGCCCCCACCCGCCTGCCCACCCCCCATTACTTGCTGCCGGGGCTGGAGCACAGCCCTCGCCCCCTCCCGCGGCGGCGGCAGCTGCTCGGCGATCCGCCATGCCCGCCCAGCCCATGTGGAGCCCAGAAAGGCAGTGCGAGCAGAGCACTGCCTGCCGAGCCAGGCAGGAGCAAGCATCGATGGGGACTCCAATTCCCACACTCCCCAGCCTTGAACTTATGACCCTCGGGGGGAGGCTGCCTCATTCGGTTTTGCCCGGCGCCGCTTTCCCCCTGCCTGCACCGGAGCCTTGTTAGGGCATCCAGATTAGCAAGGGTGCCTCTGAGCCTCTGCAGAGTGCGAGGGGCTGGGGGATTCCGCAGTCGGGCCAGGGTGGGTTCGGCTGTTTATAATTGGCTGTTTAAATAATGTTTTTTGGTATTTTGAAAAAAAAAGCCTCCATTGAATTTATTTTTATTTTTTAACATGACTATTTTTTGGTCGGTTCACTAAGAGACATTTATTGGCAGCAATTGTAATAAAATTGTACTGATTGCGGGTTTAATCCAGAATGGTTCAAATGAAACATTCAATACGTCCTCCTCTGTCCTCTTTTTTGTCTTTCTATGTCCTCCTTTTGGTACCCATGTATCTGGCAACCCTAAGCTGGGGCAACAGACCCACAACCAGTAGTTGCTTCATTGGCCTCAGGTTCTAGCATGCCTCTCACAACCCTTGTTCCAGAATCTTCTGTAGCTGGCCATGCTTTTTTCTGTTGCCCTCCATAGACAGGGTAAACCCCATCTTCTGAGATCCTCTCTTGGAAAACTGGCAGCCACATCATCACATTACCCATAACTGTACCAGTCATCATCCTTCAACCTCCTCCATCTTTCTGCAAACAAAGAGGGCTTTCACAGATGTTTCCCAATAAAAAAGCAGGAAGACAGTATGCCATTGCATTAAATTTAAATACATTTAAATGTAAATGTCACTCTAAATGCACTCATTTTAAGATTTATTTTAACATGCAGATGAAAGCCTGTGTGCCCTCCAGGTTTCATATACACCAGAAGGGTAGGTAACTTCTATTTTGCTGCAAAGCGTTCTGTGAATTTGAGAGAGCACATCAAGTGAACACGTGATGAGAATTAACCAGGTAACATTAAGCCTCGCCTGGATATACGGATTTCCTAATTACTAAATAAGACATGTTTGACAATAGTCGACTTAAAAAATAGGAGTGAAGATAATTCAGTCAGTTCGTAGTGGAATTAATTATACAACAATTGCTAACACCTGGTGACTTAAAAAAATACTGTTATTTTTCCTGTCTACAGAGCATAATGTTTAAAGTTTGCTGATAAAATGTACATATTAAAGCCTACGACAGAGCTCTGGATTTGTAGGAAATGCCTTTTCAGAATTTCTACTACATTTTTCCCCCTTCACCAGCAAGATTTCCTGTATCGGCGGGGGAGCAGGGGTAGACGAGGTGATGAGTCCTTCCATCTCTACCATGCTATGAGTTATTTAATTAACTTTTCAGCAAATTTTGGCACAGCAGTGGATAAGCTAGCCAAATACTGTGATACCAAACAAGGGATGTTTGTATTTCGGCCCCTTTGATTGTTTTATTCTACTTAACCAGCCAACTTTTTTTTTTGTCAGAAACTGGGAAACTGGGGGCCTCCCAAATGTTTTGGACTGTGGTTCCCCATAATCCCTGGCCATTTGCTAATTTTTCTGGGGTGTAAGGGTATTGCGGTCCAAAACATCTAAAGGGCACCAGATTACCTACTCCAGATCAGACCCTCTTCTGCATAGCCGATATTGCAATGAATGTATAAGTCCCAAGGTTTTCAGTTTGGCTGTTGCAAGAGACGTTCCCAGTAGGATGCTTTTTGTCCTTTAGCAAAAAGAACAGTGTGCCTGGAGCTCACATTATTGAAGTCAAGCTGACTTCCTAGGTATATCAAAGCAGCTGTCACAGGGAAAGTTGACAGATGACTGACATTCAGGTTATCACCTGACCACTCAATAAAGGATGGTTAAATGACTCCATACATAATGTTCACCACATGCAACAGAAAATAACATGACCCAAATTCAAGTCAGACAAATCTCCGGTGTATAAGCAACTGAATTTTGCTATTTTATATCTATATATTTGTAAAGGTACCATTCTCTCTCCCCACTCCCATCTCTACCCTCACAAATAGTAGAAGGCATCCTTCAGTCTCAAGAGACTATGGTAGCGTGCTCTAAATAGAGGTCTTGGAACAGTGTCTAGTGTGGCTGAGAAGGCCAATTTGAGAGTGACAATCCCTTCCACACAAGACAAATACAATCTGTCCCCTGTCCAGCTCCCTGATTTTGCTGGTTTCGGGACTGCCTCTTTGCCTCGGGCTGCTGTACAAGTGTCTCTTCAAATTGGGAGAGGCCATGCTGTACTGCCTGCCTCCAGGCTGAACGCTCAGATGTCAAAGTTTCCCAACTGTTGAGGTCCATTCCTAAGGCCTTCAGATCCCACTTGCAGATACCCTTGTATCGCAGCTGTCTGGGGCGCTTTCCGTGCACTAATTCTCCATACAGGAGATCTTTTGGAATCCGACCATCAGCCATTCTCACGACATGCCTGAGCCAAGGTAGACGTCGCTGTTTCAGTAATGTATACATGCTAAAAATTCCAGCTCGTTCTAGGACTACTCTATTTGGAACTTTGTCCTGCCAGGTGATACCAAAAATGCGTCGGAGACAACGTATATGGAACGTGTTCAGCTTCCTCTCCTGCCGTGCACAAAGGGTCCAGGACTCACTGCAGTACAGGAGTGTACTCAGGACACAGGCTCTATAGACCTGGATCTTGGTATATGCTGTCAGCTTCTTATTAAGCCATACTCACAAATAAGGTTGCCACAAAATTATACTTGAAAGAGAATTCATGGAAACAATTTGGTGTTCCACAGCTACAACTGCTTATCTGGAATTATTTATTTATTTATTTATTACATTTATAGCCCGCCCATCTAGTCATATAGACTACTCTGGGCGGGTAACAACATATCATCTAACAATTTAACAATTTAAAATCATAACAATATATTACTAAATAAACAATGATCCAAGATGGGAGAAAACACAAAATAACAAAAATTCAGACGGTGGGTTTGATTAATTAATTACACCATTATCTAAAACAGATCCCACTAACTCAGTTTTATATTGCTAGCCTTCCTGCCTGTGTTAAAATGTTATTATTTATTTATTTATTTGTGTAAGGACAATGCTAACAGTCAGTAGAGCAACAGTAGCCTTAAACCTTTGAGACTGCATGACTTCAATTATGCATACAGTCCTGGTCACTTTGTTTTTGCCACTGTGACTAGAATTTTAGTTGGCTCTAACTTGGCACATCTCTAAAACTGCTAAGTAACTACTCCAGGGCTAGCTTGTGGACTGGGTTGATAGTGCCTCACCTTAAAATTTCAGAGGGAAAAGCTTGTCCCCTGCCCTGGTCATAAGTGTCTATAAACTGCTCCAGTGTTTAGTAACAGCTAACTTTCATACAGATATGGTCTAATCACTTATGGATGCGTGTCCCATGATTCTCCAGAATCATACACATTTGAAATTGCATAATGTATAATTTCAATAAAAGAAGCAGCCGTGAAACCGTTCTTGGCAGAATTAGTGGCTCCAAATTCTTTCACTTGGAGGATCTTCAGTGGCTTATCAGTCTGGGTTTCACTGATGAAGAAACAAATGCAGGTTATGATAATAATAATAATCTTTGAACTGCAGAGCTGGATGGAACCCTATGGATAATCAAGTTCAGCCCTTGTCAAAGAGTCACAGTGGGGAATCAGACTCCCAATCTCTGGCTTCGCAGCCAGTTACCTAAACCTTATGCGCACCTCAGATTAAATGTAGAACCCCAGATGTTACGCATTACTGATCTGGATCTTTACTGTGTCAGCCAGGACACTCAATTAATATACCGATCATAAAACTGGGCAAGTACTCTATAGCACTGCAGCTGCTGTGGAGTGTAATAGTTGTCACTAATATTGCACTTGGCTCTTGCAAAATACGTCACAACTGCATTGTGAAAAACAGAGATCAGCCAGGAAGTTGCAGGCAGGACAAGTCAGGAGACTAGCCAGAGGAGTGGAGCTAAGAACAGTCAAAAACAGAGGACAAAGCAGCAAATAAGAATTGGCCTGGCAATAATCAAGAAAAAAAGTGAAGGATAGCCAGAGGCATGGCTGGCTGGATAGCTCAATGAGCTGCGTAACTGCCTGCAGAGTTCAGTTCTCCACCTGTGCCTCCAGGGAGAAGAACTAGCCTGTGTAGCCTTGGGCAAGCTGCACAGTCACAGAGTGTTCCCATAAGAGGGAAATAGTAAACCACTTACGAGTATTCAATACCTAAAAAGCTGGCTGGATAACTCAGTGGTTTAGTTATCTGGCTGCAGAGTCAAATGTTGGGAGTTTGATCTACTGTGTCTCCTGTGAGTACAGCCAGCCTGTGTGGCCTTGGGCAAGCTGCACAGTCCCAGGATGCCCCCCAGAAGAAGGAAATGGTAAATCAGTTCTAATTACTCCGTACCTGGAAAACCCTGAAAAGCATTGCCATAAGTCAAAATTGACTTGACACACATGATGATGATGATGACACCTAAGAAACCCTGGAAAAGATTGCCAGAAGTCTTAGTATACACCTTCAAAAAAAATTCTAGCATGAAAAAATCCCAAAAACTCATGAATTTAGACATGAATGGCTGTCATTGGGCATCTGTACTTAACAGATGAGTTATGCTCAAAACACCTATTAGTGGCCAATGGATTTTATCTTGATTTCAGCTTGCATACACTCTCCACAGGAAAAACAAAAAGGGCCATAAAACAAAACATCTCTATACTTCATAAAATTAAGTATTTGGCCCTGGAGGTTGTGAGATTAGGGCCTTGAAAGTAGTACTGAGGTCATCTGAACTACAGTATTTGTTACATGAGTTGTCACCTACGACTTCTTCTTTTTAAAAAAAATCCTGTGGTTTTATGTCAGGCTTTCCCCGCTCTCGGTCCAGTTATAGCCTCCTACTAAAGTTTCTGGCTCCTTTGGAGATGGGAATGATGCCTCTGCTTTTTCTTGAAAGACATTTTTGCTAGCAAAGCGGTGAAAGCACAGAGAAAATCTTCAAAGGCAACAAACCAGAGGTTTTACAAATTGATGGGGCATTACTTAAAAGGTTCTCTTTTAAAAAGGCAGGAGGTTTCAGTTTCTAGTAGTGCCTAGAAGAACTGCTGGATGAATCTCTGGACTTTCCTTCTTTCCAAAAGTGATGAGCACATTTACTTGCAAAATGTACCTAAAGTCACTCCTGGCTACTAGGAACAAACTAAATTCCACAGATGGCACATCGGATGTTCTTGTTGTTGCGATGTGCTGCCAAGACACTTCTGACTTACATCAGCCCTGTGAATTAGTGACCTCCAGAAGATCTTACCATCAGCCACTCTGCACAGCTCTTGCAAACCCAAGTCTGAGGCTTCCTTTATTGAGTCAGTATGGTCTTCCTCTTTTCCTGTTGCCTTCAACATTTCCCAGGATTTCTGAATCATTAGGAACTGAAATTCCTTAACTACTCAAAGATGTCTGTTTGTCACAGCGTGAGCTTTTCGCAGCTCTCTTCGCTTGCAAGTTAGTGTGTTTTGTTTTGCGCTTGGTCCTCAGAAGGAAAACACAGATGTTGCTGGCAAGTCTGATTGCTCACTGACAAAGCTTGCAGGGACTTGCATCAATTGAACACTAATGTGCTTTCAGCTTCTAATGTACTATCTGTATCATCTGGTTTGATTCGTAATCTCATGCGATAACGATACCAAAGAGATAAGCCTAAATCCATTTGCTTGCTCCAGTATAGAAGAGACCCATTGAATGGAAGAGGCGGGGCTTCGTCGCGGTGCTGCCAGCAGCTTCCGGGAATAGCTCCCGAGAAAAGCTGGAACTGCCCGGTCTGGGGTCCCTTTAGAAATGAGGGATCGTAGGGGAGACTAGGAGAAGTCTCTCTGAAGCAGATGGTGAGCAACAGAAGGAGGAAGACTGGGCAGCAACCCAGTATTTCTTCCCTCTGAAGAATTCACTCGAGCACAGATCGGATGCGGGAGCCATCTTTGGCAGTGAGCTGTAAGTAAACCCCCCCCCCCGGAGGAGAGGAGAACAAGTAATACGGCGTTGAAAATATATAACAACAAAGTAAGTTGAAGCCTTTGATTTATGAACAGCCCCATTAAGCTGAAAAAGAAATCAGAGTGAAAATATTTGGCCGAAAGAAGGCAAGGAGCTGCGAGTTTTGCTTACCAGCCTGCTTCTTCAAAAGCGAAACTGGATCTTAAACAGCAGGCTGGTTCAAGGCCGAAAGAGAGACAGTGAGACGGAAAAAATTTTTGTTTCTGGAAAAAATCCCAGAGTGAAATACCACTGGACAGGATTTAAGAGACTGAAATTCTGTGAATGCTGTTTAGCCTGGACTTTTCTCCCTAGACTGTGTGGGACTCTGATAATAGAATCTTGTTAGGTTTTTTGAGAAGAGGGAATGAGCTTTTAGAAGCAAGAAAACAGACTGGTAAACATAACATCGAGATGACATGGTCGACTGGACTGAGGAGCTAGGAAAACCAGGATTGGAGTTTTTTTTATTGAATCTTTGGATTAATGGAAAGAACATAAAACGGATTATAACGACATCTACTGGAGAGACTGAAACCTTGTGATTGCTGTTTAGCCTGGACTTTTTGACTGGATTGTGTGGGACTCTGATAATAGAACTTTGTTAGGTTTCTGGAGAAAAAGGGATATTTTTGCCACGGTTGTATTTTAAACTGCTGGGCTAAAAGTTGATTTATATACTATAACATTTGTGTAAAGTTGGGAGGCAGAACCTAGGGGAGGTTTATGATTGTGGGTTTGTTTTGTTGATAAAATAGTGGAAACTTCAGAAAGATATTTGAGGGTTGGCCACTTTGATGAAGGATATAGTATTACCTATACAAACCCTATTCATTGGGAAGATCGAAATGGCCTCCAAAAAATTAAAACATCAAATGTTGGAGACCTTGTCTGCCCAATCTCAAAATTTGGGAAAAGTGGCACAAAAATCAGATAAAGAATGGCAGACTACCATGCAAAAGATAATAACAGCAGGATTTCAGCAAGTAAACGAATGTCTTAGCCAAATAGAAGATCAGATGAAAGAGAGGACATCAGATGTTAAACAACAGTTAAATGGAGCTTCACTAACCCCAGAATCGTTTTTATTGAGTATGATACCAGGTAACATAGATGGGATAAAGAGTTACCCAGTGATCTATATAGCTACTACAGTCAGAAAGTTTTATGTTAAAAATTGGAAGAAAGCAGAGTTACTGAAACAAGAGGAACTTATTGAGAAAATATGGGAAGCGGCAGAAATGGATATTCTTTCAGACGTGTTGAAAGACTGTCCAATTCAAAAGGAAATTGAACGATGGGATTTATTATACAAATGGCTTCAGTTCCCAGATAGTGTTGGAGTAACATAGATTTAAACTAAAACATAACTGCAAGTTGAAAGCTGGAGGGTAATCAAATTGTAAAAAAGCAGAAAGTTGATTGGTTATTGTAATATGAATAGATTGGATGATTGCATATTTTGTGTTCTCCTATCCCCCTAACCCTTTTCCTTTCCTCCTATTTCCTTTTACCTTTTGTATTCCCTACCTTATTCTTAGTTGTTAAAAAATAAATAAAAGAGTAAAATAAAATAAAAAAGAAGAGACCCATTGAATGCACTGTTTGATGGGTTTAATCTAGGTGAACTATCACTGGATTTAGGCTTACATCACTACAGTAGTATCACAGTACAGTATCTCCTGGGGATAAGTTCCAAGCCCCCCACCATAGATGCTGAAAAACACGGAACTATCGAATGTTATACATCGCATGGCTGCTGGCTCCCTCTGGTAGCCAGTTCTGGTAAATACATCCTGGAAATACAAATAAACAGGTATTTCTGGGGGGGGTTATTTAGTATTTCCAGCCACTGGATAAGTGAATCAGTGGATACTGATCCCATGGATAGGGGATCCTGCTGTGCTTATGTAGACTCCAATGGGGCAGTACACAATCGCATAATGTTTCCCATGTAACTCCTCTGCTTTTCAGTGTCCCCAAAATCTGTTAGACAACTTTTCTCTCATTTACCTCATTTACATCTGGGTTGACTGTAGTTAGCTATTTTACCAGCTGCCTTACTGGGTAGAACTGTACATGACATCCATGATATCTCTCTCTCCAGAAATGGCATGTGAAAAATCTCCATGAAGTCTTCTAGGGGAAATTGTCTTTTCTTCCCATACCATGAAATTAAGAAGATATTTGAGGGGACATCATTATGTCATTTGTTTCCCCAGTCCACACAGAGAGGCAGCCAATAATATACAGCATCATGATGCCATGTTATGTAGTTTCTTAACAATAGCCACTGGGAGAGAAGGAAATATTCAACACGGAATAATGTGGTTCAACTGTTACTGAGCTGTAATGTTTTTGAACTGCAGATGGAGGATTATATCTTTAAATCCTACATCCATAAGGAAAATGATCTCATGCAGCTACAGAATTCTGAAGATTTCTTCACAGGAATGTCTTCCATTCGTTTGAAAGCCTAACAGTAGCAGAGATCCTAGTTGCTTTAAAGTGGCATGACCCTTCTTCCCAACTTGGAGAGTGTGTGTTTTCTAGAACTGAAACTTGGGGCCAATGTATGAGCACTTCCTGCTCTGTGGGCACATATGCGATTATTAGCAAACAGGGAAAAATAGCCTGCAGTGAGACTGCAGTACATGTGATGAGGATTGCCTGCTTTCTCCTCAACATGCTTCCACCCCAAGGCTGCTATTAACCCCAGGAGCACCTTCCCACTTTACTAGCTGCATCCAGTTGGAAGACCAGTTTTCATAGAGACTGAGGTAGGGAGCAGAGAATCAACAATTCCTTCCTCTGTGCAGCAATCCCACTTAGAGGTGTGCAGATTTGTGGTTTGGACTGTGTAAAGAAACTGAGAAGTTGGGGGAATATGGAATGTGGAATCCATCTGGAAAATTCAGGCTTCTTTGTGAATACCTGGAAAAGGCTGGCTAAGAATGCGGAGGTTAGTGTCTGCCCAGGAATAAGGGGTAACAACACCTACAGCTTATCTCTTGTGAGAAAAGCCATGACGGCCAAGTTAGCCTCTTCTCTGGTACTGTACTGATTAGAGAATGATTTCAGCGGTGTGAAGAGAGGGGCGGGGCAGGAAGTGCTCTTGTCTTCATGAACATTCAAAGGAACCTAAAGTCTGATTGGTGGACCATTTGAATGGGACATTTAATATATAAAAATAATATATAAAAAGTGGTTCGGAAGTCAGTTTGGTTGGCTTAGCTTACCTCTCAGGAGATGCTATACTCAGTTGCTGTCCTGCTATGCCACGCCTGGAAGGATGCAGTCTCTGTATGCATCAGAACTGTGCTAACATGAGTATTAGATAGATTAGTTTAGCTTTGTTGTTTTCTGGTGTGTTCGCTTGATTGCCTTACTTTTGTCTCAAATTGTGTTTTGCTCCGATTGCTCTTTGAAACCTTTTGGAACTTGTTGCTTTTTGCGTTTTCACTGTCTTTAATAAAATATAAAAATCTAGCTGTTTTGGTTTTTGGCTCAGAGGGGTTGTGGTACTAAAACCAGGTCTTGCCTTGGCCTGCTACTGGAAATGTTGGTATTTTTGTGGATATGGTAGCACCTCTACCTCACTGGGGGGGGGGCATATTGGCTCTAAGTGCCTAGCCTTGTGGATTTTGGACTCCCTGGAAGCACTGCCATATCTGGAAAGTCTCGGGTGTTGGGGGGCATTGGTACCAGGCTGGTTTCATAGTCTTCACCACAACTGCATCTCCCGGGTTTACCTATCCTGTAATAAACAGGGTAGTGTGGCTGAGTGGATAGAGAGGGTCCTCCTGAATCTGGCAACCATCACACATTTGGCAGCAAGCAGTATGTTTGTCATCATATAGAATCTGGCCTTTAGGTGTGACAGCCTGATTGACTGAATAGGCTCGTCCACATGATAGTTTCTGTCCAGAATTCCAAGAATTTGCTCTGCAGCCTTGGGTGCTCACTTTAGACAAGCCACTTCTTAGGCAGTGGTCCTAGGCAATAATCCACTTCTCAGCCTAAATCCCTGCATCTTCCAGACTGGAAATAACAATCTTAATCTCCTCACAGACATTGATGTGTGACAAAATCTGAACCACATGCACTCCATAAAGATGCAGCTGATAAAGATGCAGTTTACCATTCTCTTCTTCTGGGTGCGCCCTGGAACTGTGCAGCTTGCCGAAGGCCACACAGGCTGGCTATACTCACTGGAGGCACAGTGGAGAATACAAGAATATTATGATTACATCTAGAAAGTACATGATCACAACACTATAAACATTCAAACTACTGTTAATAAGAAAAATGTGGACATAATTTATTACCTGTATGAGCAACTACCTTTATGGACACAATGATTTATATGTCTTGTCTTAGGCTGTCATTATAAACTTCCTTTTCTTCTTTGTGATTAGATTTGGGAGGGAGAAATTAAAAGTAGAAGCTATGGAGAAAGATGTAGTTTAGTTATTATGGGTATAATGTTTATTTAAATCACATTCTTCTATGAACTGGCCTAATTTGTACTTACTGTTTTAATAAGTGAATCAAACTGCAGTTATTCTTCCTTTTCCACACTTTTCTGAATTCTGCAGTGCAGCTTCTGGTAAAATCATACACAAAAGGTTTACTCCAGGGAAAACAGCATACAAGAAGTCAAGGCAGAAAATTGCCTGCAAAAATATGTGCATTGGGGAAATGGAGCACAAAATAATGTCATTTGGGAAAGGATGCCCAATGAGAAAAGGCTAGCAAAAATAAGTATACTATGGAGAAATATACGCAAAGTTTACTCATGTAGACCTTTTTTAAAAAAACCACGAACTGATGTGGAACCATTTCCCCATTGCTGCACAATAGAGCAAAGCAGTACCTGAAAGGAAGTGATTATAGAAAGCAAAAACGGGAAATTCTCTATCTAGTTATGCTTGCATCGCACACATGGTGCAGCTTTTGGAAGCAAATTGGCCTGAGTTAAGAAATCACCACAGACATTATTAGTTGCATGCTGAGCTGTATAGTTCAGTGGGCAACAGATAATGTCTACAGTGATTTCTTAACTTGGAGCAATTCACCTCCAAAAGTTATACTCTTTGTGTCCTTATGCAAGAGGATTTTGGCCATTGTCTTAACTTTTTTATTAGTTGTATCAGTGCCTCAAATGGGTCTCAAATTGCCACAGCCTTCAGCCAGAATGGCAGGGCTTGTTTTTCACACAGTGAATTTCATTTTTCCCTTTCCTTTTTACATAGCTTCTGTTCCTTCATTTAATACTACTCCAAAAATACATTCACAACAAAGCAGCTCCTAGGAATCTGTCCCAGACATAAAAGGAACCATCAGCTTCCATATTCAGTGCTTCAAAAAACAAGTGGGTAGGTTTTGATCCCTAGGAGGGCAATTAATGTGTTTTCAAGATTTAACTGAATAAAGAGTTCAGACTTCACTCAAAATCAACAAACAGGCTTTGAGATTGTCAAACAGTTCTAACTGAGTGTCTCCCAAAGTCAGCCATTAAGCCATTTTCCTCATAGCTATATCCTTTGGTGCAGAGTCCCCTTTGTTTGCTCTAACACATGTGGACAAATGGGATAAAATAGAGTTGACAGGGGTCAGGATTGTGGGATTCATTTCTCAGGCCAATAAGTTAAATCTCAGAGCAATCGGCTAGTCTAAATACATCCACGTATTTCACAGTCTTGTTTTGGAGCTAGAGAAATTCCTTTTCTTCTCTGCAGTTCATACAGTCCAAGCTTCATGAGAGATGTTTGGGAGTCCCCAAAAGGTCCTGTTTCTTCTAAGTCAATAGTTGTGCTATGGTACCTAGAACATGCCTATTGGTAGTGACTGGTGCACCAGCCATCTGCATGTTCATCACCAGAATAGTCTCCAAAGAAGCAAAGATAGTCCTGGTGTGCCATGGCTAGACTGAGGCCTGACCACACGGCTTATGGATCACTGATGGCATGATTTGGATCAGAAGAAAAAGACCTCGTTCAAAAGTGTTTCTACTTAGAACAATCTGTTCTTTCCCTTTAAGAGCTGTTGCCCACCTTTCAGAGCCAGCAGTAGGTCATGTGTTCTTTTTGGCATGCTTGTTGTTTAGATGGGAGATAGCAACTTCCAGCAGTCTACCATCCTGGTTGCAGATTCTGCAGAGTGATGAGAGAAAAAGTTGGGGAGGGGGGGACAAGGGAAGGGAAGCAGGGAGGGGAGAAGGGAAAAAACAACAACAGCATCAACAGAGGGAGAGAGGAGCAATGTGAAAAAAATACCTCCACAAACAATTGGGGAAGGGCATAACTGACAGCTGATCAGGCTACAAGAGGTCATTGATTGTTCGGACGGGAGGAGCACGCTAAATGGCAACTGCCCCCTGACCTTAACAGACCCTTTGAAGCCCAATTCATCCCACACTCCAATCAGCCAATATGGACAGGCCCTGAGAAGGAAATGCAGATAATGTATCAGTAAGGGAAGATGCAAGCAAATTATTGATTCTCAATAATATTTTGGCCCTTTGTATCTCCAGCTCTGTCCTTGTTTTAATTGGTGGGCTTCATCTCCTTTTAACCTCTGGACCATGTCACTGGGACTAACCCATAATCTGCTTGTTGAAAACTCTTAAACCACAAACTGTGGAATAAACCGCTGGTAGAAAAATTATTGTTTTTGCCAGAAGTTCCACAATTCTCCAGTCTTATGGTCCAAGAAGACTAGATAACTTTTCCAAGCTTGATTTATGATATCACCAGTCCCTACGGGTTGAGTCTCAAATAGAGATGGGGACGAATATAAAAAAAGATCGGCTTTTTCTACAAAAATAGCCAATTCATTAAATATTCATCCCTTCATATTCATGGGTTCCAGAGACCCCCACGAATATGAAGGGATGAATATTTACCCGTTTTTATTCGTCCTTTGTATTACAAAAAAAACACACCACCATTCTGCCTACCGGCTGCCGATCAGCTGATCGGCGGCCAATAGGCAGCCACCCCCACAGCCACCCACCACCACAGCCTACCCCCACCTCCTTCCTCTCCCTACCTTAGCCCCCACCCACCCCCACCAACACCCCCTTACCTTAATCGTCGCTGCCGAGGTCTTCATCTGGCCTCCCAGCCACGGCATGTAAAAAGGGAGACTGGCTGCCCTTTGCAAAGACAGCTGCTGCGGCTTCATTTAAGGTAGGGAAGCTGCGGCTGCCATCTTTGCAAAGGGCAGCCTGGATTCCCTTAAGGCAGGCGCAGCGGTGGGGAGGTGGCAGCGGGGGGGCAGGGGTGGTGGGTTTTTTTAATAACCCCCCCCCCCACGAATCGACAAATAACTTTGTTATTCGTCGCTTCATGGGGGCAACTTCGTGCTTCGTGAGTCGTCAACTTTTGACGACTCACAAAGCAGGACGACTCACCAAAATGGTGAGTCGTCCCCATCTCTAGTCTCAAGCTTTGAGATGTTAGAGACCTCACAACTGCAGTGTCCAATTGGCTGGCATCTGCATCTAGTTTGGCCATTGGAAGAGGCCAGAGACTTAAATGCAGGCACTGCTATAATTTTACTAAGTTGCAACACTATTCATTTTGTTGCTTTAACAGATCCAGCTGGATAAAAGACACAGCGCCGTGAAAACTCCTCAGTCGTAGGTGTATAGATTGGAACAGAACCACACGAAGAATGTTAGAATTCCCAGAGAGACCCCACTTCTGTAATGTGCACCTAAGAACTGACAAATTAATCAATTTGTACTCCATACTTATTGGTGACTGGTCTGTCTTGTTTCTTCCATTAACCTGTAAACTTTTTCTTCAAAGAAAATCTTTTTTTTAAAAAAATGATTGCTTATTTTTTTCTTTCCTATTAAAGCAAACATTTCTCAACCAATTTTCACTCAGAATACATACTTCTAAATATATTATCCCTCAAAACAGGTTCCCAAGAAGTAGTTGTTAGTCTATCTCAGCTCATTGTAAAAAATAAAGTGAGAGAAGAGGCAAAATATTGTGGTACTTTAGTGGTTGCTAACCTTGGGTCCCCAGATGTTCTTGGACTACAACTCCCAGAAATCCTGGCCAGCACAGCTAGCGGTGAAGGCTTCTGGGAGTTTGAATCCAAGAACATCTGGGAACCCAAGGTTGGGAACCACTGCTTTAGAGACTGACAGATTTATTTCTCTGGGAGCTTTGGTGGATCAAAATCCAGTTTTTCAGATGCAAGAATTGCAAAACACATGGGAAAGATACAGGACATATATTTGCATTTCTTACGTGTGTGTGAAGAAGTAGAATTTGACCCATGAAAGCTCACACTGAAATAAATATCCATCTTTAAAGTGCTGCAATATTTTTGCTTTCCCCTCTCTTTTTCCCCCCACCTTATTTTTGCCAACACTCTCAGAACTGGTTTTCTAAATATGTTTCCTCTCTAAATAACATTCCTAGCTATATTAAAGACACTAAAGATACATGTCTAAACGTGCTTCCTCTCAAAACTGTATTTTTAAACTTACCGGATATATTTTTGATCCAAGAATTGTGTTGGAACATGAAGACATTTTCGAAGAGCTGTGGAGAACTTAAGTTCTGCTCTTCACACAAGGCCAGGAGATGCCGATCAAATCAGTTTGGTTCAGGATTCATAAACAGCAGATTTCTCAGTGATCTTAAAGTCCTTCCAATAAGCAGTTGGCCCAAATCCTCCAGGATATTCACAACTCAAAGTCATGGCCTTCTTTTCCTTTAATTATCACCATCATCTGGTAGCAGCCCAAAAAGGATGGCTAATAATTCTTGGGCTAATACTTTGTGGGCTAAATTGTTAATCCCAGGTAGAGCAGGCCCAGTTAATCAATGGGATTTACGTATGTATTAACAGTTGATTTAACAATTCCCACTGAACCAGTGAGTCCACTCTAGGTGGGATTCACAATTGGATTCAGCTCCTTGACCAGTCCATAGATCTACATTCTATTAATCCAGTGGTCCCCAACCTTGGGTCTCCAGATGTTCTTGGACTACAACTCCCAGAAGCCTTCACCACCACCTCTGCTGGCCAGGATTTCTGGGAGTTGAAGTCCAAGAACATCTGGAGGCCCAAGGTTGGGGACCACTGTATTAATCCATATCATCTTTTATTAAAGCCATCTATGCTGGTGGTCATCATATCTTGTGATAGTGGATTCCACAAAGATTCCTGTTTTCAACTACAGTGATGTACCTATGTTGAAACCATACTTATACGTGTGTGGGCAGGGAGCAATAGTGACAGGGAAAAGATATTTATCCAGTAGGCAAGTATATAGCCACATCCTCACACACATACCTACCTACTGCATTTTAATCAAACTAGTTGGAACCACAATCAAATGTCTACTGTCCAAACTTGACTTCAATCAGTTTTAGTCGATGTGTAGCCTCTCCCCCTTTAAAATATCCTATATTTTAAAATTTATGGGGGGGGGGGTGCGTCCTGGGATGGCCCTTGGAGAGAGGGGAAGGTGGGCTGCCATATGGTCTCTGCAGGGAGCATGCCAAAGCCAACATTTTCAATAAATGAATAGAAAAATACTTTTTAAACATTATTTTACAAGATTAAATTTTAAGAACCTTTTTCTGGCAGTAAAGAAAGTAACGATTTTTACCTTAACATGTTAATTTTAATGTATTATTTCCAAGCCCCATTTCTTACAGCAGACATGTGCAACACCTGGCTCTCAAGGTGCATGTGTTCCTCCAGCTTGAAGACAAAATTGAACAAGTGATCACAATAGACCTCTGAGAAGATGAATTTGTCCTTCTAACAGCTTGCTGGGTAATGAGAGAGAAGGAAGGGAGGAGAGAGAGGGAGAAGGGGTGATTCAAGGAGATGTGGAGACCTGCCTAGTTTGAGTTCTGGCTACCACTGGCTTTGGTTCCATGCAGTACTGAAAGGGGGACATTAATAGATTATCCTTGAGAGAATACAGCATTAATAGAACACACATTCCACACTCCTCTGCGGAGCTGGGACAGTTACTTTTGATAAGTAATTAGTTATAGTTTCAAGTCCCTAACTACCATAGTAACAACCTTTTTCAAAAATTCCACTGGGGCAGCCATGTACATTTCTTGTTGCAAAACTAACGAAGAGTCTTGTGTCACCTTAAAGACTAGTGAACTTTAGTTAGGATAAGTTTTTGTGAATTTTCCTCTCATGTTTCTGAGAATTAACGAAATTCCTTACTTTTAGTTTCAAAAATTTGAATGCTACAGACCTCTGGGCTCTGATACAAAACACACTGTCCTCCCGTCCACCTTGTTGTCACCTAAGCACCTACAATCAAGTGTCCCTACCAATACAAACCAGCAGTTCAAGAATGTGGCACAATTTCTCGCTGATTTTATGATGTTGTGCCCCTTTAATTATAAACATAGTCTAAAGTTTTCCCTCATTAAGTTATAGTTGCAGTGTAATGTACAAGAATACTTGTGAGGTGTCAAGTTGATTTTTTTCCACAGTTTTTAAACGTATTGAATACTCAGAATACTCAGAAGTGGTTTACCATTCCTTTCCTCTGGGGATGTCCTGGGATGGAGCAGCTTGCCCAAGACCGCACAGGCTGGCTTGTTCTCCCAGGGAGACGGTGGGCAATCAAACTCTCATGTTCTGACTCCACAATCAGATATGTAACTAACTGAGTGATCCCCTTTGTTACCATGAAAAGGAGTTAATTGTAAGTTAACTTGTTAAATAATGACTTGCAATTAATTACCAAGTTCTGCTCCTCCCTTAAGAGTATTACCGTACTACCTTGCCACACACACCCCTGTACATGTGTTGCATGAGAACACCTCTATAGATTCGGGACTACCTGTTCCAAGATTGAAAGCAAGTATGGTGTAGTGGATAGAGTGCTGGACTAGGACTCGGGAGGCCTGAGTTCAGATCCCTGCTCATCCATGGTAACCTAGAGGGGGTGGATGAGTAGTAGAAGTAAACTACTCTTTGAATATCTCACATACCTTAAAACCCTTTTAGGTTTGATGTAAGATGGAAGTGACACTGATGTCACACAACAGACACACTTTCCAGGGTCAGCATGAGGTTGTTCCAGCTCAGGGCAATTGGCTGAAATCTCTGGGGATTGCTCTGCTTCTCTGGATCTCCAGATAGAGAGATAAATTTCCATGTAAGTTTACTACTCTCTGGGTTCTATGGGGTTATAGTCTTTATACGAGTGTTGCAAACACAGTGAACTTTACAGGCCAAAATGGATGATACGAACTATAGGTTCTTGAGTTCCATTAACCGACAGAGCCAGAGCGAGAGTTGCTTAAAGGAAAAATGAAGTATGCAAATATATCTTTGAAGCAAAATGGATCAGAAACAAAGTCCCAGTTATCCTTATATCCCAAGGCCATAGATCCACAATGCAAAGCTGTACAGCTCTGGGTATACAATCTTTATACATTAAAACAGCGATCCCCAACCTTTTTCGGTCCGCGGACCGGCTGGGGAAGGCAGGGCACCCCCCGCGCTCGCGCACATGCGTGAACAAGCGCTCTCTCTCTTGCACGAGCGCATGCACGCCCATGCGCAAACAGCGGCGTGGCGCTTCTCTGGGCGCGCTTGCACTCGTGCGCATGCACAAATGGTGGTGCGGCGCTCGCACAGGCGTGCTGGAGCGCACGTGCAGCTGTGCGGGGGGTGGGGTGGGAGGTCTATCTCGGCGGCCCGGTCCAGCTCAGGCCACGGACCGGCACCGGGCCGCGGACTGGGGGTTGGGGACTTCTGCATTAAAATACAAATTCAGATATAAATACCAAACATGGAGGCACCCTTCCGCTATCTCTTCTGGACAATGTGTTCAATTTTTGTTAACTAAACCAAGGTAATAAGGATCTTTCCTTCAGGGGAACAGCAGTTCCTGACCTATCCTCTCTCAACTGAAATTCTGAATCACCGTTCTTCCTAAGATTTCTCCACCTGCTGAACAAAATAGTACACAAGGGTTACACAAGCAGTGCTGGAAGAGAAGAAATGTGTGTGTGTGAGGCAGTTGGAACACCTGTGTGTTGTCCATCACCACCGTTTCCTATTTTGATGCTTGCCAGATCACCAGAATATGGGCTTTTGCCCCAGTTCTGGGGAACACATTACCTGGTTAATGGGGATTTACTGAGATCATGGGTTCATTTACTGGATTCCTGTGACCATTTCCACAGTCAGCTGACCCAGAAGCCACTCTGTCCTCCTCCAGATCCTTGCCTGGCACAAGGGAGGGCCTTGTGAATGTTATAAGGAGCCAACTTGTGATCTCAGGGTTTGGCCCTGAATTCTTAAAGAATGGTATGCGACTGACCTGAGAGCCCTAATGACTACTGATTAAAGCCTCGTATGGTTCTTTCATACACAGTAGAGAGTGATGAGAAAACCGCCAACTCCATACTACAGATTAAAAAGAAATCCTGAGGGAGAGTCAAGAATGAAGCATGAAAAGACAGTGGAAGAATGACAGGTTATCTTATGGTAACATGACACAATAACAGAAACCTTTGAATTTCTGTTCTAAAATGCAGCATATTCTGTACTTTTCCTAAGTTATTTATAAAAATTAAATCTTTTTTTGCAAAAAAAAAACCAACATGCAAGGTTTGTACTGTCAAAATAAAAACACAGCTCCTTTAAGAATGAATGTCTAATATGCAAATTCTAAAACTTCTAATTTTCAAAAAGGGGTTCTCATCAAACTATGGATATTTTCCCATGGCTTCCTCTCTCCAGATGAGAATTCATCTTAAATTGTATTAGATTTTTTTCCCTCCCTTTGCCAAAGATAAAACAATTTCCAGAGTAATTTCAGAATGTCAGTAACTTCATTTTCTTATTTCTAATATGCCAAGCAAATAAATAAGTCATATAATTACTCATTATCTCTCAAGCTTACACTTTGGAATTGGATTACTGTGGTCACAGAACCGACACTGATTATTTCTGACAGGAAGTTATTAAATCCCTTTAGGTGTGTGTGGTTTTGGGTGTGCACATATATGTTTTCAGCTGAGTTTTGCCACATTTATTACAACCCATATAAGGAATTACACAAGTTTTAGTAGCAACACATGTTATAAGAACCTCTAAGAGGCAGTCGAAATATGGAAACAACTATTTCATTGTCAAATACAATGTGGAGTTGCACAAATCTGGTGATTCTGAAAAGGTTTAAAAAAACTCTTCATCAGGCCCAGCATCAAACCATAAGCACTGGTGGTGCTGGAGCACATGTCTTGTGTGTGTTCACTCCCACATTCTCTCCTTGGCCTCTCCAGGAAAGGCTGTACATAGAGTTTGTTATCTGAAACACTAGAGAGTTCTTTCTCATCAATGTGAACCAGAGATGGGGGGGGGGGGACTATTTTGGACTACAACCTGCAGAATTGTCATTGGCCATGAGGGCTGGGAGATTCTAGTTACTGTATAGTCCAAAAAGTAACTTTTCCCATTAGCTTCATGTAGACAGTACAAATCAAGATAGTGGAATGGTCTGACTTGGCATAAGTAACATTGCCAGATTACCTGGTTGGCCAGATTTCACCCAGGTCAGCCCGGTAACAGTTTAGACCAGCAGTCCCCAACCTTTTTGGGACCGCGGATCAGTTGGGGTGGGTGGGCTCCGTGCGCGGGGAGCGTGGGCACCCCCACGCTCACGGACACACCCCTGCATGAGCGTGACATGCCCCTGCATGACCGCGACACGCCCCTGTGCAAGCGTGACATGCCCCTGCCTGACCGCGACACGCCCACCGTGAGTGTGACACCCCCCCTACGCGAGCATGACACACCCCCTATGTGAGCGTGACACGCCCCTGCACTAGTGCAACACGCCCACCGGGCAGGCGGGGGGCAGAGATCCGTCTCCGCGGCCCAGTTCTGGCAAGCCCACGGACCGACACCGGGCTGCGGACCAGGGGTTGGGGACCCCTGGTTTAGAACATAAACTGACTTAGATTCCAAGCCTGCTTTCATTTTTTTTAAAAAGGAAATCTTTATTCTGTATGAATCTTAGAACTGTAGGACTGGAAGGGACCCTGTGGATCATCAAATCCAGCTCTTGTCAAGGAAGCATAGTGGGGAATCGAACTCCCAACCTCTGGCTCTGCAGCCAGATACCTAAACCACTGAGTTATCCAGCATTTAGAATAGGAGATACAAAGCAAAATGTGGAGGCACTGTTTTAGCTGACTGTTATGTTTTAAAGGCCCATACGGGAGGTATGGTCTAGAAAAGGGCCTTTATAAAGCTATGATATTACATGTCTCTTGCTAATATTCCAAAAAAATACAGTTCAATTTTGTCTACCCTGAAGAAGGGAAGAGTTGGGGAAAACAAGAGGACAGGGGGATGGGGAGTATAATTTAGCAGAAGATTCTACATATCAGTGGTGGTGGTTTTATTTAAGCCTACTGAGCTTATGGTTGCTGTGGATCTTAAATTTCTGGAAAGAGTTTTTAAACATTATAATGTCCTTTTTTCAAAAAATTAATTCTACCTAGATATACATCCTGTTAAGTGAGTCATGGCAACTGGACTTCTTATTAGGTCAAAATGTTTCGCTACTCATCCAAGTAGCTTCTTCAGTCTGAGGAGAGTTGGTAGGAGACCCCTGATATATCCTCCACGTTGGTTTCACTTCCCCCTGGTCTGAATAGGCTCCTTAGGTGGGCAAAGAACGGGGGGGGGGGAGTGAAAATCCCACTTCTGCAGTCCTTCTCCACCCATTGTCATGGGTCGTTAATAGTCGTCTTTCTGGTGGGTGTGGTCCTGATCTTTCTGGGGATGGATGAAAGGGCAGCATGATAAATGGGAGACAGATTGTATCTAAGGCCTCCACTCCTGTTGAGTGAGGGATTTTCTATATGCACATGTATGGCCTCCCTGATCCCTCTCTCAAACCACCTATCTTCTCGGTCCAAAATGAGTACATCTTGGTCATCAAATGAGTGTCCTTTGTTCTTCAAATGAAGGAATACTGCTGATTGTGGTCCTGAGCCATTGTCCTTCCTGTGCTGGGCCATTCTCCTGTTTAGCGGATGTTTGGTTTCTCCAGTGTAGAGCTCCGAACACTCCTCTTTGCATTGCACTCCTCTTTCCATCTAACAAGCCTATTCAGACCAGGGGGAAGTAAAACCAATGTTGAGGGTATATCAGGGGTCTCCTACCAACCCTCCTCAGACTGAAGAAACTACTTGAATGAGTAGCGAAACGTTTCAACTTAATAAGGAAGAGGTCCAGTTGCCATGACTCAACTTCCAGATAACCTCACCTGGATGACTGAGAATCTTCACAGATAAGTGGCCCTGTTAAGTGGTTCTTACAGCACAGTAAATGGGCACAGGTGATTAATATATCTGTATTTATTATAAAATAGAGATTGGTGAAGTTATTTTCTTTGTACTGGAACTCCCAGTATCTGCTAGTCAACATGGTCAGTGACTATCTTACTGAAGGACTGTGAGTGGCGTAGACCAAACAATAAATTGACCAAGCTCTCCTTTAATCTCATTCCCTACTCTAATGAAACACATAGCAGTGAAATAATGCATCAACTAGTGGGAGTTGGGTAGCAAAATGACACTATTTATTTATTTTTATGCATCAGCCAGGTACGTAGCTGCTTTATGTTGTTCCCCCATTTTTTCTCTAAAATGTAAAGTATAAAGTAGGCTTGGCTGAAAGATACTGATTTGTCCAAGAACATAAAGTGAGCTTGAATTTGAATTTCTCATTCCAAATACAGCATTCTTAACCATTCCACTATTCTGACCCTGGGATTACAGTGTAAATGATGTCAAGGTTAAAACATATTGGTAGAAAAACAATGCAACAATTGGTGGGTTTAATTTGCATAATATGCAGACAAGGTTACCTAATTTGCCTAATGAGCTGGTATGGCTATGTAGGTTAGAATGCCTGGCTGTGCAAAATTGGGGCTGAGAACCCCCACTGTGCCTCCCAAAAGAGGGGGCAGCAAAAATCAGTTGGAGCTGAGTGTGTGTGGCTGATGGGGTTCCATGTCATGCCATTTAAGCAGCCTTGAGCAAACTGAACAATCCCAGAGCTCCAGTAGAAGGAGAGATTGTTAAACCACTTCTGAATACTTTCAACCTAGAAAAGCCCGTGTGGTTCATCACAACTCCAAACTGTTTTGATGCCATGTAATTGTTATTATTAATTTGTAATCTGTGTAATATGCAAATTAGACTATCCAGATTTGGAGAGCTGAAATACGGCAAGCCTGGGTATAAGGCAGCTTTCTGTCTTTTTCCCCTCAGGACTGGTAACTGATTCCAAAGTTTGGAACTTGCTACCTACAGAGGGACGTGATGGCACTGCGGGTTAAACCGCAGAAGCCTCTGTGCTGCAAGGTCAGAAGACCAGCAGTCGTAAGATCGAATCCACGCGACCGAGTGAGCTCCCGTCGCTTGTCCCAGCTCCTGCCAACCTAGCAGTTTGAAAGCATGTAAGAATGAGAGTAGATAAATAGGTACCACCACGGTGGGAAGGTAACGGCGTTCCGTGTCTAGTCGCGCTGGCCACGTGACCACGGAAACTGTCTTCGGACAAACGCTGGCTCTACGGCTTGGAAACGGGGATGAGCACCGCGCCCTAGAGTCGGACACGACTGGACTAAATGTCAAGGGGAACCTTTACCTTTACCTACCCACAGAGGCTCAGTCAGCTCCGTCCATGTTGTCTAATCACCAGCAAGCCAAGGACCTTTTTATTCAGGAAGGCCTTTGGCATGTAAGTTAGCCTCATGGCCCAGCAGTTGAACTGCAGAACTGCAGCCAAAACTCTGCTCATGACCCAAGTTGAGTCTCAAGTACCAGGCTGGAGGTTCACTCAGCTTTCCATACTTCTACGTTGGTAAAATGAGTACCCTACCTAGCTCATGGGGGTGGGGGGCAATGTGTAGCCAGCACAATTAAATTGTAAACCGCCCAGAGAGTGCTTTAAGTGCTATGGGGTGGTATATAAGCAGCACACTTTGCTTTGCTTTTAAGCTGGTCTGCACAGTTTTAAGCTGGTTTGCACTGGCTCTGTCTTTTTGTTGTGAGCTATATGTGTGGCCTACATCACCTCTGTTATCTGAAGAGAGGCATACAGGGAAAGGGTACATGCTGAAAAGGCAGGGGTCTGCCACTGCTGTCTCACAGCATCGGCTTCCAGAGAAAGTTGCCTCATTTTGCTTGATGGTAGGTCCTGGCTCAGGAGATGAAAAAAGGATCTATTTGTAAGGAGATTTACCCCACCCACCAAGAATGTCTTTTCCATCTCTCAGAGGCTATGCATCCACATTTGTCTCCAGAGCCCATTAGCAGTCAGTCTTCAACAGCCTTTTGGGTGGTCAGGGCGAAAGAGGGCAACGAGCAGGAGAACCAGGCCTGAAAAACGAGCACACGATAGCCCCTTGGCAACCGAGTATTTTGCACAAGACATTTAGGCTTCATTTAAGCTGTCCATCACAATTTCTTTTTTCATTAAGATACAAAGGGTTCAGAACTCGCTCTGAACACAAAGTAAGGGCTTTAAAATTGCAATTTTGCCTTCTAAAGGCAGAGAGGGAAAAATACCTGGACATTATTAAGCAGTTCTCCTTTGCTCAAGCCATTAATGAAGTCATATTTTACCTTTGACATATACAGATATTTCAGGATGATGATGATGATTTCCCCTTCAGTATTTTTTCTATACACCAAGGGAAGCATAGCAGTTTGGATTATTAACAGATTTCATAACAAAGGGCAATGTTTGTCAAGTATGGAATAAATTTTGTATATGTTCTCAAATAGTTACATGCAGCTAAATCTGTGTGTTGATGTAGCCAGTGGTGCAGGTAGCTGTTTAAGACTCTGAACTTAATAGTCTTACCAAAACCAGAGGGGGAGTTTAGGTATTTATTCCTTATGAAGCACTAGTAAGCAAAACACATCTTTTCTCTGCATCTCCATACTCTAATTCCTAGGTCCCCTCTTTTCCCTGTATTATATTCTGTGTTTTACAGTTCCTTTAGCATTTGAGATAGAAAGGCATATTGGAGCCATTTTGTGGGGTGGCGGAATCCAGCCTAAAAAAATATGTAAGAAAATAACCTAAAATCAGATGGGAAGAATCCTTTCAAAATATTTTTGCTCACAAAAGGTGACAAAAAAGTAAATGTTGCTTTCTGTTGTTTTATAAAATGAACATCACTACACCCTTTTCATCCCCAAAGGCAACATATTGAAGGCAGTGTTATTAGCCGTGATGTGTTATTTCCAAGTTCTGAACTGAGAGGTGCCGGGAGATGGGGAACCCGCAATGTCATTTTGGAGGTTTGTTAGACAACTGGCTTGCCCTGCATCCTCTAAAGTGCAGCGAAGCAAGATTGAGGAACATATTGTTGTTGCTTTCTGCATTTCCCATCATCCTTCATCATTAGCTGCTCTAGCTAGGGTCAATGGAAGTCATAGCCCACCAGCACCTGAGGGAGTCACATGTTCTCCACCCTCATGCAGAAGGATGCTTCCCAATTGCCAGAGCAGAAGTAAAATTCATCTGCTCATTTGACCAACTTTTCTATGTGGAATTGGACTGAGAGGGGACATCCTGTCCTTCAGCTCAGGCAGAAAACTCTCTTGGGCTGGCATGGGGGCTTTTTTTGGAGCATCCTCTCCAGTGTGAAGTGCAGCAGGATGACCCAGTTCTAATGTTCAGGAAATTAGCTAAGTCATTTTTACTTTAGGGAATAAAGGTGGTGCTCTTATTATAATTGTTTAATTATCCAGTTCTTACTGTGCTTTAGTTGGGAAATACTATGGCAGATTTCAGATTGTTTTACAGTAAAGTTTGAAAAGAAAACAGACAGAAGCACCCATTTCTTCACTTTAGTGCAGATTTTTTTCCTCAAGAAAGCCACCTTTTCCTTTCCATGAAAAGAAAAAGCAATGAATGGATTGATAAACTTTTCAGACTAACCTATAAAGCCCTAAACAGCTTGGGTACAAGCTATCTCAAAGCCCGTATCTCCCATTATAAGACTGACTGGCTGTTATCAGGAGAAGCCTTTCTCTGGGTCCCCTGAGCTTCACGGGTGCATTTGGTAGGAACATAGGAGAAGGCCTTCTCTGTTTCTGCCCCCAAACTTTGGAACTCCCTCCGACTGGAGGCCAGGCTGGCCCCATTCTTGCTGTCCTTCTGCAACCAAGCAAAGACCTTTCTCTTCAGGCAAACTTTTCCTTAGTGACTGCCTGCCTGAGTGGGGTTTTTTAATGGATGGTTGTACTTTACTGCTTTGAATGTGTTTTGGTATTGCTTTTGATTACTGTTTTCTTAGTGTGGTATGTGTTTGATCCTTTTCAATATTTGTATATTTACTGTTTTTAGCTTCAAGTGTTGTCTTTTAATGATGTAAACCGCCTTAGGTCCTTTTGTAAGGAGACAGGCAGGGTAAAGAGGATTATCAATCAATCTATCATGAAATCAGTCAATCCAGTTGTAAGTCCCAACTAAGGCTGACCTGTGGAATGAATGGGACCTGTTAAGTGAACATTTATGGAAGTCCCATGAATGGGCAAGACGTTTCAAATGTTGTTGAGACTATAGCCCTTGGCATGTATCACCACTGAGCATTCTAGAACTGATGGATGTTGCAATCCAGCAAAATCTAAGGTGGCCTCACTTTGCTCTGCCTTGTTTTAGGCCAAACGATTGAAGTTTAACTATTTGGTGTATCTTCTTTTGCTTCAGGCTTAAACTATGGTCAAGATCAGAAGTTGTACCTGATACTATACAACTGTTATACAACTGTGCCTCCTGTTGCTCACGTGCTACGTGTTGGTCTTTTGTCAGGTTTTCAGTCTGCTTTAGCTGTATGTTAATCATGGCCTGTACATTTGCTTCTTTAGGTTTGATCCCAACTGTGCTTTCCTTTCTTTTTTAAAAAAGACATTTCAAAATTATTGCTTGCACTCTTCTGCTGGGTAGTTTGTGATTTGCAGCATCTGATTTTTGGCCCATTTCTTATTTATATATTATATGTAATCTTAGAACTGCATTTCAATTGATATATTTTTTAGAATTACACCTACAAAGAAAAGGAAAAAGAAACACTGCATAAAATCATAGAACTTGAAAAAGTTTCTCTTTTGGACTACAAATGCCTACATGTCGATACACTGTTGTCTAAAAGAGAAATTTCCTTGGGCTCTGTTCAAGAAAAGTAACTTGAGTTGGTCTCATAAAAAGTAACTTCTCCAGTTTGTTTGTTTTTTTGAAAAGCAGACAGAACAAATTCATGTGAGGACATGGCTATTACCCAGTTTTTAAGGCTCTGGTTATTGGTGGCTACTTAATACAACATTTGCTATACAAAATTTACTTCTTTCAAGTATGGTTCCCAGAAACCCTTACGCTGGCCAGAGAATTGTGGGATATGTATTACAAAAAAAGTATGTTCCCTGGGCTTTCTGCTTTCTGCTACCCCAGAATAGAGGGAAGATGTAATAGACCTAACATTAAGACATCTCCTGGCTCAGCTGGCCACTCCAGGCAGGGGGTGGGAGGACAGGTCTCCCCGCGAGTGGCCAGAAGAGCAGGGAGATGGCAGGGCTACTTCTGCAATTGGCGAGGAGAGCAGGAAGATGGCGGTATGGCAGTGCATGAGGGGACAGGCCAATTCCGAGGGCTGGACCCACATTAGGTGCACCTGGGATGGGGCTATTCGTATTCATTTATGTAGACAAATATACCCATCACTAATTAAGACTTAACAACATTATGACTAACACTGTTAAAAGCAGTTCAGCAATTCCATAGTGCATTGGTTCCCCGCCTTGGGTCCCCAGATGTTCTTTGACTACAACTCCCAGAAATCCCGGCCAGCTAGTGGTAAAGGCTTCTGGGAGTTTTAGTTCAAGAACATCTGGGCAAACAAGGTTGGGATCCACTGCTCTAGTAAGGCAGGAGATTCTCTGTCATGGAAGGTCTTCAGACAGAGCCTAGAGAGCCATTTAGCTGAGAACTGTAATTGCATAAAGCAAGGGAATGCTTATTATGAATTGTATATATATCCAAAGCATCCTGATTAACCCCAGATGTATCAAAATATATTGTTATTGCCCTTCTGTATACCTGAAAAGGTGGTGAAGGCATCTTGCATATCAATTTTTAAAAAGATAAAAACAGTCCCTTCGGTATTCAGTCTAAAAAAGCTATGGCAGAAAAGGAAAGGGAGATGGGGAGGGAAAAGGAAAACAAAAGGAAATCTCAGGCACAAGCTCTTAATGATCTGTTGGGACATTGTACACACAGTATGTCAACTAGGTTACCACACAGATGTCTGTTTTGACCCATTCCTAGCTATGGTTTATCCTCTATTCATGCTGCAGGGTACGAAATTCCTGGGTGCCAGCCTGCCTATGGCAACCTAGAATACTCCAGGGCAGGCTCACAAAATCCTCACCTACCCTCTGGGACAGGTAATGAAACAGTGATGTTTTGTCAAGTTGATGTTTTTCTTATAACTTTTTTTTACTGTTGATTGTTTTGACCCCTCCCCTCGCCAATAGTATTCTCCTAGTCAGTCCAGTAAAAAAGATGCAGTGTTTTCTCAACTACATCGGACAGCAGGTTCATTTGACTCTATGTGTCATGAGCACGTGGCAGCGTATTCTAATTACTAGGAACCATGTATGGTATAGCTAAAAAGTTAAACTTTTTAAACCAAAAAACACAGGTATAGCTTGAAGAAACTCAGAGATTGTAATAGACCTGAATTAGGTTGCCAACTTTCTCTTGTCTTGAACTCCTGTGCCTTTAGCTACAGCTGTTAGTATGCCAAGATGCCTATATCTTTATTATGAAAAGCTTCACCTATTGCTTTTCATGAAGAACTAGGTTATGCTGATTTTTCCCCCAGCCTGTTGACAGCTGTAGCATTGAAAAATAAGTGTGTCTCTGCATTACTGCAATTGGAACTTGTTGTTCTTATATGCAGTCAAGTCATCTCTGACTGATGGTGACCCTATAAACTCTTGACCTGTGAAAGATTGTATCATTAACAGCCTTGTTCCACCTTTGCAAACTGAAGACTCTGGCTGCTTTTATTGAGTCAACTCATCTCATATTTGGCCTTCCTGTTTTCCTGCTGGCTAGAATTTTTCCTAACCTTATTGTCTTTTCCAATGGATATACTCATCGCTATATAGCAAGAGATTGGTTAAATATTGTGATTTAATATATTTTTTAAAAGGTGTGTGTGTTTATTTTCAATCTCTACTCTCCAGAAATATGATTGTCTGTGCAAACAATGCAGGAAGAGTGCGGCTGCAGGAACCATTGTTGATTTTGGAATATAGTTTTCACCAGAGTTAAGAAAAGTTACTTTTCCAGACTGCAACTCCCAGAATCCACCCCCAGCAGTGGAGTTCTGTAAGTTGTCCTCCTAATAGTAAACTTTCCCTTTTGTGCTCTCTTTCTTTCCTGGAGGAAGAGGGAAGGACTACATTTCTACATGACATCCTCTTTCGCCATTCTAGTTTCATCAATATCATTACAAGCTGTAGACATCTGGCTGTATTTGGGGGTGTTTTTTTTTAACCTAGCAAGACTTTAGGTGAACTGAAGGTGCAATTTAGAATAAGAAACAGGGACAGAAGAGAGTTAAACATCGCTCCCAGCTGAACTGTGGCTGCTTCAGACCTGTGGACAGAAGCAGCACAAGGTTTGATGGGGAAAACATATGTTCCTGTGTGAGTGAATCTGTGTGGGCTTACATGGGGCCCATGTCCTTTGCTTGAGAGAGCAGTCCACTGTTAGAAGGACTGCCAGAGAACACTCCTCCTTTTGAACATGTCCTCCATATGAAGGGCTGAACAGTCTGACTCTGATTTAAAGATAAAGAGCCCAACTTCAGGGACCTTGAACTTGCTAATCTACTGAGTAGGCACACATTGTCATTGTCTTCATAACTTGAGTGGGAAACATTGTAATCATGTTTAAATTACAAAAAAAAATTATTTCAAATGTTTTGTCTGTGCCTCTAAAAAGCATATGCAATTGATGCAAATCTGTATTCTCTTTTGCCCTACTTTTTAGTGATTAGGGACACGTTCTTTCTTTTTTTGGAGTGCTACACCAAGTATGCTCCAGACGGAGTTTCAGCCCACAATCACACATTTACAGCTACAGACACCTACATTTCACTCACCGTATATGCCTTGGAGGCTATATGGCTCCTGTGGTCTTAGTTTCCTATTAAAAATGTTGTGGTTTTTTTTTTTAAAGGAAGCTTCCAGAGTTCTTCCTGGGAGGCATAGTTCTTTAGGAGGCACCCTCTATAGAGCCTAATGATTGGTAAAACTACAGTTCCCAAGAATCACTGTGGTAGCTTGCTTTTTTATACATCAACAACAGGAAGCTAAGGCTGAAGAAGGTAATGCAGCTTCTGAGGTAGGCCCTGCTCCTTTTTGTTTGTTTGTTTGTTTGTTTGTTTGTTTTTCTTTTCAGCTCAACCATGGAACATTTATACAGAACTACTTACAGGTTCTCTCCACCACACACTCTCCTCTTCTTCCCCGCCAAGTGCCCCAAGTTCTTCCTCTGCCTCTTTTTTATTCCCATCCTGGTGGGGAAAATTCTTTGGCAGGTTTCCCCCCAACTTCCTCATCATTTTTGCCTTTTCTGGTCCTTCCCCATATCTTGGTTCCAGCAGACTGGCCATCCCAGATAATATCCCAGAGAAGGGATCCACTCCCCATGCCCACTGTATATCCTCTCTTTTTTTTACTCAATATTTTACAAAATACAAGATACAAACTAAAATAATCGTGCTCCCCACCACCATCGGGACCTTCTGGAGAGCTCTTCTTCTCATTGTCCTGATCACCATAATCACCCAATCTCCTGAAAAGGACAAAAAGCTGATCCCACAGCTATAAATACTCAACTATCCCACAAACTGCACCAGAGTACAGACAAAGTTCTGACTCCTGTTCTCTGAAGATGCCGGCCACAGAGACTGGCAAAACGTTAGGAAGAAAAAAACCTCAAGAACACGGCCAGACAGCCCGAAAAACCTACAACAACCATATTATAATTACGTTCTTTTATTTTCTGAATATCCTTTAAAATGTCTATACCCAAATATTTAATTCAATTGCATATCTTAAAATCATATTTATCAACAAACAATTCCTGTTCTAATTTATTATGATTAAACAACATCATTTCTGATTTTTGCCAATTTATTTTTAATCATTTATTTCCCCAAACTTTTCTAAATGGTTTTTAATTCTATCCATACTCTCTAAGGGGTTACTAATTGTTAATAATGAATCATCTGCAAATAAATTAATCTTTATTTTATTATTCCTACCTATACCTTTAATTAAGTTATCATTCCTAATTGCATTCGCTAACATTTCTATAACCAAATTAAATAGAACTGGGGAAAGGGGACAACCTTGTCTTGTACCTCAACCTAAGGAAATATGTTCTGTTCCATCATTAACTATTATTGCAGAGGTGTTATCCAAATATAACTGATCTATTACTTCTGTGAATTTCTTGCCAAATCCCCAACCTTTTAAAAGAGTCTTTAACATTGGCCATTCTACACAGCCAAAGGCCTTAAATATATCTAAAGATAAAATACTTGCTTTTGTTTTATTTTTTCTATATCATATACAATATTTAAAACCTGCCTAGTTAGATTAGCCATTTGTCTTCCCTTTAAAAAAACATTTTGATCTTCTTTAATATATTTGGTAATAAATTTATTCATTCTGTTTGCTAATATTGCTGTAAAAATCTTTGCATCCTGATTTATTAACGAGATAGGCCTATAGAAACTTGGATCTGTTAAATCTTTGTTTGGTTTGGGTATCAGAATTGTTAATGAGTGCTTCCACAATGTTGGTATTTTTCCTCCTTCCAATATACCGTTGTACAATATTTTCATCTTAGGAATTAAAATTCCTTTAAAACATTTATAATATTCTGGGCCCAATCCGTCAAAGCCTGGAGTTTTGCCATTTTTTATTTTATTGATCACCTCAGCAATCTCTTCCTCATTTATACCCTTTTCTAGGCCCTGCTCCTGATGAGGAAAATATTCGTGTGTTTGTGGGATGAAACTCCCAGAATTCTGCCTGGGGAATTTTTGGAGAATTTTAAGAGTCACAATCCAAAAAGAATGAAAGAACACTTCCCATTAGTGATGTATAAATAGCCATTCTGAATTGGAGGTGAGGGTTAATAAAGCAGGCCATTTAAATGTTCCTCCAAGTGATGCTATAGATTGATCAGTGATATGGTCAGAACTGAAGAGGTAAGGATTGCCATTTTTGTTTCTAGCAATAACCTCACAGCATCCATTTACATATTTATAGCTTAGGTGGACAAAGCGTGGCCCTCCGCATATTGTTGCATTACAACTCCCAGGAGCCTTATCTAACATATCTAATAGTGAGGGATGATGGGAGCTGTATTTTCCCACCCCTTGATGTATAACATTTGTACTTCATAGCTGGAAAGGTTCTCCAAGCATTTAAACATACCCCTTCTTAAAAACTCAGGAGAGTCACTACCCTCAGGCTTATAGTCTTAAAAGTACATGACACAAAAGGAGAGAGGAATGGGTAGGGCAAAGGAAAATAAAGAGACTCGAGTTCTTAATAGTCTGTAGGGACATTGTATGAAGCTCAAACAGCATTACTTCATATTCAGCAACTGAATGCTAAGAAGAAAGGCAAATATCAGCAGTGGGCTCTGGTAAGGAGCTGAAGAAGCATGATGATTGCACTGGCCTTGCCTCTATGGCTCCTTTTTAGTTTAAAAAGAAAACTCTTAAAAATTAGGAAAATCCAGTAATGGATCTTTTGTACTAGGAATAGTTGGACCTGATTCTGTAAAAAAAAAACACCACTCCATATGCAACTTCTTATCTGTCATGGCTGATTCACACATGCAAATCCTCACTGGGAACCTAGCTTCTTAGAGAGTTACATTTTAACAGAATCGTTACTAGGTATAGCAGCAGTTTTTAAAAGTAACTCTTCCTGACTTGTTTTTTTCCTGTTATGATTTTTTGCATTATATTGTCATAGACTATTTAAAAAAACACCTCCATCTTAAAAAGTAAGAAAACAGACTGAAATTTAAAAGAAAGATCTCTCTAACTAGAAGTAACTAATTATCACTCATTTATGTACTATTTTGCAACATTATGATGCTCATGTTCACAAAGGAGTAAGGCGTTGCAATAATTAATTGTCATTATTTGTAATACATTTCTTCCAGAAGAGGTAGCCGTGTTTGTCTGTGCAAGCATATCAGGCAGAATCCAAAGAAACAAAACAAGAAAAGACAAAAACATGTGGTAAACAGGAATGTACACACAAACTGCCTGATGGCAGTGACACTAGCCAGTATCCTTTTTCTAGTCCCAACTAGAGTAGACCCACTGGCTCCATGGGATTTATCCAAGTGCTTATGTATCATTCAGCAATTCACTGAGCTTCTGTTGGGAGTACCAATAGAATACTACGTGTTATGTTGACATAAAGACCGGGGGGTGGTGGTCAATTTATTTGAAATAGGGTGCTGGAGGAGAGCTTTGCAGATACCCTGGGCTGCCAGAAGTACAAGCAAGAAGGTCCTCGAGCAAATCAAGCCTGAACTATCTCTGGTGGCAAAAATGATGCAACTGAGGCTGTCTCATATCATGAGAAGGCAAGGTTCTCTGGAAAAGATAGTAATGCTGGGAAAGGTTGAAAGCAGCAGGAAAAGAGGAGGATCAAATAGAAGATGGATTGACTCCCTAAAAGAACCCACAGGTGTGACTTTACAAGAGCTGAGCAGGGTTGTTGAGGACAAGACATTCTGGAGGTTGCTCATTCATAGGGTTGCCGTAAGTCAGAGGTGATGTGATGGCATGTAACAATAACAACAATAAAGTTTGCATATAGCAATCCTAGCCAGTTTTATGAGGTATGTGGGGAATGGTTTTACCAGTGTCACCCTCCGCCCAGTGAGTTTCCATGGCCAAGGGAGGGAAACCAAGGTTTCCTGAGTCCTAGTCCAACCCTCTATCTGCTAGACCACGTTGGCTAATACAGCAATAATTTGTATAGTCAATAGTGTCTTGGAGAAGGAAGACCCAGGTTCAATCTTTGCTGGTCCACAAAGGTTAGAGATCCAGAAGTTAACCCTAACCTACATTACAGGGCAGTTGGTGTACAAAACAGGGAATGATGATTCTATATATTGTACTCACCTCCTTGGGAAGGGTATTATTAAAATGTGATGAAGTCAGTGGCTGACAATATATTATTTATTTCCCTTTACTTGTCCAAATTCATTACTAAGAAAAGAGGGGTGAATATTTGAAGTTCACCTTGAAGTAAATCAGAAATGATCCATTGTCTTCTGCAAAAATCAACTGGCAATTCAAGACTTGTGAGTTTTGGTGACACTGAGATTTCAACATAGAGACTCGCAGTTCACAGCCCTTGTTTTTTAACCATTAGAGTATTGTAGCTGCTCTTCCTTCACACAGGGTTTAATTCATCTGCAAAACGTACAGTTGCAAGATGTGGTAACAATGGCCCCTAAATACAGTAGCTTTGAAATGATGTGAGACATATTCATGGATGATGTCTCTCAATGGCTATTAACCAGTTTTTACACAATTTGCTTTAAAAGCTGTAATTGTTATTTAATTATATTAATGGGTATCCACCACTACATCTCATGGAAATGGAGACATCATAAAAGTTACTTTTTTGGGTCGCAACGCTTGTTTACTTTTTAAGGCTACAAATGGTCATGCTGACTGGGCCATTCTGGGTGTTGTAGTCCATAAAAGAGGGTTGTTTGGGTTATTTCCATTTTTATTTTTTGTTCTAAGCTCTAATCCCGTGGTATCGATTATTTTAAGTTCAACTGTGAGGATGCCCTCTTTATCCATCTTGATTTTCCCACCACTCAACTTCATCAAACAGGGCAGATAAAAATCAACGTTTTTTTGAAAATCAAATTGATTAAAGTCAGATTGAAATCACAATTTAAATTAAAAAATTGATTTTTTAAAATGTAAATTGTCAAAATTTCCAAGTAAAAAATTAAATCATGATTTAAATTGTGATTTAAATCAATTTGATTTAAATCAAATCCACCCTGTCATTGAATGACCCAAAGTCTGTATATTCTGACAGAGGGCAAAAAAAAAAAGACTTCTCCCTGTCCACTGACTCTCTCCACAGGATGCAACATTTTATGGAGGAGACTGCATTTTAGGATTGATTCTATTCGTTAGGGCTTTCTTATCTTCCAAGAAGCTCAAGGTTTTGAGGTGGGTCAGGCTAGGAGAGAATGACTGGCCTATGGTTACCCCATGAAATTCATCGCTAAATAGGGTTTCATCAACCCTAGCCCAACACTCTGATACACCATACTGTCTGCCCAACTAACATTACCAATACCCAGGCCTGACAAGACTAGGATCCAGCAGGGCCATTTGGCCTGGATCTCATCTCAGCCAAAAGTGCATGACTTTGTGGCATTATTTATATACAAGCTAGCCAGAGTGCCTAAATATAAAGCTAAATAAAACTCTACTAGGCAATTGTTTACCTAAAAATATATACTTTTTATCTTCTCTTCCTAAGCAATGAGGGGGATTGACAATGTGAAATGGCCTTATCCTCATGAGCTCTCGGAGACCCTACCCATACCTTAAGTCTGTTTCTAGGAGTTACTAAGGCAGCCAACTATACTGGTAACTCACTAGCAGCACAGACAACTCTCTTGTGTAACAAGAGTTTTATTCATTAAGGCCACTCCCATGTCTTCCGTCTCCTGTCAAAATAATGAGGCTCAAGCTGCTGTCTGGTATAATTTGAACTGAAATGCAGATTACAGAGGCCAGGAAGGCTAAAATATGACAATTTCGGCTCCCTTGAGTGTCCATCCTACTTTAGATTCTCTGAGTCATTGTCAAATTTGGCAGCAAGTCCTCTGTATTTCTGGCCTTGGCAGAGTAATTTATCTTCCTCAGGCAGGATGCTTCACCTCTCTCAGAGATATAACCCTGAGGAACATTCTTTTAAGCAAAACTAGGTGTCTTCTTAATAAAAGCAAGAAATGTATTTGGAAGACTCCAGGTCAGGTTAACGGTATATGAGATTCTGTTGAGAGGCCTGCCTGAGAACGTTGGGTTCCCATTTCCCACGTGATATCTTTGTCATAGGAGCATCTTTCCTTTCATATTACCAATTAAAAAAAAAAAGCGACAGGCCTAGCAGGAATCAATCACGAGATGAAGCTTCTCCAGAGACTGGAAACTTTTTCTTTTTTGGATTATAACACCCATAGGCAGGAACGATGTGGCGAGTGTTGGCAAGTAGAAAGGGGCACTGCAGAGACTCTGCTCAAGGTCAAAAAATATCAGATTCATTAAACACTAGAAACAGGCATTATGGATAACTCGTTTTTAGACTTGTATGTGAGTATCGTTTTTAGACTTGTATGTGAGTATCACAGTAAGAGCTCCTCTCAATTTCCCAATTACATTGCTTTCTTCTAGGATTGATCTTTAGGACTTATGCATCAGATTCCTTTAAAGCGTGATTACTGGGGGGGGGGGGGGAGAGAGAATGCCAAAGACTTCCTGAGTCACATCTCTCCAACACTAAGGTTCAGCTCAAATGATGTATAAATTCTGTTTCTTCACTGAATGGTTTAAAGAGAAGGATAGAAAAGTACAAGCAATTACCTCAAAGAACAGAGTTCTTTGCAAAGGAGGGGGGGGTTAAGGGTTTCATCAACCCTAATTGATGAGGATTAAAAGGGTTTAATCCCCTAGCTCTTGACCATGCTGTCTGAAAGATTTGGGAAATTCGAGTCCAAAAAAAATTATTTCCACGTTGTGTCTTATTTTTATTTATTTTATTTATTGCACTTCTGTGCTGCCTTTCTCCTGGTGTTGGGACTCAAAGCAGAGTCCCATACTGTAGAAGCTACATAAAGCATGTTAGCAAGTTTCTCTATATGCTGTATGCCATGCAGTGGTGTTGGTGGGGAAGAAATAGATTGGGATTTGCTCACACACAACTGAATGATTTGGAGCAAGCCCCAAGAATTCAACAATGGTAATGAAAAGGGTGTTTTAATTCCCCCCATCCATATAGGGCTGTTAGAATCTCAGGTCTCTAGTACTTAGACATAGATTTGTACTTATACATAGGGATCATCCAATGAGATTCTTCATCTCCAACCCCTGATCCACCATTTTACATCTGATTCCATCCATCTCTTGGCTAAGTATTTTATACCTTGATGCAGTTAGTGGATTTGTCAGGTTCTTTTTTTTTTTTTTAAGCAAATCCTAGAAGAAGTCTGAAATCTGCTCACGCTTTGGATGGTGACCTGTTAAATCTTCCCACTTTTACTACTGTAGTGCTTCCATCAGTGAAACCAAGTTAGGCAATAAAGCCAGGCCAAGACATTTTACTGCTTGAGCTGGAGTAGGTAATCCCGTCATTTCCCCAAGATCAACAAAATCTCCCTTCTTCCGGGGGGGGGGGGGGAGCAATAGTTGAATGGTATTGTATTTGCTTTGTACGCAGAAGGTTGCCCTGGTCTTTCTAGACAGGAATGCAAAAGATTCCTGCCTGAAACCCTAGAGAGCTGCTTCCAGTCACCGATGTCAATATTGGGCTACACCAGGGGGTTTGGGTGGACCTTTGGACCCAGATTTGGGTGACAGAAGAAAGCTGCAGAGGGACAGACGGAGAAAGTCCTGTTGCAGAAATTGCCATTTATTTGTATTCTGTTGGATTACACACACACACAAAGTATGTAACACTAACCTATGTACATGATAAATATCACATTAACAAGATTTTAATAGCTAATATTTTACAGATGATCTTAATATAATAGTAATTGCATGCCATCAAGTCAATTCTGACTTATGGTGACCCTTTTCAGGGTTTTCCAGGTAGAGAGTACTCAAAAGTGGTTTACCATTCCCTTCTTCTCAGGGCGCCGTGGGATTGTGCAGCTTGCCCAAGACTATACAGGCTGGCTTTCCTTCACAGGAGGCACAGGAGGGAATCGAACTGCCAACCTCTGGCTCTGCAGCCAGATACATAAACCACTGGACTGTCCAGCCTGGTTCCTAAACCAATGAGCTTTACAGATGATTTTATATGTACATTAAAACCAGTACCCCCTCTCTTTAATTCCATCCTGCTCTCTGTGCACTTCCTAATAAGTTGCATACAGTACTTTGCTTGCTCACACCAGCCAAACAAGGGTCCCAATTAGAGATGTGTGTTTCAGTTCCCGCTGGAGGTGATGGAAATTGTACAATCCTGCCCAGAGGCAGAAAGTGGCCTAATTAATTAATTTTTTTTCCTAATATAAAACTGGGCAAGGCTCCAAGGATAGCTGATTGCAAACCAGAGCAGAGGAGGAGAACAAGACGAAGATGCAGACATTCTCTTTCAAATCATTTCTCTGGCTTTACAAAGAGGTTTTATCAAAGCGACATCAGGTTGATGCCATGTTTTGGAGAAACCGGTCGATATCTCTAATTGCTTTTTCTATTCAGCCTTTTCTTCCAATGAGCCCCAGAAAGAATACATGGTTCTTTTCTTCCCCAGAGTGCACACAACAATCCTGTTCGGTAGGTGAAGCTAGAACAATGTGCTTGGCCCACAGACACCTGGTGAGTTCCATGATTTGGTGGGGACAGTGTTCTTTCTAAATATCTCTATATTGCCAGCCTATGAGTTTGAGCAACTAGAGTGAATATCTAGTATATCAGCCTTAGAATATTGAACATTGTTTATCAAATAATACATTTTAGTTTTCTTAGGCAGCATGTTTTCCCATAAGCTACCCCCAATCCCAGTGCTATAGCTCAAGACAGGGCCTTTTTAGTAGTCACTTCCAAGATAGTAGAGTAACCTTTGCCATTCTGTCTCACTTAGCATATAATACACAGGTGGACCCTATCCTGTTCTACTTGGTCTTTAACTGATGTCTATTGGAATATTGTTACTTGTCAAGGATAATTTCCACACTGAGGCAGAACAAGGCCAATGATAATCAGCAGCCATACTTGACAGGTGTGAAAAATGCTGAATCATGCAGTCTGGGATGATGCAATGTCCACACTGACTGGCTGTATGTAAATGTGCATGTGTATAACTGTGTGGACATGTGGAGAAGATGTTGGATCTCTTCTAATGAATGTCATGCTGTCATGCTGCCGGTTTGTACTGCTGAACTTCTGTATATACTGTAAATACACTTGGTGTCAGAAGAAGCTGTCTTTGCCTGTGTCATTCAACTGGACTGCCTGGACTGAAACAAAAACTCTGCTAACTTACACCAACCTTACTTACGGACACGGGCAACAGTCAGGTGAACTAAGTTGCCGTGGGGAATTCCTGCTAGTTAAGAAAACAAGCTTCATATTCCTCATTGTGCACCAGTAGCAAGACCTGACATGTAATAAGGAATACAAGTCTTGACTCCTTAACTAGCAGCAATTCACCACTGACATTTGTATCATTTGACTTACGCCAGCGTAGAGAATATACATAATGTTATTCTGGCCATTGTAGTTTGTATTTTGGGTGGCCACGTGTCCTGCTTTACAAATGGCAGCTGCCCTATATCTGAAGAGCTGTGAGAGAATAGACCTCTCTTGAGGTCCAGCACATGTAGGACAGAATTAAATTACCAAGAATTGATATGAATATTATTCTTTTTTTAAAAATCTGGTGTTGTTTTTTTTTATTTCAGTTTTTCATTTCCTCTGTCTTGCATCTATGTAGGTCAGGATTGGGCAGACTTCAGGCACATGGGATCCACTTTGGCTTTTTCCTTGAACCCCATGATTCCCCAACCCTAGCCTAAAGACAGACTCTTAACATTAATAGAATTCTGGGCCAGAACTCAAAGGAGCTTTCAGTCCTTCTGCTTGAAAATCCAACCCTGAGTAACCCTGAGCTTTCTTCATTTCCGCTGTATTGTTCAGGGCGGGGGAATATCCTTTTTAGAGAAAAGGACAGAGATGAGAACAGAAGATTAGCTTACTATGTCTATTGGGGATGCTGAGTTTCTGTGTTGTCTCCTAATACAATCCCCAGAAATGTAGACCATCACTCTTTGTGCAAAACAGTTACATAAGTGAGGCAAGTGTCCCTGGGATTTTGGCCTCTTAGGTGGTTATCTAACCTGGTTTCGTGTGTTGGCTGCTCCTGCAGGAATCCGAAGACAGGTGTAGGGGACAGTGATGAGACTTTGGTGAGAGCTAGATCTAAAGAATCAGATTCTGGGGGAATTTAATTCTCCTAGAGGCTCAGGCGAAATTCATTAAGATCTAGCTACCTGATTTTGTTGGCAAAGGAAGAGCCTTGTTCATCAGCTACAAAATCAGGTGAACCTCAGAGGAATAGTACTTCTGTGCTGAAATGTGATTTCCAGAATGCCATCCTCTGCAACAGTCGCTATGTGCATTTGTACATTCATTTAAAAATGTGTCACAAAAACTATTGTGCTGAAACATTACTTAGACAGAAATCATATTTTTCACAGTTTTATCTTTGGTATTTCATTTAAAGAGTTGTTTTTTAAGACATCTCTGAAGTGTAAAAAGGAGCAATTTGTAAACTAGTAAATGCCTGCATGTGCAAATACAAATGATAGTTTTATGAACTCATCCAGAAGGCTCAACCGTCTGGGGTAGAGCAGATTCCTTTATCTGTTGCTTGCCTTCCAGTTAGGAAGGGTAAGTGACAAGGTTATAACTACTGTGTGTTTGCAGATATATGGGGGGGAAATTAGGAAAAGTGTCACATGGAAGGATTCCACTGTTATCTCTGATCATTGACTGGAAATAGCAGCATTATTCTAACACCCCCCACCCTGCTCATGCTCACGGCGAGGAAAGTGAGAGGAGTGGAATGGTGGTGATATCCCAATGTTATTTGATCAGAGATGAAATGAAATGGGTGTGGCTGAGCAATGAGGTTGAGCAGTGGGAATGGATGGCTGAGTCATCCATCCAGGAGCTCCACCGTATGTCATTATCTGGACCACTGCCTTGGTCTTGGAGTAGGGGAGAGCTATTTCTCCCCAGGACCATTGGAGTTTGCTACCCTTGTTTTGTGTCATGGCCGCTCTGGACAGGCTCTATGGTGAAAATGAGTCAGAACCACTACCACCCCAAATGGGGAAGGAACTGCCACATCCGGCAGATACTGGACCATCAGGAATCCAGGAAGCTGAACCCCTTTAAAAAGGTGTTGCTGTGTTACTTCTCTGAGTCAGAGAAGAAGGCTGGACTACCTCCCAGTCGCAGAGAATGCCACAGGATAACCACACGTGTGGCTAGAGGCCCCAAGACAAAATAGTGGGGTGCGTCTTGGGGGAAAGCTCTTCTTCCAGAGAGACCAACAGGCGAAAACCTACAAATAAGTTTGTTTCTCAGCTTGTTAAATGCTTACAGGTGAGGCCTAGAGGAGTCTCAGTAGCTCAGTTATATAAACCCAGACATGGACTGGGAATTTTAATGGAGACAATGTCTCTTCAGGCTCCTGATCTCCCTGTATATGCCCTCCCTGTGTGTGTTCTCTTCAGACACTATTTTGATAACTGAATAGGCAGCCCAAGAAGAAACTGGTAATGAACGATGATATACTTCTTAATTTTGCTCTTTCCTCATGTGTTTTTAAGTTTCAAATTGTCAGTGGCTGTTTTAATATAATTATATGTTTAATTGGATTTTAATACTATGACTTACTGTGGCCTTACCTTCTGTCTTTTTTAAAATCATTTTCTAAGCTGTTGTATTGCTTTCTGTATGGTGAAAAGGGTAGCTATAAATGATCTGATCTTTGGTAAAATGCAGAGCTTGAAAAAGTTACTTTTTGGAAGATAGTTATTAGACTCTCCCAGCTACCACAGCTAACTGGCCATGCTAGCTAGGGGATTCTGTACATTGTAGTTGTAGTTCAAAAAGTAAAATTTCTAAGCTCTATTGATATGGCTTTCAGTGTCTTTGTATTACAAAACTCAGGTGTTATAGGAATTTAGGTTTCCAAATTTTTGTTGCTACAGGACTATGATTATATAATTTCTGAAAAATGCATTATTCAAAACAAATTTATTATCAGTATAATGACAGCATGCTGGGTTGTAGATTGCAGAACATTAGAGTGAAAATAATTATATTTTGATACCCAGATGAATTTTGAGATGATTGTCTGTGATCATTTCATTTCATTCTGGAGTTAACTCTTCTATTAGGATAAATGCCAGTTGTGATGAAGGCTTCTGATTTTTCCCTGGAGGACTATGGAATTTTGTGGGACTCTTAGGGAAGGTTTAGACATTTGATGAATTTCCCCTAACTGATGCTAAGCTCACAATAAGGTAGAACAAGTCATAGAGTCAAGAAGGTGGTTGGAGAAGACCTGCCTTATTTGTAAGAGTGGCTCAGAAGGAAGACATTTCACCCCCTGGTCAGGCCGATTTTCATTTCCAGTCCCCAAGTACTACTCCAGTTTAGGTAGATGGAGAGATTGGACATGCTGAGGTCAGGTAAAACTGGCCATTGTTAGTAAGCTGCTCTACTCATTGCTAACCATTGGCAAGCAAAAAAGCCTCTATGCAAATAGGGACCTAAGCTTCTAGAATTTACAGAACATGGAGAATGTATTTTGGACTACAGCTTCCAGAATCCCCCAGTGGCTATGCTGGTTATGGATTCTAGGTGCTGTAATCTGAAAAGTGACTTTCTCAAGACCTGATTGTTCCCAGCTCTGCCTGGAGACTCTTGAGTATTGAGCTGTGCACTTTTTGCATTCAAAGCGCATGATCTACCACTGAATTATAGCCTTTCCTCCAAAGTAGAAATACATATATCTGTTTGATGTGCCTATTCATCCCTTCCCTCCAAACAGGTTATGCCTTCACTGCTAAAATCAATGGATCTTAAAAATGATTGATTTGGGCTGAATTGTGCCCATAATTTTGTTGTTGTGTGGCTTTGACTTCTGCCATTGTAGTGCCATCGCTACATCCCTCATAGCCGCAACATGTGAGCTGTTTAAATAAATACGTTAAAAATTAAATTGGAAAACCTACAGCTTCCAAGTCAGAGATTTTCCATCTGTAGATATTCTACATCATTCATTCTCAATCTTTTTTTTTCTGGTCACATATATACAATATGAAAGAAATATAGGCCGAAACAGGATTGTATAAGCCGCATAATGAAGGTAATGTGTGAAGAATTGTTTCCAGTCTGTGGCCCCCTTCAAATGGCTCCCTGTTGAGAAGGGCTGTCCTAAATAACCAAGGAGAGTTAAGATACGGTTAGGAAATGGCTGCTACACTCATGGAAGCCTCTGTATGCATGCCCCATTTACACCCAAGTTCTTCCACATGGCTATAATATTCTCACAATTTCCATTGTCATGGTTATGGGTGCTATTGTTTATATAGCCAAATACACACAAGGGAGATGGTAGCCTAGGACAGTATAAAAATCCTTTTAAAAGATAATATTTATGAAACAAAAAAATCCCCAACCCAAAACAGCCCAATCTACCCTAAGCATATTCAGTGACCATGAATTTCTGACCGGGGCATGACATTCCTGTTCTTCCCACAACCACAGTTCTCAGAATGCTGCCAGCAGTTGCCTTGTTGGCTAGAAGATTCTGGAAGCTGCAGTCCGAAAAAAGAGGATCTTCAAGATTTTGTCCAGATCATCATCATGGGAAGAGGGGAAGCAATCCCACTCATTCATGTGAAACAGGAGATCATTTTCTACATTCTGTCAATTTGGGGATCCTTAGTGGTTGGCAGATTTGTGGTTTTGGACTACAACTCGCCGAATTTCATCAATGAACTGATGGAATTCAGCCTGTGGAATTATGGGGATCATAGTCTAAAAACCCAAACCTGCACATGTCTGGATGTGATTTTGGTCATGGTCTGACTAACAGCCAACCAATCAAGGTCTTTGCCAAGACAGTCACATTCCATCTCATCCTCTGAGCTGTTATAGGATATATTTTGTATTTGGCACCAAGTCCTCATTTGATTTCACTGATAAAATGATTTCCATTATCTTTCTTTCTGCCCATCAGGATGAGGGCTGGCTTTGTGGCAAAATGAGGCAAAGCTGTCTGCTTCAGGTGGCAATTCCCAAAGAGGATGTTATTTTGCAGCTTCCTCTTCTGTGTATTGTGTGTGTTGTTGTTGTTTTAATGGAGCCCTGGTCCAGCCTAGAGCATGTCTGTGTATCTAGTTTGACTTTCTCTTTTAAGAATTAAACCTGGTAAACCTGGCCCAGCTTAAGATCAAAAATATCTGTGCTGCTTATGTTGTTGTTATGTGCTGTCAGGTCACTTTCAATTTATAGTGACCTTAATAAGGTTTTTCAAAGTTATGTGAGATGTTCAAGGAGTGATTTACCACTGCCATATACACATGAACAAGTAAGGATTTGAACCCAGGTCTCCCTGAGCCCTAGTCTGATACTCTAGCCACTGTACCACATAGACTCTCAACTAATTATGCTTTTTAAAAAAAATCAAAGTATTGATTAGGCAGCAAGCTTTTTGAGTAGCACAGAATCTTATCTGCTTGAAAGAGAGTTTTGTGAAACTCGAAATGGAATGCTGCTTGGATCTGCATGTGAAATTTCATGGCTGAGTGGGGATCAGAACCTGAGTTTCCGAAGTCCTAGTTCAGCATTCTGACCATTACACCACAGAAGCAGTGTCAAGATGTGAAATGTGTGTAGAGAGTATTAAAAAATGTAAGTAGCCCTAAAAATTGAAGTGCTTTTAAAATTTAGACTTGAACAAAACAATTGGCTAGCTTACCGGCCAAGCAAGGTCACTGCAGATAACTGAAACCATAGAATCATAAAAAAAGTGAAGTTGGAAGGGGCCTACAAGGCCATCAAGTCCAACCCCCTGCTCAATGTAGGAATACAATCAAAGCATATCTGCCAGGTGATTATCTTTTTTTTTAATTTCCAAAACAAATACAAGAATACAAAATACTTACTAATACAATCTAAAACACAGTGCACCCCCATACCCACGGGACCCTTTGAAGCAATACTTTTCTTACGAACCTCCTTTCCAAAATTGTATTGATTGTTGCTTAGAGGCTTTCCCCTTTCCTTTCACTAATACAAATTCAATAAATCTACCCCAAATAGCATAAAAAATATTTAAACTTATTTCCCCTCTTTTCATCTTAAGTTCAGTAGTCAATTTATCATTTAACGCAATGTCCCATACTTCATTATATCAATCTTCTAATTTAATATCATTTTTACCTTTCCAGAATCTAGCTGTTAATATTCTAGCACTTGTCATAAAATTAGAAATCAATTCCTTTGAGCAATAATCAAGTTCTATCTTATCAAAAATTGACAGCAAAGCAATTTTAGAATTAAGTTCGATATCTTTTTCAAATATATCACATATTTCCTTAAAAATCAATTTCTAAAATTTCTGAATCAATTTACACTCCCACCACATATAATATGTGCCAATTTCTTCATCACATTTCCAACAGGCCTTAGAATAGTCTGAATTTATTATGTTCAATTTCACCGGAGTCATGTACCACCTTAAACTAATTTTATTTTTTTTTCCTTTATTCTTACCGACATTGATCTTAAAACTCTCATCTTCCAAATTTTTGTCCAATCCTCTGTTTTAATTTCTGTCTTTAAATCATGTTCCCAAATTGATTTCAAACCTTCTGTTTCTGTCTCTTTTTCCTCTTGTTCCAAAATTAGGTTATAAATTCTACTTACTACTCCCATCCTCAAAGCATCTTTCTGCATGTCTTCATGTGATGATAGAAATTGTTCATACTTAGTACATTCTCTACATTTGCCATTAATCTTCAACCATTCATTTGTCCAACTATCTAATTGGATATAGTTATACCACGATAGTTAATTAGTTTGAAGTTTAACTATAATCTGATCCTTCGATCTCATTTTTATCATCCAATCCTTCAATCTGGCAACTTTTTTATCCTTAAACAAATCAGCTAAACCCTTCAGGTTTGCTGGGAAATTTTCTATTTCGGTCACTAATTTTAGTGGTGAAGTAAAGGGACATAACTTCTTTTTATATCTGTTCCAGACATTTAACATGTTTCTTAAAAAAGGGTTGTTCACCTGATTTATTGTGTTTCTTTTTACTACATTAAACAAATATTTTTCAATATTCCCATTTATTTCTGAGGATTCCATATCCCACCAAATTAACCTTCCTTTGTTATATATAGTATCTCCAATAAATCTTAGTTGATTCGCTATATAATAATTTTTTATATTAGGAATACCTAAACCTCCACTTTTTTGAGCCTTATACCAATATCTTTTATTTATTCTTGATTTTTTTACCTTGATTACAAAATCCATTAATTAATCCCTGCCAATACTTAAAATCTTCTTCTTCTAATTGTATTGGGAGCATCCTGAATAAAAAAGTAATTTTTGGTAATATTTTCATTTTGATCATAGCGATTCTCCGAAACCACGATAGTTTCAATTTAGAATACTCCTGCAATTTATCTTTAATATCACTTTTTAATTTGTTAAAATTTTGCTCCTTTAATTTTTGAGTCACTTTAACTATATTTATACCTAAATATTTAATATAATTACACATTTTAAAACCATATTTATTTACAAATATTTCTTGTTCATATTTATTGTAATTAAACATCATTATTTGTGTTTTTTGCCAGTTAATACTTAATCCTGTTATTTCCCCAAATTTTTCTAAATGATTTTTAATTTTATCCATTCTTTCTAATGGGTTTTTAATAGTTAATAATGAATCATCAGCAAATAAATTAATCTTAATTGTATCATTTTTACCTAATCCTTTAATTAATTCATCATTTCTTATTGCATTAGCTAACAGTTCTATAATCATACAAAACAATATTGGTGAAAGTGGACAGCCTTGTCTTGTACCTCGGCCTAGAAAAATCCGCTCTGTTAAACCATCATTAACTATTACTTCTGAAGTATTATCTGAATATAATTGGTCTATAACCCCTATAAATCTTCTACCAAATCCCCAACCCTTTATAAGCAGCTTTAATGTTGGCCATTCCACACAATCAAAGGCCTTAAATATGTCTAGTAATAAAACAGTTGCCTTTGTTTTTTCCTTTTCTACCTTATATATAATGTTCAAAACTCGCCTAGTTAAATTATCCATTTGTCTTCCCTTTGTAAAGCCACATTAATCCTCTTTAATATAATTTGCTATAAATCTATTTAATCTATTTGCTAATATAGCAGTAAAAATCTTAGCATCTTGATTTATTAGAGACATAGGTCTATCAGATCCCGGATCTGTTAGATCCTTGTTGGGTTTTGGAATAAAAATCGTTAATGAGTGTTTCCAAGAAGGTGGCATTGTCTCTCCTTCCAATATTTTATTATAAAACATTTTTATCTTAGGTATCAAAATGGAACTAAGATGTTTATAATATTCTGGACCCAATCCATCAGGGCCTGGTGTTTTACCATTTCTCAGTTTATTAATGACTTCAGCAATTTCTTCTTCTTTAATCTCTTCTTCTAATATTATTTATCACATTCCAATAATTTAGTTTTTAAATTCTCATTTATATAATTTTCTATATCCTCTTTCAGTACATTGTTTCCTTTATATAATTTCTGATAAAATTCTTGAAAAATCTTCAATTTATCTTTCATTATATTACCCCTCTTGCCTGTTCTATCTTTAATTACCCCAATCGTGTTTTTTAATCTTCTATTTTTACACATTCTAGCTAATAATTTTGAGTTATTGCTAAATTCAAAAAAATTCCTGTTTATATACATCAAATCCCTCTGAACTTTCTCTATCTCTAAGTTTTCTAGTTCCTTTCTAGAAGTATATCTTCTTTCATCATCTTTCATTACCCTTCAAATATCCTTCAAGTGGTTATTTTTTACCTTCTTGCTCAATATTGTGTTTCTTTGGAGAACATCATTCTGATCATAAAAAGTTTTATCCTTTATCTTATCCATAACCATACTGAAATCCCCTGCCATAATAACATAACCCTTCTTTACCTTCTCCATTTCTTTAATAACCGTGTCATAAAAATCTCCTTGTTTATTATTAGGTACATATACATTAACCAAAGTATATTATTCCAAACCCATTTTACCCCATATTATTATAAATCTACCATTACAATCTTTTACTACCTGTTTCACTGTAAATTCACAATTTTAAAAAATTATGATTACCACACCTCTAGATTTAGACGTTCCAAAGTTTTTTTCATAAATGTCTATATTATTTATCCTAAGTTCGTTGACTCCATCTTCTGATTGATGAGTCTCTTGCAAAAAGGCAATGTCCACCTTATTTTTCTTCAATAATGCTTCTATTCTTCTTTTCACTATTGATCCCAGGCCTTTCACGTTTAAAGTAGCTAGTCTTATTCTCTTGCCCATTTCAGTTCAGAGTCTCTCCTCCTAACAGGCCCCATGTGCAACCCACCCCCCCAACAAACAAACAAAAATACACTAAAAATTAAACTCAACATAACCCAAACATATAATGCTTTACCCCTAACAACCCACTGAACATTTATCTTTTTTCCCACCCCACCATATTCCCCCGCTATAACTACTAGCGAGGGCACAAGGTGGGGGGGGGGACGCCACCATTTTCTGGCGGAACTGCAACCCGAACCTCGCCTCTGTTCTTTTTATCAAATTTTTGCATTTCTTCTTAATATTTGATAACACTGAAGTCCCCTTCTCCACCCCCTCTCTCCCCTGTATTATAAGTAAACAAACAATTAAAATCCAGAATTATTAATAATTTTAATTTTATTATTACTGTTGCTATCTATTATTAATATAGTTAATACTAAAAACTAGAAAGAAAGTAAGTGAAAAAAATCGATATAAATGAATAAAGGAAAGAGAAGAAAAGTAAAAGTAAAAAAAATTAAAAGATTTAGGGGGGGGGAGACAACAAGTGGTCCATCTTCTAACCCTTCAGGAATCTGGTCCTTTCTGCTTCAACCTTCTGTTTTTTTGCTTGAAGTCGGAGTTAACTCCTGACCTCCATCTTCCTCCTGCCAGAGTTTCCACGCCTTCAACAGGTCTTTACCTTCTTCACATGAGTAGATTTTAAACAGAACCTGATCTTTCCAAATTTTCAAAAAAACAGGATGACCCCATTGGTATTTGAGATTATTTTTGATCAATACTGCTGTAACAGGCTTCATAGATTTTCTCCAATTTAAAGAGTCACTGCTTAAATCTTGGAAAATCTGCAGCTTAGTGCCTCTGTAGACCAGCTGGTCTTGTTTTTGTTTAATTTCTCTCATAAATTGTTCTTTCTTTGTATAATTAAAAAACTTCACTACCACTGGTCTTGTCCTTGGGATTTTGGGGTTACCAACAAAATGAGCTCTTTCTATGTCCTGTTCATCCAAGTGTTGTGTGCCCATTATGGAGTTAACCCACATTATAATCTCTTTTTTGAGGTCTTGTCCATGTTACAATTGAAAATTCATTATTTTAATGTTGGACCTTCTGGAATTGTCTTCCAGATAAATCAGCTTTTTGTTTGTTTTGCTGATTTTCTCATCCAACCTGCTTATCTTGGTCTCATTTGATTCAGCCCTATCTCCCACTTCCTTAACTTTCTGTTTGACAATTTTCAACTCCTTTGTCATTCCTGCGACTTGATCCTGAAGTTTATTAATGCTCATTTCAATAGACTTGGCTCGTCTTGCTGCTTGCTCAAACTCCTGACTCGTTTTACAGGACATGTCCTTCACAACCCGTGTCAGTTTGTCCATTGCTTCTTGCTTATCTACAGCTTGGGATGGTGAGACTTTGCTCTCTGACTCTTTTTTTTCTAATGCAGCCTCCACCCTCCTCAAACGTTCCAGGCTGCGATCCGACGGATTGTCAGAAGTTTTATCTAAAGCTTTATCTCTTGTCCAAGCAGGAATTTTAACAGCCTTGTCCTTCCTCTTTGGCATAAAGAATAATTAGGAGTGAATATTGTTGTTGGAAGTTCTCATTAGAAGCAGGGCTCTAAGAACTCTAACAGCTTATCAGACTCAAAAACGAAAGCAGTATTCCACTCTAAATCAACACAGTCTTTAAAGAGTTTAACTAGATGTACACATTCCTTATCTTTCCCTCCGAAGATTTATGTAGAAAAAAACAGTCTTCAAAAGGAAGAAATGCATTTTAAAAGTTGTTTACCATATCGGTGACATGGAGGTTTAGTTCTTAGCTGCCCATTCCTCCCGAGCGGAAGTGACGTCTCGCCAGGTGATTATCTAAGTTTGAATATTGATCCTGTAGATACTAGAGTTCTACTGTACTCTGGTTTTCCAGTATTCTAGTGTTACAGGACCTTGATGGCCTAGATATTTTATGTTGCAGACCTTTAATCCCCCAGGCTTTGCAAGATAAGGATGTTTCCCCGAGCGATGCCTGAGAGCGGAGCTCGCTCCCGGCCCATCCTCGAAGAGCGCCTCCGATCTGCCAACAGCAGCTGCCACCGCCGCCGCCTCTTCCAGGGAAGCGGCTCTCTGGCTCTCTTTATCGGCACCCCTAGCACCAGCCCGGCCAGCGGCCGCTTCAGCACCCGGCGGTGCTTCCTCCTCCTCCTCCTCTTCGTCCTGCTTCAGCCGCCTCGGCTCTGGAGGCTGCCTGGGCTCACCTCGCAAAGTTTGCTCCTCTGTCGTGGTGGGGTTAGCTGCTGCTGCTGAGTGCGCCTTTTTTTAAGGGAGGGCCCTCAGAGGAAGGTTGCCGGACCTCCGTGTGTGTGTGTGTGTTTGTGTGCGTGCGCATACCTGTGGGGGGGCCTGCCCCATTCTGTTTAATTTTGCGGGTACCGGTGGGGGCTTTTCTCCTTTGGCAAGGCGAATTCTGTGAGGGTTTTTTAAAAATTTTATGTCGTGCCCTCCTCCCCCCGGCTAGGCGGTCGCCGGCGCTCCCTCCCTTCTCCGCTTCTTCGTCCTGCTGCTGCTGGTGGTGGTGGTAGTGAAGAAGGAGCCGGAGGGGGTCGTGGCCGGCGATGAGGGCTCGCGCGCCCCTCCTCCTCCTCCTCCGCCTCCTCCTCGGAGCCCCAGCCGGGCTAAGGAAACTCCTGGGCGGCTTCCTCAGACTCTTGCTCCGCTTGGCGGAAAATCTGATGCGGCCCAGCCTCACCCAGACTCTGCCTCCAGCGGCCCCCAGGTAAATTGAGTTTGAGACCCCTAATCTACAGGCTCTGCAGAAATTATTGTGGATTGTTGATGAAGGGGGGATAAGGGTATAAATAATGGCCAGAAAATATAACCAGAGAAGGAACAGCAACATTCAACTAATCAGCACAAGATGGTGCCTTTTTAGGCTAGAAGTTCCTGTATTCTTAGAATGTAAATGAAATATTCTCATGTTTGTTTTTTACTCTTAAAATATAGAACCCCTCCAACTCCCCAAAATGCTCAAGGAGTACATTGTTGTAATACACATTGTTGTAATAGTCTAAAAATACACATCCATATGTGTATGAGCCTTCCATATGAGCCTACCCGGCAGTTAAGATCTAGCCAGGGGGCCCTTTTGAAAGAGCCGTCCCTCAAGGAGGTAAGAGGGATGGCTTGTAGACAAAGGGCCTTTTCGGCAGCTGCCCCCAGACTATGGAATGTCGGGAGACTGAGATTCGTCTGGTGCCGACGCTGATGACATTTCGGCGCCAGGTCAAAACCTTCCTGTTCCAGAAGGCTTTTAATTAAAATAATATCAACTGTGGGTCCTGATGGCAATTTTTAGAGTATCTATTTTAATTGTATTTTAATTGTTTCATCTTTTAATTGTATTTTTATTGTATTTTAATTGTTGTAAGCCGCCCAGAGACCTTTGGGTAGAGTGGGCGGCATATAAGTTAAATAAATAAATAAATAAATAAAATATGTGGATGTGTAAAAATACACATCCATATGTGTATATATAAACCTGGCTATTTGGGCAGGCTTTCCCTCCTGCCATATCTTAATTTCTTATACTTTCGCCACCTTGGATCTATAATATATGTTTTTTTGTTTTTAAATTTGTAAACCGCCCAGAGTAGACCTTTGGTCTAGATGGGTGGGATAGAAATCTGTGAGGGTTGGACTTTAGGCTCCTTCCTTTGTTCAAAGAAATCAGGAGATTTTTGTTGTTTTGAAACAGAAGAGATATTTATTGGGGTATTTAAAAAACAACCAGTGTCAACTAAATGGTTCCAACGTCTTTCTCCTTCGGACAACGGGTCAGGAAGGGGCTTCCATTCTTCGTCCAGGAACGGGTTTCTCTCACCAGAGTTCCACGGACCTGGCCAGTCTGTCAAGTTCGGGTTCACCGTCTGTCCCGCTTCACCTTCCAGCAGGGGCACGGTCTTGTCATCTCGTCCATCACCCCACACGGAACATCCTTCAGGTGTGGGGGTCTTCCAGGGTCCTCCCTGTATCCCTTCCTCCTTTTTTCGTTCACCCTCCAATCCAGCCTCTCTCTCCTCTCTCTCTCTACTCTCTCCTTCTCTTATCTCAGCTTTCTCCTCCACTCCCTGGCTTCTGCCTCTCCCCAATAAGATGGTCGTGGTGGGATTTCCCTTCTTTTTCTATAATCGGCCTCCTCCTTAGACACTCTCAGTCTTTCTCACACTCCGGTCCATAGATCCTCCATCCAGACCCACTCCCAACCTGGCGGTAACTGGTCTTCCCTCCTTTTTATATCTGCTGTCCCCACCTCTATCTCCACCCTCTTCTTCCGTTCCATTCCCGCCATTTTTCCCTGAGTCCCTTCAACGGTCAACTTTTGTATTCCTCCTATCTCCTCTGTTTCAGTCCCTCGCTGCTCTGTTCTTTTGGTGGATGAGACAGGCTGGGTTTGTACTTCCTTTTCTGCTGTATGGAGGAGGGACGGTACTCCGGCAAGAGGGATACCACTCTCGCCTCCTGTCTCACATACCCCCCCATCCAAGAGAGCCGTCCATTCCTCCTCGTTCCTTGCCCATGGACCCTGCCGGGAGAAATAATCCACATTAGAATGCTCCTTCTCCTTCTGATACTGAACCGTGAAGGCAAAAGGCTGAAGGGCTAGGTACCACCGTGTGAGTCTGGGGTTAGTATCTTTCATTTGCACCAACCATTGCAAGGGTGCATGGTCAGTCACTAAAGTAAAAGGTGCTCCTAGTAGATAATACCTCAGGGCGTGTGTGGCCCATCGAATCGCCAGAGCCTCCTTTTCAATAACCGCATATTTCTGCTCCCTCACAGTTAGTTTTCGACTGAGGTAAAGGACGGGGTATTCTACCCCATTGCGCACCTGAGCTAAGATAGCACCTAACCCTTTGCCTGAGGCATCTGTGAACAACACAAACGGGAAATTGAAATCAGGTGCAAACCTGGTTGGCAATTCACACAACACCGCTTTGAGCATTTGGAAGGCTTTTTCTTGGGCTTCCCCCCATTGTACCCATCTTCCTGCTCTCTTTTTGGTAAGATCGGTCAGAGGAGCAGCTATGGTTGAGAATTGTGGTACAAATTGCCTGTAATACCCGACAAGGCCTAGGAACTGCTATACTTCTTCCTTAGTTCAGGGTCGATACCACTGTGTAATCTTTGTGACTTTTCCTTCCTGGGGTTGTATTTCACCCCCACCTACGGAGAAGCCTAGGTACTCTACCTTGGGTCGAGCTATTCTACATTTATTAGGGTTAGCAGTCAGTCCAGCCCTTCTCAATTCTTTCAAGACTCTACGTAAGTGTTCCAGGTGTTCCTCCCAAGTTGAACTATATATAATGATGTCATCTATGTATGCAGCAGCACAGTCCTGCACCGGTGCTAGTACCCGATCCATGAGGCGTTGAAAAGTGGCAGCTGCCCCGTGCAGCCCGAAGGGCATTCTCTTAAATTGGAAAAGACCCCCAGGGGTAGAAAAGGCTGTCTTTTCTTTGTCTTGATCCCTTAAAGGGATCTGCCAGTACCCCTTCATTATATCTAGGAGTGATAGGTATCTAGCGCCCCCTAGTTTGTCTAACAGGTCCCTGACCTTGGGCATTGGGTATGCATCAAATTTGGAGTAATTTGCCATTACTCCTAGGTGTAGAAAGCTACTTCTCACACTTCCACTTAGCAGACAGATACAAAAATGGAAGATCTGTTCTATGCATTCCCAGGGATTTTTTGGTTTTGGTTTTGGTTTTCTGGAAGCTCCAAAGCCCCCTCCCCTGACCAAAAAAAAAATCATGTGGAAAATGACAGTGGATGAACATGAAAATGAAGTTTCCAGAAATAGCACACATAAGTTGTTTGCTCCTCACAGCCTCTTTTGTCCATCGAAACACCCCACAGGGATTTTACAGAATTGACGGTAGACTCTGGTAAGTTCTAAAACAGTTTTATGGGGGAGGGTTGCTTGAGTGGACTTTGGAGGTCCTGGAGCTGAACATCAGTCTCTGGACCTTCAGAACATGCTTATCCAAATGTTTTCTAGATGACTTTTCCTTGTTCCAAACAATTATCCAAGCCTTCAATCGGCCCTACTTTAGTCATCTTTGTGACTAAAAGGCAAGTTACTCTTATTCAGTATTAACCATTCTAATATGAAATGGAGTGTATGGATTCCATAGTTATGAATGAGTCTAGCTTGATGTAATGAAATCAGAGTGGTAGTGGGTATTTATACAACAATCCAAAACCACCATGTGCTACCCAGTCATAGTTAGAAAGAGCAATATCCATTGAATTCTGATTATTAATTTTTTCTTAATTTCAATTCATGGCATTACAATAATAGAGCTATTTAGGGATGGTTTCCAATGATGAGTGAGAACGCAAGGAGTGCCTTCATAGAGAAAAGTGATATCTTAATAAAATTGAATCAAATTTAAAGAAAATATGTGGAGTGATATTCTGCAAGAATAATGTATTTAATGGAAGTGTAATATGGTTTATGTTCGATTGTTTATTGTCCTTTTTTGTTTGATATATTAATAAAAAAAATTAAAAATAAAATGTACAGATCATGTGAGTTCCTTTCATTGATAGCCTGCTCCACTAATGGAAGGAGGAGTTGAAATTTTCAAATCCTCCTCTCCAAAGTGTGTTCTAGAGGATTGGAAAATCATGGGTCCCATCACAATAGAAAGAAAAAGCTCACTTCTTCTCAGAAGGACATTTACCTGTTTACAGGCTTTCTGTGTTCTGTGTTAGCAGGTGGGGAAAGTGTACCAACAGTCCACTTTTCAGTCTTCCAGGGACCTAAATGTAACCCCTTCAATATCTGTATTCCAAACTACTGTCTTTTAGACAGATGGTTCAGAAATAAGTCTTGTGGCCTTTATGAGATGGGAAACAATTTTCTCATGTTTTGGGTTCCCCAGTACCTTTGCCACCCCCTGAAAAATATTGGTGTTATTTGTAGTTGATGACTAGAGTGTATGAGGGCGATTTTTCAAGGAGAAAATTTGGGGGGGTTGGAATGTAGAATTTAGTTACTCTCTTTTAAAATGATAATAATAATGTGCTGTCAAGTCAATTCTGGCCTATGTTGATCTTCTTCATGGTTTTCCAGGTAGAGAATTCCCAGAAATAGGTTACCATTCCCCTTCTTCCAGGAGCACCTTGGGACTGTGCAGTTGCCCAAGGCCAAATAGGCTGACTGTACTCATAGAAGGTAGAGTGAGGAATCAAACTCCGAACCTCTGGCTCTGAAGCCAGATACTTAAACCACTGAACTATTTAGCCCACTATTCCTTTTTTAATGTGGAGAAAAGCATGAACAGTCTTATCCCTTCCTGTGGATCTAGTTTGGATGCTGCTTGGTTAAAAGAAACAAACAAAAATCATGGGTTGGTTCTTTTATTAACATAAACTGAATATTTTAGCAATGAGTGTCAAGAGGGCTGGTTCTACAATCTGGTGCAATATTGGTGCTTCACCCATCCAAAAATCCACGACATCTCTATCCCCATCTCTTAGTGTACTGCTCTGTCCCTCTGTATCCTCTTCTTCCTGCTCCTCTCTGAGTCAGGTTGTAAAGACCTTGATCGTGCTACGCCTTGGAGGAACTCAACATAGTGGCCTTCCTCCTCAGAGCTATCTAACACAGTCCCTCTTTGTTAGCTTTGCTTTGTTCATCAAAGTGAACAACACGTCTCACACTGACTTTACCTCTTTCTCAGGTTCATTACTTTATATCTCTTTTCTGCTTTGATTATGCAAACATAGGCTATGCTTCCAGAGAACTTAACATGTTCCATATTTGGCGTTCTGCCAAGCCATTGCTGAAATGGGGTCTTTCAGGTGCCCTTGGTTGAAAATCTGTTCTGGAGATACATTGCAGGCATGAGTGCATCACCTCATTATCTGCTGGGCATTCTGCATCTGCAGGCATGCAGCTTGCCATCTCCAAAGGAGATCTTCATGTTATTTCAGCCATTGCATTATACCCAGAAATGAGTGCCACGCTTCTCCTGTGAAAAAATGCCCTTTCCTTCCAAGAAGGCTTGTGTGGGGTACGAGATGTAGTCACCAAGATTGTCACTTTGAAGGGCTTTGTGTTTTCTTTCAGACTTGTTGGCCACCATGGCCATGTACTTCTTGCGGATGTTCATCTCGGTCTTCTCTTTCACTAGATAGGTAACACAATACTTTGAGAAATCATCCACAAATATTAGAATGCAGCTATTTTTTTTCCTAGTGAAGGCCAATTAAGCAGTCCACATAGGTCATTGTGTATCTAGCACCCTGGTATTTTTCCTCTGCATTCTTAGGGGGAATGAAGATCTAACACCATTCTCTTTGATTCAGCTATTGAGCCTGTTTGGTTTGGTTTTGTTTTTGTTTTTTCTGTCAGCATCACATGGGTTTACCTTGCTACCTGTGACAAGGTTCTCATACTTAAGGTCACAATATCTGAAACCATGTTTCAAAGCTATTTTTTTCCTCTTTCTTTGCTTGCACTGTATTTGTTTGATGAGCAGAAAGACCACGTTTCTAAACATCATCACATTTCATCTGCTTGGAAATATGATTCATTGCCTTTGTTTATCAAACACTTTCAATTCTGAAAGCGCATTGCAAAACCTTTGTCGCCTAAAGCTGAGACACCCATTATATTGCACTTCATATCTAGTACATATAGAAATTCATTTACTGTGGTGACACTAATTACATGGGGCAATTCGAATTTTAAAATGCCCCTTTCTGTTTCTTGTATATCCATGGAATCACCATCACCATTAGCTATCTGTGTTTTTCCACCAGCATTTCTGTCTCCATGTTATTAAAGAATTCTTTAGAGTGAGTCCTGTGACAATTCAGTCTTCTGACTTCTCATTGGAACCATTAGCCATGAGAGTGTTATGTTTTAGAATAGCCTGGCTTTTTACTCATGATGGCCTGTGCTTAGAATCCGCCATTAAGTGCTCCTTTTGTTCTTTAGGTTCAAAACTAGTACAGATGCTATTGGTTAATCAGTCTCTGGGGAAGGGACAAAATCTGGCTTGATGGGCCTTCCCATTAATTTGTAGAAACAAAGTGATTGTCTCTACGGATTGGCTTTCTGTTTCGTAGTTCCTTCCTTTAATTCAGTAATGAGAGCCAGTAATCTATCTGGAGCTTTGAAAAATAAATTTCTTTGTTCACTACATTCTTCCCTCAAGGCACTTAAAACATTGTTGAAACTCAACTCCTTTTACCCATCCAAGACAGAAATAAAAGTATCAAACTTATTTCCTAGTGCTCACATAAGGAATCCCAGTTTTTTCTAATTATTCTGGTCAAAACTGCTCAGATCAGATACAGTAATCAAAGCAGTCACATGTTTCTCACAATCTTTCTTTGAATCAAGTTCCCTCATGGTTCAAAACTGGCAAATCCACAGCATCTTCCTAAGGCATCCAGCATCTCTTTTGTAGTCCAGCTATCTTTAACACAGATTATTTGGTCATCAGTCAAACTGTAATATTATTGCCTTGGCTAAAAAAAAAAACACCACTCGTCTAATCCCTATCTCTCCTTCTGACTTTTGTTGTCCAACATAGAAGAATGCATCCAAGTGTTCTAGGACAACCCTCACTCTGCATTTCCACTGGGGAAAAAATAGCATTCTTTGTTGTTGTTTAGTCGTTTAGTCGTGTCCGACTCTTCGTGACCCCATGGACCAGAGCACGCCAGGCCCTCCTGTCTTCCACTGCCTCCCGAAGTTGGGTCAAATTCATGTTGGTTGCTTCGATGACACTGTCCAACCATCTCGTCCTCTGTCGTCCCCTTCTCCTCTTGCCTTCACACTTTCCCAACATCAGGGTCTTTTCCAGGGAGTCTTCTCTTCTCATGAGATGGCCAAAGTATTGGAGCCTCAGCTTCAGGATCTGTCCTTCCAGTGAACACTCAGGGTGGAGAGTTCTGACTAAACGCGATCCACCTGGAGCAGGAACTGGCAAGCCACTCCAGTAATTTTGCCAAGAAAACCCCATGAACAGAAACAAAAAGCATTCTTTACCCTTGGAAATTTCCCAGTGAAGACCCTAGTCTGATCTAAAGCCAGTCTTGCTTTGTTGTTGTTGTTACAGATCTCAGAAAAAAAGTGGGAGAAAAGAAATTGCAGATAGAGTTAGAAAAAAATATGATCATTTGTTATCTCTCTCTTGGGGAAAAAGCACCCTCATCTGGGCCATTAATATGTTGAAGGGATTTTAAAGGTGGTTATTCCATTTTCAGTATCGAGAGAAGTATGGAGAGATTTACCCAGTCTGACCTCTTCCCTTAGGAAAGGAAAAATGATCAATTTGGATCCTTCTTGTTTAAATGAAACAAAACCTCTGTTTAAAGTTCATGGCTTTAGCCTTTGATATACATGGTATGGAGCTCCATCTCCACATGTCTGTCTTTGGAGAGCTGTAAATGGAAAGGTGGCTAACACAGGAAGCAACTTGTAGGAATAATGAGGCATGGGAGAAAAGCTTTTAAGTTTAGTGGCAAGTACCAAGCATGTTCCCCAAAGACACCCGGTGTTAATGGAGGAGCATGCAGGATTGTAATTTGCAAACAGAAAGCATCCTTTTTAAAAGAAATCTATTTTGGATCAGATACAAGAATGGGTTTAGGGATGGCCTTGTGTGGCCTATAAATCTCTGGAGATTACCCTTCTTGGACTAGAGCAAACAACATGGGTCTAGAGTTACTACTAGCATCTCAAAATCACAGATGGATAACCTTCCATTGATAAGGTTGATGAGAAAGGACACGTCACTCTTACAGGAGAGAGGGATTAAGAGAGTGAATTCTTAATCATTGTTATGAAAACAATACAAAACAAGAGCCTATTACGTGGTAGTTGTACCACTGGTTGGGAATCACTATCCTAAGAAACCAATCCTGCTGTCCCTAAGCTAGTCTGACCCTTTCAGGGGTGGTAGGCGGACCTGTCTCATCATTGGGGAGTCTGCAGAGTCTCTTCAGCTTCTACAGATGGAAAGGAGGGGGGGGTACCATTTTGTTTTTCACCTTAGGAAACAAAATGCCTTGTTTCCTGTGAAAGGATGTGAAAGACACAAATCATAAATAAAGAACGTCTGACACAGTGGAGAAAGCTACTGTAACTCAGAGCAGGCAATACTGTGCAAGATAGACTGATTTGGAACAACTCCGAAGCAAAACAACTTTCTTCTAAAAACAGTGGTTTATGTTGGCAGTTCCTTTCACTTTCTAAAGGTCTTACAACAAACATGTACTCTGGATCTGCAGGAGGGCAGCTGTAATTTGAAGGACATCAATCCTAAGTACCCATAATTAAGTACTATTATTATATTACTGTATAGTTGTGTAATTTATGTACACTTCTATCCCTGAGACCTTTGTAGAATGGTTAATCAGTTGCAATCTTTATCCTTCCCAGCACGCTGCAAGAACAGAAGGGGGAACTTCGCAAGCGTCTTTCCTACACAACTCACAAACTGGAAATGCTTGAAACAGAATTCGATTCTACACGCCAGTATCTTGAAGTTGAATTGAGACGTGCTCAGGAAGAACTTGAAAAAGTAACAGAAAAGCTGAGAAGGTTAGTCTCTGAATTTTTTGACCTCCAAGTCAAATGATTGCCGTCATTAAAAAAGGAAGTTTAACCTTATCTTACATCACATATTGGGAAAAAAAAGGAGGGACATTTGACACGTCCTTCATGCAGATAAACAGACTGGCTGATTTTTAAAATATATTGTGACTGAGTGCTCTTCCAGATCGGGCCACTTTGATGCACCACATTTTACTGCCTTTTTTAATGTCTTCCAAGTTTCAAGATACACTCCAAGCACACTATCTATTTATTTATTTATTTATTTATTTATTTTACATACATACATACATACATACATACATACATACATACATACCTGAGGACTCAAGGTGGCTTACATCATTAATACACAATATTAAAGCTAAAAAACAGTGAATTATTCAAATATTAAATGAACTAACAACATATCAAGAATAGAGATGGGCACGAATTGAAAAACAAACCAGGAAGTTCATTAAAAATGACTGGTTTGTTGGTTTGGGTTGGTTCAGATTCGACAAAACTGATGAACCCGAACTGACCCAAACCATAAACTTTTATGTGATTTCACAAATTGTATGGTTCATTCCCCCCTGCCCACAGCCTGTCCCCTGAAACACGGGATATCCATGAACCAGAAACCATCCAAAAGTTTGTAAAAACAAACCATGAACTGGTTCATTTTTTAAAAAGAAGTTCATGCTGGTGGGGAGGGGAAACGAAACTCTTCACCCCCACAGCCTGTCCCCCCACCCATTCCCACTGCCCCCATTGCCTCCCTAGCTGGTCCTGTTGCCACCTCTTCTTTGTTCTCCATCGCCAACTTGAAAGACAGCGGCCCGGCTTCTCAAGATGGCAAAATGGCAGAGGTGGAGGAGGAGGAAAAGGAGGAGGTGACAGGACCAGGTAGTGAGGCGACAGGGGCAGTGAATGAGGCAGGCTGTGGAGGTGAGGAGTTTAGTTTCCCCTCCTGCCAGGTGCAAACTTTAAAAAAAAAACCAGTTGATGGTTCATTTTTAAAAAATGTTTGGATGGTTCATGCCCATCTCTAATTAAAAATGTTAGGAAAAGCATTACTAAAACAGATTTAGAAGCAGCAACATGCAAAGCATCTTGTTTTAAAACCTCTCTTAGATAGCCAGTCATTAAGAAAAAGCCTGCCTGAAGAGAAAGACCTTCATCTGCTTGCAGAAGAACAGCAAAAATGAGGCCAGCCTGGGAGTAGAGGCAGAGAAGGCCCTCTTTCATGTCCCCACCAAGTGCATCTGTGAGGATGGTGGGACTGAGATAAAAACCTCCCCTGATGATCTTAACATATGGGCAGGTTCATTGAGATTGCTTGGAGCCAAGCCATTTAGGGTTTATAGATTAAAGCCAACCCTTAAAATTGTGCCTGGAAACAGATCAGCAGCCAGTGGAGTTGCTGTAACAGGGGAGTTATACTGATCCCTGTAGTCCCTCGCCATCTTTTTTAAATACGAGACAAGTCTAGCCTCATCCAGACAGAACTTCAGCCAGGTTTGTTTCAGATAACAAATGCTCCAGATGAGCCCCAAGTCATTTCTACAATTGTCAGTGGAATTTTACACAAAAGTTAACTGAGAAATAAGTCTTATTAAATTCGGTGAGACTTTGCTGGGTATTATTGCAAAGCGATGAAAGCGATGACAAATCTAGACAGCATCTTAAAAAGCAGAGACATCACCTTGCTGACAAAGGTCCGCATAGTCAAAGCTATGGTTTTTCCAGTAGCGATGTATGGAAGTGAGAGCTGGACCATAAAGAAGGCTGACCGCCGAAGAATTGATGCTTTTGAATTGTGATGCTGGAGGAGGCTCTTGAGAGTCCCCTGGACTGCAAAGAGAACAAACCTATCAATTCTGAAGGAAATCAACCCTGAGTGCTCTCTGGAAGGACAGATCCTGAAGCTGAGACTCCAATACTTTGCCCATCTCATGAGAAGAGAAGACTCCCTGGAAAAGACCCTGATGTTGGGAAAGTGTGAAGGCAAGAGGAGAAGGGGACGACAGAGGACGAGATGGTTGGACAGTGTCATCGAAGCTACCAACATGAATTTGACCCAACTCCGGGAGGCAGTGGAAGACAGGAGGGCCTGGCGTGCTCTGGTCCATGGGGTCACAAAGAGTCGGACACGACTTAACGACTAAACAACAAATTGCAAGTTTATTGGTTTATTTGAATCAGTAAGCTTCATGACAGATTTAACCATATTTCTATCATTAATCAGTGAATAAGTATATTCACCAATATGAGAAGGAAATCATCTTCCGTGTAGCAAGTCATCTACGTATATAACTCTAGATACGATTTCTAGAATGGCTTGTTAGCAGAGCTTGGAAGGAAAAATGGCAAATCTGAGGCCCTCTGGACGTCAATGAGCATCAGATCCCATCATTCCCTGCCTTAAGCCAAAATGGCTGGGGCTAAGGGAATTTGGAGTCCAAGAGTATTTAAAGAACCAATTCTTGGTTCCTCTACCCTTGCCCATGGGAAGCCCACAAGCTTTTGCCCTGTTGTGTACAGGCTCAAGTTCATCCTTCGTGGCTTCTGCTTTTCCTATCACACATACTCTCTCTGCATTATAAAACAGTGGGTACAGTTTTACTTCAGTTCTGGCGAGCTATGTAGAGAAGGAGAGGACACATGTTGTAATGCTCTGATATTTTTTGCCATGTTATTAGAAATGAGAGCTTTCAGCAATGAAGAACGGGAACCGGTTCGCAGATTTATCCATTGTATATCTTTTCAGTTTAGAGCAAGGAACTCAGCCTGATGTCTCATTGTGACATCCATGCAATGCCACATTTCACCCAAATTAATTAGTGTAGAATCATTTGGAATACGGTTTCTTCTGTTGGTCATCAACTGAAATTGCATCTTATTAATGTCTGAGTTCCAATATTTAAAAACTGACAAAGAATATAATTTGCTTTAGTTTGGGCTGTGCAGAATAGTTATTTGACAGTAGAAGCTGGTATCTGAGATTCTCAAAATGTCCCCCCAGATCTTTTCACCTCACATTTTTTCCTTTTTTTCTTTTCCTTTTATTTTTTCTTTCTTTTTTACATATCCTCTGATTTTTCCACTATTCATAAGAGTTTTCGCCCCTTTCCTCTTGTGCCATATTGTTGCTGCCTTTTGACTTTTGCAAGTAGTCAGGGGTCAGTTTCTGTTGATGTTCTGATTGTAAGCCACCCAGAGTAGCAGCTTTGCCACTAGATGGGTGAGGAAAACAAACAAACAAACAAACTAGCAAATAACTTAAATTAAATTAAATTAAATTCATAGAGACTTCATAGCAAAACAATCCTGGGTTGTAACCAAATAGGCACTCGTTCCACAACCACAACCAGTCTGAGTTCTCTCATATGTACTTGGTTATTGATTCCATGTTTCTTGCTTTTGTTCCAACAAGTTCATGATGTGTACATGGTTCTTTCTCACCCATTTTATTCTCACAACCAGCCTCTATGGTAAACTAGGCTGAGAAATGCTAACTGACCAAATGGCATGCAGTCAGCTGTGTGGCTAAGTGGGGATTTAAACCATGGTTTTCCTGGAGAGAGTACTCTATGCATTTTTCTAAGCAACTTTTATATTTTTACGAGGATGCAACTCGGTGAAAAAACAGGTGAAAAAGGATCCCATCTGATCACACCAGAAAGGGTCATTTTGCCAGGACCGATCTCCTTTAAAGCAACCCTTCTGTCTATCTGACAGTTGCTCCAACCTGTCCCTTAAAAAGGGTAGCCCTGCCGCTGGAGCAAAAAGGTCCAGCATGGGCATGGATTGCAGTTGGGCCGGAGCACTATCGACCATATGCCGTGTGGTTGCCAGGAAATCGCTCTCACCAGACTGTGCCAAAAACAGTGCAAAATGCAAGCTGTTTCTCCCCCCTGATCACACCCTGAGACTGTGTAGCTCTAAAATAGGCCTGTTTTCTAAGCTCTTGCATAATACATTTGCTGTTTGCTTAAGACAAGGGAAAAAGAATTCTCAGATCAAGGCCCTTTATTTTCTTGGACTACAATTTCCAGAAACTCTAGCCAACACAGCTGGTCATCAGGATTCTGACAGTTGTAAAGGGTTTGTCACAGATTGGTTCTCCTAAAAGCTACAAGGGATTTTTAAAAATTTGCAAATCTTGGCTTTATGTTGATCAAAAAGCCTTTGCTAAGTAACAGAATCATCATCATCATCCTTATATGCTGTCAAGTCAATTCTGACTTATGACAACCCTATTCAGGGTTTTCCAGGTAATGAGTACTCAGAAGTAGTTTACCATTCCCTTCTTCTGGGGGCATCTGGGGACCATGCAGCTTGCTCAAGGCCACATAGGCTGGCTCTAGTCACAAGGGGCACACTGGGGAACCGAACTCCCAACCTCTGGCTCCACAGCCAGATACCTGAACCATGAGATAATGCTCAAATGAGTATTAAAATCAATGGGAAACTAAATTACGATCATTTTTGAAAATAAATCTCAAAAAATAAAAATAAAAACACCCACGTTTTTAAAAGTACAGTAATGAATGTGCAAAGATATGTTGATTACATGATTTCATCTTTGTTTTAGGATACAAAACAATTACCTAGCCTTACAAAGAATTAATCAAGACCTAGAAGACAAATTGTACAGGATGGTAAGTACAGGGGACCTTTATACTATTATTTTTTTCCTTATGATTCTTCAGATATATAAGGTATTGAAGCTAAACTGGCATCGATAAACCTTCCTTTTAAGCTTCTACAGCACAGTATCAAGTGTGTTGACTCTGAAATAAGTCTTACTGAGTCTGATCAAAGTGTATTTTCAGTTACAGTGTAAGAGTCTGATTTCATTATATTCATTACTATTCAGCGATTGTAAGTAAGCTAATTAGTTTGTGCCATCAAGTCAATTTTCATAGAATCATAGAAAAGTGAACTTGGAAGAGGCCTACAAGGCCATCAAGTCCAACCCCCTGCTCAACGCAGGAATACCATCAAAGCATATCTGCCAGGTATGTTTTTCTTGAAAGCCTCCAGTGTTGGAGCACTCACCACCTCCCGAGGTAATTGGTTCCACTGTCGTACTTCTCTAAGAGTTAGGAAGTTTTTCCTGATATTCAACCGAAATCTGGCTTCCTTTAACTTGAGCCCATTGTTGCATGTCCTGCACTCTGAGATGATCGAGAACAGATTTTGATTTATGGCAACCCGTTTCAAGTTTTTCTAGGCACAGAGTACTCAGAAGTGGTTTACCATTCCCTTCTTCTGGGGGTGTCCTGGGGTTGAGCAGCTTGCCCAAGGCCACACAGGCTGACTCTTCTGGGATGCACCGTAGGGAACTGAATGCTCAGCCTCTGTCGCCACAACCAGATCCCTCTCTGAGCTATCCAGGGAGCTCATTCAGGGATTGTCCTGCACTGCATAAGAGTGTCTATATTTTACAAAGAGGGGGAAAGCAATACATCTTGCTAAAAGATGAACTTAGAAACATTTAAATTGTTTCCTAATCACTCCCTTGAATGCCTTTTCTTGAGGAAATGGCAGGGAATAAATTAAATAATTTATGTGAAAGGATAAAAACAGTGACAGGAGTGTTGCTTTGACAAGGATAAAAACTTTAAAGTACCATTGTACACCTCATGAATGGATCCAGAAAAAAGATCCTTGGTTGTGGGGGAGGGATTTATTGATAACTTACCTACCTAAAATTTATTCTTATGCACCACACATTTACATTCCTTGCTCTGCTATGAAAAGAGATCATGCAAATTAGTAATTTAACTGCAGTAGGCAAATTCTCCAACTAGGAAAAGAGAAAACTTACCATTTCTGACAAAGCACATGGAAGGATCCCACCATGCAGCATTTCTGGGAGAGAACCAAGGATGTATGCACAGTTGCTAGTTTTAGCACTTTGATACCACTTTAACTGCCATGGTCTCACCCTGCAGAATCCAGGCATTTTCAATTTGGTGAGAGACTTAGCCAGCAATCTGCAGTGCAATCCCCCCAGACTACAGGACGCAATTCATTATTGGATTACATTTGGAAAATCACGTTTTGGAAATATTGTGCATAGCAATAACTGTAGATATTTGCTGACAACAAACTGTGAAAAGGTATGTCTTGTGATCATGGGGAAAAATAGCTGAAGTCTTTTGGGGAGAAACACGTGCTGCTGGGCCTCCTCAGAGTGACTCAGACTCATCCATACAGCTGAATGGCTTGCTTGGTGGAACAAGACCATGCAATTTTGTTCAGGTCACCTAAGAGACATAAAGCTCTGTCTAAGGTTTTTCTCCTGAGATTGTGCAGAACTGATAATACAGTCATGTTGGGGTTTATTCCCAACAAGTGAAAATTACATCTGATAAACATGCATGTTAAACCTTATGTGGCTCACAGCCTTGCACTGCATGCACTGTATAGATTCACTTGACCATTGTCTGAGGTCCAGATTCAGAGCCAAGAAAACTTATATTTTGTCCTACAACTCTCATTATCCCAGTGGCCATGCTGGGAGCTGTAATCGAGAGAGAGAGAGTATATTTTTGAGGCTCTGGATGGGTAAAGAGTGAGGTCAGATATGTGTGGTTGTGTATCCCGGTGTTTCTTGGTTGTTTATTAAAAGCACTGATGGAGAGCATTACATTTCTTGGACTGCAACTCCCAGAATATGCCAACCAAGGTGGACACGAGTCATGCTGGTGAGATTTATGCAAAACAAGAACTTTTTGCATCTCTGAATGAAAGGAATTAATTACTGCATCTGCACATTTTCTTCAGTTCTCAAGGCTGAGAGCAATTTGCATGGCACAGTCTGAGGGGAAAGGACTAAACCCTCCTCTCTCTCTCTCTCTCTCTCTCTCTCTCTCTCTCTCTCTCTCTCTCTCTCTATATATATATATATATATATATATCTGACTGTTATACCGCTCATATGGCTGCCAAGGGCGGTTTACAACATTAAACAAAGATAACATAATGAACAAACATTTTAAAACAGTGAACATAATTATAAAATCAAAATTAAACACATATACACAATGAATTCAACTAAAAATAATTAAAATAATATAAAGGCAAGGTGGTGGAACTGATTATATAAATGTTAAAACAGCCACAGTTTTAAGATCTTATAATGTCCGGAAAGGCCTGTCTGAAAAACCATGTTTTTAGCAATCATTTGAAAATTCCCAGTGAAGGGGCCAGGTGAATTTCGGACGGGAGATTGTTACAAAGATGGGGAGCAACTGCCGAGAAGACTCAGTTTTTGGTCTTCTCTTTCTGGGCCTCTCTTGGGGTAAATATTCTCAACTGCTCGGCCTGGGAAGTTCATGTAGGATGGGCAGATCTCGTTGGAAGAAGGCGCTCTGCTAGGTATCGAGGTCCCAAACCGTGAAGGGCTTTGTATGTCGGCATCATCACCTTGTAGCTGGCACAGAAATGAACAGGTAACTAGTGCAGGGCAGCCAGAGTAGGGGAAATATGATGGTATTTCTTCACACCACCCAGTAGTCTGGCCACCATATTCTAGACCTGCTGAAGTTTCTGTAGCAGCCTCATAGGCAGCCCCACGTGGAGAGCATTGCAGTAGTCTAAACTTGAGAGTACCAATGCATGGACCAGCATGGTGAGGACCCAGTGTCAAGGTAGGGACACAGCTGGGTAATCCACCTCAAATGGAAATAGGTGGAGTGGACCACAGACACTATCTGGGACTCGGTTGATAGTGCTGAGTCCAGAAGTATGCCCAAGCTGCAAACCTCATTCTTAGCGGGGAGAGTAGGCCCCCCAAAGGAAAGGGAGGCCCCCAATCCGCAAACACTAGGGGCACCCACCCGCAAGACTTCCATCTTGTCCAGATTCAGCCTCAGTCTATTATCCCTCATCCACCCCAGCATGACGTCCAGGCAGCGCTCAAGGGACGGAACAGCATCCTCTGCAGAGGGATGGAAGGAGAGATAGAGCTGAGTGTCATCCACATATTAGTGACACAATGTTCCAAAACTCCTGATGACCTCCCCCAGTGGCCTCATATAGATATTATACAGTATTGGGAAGATGATTGACCCCCTATGGGACTCCACAGTTGAGAGTCCAAGGGGTGGACATCATCTCCCCAAGCTGCACTCTCTGAGTCCTTTAGGAAGGACCGGAGCCAGGCCACTGAGCCCACTGCACTCCTACACTGCACCACCAAGCTAAATCACTACCACTAACTCACCATGGTTACTTTTGGCCAAAAGGAAAGAAAGCATTTGAACACCTCTAATGTATTGGCCAGAATCCAAGTGTATATTTCCATCAGTGTAACAAAGCCATGTAACCTTCCATTGCAAATTGCCACCAGTTAAGAAGTCAGTGTAGACATTTCCTATCACAAATCAAGTCCCACAGTTGTTGTGGGATAGAAACTACCTATGGCAACTTCTTACCCCAAATTGCTGCAGAAAGTTACACTGCAGAGTTCAGCAACTGCAATCGTAACTTGCAGGATACTGGCCACCCTCTAACAGGGTGGTGAATCAACTGTCCTGTGTAAAAATGAGTGTAACTTTCTCTCTCCTTGTTTACAAGTATATTACATAAAAGTGTCAAGGAACAGTTTTTCCTATGGTGGCTCCTACACCAGATGCCTTAAATTTTCCACCAGCATACATTGTTGCTCAGTCATTTTAAGCAGCCATAAGGGTTGGGTTTGGTCCCTTCCTACACACATCATCTGTGTCAGGGCTGAAGAATTCTTGGCCCCCAAACATTTGGGTTCCTGCTTCCAAAATTCCGTACCAGTTGCTGGAGGGCTGAATGTTCATGAGTTCTGTCCTATGTGGTTCCTGACATGCTACCCACAGCTATTAGCAATTGAGGCCAGGAGGCTTATTAGATGTTCTCCAATTAGCGTGGGAGGTGCTGCAGGAGCACCAACAATCATGCCATTAAGAGAATGTCTATTATTAGATGGTTTCACAGAATTTTAAAAGGACCTTTGTTAGTGCTAATGGCAAGGTTGGGAGACAGCCTTTTAAACTTTTTGATCAAAGTGTGAATGAATTTTTCCAAGATAACCTTTGTGAAACTATTTATTTTAAGATATTTGTTGTGGATTGTGGTCTATGGTGATGTGAAATATACCAAGTTTTGAAGCCATCTCTTATATATTTAAAATACTGCAAAATGTTGCTTTAGCCTTTTGAAAAGGTCATGTTTTTAAAAATTTCCTGTTTGCTTTCTTAGAATTTGTCCCTTATCGGATTTTTATTTCCTATAAGTTTGTATTAAACATATTAAGTGCCACAGAAGCTCTGTATCATTTACACTGTCTGTGGTCTGCCTTTGAGGATTAAAGGTATGCAATTCTACAATGTTGTTAATGTGACAAGTCTATGATGGTTTTCATAGTACATCATTTTATGGCTTGCATCCCTCCTTCATGTAACAGGCAAAAACATTTTGTATGAATTTGTTTTCAAAGCATTTTCCTTTAAAAGAAAAAAGGCAATTTCAATGCAACCTGTGTATGGACTTCTCACTTAGTGTTGCTCTTTCCTAAATGTGGGAGATTTGGTCATGTCTTAGTTAGCTGGATTGAGCTGTGTATTGGGGTTGCTTTTGAAGACTGTTTAGAAATGCCAGATGGCTCAGAATGATACAGTTGGGGGGGTTATGGCCAGATACAGGGAGCATATGACCTCTTGCATTTACCAGCTGTTGAACCATTTCTGAGTGCATTGTAATGTGCTGCTTACAACATATAATAATAATAATAATAATAATAATAATAATAATAATAATAATAATAATAATAATAATAATAATAATAATAATAATAATAATAATAATAATAATAATAATAATAATAATTGCAGTCAAGTCAATTCTGACTCAAGGTGATTTTTCCAGGTTTTTCTATGTAGAAAATATTCAGAAGTGGTTTACGATTCCCTTTTTCTTGGGACTGTGCAGCTTGCCCAAGGCCACATAGGCTGGCTCTTCTCCCAAGAAGTCCCAACGGGGAATCGAACTCCCAATCTCTAGCTCTGCAACCAGATACCTAAACCGCTGAGCTAGCCGGCCAGCTTCTTAGTTATAATATATAAAACCTCAAATTACATTAAATGGGGTAGGCAACATCAATTAACCTCATGTGACCCCTCTCCCACTTTGCACCTCCTGTTACAACCTGCTAAAATATATTTTACCAACTTGTGATGCGCCCTTAATGGAAACTGAAGAAGTTATTTTCTTAGCAGCTCCATTAACAAATCTGCAGTGAACTCTCTGCCAAGCGTTGCTTGTCCACTCACTTTATGGAGGGCTTTCCACCTGCATCAAAAGCCTTTTGACTTAAAGAGTCCTTAGGGCTGGTTTGTCTTCTGTTCTCTCTAATTTAGTCTGTGTTTTAATTTATTATTTCACCAGGATTTTAGACTATTTTGTTTACTTCACCCATTTATTGTGGACTCAGTGAGCTCAGAATTGCTAGAAAGTTTAAAAATAAAAAGAAGGGTGTTTTCATCTAGGCTTAGAACAGAAAAAAACAATAACGAAGCATCAGATCCGATGCATAGACAGGATGAAGAAATAGCAATAGGTAACAGAGAGAACACAGAACTGATGAACACCTATTTTGCTTCTTGTCTTGTAAAAAAACCCAAAAAAAAACCAGTGTTCAGCCTATTGCAGGTGAGGGACCTGCTTCTCAAAATGAGTAAAGAAATGGTACAGGAATGCCTAACTGCTTTAAACAAAGTCTGCCGAGCCAGATAAGCTGCAGCCAAGGATCCTAAAGGAACTGGCAGGTGTAATTTCAGAACTTGCATCTATGATTGATGATAGGTCTTGGAGAACAGGTGAGGTCCATGAAGACTGAAGGTGAGCAGATTTTGTCCCTGTGATTAGGGTTTGTTTGGGGGGGTTGGTTGTGTTATGTATTGTTATGTTTATGACATCTTGTTGTTTTATGTTTGTTATTAATAAAAAAATATAAAAAATTAAAAAGAAAAGATCAAAGCAGATGCTAAGTGGCCAGCTTGATACTTGGAAAAGTTGTAGAAGAGTCACTGTATGCGCACTTAAGAAAAGAGCACTATGATTACTAAGACCCGGCACAGTTTCCCAGAAACAAGTCATGGCAGAATAATCATTATCTCTCTTTTTTTTATTTTTTTTATTGTGACAAGAGTCACAAGTTTCGCAGATAAGGGGAGTACTGTGCATGTAGTGCATTTGACTTCAGCAAGGCTTTTGAAAAGAACCCGCCTACTCCCCATGATATTGTAGTGGCCAACCTGGTTAAAAAGTAGAATAGGCAATGCTACCATTAGGTGGATTGCAGCTGGCTGACAGGTCACATCCAATGGTTCCTCATTATCCTGAAAAGAAGTGACAAGTGGTGTACCACAGGGTTCTGTTCTAGGCACGATATAGCTCAGCATCTTTACAAATGACTTAGATGAGGGGGTGGTGAAGATACTCATCGGATTTGCAGATGATAACTGGAGGTATAGCTATTATTTCAGAAGGCAGAACTGGTACTCAAGATGACCTTGACAGATAGGAGAACTGGGCCAAAACAATCAAAATGAGTTTCAGTATAGTAAGCTACAATTAGGCAGGAGAAAATCACATCCCCAAGTATAGGATAGATGACAGTTGTTTGGGCAGTAGTATATATAAAAAGGATCTAGGAATCTTTGTAAAACATAAAGTAGGCAATTGTGTAATGCAGTGGCCAATAATAATAATAAGGCTTAATGGAATACTACGCTGCATCACACAAGTGTAGTGCCCAGGTCGGGGGAAGTAATAGTACCATTGAATTCCTCTTTGGTCAAACGTCACCTGGAATATAGTTTCTGGTTCTGGGCATCACAGCATGGCTTCCAAACTGCTTTCCAGACTTTACAGCACCTCTGCAATGTTTATGTTACATTAAATTGTTAGATGAAGAAGTACTGCTTAATACTTTTCTTTCTGTCTGAAAAAAATACACTTTTTGAAGCCTTAATGATCTTAAATAGATGAGGAAGATTCAATCATAATGTTTGCTTTTGTTTTAATTTCCCATTCTTTGTTTCTTCTTATTGCTTATCTCTTACAGACTTTTTAAGAGCCAGAGAATTATAGCTCTGTGGTTCTCAGCCAGGCTTCCCACCTCTGGCCAGCTTCACTGGGTGCCCTTAGCAGGCTTGGGGAAATACTCGGTGTCATAAGATCACAACATGGGATAATTTGCAGTGTATGTTATGGAGAGGAAAAGGGAAATTCCATATGGAGCTCCCGGATAGTGGAATTCCATCTATGAAGCTCCTGGATTGTGGAATTCCATATATGGAGCTCCTGGGTTGTCGTTTATCAAACATTAAGGCCAAATGGCATGGAGGTGCATCTCAAATTGGACTTTAGGGACTAAGTCCAGGGCCTGCAGCCCACCAGGGCCTCCAAATGACAATCCAGATGATGGGACATACTTAAAACAGAACCCATGTGGTGCAGTGCTTACAGCAGTAGTTCCCAACCTTGGGTTACAGTATTGAAAAGAAACAATATTAAAAGCTAAGAGCAATGAGTTATTACAATACATCACTGTGTTTCCCAACCTTGGGTCCCCAGATGTTCTTGGATTACAACTCCCAGAAATCCTTGCCAGCACAAAAAGTGAAGAAGTCTTATGGAAGTTTTTGTCCAAGAACATCTGGGGACCCAAGGTTGGGAAACACTGCTTAGAGTGAGGCATGGGGAGTGCCTAGTTCTGGTCCACACTGTGCGAAGAAACTCATTAGGTGACTTTAGGCAAGTAATATTCCTGCAGGCTGACCTACCTCAAAGGGTTGATTTCAAGACAAAGTGAAGAGACAAGAGTCATGTATGTACCCTTGACCTCACTGGTAGAAAGGCAGGATATAAATGTTAAAAAATAAATAAAATATGTGTGTGCCTGCATGTTCATGTGCAAATTTAAAAAAACCCTTTATCTTTTTGAGGGGAAGGGGCTTTTCAAAAATGCTTTGACTAAGTTTTCCATTAAGAGCTAAACACTTCTGCTCCCCCCAAAAGTTTTGAGAAGTTGTTTTTTTCAGCTGCAATGCCTAGAATTCCCTAGTTGATGGTCATGGATCCAGAGAAGTAACTTTTCCAAGCTCTGTAAAGACTTAGCCAGCATAATCTCCAGGGGAGTTTGGGAACAGTCATTTAAAAAGTAGCTTCTCCATGTTCAGTGGCTTATCATCTCTTGACTCTGCCTGAATGTCATCAGAAAAGGCACAGGTAGCCTCCCAAAATGCTACAGAAACAAGTCTGTCAGGCTAAGCTGAATCTAAACTTCTTTTGCCTTTTGAGCTGCGACTCCTGTGTAATCTATATTTAGGTCATTCGCATTTAACTTTCACAGGGCATACTTTTTTTAAAAAAGCCTCTAGAAAAAAATCAGAGAGATGCTTTAAATCACTCCAACTGCTGCTCAAAGTCATCTTCAAAGTCACTATCCTTCACAAAAGAACAAAAAAAGCATGAGGTCTGCCAACTTGACACAGCAAAGAGACTGGCCAACTTTCCGTCTCCTGTGTGTGAAACTTTGGCTAAAATTCCAGAAGGGAAAAAGATGGTAAACAGGACCTGAATCTCCAGAATCTTTGGGCAGAGCTGCTGAGGCATTAAGCCAAAGAGACAACCCTCTTATTTAGGCTGACTGAGGCAAATTGCCTCCGGTGCTGGGTGCTGGAGTGGGGGCGGGGATAGCCAGAAGATCTTGAAGAAGAGAACTGACTGGCAGGCGCCATGGCAAATGCTGTTCCATCATCAGTGTTGAAGGTGTCACCTGTCAGTGCAGTCAGGTGTTGTATGTAGAAGGTAAGGGTTGCCATCTTGTTTTTTCACTTCAGCCCATTCTGGGGTCTATGGGTCAAAATGTGGGCCCAGCCCCCTGAGAAAGACTACCTCAACAAAAAGATTAAAACACAGATTTTTAAGAAGCCACCCAGAGCCTATATACATGAATCTGTCAGTCGTGGTTTCTACCACATTTAAATCTTAAAAATCTCAACATCTCATATTTCTTCACATTAAAGATTAAAGGTCTCAAAAAATTGAATGTAGTTGAAAGAAACTGTGGTTATATTTTACCATTGTTACTATATTATATGCAAATAGTTGTAGCAAAGCCAAGGTTTTTATTACCCTCATATACTCAAACATTATGTTTTTGTTGCAGACTTTTGAATTTTGGTTAAATTTCTCTAGCTGTACAGCAGAAGTGCAGGAATTCCCAGAGCAGAATAGCTTCAAGAATACCTTTCTGCACATTAATTGGCATTTACAGTCTGAATAAATCACTCTGAAACATTTGTTGGAGAAAGAATAAAAAACATTTTCTTTACTCACAGTAGAGAACAGATCAAACAGCAAAACTAACAGACTGCCTTCAGAGAAAGAGAACAAACTCACTGCTTCCAACAAACTGACTGACTGCTTCCAACAGCCTCAAGAGAGGGAAAGAAAAACAGAGCAGATAAGTGGAGCTCTCTTTGAATCAAAGGCAGGGAAGGAACTATTGGTTAGTGCTGTTAGTGACTGACAGTCACCCCAGCCCAGAAAAGCCCCTCTCAGCCACACCCACTACAGCCAACATGCAAGGTTGGAAAAAAAAATCCAACAGTTTTAGTCCTCTGCAGTCAAATTATATGGCAGAATTCACACAGAACTAAAACAAAAAGGGAAACCATCTTATGACATCATCACCTGAAGAGTTATAAACAATGGCCGACTGCCTATTTGCATAGAGCTGTGTTGAGGAAGACATCACAAACTACAAAGGTTTTTGGGAAATAAAAAAATTCCAGTCCCCCCTCCCCCAGCTCTGGAGCTCTTGTGGGATCCTTTTTGTTGTGGGGAAACTGTTGGGCGCCATCAGATGAGGGGAGAGTCATTTCTGAAAATCACTATTGCTGGTAAAATAATCCCAGTAGCACTGATTGTGGGAAATTAAAGTTTCCCCCTGATCCTGTGGCCCCCAGCACCTTCCTCACAACAAAAAAAGATCCCACAGAAGTCTTGGAACCTTTGCGGAGGGTGGATTCGACTTTTTTTTCCCTTGAAAACCACCTTGTGGCACACATTATGGGACAGGATTTCAGCCAACGTCTCTAGTTTAAGTCACTTGGCTTATAAAGTTTTGTATTTTACAGCCAGAAAATGACTGGAACAAAAGTTTTCTAATATGTCTATTAGTTTCCACGATGGAGCTACATTTTTTGATCCAGCTAATATCATGTATTGGGACCCAAGAAACCCATGCTGGGTTCTGGTGAATTGTAATGCCAAGAAGCAGAAGTGGCAAATTCAAGTTATTAGGAGTTTGACCACCAGTGAGGGTGAGTGACTTGAATTCTCAAGCCTTAGTCAATCATTCTGTTTACGTGCGGATCCTACATGCATTGGGAGAACTAGCTTAGACCTATCTTTCCTGCCATCAGTGTGATTGTGTGGTGTAAAGTAGTGGTTCCCAACCTGGGTTCCCAGATGTTCTTGGACTAAAACTCCCAGAAGCCTTCTTCACTAGTGGTGCTAGCCATGATTTCTGGAAGTTATGGTTCAAGAACATCTGGAGACTCAAGGTTGGGACTCACTAGTGTAATGGATAAAATTATGGAGGCCTGGGTTCAAATCCCTGCACTGCTATGGAAACTCATTGGGAGTGTGCACTGGCACACTCCTTAAATATCTCACTTGCTTTGAAGGCCATATCAGTGTCACCATAAGTCAGTTCTGACTATAGAGCACATAACAACAAGCAACATTCTGATCAAGGAGAGGCTCCCCCAGTCCCCATGATTAAAACAATGGTAAAGTGGAGAAGTTCCTCATGGTGTCTAGATTCCACATGCAACCTAAATGACTAAGCAGGGCTTCAGTGTATTCAGAAAATGCAGGACATGTACTATAAAACCTAACTCCAAACCTATTGCTGCTGCTCCTCTACACTGAATTTCAGTGAGATCGGAAAATATTCCATAACTGATTTCACACATGTTTTATTTTTTTCTCCCTTCAGTTGTATGAAGGTTGAAAATGAAAATTAGCTTCGGGGCTGGCAATTTTGAATGGAAGCAATTTGGGGCAAAGGTGACTGAATCTCATAGGATGAAATGCTGCAGCAGAGTACATAGAATTCAGAGTAGATAAATGGCATGGCAAAGAAAAGATGAGGCAGTGCATCATCACCTCTTGACTCGAAATTGTCCACTTCTGAAGTAGCTTTTCATTTTTATGTTTATTTTTTTTATTATTATCTTTTTAAAAGGGAATTGGGACTTGGCATATCCATTTGTGTGTAACATGCCACTTGCTCCTAAGAGATTTCCCATCTTTTCTCCGAATCTCTTTCATTTTCATGGCACTCTAGCGTCTGGGAGGCCTAGAGGAAGGCATGACATTAATCAAGATATGACCATTACCGTTTGAGTGGTAAGGAGGTTTGCTTGGATATAGATTTTTTTATAATTGGGCGCTCCACACTCTTCCAAAAGCATTTGGGGGCAAATGGAATCTTGAACGTTATGACATCGGCTGTCAGCAGTGTTTATTAGTTCACCTCTGCTTACTTATTGATTTAATTATTTGCTGCGTTTGGGGGAAACAAGCCTTCCTCTTGTACATGTTATTGTCAATGCGATATCGTCTCCGCAGATCACATTAGGGACTCAAGGAAATTAAGCATGATTAGTTCCATCTCTTCTCCCCTCAAGCTAGAAGGCACAAACATAATGTGTTATTGCTAGAGACCAAGTCCTGTTCTGCAGTTCTCTGAAGTGTTATTCATATGCAACATTACAGATACAGGCACAGTTTCGCCCATAGAACCGACAGCTGCAGTCCTGGAGGAAGCTGTATAATCTAGGTGGTAGACACCTGTGCTCAGCCTGGCCCCCGGATGTTAATCCTGTGTATTACGAATGTTGTCAAAATTCCTGCTTTCATAGTTGCACTTGGCCAACCTTTTACATAACCCCTTGTGCAACAAAACTACTATTAGATACCAGCCCCATATGAACACTGAAAGTGTGCCGCTTCTAAAGCACAGTCCTTGCACTAGCACAATGACATGCAGCCAAGGAATGTTATAGAGCATCCCATCACCACCACTATCTAAATGCACTGAAATAATGTGTGAGGACCACTGTAGGACTATGTAGGCTGGCACTGCTTTTTGCTGCCTAGAATGGAGAAAATTCTGCTACACGACATTGGCATTTTCCTGCTGTCACAGAAGGGCAAGGATGGATGTATTTCCAGGCGCTGGGTGGGGGATGTTACTCTTTTAGCTACCACCTCTGCTTTCGTAACAGTGCCATTGCTAGACCTCAGCAGCCTCCACAGGCCTGAAATGGTTTTCCCCTTCTTAGCTTTCCAATGTTCTTTCTTGTCCTATTACTTCCACTTGCTTGTCAGAAGCATCTCTCAGTGCCGTGAAGCACACTTTGTATGCTGTTTTCAGATTAGATCTTGTTCCCCACAGACATGTAAAAGGTTTGTTTCCACACACCCCTCCTACTTTCTAAGTTGATTTAGAATATCCATTCAGTGCTTGGCTTGGAGTATGAGACTTATACATGAGCACAAGACTTCAGCCTACAGTGGATTGGGGCTAGGAGGTGTTTCTGAGGGGCCAGTTTAAAGCTGCAACCTGAGGAGAATATTGTGGGTGGTGGTGGTTAGATATCCAAACCAGCCATAGACAGTAATGGAGCAAATTTTGGCAGTGGCATGGGGAGAGAGAATTCTAGTGCAGTCCTATATTACAACAGTTGAAGATCAAAATAACATACATGCTCATTTACTTGTTTTTTAAAGGGAAGTGTAACCTAGATTGAAATGGATTAGTGTAAGCAATGAATGCCCCTTTCCTGTGGGCATATTTTCTTTACATATATTGATTCCCCACATGCACTACCCTCCCATGCGGGTCTTCTAACACTGAAGGATACTATTATCTTATACATCGTATAATCGGCACTTATGGCATTTTAAGAGGCATTTTACAGGATTTTTTCCAAGTTTTATGTAGTTCTCTAAATAGCAAGGGACTTTTTTGTCTTTTTAGTATAATAATAACAACAACAACCCCTCCATGGGCACAGGCCTTGTTGAGGTGGAGGGGCTTGCATGCTTCAGTGAGGTTGAGAGCTATGCTGAAGGGTCTCCCAAGCCAGACAGGTCTCAGCTGAGAAGCCAGACCAGCTGTGTCCACCAACCATTAATTACAATGAGAAGAAATAAACAGAAATCCATACCAGATCGGTTATCGCCTGGGTCAACAAGGACCATGTCAAATGGCATAGCCCCTGGAAATCTGGTGACAAATGGGCTATAAGGCTGAGCAGATCAGCAAATTTGGAATTGACAAATGTGCAAATCAGCAAATTTGGAATTGACAAATATGCAGCTCTGTCTATACACCGTGGCAAGATCCAAAAATTAGATGGAATAGAGTTTAAAAATGGCAATATTATAAAATCATTATCAAGTGATGAAAATTATAAATACCTTGGAATACAGGAAGCAGATAGCACACTGCACACAAAAGTTTAAGAACTGACAGAAAGGGAATATATCAAAAGACTGCGGAAAATCTTAAAAACAAAAGTAAATAGTGGAAATACAATCAAAGGCATAAACACATGAGCAGTACCAGTAATTAGATACCCAGCTGGAATAATAGATTGGACCCAAAATGACAGTAGTAGGCATCCTTCAGTCTCGAGAGACTATGGTAACGTGCTCTGAGTAGAGGTCTTGGAACAGCGTCTAGTGTGGCTGAGAAGGACAATTCGAGAGTGACAATCCCTTCCACACTGAAGACAAATACAATCTGTCCCCTGTCCAGCTCCCTGGTTTTGGGACTGCCTCTTTGCCTTGGCCTGCTGAACAAGTGTCTCTTCAAATTGGGAGAGGCCATGTTGCACCGCCTACCTCCAGGATTAACACTCGGATGTCAAAGTTTCCCATCTCTTGAGGTCCATTCCTAAGGTCTTCAGATTCCGCTTGCAGATATCCTTGTATTGCAGCTGTGGTCTCCCTCTGGGGCGCTTTCCCTGCACTAATTCTCCATACAGGAGATCTTTTGGAATCCGACCGTCAGCCATTCTCACGACATGCCCAAGCCAACATAGACGTCGCTGTTTCAGTAATGTATACATTCTAAAAATTCTAATTAGAAGAATTGGAGCAAAAAACGGCTGATGGGCGTTCAACCTGTTTGGATACCTCCAGTGGAGGAGAGACCACCTCCGGTATTCATTTCGATTGTCAAACAGCTCTTACTAGCAAGACATTCTTCCTAATGTTTAGTCATAATTTGGACCCATAAATGTGGGCCCTACATTCTGGAGCTACAGAAGACAAACTTTGCACCAACTTCGAGATCACATCCCTTCAAATATTTGAAGATTTATAGTCTTTTAATGACTTGCTATTTATGGGTTAATTGTCTTGACTTTGACACCATATGTTGCTTTAGTCCAGATTCTCTTATATAGTTAATCTCAGGAGGGGTGTTTTTTTTCTGCTTGCTGTTTTAATTTATGCCATTTATTGGGGGGGGGGGGGAATTATCTATATTGATGTCTCAGTTGTAAGCCACCCAGAGTAGCGGCTTTGCCAGTAGATAGATGGGATTAAAATGAAATGAAGATGGTTACCAGCTTGCATCTCGGTTTCCTCCAGACCAAACAGACCCTGCTCCCTCAGCCATTCCTCACTGGAAATGGTTTCCAGACCTTTCAACATCCTTGTTGTCTTCCTCTGGACATGTTCCAGTTTGTCAGTATCCATCTTAAACTCCAGTGCTCAGAAATGGGCCATTTTCCAGATAGGTATGAGCCACTAGAGAAAATGAACATTTCCCATATATTTCTGTCCTATTAGTAAAGCAAAGCAAAGTATACTGGTTTTTTACCGCCCAATAGCACTAAGAGCATTCTCTGGGCAGTTCACTATTTTTTTTAAATTATGCAGGCTACATGTAGCCAATGTTACAACCGCCATGAGCTGGGAACTCAATTTACTGACCTCATAAGGATGGAAGGTCCAGTCAACCTCAAGCTGGCTACCTGAGCTGGGGATCAAACTCAGGTCATGTGCAGAATCTTCACTGCAGTACTTCACTGCAGTTTAACCACTGCATTGTGAGACTCCTAAAGGAAGTACAACATGTTAATAGCACTATTTAATGGAATATTTGTACATTTGGAAGAATACTGACATTAACTAGGTCCAGAAAGGACTTAATAAAGATATATATCAAATTTTTCCCAAGTCTGAAGTCCAAGCAGTAACAGGCTCCTTCAAACCTGTTCTGGTGCTTCCTGAGGTAAAAAGAGCTTCTCTGTGAAGCCAGCAGAGCAGAAACCTGAACATATTTAAACTCTCACTGGCCCTTCAGTTTTAGAAATGGAAGCAGTCTGGTGGGGTTGAAAATAGCAAATGAATTTTGGTCATGATAATTCTGACACACCTTCACCTGTCCTTCTGAAACTCTGCAGAACTATCTGTCTGCATTGAGGATCCCTTTGTGATTTGTGTCACTTCCATATAAATGGCCCAGAAAACAGTGGAAAGAAGGGAAGACAGTGTGAGTCACTCTCACCCACTGGAAAAAAATGTGGACTCTCCTTTGATCTCAACTGCTGCACCTATCCTTCCAAAACTTGGCAGCTTGGATATTTAAGGCTGTCATTGTAGTAATGGTCTGCAAGGAACACAGAGAGATTATACTCTGGAACTGTTGCTCTTGCATAACCCGCCCCACACCCATTTATCTGACATTTTGGTGGATGTAATATTCTCCCAGGCAGCTACAAAGTCTGCAAATTTTAAATAGTTCTTGGCAGAGCACACAAAATCCTAGAGTTATTTGCCATTGGGTGTGAGCAGTCCTTCCTAAAGGGCTACTAAGCCCTTTTAATCCAGTTCTGACAAACAGAGGGGGAAAAGTGAAACCCTTTTTTTAAAAAAAAATTCTCATGAGAGTCAGTGGGAGATACAAAACTTCAGATTTCCAAACCTGGACTTGGGTTGGGACCCGAATGGAAGCAGACTGGTTCTGAGTGATTCCAAGCAGAAGTGAGGCATTTTCTGTATCACTAAGGGCATGACCACACAAGGCAAATGTTTCCTAGTTATACCTCTGTTAGATCATTGTATAAATTTCCAGTCACATGACACATGGCCATTATCAAATCATTTACCCAGCCAGCAGTGTAACTGTAGTTTATTTCCCCCTCACTGGGAGGCTTCTGTTATTTTGTTCCAATGGCATTTCAGTATATTCCTTAGTGGTATGACTTGTGTGCATTACCCTATCAATTATTTTCCAAAGCCAAATCACTGGGGAAGGCAGCCACCATTACTGCCACACAGCTGCCCTTCTATATTTTTCTTTTTCGCGGCCAATGTGATGATACATAGATAAACTTACGTCAACGGCCGGGTATGCTAAAACTTTGGTAGATATTGCATTACTCCACTTACTGTCTGGCAAGCGGCACAGCCCTGGATGGGGATACCAGGTCCACTGAGTGCAATGCAGTTCTTCCAGAGGCAACTGTGCAACAGAGGAAATTTTACCAAACAGGTAAAATGTCTACCTGACATATCGACGTATCACTTAAAAAAATTATAAATAAATAAACAAGGGGCCGCAGTGCCCCAGAACACAAGAGAGAAAATAAATAGGTACCACAGTGTAGCTGGCCATAACGATTCAAATAGGAGAAAATGAATCAGCAACGTTAAAATACATTGGGACATTCGTCCAGGTATAAATACCACGTGACTATGTTTCAGTACAACAAAAGTATGGAAAGTATTGTTAGAACAGGGGAACATTTCCCTGGTGTGACCGTGGCCTTTGTTAGGGTTAAAACAAATCAGAATATCTTATTTCTACTCCTGAAATATCTCTGTGCTGTTTCAGCTTATCTGCATAGATCTATGTATTTCAAAACTAATCAACCTGCTATTTTCACAAGCCTCGAGTGCCCTCAGTTCTCATGATTCTGAATACCAACAGCTTTTCAAAATTAAAATTACCTCCTTCTTTCTTAAATGTTTTGGCTGCAACACTCCATTCCCTGACAGTCCTGATTATTTAAGAGCTTACTCAAGTGAAAGTGTTTCCTTGCCCTTATGAATAAATGTGTCACATTTATTTGGGTGACTCTCAGTTTGTGGATGAGGGTTGGAGCAGCATAACAAGTAACAGGAAGTAATAAAAGTGTGTTCCAGCAACTCAACAAGTTGTACAAGCACAGGCTCTGCATCTACCAGATTACAAGCCTTGAACTGATGATGCAAGAAAAGGGTTATAAGTGGTGGTTCCCAGAAGCAGGCATTAAGTAAAATGAAGTGGAATCCTAATGTAAGATGTGTATTGGCTATGCACAAGCAGGCAGAGTGAAAGCCAATATTAGGTAGAGTCAGCGTCAATAATAGCTTGGGGATTTGGGATATTTTGGACTGCAACTCCCAGAAGTCATCTCGAATTCCCCTAGCCAGAATTCTGGGAACTGCAGCTAAAAAAAAAAAAATCAAAGCCCACAGAGCTGTGTTCATTACTCACATCTGAGCTTCCACGGGCTTTTGGAGCAATCCGAAAAAGAAGGAAATGGCTGGGTGTAGCATAGCTACATAGGAGCTGCAAAAGATTATAGACAGGTTGTCTCTTTGTCCATCAGGCTTTATAAAGGACACTGCTTTAAAAAACTATCTATCCCATAATCCCTTGCAGCTGTCATGGAACTTTGCCACATCCAACCATTTCCTTCTTCTTTAGAGGCAATGATGGCTACAAAGGTCTATGGAAGCCCACATGTCAATAATGAACACAGCTATATGGGCTTTCATTGATTGATTGATTGATTGATTTTTAAGCTGCAGTTCCAAGAATCCTGGCAAATTCTGCGAACTGCAAGTCAAAAAATCCAAAAGTCCAGTGCCTGGGAAGACTAAGGTCCAAGTAGTTATGGTTTTATCCTCCTCTTCTTCCCTGATTACATTAACAGCATTTCTGTACTGCAGAACAAGTAAATATTGCAGGGCAGTTCTTTTAACATTTGAAGACTAAAGAATAGTCTTTGAGTGGTTCAACAGGACACTCATGGCCACATCCTTCTTCCCCATTGTACCCCATTGTTCCCCATGTTGCAGTTTCTGAGACAAGGAACTCTGCTGTTGTATGTGGATACATGACGACCCTCAGGAAGGCATCCATGTTCCATGCTCCCATCTGGTAAAGTAGCACAATTCAGTGAGAACCCTGCTTTTCCACACCACTGGCCAACCAAAATGAACACAAGCCATAGCAGCAGTGGGATGGGACATGGGGGGGGGGGGGAATTCACTGATGTCAGAGGCAGCTGTGGACGTTGGAAATCACAGCTACAGGCTGATGTTTCTGTGAGCAGCCCACTTGGTTTTCACTGGGCAGAACTAAAGTAGAAATGGTGAGGAGCCATGCCAATATTGAGCCTCTACAATGTCTTCAAGTAGGGTGCGTAAGGAGACTATAATTTTTGACACACGAGTTTCCAGACTACACTGGCCAGCTTGGTCAGTGAGTATTCTGGAAATTGCATTTTTTTAAAAACCAGTGGTTTCCATTTCTGCTCAAAGCCCCGCTCCACAACTCAACAATAACCCAGCTTGGAGGCCAAAGATCTGTCTCTGTGAAAGGGTCTTTTCTTGCAGACAGAAGGGTAAGCAAGGTTGGGGACCACCTTGTTTTCACTGGCAGATAATTCCACCTGTTATCCTCCAACATCTCCTACTTGGGGCCCTTAGGAAGACAATTTTTGTAATTGTCGAAAGCATATTAAGAGTTTTCTCCTTCCTTTCTCTTGAAGTCTAATAATGAAAACTCTTGGAAATTTCTTTAAAAGTACTAAGAGCTGAGACCACATACCAGAACAGTGGGATGAGCTGCTTTCCTCATTTTGGGTCATGAGCCATAAGTTAAAATCATTTACATACCTGTATGTGCTGAATACAATGATACAGCAGTAATCTGTTTGTTCATACATGATATACACCTATTTGGATGCTGTGGGTTTTAACTAAAGTTTGTGGGATTATTTGGTTTTTTAAATATATTAGCCAACATTGTGTTGAGATTTTAGGCTCACTCAAAAGGAATCGTGTACATTGCCACCTCTAATTGACAAGATGCCTGTCGTGGGCTGGATATGCAGAGTTGGGACCAAACGCATGAGAGGCATGCTCCCAGCACCTTACCCATTAGCCATGGCAGATTACATAGTTCCTCTTGCGTTTGTGCAAAAGTCCCAGCAGGATTTTGGCCAGTGTTATTTTTCTTGGAGTAAAACTTATTTAACATGATAAAGATTTTGCCCATGGTGAAGAACATTCACTTCAGACTAGATTTCCATAAATGCCTGCTATGCTTCGTCTAGACTCCTTGATTTCCACACTTCCCTTTGTTCTTTTTCCAAAAATAGTAAACAAAAGAAAAGAAAAAATCCATATGTTGTCCAAAACCAGAGATGACAAACAAGACCTGAGAAAACCTTTAACACAGGGAAAGGAGAAAAGACTGGTTCAGGGGTTCCAGAAGAGACTGGAAGAAGAGTTAGATGTACCAGCTGTTTCCCCTAGTGACATTTATCCTCATACACATTTTCTATAATTAATTCTGTTTAGTGGTGATTTATACCATTGTTTACTGTCTCCAGAAAGAAAAAGGGAGATAATGTACTTTAAATGTCTCTATCAGTAAGGTGGCATGAGACTCTTCTTTTTACCTATTCACAGCCCCAAAGCCTGTAGCTCTGGTTTCTCAGAGGACAGAGCGTGGTTGACAATTGCAAGCTAATTTAAGGTGCCACTTGGCCAGAGCCAGATGATGGAGTAGATCCGTGGTTAGTCTGAAACACACAAAACAAAAGGAAGGGGGAAGAGGAAAGAGGAGAAAAAAGACAGATTCACACACTATATTTTATTTGTTTTGTTTCCTCTTTTTTGTTTCATTTACCTTTCATTCAATTATTCTGTCCCAAAGCATTTAGTCTTTGGGAGAATTTTTTTTTTAACACAAAGCCTGGGAAGGGAAGGGAAAAGATTCTGCCATTAGACTTACAAGTGAAAAAAGACAGGAGACACAAGAAAAAGGGAGTGAAAGGGGGTGGATAAAAGATAAAGGACAGAACACAGTGGTAAAATGTAAGCAGGCATTTAAATGCATTTCAGGACAAGTCACTGCTCACCCTCTGTTAGGCAGAGTAAGGCTTTTCAGTCAGAAAGGCCTTGTGAATACTTAGTTCATCAGTTCTCAAAGTACTGGGATCAGAAGAGTTCCTTATCTGACTGCAACTCCCAGAATTCAATTAGGCAAATATTCCCAGTGAGCTCCTATAGCATTTATTTTGTGAAACACTCTATATTCAAAGACAGTTCCTTGTCACATCAGACTGATACTTTGAGATAAAGCATTTCGCAGTGACCAACAGAAAACCTGCCACTGAGAGTTTAGTGCTGAGAAGTAGCTGACTGTTACGGGAGTATCAGCTCTCTCAGCTGTGAAAGAACACCACTGTTAAAAGCTGTTTTTTAAATGTAGCACGGTGCAAAATCCCCTATTTTGAATCCTCCTGGATTAGTGTTTTCGGGTAATGTCTGGAAGGTGTTGTTGCTTAATGTATTTTAGCTACTCTAGACTGCTGGGATAAGATCTTTTGATCCATTATTAAACAAGAGAACAGACTTCACTTCAGCTGCATAAAACTTTAGTAATTCAGATTACTAAAAATGGAAACAGTTTTTCTAAAAAGCGGGGGATCCTTATGGTTAGAGCTGACGTATCACGCATGAACTTGGGTGAGTGAGGAACATGTGAAATACCTTTCATCCCTCAAAAAAGCTTAAAAGGCTGACGTGAGATTTTGGAGTGACTTGCCTGGAGTAGTACATCAATCTGAGCCAACTACTAGGAGCCCTATGGTGCAGTGGTTAAACTGCAGTTCTGCAATAAAGACTCTGCTCATGACCTGAGTTCAGTTGTGATGGGCACAGGTAGCCAGGTCGAGGTTGACTCAGCCTTTCACGAGTACCCAGTTTACGGGGTGTGGGAGGAATGTGTAGCCTGCATAATTAAATCGTAAACCACCCAGAGGGTGCTTTAAGTGCTCTGGGGCAGTATATAAGCAAAATAATTTTGCTTTACTTTTTACTATGCTTTGTAAACTTGGGGTCCTCCATCAGGGCTAGCAGTACTATTAAGTATAATGCATGTGGTATGGGCAGGAAGGAACCATTTTTTATTTTCTTTCAGGTCTGCCTTATCACTCTCCCACCGGTCACTCCATATCAGATACAGAAAACAGATAGCACAGCTTCAGGGACAGTTTAGCAGCTTTGTGGTGCTACTTTAGCGTTGTTTAAACTTACTTGGTAATTAATAGTTGTTTGCCAGTTTGTTTTTTGATTAGAATAGCTATTCAATGCTGTTGTTATTGTTATGTGTCGTCAAGTTGCCTCCAACTCATGGTGACCCTATGAATGGGTGCTCTCCAAAATGTCCTGTCCTCAGCCACCCTGCTCAGCGATTACAAATTCAAACCTGTGGTTCCTTTAAGAAGTCAGTCCATCTCATATTTGAACTTCCTTTATTTATTTATTTATTTATTTATTTATTAGATTTTTATCCCGCCCTTCTAGACATATGTCTACTCAGGGCGGCTCACAATAAAATTATTCATAAAAACAATTAAAACAACGATTTACATTGACAATATTAGTATTAATCAAGATGGAAAATATGAAACAAAAGATTAAGTAGAAAGTAAAAGTCAAGTATTGACAGGAGGGAAGGCCTGCCTAAAGAGCCAAGTCTTTAATTGGCTCTTAAAAACACCCAGCGAGGGTGCCAGGCAGATCTCTGACGGCAGGCTATTCCAAAGTCGAGGGGCCACTGCCGAGAAGGCCCGGTTTCTTGTTCTTTCTTTCCGGGCCTCTCTCGGCGTTAGGCCCCTCAGCCGTCTTTCCTGGCTATAGCGAGTGACTCGAGTAGATCTAGGTGGGAGAAGGCATTCTGCTAGGTATCGAGGTCCTAAACCGTTTAGGGCTTTATATGTCATCATTAACACTTTGAAATCAATGCGGATACGAATGGGCAGCCAATGCAAGGCAGCCAGAGTGGGAGAGATATGCTGGTGTTTTCTCGTTCCACTAAGTAATCTGGCTGCCGCATTCTGCACCATTTGAAGCTTCCGCATCAATCTCAAAGGTAGCCCCACGTAGAGCGCATTACAGTGGTCTAATCTCGAGATTACAAGCGCATGGACAAGAGTGGTGAGGGCCCCGCCATCAATATAGGGACGCAGCTGGGCAATCCGCCACAGATGGTAATAGGCGGAACGGACCACTGACGCCACCTGGGTTTCCATGTTAAGCGCCGGGTCCAAGCTGCGAACCTCACTCTTCGCCGGCGAGAGTCACCCCCCCAAAAGAGAGGGAGTTTCCCAAGCCGCCGATGGAGGGGCCACTGACCCTCAGGACCTCCGTCCTGTCCGGGTTCAGCCTCAACCCATTCTCCTGCATCCATTGCAGTACAGCCTCCAGACAGCGCTGAAGGGACAGAACGGCATCCACTGAAGTAGGTGAAAAGGAGATGTAGAGATGCGTGTCATCAGCATACTGATGGCACGAGGCCCCCCACACCCCCTGATGACCCCACCCAGCGGCCTCATATAGATATTAAACAGCATTGGGGAGATGATCGAACCCTGCGGAACCCCACAATTGAGACTCTACGGGGCCGAAACACTCTCCCCAAGCTGAACTCTCTGAGGGTGGTTCTCCAAGAAGGATCAGAGCCAGGCAAGCGCCAGGCCACCAATTCCCAACTCGGAGAGCCTCCCCAGGAGGATACCGTGGTCAACGTTATCAAAGGCGGCTGAGATATCGAGGAGGACCAACAAGGACATTTTGCCCCTGTCAGCCTCCCTCAACAGGTCATTCAACAGTGCGACCAGTGCCGTTTCTGTACCGTGGCGCCGCCTGAAGCCCGACTGGAACGGATCCAGGGCATTGGTTTCATCCAAAAGAGCCTGAAGCTTATCAGCCACCACTTTACTGAGGAAGGAAACATTGGCGACGGGCCTATAATTGCCAATATCATCCGCCGCCAAATTTGGTTTCTTCCTAATGGGCCTAATGAGGGTCTCCTTGAGGGCAAGAGGGACTTTGCCCTCCTGGAGAGACCCATTAATTATCACTGTGGCCCATTCCGTTGTTATAGGCCTGGCTGCTTTGATTAGCCAGGCTGGGCAAGGGTCAAGAGAGGAAGTGGTGGCCCGGCAGCGATCAAGCGCTTTGTCCACCAAATCTGGCGTCACAGGCTGAAAGAATTCAAGTCTCACCGGGCAAGACGGAGCGCTGGACATCTCTGCTCGATCCACTGTATTTAAAAAAGGAGCAAGGTTCCGGCGGATGGCCTCCACTTTAGATTTTAAAAATGCTGCAAATTGGTCAGGTGAGATATTAGTAGGAGGCCCATCACCTAGACCAATCCCAGATAGATTGTGAACTATACGGAAAAGTTCCGCCTGCTGATTTGAAGCTTCGCTTATCCGGTTAGCGAAGTGTGATCGACTAGCAGCCCTCACCTTAGCCAGGTAGTGGTTAGTCGCGATCCTGACAGCTTTCTTATTACAATCCATCGGTTCCAGTCTCCAATTGCACTCTAGCCGTCTCCTGTTTCGCTTCATAGCTCGCAGCTCCTGGTTAAACCAGGGCCCTGGCCGAGCTCTGCGCGGGAGAGGGCGTTTAGGAGCGATCGTGTCTACAGCCCTAGTGGCGGCAGCAAGCCAGCCATCCACCAGAGCCTCGACAGGAGCACCAGACAGATCAGCTGGAATCCCTCTCATGGTATCCTGGAATCGCGATGGATCCAGTAACCTTCGAGGGCGGACCATTAATATAGGTCCATGCTCCCTGCAGGGAGGGAGAGCCACTGAGAGGTTACATTTTATTAGGCGGTGATCTGACCATGACAAGGGGACTGAGACAAGGTCAGTCACCATCAGACCACACTCGCTCCGCTCAGTGGAGAACACCAGGTCTAGCGTATGACCGCCCACGTGTGTGGGGCCGTTTATATGTTGGGATATGTTCAAGGAAGCCATGGTTTCCAAGAACTCAAGAGCTGGACCGGAAACCTCTGCCTCCGCATGGATATTGAAGTCACCCAGGACCAAAAGTCTCGGGGACTACAACAGTGCCGCAGAGACAAAGTCCACCAGCTCCGGTAAGGAGGTGGCTGGGTTGCGGGGAGCGCGGTAACCCAGCAAGATCCCAATACCATCCCTGGCCCCTATCGACACGTGGAGGGCCTCCAGACCCGGCTTCACCACCGAAGAGCGCCTAATAACCTCCAGAGTATTTCTATAAACAATGGCTACTCCCCCCCCCCCCCGCCCCTCCAGTCTACCCTGGTGCTGGACTGCATAACCGGGAGGACAGGCAAGAGTCAAGGGAACACCCCCTTCCCCGCCCATCCAAGTTTCGGTTATGCATGCCAGGTCTGTGTCCTCCTCCAGAATAAGATCTTGAATAATCTGGGATTTATTGGACACAGACCTGGCATTCAACAGCACCAGTTTTAGAATGGAGGGCCGGCTGAGCTGACTACCTTGAGACTAGCAGGTGGTCACAGTGCCAGAACAGTGAACAGCCTTCAAACATCTGTTCACCGTTCTTCTGAAACGAGTGGGAACTGCGCCAACGCCATATCTCCCTCTACCCGTAATCACTCGGATGTTAGAGCCCCCGCTGGGGGGGGCAAGCCTTCCACTCCATGTCAAAAGAAAGAGAAGAAAGAACAAAGGATACACTAAATTAATACAGTAAAACAGTAATAATAACAAAATTAACAAAAAATTGATACAACATTAACGATAATACAGACTTAAGCAATTATACATTATCAAATTAAACAATGATCAAATTGGGCAATTTATCAAATTAAACAATTTAAATAAAATTTAAATAAAATTTCAAAATTTGAAATTAAAACTAAAGAAAAAGTAAATAAGGAAAAAATAAAACAATGGAGAAAGAAAAAACAAAACAAACAACAACAACAAGAACACACACACAAAATTTCTCCCCCTGCCCAAACCACTCCCAACCCATGCCTAGGTGTTAGATACTGCAAGGTCCAGACCCAGTTGTAATTGTCATAGGTACATGAAACCTTGAAATAGACCAGCGGCTGCTTAGAGTCGTTGTGGCCAAAAGCCAGGCCCATGTTGAATTTGCTCGACTTCCAGATCTTAAGGGCCACCCTGTCGTCGCAGCTGACCTTTCCCAGCATTATTATCTTTTCCAGAGAACCTTGCCTTCTCATGATGTGCCCAAAGTGGAACAGCCTCAGCTTCAGCATTTTTGCCTCCAGAGATGGTTTAGGCTTGATATGATCTAGGACCCACATGTTCATCTTTGTGGCAGTCCAGGGTATCTGCAAAGCTCTCCCCTAGCACCACATGTCAAACAAATCCATTTTTTCCCTGTCAGCTTTCTTAACTGTCCACCTTTCACACTCATACATGATGATCAGAAATACAAAACTGTAGATGATCTTGGTCTTGGTCTCCAGTGACACATCTTTACACATGATGATCTTTTCTAATTCCTTCATTGCCATTATTGAGCCTTAATTAGATAAGGAACTCATTAGGGAAGTCTATATTTTCTTCCAGAAATATGATCTCATATTCTGTGTTCACCAAAGGCAGTTTCTTCTTTCCTTTGATATGGCTGAATGGTTCGAGTGCAGCTCTGAGATTCTCTGATGCTTGAACAAGCAACAGCCATCAAGACTTACAAAATAACAAACAGACAATGGAACATGAAACATGGAAGTCTTACTCTGAGATATAAACACATTCAGTTATGGTAGAATGAAGTCATGGAACAGCAATTTTAAAGGGAAGAAACGAACTAACAGCAAGTACTGATTAGCAAATTTGTTAAAATAATATAAGTAATTTTGTAGGCATCCTTCAGTCTCGAGAGACTATGGTAACGTGCTCTGAATAGAGGTCTTGGAACAGCATCTAGCGTGGCTGAGAAGGCCAATTCGAGAGTGACAATCCCTTCCATACTGAAGACAAATACAATCTGTCCCCTGTCCAGCTCCCTGATTTTGCTGCTTTCGGGACTGCCTCTTTGCCTCAGCCTGCTGAACAAGTGTCTCTTCAAATTGGGAGAGGCCATGCTGCACTGCCTGCCTCCAGGCTGAATGCTCAGATGTCAACGTTTCCCATCTGTTGAGGTCCATTCCTAAGGCCTTCAGATCCTGTTTGCAGATATCCTTGTATCGCAGCTGTGGTCTCCCTCTGGGGCGCTTTCCCTGCACTCATTCTCCATACACGAGATCTTTTGGAATCTGACTGTCAGCCATTCTCATGACATGCTCAAGCCAACGTAGACGTCGCCATTTCAGTAATGTATACATACTAAAAATTCCAGCTCGTTCTAGGACTACTCTGTTTGGAACTTTGTCCTGCCAGGTGATACCAAAAATGCGTCGGAGACAACACATATGGCACGTATTCAACTTCCTCTCCTGCTGTGCACAAAGGGTCCAGGACTCACTGCAGTACAGGAGTGTACTCAGGACACAAGCTCTATAGACCTGGATCTTGGTATATGCTGTCAGCTTCTTATTAAGCCATACTCTCTTTGTGAGTCTAGAGAACATGGTAGCTGCTTTGCCAATGTGTTTATGCAGCTCGACATCTAGAGAGAGGGTGTCAGAGATCGTTGAACCAAGGTACACGAAATCATGAACAACCTCCAATTCTTGTGTGGAGATGGTAATAGAGGGAGGTGAGTCCACTCCCTGGCCCATGACTTGTGTTTTCTTCAGCTGAATCCAAAGTCTTGGCAGGCCTTACTAAAATGGTTCATAAGTTGTTGGAGCTCTTCAGCAGAATGGGCAACAACAGCTGCATCATCGGTGAAGAGGAAGTCCCACATGCATTTCAGATGGACTTTGGTCTTCGCTCTCAATCTAGAGAGATTAAAGAGCTTTCCATCTGATCTAATCCGGAGATAGACACCTTCTGTTGCAGTTTCAAAAGCGTGCTTCAGCATGTCAGCAAAAAAGATCCCAAACAGAGTCGGCGTGAGGACACAGCCATGTTTCACTCCACTTCGGATGTTAAAGGGATCTGATGTTGAGCAATCAAAAACTACAGTGCCCTTCATTTCCTCATGAAAGGACCTGATGATGTTAAGGAGTTGAGGTGGACATCCAATCTTGGGAAGTATTTTAAAAAGGCCATCCCTGCTAACCAAATCAAAGGCCTTTGTAAGATCTATGAAGACCACAAAGAGTGGCTGTCGTTGTTCCCTACATTTCTCCTGCAACTGTCTGAGGGAGAACAGCATGTCAGTGGTGGATCTATTAGCTCGAAATCCACACTGTGATTCTGGATACACTCTGTCTGCAAGCACCTGGAGCCTCTTCAGCACAACACGGGCAAGCAGCTTCCCTACAACGCTGAGAAGAGAGATGCCATGGTAGTTATTGCAGTCGCCCCTGTCACCTTTGTTCTTGTACAATGTGATGATGTTTGCATCCTTCATGTCCTGTGGTACTCCGCCTTCCCTCCAGCAAAGACAAAAGATTTCATACAGCTCAGTGGTGATGGTCTCTTTACAGCACTTCAACACTTCAACAGGGATGTTATCCTTCCCAGGTGCCTTGCTGGAGGCGAGGGAATCCAAAGCCGCTTTTATTTCTGCTCAAGTTGGTTCACTGTCCAACTATTCCAAGACAGGCAGGTACTCAATGTTATTTCATGCCTCTTCAGTTACTACATTCTCTATGGAATATAGCTCAGAGTAGTGCTGCACCCAGCGTTCCATCTGCTGTGCTCGGTCCTGGATGATCACGCCTGTAGCAGTCTTCAAAGGAGCAGATTTCTTCTGTATTGGACCTAAAGCCTGCTTGATACCATCATACATTCCCTTGATGTTACCTGTGTCCGCTGCTATCTGTATCTGAGAGCAGAGCTGAAGCCAATAATCGTTAGAACATCGCCTGGCAGTCTGTTGGACTTTGCTACGAGCAACTCAAAGAACCTGCAAGTTGTACTCACTAGGACAGGCTTTGTATGCTGCTAGAGCTCTCCTCTTTTCCTTGATGGAAAAGCATCAATTCCTCCAAATGGGCTTCAAACCAGTCTGCCGTCTTTTTGGTCTTCTTGCCAAATGTGGACAAGGCGGATTTATAAACAGTGTTCTTGAAATGTTCCCATTGTTCAGCTGCATTTGCACCAGCCGGGCCTGGAAGAGTTTCCTCAAGCGCTTGAGCAAATTCCTCCACTTTTCTCTGATCGGGAGTCTTGCTGATGTCAATACGTGGTCTTCCTTCCTTTTTCGTGTGATACAATCTCTTTATTTGCAGTTTAACTCTGCTACACACCAGGGAGTGATCAGTATCGCAATCAGCACCCTGATAACTGTGTATGATTGTAATACTAAGAAGGCTAGAGTGTCTAGTGAGGATCAAATTGAGCTGATGCCAATGCTTTGATCTTGGATGTCTCCAAGAGACTCTGTGTCAAAGTTTCGTATTAAAGAACGTGTTGCTGACACAAAGACCATAATAACAGCAAAACTCCAGCAAGCGTTGGCCATTTGCGTTCATCTTCCCAATGCCAAAACGGCCTAGACAAGTGGGCCAAGAATTGTGATCAGCACCAACTCTAGCGTTAAATTCTCCGAGAATGAACAGCATCTCCCTCTCCGGGATTTTTTTTATAGTAGCTGCCAGGTCGTCATAGAATTTGTCTTTGACTTCTGTTGTAGTGCATATGGTGTTGGTGCATATGGACTAATGAGGGTGACCGGTCCTGCTGATGAATGGAGCTGCAGAGACAGGATTCTTTCACTCCCCACAGTAAGTGGAACAATGGATCTCAGCAGAGTATTTCTAACAGCAAAGCCAACATCATATTCCCTGGTCTCATTCAATGGTTTTCCCTGCCAGAAGAATGAGATTTTTTTTTCTTTGACAGATCCCGAGTCTGGCAATCTCGTCTCTTGCAGGGCAACAATGTCCATCTGCAGCCTACTCAGTTCCATGTCGATGACAGGTGTCTTGCGCACGTCGTCTATTTCCTGCAGGTCGTCAGAAAAGCCAGGGGTCATTGTCCGAACATTCCAGGTGCCCAACGTTAGGGCAGAAGTTTCTTATGATTCTTGCATGGTGCAGGGTTATCAATCTGCTTGTCGGCTTTCACCCTAAACCCCACACACCCCGTGAGGTTAACAGACCGTGGCAAGGCAGCACCTTACTGGCTGGGGGCTGCCCAGCTTAAGGTGGGCAGTAGCTACCTAGTGAGGTGCAATGATCTCTCCCACCATCGGAAGTATCCCCTGGCTACCCAAGCAGAAAATCCCCTCTCTCCACGTCCCTGAAGTAGTCCAATGGAAAGGCAAGAGCCAATACAACTGGTTCCAGCGACGTCGCAGGAGTTGCCAGAGCGTGACTGTACACAGTCACGAACTGCCTCCGGGACTCCGGCTCTGGATTTTGCCTCGAGGTTTACTCCTGAAGCCTTTTCCATCGGTAGATATAGCCACAAGGCAGTTTGAAATCAGAGTTTTCCTTCTCCTAGATGGGCTGCCTTCCAAGGCTAACAAGCCCCACCTACCCATCTTATAAGTAATATATAAATAATATAATGTAAACACTGAATTAGTGCTGCAAAGCATCTTGGAAGCCATGCTGCCGTTTTTCAGTGGTGAATCACACTGCCAATTTTTCATGGCTTTGATAAAGTAGTAAGAAATAAACCAGGAGGTGGGTGGTATGGTGGGCTGCATAATGCAGATGTAGAGATTCTATTAATTATTAATCCCCAGTCGATTAGATCCATTGAAAGTGGTAAGTCAACACTTACGTAAGTCCCATTGGTTCAATCGGGCCTTCCACCAAATTTAATTGGTAATCCCAAATACAATAGACCCACTGATTCAATTGCTGAATGCAACAAGTCAACCCTTATAAATCTCTTTGATTCAATAATTGTGCTCTAGTTCAAGCTACCAACTCGATTCAGACGGTATCTTTTAAACTGAAGTTTCAAGGGCTGAACATTGGAACTTTTTAATACCTCTAAAGTATGTACATTTAGTGATATTAACATCTCCTCACTTTATTGTATGGCCACAATGTTTCCTAGACTGTTGTATTCTGTGAGATTTCATTCATTGTAAGAGGACAATGAGGAACAACGAGGGCCAGTTTCTGTGGTTAGCAACACCTGTTCAAAACGATTTGCTGGCCAATCCACCCTCATTAAACTAAGCACACGCTAACACTCTTCTAGTTAATCATCAGTCAACTAGCATCCATTCTCATTAGTCAGGGTTCCCTGGGAGATTTCCCAGGAAAGCAGCAATCCTAATTAAGCTTATTCCAATTAATTTGGGTATGATAGTTTTGCAGTTAGTTTCTGATTGTATTATAGTATGGTGTGCCGATGGGAGATTTTATTTAGATGACCATAAGATGAGTGGGTAGAGTTCCTTTCAACATAAGTGAACTAATGCTCTCACTGCATTAATGTACTAGCCCTGTTTCCATCCTTCTCCCAAACTCTCAATCCTTTCCCAACTTAGTATGAGATGGATGCGTTCCCTTCACTTAGTTTAAATGTCATTCATTTCACAGCATAAGAACTTATCCAGTTGTATAAAAATATCCCATTCTTTGCATTAAAATTGAGAGAGATGCTTTTCTGTCTCACCTTAAAGAACCTAACATTTTGATAAAGGTCTGTTTCAGGCCTAAGCGTTCCTCAAGGAAGAGGATTGAGTCTCATATTTCATTCACCCAGGGTTTTATGTTTTGTGGGTACATCAAGCCTGCCTTGGACGTATGCAGAGCAGGGAAACCTATCATAGAAGAGTGTTTTATTTCTTTATTTATTTGAATTATCTATATGCTGTCTTTCTCCCCATAGGGGACCCAAGGCAGCTCACAACAGATAAAACAAAATATTTTAAAAACAGTATATAAATATCATACTTTTTTTAAAGTTTAAAAAATCAAATGTAAAAACAATTTTTAAAAATTTAAAACCTGTAAAGTAAAAACTAGCATTCCTGAGATAACTGCTTAAAGGCTTGCCTGAAGAGGAAGAGGTCTTTGCTTGATGATGGAAGGACAAGAGGGAGTGGGCCAACCCGGTTTCTCGGGACAGTTCATTCTGAAGCCTGGGAGCAGCCACTGAGAAGGCCCTCTCTTGTGTCCTCACCAAACAAGCTTGGAAATGTGGTGGAACTGAGAGAAGGGCCTCCCCAAGAGGTTACGTGTGCTGGAGAAGGACTCAGCAGGCACTGATTCAAATCTCCACTCACCCATGAAGCTGACTTGGTGGCCTTGGAAAGCCATGAATGCTGCCTTCAGCCCATTGAAAAAGGCAGCATATGAGAGGAAGGGAAGGGAGGACAGATAGACAGATAGCAGAACAATGGCCCATCCATTGTCCTGCCATCCACTTGCCTGTACCAACAGAAGAGTGCAGTTTTTTTTTTTCTTGTATCCAATGAGCCACAGTGAAAGGAAAGTAACTTCAAACTTCAGCAGCTGGTGTAGTGTTAGTACACTTCTCTCAGTGTGTTGGGGAATGAAAAGGGAGTTGGGTGCAACAGATCCATGCATCTCATGGGGCTTTCTGCTGCTGTGCCAGGGACCTCTCATGATATAATGTTGTCTTGTCATGGATCTCCTTCTCCAGAGAACAGCACTTAAGGCCAGTTCCTAAGGATTTTTAGATGGCTTCTCTTCATCCATAAAGCCTGTGTTCATGGATTCCTTCCCTTTCCCACCATCATATCCAGTGTGTGCCCAATACTGCTGGGTTTGTTTTCTATTTCTTATTCAGATTGAAACCCCCTCCTTTTTTTTTCAAATTTGCATATGTTTGGGGACATCTTTGAAAGTGTCTGAATTGCTTGAACACATTCCCCCACTCACTAAAGCAGTGTGTACGTTGTGTTTCTCAAACACTTGAAGTATGTTTTTTCATTGTGTGTTTTCCAGATGTGCACATTTTACTACATTTGCAACTGTTCCTCCTCAAGCAAAGAACGGCTGTGTGACTGAATCAACCAAATGCCAAACCCTAAACTGAATTGAGCTGAATGGGGGAAAGCCACAGAACACCCCTGGAGTTGATTCTTTTCACTTTTCTTTTAAGAAGGCTACAGCTGTAGCATTATAATTAATTTTTAAGTATACCCACTGTTCTTTGTCAAACAGATTCAAAGCAGTTTACCAAATAACCATGAAATATATAAAACCTAATAATAGCATTGAAATTATAATGAAAAATGAAACATTCAAATTGCCCTAAAAACACTGTAGATTATTTACATCCATTTCATCGGCTGAAAATGAGAGCACAGTAGGGCAAATACATTGAAAAAAGGGGAAACAGAATGTAAACTGATGTGCAAAATTCATCAAAAGAAAACAAGGTCTTACCAAGTTGTCTGAAACTTACCAAAAAAGGAGAGAACTACGTCCTCTAGGGAAATCATTCCATAACTTGAATGCACTAGGAAATTTTTCGTGGGCTGATGTAGCTTGGCCACCAGCATGGATGACTTTCAGTAAGGCTAAGGCCAATTCCTAGATTATAGCCCTATTCGGGTATTTTAAAAAGGCATAATTTAAAAGTGTGATTTCTGTACAGCCAGTTTTTGCTACACATGGAGTTGAAGTTCCTAAAAAATTAGAGTTCATGGTGGAGTGGACATGTACGAGCAGACTATTTCCTCTTCAAACTGCCTTTATTCACCTGAGGACGACAACAGGCAGGGTGTGGGCCTAGAACTTTCTCCGTTCTCACTCATTCCAATTAGCCCTGTTTTGAATGCTTGAGTATGACTTATATGTACATCAGGGGCTACTAGTTGTGAATCGTGAGAGCTGTGCATGGCCTCCAGTGACACAGGATGTATGCCTCTGGATATTGGTTGCTAAGGAACACAAGTGAGAGAATATTGTTGTTCTCTTTTCTGCTTGGAGGCTTCTCAAAGGCCACGGTGGAAACAGAATGCTGGATGAGATAGACCTTGGTCTGATCCAGCCAGGCTCGCTTGGTGTTCTTGCCTCTCAAATTTTAACCATTTATAGCAAATAATATTTTCCTATTTCTGAGGGAAGTTGAAGGCAGGAAAAGAGGAAGACCAAATATGAGACGGGACCATAGCTTTGAATTTACAAGGCCTGAGCAGGGTTGTTAAGGTCTTGCAAATGAAAGACCGTGGCTTCCTTTTTTGAGGTAATCCATCTCATATTTGGTCTCCCTCTTTTCCTCCTGGGAAAGGGCCTTCTGGAGGTCACTAGTTTGTAAGGTTATAATAAGTCACAAGCAACTTGAGAGCACCCACACCATTGCTAGTCCCAGTTACAGTTGACCACTTAAATCAGCTGCTGAACAGCAAGTCTCATTTATTCAGTGGATCTAATGTAGTCAGGGCAAGTAATTGGATTTAGGCTTTAGAATTAGTCTAAGGTCTTCCCTTCGCTGTTCAGACTCACTTACCTTGAAATGATTTGGAATGGATCATACAGACAAGCTTTTAAAAATATCACTGGGGTAGCTTGTATTAAACAATAGAAAAAGTTACTCTTTTCTTTTCTTTTTCTTTTTGAAAACAGATCTCAGAATAGTCAAGCCAGCATGGCTGCTAGGTATTATTCTGGGTTATGCAGTCCAAAACAAGCCACTTTCCCCCATCTCTGTCTACTTAATGTCCAACATTGTTTTTTCCTTATCAGCCAGGCAGGTGCTCCTGCGAAGTCCTAAACTCCATTCAGGCCTGGTACACTTAAGATCTCACCTGTACCCCACTCTTCAGAGGGTAATAAATCTGAACAGCACAGTCCAAGGCATTGGCCCTTTGAATTCTGATTGTTCCTAAGTTCTAACTGAGTTAGAGACCAGTATCTAAGTCTCTACTATGAAGATTTATTAGTCCTTCATAGACATGGGCACGAACTGCCAAACCGGCAGTTGGTGCAGATTTGTTTTTCAGCTGAACAGGTTTCAGCGCTTCCTAGTGGGTGCCCACTCAGAGGCAGCGCCCAGAGAAGGTGGGACAGGGAAGCCAGGGCGCTCCCTCTGAGTGGGCACCTGCTGGAAGAGGCGGGGCTGGGAAATGCTGAACACCTGTTCGGCCCGAAACATGAACTGGCACCAACTGCCACTTCAGCAGTTTGTGGCCATCTCTAGTGCTTGATGAAAGATTTTTCATGCACTGGCTTGGATAAAATTCAGGCACCATCTCCCTCAATGCTTCTGTTGTTTCATCACAACTTGCACTTGAGAATGTTGCTTGTAAGAGAATAGAAGCTCTGGAGAGCGTTGCTGGCTCAAATTAATGTCATGTCCACCATTCGCTTCCCCCAGCGGCCAAACAGTTGCTCACGAGGAATCCCCCAAGGAGGGAATGTAAATGCAGCTGCCGCCACCTGCTTCTTTTCCCCCAAGAACTGGTAAACAATTTGAGGACAGAACAAATCTTTGCAATGTTTCTCGTTCTTGACTGGAAAAAAAGGGGGAGGTGTCCAACACCAAAACGAAACATGGGCTACTGCAAGATTTTTCCTTCCTATGTGAAAGGGAAAAGACTGGTTTTTTTGTCATCAATATTTGCAAAACAAAAACATGTTTTGTGTGAAAAACATGTATTGTCCAATTTAAACCTTGTATTTTCACGAATTATTTTTCCCGAAAAAAATTTCTGTGATTTTTTGGATGGATGGATGGAAGGAAGGAAGGAAGGAAGGAAGGAAGGAAGGAAGGAGGGAGGGAGGGAGGGAGGGAGGGAGGGAGGGAGGGAAGGAAGGAAGGAAGGAAGGAAGGAAGGAAGGAAGGAAGGAAGGAAGGAAGGAAGGAAGGAAGGAAGGAAGGAAGGAAGGAAGGAAGGAAGGAAGGAAGGATACCCCACATCTCACCCAGCAGAGAAGAAACTTTTTAGATTAGCCATTTTCACATATAAGAATGAATTGTGAAGATTTACATCCTTAATACAGAGAGGCATACTTCTGCTGGTACTGTAGGAGATATACATCATAACCACAAGCCATTTAATCCCTTTTCCTTCTTTAATTTTCTAATCTCTTTTTGAATCTACCCAATCTGATGGCCACCATGACTACATCTTTTGATACCACATTTCCTTTTGAACTCTGAGTTGTTTTGAAGTGTTCTTTTATACCTGTCCCACTCAAATCAACTGCCATTCAGCTTCTTTGGATGCCATCAAGTTCTAATACTCCATTGCAGGCATCCTTCAGTCTCGAGAGACTATGGTAACGTGCTCTGAATAGAGGTCTTGGAACAGTGTCTAGTGTGGCTGAGAAGGCCAATTCGAGAGTGACAATTCCTTCCACACTGCAGACAAATACAATCTGTCCCCAGTCTAGCTCTCTGATTTTGCTGGTTTCGGGACTGCCTCTTTGCCTCGGCCTGCTGGACAAATTCTCTTCAAAATGCGAGAGGCCATGCTGCACCGCCTGCCTCCAGGCTGAACGCTCAGATGTCAAGGTTTCCCATCTGTTGAGGTCCATTCCTAAGGCCATCAGATCCCGTTTGCAGATATCCTTGTATCACAGCTGTGGTTTCCCTCTGGGGCGCTTTCCCTGCACTAATTCTCCATACAGGAGATCTTTTGGAATCCGACCGTCAGCCATTCTCATGACATGCCCAAGCCAACGTAGACGTCGTTGTTTCAGTAATGTATACATGCTAAAAATTCCAGCTCATTCTAGGACTACTCTGTTTGGAACTTTGTCCTGCCAGGTGATACCAAAAACGCGTCGGAGACAACGCATATGGAAGGTGTTCAGCTTCCTCTCCTGCCGTGCACAAAGGGTCCAGGACTCACTGCAGTACAGGAGTGTACTCAAGTTCTAATACTGTGAGATATTAGATGAGGTAGGAGGGGTGGTGTTGTCCTTGGATGAATGTTTCCACACCATGCATTATTTCTAACATGGGAGGTTCCAGTCTCTTGAGATGACTAATCACAGCGAATAATCTTTCCTCTATAATTTGCCTCATTCCGTTTTAAGGAAGTTGTGTTTACTTCCTGATCAGGTGAATTGCAAAGGTAATTATAAATGGTGTGAAGAAAAATACTTTCAGAGGTTTGCTTGCAGCAATGCAAAGAAAAAATAGTATCAGGATGGAAAGCAAGATGCATTTTAGAAAAAAAAAAGCAATCTGTCTGTTGCCTGTGTACAACACCTTTTGCAAATATGGGGGGAGAAGGTATCGACAAGGCTTTGGAAATGCCATATTTTGTTTTTTTAAAAAGAGGAAATGTTACAGAGGAAAAACCATTGAAGGAGGGGAATCCTGAAAACAGCCTGGTGAGGACTGGAGGTGTTTAGAGGGTTACAGAATGATCACAGGAGAAAAATAGAACACAAGACTATGGAGAAATAGAAATTAAATGGAATAACTAGATCAAAATATCAACACCAGAACTTCGCAATGTTATTTTTTTAAAAAAATCTAAAATAATACCGAAAATTCCCCAGTTAGCATGGCCATGGCATTCTGGAGACTGTAGTCCAAAACAGTACAGTAGAATGCGCACACACCATATCTGCTGGGGATTGATTCCACAATCTACTGTGGATGCTTGAAACCATGGATATGAGAGAACCCTATATACAACATACAAAGGGAAGAGACAAAGGCCACACGGGAGCACCCTTGTATGTTATACAGATACATGGCACCTAATGTAACATTTCCAAACTCTGGGCACCATTTCACACTGCAATATTTTGTCGTAGGTCTTCCATGTACATACCAATACATATTAGCCAAGCTCGTTTCTAGCCACAGGAAAGGGGACCAATACAATAGCATGCACAGAGTGCCATAAGCTTTATGCTCACCTCCATCTCCGGGTTCAAATGGTGATGGAGATAACTCTCAAAAACTGCCTGTTTATTAGGAGCGCTGGTCAAGCAGAAGCCAGAAGATCTTCAGTGCCAGACATAGCAGAAGGAAGCCTGTTGAACTAGTGGTCAGAGTGCAAGACAAAAAGAGTGCAGAATATAGCCCCTAATCGTAAGCATTCTGGACTATAGTATAATTTAACAAGGATGGAAGGTGAAATAAGGCAATCAGAAAAAATTACAATAATACTTTTCTTCCCAGCTGTACATCGTATTAATGGCTTTGTCCATTTTCAAAGGAATCTTAGGTCACAGCTACATTACCTCTAGGCAAAAGGGAGAGCAGTCACCTTTTTCCACTACAGCACTCCTGTTCAATAGCAGAGCACAGCTCTGCATACAGAAGAGTCTAAGATGATACCTTACATCTCCAAGTACAGTTAGGAAACACACATCTAATAAAATATAAAAATACTACCAAAGCTCCACAGAACTGCCATGCCCTGATGGATATAAACAGGGAAACATGCATCCAAAATGGTGGCTTGATTTTTCTAGTCATCTCACTACTGCTGTCCCGGCCCATACTTTGATGGTAATTTTTGTCTCCATTGAAGGCGATTCTGTGTTTTCCCACTTCCTCTTGCTCTGAACATGTCACACAGGATATGTGCCAAGTTCTGTTACATTTCATTGGCTGCTGCAGGAGTCAGTGGGAAGGCAGAAAAATGTGATGATGCCCATTATTATGTGTGGAGGGAAAACACAACATGGTGTGTGTGTATGCTGTTTTGGAATGAAGAAACATTTAGCCCCACCTTGAAAAGAGACATTTTTCTCACACATGGTGAGCAAAGTGTTAAAGAGTTCAAATATGTAGATCTGCATTATGCAGTATAGCCTAGTTGTGAGACAGCACCTATGGGAATATTCTTCCAGGTAATTTTTTTTCTCCCCTCCAAAGATATCCTTTTTCACAAGCCTCAAAGCAAATGCAACTGCATTTCCATAGGTTTAATCTTAGCCCAACAAATCCCCCATAGATTCCAATAAGGAACAATGATGTTCACATCAAAAGCGTTCTGATTAAGTAGCCTAATTAAGAGATGCATGAAATCAGCATAGCTACAATATTTTTTCCCTCCCTGCCAGTGGGATGAAAGAATTTTTTCCTACTTTGACGGAATTAAGGATAAATATTTACTTCTAGTGGCATTGCCTATAAAGTTATTCCCACTAATTAGTTCCTTTTAAACCTAGCTAGGGTTCCCCATCCTCTTTTAACATAGTGCAGCATTGCTATAGTGAGTTAGGAACACAGAATGTAAAAATCATAATAAATTTGAACAGACATGTTGAAGGAAAGAAATTAATTGAAGATATGCTGGAAATCCAGAGCTGGGGGTAACCAAGACTGCCTGGCTCCAACCTGAAGAACGTGCAAGGTCCCTTTGGGTTGGGGCCAGAGGTGTAACTACCAATTTTAGGACCTGGGGCAGAGGGCGCCAATTCCTAACCACTGTGCCTGTGGCATGGGCACAAACCACCATCACCACCACCCAGAAAATGGCAAATGAATATGTTTGGCAAGTGTTGCCATGTATCTTCCTAACATCCATCAATAGGTTCACTTCTACATTGCAGGGCCCCTTCAGTGTCTCTGTCCCAGCTGCCCTGCCCTAGTTAAAGCCTTGGTTGTGACCTGGCATATAAATTCTTCCCAGCTCACCATATCCATTTCCCTAAACTGTTGGTTTTAAATAATAGCAGCTCGTGCAAATGTCTTTATGAACTTTGCTTTCTGAGATCCTTTTGATTGGAGATAGTGAGACTTGAACCGGGGGCCCTCAGGAGACAAAACATGTGTTTTATTATTGCTCTACAGCAGTAGTTCCCAACCCTGGGTCCCCAGATGTTCTTAGACTGCAACTCCCAAAAACCCTGGCTAGCACAGCTAGTGGTGAAGCCTTCTGGGAGTTTTAGTCCAAGAACATCTGGGGACCTAAGGTTGGGAACCACTGCTCTATAGCTTCTTCTCATCCTACCTGTTCTCTTTTTCTTAATCTATGATTAGAAATATTTCTCTCTTTTTTGAACAGCAACTCTCACATTTCTCTGAAGAATCTCTAGAAGTTACCATCCCCCAAAATTAACTTTTACCATCTCTTTGCTTTATAATCTTCTACATGGCAAATACGTCTTCTCCAGATCACAGCCTGACAACCCTCTGAATAGACACAGAGCTGGATGCCGCTGTCCAATCTCTTTGGGTTCTGGCTGATGAACTGCTACGATGGCTAAAACAGTGTCCATGATGTTTAATTTTATTTATTTATTCATTTAAAATATTTATATCTACCATTCTCATAAAAAGGACCCAAGACAGCTTACAATATTGAAAAGAAATAATATTAAAAGCTAAGAGTAATGAATTATTACAATATATTACAGTGCTTCCCAGCCTTGGGTCTGGCGATGTTCTTGGTCTACAGCTTCCAGAAATCCTGGCCAGTGCAGCTAGTGGTGAAGGCTTCTGGGAGTTTAAATCCAACAACATCTGGAGACCCAAGGTTGGGAACCCTGCTTACAACATGATTACAGAATGGCAGGGGATGTCCCAGTCATGTTCATGCAGAGATAGCTGAGCCCTCTGTTGACATTTGCAAAATCCTTTTGCCTTGATGTAAAGATTAGAGATAGGCATGAATTTAAAAAATGAATCACCAAATTCATTCAAAAATTACTAAATCATTGATTTGTATTCATATGAATCAGTGCCCCCAATAAATGCGAGCAATTTTAGCAATTTTGATTTGTCAATTTATTTGGCTGTAAAACGGGGGTGGGGTGCAGGCACTTAGAGGCACCAAAATTGCAAGGAATTTTCCACTAACTCTCCTCTACAATCCTTCTACGTTTGGTGAAGATTGGTTTCAGATATCCAAGTTATACACCCAAAGGAAAGTCCCCTCCAGGTACCTAGAGACACCAAAATCACAGAGAAGCTTCTACTGACTCTCTTCTACAATCCTCCAAGTGAAGATTGGGTTTCCCAAGTCAGCTGCTAAATGGCACTTTTTTGGGGAATCCACTTTGTGGGTATATAACTTGGATGTCTGAAACCCAATCATCACCAATCTTGTAGAGGAGAGTCAGCAGAAGCTTTTCTGCGATTTTGGTTTGCCTGGGGGAGCTTACGCAGGTTGGGGGCTACTTGTGGGTATATAACTGAGACTTCCAAATCTCAAACTTTACCAAACTTGCAGGAGCAGTAAACATGAGTCAGGGGAAGCCTCCATATGAATTTGGTGTCTCTATGTGCTTGGGGTGTGTGTGTTTTATAGTGTTTTAAAGTAAAAGATGAATTGACGAATTGATTGTCAATTGGTCAGGACAGAAATCATAGTTTGTAGTTTGCCAACCTTGACAAATCATAAATCAAAATGAATAACCATTTTTCTGATTCATGTCCATCTGTAGTAAGGATCTTTGACATTTTGGACAATAGGTCAGAGGAGTGGGTTGGATTCAAGTGCTTCTGCCAGACTGAGATGTTGTGGTAGAGAAGATAAATAATCATAGAAATCATAGAAAAGTGAAGTTGGAAGGGGCCTACAAAGGCCATCAAATCCAACCCCCTGCTCAGTGCAGGAATACCACCAAAGTATATCTGCCAGGTGATTACCTAAATTTTTCTTGAATGCCTTCAGTGTTGGAGCACTCACCAACTCTCGAGGTAACTGGTTCCACTGTCGTAAAGAAATTATTTTGATAACATTTTGGAGAGAAATGTCATTTTTGGAACCCTTGAGGAGGAGGGTTTGTAAACTCCTTATCAAGAATGATAAATTTAGGAATTATTCTTTGTATTCTTAATGCAAGGCCTCCCAGTCCTCCACAAAAGCCCTCAAAATCCAAATGTGGAAAAAAAAACTGAACGAAAGGTGGAATTCTGGAAGCGACTTTAAAAGAAATATTCACATTTTCCAGGTGTGTTGCAATTCCTGGTGGGTCCTTGGTGGTAGAAAATTATCCCCAGCCCAAATAACCTCAAAAGCTGCCCAACGTGGTTCAAGCTGAGTGTCAACAGCCACCTCTCAGGGCTGCTGTAGCTTAATGACTCATGAATTTCTTAGATTCACTTGGTCCTGTTCCTAATGCTACTCCAATCCCACATGTGAGACTCAAGATAGCTATCCTTTCAGGAAGAAACAAAAGAAATTTTAAAAAAAGACAAAAACATTGGGACATCTTAAAGACTAGCTGCTTTATTTTAATGAGTCCACTTCCTCAGACATCCTGATAGATATGACATGCAGGTACTCAGTTAAATGGATTCTAAAGTATAATGCAGAACGAGATCTGCAGCTGCCTAAAGGAAAATAAGGAAATTTTTCCAATTCATATCCACCTTACAGAAAATAGAAGCTGCATGAATAGCAGTCTCTTAATAGAATAACAACCTGGACCAAGCTGCATGAGTTCTGGTTTGAAGTGGAATGGTTAGATTTGGTTCCAGGGTGAAACAAACCAAATTTAGAAACTGATCTGTGTGCAGAGCACAAATTCAATTAGGAGGCACAAACATGACTCAAGCCTTTTCCCTATCCCATCTTGTGTTTTTTTCATTTGTTGTTTAGTCGTTAAGTCATGTCCGACTCTTCGTGACCCCATGGACCAAAGCACGCCAGGCCCTCCTGTATTCCACTGCCTCCCGGAGTTGGGTCAAATTCATGTTGGTAGCTTCGATGACACTGTCCAACCATCTTGTCCTCTGTCGTCCCCTTCTCCTCTGGCCCTCACACTTTCCCAACATCAGGGTCTTTTCCAGGGAGTCTTCTCTTCTCATGAGATGGAGCCCCAGCTTCAGGATCTGTCCTGCCAGTGAGCACTCAGGGTTGATTTCCTTCAGAACGGATAGGTTTGTTCTCCTTGCAGTCCAGGGGACTCTCAAGAGTCTCCTCCAGCACCACAATTCAAAAGCATTAATTCTTTGGCGGTCAGCCTTCTTTATGGTCCAGCTCTCACTTCCATACATCGCTACTGGAAAAACCATAGCTTTGACTATGCGGACCTTTGTCAGCAAGGTGGTGTCTCTGCTTTTTAAGATGCTATCTAGGTTTGTCATCGCTTTGCTCCCAAGAAGCAGGCGTCTTTTAATTTCGTGGCTGCTGTCACCATCTGCAGTGATCATGGAGCCCAAGAAAGTAAAATCTGTCACTGCCTCCATATCTTCCCCTTCTGTTTGCCAGGAGGTGATGGGACCAGTGGCCATGATCTTCGTTTTTTTGATGTTGAGCTTCAGACCATTTTTCGCGCTCTCCTCTTTCACCCTCATTAAGAGGTTCTTTAATTCCTCCTCACTTTCTGCCATCAGAGTGGTATCATCTGCATATCTGAGGTTGTTGATATTTCTTCCAGCATTCTTAATTCCGGCTTGGGATTCCTCCAGTCCAGCCTTTCGCATGATGTATACTGCATATAAGTTAAATAAGCAGGGGGACAATATACAGCCTTGTCGTACTCCTTTCCCAATTTTGAACCAATTAGTTGTTCCATATCCAGTTCTAACTGTTGCTTCCTGTCCCACATATAGATTTCTCAGGAGATAGATAAGGTGGTTTTTTTCATATGCAAATATAAATGGTGCGCTGAGTATACTGGTCTCTGAAGCTAGCTGTCTGAAATTAGGCAGGATTATTCCCCCTCTTTAAAAGCAGTTGAATCTCTGAATTTCATGTCCATCTATGCAAAAAGAATTACAGCCATTTTGGTCTTCCAGTGCATGTCAGGCAGATGCTTACAGTTCAGCTTGGATCTGGAGCTCAAATCAAATTGGAATGGGTATAGATTGCTTTGGACTGGATCAGAATCCATTCCCAAGCCCCGAACTGGCCTCTAAATTGGATTGAAGGATCCATGCACTGCCCTACCTCTGCTTATGAGAGTTTGAGAATTGTAGTTCAGAAACTAGTATTTCACTCGTCTACTGAAAATAGGCTTGGTTCAGAAATAATGGTGGTAACAAGATTTCTGTCTTGCATTGTAAGTACAATGTGGCCCCTGGGTGCTGTATAAACTGGATTCTTTTTTTTTCTCTGCTTCATTTCTGCTGTTCAAAATGGAGAGGAAAGCGCTCTTGTTGAGGGAGTGTTCTCTCTCTTTCTCTCTCTCTCTGCAATTTTCATCCCCTAACAGAGTTGTGATCAAGCGCCAGAGATGGGTTTTTTTTTCTCACCTCAGGATCCTTTGGGAGCTGCCCCAGCCCTGTGAAAGTAAATAAGGAATAACTGCAAGGTCTAATTCTGGGTTTTTGCTAAAGATCATTTGCTCCATAAGATTGTTGTTGTTGTTTAGTCGTTAAGTCGTGTCCGACTCTTCGTGACCCCATGGACCAGAGCACGCCAGGCCCTCCTGTCTTCCACTGCCTCCCGGAGTTTGGTCAAATCCATTTTGGTAGCTTCAGTGACACTGTCCAACCATCTCGTCCTCTGTCGTCCCCTTCTCCTCTTGCCTTCACATTTTCCCAACATCAGGGTCTTTTCCAGGGAGTCTTCTCTTCTCATGAGATGGACAAATTATTGGAGCCTCAGCTTCAGGATCTGTCCTTCCAGTGAGCACTCAGGGTTGATTTCCTTCAGAACGGATAGGTTTGTTCTCCTTGCAGTCCAGGGGACTCTCAAGACTCTCCTCCAGCACCACAATTCAAAAGCATCAATTCTTCGGCGGTCAGCCTTCTTTATGGTCCAGCTCGCACTTCCATCTCCATAAGATAGAAGGCGCTATATTTTGGAGATTTGTTCAGTGTTAAGGAAAACAAAACAAGTGATAAAAGATCAAAAAGAAGAAATAATTTTGTAGAAATAATTTTGTAATCCTTAGGGACTGGCAGGATTTGTTCAGCATAAATTGTAACCCACTGTGTATGGTGCAGTGATGAAGTGGCCTGTGGTCCACAAGGCTTATTCCAAATTAACTACGTTATTCTTTGAGGTGTCACCAGAATCTTTCTTCCTTAAATGGACAATTGTCCCACTTAGAGACATGATTTTTCCTTTTGGGGGGAATTTTTTAAAAAATGGGTGGGGAGATATATTGGTAGAAACTTTATTTTTATTTTTAAAGTTATGCTGCATTTGCTTGTGCGTCATGCGATCACTGGGTAATAGACAACATAGAACCGCTCTACAAGCAGTCCAAAATGTGATCTATTTCCCTGTGTGGTCACACCATCAGACTGGGGCAGGTGGGAGGGAGTGGAGATCAGAGATAGAAAAAAAAAATCACACAGTGGTCTTTACTGACATCTACTCCCAAAACCCCTCCTGGTATTTGGGATAGAGAGGTGCAAAGAGGCAATGCTTAATACCTAGGAGGTTGTGGTACCAACCAGAAGCAGGGAGACCATCTGCACCACTGACTATCCAATTTTGGGATCTGTAATCTAAATTTCCCTGTTTCCAAACAACCATTTAGTATTGCACAAGTTCATGGCAAAAAAGAGTTCAATAATAATGAAAGATGTTCTCATTAAGAAGAATTAAGAGGGTGCACATTTGTTCTGAGTTTAAATATGTAGCTGTTGACTAGCAGTTTCCCCCCAAGTACAGGCTTATCTGCAAAACCTCTGCATCCTCTCTGGCTTTTGCATGGAAGCTTTAGCAAGGATCAAGATCTTACTATACTTATTTCCACAGTAAACAAAAGGCATGAGGGATTTGATGCAGGGCTGATAACCTAAATTGCATTCTCCATATTCTGGATGATATCAGATTTAGTGATCAATTACTGCCTACTTATACACAGCCTTACTTCTTTCTTCTTACAGGATTAGAAAAAGGGGGGTAGGGAGTAGGTGAATAAAATTTTAATATTTGCAAGCTTAGGCAAAGAAAGAAGAATTAAACTGAAGCCATTTGCAAACATTTCCTGTTTTATGCAATACTCTTACTGCTTTTGGCTGCACAAAGATATATGGAGCAGATCAGAGTTTGGTGTACCATTCTTTTTAAAAGACCTCTAGTGTCAGTCATTACTTTTTTGGTACCATGTTTCCCCAAAAATAAGACAGGGTCTTATATTAATTTTTGCTCCAAAAATGCATTAGGGCTTATTTTCAGGGGATGTTTTATTTTACAGTTATGTCATCTTCTAGTTGCTGCACAATGGTGGAGGGCGGGGTTTCACTTAACTGGGGCTTATTTTTGGGGTAGGGATTATATTACGACCATCCTGAAAAATCCTACTAGGGCTTATTTTCAGGTTAGGTCTTATTTTTGGGGAAACAGGGTAGCCAGGTTGTCATTACCATTACCGGTGCTCTGGTTGTGCAAGGGGTTTATTATGTTGCACATTAGTACTCTCTGATGACCTCTGCTGGACAATTCTAATATTGCACTCATGCAAGGTTTAGAAAAATACAAAGTATTGTGAAGGAATATTTCGTTTTTCTATTTAGGACTGCCAAGAGTATGTCATAGAACACACACACCCCAAAGAAAACCCTTTCAAAATAGCTCTAAAAATACCTTTAGATTTTCATACTCCCTAAAGCTTTGGTGAAAAAACTAGGAAAGACACAGAGGCTTTGCAACTAAGCCTGTACTTGGAGGAAAAACTGCTATGATTTAATCTCAGAACAAATGGGCATATTTAACCTAACTTAATGAGAACATATTTCACCATTATTTGACTCTTCTTGTTGTAAACTTGATTAATACAAATGATTGTTTGGAAAACACGGATGTCCGTTTTTTGTACAACTATATAAGTTAGTTTGTTATAACTACTTATGACAACACTGGCTGTTACATGTTTTTAAAAGTAACTAGTTACTGATAACTGTTGTTTAAAACTAATTAATTCAAAATTCTGAGGCAGATCTGTGTCATCCAATATCATCTGCTATTAAAAATGATGTTCTTTTTATCTAAAAGGCTGCCTTTTATCTATCAAGGATCTTCTTATCATGAAACTCCAGAATCTGATTCTGAAACATTTTCTATAACAAATTTATGCTCTAGTACTGAGTTAAAATCTCCTTCCGACTTAGTCTACCCTAAGGATGTGAGAAATACTTGAAAAATTCTCCTTTTTAAGCAATTTTGTCACTTCCAGCATTCTGAGACCTGTGGACAAGTATTATTTATGAAAGGGCAGGGAGATATTTCGGGGGGGGGAGGGGCATGGCACTACAGGTCTCAGAATCCCAGAGATAACATGGCTCCTGGCCACGAGAACTGAGGCATTTTATTATTTATTTATATATATATATGATTCTTATACTGTCCATCTGGCTACCAAGGCTGCTCTGGGCGGTTTACACGGTTAAACATCATTAAGAATGATTAAAACAAAATATAATAATATAAATCAAAATTAAGAATAAACATATCAACAAAATTTGACAATAATATCTAAGATTTAAAAAAAAGCAAGGTGGAAGGATAGATAATATAAGTGTCAAGTATTAAAAGTGTCAAGTATTAGTTCTAGTCCAAAACATAAACATCTCTGTTTATGGACATAATGTTGCCATATTAACATCCATGGATGGCCGATGGACCAAGCAATGGGGAGGAACCTCACCAAAAATAAAAATAAATATCTCCCCGCCCTCCCTTTTGGTCCAAAAGCACTAATATCTTAATACAAGATACCTCCAGCTCGCTATCGCTCACCAGGGCTGGAATTCAAGTTGTGCTTTCAGTTATTTTAAAGACTGCTCAGACTTGTCTTCCAAGGCACAAGGAAAGAGGAATCTCCGGAAGCATCCTTTCCCATTGCTTTTATGCCCTGTCATTGCCGCTCTGATTTTGAAACAAAGCCTGCCTGTGAGTGGAAGTTCAAATCTTGGCCCCCTTGTGGCCCTGTTTGCCACAAAGCCATGAAGGAGTGACAACAAGACGCGTTGTTGTCTAAATTATCCTTATTATTGCTCGTTTCTGGTTTTTTTTGTGTGGTGATGGTATCTCGTTACTGTGTGAGTCTTAGGTCAAAGAAATAACAGAGGCAAATTGCTCACAATTTTGATGATATGGTGTGTGTTGTGCTGATGACACCATAAACATGTTACAGTGGCAGTAAGAGTACTCATAATACAGCAGTATAGAAAAAGACAAGGCAGAGGCCATTCATAGGAAGAGAGAGAAGACTGACAGGGTTACCGTAATAAATGTTTTATACAGTATTGAATGGATGATAGTGATATATGTTATGAATTCCCTGAACTGTTCCCTGGAAGTCTTATGTGTCATCAAGTCCAAACTGATTTACAGTAACCTTAACAGGGCTTTCAAGGTAAATGAGATATTTAAGGAGCGTCTTTGCGAGTTCCACCACCATCCCTGTGAATTTCCATGGCTGTGCGGGGATTCAAACCCAGGCCTCCTGAATCCTAGTCTGTCACTCTATCCACTGCACCACACTGGGTGTCCAGGGAGGTGTACTAGTAGTTTAAATGCTGCAGTCCAACACACAATTAAGTCCAGCTTGCTTCTGAGTAGATAGGCATAACATGGCCCTGTCAAACTGCATTCCTCAGCACTTTGGTGGCGCTGCGGGTTAAACCGCAAAGCCTCTGGGCTGCAAGGTCGAAAGGCCAGCAGTTCGAATCCACGCGACGGAGTGAGCTCCCGTCGCTTGTCCCAGCTCCTGCCAACCTAACAGTTCGAAAGCATGTAAAAATGCGAGTAGATAAATAGGTACCACCACAGTGGGAAGGTAACGGCGTTCTGTGTCTAGTCGCGCTGGCCAAGTGACCACGGAAACTGTCTTCGGACAAACGCTGGCTCTACGGCTTGGAGACGGGGATGAGCACCGCGCCCTAGAGTCAGACACGACTGGACTAAATGTCAAGGGGAACCTTTACCTTAGTAGAACTTGGAAATGTTACTTTTTCTGGACCAGAATCATACTCTCACTGGCCACGTGAACTAGCAAATTTTAAACATCATCGTCCAAAAAAGTAACTTTTTCAAGTTCCGAATCTGACTTCAAAGAGCACATCAATGAATTTGCTGCAATTTGCTTCTTTGCATGAGAGAAAGATCTAGAAATGTGTGACATCTTTAGCGATTATTCAAGCATTATAGAGTGCATGTGTAATAAAGAATATGCTAGGCTTGCCCTCTTCTTGTGCACTTTGGTTTCTCTCCTCACAGAGAGAGCGACTTTCTGAAGAGGAAAGCCTCTTCTGTCCTTCAAGAGTTTCTGTGTGATCCCACAGTCTCGCATCAGAAGTGCAACATTTTGAGCATCAGATTTTCATTCTATGCAAAGCAGGTTTCTAAAGCATCTGATGTAGAAATGTATAGATGGCCCAAAGAAATGTCAGGGTCTTTTCTAGAGACCAAAGAAGTGCAATTTCAAGAATTAGTGCCTGAATCTACTTGTTTTTTTCTCCACTGTTTTCACCACTTTTTCCAGAGCGTGCAAATAACCAGTCACAGATACCTAATTACTGGTAATTAGTTTCTTTTTGTAGCTAACTGGGTGGCTCAGTGGTTTAGGTATCTGGCTGTGGAGCCAGAGATTTGGAGTTCAATTCCCCACTGTGCTTCCTGTGAGAAGAGCCAGCCTGTGTGGCCTTGGGAAACTGCACAGTTCCAGGGTGCCCCAGAAGAAGGGAATTGTAAACCACCTCTGAGTACTCTCTACCTGGAAAAACCCTGAAAAACGGTCACCATAAGTCAGAATTGACTTGACAGCACTATTTATTATTAATTTCTTTTTGCAATTACTAAAGAGTAATTTTATCATTGTAACTGTACAGATCTGTTGCAGTTTAACTGTACTTTTTCATTACTCAGATACATGGATGCTGCCTTGCTAAATGGCACATATCCGTGGGAGTTTGCTTCATTTTGTCCTCATTTTGCTACGTTTTAAGCTCAGTTGTTCGGTGTGTTGCTTCACATTTCATCCCCAGTCCTTTCTCTTTCTCTCTCTCTCTCTCTCTCTCTCTTTTAGAGGCATGGGGAGTTATGTTTGTGGACTGCAGTTCCCAGAATACCCCAGCTGTAATCCAAAAGCATAATTTTTACCATGTCTGCTCTCTCTTGTTCTCTCTATTTCTCTTCCCTGCAACTTCCTCTGTTGCAGCTGGCTAACAGGCCAAAGGCAACTATGCCTGCCGTGGCCACCCATGAGTTGTGCTTGTTCAGTGACAAAGCAGAAACCTGACCCTCATGTTGAACTGACATTAAGACAACGATTTAAAAAAACAGAATGCTTATTTGCCTCAGCTGTTAAGCCAGGGGCTCCATATCCTTTTCTGAGCCAAACCCAGGAAAGTGCCTTCATGCAAGCTTAAAAACAAACAAGAACAGTTCCACTTATTTCTTGATTGGCGATGAAATTAGCAGGGAAGAGTGAACTAATTTAAGAACACATGGGGGTACATAAGGCAGAGACCATGTTCACAGCATGGGATGAAAGAACATCAGCCACCAAATTTCTCATGGCCCTCACCAGCTGGGCAAAAAGCTGAATGTTGGCGTGTGATGTTGACATTTTTGCCTCTGCGCTTGATGGGCTTCTGGAAGTGGCCCTTTAGTAGAGCTTGGAAACAGTATTGTTGTTGTTGTTGTTGTTGTTCCCATAATCCCCTAGATGGCATAGCTGTTAAAGGATTCTGGAAGTTGTTATCCAAAAAGTAACTTTCCCAAGCTTGCTTTTTAGAAAGCAATGTGTGTTCCTTCACTGACATCAAAATATGGTAAGCCAGCTGTGCTGCATTTCACAGTCCTGATTGTTTTGCTGTGTGAAGTCCTGGGTTTCTGCCATAAAATCCCGAGCTAATGGCAGTACTAACAATAGCCATTTCCTCTTCTCAACAGCTGCTGTCCACTGCTCTCTACTTGAAGGTTCAATTTTAGCTGTAGTGGCTAATTGGTTTGGGTAGATCCATCGTCCATAAAACGCTAGTGCTGTCACCTGGCATCTTCAGGAAGCTGCCAAGGCCCCAACTCTCTAGCAAGTGTAACTCCGTGACCCCCATCACCCCGGTCTTAATCTAACTACATGTCCCAGAAGGGTGGTAGAGTTGAGGATGGCATCAAAGGTCACTGAGATGTTCTAATCTAGAGAATCATCAGAGTTGCACTCACCCTCTCTCTTCCCTGTCGGTGTCACTCAAGAAGGTGGTTGAAACTCCATCCCAAAACCAATTTGGAAACCTGATTAGAACAGGTCTACTTAAATTTCATCCAGAACACCTGGGGAAGTATCCACTATATAATATGCCAGAAGCCTAACGGAGGGTTGTTCTGGATGAGAGGTTCTCAGTTTTTTGCTCCTTTAGATGTTTTGGATGCCACCTCACAGACACAGAACATGGTTTCTGGGAACTAACATCTAGAAGACCAAAACGTGAAAAGCACTCCTCTGGAGAACAGTGGGGAAATGAAATATCAAATTGAAATTGATCCATGAAAGCTAGCAGATTATTTGATTTTTCTAGTGGTCTAATAAAGGTATCACCTACTCCTGCATTCTATTGTTGTGGGACCACATGGCTCTCTTCAATTTCATTGAAAATGGAGAGTGGCTTCTACAAGTCAGCCACTGCTGCTACCAATGCAACTTGGTCCCAAGTACTTTAGCAAAGATGTAAGAAAGAGTCTTTTCATGGCCATGCCAGATTCCCTGGCTCGGGAAGCTAGGTTAGCCAGCTCCCTGAGGTTCTTCAGATGGCACACATTGGAACCTTCCTGTTTAGTCAGGCCCCTGGCAGTCAGTTGATTGCTAAGGGCATGGACTTTGGAGGAGGTTCTGCATTTTTCTGGTGATCATTGGTTGTTATTTTTAATTTGGTAATTTTACAGGGTTTTTAAACTGTATTCTGTTTTTAATATTGAGAATGGATATAATCCTGTTTTAATATTGATGTTTTTAACTTGTGTGTGTGTGTTTATGAGGGATAGGTGGGACAAGGAAGGAAGGAAGGAAGGAAGGAAGGAAGGAAGGAAGGAAGGAAGGAAGGAAGGAAGCTTATCTGAGCTGAGGAAGTATTCATGTGGCAGGCAAGCAAGCCTAGTGAGAAGGGCCACCCTTGAATGCTTTGTCATGAACCACTCTCTAAAGCAGCACACCCAAAAGACTAGCATGAAATCATAGGTCACAATCTTGTAAAAGTTTGTGCTTTCAACTGTAGCAGCATATTGGTGCTACATTCTATGTGACAGACATGTGTGTTGTCAAGTATGTTCAGACCTACTTATCTTGAGGGCTTGATCCGGCACCCCAGTTAAGACACCGCATTATGCATAAGGGATACAGAGCCCCGTGGCGCAGTGTTAAACTGCAGTACTGCAGTAGCAGAGTAGCCCTTGGCCCGATGGATGGTATATAAATTGAATAAATAAATAAAATAAATATATAAATACAGTAGTCAAGACTCTGCTCATGGCCTGAGTTCAATTCCGACAGGGTCAGGCAGCCCGCTCAGCCTTGCATCCTTTTGAGGCCATTAAAATGAGTACCCAGCTCACTGGGGGACAAAGTGTTGTTTCCTTAATTATGTAGTAATCCACCCAGAGAATGCTGTAGCACTGTGGGGCAGTATACAAGTTGAAACAACAATAAGAGGGGAAGTTATTCGTTGCCACTTATTATTTCCTTTCTTTCAAATTGCTTATTGGAGCATATTAGAGCAGCTTCAACTGCCACATTTTCATGCTGAGAATATGGTGCTTTATCCCATATTTTTTCATGAAGTCAACTCCCTTCTTTTATCCAAAGCTCAGGGGAATGACTCTTTCAGACCACAGCTCCCAGAATTCCCAACTGCTGGCCAAGGCAGCTGAGGATTGTTTCTTTCGTAGTCCAAGAATAACTTTCCAAAGCAACGCTCTTGTCAGGTATTTTGCTGGATCAGAATGTGTAATGGACCTTTGTATGAACTTGACCTTCTGCTTTCACGGGAGGAGGTAAATCTGGGTCACGCATTGTGGGAAAGTGGTGCTAAGCTCTTCCCATTTTCCCAAAATTAAGTGGCAGCAGCTCTGCCAACATCCTATTAAGCCCATCATCCTGCAGCCGTAAGATTTCTGAAAGGGGAAAATAGCATGGGAGAGAATTAAAGCTTTCCTCTTTGTAAAAAAAGATGGTCACAATGCAATCTACCATCGCCATCCCAGCCCAATATATTAAGAATATTGGAAGAGACTGGAGATCTGGTCATATCTATTATGTCTGGTTTGGCCTCAGGATATATCCAGTGTTGATTTTGTACAGCCATCACCCCATCTTGCCACAATGAATTATGTAAGTAGATGGCATATTGTGTGAAGAAATACTTTTCTCTGGTCCTAAATCTGCCACTCCTAATTAATTTCACTACATGAGCCTAGGTTGTAATCTTGAGAGATACAGATAAATACAAGCGTTGACTAAGCACTTTCTAAGCTAAATGGTCAAGCAGGGCTAGGCTTTCTGGAATATTTGGGGCTTCAGCTCCCAAAAAGATCCAGTCATATATTGCTAAAGGTTAGGGATGATGAGAGTTGTTATCCCAAACAACTGAGGGGTGCCAGGTTTCCTACACCTATGGCAGATGTTTGGGGAGGTTTTCCAAATGAAGAAATAGGACACCTGAAAGTTCCCAACCCAATCAAAGAATCTTGCCCCTGTGTTGTATGACATCTGCAGAGCTTGGATGCGAATAATTACAAGTAGTTTATGTACCTGTAACTAGCTACTTCTGAGGTAACAATCATAAACTAGTAATTAAAAATTATTTTTAAGTGTAACAAATAACAACTCAGCTACTTAAGTGTAACGAGTAACACTCAGTTACCTTTAAAAGTTACATTTTAATGACATTTTTAGGTATTTTTTGAGGATTTTTTCACATTTTTTGCCATTATCTTATCACTCCTAAGCAGCAAGGGAAGGATTCTTTGGTTCTGTTCTTTGTATTTTTATAACTGTTTCAAAGGTGCAGTATCAGAATTGACCCCTAGGGGGAACTAGAAAGTATTTCCCTGTATTTTTATGGGATCTTAGTAACAGCACCGTGACTTGTTAAAAATGCATAACTAAACAAGTTACTTCTGTGGTTGGAGCAATGGTAGAGGCAATGTTGACTTGGTTTCTGAGAAGTAATGAGTAACACAGTAGGTTCTGTTTAAAATGGAATATTCTGAGCTCTGGACATGTAGAGTTGCCACCTTCTGTTTCTGTACCTTCCTTTAGGCCTTGCCTGCATATAGATGTCAGAAGTAGGCCCCTTCTTCTTGGAGTTAAGTCCCTTTTGTCGAAGCCCTGTTGTCTGCAGTTCTCAGCTCTAATCTCTAATCAGCATGATCAGAGGTAAGAGCATAGAGTCCCAGCTCTGCACTGCAGAAAGACAGGTTTTTCTAGATAGCTGAGCTGGGTAAAACTGAGGGGGCATGGGCCTTTGGGGACAAGTGGATAAGATCCAGAGTAAAAGATAGGGTGATTGAACAAGGGCCATAATCAGTCTACAGGGTGGAGTTTGCCATGCCTAGGACACAGGAAAATAGCCACTATGGCTCACATTGCTATAACCTAATGAAGTTCAGCATCCTATAAACCAAACTAGATTTTCACCTACTTTTCCCTGTGTGATAACTAGTCGTTAATGTCATAAATAGTGATGAACAGTTTTTGTCCTGGCAACTGACTCTTAGAGAAGCTGAACCAAGGCAAATGAGACGTGAGCAACGTTTCAGACAGATTTGGAAGCAAAATCTCATGGTTTTCCCCACAGCTGGCGTTCACTTAATGTCACATTCCCATGATGAAATTTCTGTTTTCTGTACAAGTTATTTAATACAGCTATTACACATGGCTAAAGAGGTTTGGCTTGACACATTGGCTTTAAAAAGCTATGCAAATTAAGGGGGAGAAGAATGAATTAAGACAATTTATATTAATGAATCTCTCTCTCTCTCTCTTTCTGTTCTGTCTCAGCTCGGGTGGGTGGGTGTGCTTGCAGAGTTATATTTCTTTCTGTCCCCAGGAGCTCCAGATGATTCAGAAAATCTTAAGGAGTATTATCTAAATTAAAGCTCTCCAAAAATAATAGGGTTTTTTTTCCCTGTTATTTTTAGAAAGGCCATGGGATAATTTACATATGAGAGCTGCAGATACACAGGAATGCCTGATAGTATTTATACTAAAAACAGCTTAGGGTAGGAGCAGACAAGAAGATCTGAACCCCTCACACCTGTAACCCTGAAGCAATTGAAGTGAGAATCCATAAGCAAGTCTGAAATGCCTGTTTGTTATGCGTATTTACAGTAAAATGCCGTTATGACATGCTTCGGAAGTGAGAGGGTACAACCTTTCAAGTCTTAAGGAGTCAGGCTCAGAAAGCAGAGAGGCTCAAAACTCAAAGACTGTGCAGTGGTTCCACTTGACACAAACAAGAATAAGAAGATGTTATTTCTATTTTCTCTTGTATTTGGATGGTCACATCAAGGATATGGAAAATATTCACTAAATTCTCTGCCCTCATCCATTTAGACCACCGGTTCCCAACCTCGGGTAACCCAGGAGTTCATATACTGCAACTCCCAGAAATTCTGGCCAGCACAGCCAGGAACCACTGATTTAGACAAAAGTTAAACAAGGAGTGGCCCTAGGGGTGCATATGACCCCTCAAGGCCATGTTTACAGTCCCTAGATGTCTCCATTATTTTTAAAAAAATCTGTCCCCAAAAAGGCATTTTCTGTTCCTGAAAACAACAAAAAGTGGTGATTTTTGCAACAGAATGTGATGCAGGGTCTCCCAACCCACAAATCTCTAAACATGAAGTGGAAGTCAATTTCTATCTACATTTTGTTCTGTTTTGTGTACTTTTTGCTCATTCTTAGATCTGGTGCAGCCACCTCTTCCTCTTTCTCTGCTGCCTTCCACCTTTCCCAGCATTATTGTCTTTTCCAGAGAAGCCTGCTTTCTTATGATGTGCCCAAAGTAGGACAGCTTCTGTTTCAAAAGTTTTGCCTCCACAGATACTTCAGGCTTTATTTTGACAGATTCAGTCTATTCCTGGTGGTTTATTTCTTCCTAATGCTTTCAGAGCAGCTTTGAGTTCACTTTCTAGAACTGCAGGTTCTTCGACATAGGATTCCTCTTCAAAGGAGTCTGTCATCCTTTTGTCCCTTCTGTATAGGTCTTCAGTATACTGTTTCCACCTTCTCTTTATTTTCTCCTCGTCAGATAGCGTGTTTCCCCTACCACCCTAAAAATCTGTTGCCAGCCACCACTGCAGGGTATACAGTGGTGCCTCGACTTACGAACGTCCCTACTTACGACCATTTCAAGTTACGACCAACTCCGGCCGCAAAATTTTGCTTCTACTTGCGACCAGAGCTTCCACTTACAAACAGAAAAAGGCAGGGGGAAAAGGCGGGAAATTCAAATTTCTAACTGTAGGTGGCGATGAGGCTGCTTCTTTGTAGCTCTTTCGCCCCAGCAGTTAGACAGTGTGCGTCGGAGGAGGCTTGGGATTGCCTCGCTTCTGCTTCTGAGTGAGCGTGTGTGTGTGTTTGCAGGGAGGCTTCGGGCCGCCTGGTAAGGTAAGGTGCTGTTTTCTGCATTTTAAAAACTGTTCTGGGTGTTTTTGCAGCGTGGTTTTGGGCTGGGGGGGGTTATGTTTCTGTGCTGTGATGGGTCTTGGGGGGTTTGTTTGTTTTTTGGTTTTTTCCCCCCACTTCCGATGGGTCTTGGGGGGTTTGTTTGTTTTTTGGCTTTCCCCCCATTTCCGATGGGTCTTGGGGGGTTGTTTGTTTTTTGGGGGTTTTCCCCCCCACTTCCGATGGGTCTTGGGGGGTTTGGTTGCTTTTTGGGGTTTTTTTCCCCATTTCCAATGGGGAAATGGAAATTTCCCCATTTCCGATGGGTCTTGGGGGTTTTGGTTGCTTTTTGGGGTTTTTTTTTCCCATTTCCAATGGGTCCTGCATGCTTCCCTTGCTTTTTCCTTTGTTTTCTTTGTATTTCCGACCTGTCCCGCTTTGTTCTCTGTGCATTTCCGATCTGCTCCGTTTGTTTTCTGTGCATTTCCAATGGGTCTTGCACGCTTGATTGCTTTTCTTTCTTTTTTTTCCCCCTTCGGCCAGAAGGGATTAATCACGTTTCCAATGAGTCTTGCAGTGATTTTTTTTTTGTGTTTTTTTTTTCTTCGGACGGAATGGATTAATTGCATTTCAATGCATTCCTATGGGAAATGGTGCTTCGACGTACGACCATTTCGAGTTACGTCCATCTTCTGGAACGGATTATGGTCGTAAGTCGAGGCACCACTGTAGTTGCCTTCTTTCAAAGATTTTTCTGCTAACAAAACACATTCAGCAGAAATCAAAGTGTACAAAAATACCATGTTTTGGTTGTTCTTATAGCTGCAGCAGCATAACTTCACTAAACAGGAAAAAAAAGAAATATTGTGTGGTAGAAGTCTTCGTCATGCTGTTTGTTTATGCTGCCTTGTGCTCTGTTGAGAGTGTGGGCAGGCTCTTGTGTAGAATATGTGGGGCGGGGACACTGGCCAGAATCCTGTTAGCAACCATAGAGCAGAATGGCTCCAAGGGAAAACACTCAAGGGCAAAGCACTCTGGTTTGCTGTTTCAGAAGCTAGAGATATTTTTACAGGGTTCACACATGCATGATGGTGAATACCCCCCGCTTGTACATTTGGCATAAAAAGATAACAGCAATGAGCTGTTGTGCACATAGAGAAAACAAACAAGATTTTGGCTGCTGTTTTTAAAACCAAAGACAACAGGAGAAAACAGAGGCAACTATAGGAAGGGGTCAACAAAACACAGTTTGTCTTTTAAATGGTAGTTCCTTCTCAGGTTTCAGTCCACAACACTGGAACTGCAAAATGAATGCTGCATTAGGATCATTCATCCCACATGCTAGCGGCAGAAGCAAGACCAGGATTAGCCAAGTTACTGACATGTGAATTCTAACAAGAACAAGAGCTCTAGAGACCATGTAGGCATCCTTCAGTCTCGAGAGACTATGGTAATAGAGACCATGCAAGGTAATGAAAACAACAAGAGTGCTTCAAAGCATGTCTGGATGTCATGTCCTGGATCCTAAAGCTGCCAAGGCAGTCACTGCCACCTGTTCTCTGAGATTTCAGGGCCAAATCCTGAGATTTGGCAACTGTATTCTTGGTGTTGAGGACACAATGAGATAATTGGGAGGAGAGTGTTTTAGTGCCACAGTAGCTACTTTGCAACATTCTTTTTTTTTATTTTAAAGTAGCATTGCTAAATAGTTAATAGTTACAAAAAGTAACTAATAGATAGAGAAGTAACTATTTATAGTTATAAAAGTAACTATTTGTTTTTTATTGCAACTGTAACAGTAGCTAACTATTGTGGGGCTTGTAACTAGAACAAATCCATAGGCAACTCATAAGTGGAGCTCCCAAATAAGACATTTTGGGATAAGGCATCTACCCTGCCTGGTGCACAAAGCTGATTACATAATTAGTTTGTAAAAAGAATGTTCTGAAAGCTTTGAAAACCCTACATCAGGGAGAATAAAATCACAAGAGAGCTACCAAAATAAAAAATACAATCCTGTCTACAAAACGCCGTTCAAAAGGAACCAGATATAACAACATCCCCTGTCTTGAAAGCCAAGGAGCAAGGTAGAGTGAGTGATCTCCCCCAGGAAGGATTTCCAGAGTCCGAGTTTATTCACCGTGAACTTCCCTCTGACAAATTTCCATAGTAATCCAGTTGGAAGCAACTCTTTTCTAAATAACTTTCCTGCCTTTTTGATTGATTTCCTGAGTTATAAATAGCCACAACACATGATGATCCTAAAATAGAAGGCTGCCATTTCTCACAATTTAACCTTGAACATATCTGAAAGCTGCTCTTTGGGCCTTACTGGATGTTTTTCGTCTTCCTACTCAGATGGCTTCCTCTGATGATGAGAACTAATGAGATATAAAAATAGGATGCTAGAAAGCAAGGAAGAAGCTATTAATAATAATAACTGGAAGCCTTAGCCACTATAGAGGCAGAATTGCACAAGGCTAATTATTATCCGGTACAGTTCAAATCAATCATGCAAGCTGGTGGACACCCAAAATGCTTGGGTCACCAAAAACTGAAATGAAGTGAGTTCTTATCAAGAACAACACTGAACCAGGTCTAAAATGGGATTTGGAAGATATTTTGAAGACTCTGCACCTTTCCAACTCTGCAGTATCCTTTTTCGAGATGGGAGGACAAGAAATCTACCCCAAGTATTCATAATATGCCCTTTAACTTCATATAAATGACTTGAAGTAGGACGCCAGGGATTTTATTTTCAGTTCCCTTCCTAAATATCCCTTGCTTGAAATTTCCGTTTCGGCACTGTGTTGAGATTTCACTAAACGATCCACCACTCTTTTCTGTGTCATCCTAGCTAGTTCAAAACCAGTTGATACACATAGAGAGTTAGATGAATATACTGTATAACTGATGATGTCATCAGCTGTGGCAGATTTTCAGAAATAAAACACTTCTGACTTCTCCCTTGAAGGTCCTGATGCTCCCAGGGAATCCCTTTCATCACCAGGAAGCTGTTGAGGACTGCAGGGTGGTGGAGAGTCTTTCATTTTCTTTAATTTTTGAAGATAGCTGCTGACATAATATATTCCACCACCAGCAATTTTCCATAATTAAGGACTTCCTCCTTCTGTCCCACAGTCCCCAAGGAAAGGGATTCCATGGAAGCTTCGGGGAGAGAAATAACATTCTGTTTTGAAACCATTTATTACCGTGACTGATACCATTATCAGTCTCATGTGGCATAACTTATACAACAGATTTCAGCCCACATATACAACCTTGTTTACTGTTAAATGTATTTTCTATGCAACATCTTCAACTTGCATTCAAATAGCAATGTATGACTCACAAACATCAGTGGAATCTGAATTAGGGATGGTATCTAACTGTGTGGAGCTGCCTGAGTAGAAGAGACTGCTTGAGGAAGTTACTATTTTGGGCTATGACTCCCAGAATCTCCCAGATGGAGTGGCTACTGGTCATGCTGGCAGGAGCATTCTGGGAGTTGTAGTCTGAAAAAAAAAGTAATTTCCCCCCCATCATTGACACTTAAAATATTGACGCTATCCGTCCCAAAATTTCCCTTCCAAAGCTAAGCCTCACCTGAAAACTAGAAATATCTTTTTGTGACTTCAGTTTCAGTTTAAGAGCCTCGTGGCGCAGTGGTTAAACTGCTGTACTGCAGCCAAAACTGTGCTCACGACCTGGGGTTCAATCAAGGTTGACTCAGCCTTCTATCCTTCCGAGGTCGGTAAAATGAGTACCCAGCTTGCTGGGGGGGGGGGGGGGGCAATGTGTAGCCTGCATAATTAACTTGTAAACCGCCCAGAGAGTGCTTGAAGCACTATGGGGCGGTATATAAGCAGCACGCTTTGCTTTGCTTTTATTATTCTTACAGTCCATAACCAGCAAAAGACATTGAACATAATACAGACTGAATTTATAAGACAGTCACAACACTAATGCAAAGGAAAAAAGAGATGAAGGAAAGTTAGAACTTAAAATCATTACCCATTAAAACTTAATGTATCTTGCGTGCAGCTGCACGTTTAGTCTGAGGATTAAGATCTAAAAGTAGTTTGCGTAAGATCTCTGTTTCAGGACAGCCAGCAAATGGGGCCATCTATGACTTAGAAGATCCATCCTGCCAAGAGTCTTATTCCTTGACTAAAATAAGCAAATCAGGCAAAATCAAAGGAAAATGAAAAATAAAGAAGACAAAAATGTTGCAGTGCCTTAAAGACTGACTGCTATATTTTAATATGAGCTTTCATGGACAAGTCCACTTCTTCAGACATCAGAATGGGACTACAGTACATAGCAAACATGTATACACTTATACATACACAGTCTTGTTTTTCATTTGGTGAGGAACATAATGTCTGAACCTGTGCAAGTTTCTTTATAAGGTTGATGGATCTCCCCTCTCTTTGGCTAAATCCAGTGCTTTTTACAGTTGTAGTTTTAGAAGAGGTAGTTGTGTTAGTCTGGGCTAGCGTATCAGATGAAAAAGTGCCATTTCCTTCCTTTTCTATAAAGCGGGGGTCTCCAAACTATGGCCCGTGGACCTTTTTATCCGGCCCGGGCATAGGAAGAAGAGGGAAGGGGGACCCAAGCGATCCCCCACTGTCTTTGCAAAGACAGTGGGCTGGGGGATCACTTGGGTCCCCCTTCTGTCCTTTGGCCTTTGAAAATGTGTAAAATATATGATGTGGCCCTCATACTGAAAAGTTTGGAGACCCCTGCTCTAAAGCATTAAAAGATACTCTGTGTGATATATAATGGATAGAGTGAAAGCCAGAGTTGTGTACCAGAAAATCTGGGTTTGAATTCCTCTTGACCAGGGAAATTCACTGGTAAAATCACTCCTTAAGTATCCCACCTAACTTGTAAACCCTATTAGGTCGGATGCAACTTTATAGCACATAACACACTCTTCTAGAGAACACTTTAAAACAGCAAATACACCAGTCTTGCAGAAGCACTTTATGTAGTGGGATCATTTTTATATATTAAAAAATCATATGCTTGCCATTTTCATTTATATGATTAAGTGGGGACGGGGCTTCTTATAGAGAACTGCTGTAAAATGTGAGAAACTGAATGCCATACATAGTTAATTTAAGAAAATGAGCTAAGCGTGATAGATCCCACAGAGTTCTGCGAGAGAAATCAAAATAAATTGAGTTAAAGTTGCATAAATTTCACCAAATTAATTAATTATATGCATTCATTATATTATATGCATTCACCCTTTTCCTCCTCCTGCTGAAACTTTTTTCCATGTGCCCTTCCTCTAAAGATAAGCGCAATTGGATGAGCGTTACAGAGGTTTGCAAGACAACCAAGTGAAATGGCCGAGGGAGAGAAGTGAGGCAGTGGCACACAGAGAGAAAGAGAGAGAGAGAATGTGTCCAGAGGGTGGCGCCATTCACCAATCCTGGCATCCTCACTCACCTTAATGGACTGACCCATTCTAGACCCCGCCCACTTGGGGTTCTGGCCCTGCCCACTCTCAACTTCAGCCCCACCCACTGGCAGCATTCAATCTGTTTCACATTATCTGTGAGGGATTCTGGCTCTCAACGGAAAAACATTTGCTACTCCTGTGAGAGGACGTGTAATCAAGTCTCATAAGGTGATAATCACACAGTCATTGGTGGTGCCCCTGAAAAGGTAACATGCAATAAGCTCAGCTCCCTGACACTTTCCCACAGGTACTGGCTACCTGAACATGGTACTGGCTACCTCAGCCTAGTTGTGACAGAACATGCCATGGGCTTGCTGAGCCTTCTCCCATCAGGTAGGAAAAATCCTGACTAGCTCTTCTCAGCCTGGCATTTCATTTTTTTTCCTACGTTTCTCGCTGCCACCAATTCTCTGGGATTCTGCTCTTTTTGCACTCTTTGCATGCCCTGGAATAATCAGGGTAGTTAGGATGAGTAGCCTGGCTTCTGGATTAGGTTAACCAGGAAGCTCTGCAATGAACAGGGTAGCCAGACAAAGAGTCTGTTTTTAAAAATAGCTTTATTAAAAGGAAAAGCAAAAAGGTAAAAAGACAAAAGTAGTTAAGCTTTCTAGTTTCATTCAAAGTACAAAAGGCAAGGCACCTAATAGGCTACAGGCACAAAGCTACCGGATAAGAACTGTGGAGGTCGCCCTTGTGGCTGTGTTTGTTGTGGCCCTCACAAAGGTTCTCTCCCTCTTAACTTTTCTCGCTGTCACCCGGTATTATCTCCTTAATACCACCTCTGGGTGTTAGACACATGTGCTGCCAAATGCAAGGCTTATTGAACTCCGGAATCAGTTGGTTGGAATAACAGATAATCTTTTATTATTAATCATATCACAAAGTAAATCACGTAGTCACTATAACAGGGGTTTGATTAGGTTTGGATAGGATGGGACATATATTCAGGCTTTTATTATATAGTTTCAATCACTTAATATCTATCTTATTCTAGGTGTTCTCATTCCTGCTTGTTCAACCTCATAACCTTGTTCTTAATTCACTTTCCTAACTCAGTATCCAGATCACTCTAATTCTTCTCCTCTCTAAGCTCCAACTCTCCAACTGTCTAACTGTCTCCTTGGTTCCGCCCCTCCTGCTCTATCCTTGGCTCCTCCCTCTAGAGCTCCTGTGACTGACAGGCAGGAATGACGTCACCTTTAGGCATTTCGTCACACACCTTCCCCCTTAAAAGTTTGTTTCAGGGAGCAAAACTTAAAAGTAGTTTGCTCCATGAACAACATAAAACAGTTTTGTTATTTTCAACATGTATTAATACTATTAATAATACTTTTCATTTTTAAATCACATTTATACTTACTTAAATAGTGCTGTGTAACTCATTCAACATTTGTATTATCATTGCTTACCATTAGTTCATTTCGCAGAAAGTTTCAATCACAGTTGTAATTGCTTATCTTTATTTGTACATTTCATAACTAAACATATTATCACTTTTTATCACATTTTAAGTTCTTTTTTCTTCTTTTCCGTTCCTCAGTCTTCTGGTACTCTCAAGAGTGCGTCAGCTACTACGTTTTGAGTCCCTTTGACACTCTGTACCTCGAAGTCGAAGTCTTGCAGCAGTAGGGCCCACCTCAATAGCTTGCTATTGTTCGCTCTGACAGTCCGCAACCACAGCCATGGGGAATGGTCTGTGCTTGGAACAAAATGTCTTCCCCATATGTACGGTCCGAGCTTCCGCAAAGACCATAAAATCGCCAGACACTCACGGTATATGATGGAAAGGTGTCTCTCACCAGCCTGCAGTTTCTCGCTCAGGAACGTCACCGGATGAAGGTCCCCGTTGTCTTCCTCCTGTCTCAGCACAGCTCGCAGTCCGATGTGGGATGCCTCTGTGAAGACGGTGCACCCTCGCTGGAAATCTGGTTCTCTCAGGGCAGGACCGGTCATCATCGCAGTCTCCAACCTCTCGAAGGTCTCCTCACAGTTGCTCGACCACAGGATCTCGCCAGCTTTTCTTTTAGGGGTTATGTCTGATAAAGGGGCCTCTATTTCGCTGAAGTTCTGGATAGAGCGCCTCTCATAGCTAACTAACCCTAAGAAAGATCTGATCTTCTTTGCTGCTGTTCCAGGCCAGCTACTGATTTCTTTCATCTTCAGTGTTAGGGGTTTGATTATGGCTTCCCCAACAATATGGCCTAATTCTTTTAACTTGGAGTTACCCAGATGGCATTTGCTAACCTTCACTGTTAATCCAGCCTCATGTATTCTTAGTAGCACTATTTCATTATGTTCTAGGGGATCTGTCCACGTCTGACTATAGATCCTTATCTCATTTTTGTATGCTACCGTGAATTCTCTACACTTGATCCAGTTCACATGGACCACTCTCTGACCTTCCTTTCCTTCCTCCTGAATTATGTAATTTATTTCATTCACCTTGGATTTTATTCTAACAGGATTTTCCCAGTTTATTTGCATCTTATTTCCTTTTATATACTTCAGCCTCAGGACTTTCTCTCCCGGACTGAACGATCTTTCTCTGGCCTTTTTATTGTACCACAACTTGGGCTTCCCTTGTTGGCTCTGCAAGTATTCTGTGGTTAACTTCAGAGATAGTTTCAAGGGTTTCATTAACTTATTTATGTACTGGATCACTGACTCTGGGTATTCTCCCTGTTGTTTCTCCCAATTTTGTCTGTTTAAATCCCAGGGTCTCCGCACCTTCCCTCCAAATAGCAGTTCAAATGGACTGAACTCAGTGCTTTCCTGGAGTACAGACCGGCACGCATATCCCCAGCGTTGTATCTCGTGATCCCAGTCATTGTGTTTTTCTGCTTTACAAGCTCTGATCATTCGCATTAGGGTCCCATTAAATTTTTCCCTGCTAGTTACTGTAGGGAATGGTCCCACAATGTCCAGGCCTAAGCGTTGGAAAGGGTTGGAGATGATGGGTAAAGGGCACAGTTTAGCTTTTGTTTTATCATTACTGCTCCCTTGTCTCTGGCATATGTCACAGCTCTGACAAAAGGCTTTTATTTGCTTCCCCATTTCTGGCCAATAGAAATTCTGGGAGATTCTTTGCTTGGTTCTTGTGATGCCTAAATGCGCTGACAAGGTGTCTGTGTGTCCCTTTTCTAATATTTTCCCTCTATATTTAGACGGGATTATTAGTTGTCTATGCAGGCTCTCACCTCCTCTTTTGGGATTTGTCAATGTTTCCCTGTACAACAAGTCTTTTTCTATCATGTACCTCTCAGGGTTCTCAGGGCTTACTGGCCTCTCGCTGACCATTTTAAAGCATAACTCCAGGGTAGGATCTGCTTTTTGTTCCCTTTTAAAGGTACTCTCTTGTGGGTTTCTCATGAATATTAATTCAGCTACTTTATCTGTTCCATTCTCATTGGTGTTAGTGAGGAGCTCCCTTTTTTCCTCAGAGGTTAAGGTTGTTTCTTTGATTTCTTTTTGGGACCGGGTATTTATTAAAACCCTCTTAACGTGTTCAGTTAAGTCTAGCCCAATTAAGCAAGGCGTAGGAAGTTGATTTGAAATTCCTACCCTCCACCAGCCTGTCCACTCTTGATACTTCACTGGTATCCTTGCCACTGGTAGTGAAATTGTTTCCTCTCCTATCCCTTTAACCTTCAGATTTTCACCTGGTATTATATACTCTTGTGGGATTATTTCTGGGTGGCATACTGTCACCTGTGAGCATGAGTCCTTTAGCGCCAAATATTTAATTTTATTTATAAAGATATTATCGCCAGAACATCTAGCAAGCTGTTCCTGGTCATTTTCCATTATATAGCATTGGAGAATTTTAGCCACTGGGAGTTGTGATTCTTGCTGCTCTGGGCCCTCTGCTCTAGCAGTAACTGGTGTTGCTATGGAGCCCTCCCCAACAGCCCTCCCCACAGGGACCTCCCCAACAGGTCCCTGTGGGTGCCTCATTTTGTTGTATGCAGTATACTTTCTTAGGCAAATTCCCCTGTTGTTGCTCACTATTTCTGTTTTTAGCGCATTGTGCTATAAAGTGATTTCTTCCACCACACCCATAACAGGTTCTAGGGGTTTTTGATTCCCACCTTGGGAATCTATCTCCCTTTCCTTCCCAATTCCTGTCTTTCTGCTGGTTCTGCTCTGAGGTTTTGCCTTTAAAATGGCTTCCAACTGCCTGTTGGTTCCTGAGGTACTCTCTGGGTTCCCTTTTTCTATCCTCCCAGGTTTTTCCTCCAACTTTTACCTCAGAATATTTTGGATTTCTTATATCTGTTAAATGGTCCGCCATTTCACTGGCTTCCCCAATATTTCTCGGCTTTTTATCTGTCACCAGATACCTCAGTTCCCCAGGTAGAACTGAGAAGAATTGTTCAAGCCCTATTATATTTTTCATTTCCTCTAGGGTCTTAACTTCTGCCTGCTCCAGCCATTTATCAAGATATCTATTCATTTTTGCTCCCAGTTGGGAGTAGGATTCATCTGGCTTTTTGATCAATGCCCTAAATTTCCGTCTTAGATTTTCTGCACTGATTCCAAAGCGTAGGAAGACCATCTTTTTGTATTCTTGGTAGTCCCTAGCTACCTCTACTGGCGTCTGGGCATAGATTTCGGCCATTTCGCCGCTAATCTGAGACCTCATCACTACCATGCGTTCTGGCCCCTCCACACCGAAGTCCCAGCACGCGCGTTCGAACAGGATCATGAAGGCCTCTGGGTTATCGCCTTTCCTATATATAGGGAACTTCTTAAGGTCTGCTTTCGATAAGCGTCCCCCCTCAGAATTTGTGTTGGTGTTATTATTATTATTAGCTTGGGCTTCTACTAGCTCCATTCGCTTCATTTCCAACTGAAAATTCATTTCTTTTTCCCTCAGGGCAATCTCTTGGGCTGCAGTCTCCGCCCTAGCTTTTTCTGCCTCAGCCCTTAATGCAGTCTCTCTTTCTTGGGCTGTAGCTTTAAATTCTAGCTCTTTTAATTTAAATGCTTGCTCCTTTTCAAATTTCCATTTTAGATACTCTAGTGAGGTAGATTCTCCCCTTGAGACAACTACTTCTTCCCCTGAGGCAGTTTCCTCTCCTGAGGCAACCTCGCCCCTTGAGGCAGTTTCCTCCCTTGAGGGATTACCCTCCTGGATTACAATTCCATCATCCTCCAGCTCTAAGATTCCCTCCCCGCGAGGTAAATCTTGTGGATTTGATGATGCTCCTTTTGCCACCTTTCCTTTCTTGGTAGGCATTTTTATTAGTGATTTGTTTGGATCACTAAGCTTATTCAATAATCCCTAAAGACAAGCCTCAATTCAAACGGCTTTTTTCCTTTCTTGAGTTAGAGAGAGTGATACTGTTTCTATTAGCCTTCCGCTGGCAGCTACTGAGTTTTTAGTTACACTGTTTTCTCCTCTGGCCCTCAGCCAGTCCCTTGGCCTGATACAAAGTCTCTTTTAGCTCTTGGCCACAGAGAATAAAGAGAAATATACGCCTTTAGAAATGGTCCCAGCCTTTACTGTTCAATCACCTCAGAGTTCTCTGTCCCCTCGGCCTCCACTTGTCCCTTCAATGCTCACTTAGAGCTTGGGTCCCAAGCTAGCCTGGACTTCACTTCACACGTGAGGTAATTTGAAACCCCCCTTGAATTTTCCCTCAGAGCTTTGCTTTACTATTTCAGTCTTTTCTACGTTGTGTGACCTGGAGTCCCTAAGTTATTCCCTAAACAGAGGGTTCACTACTCCTTCACACACGTCTCTCTGACTGGTTAATAGTTCTCCTTAGCTCTGAAAATTCAATGGCTTTTCTTGCTGCACTATTATTTCTTTTGGCTCACTGGATTTCTACTTGAATCTCTTCACTTGTGGAATTCACACCTCTTGTGGGGATTCACTTCGTATCCCACTGCCGCTGCCACCACTTGTGGAGGTCGCCCTTGTGGCTGTGTTTGTTGTGGCCCTCACAAAGGTTCTCTCCCTCTTAATTTTTCTCGCTGTCACCCGGTATTATCTCCTTAATACCACCTCTGGGTGTTAGACACATGTGCTGCCAAATGCAAGGCTTATTGAACTCCGGAATCAGTTGGTTGGAATAACAGATAATCTTTTATTATTAATCATATCACAAAGTAAATCACGTAGTCACTATAACAGGGGTTTGATTAGGTTTGGATAGGACGGGACATATATTCAGGCTTTTATTATATAGTTTCAATCACTTAATATCTATCTTATTCTAGGTGTTCTCATTCCTGCTTGTTCAACCTCATAACCTTGTTCTTAATTCACTTTCCTAACTCAGTATCCAGATCACTCTAATTCTTCTCCTCTCTAGGCTCCAACTCTCCAACTGTCTAACTGTCTAACTGTCTCCTTGGTTCCGCCCCTCCTGCTCTATCCTTGGCTCCTCCCTCTAGAGCTCCTGTGACTGACAGGCAGGAATGACGTCACCTTTAGGCATTTCGTCACAAGAACACTGTTATTTCTCTAACTAGAAATCTTAACAGTCATGACGGCTCTACACTTATGTGAGAGTCAAGGTTCGTTCTGTCCCATGTCAGAGCCACTTCCATCTCCCCCCTTGGAAAGGTACCGTATGTGCCAGCGTTTTGCTCCTATACTTCCATCTTCCTTCTCTCCCTCTCTCTTACTGACTTACTTGAACTCCCTTTCTCCCACCTCTCTCTTAAAGACTTGTCCCCTTCCTCACCTCAGGTATGTGTGTTCTGTGACCTCAGGTATGTGTGTTCTGTGGACATCTGGCAACGCCGAAGTACAAAGAAACCTTTGAAGTACCTATGGTAAGGCCAGGTGCCTCAAGGAAGTTGCCCTAAGTGTGCAACTGACTTACTTTATCTGCATGTGAGAGGAAGGGGCGGGGAATATCTCACAAACTGCTTCTGTTATGGCAAATGGTGAGCTGCCGTGATCCTGGTTTCCAATAACAACATTTCATTGAACTTTTGTGGTAGAGCCTTTCTGGGTCACCTCCCTTCACCAAGTTGCATTTCTCTACAGTGTAGCTGTTCGGTTTGGAGTGCACACCAACATGCTGCCATTGCTGCTGGAGGTTACTGCTTACCTGGTGATCATGGTGTCAGGCAGCAGGGAATGGTGGGGCTTTCAATTAGCTTTAAAATCAAACCGATACCACTGTTGATTTGTTGTATTCAGGATTTGAAGATTTTACTTATTGGACTACAGCAATGGTGTAGTGGAGCCAGAGCTCAAGGGATGACACCCTGAGACTTTCTGAGTTGCAAAGATTATGACATCATCCATTCACCCCAGCCCTCCCTGTTCCCTCTGAGCTTCACCGTAACAAGCTGTGCCTGTTCTATTGCAAAATATTCGAGAGTGGTTTTGTCTTAAATGGGTAATAAAGAGCCATTTGCTTTACAAAAGACCTGTTGCTTATTTGTTAGCTGGACCAATCTAGTTCCTAGAATTTTTGGACTCTCCTTGGGTGGATGGGGGGCTGGCTAAGAGGACTGTCATGATGGCGCCTGCATTTCCAGGTTTACCTACTATACACTTGACCTTAACTCCCAGAATCTCCAGCGGGCCCTGGCCCATTACATTTCTGTAAGAATTTTATTCGTATTTGAAGAGTAGAGTTCACATTAAAAATATGGCCTTCTTTCACCTTATCCAATTTCTCTCTTGTCTGGAAATAAATTCCCTCTAATAGACAAAATGCTCCGAGGTAGATCAAATTGTGCAGCTCAACAATTTATTTTGTCTGCTGACCCTGCCAAATGTATGGTCTGTGTCTATATTTTAGCATCCTTAGTGCTGTCTCTGCAGGCTTCAGCTTTGCCCCAGGCTTTGGCTGCTGCGAAACAGCAAAACCTCTTTAAAACAAATAGCTGTTATGCTACAAAGAAAGAGAATGTCTTGCTAATTAGCTTTGATCAGATCTGTAAATACTTTCCTGAAAGCCAAGCAGAATTAGTACAACGAAGAGATGTCAAAAACTGGCTGCAAGTATCCTGAGGCTTCAAGTGGGGGAAAACGCAGATGGCAAAGCAGGAAGGCAAAATGAGCAAACATTATACACAGAAGTTCCTATAGTTGTGGCTTGATGATGCTGAGATGTATCTGGTAATCCCATAAGGACAAAGTCTGAATCCATTAGGGTATAGTGAGTTACCTTATACCTAGGAAACCATGGAAAGGGTCACTCTAAGATGGAATTGACTTGACAGCACATAATAATCATCATCATGTGCTGTCAAGCCAATTCTAACTTATGGCAACCCTTTTCAGAGTTTTCCAGGTAGAGAATATTCAGCAATGGTTTCCCATTTCCTTCTTTTGGGGGTACCCTGAGACTGTGCAGTTTGCCCAAGGCCACAAAGGCTGGCTCTTCTCAGTGGGGGATCAAACTTCCATCTTTTAGCTCTGCATTCAGACATCTAAACCACTGAGCTATCCAGACATGATGGCTTAATTAAAGATGCCCATTTAAAAAGAACTGTGTTTAAAGAAGTCCCTCTCCGGCAAGCCTCCAAAAGAGGTGTTTTTTGTATTAGGAACCACCCCAAAATTAAGAAAAAGAAACCAAGATTTTCATTGTTGCACTGATTCCAGGCAACATCAGCATGTTTAGTTCTACAAGCTTTATTTATCTACATTGCTTCTCTGTTCCATAAAAATACTTCAGAGTTTGAAAACATCCAAAAGTCTTACAGCTATGACAAAGCTGTAGGCACAAATGCTTAAATATATATATATGGAAACTAAATTTAAGTTGCAGGCAAATACTTAAGTCACAATTCAATCCAAAATACAGGAGCATAAAAATACAATAAAAATATCAAAATGAATGTTTCAATAACATTATAAAAATGCAAGAACTTAAAGCCAAAAAAAAAGCTCGTTGAAAAGCAAAGAATACATCTCTAAAATACTAATGTTTTTAAAAATAAGACTATATTAAAGAAAATAACTTTACTACCCTTTAAGGATATTATAAATGACAAATTAGAAAATTATTCTAAGTGCTCACCCAGCTAAACCAGTTTGAATCTATAGAGGAAAATCCATTATTGTCCTTGTCTACTGCTGCTGCTTACTACTTCTGGTCTTACAGTTCCTGTAAATCAGAATCTGGAAGTTGCCATCATAGCAATAAGCATTATTTTGACTGACAGTTACAGATTTCAATGGGTTATAACTACTGGAGTCTAGTAAAATAAAGTAAAGCAAATCACAGGATCTAGTAATGCTATGGCCTTGTAGTGTTAACGTTTTACGTCTCACAAACAATTACTTCAATATACTTTGTCAGGACCGAATCTCCCTAAGGAGCATGGATCTTTCGGTCAGGGAATTCCTCAGCCACAAATCTACCACCTTTACGCTGGGGCAAGTCCTCAACCTCCAGCAGCCTTTGCGCCTAGAATAAGCCTGACCTTAAAAGAACACTTTACTTTTACTCAGTACTTTGCAAGTACAGACACATGGGCTTTGTAGTTCCTAAGAACTCACAACAGCTCAGTTAATTAGGACTTCTCTTGTAGCTAGTCAATGGCCGTTACCACTCCTCTGGATTTAGCCAAACCCTGCTGATCCAAGAGACAATCCTTGTTGAAGATTTTTAGAATTAATTTTTATTAAGAAAATAAAGTTTCATAGAAACAGTTTGTTTTTGCTCAAGCATATAAAGAACATGTTCAAAAGATTACCACAGTTAAATACAACAACTAATTCCCATTAAAAATAACAAACACTAAACTGGGCTAAGGTGGGCTAGCCCCACCTCCTTCTTTCTCTTACTTACATTCTCTTTCCTTCAAGCTACATACTCAAACCATCAAGTTCTCTCTCCATCATCATGAATTGAATCAAACACAATCTCTCCCACATAACCCATCGTCCATTTTCTATATTCTCCGGACCGCCTCCTTCTTGACCATAAACCAATCAACTCAAAGAGGCATAACTGTCCGTTCCGCCCACAATTCTCATGAAGATGCAGGTGGTTTATCTCCATTCCAATTAGAAAAGAATTTGTTGGGTCTTTGTGCTCTCTGTGCCTCCTCGTCCTTGTACGCTTATCAGGATTCATGCTGTACCAGGCTGGCTGTAAATTAAGAAAAACAACCACTCTGCCTTTCTCACATTCCCATGTCTTCCTTTCATTTTTAAAGCCTAACAGACTCCATTTTCTCTCCTCTTTCTTGACTACAATTCCCACTCTCCTTTAATCTCTGACTGCAAGTCCCACTCTCCTTCAATCCCATGACATACTTTCAATTCTCTCCTTTGCTTACAGCTATCATTTATTATTTTGCAGTGTTTTTTATTAAACTGCTGTTCAAACCTCATTTTCCAAAACAGCTTTTTCTACACTCCCCCCTGAATTATTTTAACACTCTATATATTCAATTTTTCACACCTTAACATCCATACATTAGTTGAACATACTACCTTTTCAAAAAGATTTTAGGTCTGACTAAGGCTCCTTTAAGGGACGTGGTGGCGCTGTGGGTTAAACCGCAGAAGCCTCTGTGCTGCAGGGTCAGAAGACCAGCAGTCGTAAGATCGAATCCACGCGACGGAGTGAGCTCCCGTCGCTTGTCCCAGCTCCTGCCAACCTAGCAGTTCGAAAGCATGCAAATGCAAGTAGATAAATAGGTACCACCTCGGTGGGAAGGTAACGGCGTTCCGTGTCTAGTCGCGCTGGCCACGTGACCACGGAAACTGTCTTCGGACAAATGCTGGCTCTATGGCTTGGAAACGGGGATGAGCACCGTGCCCCAGAGTTGGACACGACTGGACTAAATGTCAAGGGGAACCTTTACCTTTACCTTAAGGCTCCTTTGGAGTATTACCTCCCCACCACCAGGTTGTTAAGATTCCTAATTTGTATCTGATCTTTTCCCCTCTATTGTCTTGCTTCAGTTTTCGATTGTATTGTATTCATTCATTCATTCATTCATTACTTTCTATGTTTAAAAAAGTATCTTTATATGTACTTCCTTCCTACATCAGTTGATTTTATTTCTAAGAAATGTGAAGGATCATTTTTTTAAATAGCTCAGTAAGTTGGAGTGCCTGGCTGTGGAGCTAGGGATCAGGACAGAGTTCAAATCCCTACTGTGCCCACTAGGACAGGGGCCAGGGTCAACCAAGGTCACCAAGAGTCTGTGCAGCTGACTGCTACCTATACAGCCTTGTGTAAGCTGCAAAGATTCAAAGTACCACCAGTGAGAGAAACATGGAAACTATTTCTTAGTACTGCATACATAGATAACCTTGGGAAGCGATAAGTAAAAATGACTTGGTAGGACACAATTTCAGTTTTTTTTCATAATAAATAATCAATTTTAATTTAGACCAGTATAGACTCTCACATACCAAAAAAGCCTCATGAGTATATGAGCATAGAGATGGGCACAAACCATTGGCTGCCAGTTCGTAATAGTTCATTCTTTGGGCAAACAGGATTTCCATGGGTGCCCCAGCTTCCCTCTACTACCTCCTCCGGCAGGCACCCACTCGGAGACAGGGTCCCGGGCTTCCTTGCCTCACCTCCTTCTCTGAGTGGGTGCCCACTGGAGGAGGTGGGGAAGGGAAGCCAGCGTGCAGACCAGCAGTTCATGCCCATCTCTATACGGGAACCATTTAGCTTATCTTTTGCTGGCCATGTTTTGCTTCTGAACTGATTAACCCAGGGCTATCTAAATTGAGTATTAGAGTGAAGAATTTCCACTGAAGTGTTCACTTTTCCATTTTTCCCAGCATCTGACTGGGAAAGAAAGAGGTGGGATTGGCCTTCATTATTGCATTTGTTGTTTGTTGTTCTTTTTGCAGAGAAAGTGACTCAGTGGGAATATTTAAAAGAATGATGTGCATATTATTACTACATGGTGAAGGGACTATTGTGGGAGAGTGCTCTGGCGAGTATTTTTGTGACTCATGCTGATCCGTTATACAGAATGTGGAAATAGCTCTCTTCCTGGAGTAGGTGTGGGCTGTGAGACAATGGTGATAAATGAATGGTCAATCAGTGCAGCTGGTTTTGATAATCAGACACCTGGAGCAGAGATTGACTCAATCCTACATCTCGGGGTGTTGGAACTGATTTGCTCAGGCTGAGTTTGACAAAGTATGTGTCTGTAGATCTGAAAAGACAGCAATGGCTACCTATGGCTTGATCAGGAGATTTGTAATGATTCTTTGTGAGTTATTAGCAACATTGCCTCAATGCAACTCCTTCCACACACCAGCAGTCTCATTTTCAAAGAAAGGATGATTGTGTTGACTCATAGGAGTGAAATAAACTCAGACAAGAGGGGAAAGCCTACAAAGAAACCTGTGAGTTGTGCCCACAGTAAAAGCAAATGTATGTTGCTATAACTCAGTGGTGGAGGTATCTGGTTGCAGAGATTGGGAGTTTGATTCCCCAGTGTGCATCCCAGAAGGGCCAGCCTTGGGCAAGCTGCACAGTCCCAGGGCGCCCTGAGAAGAAGGGAATGGTAAACAACTTCTGAGTATTCTCTACCTGGAAAATCCTGAAAAAGGTTGCCATAAATCAGAATTGACTTGATGGCACATCATCATCATCTTTGCAAAGAAGCTCTTTTTTTTCACCTTGTCTTTTTCCCAGCTGGCTCTTCCAGAGAGTATGTGACACCTCCATGACTCTCTGACTCATCAAGCTCCATTTTCCAACCTGGGACTTTGATCACAATTCACCATGGCTTCATACTGTTGTCCAAGTATTCGAATTTCTATGCCTTTGCCCCAACCTCTCCAATTTTTTATCACTTGACTGGATTACAAGTTCTATAGAGCTCAGAAGCTTGCATATTTTATGCAATTACAGTTGATCTTGCGAATTTTGGAGTTGAGATCCATTTTCACTGTTTCTCAGAATTCCTTTTAAAAACTCGTCACCCATCCTAGTTCCCTATTGCAAGAAACTATATTTCCTGCATGGAAGCTCATGCATATTTTTGAGCATTCCCCCCCCCAAAATTTAAAGACTTTGTATACATTTGTATACTTTTTTTCTATTGACTAAAGTGTGTTGGGCATATTTTTCAAGTATGCACATCATGTAGTTCTAAGATGATGATGATAATGATTTAGAAATATACTGTATGGTTTTCAGAGGCAAGACATACTTCTTTCTGTCACAACCTTTTGGGTAGTGGTAGTGCAACATGGTTATTTGGGAGATGCAAATCCAGATCATTTCTTTTCTGTCCCTAAATGCAATTACTCTATCTCTATACAAGATGTGTACATTTATTCATATTTCGGATGGAAAGAACTTGAGATTTGGCCAGTGGAGATGGAAGGGAATTTGATCTGCTTTTTAAAGTATTTATAACTCACCATTTATCAGCAGATCTCACAAATTTCTTACTATATGGGATGATAAGAATGTAGAAGAAAGTGCAAATAACAGAGTTCTACATCCGGCACCAAAATATCCATGTATGCTTCCACCAACAGTTGAAGACACACCTCTTCAGGCAGGCTTTTCATATCATAACCGAGTCCCTGAATGTTATTTTTTAGTTGAGTAAGTTGTTTTTAAAGTTTTAAAAGTTTATAATAATTCAATGCATTTTAATTATTATTATAGTTTAATCATCTTAATGTATTATTTCTTGTGTTTTTAATTCAATTTTTAACAATTGTGAGTTGCCTATATATATTTATCTTGGCACATGTCATGAAATGATCTATTTCAAACAGCCTTCAGAGTGTTTCTGGTCTAATAATTCCATGTGGTTTTTCACAGAACTTAGGTACCGAATTTTTGAAACTACGATTTCCAGAATTCATACTAGCAAGAGGATTCTGGAAGCGGTAGCTGAAAGAAATAATGTCTCAAGTTCTTGTCTTTGATTCTGATCTATAAAAGGAGCATCAGGGCTGTCAAATGTGTGGAAAATAATATTAATTCAGAACATAAAGTAATGTGCACATCATCTTAAATCTTAACCAGGGATCCGAGAAACATGGTAATATTCAAGGAGTATCCATTGTTGTGCTAATAGGTATAAAAATACAAGTGGCTTGTGTCTGCCAATCAATGGAGATCAGAGCTGTGCAAAGACAAGCGGAGATTAGAATCTTCAGCTGCTCTTTGAACTTCTGCCTTTTGCAAAACTGGGCATACGCAATGACAGATTTTCAGTCTCAGGAAATAATAAGAAGCTTATCTTGAAAGGCCTGTCATCTTTTAATGTCTGGGTGATATTCCTGTTGTGATTAAGAGCACTGGAAGCTGCCCTATACTTAGCCAGGACATTGGCACGTCTAGCACAGTAATGTCTACACAGGAGAAAGAGCTTTACAAGTAATGTAAACCAAGATTCTTGCACCATTCATGTGGGGCACCGTGTACCACCTCCTGCTTTCATAAAGCAGAATAAACTAGAACGATGTGGTACAGGCCAAACAGGAAGTCTTCCTGCAAGGGCTACAGCAGTGCATCTGTCCATGGTAGCTCCACAGTCCCATCACTCTTGTTGTTAGGACAACTATAGTCTATAAACTGGTAAGATGTATTGCTCTAATTCAGTGGTTCCCAACCTTGAGTAACTTGGGTATTCTTGGACTGCAGTTCCCAGAAGCCTTCGCCACCAGCTGTGCTGGCCTGAGTTTCTGGGAACTACAGTCCAAGAACACCTGGGTTACCCAAGACTGGGAACCACACTGCTCTAATATGTTCTTCTTTTGTGGTGCAGCTGACAGTAGAGTTTACAAGTTCTCTAGAGTGTGGGAACCTTAGGTTCAAAAACATGTGGTGACATCAAGGGCCACACCAACACACATACCATATTTTTTTTCTTTTAAAAAAGCAGCACCCATCAAGGCTGAAAGGACACTTCCAGTTTTGCAAAATGTTTCCAGAGGTGTAGGACAGCCCTATACCTGGGAGAGTCTGGAAGGCTGAGGGACATAAAAGGTCTTGGGACCTCACATGACCCATATGCTCAGTGATTTCCATCTTTGCCTTACTGGATCATGCCTGTATTGGCTGCTGAAGGTTGTTCTGTCCAGGCAAACTGTTCAGTCCATTTCTCTCTAAAAATTGTACCAACAATGGAAGTTTGGCTGGGGTGATCCAGGTCAGTCTTCTCCAATAGGAAATCAGTCGCTAAAGGGTAATGTTTAAAGCAAGTTCCAAAATAGGGACTTCAGGGTCAATTCAGAGACCAGGAAACCATCTACAATCAAACATGGACATTTAGTTCCTGGATAGCTCAGTGGTTTAGGCACTGGCCTATAGACCCAGAGGTTGGGAGTTCGATTCCCCACTGTGCCTCTTTGACAGGGGCTGGACTTGTTGATCCACAGAGTCCCTTCCAGCTCTGCAATTCTAAGTCATTCAAGCCAGACTGCAAACTGAGGACAACATTTTCCTCTAGCCACTTGATAATACTTTTAATTTTGCTGTTGTTGGTTTGCCAAGTGTGTAAACTAAGTTATATCCCAACATCTCTGATAATGGGATTTGCCACACTTCTGTATGCTCTGTTCCCAGCTGAAAAGAAACCATGTGTTTTGATATAAGACCTCAGGGGTGGGACAATAACCAGCAATCCTTTGTCTAATTGGATTGGGACAGACATTCCGATCCACATCACACCACCAGAGGTAGAATCTGAACCCCACATCTCCCATTTTGAAACTTGCTTTGAACGAAGGAAGCTGGTTCACTCATTTGGCCGTGATTTTTGGAAACTTTTATGTTTTCTCCGCATCACCCCCAGTTCTGTAACACCCAGCTTGATGAAGGCTTGATGAAGGCTTCTGTGGGATGAAGGCTTGATGAAGGCTTCTGTCGGCAGCTAGCTTGTGTTTGTGATTTTTTTAGTGGTATAATAAAAGTATCATCCACTCTTGCCTTCAGATTGTATACAAAGACCACGTGACTCTCGTCTTTTTTATTAAAAAAATAAAGGGCATCTGCTGTGAGAAAAGGAATAATAGAAGGTTTAAGCTCAGAGATGATCCTTAAAACAGTGGATCAACACTCTTGCTTTGTGAAAACACCCCCACAAAAGCAACCTCTATTATACACGTCTATTTTTACATTGCTGTTCTAATCTCCCTCTGAGCCGTCAGCTTTCTATTAACCCATTGCCATTAAAGCTGAGATTGCTAAAAGCTGGCAATTTTGTTGTAATAAGCAAAAACGCACATCTAATGCTCTCCATCATTTTGTCAAACTGGAAACAGAGCTCCTTCTATAGAATTAAAAACATAAAAATAGCCACTCTTCATGAAAGAGGCTATTTTAGCTGCTATAATCAGCCAGACTACAATAGAGTGGAGAGGGAACTCATAGGACTCTCCTGACTGTGGCTGTGTTGACTTGCAAGCTGTTTTAATGATGTTTGATCTTGCAGTGTAATTCCCTCTAACATGCATGAAGGAATCTCACAATTCCTCAGTTTAAATATTGGATCGGGCTGCATTCTTGTATCTCAGTAGGATTCCTTTTACCCATAGGTTATCATGCAACTGTGCCATTTATTTTGGTGGGACTACTAGTCAAGCAAAAATGCACAGGTTTTGACTGCCAGGAATGTTAAATGTGTTAATAAAAGAACAGAGTATTAGCTTATATCCCTTATAATCCAGAGTATACACCATTAATTGAACATGAGAATAGCCTTGCTGGGATCAGACCATTCCTGTCCCACATTTGCCCTAACATGTATGATTGTATGCACCTGTATACTCTCCCCTTATTCACTATTTTTCTAATTGTCCCCAAACATTAAAGCAAAGAGTAGTGCTTATATACTGCCCCCCAGTGCTTAAAGCACTCTCTGAGAGGTTTACGATTTAATTATGCAGGCTACACATCCCCTCCCCAGCAAGCTCGGCGCTCATTTTACCAACCTTGGAAAGATGGAAGGTTGAACAAACCTTGAGTTGGCTGCCAGAATCCGCTGGGATTGAACACTGACTGTGGCAGAGTTTTGACTGTAATACTACAGTTTAACCACTGCACCATAAGGTCTTCTAGGAAAGTTGTACCTTGATCATTTGGGGTGCCCCTTCCTGCACCTTTTCAGCCTCTACAATAAACTTTTCCAGGTGCAGGAACCAGTTGGATGCCAGATGCACTATGGTTGAAGTATGATGCCTCCATACTTCTAAATGGCTGCCCGATAGATTTGTGTAGGAATAGAACGTTGTGAACCCAGACATCCTACTGCAGGTGAAACACACACAAACTCTTCTGCCACCACACTTGGACAAAATCTGATAGGGAAAAAAAAGGAAGTGGGAGGGAGCGTCTGATTTCATACAGTCATGTTTTGTAATAAAACAAGACATTTGGGGTTGTTCACTTTTTTAAAGAATATAGTTGTACTCCCCAGAAGCTTCCAGGAGTACACCTATCTCCTAAATGATGGGGCCTTGATTTAATAGAAAACAAAAATGCATATTAGAAAAACTGATCAGGGGCTCAGGAGCCTGCAGTAATGTTTGGGGAACCCACATGCAACACACATGTTGTGTGTTGCCAACCCCTGTTCATAAAAAGCATACAGCTGCAAATACAGGAGGTATCCTAAAGATCATCTAGTCCACCCTTGTTGGTGCAAGCTCCACAACAAGAAATCACTACCTGTTTTGCTTGCAGACGGTGCTTGGCACATGAAGGTTCAAGAAGGGAACCTGCTGCTGGAGGGCTAAGGAAGCTCTTGCAAAAATATATATATATCTGACTGTCAGGTTGCTATTAAAAGCACAGAAACAGAACTGGTGAAGTAAGTACAAGTTGCCAATTCTCCACTGCAGGAAAAGGTACATCAGCGAATGGCTGTCAAAACCATAGCAAGTGATGCTTATGAACAAAATGGCAGAATCTGGGCTATTGCAAGTGTGTACTGTAGTTTAAAGCTACCTTTACTGTCCTATTTCAGCTTTTATCCGACTCAATCTTTCTACTTTTATGTAAAGTCAATGCCAGGGTGCTAGTGGTGCAACCCACCTTAATTCAGACCATGACTCCGTTTGTGAGTCCTGTCTAATTGCAATTCAATGAGAGCCAGTACAGCAAACTGGTTAGAGTATTATTGGGCTATAAATCAGGAAGTCTGGATTCTAATCCCACACACCAGATTGCTGGAGGGGAGTAAAAAAAAAATATCCATAAAGCTTTAAGCTCACAAAACTGTCTCAGACTGACCCACCTCACAGGGTCATTGTCAAATTAAACCCTGGGAGGAACAGCACTATATATGTACCACTTCTTTGAAAGAAAGGTAGGATATAAATGTAACAAACATACAAACGAACAGATTATCCAAATCACAACTAGTGGGAGGTATAACAGGATCTAAAAGTTGGCTGGCTAGCTCAGTGAGTTATGCATCTGTCTGCAGAGCCAGAGGCTTAGTGCTCAGTTCCACACTGTGCATCCCAAAAGGGCCAGCCTGTGTGATCTTGGGCAAGTTGTACAGTCCCAGGATGCCCCAAGAAGAAGAAAATGGTAAACCACTTCTGAGTACTCTCTACCTAGAAAACCCTGAAAAGGGTCACCGTAAATGAGAATTGACTTGACACCCACACTTCTTCTTCTTCTTCAAAAACACCAGGCACAGTCAATCGAAATTATAAAAACATTGACTGGTATTATATAACAGATACAAGTTTTAACCAAAAAGCTAAGCGTATGTTAAATATCGGTGCAGTATGTATGCTGTTCCTAATATTGCCGGTTTTTGTACCTCTGATGGTGTGATTTCTGAGATCTGCAACTGCTTATAGTACTGTGTGAAATTTCTTGATATTGTTCCCAAAGCCCCAATGACTACGGGGACCACTGAAGTGTATTTCATCCACAAGTGAGATGTTTTGATTGCCAGGTCTCTATACTTTCTCAGTTTTTCCAATTCTTTATTTTTAACTCTGGCATCCCATTGAATTGCAATGTCAATGATCCAGACATTTCCACACTATGTCTGGTGTGTTATGTTCAAGGTATCTATCTGTTTGGATCTGGAAATCCCACAAGATCTTGACTTTGTCATTTTCTGACACATTATTATTATTATTATTATCATTGTTGTTGTTAAACAGGATCTACTAATAGATCTCTGGACAATACAAGGAACTACAGCAACAAACCCACCACCACTAAATCAGGCAACTAAAAGTTGCTAATTTGAAAGGAACTGAGACCTCAGTTCTAGAACTGTTAAAGCGTCTCAGGGCTGCAGTAGACTCACAAAAGCTTTGTTCCTTAACCTTTCATTCCTTTTTCGAAACCACTTTTTTTTTTACATGGCCCCGGCTGATGGATCGCAGGTGCCAGAATAAGGTGGGTGGGGAATGAAGAAGATTCCAGGCTCTTGAAAGCCCGCCTGTCCATCCTTTCCTGCTCTAAAAACAAGCCCTTAAAACACATTCCATATTGTAATATAGGGCAGCTAAATATCCACAGTCTCTACTTTATGCCTGCTATGCATATTCCACACTCTAGCATCCAGTTCATTTCAGATTAATATCCAGGGCAACATTGGGAAGAAGTTGTTCATTTGGGTACTCTGATCTTTTCTGCCGGACCTGACCTGCTACTGGCACCGATTTCTTTCTAGACCAAAAGGGGTGGGAGAGAATGTTCTGAGTGACTTTGCTAATAACTTGCCAGTTACATATCTCTTCTTTGGCTTTCTCCCCTAGGAACTGCATCGCTAGTTCAAATAGGGCAGGGGCTCCTTGCCTGGTAGAACTCTCAAGCCAAGCAAATGCCTTGCCATTCTTGACCCTCATGTGGCGTGTTTGCTTAGAAGGGAGGGGAGCAATGTGCCCTGCCATCACAATAATTGTCCCTCTTCAGCTTAATGGCACAGAGCAAATTCAATCAGGCGGCCTGTGCTGCCTTTCTCTGGGGAACCAAGCAGATAGTAGGCCAGGATGTGTTTGAAAACCACCCACAACTGCTTAGTGGGAGCAATCACCGCTTTGATGTTAATATTCTCCCTCTTCTCCTAGCCCTGTGCTCCTTGCACCCAGACAATTAACCTTGCTCAAAGCCTCCGGGATAAATAGCTCCTGTTGCTGTCAGTATCTTGTGCTTCTTTGTTTGGAGAACTGGGTTGTTACACTCAATTCGCAACTGCCTAAGCTGTAACCATTAAACAGCAACCAGTCTCCGGACCAGCATCTAAGACAGACATGCCTGGCAATTTCCAGCTTGCCACGGACTTTTTGGATTTGACGTCCAAGAGCAAAGGGCCTGGCAAAATCCATCATGTCGTGAATCTTTGGACTTTTAAGTTCTTCACACTGGTACTAGCCTGATGAAATGTTGTTTTAATCCACAAAAGCTCATGAATTGTATGGTGATTTTTTTAGTGGTCTATAAAGGGAACACCTATTTTGGCATTAGTATCCAGCGATGCAACAGTACTGCAGTGGAAAGCTGCCTTATTTTGACACATGCAAGATGTCCTGGAGGCTGTAGTAGATGCCAGCTGAAAAGCGGGCTGCTGTAGCAGGTCTAGGGAGAGCCATTTTCTGTCCCTGGGACCGGGGGGGGGGGGGGGGGTGTCATGGTGAGGATTGTACATATTGTCAGAAATGCCAGAAACACAGCATACAAAACTAAAAGTGAGCTTCCAGTTTAGAAAAATGGGGAATTTCAGGTGCTAAAGGAGGGGGAGGGATTTGGAACCTATTTGAAAGGCACGTCTTCACTCCTGGGGTTTTTTTTTGGATGTGGCAATTTCTATATTTTTACTGGAAAAACAGGCCTGTTATTTTGTCCTCCATGACCAATCAGTGGACAAAAGCATGCTAATAGGCAACTTGTGAAGCTGCAAAACAATGTGGGAGGATAATTACATGTCATTTACTGTGTAAGGCAGCTCTGCTTCTGATAGCAAAGCTGTCAATTTTGTCTGTTTCCGCTGTTTGTCAAAAGAAGATCTCTGTGGAGTTTCTGCACAGCTCCTGTGTTCTTATGTACCTTCTCCTTGATCCCTAAATGCTGTTTTTCCTCTAATGTAAATCCTCTACATATCTACTCAAAATTAACTCCCTTTGATGTCTTGCGGGTAAGTGGTTATAGGACGGCAGCCTAAGGAGATAGTGTGATTAGCCCTACTCAGGCCTAATTCAATCAGGCTGTGTGAGCACACTTGACTTAGAGCAAAGCGCCTGGCCTGGCCCACCCCTTCCATCATTGCTTTCTTCCAGGTTGCAATGCTGAATGTGAAGAAGAGAGAAGTTCCTTCTCATGTGTAGGTTCTACACAAGAGCAGAAAGCTTAGAAAACTGATACTCTTGCTTACATGGGAGTTGAAGTCTTCTCATGTTCAGACCTGGTGCTGTAGCCAAGAATAATGGGCTAAGTTGTCCCATCAATGCATGCTCACCATGTCTGTTTCAATAAAACCTTAATATACGTGACCAGGAATATAAGCAGATGGAGAGTGTTTGTTTTTCTGTTAAGAAAAGAGACTGCAAAAATAATATACTTACCAAATGAGAGCAGGAAAAGGGGGGAACTTCCCCCTCCCCTGCATTTGAAGACATTCAAGTCAAAATTGGCTCACAGTTTTCTCTTGCCTTGGAAAAAAGAATGGGTTTCCATTTATGATATGTATTCCAACAATAAGGAATTGTTCTTCTTGTGGGATGACGAAATAATTTCCTCATCCCCGACCTCTTTAATGCAATTTCCTCTCAATGAAGTTAATTGAGCATTTCACAATTCAGCATGGAGTTGCAGCCAAACAAACCTATATTGGCTCTGTGTTTATGTTTAGGCTGCAGTGTAAAATATTTGATTAATATACCTGGTAACAGAAATCAGAAACGTAAACTTTTTGGACTACAGCTGCCAGACGACACAACCAGTATGACCGGTCAATGTTTTAATCCAAAATGTAAACATATTTTGTGGAAACATGGTTGAGAGTGGCTATAGCTTGTATCTTGATGCACTACAGTGGTGGAAATTTGGTGCCGTAACCCTCAGGATTTCCCATATGTTTTCCCATCTGTCTCTAAAGCAAAACACTGTGAGTTGCCATACTCTCAAGTTACTGGCAGACGAAATAGCTCAGATGTTCACTTTGCCTGGCAAAAGCTTGCAGCTCAGCTGGAATGTGAAGCAGTGAGATAGCTGCATCCAGGGTTGTAGTGTTGCCCAGGCTCACAGAGACTGGACTTCCTCATTAGCAGAAACGGTGACATCATAGGCCACTACCTTCAGTCTTCAGGGATGTTGCCAAGTCTTTGAGTCTGAGTCCAAGTCTTTGGTACCAAGTCTCAAGTCTGAGTCCCTATTAAAAATAAGGGTTTTTTCCCCGGAAAAAAAAGGAAGGGGGTGGGTGGGTTCCGAGTTGTGAGCCGAGTCTGAGTCAATGGGGGGGGGGGGAAACCCCGAGTTGAGTCTGATTTGAGTCACTGGTGCAGCTTAAGTCCAACTTCACAGCAAGTCTCACGACTTGAGTACCCATCTTCCTTCTTCTCTCTAACTTTCCGGACAATCCTCACAGTAGCTGGGAAAGAAATGGATTTTCCCAGGAACAGTGTAATTTTGCCAGATGACCCTCTTGTAATACAAATTATTTGAGAGTGGTTTGATCTTGAATGGGCAATTAGGATCTATTAACTGTTCCAAAAGAGACCTAGTTGATACAGACTGAGCCAGTCACCTACATTTTTGGACTCTCTTCCTGGAGGGGGGATGTCTGTATGGACTGCCATGATGAGCACCAGCACTTCTAAGGTTTATCACAGCACCGCTGCTGTATCCAATGTTAACGCTCCCCCCAAAAAAATGGCAAGAGTTACTCCACAAGCACTTGTGTAGTGGTTCACAGAACAAGTGGAACAAGTATCACAAACACCACTGAGCCTAGTAAAGTTGTAATATTTGGTAGAACGGCAAATAGAATGCTTTGAGGAACTGCTTGTGGGATGTTTTGTGCAACACTTTGATAGAACAGCTTGCACAGTTTCTTGCACAGGCAGCAGAGCTTAGAAATATTACTATTTGGGAGACTATAACTCCCATGCTGGCTGGGGGATTTTGGGAGCTGCAATAGAAAAAAGGAATGTTGCCAAGCAATGACGGAGGGAATGAAAATTTGACATTTGCGCAGGGATGAAACATTCTTTCTGCAAGCAGTAGAAACTTTGCAGTAGTGGTATCACACCATTGGATACAACTGTTGGATTCAACCACATTATGAAAGTTGCAGCAGGTTCAAAATGTGGCTGACAGGTTGATCTCAGGAGCTTCTGGGTGCAACCATACCTCCCTGATTCTGGCAAGCCTGCATTGGTTCCGTGTCTGCTTTCATGCCAAATTTAAAGTGCTAATTTTAACTTATAAGGCCCTGACCTGCTACTTGTCGGAGCATCTCTCCTTAAGATTTTCTACCTGGACCACTCAATCATCTCAGGCTTCATTGTTGCAGGTGGCTACTCTGAGAGAGGCCTGGAAAACAACCATCAGGGACTGGGCCTTCTCAGTGGTGCCTGTAACATTGTTGAACTCACTGCCTGTTGATGGATGCCAACCTCCCTCCCTTCTGTCCTTCAGGAAGCCGATTAAAATGGAGCTAGTCAAAGAGGCATTCAGGAACATCCACCTTGTGTGAGAGATTTCCTGACCTCGTGTAACTTTATTTGATAAAACTGTCACTATTGGGTGTGTTTGTGTTATGTTACATTGCCCTTATGTTTGGTTTTGTTATTGTCATTGTTATGTATAATTTTGGGTTTGATGTTGTATGTGTTTGACTTTTGTAAACTGCCTGGAGAAGTGTGACTTCTCACTAGATGGGCAATCTAAAAATACAATCAATCAATAAACAAACCTAAAGATGGTTTCAGGGCTCTCATCAAATGGCGGCCATGAGAGACAGGGCATTTTTCAGAAGTAACCCTACATTTGAATAACTCATTCTGTATGGGGAAAATGTATGAACTTTTTTTATTTGGCTTTCAAATACGTCTTTCTTTTTGTGTGCCTTTTGGTAGGTGATATAACATTTTAACCAGTGTTCTTCTCATGTTATAACGCTCTGGTTTTCAATTGTGATTTTATTGATTGTTGATGCATTGTTTAGTACTGCTTGGATGGAAGCCATCCCAAGAGAGTGTTACCCTGCAAGTCAATCTATAAATGATTTTTTAAAGGAATGAGAACAGTAAGACGAATTTATTTGGAGAAGGGTAGAGAGCAAAAGAAAAGGGGGGGGGGGGAGAGAGAGACAAAGAACCAGGTTGTCAATCCCAAGAGGAAGTGATTAGAGAGTTTAAAATGAACTAATAATGAATAGAATGTGCAATGCAGACTTCAGCCTTTCTCTATAAAATTTCTAAGGTGAAACCAAATGGTATGGCCAAGTGAGCAAAGTTATATATATATATATTTCTTTGCAATATTGATTCTCTCTCCAGTAACACAGTTGCCTGGTGGGCTTAGAATAATACAACATAACTTCTTTTTGCTTCTAAGAAAGGAGAAAGATGAGGCTGATGCATTGACAGAAACACTGTAATTGTGATGCCTACAAAAGAAAATCACAACAGAGATTCTCCAAATAGCTTTCTTTTTTCTGTTTAACTCCAGATATAACCAAGAGTAGGAACTGAGACTTAACTGAATTTTGTATGCACCTCTTGCTGCATTTAGTTTTCTTCCACCCCTGTTGAAATTTTTTAGAAAATGGTATGGTGCAGGGAGGAGAGGATGCAACACGGCACAGGTATTTCTGATCTTAGAACACTTTAAGATGTTCCCTCTGTTGTGCAGATTTAGCACATTTTTAGTAAACAAGCCATCTGTTGTCTTGCAAGTGAGGATGCTGAAAGTCTAACCCACCCAAACACATGATAACATTGCTGTCTTTGTGGGCTTTCCATACTTGGCAAAACACTGGCTAAAGAAAGCTAGACTATTTTCGTAAGAATTCTTGCACTTCATTTAAAAATAAGCAATAATGTTGGATAAAGACAATGCTTGATTTAGAAAGCAGTTATTCCGACGAGAACTTTAAACAATGGACGTTTGGTTGATGGCCTTCACTTTATGTTACCTGCTGATAAGAGAAGGTCACCAAACCAAAAATTGTATCATTCATCAAATTCCCAATCAGGCCCCAGTGAAAGGATGGGCACTTAATGCATGTTGTCAGTGGTTTGCTGGATCACATTAGTTTGAGGTCTAGAGATCCACCTGACATCTTCAGCAATTCCTTTCCTTTCTGATATCCAGCCAGGTCAGGAAGAAGCCTATCCTGGAATATGTATTCAAAGAGAAAGAACATCCAAAAAAAGACTGTAGCTGTGATAGAACATCTGCTTTGTATACAGAAGGCCTCCATTTCAATCCCACTATCCCTAAGGAGAGACTGGGACATGGGGGATCCTTCCTGGAACCTTGCCAGAGAGTATCAGTAATATTGGATCTGATCCAGTAGAAGACAGCTTTCTACATTTCTATCCACGCCTGCAATCCCATCAAGTACAGTTTGAAATGGTACAGCTTGATCAAGACTTTTTGCTCCTACAACTACATAGTTCAGGTTTTAGAGCTTTTCTAGAAGGCATATGTTTCAAAAACTGATATTCCACTTCAGAAGTCTTGATGCCTTTAATATAGAAATGTGAGATGTTTCTGCATGATGTACCCAAGATGCTTTGAGCTGGGGGTGGGGGGGCATGTTTGGAATGAACAGACTCCACTATTAATTTCCTGTGCTAACACTCATGTGATGCTTCCTTTTTGTTCAGGTTATAGAGATATAATTAGGAGCTCCTCTATAACAAGATGGGAATTGTGCACCCATTGGCTAAGGGGCAGCTCAAGCTCCTCATAGACTGCCCCATCACCAGTAGCAAAAAAAGGCTGAAAATAGCCAGTCATGCTACCTGAAATTTCCAAGGAGCAAGGTTATGTGAGTGTGGACCTGTTTTAAGCCTGAAATAGTCTGTCCCTGTTCCACCTTTTCTAGGAGAACAGATTAGTGAGGGTGGCTATATGAGGATACACAAGGTGGCAGGAGATTAAGAACAGTGAGAAGATGAATGAAGGAGTCTCAGCAGCTTTGAAATCAGTCATCCTTCCTTCACAGTAGTTAAACTGTCAATAGAAATATAACACTACTTTTCAGATGAAAGGCCTGAGTTCAGCTTGTCATTTGTCTGCTGTCTGTGAAAATGAAGGTCCTGTATCTGTACTATAGACTAATTTCACATCTCTGATATTGGAATCAGATTGAACCAACATAATGTCTGAAGCCAAGGTTTTGTATTTTTGAACTGTGACTTTCCATTCTGTATTATCTGCTATGTAGCAAGAAGGTGGACATCCAAGAGGAAAAGAAATATTAAGAAGGGAAGAAATGGCATTTCACCCATTTTTCTCTTTAGCTTAGAGAGCAACATTCAGCAGTTTGTTTTTTCTAAAGGAGAAAATCATTCATTGAATTTTTTTGTACACAGGGTCAACATTATGAAGAAGAAAAAAGAGCTTTAAGCCACGAAATAATAGCCCTCAATAACCATTTGATAGAAGCCAAGGTGACAATTGATAAATTGTCAGAAGATAATGTAAGTACTATGAAAGTGGCTATTTGTCATGATCGTGAATCAAAGTAAAAGTGATATGAATTGTTGCATTAGAAACAGTCCAGGACGTGTGCTGGTCCGTTTTATTCATTACTTATCTTTAAGTATTCTACTTCTCACATTATTTTCCTGCAGTTCTGTAAGAAGATAGGGAATTTCCACCTTCCCATATTTCTTACACAGCTGAAATAATGTGTTACCAACATAAAACGGTTGCTGTTGTATCTACTGTATGCTTATTACATGTTCTTTCCACAGTGTTGTTGGAATTACAATTGAATTGTAAGCAGCAAAGCTGAAATAAGGCTGCAATCCTACAGTCATGGCCAAAAATATTGGCACCCTTGCAATTCTGTCCGAAAATGCAACCCTTCTCTCAGAAAATTGTTGCAGTTGCAAATGTTTTGGTACTCACATGTTCATTTCTTTGGTTTGCATTGGAACAACACAAAAAACAAAGAAAAGTCAAATCTGATACAATCCCACGCAGAAACCCAAAAATGCACTGGCCAAAATTATTGGCACCCTTAACTTAATATTTGGTAGCACCCCCTTTGGAAAAAATAACTGAAATCAATCACTTCCTGTAACCATGAATGTGTTTCTTACACCTCTCTACTGGAATTTTGGACCACTCTTCTTTTGCAAACTGCTCCAGGGCCTTCAGATTTGAAGGATGCCTTCTCCCAACTGCTGTTTTGAGATCTCTCCACAGGTGTTCTATGCGGGATTCAGATCTGGACTCATTGCTGGCCATTTCAGAACTCTCCAGCGCTTTGCTTGTAACCATTTCTGAGTCCTTTTTGAAGTGTGTTTCGGGTCATTGTCCTGCTGGAAGACCCATGACCTCTGGTGGAAACGCAGCTTTCTGACACTGGCCACTACGTTGCACCCCAAAATTCTTTGGTAATCATCACATTTCATGATACCGTTCACACAGTCAAGGCATCCAGTGCCAGAAGCAGCAAAGCAACCCCAAAACATCTTTGAACCTATACCATGTTTGACTGTAGGGACTGTGTGTTTTTTCTTGGAATGCCTCATTTGTTTCTCTGTAAACAGTGCCATGATGTCCTTTACCAAAAAACTCTACTTTTGTCTCATCTGTCTACAGTACGTTCTCCCAAAAGGATTGTAGTTTTGTCACATAAGTTTTGGCATACTCCAGTCTTGTTTTTTTATGCCTTTGTGTCATCAGTGGTGTCCTCCTGGGTCTCCTACCATAGCGTCCCTTTTCATTCAGATGGCGACGGATAGTGCGAGCTGACACTGTTGTGCCCTGTGTCTGCAGATCAGCTTGAATTTGTTGGGAAGTTAATCCGGGTTCTGTATCCACCATTCGAACAACCCTTCATTGTAATTGTTCAGTAATTTTGCTCTTCCATCCACGTGCAGGGAGGTTAGCTACAGTGCCATGGGCTGTAAACCTCTTGATGATATTGCACACAGTGGACACAGGAACATTAAGATCTCTGGAGATGGACTTGTAGCCTTGAGATTGTTGATGTTTTTCCACAATTTGTTTCTCTCAAATCCACAGACAACTCTTTAGACTTCATTCTTTTCTCCATGCTTAGTGTCACACACAATACAAAGGTTGAGTCAACTTTTCTCCATCTTAACTGGTTGCAAGTGTGATTACTATATTGCCCACACCTGTGACAGGTGTGTCTAAATACAAATTAAAGGAGCATCACATGATTGAAAAGCAATTATTTCTTACAATTTAGACAGGGTGCCAGTAATTTTGGCCAGTGCATTTTTGGGTTTGTGTGTGGGATTGTATCAGATTTGACTTTTCTTCTCTGGTTTTTTGGGGTTTTTTGTTTGTTTGTTTGTTTTTTGTTGTTGTTCCAACGCAAACCAAAGAAATGAACATGCAAGTACCAAAACATTTGCAACTGCAGCAATTTTCTGAGAGAAGAGTTGCATTTTCTGACAGAATTGCAAGGGTGCTAATATTTTTGGCCATGACTGTATATGGGCCAATGATGTCAAAGCAAGAGGACTAGCATCAGAGAAAATGTTTAGAGCAAGAGCTAAACACAAGATAAATTATACCATTATTTCTTATTCAGGACTTTAATGTGAGAAACTAAGACTTTTGTCTCCTCAGTGCATATATAGATAGATAGATATAGATATATATATCTCCAGATATATAGATATATAGATATCTATATATATGGCTATATATAGATATCCATACATTGTATACATGCATTCTCTCTCTCTCTCTCTCTCTCTCTCTGTGTGTACACTTTTAGTTTTTGAAGTACAATTTCCAAAATATTCCCCTTCCACTGGTCACATTGACAGAGGGATCTGGACGTTGTATAGATAGATAGATAGATAGATAGATAGATAGATAGATAGATAGATAGATAGATAGATAGATAGATAGATAGATAGATAGATAGATAGATAGATGCTTATTACATGTTCTTTCTACATGTTCCATATATATATATATACACGTGACCAGTGGAAGGGGGTTATTCTGGAAATTGTACTTCAAAAAGTAACTTTTTCTGGTGCTGTCCTTGACCCAACTGTGTCTACCTGGCTAAACATTTCGAGACATCATGTGTCATTGTCAGCTGGTCTCAAGGCTAAGCAATTGTTAGCAAAAACAGAGAGAGAGAGAGAGAGAGAGAGAAGCCAGGTTGTTTATACAAGATTCATTTGAAACTCTTAACTCTGGCAAAGACCACATAGAAGGAACAGGTTTTTAGTGACAACCAAGAACAGGCAGCAACCCCTAAATTGTTCCCCATGTTGCATTTTTCAAGGCATTATCACAGAGCTGATTATATGTGAGCCTGAAGATGTTCTTGGTGGTGAGCATAAATAACTGTTTTGTGGTCTCAAGCAGACACGGTCCAGAAGCTCATTCAATTCAAAACAATTACGTTCATTGTTCCCCAGGACAGATTCCCGGTGGCTGTACTTGTTGAAATAAACAGCATCAGTCTATCCTTTGAGAGCCACGTGGAACATCTTTAGTATTTGGCTTGAGGCTTTTCTTAATTTCTGTTTGTCGTCATCTTGGTACATTGGCTTGAATCCTAAAATAGCTTACATTTTCCAGACAAATTGCTGTGTTGGTCTGTTACATCAAAAACAACAGCAGATTGTATTTGGTGGTGGATCAGGCCACCAGTGGAGCAGACACTGCTGGCAGAACGGATTCCCTCTTCCTCCAGTAACTTCCCCTGCATGATCCAAATTTATCTCAGAGGGTTGGGAGATCTTCTGGAGAATATGAAGGATACAGGGAGGAAGTGTTCATCACATTGTGTAGGGGGAACTCCACTCACATGAAACAGATGTACCCTAAAGAGCTGTGTGGCACCCCGAATTTCCAGATTTGTTGTAAGATTTATACACTAGGCTGTAGCCCACCCAAGCACATGGCATAATAGATACATTGATTTATGAGGTGTCACAGGACCCTTTTTAGTTTTATCCTACAGCACAATCTGACACACATCTATTTAGTAGACCATATGGCATATAAGAAGGATTAATATCAGGTAAATAAATATAGTATTGCAGCCTTAAGACGTTCACATTTTTCCATCCCGTTTCTCCTTGCACTCTCTCTTACACCATCTGTAGAGGTTTTGAAGAGCTTTTGAACAATGCAAGGTGATGGGGGCTGCTGCTAGGGGAGTCTCCCAAAATCTAGTTTGGAAAGCACACCTCAGATGAGTTAACTGAGAGCAAAATGCTGACTAGCCAAGGTGGCCAGCAGCCAGCTGAGCTGACACTAGGCCCACAGAAGCTGCACTGAATCCAAAACCTTCTTGGCTTATATTCAAACTATTCATGTCCTGATCAAACTTTCTCCTGTATCCTGGACTGTGCCCTGGCCTGGAGGAGTTTTGAGTCTAGCACAACTTGGCCCCTCCTGCTTTCCATCCTTTTTCCATCTTTTGGGGGGCTTTTCTCGTGATAGACTTTAGCCAGCAGAGCAGTTCTACTGGGAGATCCCTCTACTGACCAATCTCAGAGATCAGCCAACAGAAGGAAGTTCTCCTGCCTATAATTTAAGATTCCACTGCCAACACAGGAGTACAGGTGGCAACTCCCTTAATTCGTGGAAATGCATGAGTGGGGGTTTTCAATGAGTTGTTGTGCCTTACTGCTTTGAATGTGTTTTTGGTGTTGCTTTTGTTTACTGTGTTTTAGTGTGGTATTTGTTTGGTCCTTTTTAATATTCCTGTACTTACTGTTTTTAGCTTTAAATATTGGCCTTTAATGATGTAAGCCACCTTGGGTCCTTTTTCAAAGTGAAAGGTGAAGTAAAAAAAATATTTTAAAAAAATAAATATTTTACTGCTGTGATTTACAGCACTGTACTTGAACTGGCATATATAAGTCATAATATTCTGGCTTATATATTTTCTGTGATGGCAAAATTGTGTGTTTAGATGACCTTCAATCAGTGTGGCTTTCAGTTCTCTCAAATAACAATTTGTGGAGGAAAATAAGTGCTTCTGGGGCAACAAAGAAAATTAAGAAAGGAAAACAACCAAAGAATGTTATACAGTTCTATGGAAGCTTAATGCATATTGCTTTGTCATTTAAAAATTGCTGTGTAAGATAATATGAGGCTTATAATGTCATGCAGGCATTAGTGGAATGTTTTCTACCACTGTATTCAACAACAGAAATAAACTATGTTACTTGACAGCCTGTGATTATGCAGTTGCCATGGCAAAGGGCTGAGTCAAGCCATGTATCTGTCATTGTTTTGCTTGACCATGATGAAAACCTGGGATATTCCCCTTGCGTTTTCCTACTGATATAGTCAACTATTTGTTTGTCCGTCATTGGCCAAGGAAAAACAAGATATTCCTAACACATACACCCCTCCAGTGCTGTATAGTTGTCTAGCCTCTGATTGTGAAGTTCTTGGATCCTTTGGCAATAACTTTCTATCATTCCATTCTCCATATGAGTATATCATAAAGCATATTCTATAAAGCACAGAACCCTGAAAATTATTCCTTTTAAGTTCTGGGGAATTTACAGAACTTAACAGAACAGAGATGTTTATTATTATTATTATTATTATTATTATTATTATTATTATTATTATTATTATTATTATTATTATTATTATTATTATTATTATTATTATTATTAAACAAAATATGCACTTGGGGGAAATGTGTGCAGTTGGAAACTGATAGAAATCAACTAAAAAGAAGTGGCTCCAATAGTGAGGCATCAGGATTTTACCTATCAGTTTCCAACTGCACTCTCCCCCCCACACACACACACACGTGTGCTAACAACAAAAAACCTGTGGAAGCCTTGCAGTTGGTAACACCCTGAAAATACCAGTTTTGAAAAGCTGCAAACAGATTTCTGGCCACTTCTGTTTTGTTTTTGTTTTCCTTTTGTTTCATTTTTCTAGCACTTAATGCTGGCCCCAGAAGATCTGGGGAGCGGTAGCTGGCAAAAAATGGGCCTTCCAGATCTGCCTAAGTTTCCCACCGTTCTCTGCATACTTACCATCTGAATAATCTGGGTACATGTCTGCTTTCAGCTGCTGATTGTAGAAAAAAAGACATTTGAATCTATCTATATCTTTATTATTGTCGTTTTTGTTTTTACAGGAGCTCTATAGAAAGGATTGCAATTTAGCGGCTCAACTGCTCCAGTGTAGCAAGAATTACGACAGGGCACATAAGCTTTCCGAGGTAACATAAATAAATGTATGTCTGAAGTTCATGAAAGTGGCTGCCACTATGATTTGGTCCTGCTTCTTAAGAGCAGTGGAAGGGCTGAGAGCAGGGAAGCCATTTCGTGTAAGCAAGGAAGACAGTAGAGGAAAGAAAAGTCAAAGAGTTTGGGACCCCCAAATGAAGTAATATTAAATCCTAGCATCTCTTTGTTTAGAAATTAACTTAGAGACAGAAAAGGTAGGAATCGCTCTGTGAAGTAGCCTCTAAGACAGTGGTTCCCAATCTTGGGTAACCCAACTGCTCTTGGACTGCCATTCCCAAAAACCCGGGCCAGCACAGCTGGTTTTGAAGGCTTCTGGGAACTGCAGTCCAAGAACACCTGAGTTACTCAAGGTTGGGAACCACTGCTCTTAGATCAGAAGCATTTCTGCCACTTGTTGCCAAACAGTGTTTGGATGTCGCCTCAAAACAGTTGCAACTGCTTGGCCTTGTCCAGTTCTCCTCAGCAAGTATGGGAATGTGATGTATTTGAATGTGGACAAGGCAGACCTTAGGATTAGGCAAGCTGAGCAATTGATAAGGATAGCAAGCTGAGGTGGGGTGGCCAAAGTGAGCTGAAGGAGCTACATTTTCCCCCCAATGCATTGTCTACAGTGAGCTAGGGTAGCAAAAAATCAAATGTCTGTAACCTTGTTTCCAATGTTTTACGGGTTGCCTGGAAGCTCTGAAAATCTTTGTTCAATTATCTTTAAAGTATGTTTCTTTTTCTGTGTCCAGTTTGATGTCATTGGCACTTGTTAAAAATTAGTGGACCATACATATGCATAGCCCCTTCTATGGGTAGGGACTGGGGAGCAGTAGGGCTCTCAAGAGCACTCCTACCCATGAACCCCACCCCACCCTCGGTGGCCCTGAAAAGCTGGCTACAGAAGGAAGCATTGAAAGAATGCCAAGGGACAGCCCTGGATATGGGTGTGATGAGGGCTATAATTTTTTCATTCTGTTCTCAGCACTCCTCGTATCTGTCTCATGGCTGTCAATCACAAGGCTAATGAAGTGCAAGTTTATGCCATTTTTTGATAACACCTTCTTTAAAATGTTTGACAAAGAAGATCTGAAAGATTTGGATTGCCCAACTGAAAAAATGAAGTGTTTACTTGCTGACAGAGAGAGAATAAGAAGGAAGCCAGCCTAGCCTTCTTTGATATGGAGTTCCAGAACCAAGGAACAGCCACTAAGAAAACCCTATTAAAGCTTTAATTTCCTGGGCTTCTGGAAAATTAAAGAGGGGTTCTAGATTTAATCCATTGATGGATCTAAAATAGCTCTCAAACCACATCTGGAACTCTCCCCATCTCTATAGTCTCCTCCTTCTTGTTACTTCCTAGAGGGAAGTATAACAGAGAGATCAGTTTGTGGCCTTGATCAAGATCTCAGCTAGATACCTATCTCCTGATACCACTCTCCTGCATTTGGCATTTTGAGGTACCTTCCTTTTAAGCTTGGAGATTATACATCCCCATCCTGGCTTGTAACCTGCGATGGACTTTTCCTCCAGAAATCTGTCCAATCCCCTTTTAAAGGCATCTAGTCCAGATGCCATCACTACATCCTATAGCAAGGAGTTCCACAGACTAACAAACATGCTGGGTCAAGAAATATTTTCTTGTCTGTTCTCACTCTCCCAACACTCAATTTGAGTGGAGCAGGTTTTCATGGGATGTTGAGGACTGCAGGTAACGTCTCACGCTAGCAGAGGAGTGGCCAACTTCCAAAAGCCCCGATGCCACTCTCGCTCCCCACCAGACATCAGAAGTCTGCACCCATTACTTTTGTGCCCTTATGCCCCTCCAAAATATTGTCACTGTAAACTGTGAAAAAAACCCTGCTATGGACCTAAAATAAGTCAAGGACATGAAAATAAAGCAACATCTGCCCAAATGGAACAAGAAGCCTTTTGACATTAAAAAAAAAAACCTCAGAGGTGTTAAGTATCTGGGGTGTAGGGAGAGACCCTGTGCTAGCAGATGGATATTAGTGAAGCTGTGGATTTAGGCCAGAATACATCCCTGGAATTCAAATCTATTATCACAGTGATTCTCAAACTTTGGTCCCCAAATGTTCTTGGACTGCAACTCTCAGAAATCTTGGACAGCATAGCAAATAGTGAAGGCTTCTGGGAATTACAGTCCAAGAACATCTGGGGATGCCAGCTTGCGAACCACTGTACTAGCACATAGCTCTTTCAAAATGCTTCTTTAAGAGAAGTAAAACCAGCTACCATGGACAGCACCTGTCTGTTAATAAGCCTTGAGGTATGACAGCTTCTGCTGAAAGCCACTTTCAGCCTTGTTGTTCTGCAGTAACCCATAATAGTAACACTACAGACCCAAAAAGCTGTGCAAGTACTCTCCTCTCCCAGAGTTCTTCTCTTTTTGCTGTGCTGTAATCAGGACCAGACTGAGTCTAGCACTTATAAAATGTCATACACAATTGTGTCCTCGGAAGGTGGTTCCAAACTGCGAAAGCTATCAAGCTACACTTACAAAGGAAACTTGTGATTCTGGTGATTAATGGCAGGATGCTCTTGTTTAAAGTAATTGCTCTGGAATTATCTGTAAAATAAATTGGTTGAAGGTGGGGGGTAAAATCTGTTTTTGTAATGATTTTACCTAATTTTTTTTAACATAGTGTTAATAAATTTGTTTTTTACTATTCGAATAATTTAGTTTTTAGCTTTTAATACTGCGTTTCTAATGATATAAGCCACTTTGGGTACTTTTTTTAGAAAGCCAGGGTAAAAAATAAATAAATAAATGAATAAAAATAAAAGAGGAGCAAAGTATAAATTTTTAAAAATATATTAGAGATTACTGAAACCTATAAGAGATGGTGGGAGATAGCAATAAAGGAATAAATGGCCAAAATAGTCTGACAGTGAAATCAGCTGTATTTGCATGTCTCAATTAATATTTCTTTGAGAAAAGCAGCCCCATCATTCCCCTTCATTCATTTTAAAGTTTGAAAGCATTGTTTCATTGGACTATAAGTAATAGAATCCCCCCAGAGCATAGCCGCTGACTGAAGGGAATTCCCGGGTTTATAGTCCAAAGAAATAACTTTTCCAGTCTTCAACACGAGTCCTCATCAGCTGGACCTTCTGAGTCCCAAAGCATATGCCTTAAAAAAGTTCTGCTTGACACTCATTTACCTATCTTTCTTTTCCTTCCCCCTGTTTGTTACAGTTGCCATCTGACTTTCAGGAACGTGTTAGCATCCACCTTGAAAAACACGGGTGCAGCCTCTCAGTACCTCTGTGTCATACATCATTTGCCGACAACATACCGACTTGCGTCATTGCAAAAGTCCTGGAAAAGCCAGACCCAAATAGCCTTTCTTCACATTTATCAGGCTCATCAAACAGAGATCTCACCTTCCAGGACTGTACTGGGAAGCTTAGCCAAAGACCTCAGTACAAGACTGACATCTATTGCAGTGATACAGCTCTTTACTGCCCCGAAGAACGAAGACGGGAAAGAAGGCAGAGTGTTGACATGCAAGTGAAAGATGTTGGGTTCTTGAGGTCCCAAAACTCCACAGACAGCACGGTGGAAGAAGATGGTTTCCATTCCAGCTTCTCCCATGAAGCTTTTCCAGAATATGTTACCTCTTTACCTACTTCAAGCTCTTACTCCAGCTTCAGCGTAACATCCGAGGAAAAGGAGAACGCCCAAGCTAGCACGTTGACTGCCTCCCAGCAAGCCATTTACCTGAGCAGCCGGGATGAGATGTTTGAAAGAAAGCCCCCATCAGGTTACGACCACCAGGGAAGTCCAAGGTTTGCAAAGTCTAAATCCATTCAGCACATGGAGCTGGCCGATGACAATGAGAATTCTCCCACCTTCACTAGGACTATGTCGCCTTACGCAAGCGACCCTTATCATTTCTCAGCCATGACAGCTCAGCAAGCTTTAGTGTCACAGAAAATGCGTAGTGAGTGCAGAAATACCCATTTGTCAGAGGAGGACCTTCCGGGACGGTGGAGGCAACTGAGCGTTGAGGACATCGGTGCATATTCGTACAGGAACAGCGGCAGGCTTTCACCCTGCAGCTTTTCGGAGCAATATTATAGAAGTCCCATCAAGAAAGCGGATAGTCGGTCAAGTCCCATTTATGCTAGCTACAAAGGTGACAGCTTCTCAGAGGGAGATGATATGTGTCAAAGCAGAGTTGTGGATTCTTGCTTCCTAAGAACAGACAGTGGCCTGAATATTGACATTAGCACTACCTGTAAACAGGACAAGCTGTCTTCTTACAAAACAAAAGAACTGAGAGACAAAAAGAATGAAAGAATCACAGTCCAGGTGTGCAGTAGCAAAAGCCTTGACGGCAGTCCTGTCCTGAAAAGGGAGTACGTGGATGTGAGTCCAAACAGTTCGGCCGAGTCCCTCAACCAGAGTTCTATGGAGGCTTCAGAGATCCACCAGTCTTCCATTGAACAAGGAAGCCATTCAAGCCTTCACAGCAAGCAGCAGCAGCAGTTTCACCGGACTGGAAGTACAGGCTTGAGTCGGAAAGACAGCCTAACAAAAGCACAATTGTATGGGACTCTCCTCAATTAAACATCATCCAAAGTTGCAATAAGGAGACGAGACAACAGTGACTGACAGAGATGACCTTTGATACTTCTAGTGTACAGTTGGCTTCTGGGGAACAGAACTATTATAATATATATATATATAGATCTATATATATATACATATATTCATACTCACAATGGTACTGTTTTAAAAGGAGACGTATAAACCCAAATGTGATGGAACAAAACAAAAACAAAAAACATTACATGGCACTTTTCACACGATGACTTTTCCATCTTGGATACTAACCCTTTGCCCACTTTTATAACCTGAGATATTTTTATAAACAAAATGGTATTTATTAGACTGTCCTTAGTACTCTCAAGCGCTTTGAGTGACACTTTTTTGTCCCCTTTCAAGTAAGTTTCTTATTTATTTTTTTTGTGCATGAGGCCACCTGTGCCTAAACTCTTGGAGGGAAAGGGTTTAAAAAAAGAAAGGAAAAGAGAGAGAGGGAGAGGGAGGGACGAAGGGAGGGAGCAGAGGACAAAATTATATCCCCATAAGATTCTTTTAAAAATCATGTGCAGAGCAAGTTGTACAAGAATGATGATATAATAAAGAAGTCTATTTTTTAAACGAAATGGAAACAAATTGAGCCACTAATGTCTTTAAATGCAAATGTATTTCAGAGAAAAAATGATTTTGGGGGGGATGAAATGCACAAAGTCATAAGGATATTTTGGTTCATCTGTCCCATTGTGTTTCAATTTCCCCACCCTATACGCTACCTCAACATTGAGGTTTTCTTTGTCACTTATTTTTCTGTAGGCTTGCATTTATATTGTCTCAAATGCATGGAGTGTCATAACTAGTACTGTATTTTGCATTACTTAATAAAGACACGAGTGGAAATGTTTTGATTTTTTTTCTCATTAAAACATGCTCTAAGAGGATGCTGTCGTTACTGAGTATTGTGTTCAGCAGGGTCGGGTCAGAATGGTTTAAGACAGAGAGCTTGGATGTTTGAGTTTTTGAGACTTATCTCCCAGAATTTCCCAGGCAGAAGACATTCCTAATCATTAAGGTGTGCCATTTGAGTGGTGCTGGTTTGTTTGTCCAGGAGGTAGACTTGAGACATCCTAGCAAATAGGCCCCTGTTCCAGGTGAGTGAAATGTAGGTGTCTGGAGGTGTGTGTCGTTGATCAGCAACTCCCAGAATTCTGCCCAGGGAATTCTTGGAGAATTGTGGTGGCTCTTCCCCCTCATAGCTGTGCTATTTGGGGGACTCTGGGAGTCGTAGTTCAAAACAGTGATTTCTCAAGTTCTGATTTTGTTGTTTAGTCATTAAGTCGTGTCCAACTCTTCGTGACCCCATGGACCAGAGCACGCCAGGCTTTCTTCCACTGCCTCCCGGAGTTTGGTCAAATTCATGTTGGTCGCTTCAATGACACTGTCCAACCATCTCGTCCTCTGTCGTCCCCTTCTCCTCTTGCCTCCACACTTTCCCAACATCAGGGTCTTTTCCAGTTCTGATAAGAACATCCAAATATACCCTGTCAGTGGTTCAAGATCTCAGGTAGAAGATTTTGGTGTTGGGGGGGGGGGTTGTTTTTCTGTGTGTGTTTTGCTTTTGGACAACTCTTCTGTACATGTTATTGTGGGGGAGGGGACATGTGGCGCTCCAGTGCCTGTGCTGTATTGGGGGATTCTGGGAGTGCTGTCCAAGTCAGTAAGAGTTCCAAGCTCTGCTTAAGGTAGCTTTCTGTCTAAAAACCTAAGACAGAACACCAGGAAAACTGTTTTTTAAAAAGGCATAGAAGGGTAGGAAAAAAAGTCAATGGAACGAAGAAATTATAAAATGAGAACTGTTGTGAAAAGAGTGAGTAGAAAAGGGTTGTTTTTACTTCTCTCTCTCTCTCTCTCAAAATAACAGAAACTTGATTTGTGACTGATGGCTGGTTTGAGGCAAACAAAATTAAAGTTTGAATTTATTATCAGAAAGCAAGATTATGGACTTTGGGAATGGAAGGTGGAAAACACTGTGCCTGCCTGGGTGGTGCAGGGCTGCCGTTTCCTTCTGTGGATATCCAATCCCGGGGGGGGGGGGGGGCCTCCACAACTGGGCACTAAGAACATAGACTAGGGGATAAAAATATTTTAAATAAATAAATACAATTAATAAACAAGATCGGTCAGCTAGAGATTGCTTGCCATAAGAAGTCATTAGCTGTACAGTGTTGCAACCCAAAAAGTGGTGATGCTTTTTAGTTTCCATGGTGCAGTCTTACTGAAAAACCTTTGACATCCCTGATCAGTATACAGCATTCTCCATATGAATTTCTTTATTAATTCTTCTGCTTCGTTCATGTTGGATCCAGTCCAGTTGTGCTTCTGGAGTGGAAGGATCAGCTATGGGAGTGTTGTTGTTGCCCAGGGATGCTCAAATGTGTTCACAATCCTCACATCCTTCAGGAAGGTTCCTTCTGTGTCTCCCAACTTTATTAATGTCCTTTATTAGTTAAAAGTGCCCCTTATTAGTCAAAGGTGTTCATAAATTATTGTTTTTATAAATTGAACATTTAGAGTATATTGTGTTTTATTTGATTGAATCCTGAATTGTAAACTGCCCAGATAATGCCATGCACTATGGGGCAGTATACAAGCTGAATGAATGGATGGATGAATGAATGAATGAATCAATGAATCTCCTACCCATCAGGCTCCTTAAAGTGATATATAATTTAAAACAGAGATGGAAAAATGTTGCCCTCCAGAAACATGAGTCATGGTAAGGCAGTGACCAAAAAAGCAAATGTAATGGTAGGATAGATCAAGAGAAGTATAGGTCTAGATCAAGGGAAGTAATAGTACTGTTTTAATTTCTCTATTTGTTATGTATTAATTTATTTTTTTATCGTGTTTTAATATTGTTCCTAATACTGTTGTTAGCCGCCCAGAGTGGCCTGGTTGCCAGATGGTGCGGGATATAAATTCAATAAATAAATAAATACCACTTTATTCTGTTCTGGTCAGCCCTGACCTGAAGTACCAGAGTACTGTGTCCAATTCTGGGCACCATACTTTAAGAAGGATTTCAATAAGCTGGAGCGACCAGGATGGCATAGGATCTGGAAATCAAGTCCAGTGAGGAACAGTTAAGGGAGCTGGGTATGTTTAACATGGAGAAGGGAAGACTGAGAGGTAATATGATAGCCATCTGAAAATACTGGAAGGGTTGTCATGTGGAAGATGGCACAAGCTTGTTTTTTGTGGCTCCAGTGAGTAGGACCTGAAGGAAAGGAGTCAAACAACAAGAAATGAGATTTCAACCAAACATTAGGAAGAGCTTCTTGGCAGTAAGAGCTGTTCAACAGTGGAACAGACCACCTCAGAAGATGGTGGACTCTTCTTTACCAGAGGTTTTTAAACAGAGGGTAGATAGTAATCTGTTGGGGATACTCTAGCTAGGAATGTCCTGCTTTGGCAGGGAATTGGACTCAGTGATCTTTTGGGTCCCTTCCAGATCTACAATTCTAAGTTTTTGGACTGAAACTCCAAGAATTCCTCACAATGGGCAATGCTGGCTAGGGTGGATGGAAGTTGTAGGCTTAGAGTAGTTGAGAATCACAGTTGTCCCCTTGCACCATTTAAACCAGCAGTTCAGTAAAATCAGAACAAATTAAATATTCTTCCCAACTGGTGAAACAATGTTAATATTCATCAAAGGTCTGTCAATCTAGGTTTGTTGCCTAAGTAGGAATGATCCAATCTTAACTGCCATGGGGGTACAGTGTTCCAAAGTCAGGGTGCCATTACAGAAAAGGCCATGTTTTATGTATACAATCCTAATCTTCCTTGGTTTTGAGACATATAAAGTGGTCTCTGTTTAATAAGACAAACATTGGCCCAGCCTACATAGGAGGAAGCAGTCTTTCAGAGATCCTGTTCCCAAGATGTTTAAATCTTTAACTGATAAGTCCAAAAAACAATTGAAGCCCATGTAGTTAACCCAAGACTAGGATTACAATCCCATTCCCTGTGATTTCAGGACCAACACTCAAATCTAGGAGGGGGGCAGATCCATGTGATGTCACAGGAATTGGGCAAACAAGAGTTGGGAGAGGGGCCAGAGTTGCCCCCAAGCCAACTGACTATGGAAACAGCAGGGGTGGAAATGGGGACCTGAGTCAATGGTCCAGTAACTGTGAAACCTGTTGAAACCAGGTAATATGGCAACCCTCAGCCAAGGAGAAGATCTATGCTGGGATCTAGGCAGGACAGAAAAAATTATGCAGTATTTGCAGTGTTGGCTTCCATACCTATAGGTCTTGATTTCTGCACAGTTCATATGCAGTACATCACACACAAAGTGAAGAGGTTTTCAAAGTTCTACACTGTTGCCTGGCCTTGGGAAAAATCCTGGCCCTGTGCTATTGCATCTACCAGGACTCTTGCGCCAAGAAGACTTACACATTGCAAGGGTGGTGCTCCATTCCCTGTCTTGGTCCAAACAGCACAGTGTGCCCATGGACAGATACCTAATCTAGTACTTTCGTCCCAGTTCCCTCCCACTGCTCCTGGCTTTGGGGGACTCAGATGTTGAGCAGCCACAATTCACATTAAAACACCTTTCCCTGAACCAGCAAGCCCTGATGCCAGCTGGGCATGAGTGAAGCTAGAATTTGGACTTCAAAGCCAGCTCGCAGAGATTTGCCTCTCTCTGTGTTTTGTCACCAAGTCAGAAGTTACTTATAGTGACTCCAAGAGGGCTTTCAAGGTAAGTGAGATATTTAAGGAGTGGCTTTACCAGTTCCACATTCCATGGCTGAGTGAGGATTCGAATCCAGGCTTCATGGGACATAGTCTGTAAGTTTATCCACTATGCCATGCTAGGTGTTCCACCACACTAGGTATCCCACCACACTGGCTATCTATTCCCTGAGACTTCAGCCAATGCCCTGAAACCTGGCTAACCTATTAAAGACCAGAGATAACACAGTTTCCAAAGTAAATCCTTGGGGCCAGTCCTACTATTAGGCAGAATGGGGTGTTGCTTGAGGCATCAGACTTGGCGTGCCACAAAAGAGCAAAAGATGGTTATTTATCTAGTTTATTCTTATATTTAATGCTTGAATTCTTGTGGACCTATCTCATCTTTTTCCCCATTCCAAAATAATTTCTTATTTTCTATTTTCAGTTAGGAACTTCTTTGAAGAAAAAAAAGTTCTTAAACTGACTTGATTTACTGGAGGGCACCAACTGCTGCTCTACCTCAGGTCTTTGGCTGGATTTATATCTTTCAGTTTTTTGTTGTTTTTTCATTTTATAAACTTCTCCTTCACTTACTCAAGTGCTGGAGATTACAGATAGATACAGACATTTTAAATGAAACCATAAAACATTCTCCCAAGATATATTTCAGGTGTGCAGCATCAAGCCCTAGGATTGGATTTAGCTCTTCCAAAGCTAGGTCTCTGGGGTAGACCATAGCCTGTGACCATGATGCCATTGTATGTGGGTTTGTACAGGTTTGTTCCTATTCCAAAAGTTTGTACTGGCTCAACTAAGCCTTAATTACTGGCAGTAAGAGCTTTAGGCTACAATATGCTGGCACTGTTCATTCCATCCTTTTGCTGTTTCCCAAACACACACTGTTGCAATATGGCCCCTGACCGTTTACCCTTTGGCAGTAAGGGGTTCCCCACCCTGTGACTGAGAAGGAAAATAGCATCACCCTTGAACTGCTAGATGTCTTCAATGTCTTTTTGCATAAGTAGAAATGAGATCCAGCAAGGCATCCCACATGGATTGTTGTACTTCAGAGTTGACTTTGACTCCAAAGATCTGTTTGGCCCACCTAGAAGAATCCCACAAGTAAGGCACGAAGCCAACTGTTCTCCAGTTCCTTCCCAACAAATGATACAAAGTGGGATATTGTGTAACCACCAGACTCAGACATATCAAAATTGTGAACCAAATCAGCTTGATTTGGACCAATTCGTGTGTGAACTTGATCAAAACAGAATGGCCAGATGCAGTCCGAGGAGGAAGAAGACATCTAATATCCAGTGCATTCTTAAGACTGCAGTACTAGGATCGTCCATCTATTTTTAGTTCTACTGGTTTTAGTTAATTTTTTTTAATCTCGCTCCAATTAGATTTTTTGGACTTCATCATGCCTCTTTGAGTTTTTTACTATTTGAATACTCTCAATATCTGACATCCTCTAAACTTAAATTTTGCTTCACTTTTCATGATGAGCATCGTCTTCACCCTGAGGAGGTGCCAACTGAAGCTGTTCCTATGGTGTTGGCCAAGAATATGAACCAAACACAGAAGCCCACCTGTGAGGACAGTGTACACTAATCTTACTACTCCCCAGATTTTATCCAAGATTCTCCAAGATTCAATTTCTACCTGCCTTTTTTTTCTTTGCCTTTTAACCAGTCTCCTGCTTAAAAAAAAAACCTGATTGAGAATTGATTTTGAATTTTTCTAGATCAATATTTAATTCCCACATCAACTCACCTTCAGATTGGCTGTGATTCCCAAGCTACAGGTATCTGCAGATAAGGCAAGCTGGCTACGTAAGTTATTTCATGCCAAAAAAATCCCTAAGTCTCAAAAGTGTTAAGGCATCAGATTGGAAGCAGGGGAAATATACTTCAGTAAGATGAATCTATTTTTGGCATCATCTAATAAGAACACATGCACGTACCTTTCTATATTTATAAAGATCAACAGCTAGAATCCTCTGCTTTTGCTCTGTTAATCTCTGGCTAGCAGTCACATAAACTGGAGACTGCCTCATTGAAGACTATAATAAGGATTTTCACTAGTACAAGACGTTATGGATTCTCTTTCAGCAAGGAATGCGAGAGGAGAAACTACATGTGGAACCAAGCATCCTGGACACAGTTCCCCAGGAATCAGATACTACTCCCCCATGTGTGTCTTTTCTTCTGTTCATGTTTCTATATTTTTCAGCAGTCTCCATTTAGCTGTAAACTAGAGGGGAGATTATGAGACCACCATCAGGGCTGCACCTTGGGCAGGCCAACTGGGTCTTATCCCAGGATACTAAAATCTAGAGGCTATTCTAAATCTAGAAGCGAATATACTAGCAGTGACCACCAGATGCCTTCTGGATCAGTTTTCAGAGACACAGCAATATGACTCCGTGTTGGCAACAACCAAAACAAATGTATTATGGCACCTTTAAAACTCACAAATGTAGTTCAGTAGGAGTTTTTGTGAATCACAACTCACTTCTTCATACACATGAAGTTCAATATTTGGGTAATAGGCTTATATACAATATATATGATGTGGAAATGAGTGGGCCCAAGTCTATGGATGATAAGCTGAATGCCTGAACAATCAAACTTGTTAATGAAATCCATGTTTACTACCCAAAGGCCAGTCACAAAACAAACCCAAACTGATTTGCAACAAAAGGCAAAGACTCAGGCTGGAAACAGTGTCTTTTACCTTGGAAGGATGATGCTAATTTCTGAGACAGAAAACTACCATTTATTTGGATACTCTTCTCTCACTCCAAGAGCAAGAAAGAGGACAGGAAAGAGCTTGGGCCACAAAAAGTGGTCCATGTTACACTCTTCGAAGATGGCCAGATCACCAATGCCTGAGGCATCCTCAGAGCTAGGTATCGTGGGCAGAAATTGGCTATGCTGGTCACAACACCAGGCTCTGAGGAATAACGGTGAGGGGGGAGAATGACATGATAGGAGGCAATGGTGACAAAATACTGAGAGTCCAGGCTACAACTGAGCAGTTACACTTGTGTCTTTGGACTCCAGCTGTGTATTGTGGTGTATGTTTTGAGAAGACAGTACTTGTAACCAGACTTGAGTGTGAATTTTGAAAAGATTTTATTTATTTTATTTATTTTATTTATTTTATTGGATTTCTACCCCGCCCATCTAGACCAACGGTCTACTCTGGGCGGCATTACAAATTTAAAAACAGTTAAACCAATAAACATGCACTATAAATCCAAGATGGTAAGGTGTGAATTTAAGATACAGCAGGAGGGAAAGCCTGCCCAAATAGCCAGGTCTTGAGTTTGCTTCTGAAGACACCCAGAGAGGGAGCCAGGCCGATCTCCACGGGCAAGTTGTTCCAGAGGCGAGGGGCCACTGCCGAGAAGGCCCGGTTCTTCGTTCTTTCCTTCCGGACCTCCCTCGGCGTTAGGCCCCTCAGCCGCCCGGCCTGGCTGGAACGAGTGACTCTGGTGGAACTGGGTGGGAGAAGGCGCTCTGCCAGATATGACTAGAATGTTTGGTTTTGCCACTTACAAGAGCTGCAGCTGTCACCCGCTTTTGGATAACGAGGAATCAAAAGAAAGGTGTGTCTGTGTAGCGAGGCAGATTTAACTGGCCATTTGTACACTGCACCTGGTGGAGGGACAGAGCCTGACAGCCTATCCATCAGATTTTCACTTGGTTCAGACAGAATGCCTTGAGGGTTTTTCCATTCACTTCCTTGGTCTCCACTCAGGAAGCATCCGTGCGAGTGGCAAGTTTCCTTTTGCAGGTTGGCAACACAGGCTAACATCAAGAAGCAGTCCTCCTCTTTAAAGTCGGAGGTGGCATGAAACATTAAAGAAGTGCTCTAAAAAGCGGGGCTGCCTTTGTATGAGAAAGAACCAGTTCCAAAAGCGCCACTTTCAGACTTTTCATCATTAAGCAATGCTCACATGGTTGGGGTTTGTTTTGACGTTTCTTCAAAGAGTGCCTTTTTAGATATCTTTTTAAAGTTCTCTATTTATTCCTCCGTAAGCTGGCTGGATGGCTCAGTGGTTTAGACCTCTGGCTGCAGAGCCAGAGGTTGGGAGTTTGATTCCCTTCTGGGCCTTTTGCATGTAGAGCCAGCTGTGTGGCCTTGGGCAAGCTGCATCGTTCCAGAGTGCCCCAGAAGAAGAGAAGGGTAAACCACCTCTGAGTATTCTCTACCTGAAAAACCCTGAATAGGATCACCATAAGTCAGAATGGACTTAATGGCACATGATCATTTTTATTATTATTTATTCCTTCCACCCAGACTAGAACCTTTCTTCAAGAAGAGGCTCTCTCTTTTATTTCTCACACTAATCCTGCAAGGTGAGCTAGACTGAGGGATAGTGAGTTGGTCCAGGCCATCTAGTAAGCTGTAATTTGCATGTAGGTTGTTCCGCTCCAAAAGGGACGTGGTGGCGCTGCGGGTTAAACCGCAGAAGCCTCTGTGCTGCAAGGTCAGAAGACCAGCAGTCGTAAGATCGAATCCACGCGACGGAGTGAGCTCCCGTGACTTGTCCCAGCTCCTGCCAACCTAGCAGTTCGAAAGCATGTAAATGCGAGTAGATAAATAGGTACCACTACGGTGGGAAGGTAATGGCATTCCGTGTCTAGTCGCGCTGGCCACGTGACCACGGAAACTGTCTACGGACAAACGCCGGCTCTATGGCTTGGAGACGGGGATGAGCACCGCGCCCTAGAGTCGGACACGACTGGACTAAATGTCAAGGGGAACCTTTACCTTTACTGTTCCGCTCCATTCATCTCTTATTATACTGGCTGACAAAAGGGTGGCTTTCTTTTGCTTTGCTTTACTAGGCAACATTTCCAACCTAGTACTCTCATGGGTTGCACTACAACTTCCATAATCCCTCAGACTGCAACTCCCATCATCCCAGTGGTGGACGTTATAGGCCAGAACAACTTGCATGCATCAAGGCTGACAGAGCACGGTCTGGCCAAGGGTCAATCTGTAAGGTTTGTTGCTAAGCAGGAATTCAAATCTAGATTTTGGCAGTATAACACTATAGTCCATACCATTAAGAAGTTACTTTTTTAATATATAGCAGTTTCCAGAATCCCTCTGGGCCAGCATAACCACTGCTCTCCAGAGCTAAATTTTAATTTGAGGACTAACAGCACAGTCCATCCAGGCTTACTTGGAAGTTTATTTAACTGCATTCAGTGGGTCTTACACCCATAAAAGTGGAAGTGTGAATCAGCTTGTAATTGAAATATGGAAGTTTGTACTATGCCACAAAATTGTCATGTTTGTTGCGATGAGCTGCTTGCCTCAGTCCTCCAGGTGCCTCCATGTTCTTCCTGCCCAGTACATTACTGTTACCCATAGGAAAGAAAAATGCAGGTGTTGGTGGCAATGACATAATTCTCACTCCTCTTGTGACACCTGTTGTCAACATGCATTGCCAGAGACCTGAAGCAAGAGGGGAGAATAGGTTGCTAACATTTTGGTTGTTTCACTTCCCTCCCTTTATCTTTTCTAGTATAAGGGCATCCTTATGCTCTATTTCATGTAGATTGGTATTCACAGGCTTCCTTCCCTCTTTTTTTCTCTAAAATCACTTCCTGCTTCTTCCCCTTCCTAGAGAGAGTCAGACTCATATGGCTTCTTCATAACAGCTGGGCAGACATGCATCCACAGAAGCCAGCTTTAGGACTTCTGTAACCATTCTTGGGATTCTTTCCTCTTGCAATATATACAAATAGCATCACTAAAACAGTAAGTGTAAGTTTTCTATTTTTACCTATTCATTGGCTACCTTTGTTTAATAGCCAGAAGCTCAGCACTAGCCTGTTGAAGTCTGTTAGCACAGATGGCAACTATTGTTTCACCCCACTGGCCTTTTTGAGGCTCCCCCTGCTAACCTGGTGCGATTCTGATGACAAAAACAATTCATGCAATTAACATCATTTTTAGTGTGATCCTTAGACTGTAAGCAAGAAGACAGGCTGATGTTTTTTACACTCTATACAGAATCCACTTTATCATAAGCAAATAAAAATGGACAATAATAGCAACAACAAAATGTTAATGATGAAAATGGTGTGTTCATACAACATGGGCTAAAAATATAAGTGAAACCTAATTTGAGTTTGGGGTACTGATACACATTATCCTCCAGTCCACTGTACACTGTTTTGCTGAAATAAAACTGGAGATGATTGCACTGATAAACTCAAGTTTGCATTTATCTTTATCATTTACATAACGGATGTATGCAACCAGCTGGGATGATTTGATGTTTCTCATCACGAGTAAACCTAGTCTAATACCCATGCAGCTCTGCAGTTTAAAAATAGAAACAGCAGCAGGTCCTCAATTAATTACTCTTCTCAGTTCCCAACATCAATAGCTGTCTGCATCATTCTATGTCCCCAACAGGGTTTTCATAGCAACATAAACACATGCACACACCCAAACCACTCCACAAGAATCCAAAACCCTGAACATCCATTTCACATCATATGGATGGCTTAAATTTAAAACCCAATGGAGTCACGGAGTTGCATGGGATTACAAACAAAGCCAAGATAGAACAAAAGCAGAACACTCTTTCAGCTCAGCCAAGAAAGACGCCAAGGCCCTATTTAATTAGACCCAAGGGTTCATGCTTGGCCAGTTTGAAGCTATCCTGGCCAGTTATTTGGATTTTTTCTTGTTTATCTTCCCCCCCTGCAGTTACTCCATTTCTCCCAAAATGTTCAAATACAAAAGCAGCTACAGAGCAATACCAGATTTGCTTATTTTTAAACAAATCCATGGGTACCCAGGGTGGTGTAATACACAGAGTGATGGACTAGGACTCTGGAGAGCAGGGTCAGAATCCCCTCTCGGCCATGGACACTCACTTGAAGTGTGGAACTGGTAAAACCACTCCTTAAAATATCTCACCTTGTAAGCCCCCTTAGGGTTGTTATTAGTTGGTTCTGACTTGATGGCACACACTGAACAAATCCATGGAAATTAGCAACAGCCTATAGAGCTCCTTCATAGCTCAGTGACTCATAGATTGCTATAGACCCATAGATCCCAACCCACCCTTCACCTATCCATGGTGCAGGTGTACTCACAGCTTATATATTATGGAGATGACAATGGCATGGACGTCTCTGTTGGTGGGATTTGTTGCTCCAGCCCAGGGCCCAAAGCAGGTCCCTAGCTGGCAAAACATGGCCACGCAGGTGACCTGGGGTCTAGAGAGCAGTGGTTTGGACCCAGAGGAGGAGAAGACAGTCCTAGGACAGTGGAACTCAGACTGAGGCTTTATCCACAGAGGTGGTGATGGAGACCCTGGGGGTTGCAGGACAAGTGGCTTGCCTCCGGAGGCCGGAAGCTATAAAGGTAGCCCTGATTATGGGGGAGGAAGAGGATTTCCATGAGGACAGAAGAGGGAGAGGGTGGTCCCCAAGAACCAAACCGTGAAGGCTGTGGAACAGGGCCCAAGTCTCTAGGGAAGGAGGAGGAAAACCCCAAGGAAGGGGCTTTGGGAGAGCTGTCAGAATCTTATTGGGTGGAAGTGTCCCTAGAGGAAGAGCCTGAACCCTGGGGGAGTAGGACTACATTAAACTTATGCCTTAAACGTACGAGTGCAAACTTACTACTGGGGGGGGAGCATCAGATACCCCAAGAGACCCAATAGGCTAGATCTGGGGAACCGACTGCCATGAAACTCTGATGCTAGTGGAGAAAACAGAACAGGAGCGAGGAGGGCAAGTCAATAAACCAGGGGAATTGTGAAGCCTGGTGAAAGAACAGTTTGAAATGCGGCTTCACTATAGACATACCGGTTTCCTCAGGACATTCTGGTATGGACTCATCACCGGGACTAGTATAAAAAGAGATCATTGTTCTCCCAGTGCTGATAATCAGGGAGACTAAAGAGAACATGACCTCCTTGGTGAAAGGAACCGGAAGGGTCAAAGGTACTGAGCTGGATGCTGGGCTAATGCAATTAACTAGTTCTGAGGACTTACCGTGTGTGGGAAAGCGTTTCTGCGTTATCCCTTTCCCAGCTCGAATAAACCTTGTTGTGTTTGAAGGACAAGGCTGTTAATGCGAAGACCTTTTGGAGGTCAATCATTCATAAGGTTACCACAACTGCCAGCAACCTAATGGCACTCAGCTATATTCATGAGTTGTGCGAAAAAGTACAGCCTTCAAAGGGTTGGCGATATTGATCAGGAGCAACATTCACACTCGTTTTAATGAGGGCCACAAGGCTTCATTTACTAAATCGTCCAATTGTTTCTGAAAGACCTTCCAGACAATTTTAAATAATGGAGAGCCAGCCCTACTGTTGGACAGACTGAAGTGACTGCCTCAGGTGACAAATACTGACAGCCTCATGTCTGTTCCCTATGAACTCTACAGTTGTTTCCCTCAGTTGCAGGTCAGAGCTATTTACACCACAGAACCTCCCAGCCCCTCACTTAAGGTCTGCTTTAAGTGAAAGGCAGCACTATTCAGGGCTGATGGACCATTAAGTTGCTAACAATTAAGTCAAATTCTATATGTGGAAGGGGAAAGAGTTATCATCTTATCCTTTGCCTCAGACAGCAAAACACCTTGGGTTGGTCCTTTAAAAATGCTCTTGATGAACTGGGCAACACTCAAATGTATCTAGTTTCTAAGTAACCACAGACATTCTGTTTCATCAGAATTACTGAATTTATGTGAAAAATTTTAAAAGCAGGAAAAGAGGAAGACCAAATATGAAATGGATTGACTCACCAACAGAAGCCACAGGCTTGAGTCTACAAGAGTTGAGAAGGGCTGATGCAGACAGGGCATTTTGGAGATTGCTTATTCATAGGGTTGCCATAAGTCGTAGACTACTTGACAGCACATAACAACAAAAACAACGGATGTATATAAACTAAATAATTCAATGGCATGATGAACTGACACTTTTTAAAACCAATAATAGCTCTCATTTTAATAGACAATATTCCACCCCAACCTGAACTTTTACCATGGTTTTGTGCTGAATCATAGATGGGAAATGTTATTGCCCATGACAAGGGGATTCTGGGAATTGCAGTCCAAAAAAAGTAAATCTCTGTGCTAATCCATTGCTTGAACACTTCAGCTCACACATATCTCCCCTGCTCTTTATGAAACCATTTCTCCTCACATTTGAACAAGCCAAGCACTTAGTTCACTTTGAAGTGTGCATTGAGGGCAAAAAATAATTGCTCCCTCAGCTAAGATCTTGTAAGTTATTGTTCTGGGGCTGCCTGATTGTGTCATTGCAAAGGGTGTATTTGTTTCTTCCACTGACATGTTCCAGTGCTTGATAATGGGAGCTGGCATCCAGCCTCACTCTGATAAGGCACTGGAGTCAAAACATTTATTATGTTGACCTGATCATGTTCAGGAATGTCTCTAGGAAAGGAAGCTTTTAGCAACGCAAACACCCATTTGCCTTCAAGGTCTCTTTGTGCAAACACAAACCTTGGGATAGAGGGCACAAAGGAAGGACGATCACAGAATGATAGCCTTGTGAGGGGTGCCTTTCATTCCTCTCTCCCTCTCTCTCCTTAGAATATAAGAACATAGGAAGAGCCCTGCTGGATCAGGCCAAGGGCCCATCTAGTCCAGCTTCCTGGATCTCACAGGGGCCCCACCAGATGCCTCTGGGAGCACACGAGACAACTAGATACCTGTCTCCTGATACCCCTCCCCTGCATCTGGCATTTTGTGGTACCTTCCTTTTAAGCCTGGAGATTATACATCCCCCATCATGGCTTGTAACCTGCGATGGACTTTTCCTCCAGAAATCTGTCCAATCCCCTTTTAAAGGCATCTAGGCCAGATGCCATCACCACATCCTGTGGCAAGGAGTTCCACAGACTAACAACACGCTGGGTCAAGAAATATTTTCTTTGGTCTGTTCTCACTCTCCCAACACTCCATTGGAGTGGAAGTCCCCTGGTTCTAGTATTCCTTCTCTCTCTGAAGGAGGTTATATTGCTTTTAAAAAACCGTATTTAAATTGGATTTAGCCTGTTTTGAATTGCTGTAAAAATGGGTGAATACACAACGCTCATGTAAGGGCAGATTAATTTGACAGCGAATCGTCTGTTTGGAAATGGCAGCGAGTTTTTTTAAAAATTCTTCCGCCAAAGGTCTGTTTGTTTTAGCGCAGATATGGAATCGATTCATTTAAATTAATTCCCCTTATGTGAACATCTCTATCTGCCTTACTTGTTAAGGAGCTCTACCGCTGGTTGACTCTCACAGCCACTTGCCCTGGCTGTTGTTACGTTAAAAATGGGGATGGATGGGGGAGAAGCCTGGCTGCCAAGCAGCCTGAAGGAGTCCCCTGCCACTGACTCGCTCACCCAGGTCTTCTTCCAGTCCCAGGTAAGGGGGTTGAGGAGACAGATAAGGTGTCTTTTCACTAAGCTGGCATGCAAAGGCAGGCGGGTGGGCAAAACACCACCATTGCCTCTCTCTTCCCCCCTCCAGCTAGCCGGTTTCAGCCTGTGTCTCCTCCACCCCGACTGTGCATGTGTTGTTGGTTTTTTGCGTGTTTGTGGGGGTGGGGTTGTGAGTCACCCATCACCATTGGGCTCTCCTCTGTGTGTCAGCACTCACAAGGCACCACTATGCATGGTTTATCTAGGATTATCTAGCACTAGCTTGCTCGGCTGTTTCCTATTACACTTCCCTCCTCTGGGTGCCCACATCTAGGGTATACACACATACACACACACACCTGCCTGCCTCTCTTAATTCCAGCCTTGGGTTGTTGGAGTGAGATCACACACGTCTGGTGAGGGTGTCCCTTCAAAAACACTGGTTTAAACATTTGTTCCAAGGGAACACAAACTGTGATTCAAACACCATATGACTGCCATGTGACTCGGAGTCAATTTAATGTGCTTTCATTTACACCGACACATATTTCAAACTATTGCTTTAGTGTAAACGAGCCCTCTCACTGCCACACGGTAAGAAATTGCCCCAGCACGGAGGAACTGTAATAAAAGGCAGGACAAGTTCTTACATTAAGAGGCACTGACTAACTGAAAGATAATGTCCCCAAACAACTGTTTTTTGCACAACACCTCTGTGGACATCCAAGTGAAACTGTATAGGTTATTTATTTATTTATTTATTAGATTTATATACCACCCATCTAGAATGTGTCTACTCTGGGCGGTTTACATATAACATAAAAATAAACTAAGGTAAAATCCAGATTAATCACAGAGTCCAAGATGGGAAAGGAAGAAAAGAAGAAAAAGAAGAAAGAGAGAGAAAAAAGAAAAGGGGAGAGAGGCTAGGTAATGGTAAAAGTAATCAGACTGAAAGCACCCGTCTCCCTACCCTGTCACCACAATATTCAGATTGCACTATATTAAATATGTGTACAATAGAGATGGGCACAAACCAGAAAAATGATGATTCAATTTGATTCATGATTCATCAAGGTTAACGAATCACGAATTACAAATTTATGATTTTTTCTGACAAATCAATGAATCGAGTTGTCAATTCATTTTTTTACTTTGAAACCCTATAAAATGCCCCCAGCACCTAGAGACAACAAAATTGCAAGGGAGCTTCCCCTGGCTCTCCTCTACAAGCCCTGCACGTTTGGTGAGGTTTGGGCTTCGGACATCTGAGTTATACACCCACAAGGAGAGCACCCTAGGAATGTTTCCCCCTAAGCACCTAGAGACACCAAAATTACAGAGAAGCTTCTACTGACTCTCCTCTACAATCCTTCCATGTTTGGTGAAGATTGGGTTTCAGACATGCAAGTTATATACCCACAAAGTGGGTCCCTCCAGGAAAGTGCCATTCAGCAGCTGGTTTGGGGAAATCCAATCTTTACCAAACATGGAAGAATTGAAGAGGAGAGCAAGTAGAAGCTTCTCTGTGATTTTGGTGTCTCTAGGTGCCTTGGGGGCCATTTTATAGACAGATGAATTAACATATCAAAAACTGCTAAAAATTTGTTGATTCATGATTCATCAGGGGCATTGATTCAGATGAATACAAATTGACAAATTAGCAATTTTTAAAATGAATTTGGTGATTCATTTTTAATTCACGCTCATCTCTAATGTTCAACACTGGGTTTTAATGTTCCGGGTTGTGTGGTGAAGCCCATGACTTTAAGAGTATATAAATACTACAGTCTCCCTGCGAAAAATCCATCATTTAGGTCTGTTCAGCTCTACTGGTTTCTTTGCCAATACTTGCAAATGTTTTACCAGTATTTGATGATCAGCATCCTGTTAGTTGTGTCTTGTGGCCTAATACCAGTGGTGTAATTTTCAGCACTGAACTGGCACATGGTAAGATGTTGGCACTGGCATTTCCTATCCCACACGAATCATGTGACAATCAGTGTGCAATAGAAAAAGCCTACAATTTGCCAGTGAAAGTTACAGGCCTAGAAATAACACAATAAGATTCCAGCCATTATTTACATGTGGCAAAAAAGTTACAGTACTATTCAATTTCCTTTTGGTAGGACCTCACTCAGAGTACTGTGTCCACAACTTAAGAAGGACATGATTTTGTTATGTGCCATCAATATATGAGGATCCTATGAATTAGTGACTAAATGTTGGGTAGCTCTGTGGTTTAGGTATCTGGCTGCAGATCCAGAGGTTGGGAGTTCGATTCCCCACTTTGCCTCCTTGACATGGGCTGGATTCGATGATTCATGGGGTCCCTTCAAACTCTGCAGTTCTAAGTTTATTATGATAACAGGTCCTATTGTAAACATCCATGCTTTCTCTCCCTACACTGTTGTACCCTTTTATTGAAGATATATGCCTGGGGAGAGGATCTTCATCCTGTCTTTTTGATTGCTCTGTTGGCCAGAGCTAGCAGGAAGGTCATTGCAAGAGGGGTGAAGATGCCCTTCTTAGCATTACTTTGTTTTTGCTCAGAACATGGGATCTAAGTAAGAAGTGGTCTTCTGTTACTTGAGGATGGGTGAGCTGCCTATTCTCCATAACTTCTAAACATATTCTTCATTTTTTCCAAGTTATGAGCACATTTTGTTTTTCTTAGGTCTCTTAATGTTCACGGCTTAATGAATATTATATTCTCAGTATATTTTGGTAATATTAGCATTGATTTCTTGAGATATGTTGTTCTTATTTAACCTTTTGTAATGTTTTACATGGATTGTTATTGCATGATGTATTATACGTGTCATGAAGTAATAATGTTATGATATATCAAAGCAAAATATACTGCTCATATACCACCCCATAGCGTTTTAAGCACTTTCTGAATCTACTTGTTTTGCTCACTGTCATGCTTCCCTTCCTCCTGTGGCCAGGACAATGGTTGAATAGCCGTTGTGCAACGCATGCGGTTTTTCCCAGTAGGATCTTGGCCCCTGTGCTATTAAAGCTAGCTTCAATGTATCAGGTTGCTTGTGAGAGGTACCGAGGTTGTATTCAGTAAGCAAGGAATGAATTTGCTCTCAGAACATCCAGATGCTGGAAAAGACTGAAATATCTCATTCATCAAAACACAGAAGCAGAAGAAACTCGCTTGATGGCAAAGACCTTGCTCTCATCTCCATCCCTTAGTTTCACATTTTGCTTCCATTGCATTGGACTCACACGTGCAAGAGTGGCGATGACACTTTTGCTAGGGCTGTGAACAGCACCAATAATTAAAACTCAAGCCCTAGAAAAGGTGCCAGCTTAGCCAATCTGTTTGCTTTCAAGCTTATTTGTCCTTGCTGAGACTCTATTTTCCTTCGCCACAACTCAAAAGCATGGATTACCTTGAAAGGTCTTGAATCTGGGGGAAAGGAAATCAGAGGAAAGAGCCTATAATACTGCTGTGACTGTGTCATTAACACCCTGTCTTTCCACAAACAAAGCACACATGTCTCAGGCTGTGTAAAGCACTACAAACAAATGCAGGTGTTACCAATAGCTCTCCAGAATCTGAACAAACAACTCTCAATATATATTGTAAAATACAATCACACTGAGCTATTATCTTAATGTCTTCCTTTCCCCTTCTTAAACATCAAGACTGAATTCTGAACATTTTGTACTACAACTCCCTGAAGTCTGCTCCGGGGAATATGGGAGTTATTGTCCAAAAAAGGTAACATTTCCAAGCATTGATTCTGACTCAGTAATCAAGCATGAGATATTCAGTAATATTGTGGATAAATAAACCAATACCTGGCTTATTTTGCCTTTTGGACTTAATCTAATTCAGAGCTCCAAGTGACGAGTTCAAAATAATTGTATGGTTGTGAAAGCCACCTTGGGTCCTTTCGAGGAGAAAGGCAGGGTAAAAAGGAAGGAAGGAAGGAATGAGAGAGAGAGACTGAAGCTGTTCTGCTTTGGGCACATCATGAGAAGGCAGGATTCACCGGAAAAGGAAATAATGCTGGGAAAGGTGAAAGGCAGCAGGAAAAGAGGAAGACCAAACACCAGATGGATTGACTCCCCAAAGGAACCCACAGGCTTGAGTTTGCAGGAGCTGAGCAGGGCTGTTGAGGACAGGACATTTTGGAGATTGCTCATTCATAGGGTTATCATAAGTCGGGGGTGACTTGATGGTACATAACAACATGACTACCATATTTGTCCATGTATAAGATGCTACTTCTTCCTAAAATCATTACACTAAAAATTGAGGGGTGTCTTTTACACAGAAGTAAGCTGAGAACACGGAGAGAACAAAACGGTCCGTACCTTGCCTCTGTAAACAGGCTTCCTTCAATCACGAGGCTTAGCTTCCTACAGTCAAGAGACTTAGCTTCCTCCAATCACGAGCCTTATGGAACTGATGTCAGCTGATGCTGAACAAACCAATTGGAACACACCTCGTTGGAGGTGGAGCCTGTAGGCTCAGATTCAACAGGGACTCCTAATGTCCGAGCATTCTGAGCCCAGAGGCTGAATACTCAAAGCTAAGTTTTCTTAATTTTTGGGTTAGAAAAGTGGGGGGGGGGGGTGTCTTATAAACCGGGGTGTCTTATAAATGGAAAAAATACAGCAGTTCCAAATAATTAGTTCCTTTCCCCAGTAAGATGCAATTATGTTACATTGGCCAAAGTCTGGTTGCTTAGCATATAAATTACACTAGAGTAGACCCACTGAATTAATGGGGATTTAGTGAAGTTTCATTGACCTCCTTAAGCCAGCACTTTGCTTTAATTTGGCAAGGGAGGAAAATGCCCCTTTGAAATCCTCTCCTCAAATCACTCTCCATTTGCTTTTTGGTGGGTGCCGATAGCCACAGAAGCAACACAATACAGTAGAAGGTATGGCCTCTTCCGCTTATTTCCAAACCTGTTGCAGGCAGAGAAAAAGGGCTGCCCAGCCACCTTGCCAATTGGTAGTGCTCTTACCTTCCTGTAGTTTGATAGGACACTTATTCAGTGCTGGAGGCCCATGGAAAGGGATGCAAATTTAGGAGGCTGCTTAAGTCCAACTCTAGATTACACAACAAGGGCTTTTGTTCAATAAAAAAAAAGTAATTATTTCATTTTGGAACAATACAGTTCAGAAGGCTGTAAACCATTATATATCACTGGTATTCAACTATGACTTGTCTACATGGGCTCACGGGAGTGAGCTGGATTAGTCTAAATAGGGTTGCTTAGAGGTCAAACTGAGATCTGGTTCACCATTTGGTGTGATTATCACTTCTTTTTCAAACTACAAAGCTGCAAGGGACCCTCGAGTCCAGTCCCTGCCAAAGAGGCACAGTGGAGAATTGAACTCCCAACCTCTAGCTCTAAAGCCAGATACCTAAAGCATCCAGCACTGTATGCACATCTCAAGCAACTGTATTTGGTCTGGCTCCTTCCTATTTGAATATCCCAGCGTGAAGTGGCTAAGGAAGACATAATATTGGGAAAATAAACACTTTACTTCCATAGAGGAAGTAACAAAAAAATTTTACATGATATTAGGGCAGTGCTGATCTTTTTATTATTTTTTTATAAGTGATGCAGCACATCTGTGTACCCTAATACAGTGTTTTTTTAAAAAATTCCAGTACCCCTCCATGGAGGAGCAGAGGAAGTGTTTAATTTCCCAATACTGTGAAGTGTCTATCTTTTTAAGCCACTTCATGCTATGGGAAATTCAAAGTGGAAGGCAAATTGACAGCAGAAAGCTTGCTTTGATTTGTTTCCAGCAATTGCATGTTCTGGAAGTGAACCAAACCAGAGCAAACCTACCTGCAACAAAAAAGATAGAAGCCCCTGACAGGGACCCAGAAAAGTGTGGATAGGAATGCTCTGGGGAGGGGCTGGTTCACTCCAGGAATTATGTCATGTGACCACCAGAAAAAGGAGTGAACCAGCCCATCCCTGCAGCAGATCAAACGGTGAGCAAAATATCCATCCAACCGCACTCTATTTTTCTTTTTCCAAAATGCTCAGGAGGATTGGAACCAAAATGTTTATTTGCAGCTTATTTTATTTCTTTATTTTATTCCCCCGGCTATGACAATGTTATCATTGTAAAAACTGGCTCAATGTTTCAATACTATTTAAGTATAGTTACTAATTATGTAACCACTGAAATTAAAATAAAATACAACCCTTAGATCTAAATTGTAACTGTTCAGGCTTAAACTCAACTGCTAATTCATATAAGACCTACTGAATCAATTAATGAATGGTGTCTCAGAGCCAATATAATCCCACTGAGTCAATGGGCTTACTCTAGTTGGATTCTGGCCTTATTTAACTTTCCAAGCTCTGAAAAACAGAAAAGAGGACGAGCCTTCACGAAGTCATATTACTATTGTAACAGTTTCTAGTGTGGATAAATGAAGACCAATAATAGTTATGACAGCTCAACAGGATGATGGTGGGAAGCCTTACAGTTCTTACCTCCTACCGCCTGCCCCACTGCTAGATCCCCCTGACCCAATGTTCCATTCTGAGAGCTAAGTGGCACATTTTGTCTTGCTCACCGGGCCTACACTTAAGGCTCAGCATCAAAGCCATTCATAAAACGAGACTTCAAAATGAAGATTGCATCTAGGCTGTTGCTCTGCGGGCTGGCAGGTGGGCTGAAATAGCTGCTCGTGTATCTCAACAGCTTTTCAAGTCTTTGAAACCTTAAAATAAAATGTTAAAAAAGTACCAAATTAATTTAGAACCTGCTAGCAGGAACTTGCCACAGTTGAGTCTCCTGAGGCAAAAAGAAAAGGGAGGAAAATGGGAAGATAAGCTAAAATGTTTGTTCAATTCAATAGAATACACATCCGATAAGATTCCTTTTTGTCAAAAAAACACTTTCTCCCACTATAGCTGACTGATATGAAGGCTTGTAGTAGAGAGAAGTAGACCTTAGAAGTAACTAGTTACAAGTGATATAGTATTAGGCATCCTTCAGTCTCGAAAGACTATGGTAACGTGCTCTGTATGGAGGACTTGGAACAGCGTCTAGTGTGGCTGAGAAGGCCAATTCGAGAGTGACAATCCCTTCCACACTGAAGACAAATACAATCTGTCCCCTGTCCAGCTCCCTGATTTTGCTGCTTTCGTGACTGCCTCTTTGCCTTGGCCTGCTGAACAAGGGTCTCTTCAAATTGGTAGAGGCCGTGATGCAACGCCTGCCTCCAGGCTGAACGCTCAGATGTCAGGGTTTCCCATCTGTTGAGGTCCATTCCTAAGGCCTTCAGATCCCGCTTGCAGATGTCCTTGTATCGCAGCTGTGGTCTCCCTCTGGGGCGATTTCCCTCCACTAATTCTCCATACAGGAGATCTTTTGGAATCCGACCATCAGCCATTCTCACGACATGCCCAAGCCAACGTAGACGTCGCTGTTTCAGTAATGTATACATGCTAAAAATTCCAGCTCGTTCTAGGACTACTCTATTTGGAACTTTGTCCTGCCAGGTGATACCAAAAATGCGTCGGAGGCAATGCATATGGAAGGTGTTCAGCTTCCTCTCCTGCCGTGCACAAAGGGTTCAGGACTCACTGCAGTACAGGAGTGTGCTCAGGACACAGGCTCTATAGACCTGGATCTTGGTATATGCCGTCAGCTTCTTATTGAGCCATACTCTCTTTGTGAGTCTAGAGAACATGGTAGCTGCTTTGCCAATGCGTTTATCCAGCTCGACATCTAGAGAGAGAGTGTCGGAGATCGTTGAGCCCAGGTACACAAAGTCATGAACAACCTCCAATTCTTGTGTGGAGATGGTAATAGAGGGAGGTGAGTCCACGCCCTGGCCCATGACTTGTGTTTTCTTCAAGTGATATAAGGGATACAATTACATGTAAATTGTTACTTTGAGGGATAACAAAGGTATAAATAAGTCAATTTCAAAAGTAACATAACTAGCAGTTACAATATTATTTTTGTGTAGCATTTTAAGTTACCTTTACATGTTTTCAAGGACAGAGCATTTTGACAGGAGTTATGTCAATTTCTTATGAATCCTAAGCAGCATTGGAAGCATTACTTTGCTTCAGCTTTCTTTTGTATGTGGCTGTGGAGCCGAACGTGGGGATTTCAGTTCCCCACTGTGCATCCCAGAAGAGCCAGCCTTGGGCAAGCTGCCTACTCCCAGAAGAAGAGAATGATAAACCACTTCTGAGTACTCTCTACCTAGAAAACCCTGTAAAGGGTTGCCATAAGTCAGAATTGACTTGATGGCACATGACTATCATTAAGCATTCTGCAATATCAGAAGTAGCCACTAGAGAGAACCAAAGAGAGCACAGACAGAGTTCTGACTCCTGTCCTCTGAAGATGCCGGCCACAGAGACTGGCGAAACGTTAGGAAGAAAAACCTTAAGAACACGGCCAAACAGCCTGGAAAACCCACAACAACCATCAGAACCAAAGAGTATTTCCCTATAGTTTTCTTGGATGCTGGCAACAAGGATATCTATCTATCTGCAGTGGAGGTGATACACAACAACAAAACGTAGGCCACTAGGTCTCTTTACCGGCAGACTGCTGTGGTGGAAAGGAGATGAACACAGTTGGGTCCTGTTGCAAGTTTCTGCCCCTGGTTACTGAGAGAGCACCTTCTTCCTTAGTCAATTTGTTGGAAACCTGAAATACCATATTTTCCCGTTTATAACATGCCCCCATTTATAAGACATACACAAACACTTTTCTAACCCCCAAATTAAGAAAACTTAGGTTTGAGAATTCAGCCTCTGGGCTCAGAATGGTTGGACATTTTGAGTCCCTGTTGAATCTGAGCCTACAGGCTCCACCTCCAATGAGGTGTGTTCCAATTGGTTTGTTCAGCATCAGCTTACATCAGTTCCATAAGGCTTCTGATTGGAGGAAGCTAAGTCTCCTGACTGTAGGAAGCTAAGCCTCGTGACTGAAGGAAGCCTGTTTACAGAGGCAAGGTACGGGCCATTTTGTTCTCTCCTTAGCTATCTGAGCTTACTTCTGTGTAAAAGACACCCGTCAATTTTTAGTGTAATGATTTTAGGAAAAAGTAGTAAATAGTAAGTAGAAAAATGTGGTAATCTCAAGAGGCCCTTTGGTGCTGCCATACATTCCTAAGGTCCAATCCAGAGCTGTTTGGAGTACACCATTTAGCATTGTTGCACACACTATGTGCAGTTTTCAAAACTTTGAAGAATGAAGATGACTGCTCTCTGACATTGTTTGTGAAGGACATATAGATTGAGCACATATTGGCTGAAATCCTATTGTGCCGTCACACAAACAGAGCAACCTTTGGAAGCAAATTGCTGAAACTTAAGAAGTCTCCATAGACATTATCTGCTGCTTACGGAATCCTGCAGCTCGGTATGCAAGAGAGAATGCCTTCAGAGATTTCTTAACTTACAGCAATTATGGCCATTTGTGTAACTGTGCAACAGGATTTCAGCCCTTGAGTACCAAGGCACTAGTTTCAAGACATTGAGATTATTAGATTGACTTCCAATTACTGCAACCTTTTATAATCTCAAAATTGCAGGAGCTGTTATAAACTGAGTATGTACCGTTAACAACAATAATTAAGTGTCACTATTTGGCCTTGAGCAATTTAATCAGCAGATACTATGTAGCAAACATGTCTCAAGGATCATCCATCATTACTTATGGAAGTACAGAGTACTATTACATTTTCCCCAAACATAATCAGTAACATAAATCAGATTGTTTTAATGGGACTGTAAACATTCTTTTTAAAGGGTTGTATCTGGTACTTGTATCTGGTACTTGTATAAGGGGAATATCCAGTGCTTGCACCATTGCATCTATGCTTGCACTCCTTCCACAGCAGCCCCCCCCCCCCCGTACTCTTCAGAGATGGTGTACACCCCACCCTAAACAAAGGGTCTAAGCTGAGAGGCAGATCCTATTCTATCCAGGTACTTTAAGTGTCCCAGCCAATGTAATGTATTGCCAAAGGGGAGGCCCATGTGATTTTTATTGTTGTTGGCAAACCACGATGCCAAAAAAGCAAAAGTGACACAGAGTGGCCTTACTGAAAGGAAGCACTGGCATGTTCAATAGCTTCAAGAAATATATGTCATGCAACTCAAAACATACTTAATAATAATAACCTTTGAACTGCAGAGCTGGAAGGGATCCTATGGATTTCTAACCTTCAATACGTTGGAGAATAACTCCAATGCATGTAATTTTGTTTTGTCTGTAAGGAGGGTTAATTGTGCTTTATTTACAACCTTTTTGTGTTTTTATGGCTTTAAGCTCCCCTGAAAGCCCTTCAGAGCTGTGTGTGTGAGAGACAACATAAATTCAAGCAATAAAATAGAATAAACTCTGTGTCAGCCATGTTCTTAATGTAATCTCAGATCACTACAAATCTATGCTCTATAGATATCTATATGATACTACTGGTATCATTAAATTCGCTTCCTGATAGAGAAAACAGAAAAATCAGAAACCCAGTTTTTAAAACTCAATTCAGTTAAACAAAACATACGTAGATAAACCCAGAGATGAATATTTCACAAGCATGATTCCAGAGGCCATCAACAGGAAAACAAGAGTTTTATTTAGTTTTAAATGTTGAAAATACAAAGTAGATTTTTTAAAATTTAACATTATATAACATTTAGGTTGGATTTATTTTATACACATTTTTATATACACGTGCCACCAACTTTTACTTACACACTCTGCTTCACAAAGAACATGACTGTAGAAGCTCATTTTGTCCAGATTAGGAACTGGATGGTGCAAATATTCGTGCTCCTGAATGCCAGTTACGGCAGATCATTACAAGCACTGTCCACAGTAAGCACACAGGAAGTGTTTTAAATTTTGCATTTTCAACAGTTTAACACTTTGCACCCCAATATCTCTTGTGACAAGACTCCAATTTAGCTTCCAATTGCCTACAACTCTAAAAAAACTAAAAAAAAACAGAAGCAAAACCTGCAAATATATATAGACCAAACATTGAAGTCAAAATGAATACCTGTCTGATTTCAACCCCCATGAAATCAGTGAATAAAATACCATGAATTCCTAGGTAACAAATATATCCATGCTTCCTTGTGGAACACGCTCCTGACATCAATAGGTTCTGAAAGAGGAATGTGAAAGTGCCACCTCCAGATGTAGTTCAACTACAACTTCCATAATCCCTTTTATTGACAACATGACCCGAGGCTGTGCATACTGCAGCCCAACAGCTGGAAGATCACAAATTTTCCACCTCTGGTTTAAAACAAGTTCGAACCTCTATAAAGGTGTGCTAAGGTAACAAGCCTCACCAAAGGTAAGGTAAGGTAAGGTAACAAGAATAAAACCAAAATCAGGATGATTTGATTGATGGCCCTCTGGAACCATCACTGTGTAGGACTGAATAGACCCCTTAAATTGCCAAGAGGGTGTTCTCTTATCAGCCATCTCTACTGCAATCAGCACCATGGAGAGCACATTTTTACCAATCCTTTTTCAACAGCAGCATTTTAGTTCAGCGGTAACCTCCTCATCAAAGTATTTCTCTTCTCTACTGTTTGCGCTGCCAAAGCAGCATGTGAAATGGAGACGTAAATTCACTCTGAGCACTTCAGTGTGTCCGCAGCTCTCTAGACTAAATAGGTGAGATTTGTGGAGAGAATGTTTATTCAAGTGAAAGTGACTTGCATCCAAATCATGATATTTTATTCACAGACTTCATGGGGGTTAGAGTACGCTTCTCTAGTCCAACTGTAATCCATTAAGCTGGTTTATTGAAAACATAGAATTAAACTCTTATACCATAGAAGCTCTAGGCTTCACACTCCCACTATGATTTCAGAATCCAATCTTGACCACATTGCTCAATGTCAGAAAAGCCTTCATGCTCACACTAGTCACAGTGCTAAATCTAGTATGACTTAGCTTAAAACCCAAACCACACATAAATTTCTTCAGGTCTGAGATGCACAGTGGTAAAAATGGCATCAAATGGACACACAGTTTTGAAGAGAGAAAAAAGTTCAAGCGCAGATTGAGCAAAGCGATAGAACTGATTATAGACCAAACCTATAGTCCTTGGGAGACTAAAGGGAAATGTTTAAACCTAAAGAGGTGTTGACTTACTAAACTTTCAGTGGGCCGGACTTACCTGCTCCAATAGGAAGCAAGTATTGCTGGGTCTTTAATTATTTCTAGTCATGCATCTTGTGACTTCTGTAGGAAGAGCAGCTACAACATATAGAGATGGGCAAGGTGTGGCCCTTCAGATGTTGTTGGGCTGCAATTCTCAGAATTACTCACTATTAGCTGTGCCAGCTGGGGCTGATGAGAGTTATAGGTCAACAATATTGGGAAGGCCATATTTTGTCCATCATGTATAGAGACTTGGAAGTACAAGCTAGAGAGATCCCTGTTTTCAAACTCTGGGTATGTTTTCCCAAATTATAGACAATTTGAACTGGGAGAAAGCTAGCAACAGGTAGGTATTTAAGGTAGCCTGCAAGGTCTGTGAGCACCAAGGAGCTCAAGCAAAGATGTGTCAGAGCTCCAGTGACAAAGCATAGGGGATTAGGATCCAGGTGAGTTAGGTACCTCTGTGGTGAGACCAGAGAAGAAAAGCTCTCCATCCTACTCACTGTAAATGGAAAGACAAAAAGCAGCTATGAAACTGGAAGGCCAGCAGGTAGCTAGATTTCTATGACAGGAGAATGCTTTTCAAAAATGAGTACTACTGCCAGACCTTGACTTCTCCATCCCAGCCACATGTAGCAAGGAGTGATGGAAGGAGGGGATGAAAAGTTGCACTCACACAGGCTTCTCTATGTGCGTATAAGGTGCGAATGATGTGAGAGGTGCGGTAGTTATAGAAAAACACTTTTCCGTCTGAGCTCCCCGACACAAGAAGCATTCCGTCAGGAGAAAACTCACAGCCCACTGCAAATCCTTCAACCTGTGAGAGTCAAGAATTAAGAGACTTTAAATAAATTGAGGTATTAATTAAGGAAATGCAATATGATCTATAACCTCCTGAAATTTCGTAGTATAGTAAACATGTCGATTTTTACTGTAATGGTCTAATTGCTTCCCCAGGTGTTTATTAAGATAGCCCTATTAAGAAATTTACTTTGTTATCATTAGACAGTGTATACGTGACAAGGCACTTACCAACTAACAGCACTTTCAATTATTTGAAGGCCTACTTGCACTTCAGCTTAATTTTATATTAACTAAAATACGGAGAACAGGGTTGCAGTCTATTAATTTTTATCCCTGCTATAAATCATCAGCATAAGCAAGCATGTTAAAGATCCACTGGGGTTTTACAGAGAGAAAGAAGAATACCTTATGCCCTTCATATCTCTTCTTGTTATTGATTCTGTAGGGACGCAGGCTTGAGAACAAGGCCACGTAGTTGCCATTTGTTTGAGCAACAAAGACAGGTTCTTTGGGATGCGTTGCAAGGCTGGGACAAGTATAGCGCTCCTGTAAAAGAGAGTTGAAAAGAATGGAAAAAGCCCTTCTTACAATCCCCCCTCTTTACTGCAGCCTTCCCCAACCCAGTACACCAGACTATGATCCCAATAATCTCCAAACAGCACAGACGAACAATACGACTACCATCAATGTCACTGTTTGCAGAATTATGGGCTTCATATCTCTACACCACATACACTTATACACATATTCATTCATTCATTCGTTCGTTCATTCCATTTATATAACACCCCCTTAGTGCAAACTCTACACTGGGTGGTTTAGACAAGCTTAAAACATACGATGCCCCACAATAACAAAAAATACATTCAGAAACAATACAGCGATACAACAGATAATGATTATAACCATAAAAATGAATAACCCTATAAAAATCTAGATTTTTTAAAACATTGTTATTAGCTCCTTCCCAGAACTCATAATTGATTTTAGGAGGAAGAGAAATGTACATTTACCACTGTACATAAATGGCGAGGAAGTGGAGAGAGTTGGTAGTTTTAAATTTCTGGGCACTTACATCTCAGAGGACCTCTCATGGACTATAAATGCCAACATGCTAGTGAAGAAGGCACAGAAGAGGCTGTATTTCCTGAGAATGCTCGGGAAGTTAAATTTATCTCAGCATTTACTTCTGTCCTACTATCGTAGCACCATTGAGAGTGTCCTAACTTATGGGCATTCTGGTATGGTTTGGGAGTAGCTCTGTAGCGGACAAAAAAGCTCTACAGAGAACCATTAAAATTGCCCAGAATATCATCGGGCTCCAGCTATCAACCCTGGATGACATCTTCACATCCCGCTGTCTGAGGAAGTCACACAACATCCTGAGAGATTCTTCCCATCCTGCTTACAACTTTTTTGAACTGTTGCCGTCTGGCAGAAGATATAGAACAATTAAGACTCGGACCACACGTTTTCTGAATAGTTTTTATCCCAGAGCTATAATTGCACTTAATAATGAGCTTAAAGACCACCAGTAGTGAATAGTTGGACAGTGTTACTTGGCCTGCAGTGTAGATGTTTGTATTCTTAGTGGGGGATTTTTAGTGGGGGGGGGTGTTTGGGGATTTTTTATGTGTGTGCATGTGGGTCTGGTCTCTGGGTGTCTGTGTGAATTTCGTTGTATGTGTATACTATGTATATACTTACAATGACAATAAATTTATTTGATTTGATTTGAAATTCAGGCTAATTTAAATAATACCGTCTTTACCATCTTTCTAAACATAAGGAGGGAAGGAGCCTGGCATATCTCTGTTGGCATTTTATTACTTCTCACATCATTGTTGCTGCATATTCACTGTTAGCATGGGAACTAACCAGAACAATCAAACTACCCCTGTCTCCAGTGCTTGCTTATGTGACTACAGGCAGTATATACAACCTGAGCTATAGAAAACAGATGTTTTCCTATTTCAGACATGTCACTTTGGTAAAGTATGAATTGGGCCTAAAAAGGAACTGGAAACTGGCTATTCCTTTCATATCAACTCTTTCACTATATCAAAGATGACTCAGAGGTGGGAACAGACAAGATAAATACTAGATTGTCAGAGATTCCATTTTCTGCACTTGGCATCTGTATCAGGTGCTTTTGCTCCAGTTTAAGAAAAAAGAAAGTCTTTAAGAGAAAAGTCAACTGTTACAGAGGGAGACACACAGACACATGAAGAGGAACACTAACAATAGAACCATGTTTTTGCTCAGTAAGTGGCGTTTATCCCTGCTGAAAGTGAAAATTGACTTTTCAGTGGACTGGGAGTGCACATAGCCTCCCATCTGAAAGATTAGAAATAGAAATGTATGAAACCAAAAGCAATTTTTGTAATTGTTTGCATACATACGCATGCACATACACTCATAATAATCACCCTCAATTTCATGCTTGCTGCAGAGAGTGCAGTAAACTGCCCCGTTCAATAATGCTTCTTTTTTTTTTCCTCTTGAGGAAATCATCTTGTTTAAGCTGCTGAATACATCAAAATTGAACGCTCTGCAGTTTCTCATTCACTGAGGCGTGCTGCTTTTGAAGTGCAAATGACTAAACCTACTCTCACAATTTATGCAAAGGATGGTGCATCTGCAAGTCGGGACAAAGGCAATCATGGAAGTTGGCAATGGGAAAGTTCTATTAAATCATCCACTCCATCTCCCTGCCAGGGCAGAATTGTTCTTTTCATGGATAAATGGCTACAGACTGACCTTATTCTTTACATTTTCAAAAGACAATGAGCTCCACACTGAGTTTCCGTAGAAGGTCAGCCATGTTTGAAACTGACCACTTTATCCAGAAAATACCTCAAAACATCACTCCCCCGTCACCATCACCACCCTGCACAGAGCAGGAGGTAGCATTCCTCAAAGTCGCCACCTGTGCACTCCAAGAAGGTGCAATAAAGTGTTCAATATTTATCCCCTGGGACTGAGCACTGTCAAATTGTTTAACCCTTCTAATCTTACGTATGATGAAGAATGCACACAGCTACACAGCACTTTGATATCTGTTCTCCATATTCTGGTGGCAGGCACATAACTCTCACAACACATGCGAAATTTAAGTGACACACAACAAGTGCTGAGAGGGGGAAACACAAGGCTGAAGCTTGCTCCTGTGTGCCACTGGTCAAAATCCTGCTGCTATTACGTACACTAGAATAGGCCCATAGAATTAATGGGAATTGGGTGAGTCAACTCCTCTGCAAATTCCATTGATTCAATGGCTTTACCCTAGTGTGATTTACTATGCTAAGCAATAGGATTTTGCCCACTCTGTTTAGAGCCTACACAAGTGCAAATAATGAGCATTAACTGCTGATTATTTGTACTTACACCTTTTGACAGGAGACAGCAGGGAGTGAATTCAATACATTCCATGTGTTGTACTACTAGACTTTGGTGCTTTAGAAAAGTTTCAAGCCACTAATAACCCCACCCTTCCCGAAAGGTCATTACACTAGTAATTTGGGCTGTCAGGTTGGTATCTTAATGATGGTTCTAGCTAGAATAGACACAGAATTAATTTCTGAATTGTAAGTCAACACTTACGTAGATTCTATTGAGTCTATTGGTGTCATCTAGTTGGGGCTGCCACAACTAGCCTTAAACAGCAAGGAGACCTAACAAAATTCTTAAAAGTAAAATTTAGAAAAAATTTGGCCCAAAACTCCTTGAATCCTCTGACCCACATAGGCAAATGGCACTTTTCAAGATTTGAGGCATAAATGTATTCCACTTAGAACTCAAACTGTGCTGGAGAAAAGAACATGGCCAAATGGACACAGGGATAGGTTTGATATACTGGAGTTCAACTCTAATTTTAGTCATAAAGTAACATGGTGACACAGCCTAAATGTTAACATGGTCTACTTCCAAGTAAGTGTGCATAGGATGGAAATGCAAAAGCTGCTCTGCCATTTCTACACCGGTCAAGCTGACTTTGACTGCAGCAAATTCCAAATGGAAGTATGAGAAGACTCAGTGTTTTGTCACTTCTTTTCAAACAAAACCCAAACTGGTTTCAGCCGTTCCCAGAGAAAACAGCTGCAGATGTTAAATTTTTTATGAAGCAACAATCGAGACATCATAAAAAAAAACCCAAGTAAATAAAACAAAACATCTCACATGGAAGATCTGATTGGAAATCTTTGCAGCTGTGTCAAAGTCCCACGCAATGATGGTACGGTCAGCTGAGTCTTGGCTTACTGCATCGGTGCTGGTGAGAAATTCTTTTCCTCCAGGGAGGAACATGATATCCAAGGTTTGCTGAACTGCAGCTTTGTAGACTTTTATTACCTGCAATGCAAAAATACCATAAAGTTACCATTGTTCCAGTGGCTTCTCAGCTGTATCGTCTTTTCAGCCAGAACCATGCCATTTTAATACAGAAAAGTTGTAGCTGACAGGGAGAGAAGGAGGAAGGAAGTCAACTCACAGTGGGAATGAAAAGAGAATGTGTTTTTAGACCATGCCATCTTTCTGCACAAACAATCTTAAAGTCGATTCTTTGATAACCAACAGAACAATCTCCATCAGCCGAATCTGGGGGAATCAAGTGGTGCCAATGTCGGTATTGCTTCTCCCCCACCCCCACCCCAGATCTCTCTCCATCAACAACAAAAATAAATAAAAATAAAATAAATAAACCATTCCACCTGGCTACTTGGGTGGAAAATGAGCCCACTCCATGGACCTGGTTGAGACCAACTATATATGGTTCCTCCTCTGGCAGAGCTATCATGTGTTTTTTTGATATAATTTTTATTAAACTGTAAGCCCTTATTTTGAACGGTTGGCCTAAAGATGATATACGCAATGTATTCTCGAAAGCTTTCACGGCCAGGATCCAATGGTTGTTGTAGGTTTTTCAGGCGGTTTGGCCATGTTCTGTAGGTTTTTCTTCCTAACGTTTTGCAAGTCTCTGTGGCCGGCACCTTCAGAGGACAGGAGTTAGAACTCTGTCTGGACATGAAATCCTATTTCAAAATACAGAAGTACTGGACAACACCAGCAATCATTATGTTAGACTACACAAGGAAGCCATTGAAATCCACAAACATCAGCACAGCTTCAACAAAAAAGAAGAAAGTCTAAAACTCAACAAAGCCTGGCTCCCAGCACTGAAAAATACAGCCTGCAAAGAAGGTCAATGAACTCTACCCAGCCACAAGGACCAGTGAGCACTGCACACAATACACTAGCTAACGACACCCATCAATCACAGTGACAGATCATCTCCCCCCTTATCACAACAATACACCCATAACAAAAACACCCTGATCACCATCATTACCCAATCTCCTGAAAAGGACAAAAAGCTGATCCCACAGCTACAAATACTTAACTATCCCACACACTACACCAGAACACAGACAGAGTTCTAACTCCTGTCCTCTGAAAATGCCGGCCACAGAGACCAGCGAAACGTTAGGAAGAAAAACCTACAGAACATGGCCAAACAGCCCGAAAAACCTACAACAACCATCGGATGATATACACACATTGTAAATGAATGAAATAACAAAACTCTTTCACATATGACAGGTTCCAGCTTAGCAACTTCCAAGAGTGTTGGCAAGGTTTTCCTGCTCTTGAAAAGAGACAAGGGCCAATTTCAACCCTCATCTAGCTCTTTTCCTTTACGGCATTGGGGGAAAGCATCCAATGTAAGTCAAATTGTAAAGAATACAGATTCTAAAACAGCATCCCAGAGATAGACCATTCTCTCTCACTCACTCTTTCATTGTCATTCTCTCCATGTATACATACATAATTTATCCATACATTCTCTACTCTTTCACCAAAAATGAAAAAAATAGGTAATATGACAATCCCTATCCTCAGGGCTACAGTCTTAAATTTAAGGCATAATATAAAAGAAATAAGGGATGGAAAGGAGGACAATTAAGTTCAAAGCTTATAATGACCAGCCAGATGAAACAGTTGGAGCAACTTTCTGGCCCTGGTGTGCCAGCTCATGATTAAGTGAAGAAAGAGGAACATCTTCTTCTGTAACTGCTTGCACTCCTCTCGCTGCTGCACTGTCTCTCAGCTGTGATCTGGCAAAATGCCTTTCCAAGCTGCTATGCATAGAAACAACTGGTTCTTCTGTGGGTTGTCCTGTGATGTGATGTAGGAGGCTTTCCTCTGTTCCGTGCCAGTTGCTCAAATGAACCACAAACTACAGGAAAGGAAACCTGGAACAGTTGCACTTCATAGCTCAAGGGAGCGTGGGTCTTAGCAGCAGGATAGAGGCTTGCCTTCTGGTGTTCTTTTTCCCTCTGTAACCAGAGCAGTAGCAGTTCGAAGTGCTAGAGAAAATAACAATCTTGCATGCAACCTAACACTGGGAGTTAGGTGAGAGGAGGGAGCTTTCACAAACTAAGGTGACTAACATCTGCCACTAACCAATTAGCAAAGTTCTCTTTCTCACCTCTGGCTTGCCCCTCCATTCCTCTTTGTTTGCTTTGCTTCTGTTGTTTGTTCGCCCTCTTTATTCTCTGGCCTCTAACCAAGGCAGACATTTAATTCTCTGCTCTTTACCTGCTTTGACTATGGTTAAGACTACAATTTCCTTATTTTTCTTCCCACACATTTGAGACTGCAATTTCTTTATTTTTCCTCTCTTTTATACTTTTGGCTGTAACTGAAGATTGCAACTATAAGTAAAGGTACTTTTTCTTCTTAAGAGTGATTTTATTATGCAAAGTGCTAGTTGCTGTGAAGAGGGTAGATGCTGAGAACTTGTTCTATTTCCCTCCCCTCATGTTTTTTCTGTTGACATTGCTGCTGTTGCTGTGTTTTACCTAATACTCTGCCAACTAAAACAAAAAATCCCCACAACATAAAACAGGAAGCAGAAGTTGAGGTCCGGCATGATGGAAAGGTGCCCAGTGGTAGAGGGAGGGTTTGTTGCTCCATCATTGTGCTCCACGGATCCCCATCTGTGATGTTGGAGGGCAGTAAACAGAATACAACCAAAATGAAGAGATGGTGTCTGTTACAGTGGCTGAAATCGTGTTGCTTAGCATAGCAAGTGACAACTAGAGTAGGCCCATTGAATCAATGAGGATTAGCTGAGTCAATTCCTCCATAAATTCCATTGATTCAATGGGTCTACCCTAGTTGCAAATTATTATACTAAACAATAGGATTTAAGCCACAGTCTCAGAAAAAACTGCCTGGAGTACAAAATAAATAAGGTTCTTTTCAGTATTTACACACTAATCGTCAATTGATGCTTATTCCTGCAAATAAATAACTGCACTTGGATAACTCAGTAAGAAAGGAAAGGAGCATTACCAGGGGAGCAAATGCAAACTACTCACTGGGAGAACAATTGTCAAAATAAATAATATTTTACATATCAAACCAGCCTCCACTGCTGCTAGTAGATGCCTCTGGAATGAAAATGTGGGTTGGGGCGGCAGGAGAAGAGAGAGGGGCTCATACCAGGAATTTGTGAATGATTTAAAGTTGCACAAAGAATGTGTGGGTTTCCAACTGGGAAGGGGGCACTCCAGCCATAGCACGGTACAGGAAACGGTTGCTTGGCAACAGGAGTCTTCGGAAAAGAGAGGAGTTAACGTTGACAGTTGGAAAGATCAGAAGGGAGAGAGGAGCACAAAAGTGCAGTGAAGGCGAGACAAGCAAACAGAGGGACAGAAGCTAATTAGCAGCTGGGGGGACATAAAAGCATGAGTGGGGGGGAAGCAAGGCGTCCCAGCACAAGCCTTTATATTTCGATCATTGATTAAGATGGTCCAAAAATAAAATAAAATCCATAATTAGGCCTCTCTCAGTCTTTGTTTGAAAGCCTTACAAAATGCGTCTTTTCATGTAAGTATTGCTTATGAGTTATGTCCAGGGGGATGCTACATGGATTTTTTCCCCCTCTTCCATATTGGTTGCAATGCAGGCTGGAACTGCATTGGTGTTTTTTTTGGGGGGGTGAGCCTTGAGAACAATGAGGAGTGGGAGGCAGGGAGGAAGGAAAGGAAGGAGAGACTAGATAGCAAGATGAATTTCTTCATCATCTTAGAACTGCAGAGCTTGAAGAGATCACTGAGTCCCGCTCCTGTTAAGGAGGCACAGTAGGGAGTTGAACTTCCAACCTCCGGCTCCGCAGCCAGATACATAAACAAATGAGCTATCCAGCAGTTCTTTCAAATTTCTACTTCACAGAATCATAGAATAATTGAGTTGGAAGGGGCCTGCAAGGCCATTGAGTCTAACCCCCTGTTCGATGCCGGAATCCAAATCAAAGCAGATCTGGCAGATGGTTGTCCAATGTTCTCTTGAATGTCTCCAGCGTTGGAGTGCTCACCACCTCTCAAGGTAACTAGTTCCACTGTCGTACTGTTCTAACAGTTCAGATTTTTTTTTCCTGATAAAAAATCCAGCTTCCTGTACTTTGAGCCCATTATTATGTGTCCTCCACTCTGGGATGATCGAGAACAGATCCTGGCCCTTCTCCATATGACTGACTACCTTTCAAATATTTCTTTGCCTCACTTATACCCGATTTCTTGGTCAATTTTTTGTTGGCTTACTTCCTGGGCAGGGCCTACTCTGGTTCACAGGAATATATAAAGTTACCTTGCATCAAGTCAGACCCCTAGTCTGTTGTGTGCTCTGTGGCGCCTGCACTGAATGAGCATCAGCCATCCAGGATCTCAGTTAACAGTCTTTCCCAGACTGACCTAAGTATGGCAGGCAATGAACTCAAGACCTTCTCCATAAAAAGTATGTGTTCCTCCTATGACTCTGACCCTCCCCAAGAGCCCTTAAACAAGGCAAGCCAGTACACGAACTACACAGCTACACTGCAAGAGCTTTTAAACAAGATGAGCACTGTGTGAGATGCTTATTCGTACAGGGAAGTGTCTTCCATCATGTCTACACAGGGGAAACCTCTTTTCAAATCTGGTGTGCTCTGCAATTTCAAATATACATCGTTTAAAAACAACATAAAATGGGAGCATTACCTGTGAGATTACAATTTCCAGAATCCCTAAAACAGCCTAGGTACTGACTTTTGCAAATGCCAGCTAGGGAATTCTGCAAAATATAATTCCAAAAAGTACGTTTTCCAAGCTGAGAAAAAAAAAGTATATAGCCATGTTGAGGGCCAATTGACTGCACCCTCATCTAGATAGAAGAGAAGGCAGAAGACTTCCCTTGCCACTTAAGAGAGTGCAGGATGCATATGGAAACCTGATGATGTTTCAGTAGTAACGGCAGCAAAGCCGAAAACGCAAGTGAATCTAGACAAAAAAGCAAGGTGATAGGGAATAAGAAGCTCTGTTGCCACCAACATGACTTCCTCCCCTCCCAGGAAGTCCAGATGTACTGATCAATCCAACAGTCGGGCTTCACTGTCAAGCCAGTATCAAGCCTGTATTGGGATTTCATAAGCCAATCAGGCAGTGACAAAGGAAGATCAACCTGCAGCCTTTCTGATAATCAGTGGAATGGGATAGAGGAGAATTCATGGAGAGGAGGAGGAGGAGAAATAGAGACTTTTACTCACTCATCCTCCTATTGAGGAGCAAGTTGCACAAAAAGCAGCACGGGCAGGCACCGTGACCCCTCTCCACCACATTCTACAGTTGCTGCTGTATAAAGATAAAAATGAGGCTCCCAGCTTTCAGCAAAAAAAAATTATAACCATCTATTAAATACACTGAAGAATGTTCCTTTAGTTCAAAGGTACTTCAGCAAATTTATGCTCTGATACATTTCTAGAAATAAAAACTGTTATTTGGACTTGAGGTTTTAAAACTCTGCCATACTCCAGTAGCCTCAATGTTCCACTTGGTTTCCATTTTTTTTAAGAAGCAGGTTTATTTTCCAAAAAAATAAAATCTTTCAAAAGCCTACAGTCTGCTTGCTGAATCTCAGCATCGCCAGACACTCATAAATAGTTTCCAGGAGGAATAATGTCTGATGGTAACAAAATCCAGTATTATGCTGGAATTTCTCACTCTCAAAAGCGAAGAGAGTAGGAGGCTGAAGGCTTAGCCCATGAAAGACCATCTAAGCATATGAAAACCACTTGAGAGAGATCCATCGGCTCTTGAATTTGAGAATGACACAAAGGAAGCTGAAATCAAAGTCTTATTTCGGGGCCAATGATCTGTCAACCTCAATTTGCAGCCATAAACTCCATCAGTGGAACAACTCTGGACTGAACATTAGCACAATCTTGATTCATTGCATGTTGTAGCCTGCCCATATAAACAGTATAAACTTCTCACATACTGAAGCATTTTACAGAGGACAGGGAGGAAAAAGGATTTTGATTCTACTTATTTTTCACCCACTCTGCTATTTAACTATTTATTTATGTGGATATATTTATTAGCTGCTCTTCTGCCAAAGTGCTTAAGAGCAATCTACAGAATAAAGCAGCAGGACAATGAAATATCAGAGTGGGGGAACTCTGCAACTAAAGTAGGCCTATTTGAATCAATTGAACCTAAGGTGAAGTTGACTCACCAAATCCCCACTGATTCAGTGGGCCTACTCTAGTGTGACTTATTACTCTAAGCAACAGGATTTCGGGCAGCAGGTTTCCCCCATCTCTGTGTAATATCTGTATAATAACGCACAGTAAAAGTCCTGGGAACATTTTTGAAGAAATTTCTATTGGGTGACGAAAGAAAAATACAGCTTGGCCACAAAAAGAAGCAAGTTCATATAGGAAAAGATCATAAGCTTTTTAGGGCTTCCTACACCCCCAAAATAATACTCCAGATCCTTTAAAAATGGGTCAAAACGCAATGTAACTGTTTTTCACCTTGTGAGAAATGTTAGAATCATAGAATAATGAAGTTGGAAAGGGCCTATAAGGCGATTGAGTCCAATCTCCTGCTCAATTCAGGAATTCAGGAATAAATCAAAAGAGATCTGCCAGGTGGTTGTCTATGTTCCATGCAACTATATCCTTAAGTATAAAAAGCAACTCTCCCCTTTATAGAAGTGTGCTCTATCTGACTTATGGCAACCCTATTAGGGTTTTTAAGAGGAGTGTTCTTACTAAGGCCACACACACCCCGTGAGTTTCCATGGCTAAATAGGGACCTGAACTGAGATCTTCTGAATTCTAGTCCAATTTAAGGTGCTTGTCATAAATTATAAAACCCTTAACGGTTTAGGACCTTGATATTTGGCAGAATGTTTCTCCTACAAAATAGCTACCCATCCCATATGCTCCTCTCAGTCCTTGATGTTAAGAATTATAAACACCTAACATCTTGGCCGTGGCTCCTTCCCTATGGAATAAGCTTCCTACAGAGGTCTGCCAAGGACCATCCACCTCTGTTTTTAGGAAACCAATTAAGACTGAATTATATAAAGCTGCCTTCTAACTAGTGTGAATATCTCCTGAGATGTTCACACTGGTTTTATTCGTATATTTTTATATAAAGGTAGTTTTAGGTACCAACAGGATTTATTATATTTTATTGTAATTTTTGTACTTACCATATAATATTTTTAGTGTATGATTTTATTGCATATTATGAATAGCCCAGAGAATGGAAACACGAATGGGGCAGTATAGAAATTGGGGGGGGGGGGGGGGAACCAACAACTGTCCATCACTCTATCTGCTACACCACACCGGCTCTCTGTAGAGGAGTGTAACCCCATCCAACAGAATCTGAACACCAATGATCAGTCCGTTCCCCCCCCCCCCCAAAAAAACAACCCTATAGACTCAGAGAATTTCCATTTTATTTGGATTGAGCTTCAGTTTACTGGTCCTCATTCATTACTAATTGCAAACAAAACTTTCACAGTTCCATCTGTATCTCATGAAAAAAAAGAAACAGAGCTGAGCCTCAATATGCTTAGAGAAGATGGCAATAGCAGACTGAAGATGGGAGTGCCTAGCCCTGCTGTTACTGTTTTTTCCCCGTGATCAATGATGAGTCCAAAGAGATGAGTCCAAAGATGAGAGAAATGCAGACTGTTTACACGAATGCAAGACCAGATTTTTCAGGATTCTTGCTCTATGTAAGAATTATAGAGGCAAACAGGAACTCCTCTTAAGATTCATTGTCGACTGTACGAAAAATGGGACAACAGAAAGGGTTGGAACTAGGCACTCCCTTCTAACCATGCAAACAAACCCAGATGCAAGAATGCCTGGACTGGCTACTATTGTCTCTCTCACCGTGGTTGGCGAACCTCAGGATTCCAATGAGATAAAAAGGAGATCCTGCAAACTTGAAGTCAGCCCACTCTTGGCGTATGTTATTCTGTAAAGTATCACATCAGCAATGCATACAATATATTCATTGGCAGCAAATCCTCACCTATTTTTCAGTAGCCAGGCTATTGTCTAGGTGGAAACCAAACACCACAAGAACAGACACTTCAAGGACTGTTAGCCCAGATCTGCCAGCTACTTACTATTCATATTTTACTGACAGAAGATTTGGATCCATCTGAGGCTGTAATTATTCTGAGAGCTATTGCAGCTGCATACATGTTTATATGCTACAAATCTCTAGGACAATTTAACATAGATATGAGTTGCGATCAGCCCATTCTGAAAAACTAAAATTATTCTTGGAGAAGACCCAAAGACCTATTCAAAATTTTACATTTTACTCTCCTGAATTCTTTCTAGACTCAAACCTCAATGTGGTGAGGGGGCTTGGGAGTGTCAGGGAAGTTGAGAGAGCAATGCCATTAGGAGTCCAGACTCCTTGCGGAGTCACCCAAAATAGACTGGACAAAGCTGAGATACCAGACTAAGAGACATCCATTCTCTTCAGGGATTATCAGCAGAAGAGAACTGAGGCAATGAATGGGAGCAGAGAAAATCTTGTTATAACATAGTTCCATCCTGATCTTTCAGGATTCATGGTTTAGGATCAGTTGGTTGCCATTAATATTTAGAACTGGTTTCCCATTGCCTTCTTTTGTGCATTAGTAACAAGAGTTAACATAAATGTCACTGCTGTTTTCTATGAACAGCAATGACATGATGTTGTCTCCATCACTGTCATGTTCCATTACTGCTGATTTACAGTAATCAGATCAGGATAAAACTAAGAGAAGATGGCCATTGTAGACCAAAGAACTATATGGAAGAGGCACAAATACAACAGATTATGGAAGAGACACAAATATGACAGGTTTCTTCATAGAAGAACCCTTGATGAACCTGCAATTTTAGAAAATGTAATGAATATATTTCCCAGCATGATCATGTGCTGAAAGTGTGCCCAGTGAGTTCAGATCTTATTCCTAGAATGCCACTTTTCTTTAAGAAGTCAGCATCTTTTAAATAAATGATTCAAAAATTATTGGAAGAAATAAATTACCAGAAGTAGATGGAATACTAATAGAACTATTTTAAACTACAGAGCATACCTTATGCCTTTTAATCTTATGATAAAGGACCAAGTAGGTACTAAGAGAATAATCCCTGAGACCACAGCTGGGAAAAGCGCCATTATTCACTTCCCGTATGCCGATTCTCTAAAATACAAGGGCCTAGAGTTATAAGGCCAGTTAAGAACATGGGAGATTTTATCAGGACATTTGCTTCTTCTTCAATCAAATAGTTGCAGGGTTGTGAAGAGGCTACTGTCATCTTCCACTTGTATCAGGCCCAGGGCAGTGAAAGGATTATGCAAGGTTCTCGATCATCATCAGAATTATTATTATTATTATTATTATTATTATTATTATTATTATTATTATTATTATTATTATTATTTGAATTTATATCCCGCCCATCTAGTCAATAGACTACTCTGGGCGGCGAACAACATATAAAATAAAACAATTTAAAATATAACAATGATATAAGACATCATAATCAAACTGATTCAAGATGGAAAAGCTGAAAAGAGTAAATCAAGTAGTGGGGAAGGCCTGCCTAGAAGTACCACTGTACTGCTTCTGACATGAACAAAGGAGTGCCCATTTAGCAAAAGCTGAGTTCTCATTGAAGTAACTAATCCGTGTATGGGCTGTAAAATTTCAGACTTCGGGTGGGGCTTCACATGATAATATTCTTCCATACAAAAGGTTCCCTCCACATAGAAAATTCAAGAAGAATTGTTCAAGGGCTCATTCAGTGGAGTGTTTGGTCTCTTTCCCACTCTCTGCTTGTTGGTGTCAAGTAAGTGGAGATCTTACCAGAGTTTGTGTCAAAATGTATTCCTAAAATACTTCTTTTCTCTTTAAGAAAATCAGCATCTGATGAAGGTGAAAGAAGAAAGTGAAAAAGCAGGACTGCAGTTGAATATTAAGAAAACAAAAATCATGTCTCCAGAAGAGTTACATGATTTAATGCTAACAATGAAGAAATCAAAATTGTTAAAGATTTTCTGTACCTCAGTGTGACAGGAACCTTGAACATTCTGTTTGTTAACAGGAAGCAAGGTGATTGGCTGGGTGGTGCATGTAGTCAGCTTATCCTGAAGGAGAAGGGAGTTGGAGGGCTGGAAAGTGAAGAGAAGGGGAGTATAACTGAAGAAAAAAGGTGGTTGTTTGATTGTGGTAACTAAAGAAGAACTGAAGCTCAGATCTGTTCCCAAGTTAATGATCCTATGTAGTAAAACGATATTTTCATTCTTTAGCCACCGGGTCTGCTGTGGCTAATGGTTGATGTCAAACACGTTTCTGGAAAGTTATTTTTAAAAGTGACAAGCCTGGGTTGGGGCAGGTCACACTCAGTTCAGTCATAAATCTAAATGGAGACTATAGTCACAAAATCAGAAGAAGACCGAGACATGGGACAGCAGCTATGAAAAAAAAATTTAAGTTCTTGTCTATAACTTTTATAGCTACAAGCTTATACTTGAAATAAATATTTTGACTGAAGTATTTGACTGCAACTTAAGTTCAATCTTCATATTTTTAAGCATTTGTACTTTCAGCTTTCTTCATAACTGCAAGACTGAATTTTAGAAGATGAAATAGAGTTACATATTTTAATGCTTTCTGAATTATTAATTTTTGAATTGTATGCATAGAAGCAATTAGATAAATAAGGTTATTGAATTAGGCAAACTGATATTGTCTGGATTTATTTTTCCGCTTGGGAAAAGTAGAACGAAAATGACAAGGACGTCTAGAAAGACCTACTTCATCATGAATGAAACACTGGTTTATTTTTATCCTCTGAAGAGAGATGACACATTTAAACAATGAAACTACTTATATCTTGATACCCAGATGAACACTAATAAGACTGAAATGGTTATCTGACCTCATACTGGAATTAACTCTTTCAGGGATAAATGTCAGCTGTGATGGACCACCACTCACTCAAACTATCTTAGAGTGCTCTGTGAACTTTGTGTGTCATACATTTGACCTTGACAGACTGACTTAATTAATGACAAACTGACTTAATTAATGAAGTTACAGTCACAGCCTTGGACTTGAAAGAGCTGAGCTGAGCTGTTGATGATAGGAGCTTTTGGAGGTCACTAATTCATAGGGTTGCCATAAGTCAGACTACAATTTTTATTTTTAAATTCTTGTCCCAAAGAGCTCTCTTAGAGCCAAAGCAGATGGGAGGGATGATCAGTGAAATAATCTGTGCTGCAATTTCTCTGGAAATCCTCCAATCTGCCCTGATTCTGAGAGACCTTTCAGAGCTTGGATTAAGCAAGAAAAAAATATGCACCTCCACTCAAGTAGGTTGTTCCACTACACTGCCTTATCTGGCAGCATCACCTGGAAGGGTATAGGAGCCTCACTATCAGCACCTATAAAGGGAGAGACATCACTTGCTTCCCTAGGACAACACAGACAATGACACTTTTCCTCCTGCCTATGAGGAAGAACTCTAAGTCAGGAAGAGCTTGGGTCACTTCTGGAAGCCAGCCTGTGAACTCCTAGCATACCTGCAGTTACAGCAATTGAGGTTTGCCAGTGAAAGCAATTGAACATAAAGTCCTGATAAATACTACAAAAGAATGTAGCACATGGAATATGGAAAAAAAGAAGGAAGGGAGGAAAGTTAGTTTTTGCTTCATATCCACCAGTTGCTCTTATGAATTAAATAAAAAGCAGAAGGACTTAAAGTATAATTCAAAGCAAAATAGAAGCTCAGCTACTACATTAAAGGGGAAGTACAAAGGCTTTGATAATGAACGGAAAAGAAAGCAGTACCTAAAATACCTACATTACAGTAAAAAACACTTTGTGCACATTGAAATGACAAGGCAACTGAGAAGCAATTCCCACCTGGCTCTTTTCAATTAAGGGTAAATTACGCTCGTAACAATAGTCAAAATTATGAAATGCTGGGCAGAACTATTTTTTCTCTTCCTACCATCTCAAATGTAATCGGGGGAGTGGGAGAAGGAAAGAAAAAATGTGCTTACTGCTTTCCACAATTCTGATTTAAAGATGGAAAATGAATGAGAATCTGAAAATAGATCTGTACTGTGCTGAAAGAAGCTACTGGGCTGCAGGAATTCAGTCCTAATGATTTATGGCTGTTCAGATGCCCTGTGTGGAAAAAAAGGAGCAAAGGCACGAAGCAGTTGGATGCTTTAGCAATAACATTTCTACACCTTTTTATAAAAAGTGTTATTAGGGGTACCACTAGAGGTTTTGGCCACAGTATGAAAGATAGATGAGGGCTGCATTTAAAAAAACAGTCCAACAAGCAGAGGACGATGATGAAGAAGGAGGGGAGCCATAAAATGATACCAAATTATACAAGAGACTTTAATAAAGATGTCAACTGGCTGACATGTTTCAGTGAAGACCTTCCACAAGGACATACAAGCAGACATTATTTTGTTGCAATATTCTAGTAAGGCAACAGATCTCAATCTCCTACAGTGCGCCAACAAAATAATGCCCATGAGTCCCCGAGGAAGGTTCCAACCAAACAAGGTAGGTGACATTTTTATTAAAATTCCTCATTCAATTTGGAACTGTTTCATGGTTTGCCTCTTTTTTCATCATAGCAGCTAATAGGGAACCTTCGTTAGCATTCTAATTATTTAAGACACAGAGTAAATTCTACTGGGATGCCAAATTCCACCAGAGCTTGCAACTTCGCTTACTTTCCATACAACCTATACAACTTCAAACAGGTCAGTGCTTCACAAGAGAAACCAGGTTCAAAATGTCCTTAAGATCTGGAACCAGCTGTTCTGACAAAGAGCAGATGTATCAAAACATACAAATATATGATGGCGTTAAATCCTATTTGCAAATAAAAAAGCTTACCTATTTTGCATGTTGCACATTCAGATTGTATACATGCATTTCTTGTTTGTTGTGCAGCTTTTTTAGTCTTTAGGGGTTAATCTCTGCAGGATATCTTCAGAAACATGTGTTTAAAGATTCACTAATAATATCTATAAAATTGGTAATCACAAAAGACAGGGCATACATTGTGAAGGCCCCATGTTTGTGGAATGCTCTGCTAAAGAACACCCTTCTTGATGTTTTTAAATGGGCATCGCAACACTTGGATGTTTCAGCGTGCTTTTAAATGAATGACGTCCAGTTTTCTTTTACCACTTTTACTATTGTTATCTTCATTATTTTATGTTGGTTTATTTAGTTGTATTTTATATGCCATTGGCTTTAAATGTTACCTTGAAGGTTTCCCCACAAAAGCCAACATCTAAAAATATTATAATTAAATCCTGGTCATATAGAACAGCGGTCCCCAACCTTTTTAGCCCCGCGGACCAGCTGGGGAACGCGGGGCACCCCACTGCGTGGACGCACATGCGCGAAGGAGCACGTGCACTCGTGCGCATGCACAAAGGAGCGGGGGCGCTCATGCGGGCGCGCACACTTGTGCGCATGCGCAAAAGGCGGTGCAGCGCTCGTGCAGGCGCAAACGGGCTGTGTGTGGGGAGTGTGTGCGGGGGTGGGGGGAGGTCTGTCTCCGCGGCCTGGTCTGGCTCAGGCCACGGACCGGCACAGGGCCACGGACCGGGGGTTGGGGACCTCTGATATAGAATGACTGAGAACAATTTTTAAAAGAGCATATTGAAAAATCTTTGCACATGTTTTTATTCACCAAAATATCTATCTATCAAAACAGGGTTTTAAGGTTTTGATGCACAACACTTTATTTAAAAACAAACTTTCACAAGTTGCCAAATAAAAATCTTATTCTCTTGTCTTGAGGGCAGAAAAAGTATGAAATTTTTTGTTCTCAGCTGTAAGAATAAAATAAGCAAAGATTTTACTCTCTCGTCATACTGGCTAGAATCCTATTGGCTATTTAGGCCAATATAAATTGTTGTTTAGTCGTTAAGTCATGTCCGACTCTTCGTAACCCCATGGACCAGAGCACGCCAGGCCCTCCTGTCTTCCACTGCCTCCCGGAGTTGGGTCAAATTCATGTTGGTAGCTTTGATGACACTGTCCAACCATCTCGTCCTCTGTCGTCCCCTTCTCCTCTTGCCTTCACACTTTCCCAACATCAGGGTCTTTTCCAGGAAGTCTTCTCTTCTCATGAGATGGGCAAAGTATTGGAGCCTCAGCTTCAGGATCTGTCCTTCTAGTGAGCACTCCGGGTTGATTTCCTTCAAAATGGATAGGTTTGTTCTCCGTGCAGTCCAGGGGACTCTCAAGAGTCTCCTCCAGCACCACAATTCAAAAGCATCAATTCTTTGGCGGTCAGCCTTCTTTATGGTCCAGCTCTCACTTCCATACATCGCTACTGGAAAAACCACAGCTTTGACTATGCGGACAATATAAATACAGTGGCATAAATCACCACAGGAAAATGCAGTTAAACAAGTTGCTGTTTGGATTCTTCTTTGCACAGAGGAATACAACTCATGGCAACTCATTCACTAGCACCAATTCAGCACTGTAATTTATAGTACTATACTTTAAGCCGGCATAAATAATAGGATTCTGGCCAGATTTTTATGACTAAACTGTCTGGTGTTAGATCCAAACTCAAGCCTTATTAGAAGTGTGCAACACAAAGCAAAAAATGAAAAGTGTACAAGTGAAGAAGAAAAAAATAACAAAGCAGCTTTGAAAGCTTCACAAACCCTGATGATTATTGTGCCAGACAATTCCTTACTTAAAAACCAATCTTGACTGGTGTAAATTAATTCTTTAACACTTATGACAAGTCCCAGAATTTGCCTAGCAGTAGAGTGACACCAAATTAAATGCAGAATAAATTTCCCAAATGTGTCCGTGCTCTTTGCTTCTTCCTTCTTTTTTTATTTTAAAGAGTGAATTCATCAGCGATTGTATCTGACTGTTTACTTTTACAAAACAGGACAAGAATGATTGACAAAATCATGTTCCCATGTGGCTTCAACATAAAATGCCAATTATCTTCTCCAAAACAGCATCATTACTTACCCACATGTGTTCTCTCTCCCTAGGATGCTTATCAAGCAAGAACAAGTAATGTTTGTTTCAATTTTGTTTTTACCTTGGAAGACCTCATATCCCAGGCTTTAACTTCTGGGCTGAATCCACCACAAATAAAAATATTAGGATCAAGAGGGTGAAACATCAGGGTGCTGATCCGAAATTCATTCCTAATGCTAAACGTCTGGGTTCCTAAAATGGTAACAGAAGAGAGGGAATTTGAGTTATTTTTGATGGGGGCTGGTGTGGCGGAGAAAGAAGTGATTTACAATTTCACAACTTTTATTTCCTTAATGTAACCTCCCCCTACATATATATACCCATACACCGATGATAGATAGATAGATATAACATACAGAGAGAAACAACACTGTGATTATACATCTTTCTAAATTGTACCCATGCAGAGAGAAGTCAAGCTAATCAGATGTAAACCAAAACCTTAAATGACCTTTGTCACATCAGTATTTATTTTATTTACCTTATATATCTGATTAGCTTGACTTCTCTACATGAGTACAACCCAGATGATGTACATCCATCAGAGCATTGTTAGTAAAAATAACAATAATATTTTCTGCATAATTCCATGAGTCTGCCTGGTGCTCTACAAAAATGGATGCAAGGCAAGGGAAACAGCAGAGGAATGGGAAGGCTGTAGAGGCAACAGAGGAATTATATAGTTTTTTCCTGAAGTGCTACAGTCCAAGAAAAACTTTTTACTTGATTATACATATTAGAGCTACAATATTTTGCTACTTGATGTGAAAGACAACCCTCTCCCTACTCCTATACTCCCTCTCCCAACACACTCCTATTTATGCAAGCCAACTTGCTATTGCTATCAAAAGACAAGTGACTTTCTATGAGCCTTTTGATAAAGTCGTAAGACAACTAGTTCCGAGTACAAATTTCCACTCTGCCCTGGAAACTCTCTGGGGCAGGGAGTTGACACTAGTAAAATCACTCCTTAAATGTCTCATAAAACATGTAAAAAATAGGTAGGTGGCCATTTATACATCAGCAAAAAACACAACTTGTGTTATCAAATAGGGCAGTGATTCCCAACCTTGGATTCTCAGATGTTCTTGGACTGCAACTCCCAGAAATTCTTGCCAGCACAACTAGTGGTGAAGGCTTCTGGGAATTTTAGTCCAAGAACATCTGGGGACCCAAGGTTCGGAACCACTGAAATAGGAGAACAAAAGAAGATACTGATTTCAAAAACTGTATACACTTGTTCATACCTTGTTATTGTTATGTACTATCAAGAGACATCCCACCTCATAAGACTTTTTAATGGTATGTGAGATATTTGAGAAATTGTTTTACTAGTGTCATCTCCCAATGAGTGTCAACTGGGGATGTGAACCCAGGTCATTTGAGTCCTACCCACCATTTTATCTACTACATCATTTATATATATATTTAAAGCTACATCATTTTTATATATATGAAAATGAATAAAAATATTTTTTTAAAAAGACAGTGTGTGTGTATCTTTAAATATTGTCTTTAATTATGTAAGCTGCATTTGTATACTCATTTCTTCTAGCTTAAAATACTGTCTTTAAAAAAAATATTTTTATTCATTTTCATAGGGATAGGGGTTATGGTACAAATAGGGGGCCAGGTAAAAGGGGGGAAAGGGTAAGAAAGGGTAAAATTCCAGAGAGCGAAAATTATTCTTACATCCGCTTATACAATTGTATTAAAGATGGAAATCATACAACGAGGGGAAAAATATTATAACAATTTTCCATAATATTTATCATTACTAATCTTCCATTTTCTTGGACTTTCTCTTTCTTTTTATCTTTATGCTAGTTTTATAGGTTTAATATTATTCTGCCATCTTATATCTATTGTTCTAAATTGCTCTATTGCTCTAAATCACTGTTATAACCATTAATTTGTGTTTATTTTATCATATATTCTTTCACCACAAAATACCTTCTTAGATTTAATGTTTATCTCCACTGCTCTATCTCCATATTCTAACCAATATTTTGTGCCCCTCTTATCATGTCGTCTTTCATTTTCCATCTTATGGACCACGCATCCATTCTCAAGAGCTTCATCCAATCCAGGTATTGTCTCCTTTGTTTCATCTGCCACAGCATGTGTCCCATCATCTCGAAGTTCTTAGTAAACTTCGCCATCTGCTGCACTTCCACTGTTGACATCGCCATAAGGTAGATTAACAAATTGGCTTGCCGCTGCATTGTATCTTCACCTTTTTCTTCTAGAACCTTCTGGGGTTTAAGAATAAAATTGTCTGTTTCTCTCTTTGTGGTTTTAAAAAATTCATTCCCTATCGTAGTTTCACTTCTTTCTCCGTCTTCACTGTAACTTCCATTTGTGTCCCCACGTCTTTAATTTTTTCGAACAGCTGATCCATTTCTGCTTTCATCTGGTGCATTCCATTAAGTATAATATTTTGAATATTCTTGAGGATGTCTTGTTGTCCCATAATTGGAGGTATTATCTGGATTTCTTTCCAGAAGGTAGAAACTACAATAGTTATTCACAATACTAGCTTGGGGCAGAAGGCTGACAGGAAGAAGGGCTTTTCCCAAAACTGTTTCTGGCTGCTTCACAGATTTAAATTCATCAGTAGTTTATAGTTATATTCTCCTGTGGGAGCGAGTTTTATTGCCGCAATAGAAGCAAAGTTGTTTTTTCTCCCTCCCCCTTCCTCCTCCTTTCTTTCTGTTTCTCTCAGCCAAACCTCAGATGAAGGGGGGGGGGAATGTTCGCCGCTCCGGCCAGATATAAGTCTAGTCACTTTGTCTGACAGATTACACCCAGTCTCTTCGTTGTTTAGGTCCTTAGCAGTTCCATATGTAAAACAAGCCACTTACTTCAAGTTTGGTCAAGATTATTTTTCCAAAATCCTTCTGTACTTTTCCACTCTCTGTCTTGGGGCATTCACAGCTTTGTGCCAAGATGGCGCCACTCAATTTCTGCTTTCAGAAAAAAAGGCTTCAACAAGAGGCCAATCCAGGCATCCCCTGGCCTTCATTCCTTCTCAGTCAGATTCTGTTGCTTCAGACTTTCACTTCTCCTAGTAAAAGTCCTTCCCACCCCCAAGTTTGGAGGGGTCGAAACCGAGTGGTCTTGGTCAGTTTCAGGAGCCTCCTGAAACCCCACCGATCTCACTGCGATGAAGCCCCGCCTCTTTAAATATTGTCTTTAAATGATGTTAGCCACCTTGAGTCAAAATACAAGCATAGAAGCATAGGATCACAGAATAGTGAAGTTGAAAGGGGCCTACAAGGCCATCAAGTCCAACCCCCTTCTAGATGCAGGAATACATATCAAAGGATATCTACCAGGTGGTTGTCTAAATTTCTCTTGAATGCCTCCAAGTGTTGGCGCAATCACCACCTCTCAAGGCAATTGGTTCCACTGTTGTAGTGCTCTAACAGTTAGGAAGTTTTTCTCATACTCAACCGAATCTGGCTTCATGTAACTTGAACCCATTGTTGTGTGTCCTGCACTCTGGGATGATCAAGAACAGATCCTGCCCCTTCTCTGTATGACAGCCTTTCAAGTATTTGAAAAGTTTTATCATATTACCATCTGTCTTCTTTATTCAAGGCTAAACATGCCCAGTTCTTTCAATCTTTCCTCATAAGTCTTGGTTTCCAGCCCCCTGATCATCCTTGTTGCCCTCCTCTAAACTTGTTCCAATTTGTCAGCATCCTTCTTGAAGTGTGGTGTCCAGAACTGGCCACAATACTCAAGGTGAGGCCTAACCAGTGCTGAATAGAGGGAAACTAGATTTGGTAACTATACTTTTATTAATGCAGCCTAAAATAGCATTTGCGGTTTTTTGTAGCCACATCACACTGCTGGCTCATATTCAGCTTATGATCTATGAAAATTCCAAGATCTTTCTTGCTTGTAGAGAAAGGTATCCCCATCTTGTAACTGTGCATTTGATTTCTTTTTCCGAGGTGCAGTACTTTGCACTTATCTCCGTTTAATTTCATTCTGTTGTCTTCTGCCCAGTGCTCCAGCCTATCAGGATCATTTTGAATTTTGTTTCTGTCTTCTAGGGTATTAGCTATTCCACCCAATTTTGTGTCATCTGCAAATCTGACAAGCATTCCCTGCACTCCCTCATCCAAGTCATTAATAAAAATGTTGACAACCACTGGACCCAGGACTGAGTCTTGGGGTACCCCACTTGTTACCTCCTCCCAGTTGGAGAAGGAGCAAGTAATCATCACCCTCTGAGTATAATTCTGTAGCTAATTGTGTATCCACCTGACACTTGATCTAGCCAGCCCACACCTACAGTGGTGCCTTGACTTACGAACGCCCCGAAGTATGAACATTTTGACTTACGAACAGCTCAGTTCGCAAAATTTTGCTTTGACTTGCGAACGAAGCTTTGACTTACGAACAAAAAAAAACCGCAGGGAAAGTGGGAAATGGACTTTGGACTGCCTGGTACTGTAATTTTAAAATGTAAAAATTGGTTTAAAAGGTGCTTGGTTTGGTTTAAAGCTGCTTGGTTTTAAAGGTGCTCTGTTTAAAAGGTGTTCGTTCCCTCCCTCCCTCCTTTCCTGCCCCTTTTTTTAACCTAAGTCATCTTACGTTAAAAAAAAATTCTCCCCCTAGTGGTAGAGGACGGATTAACTGGTTTTGCATTAGTTCCTATGGGAACTAATGCTTTGACTTACAGACGGCGCCTCGACATAAGAACAAAAAACAGCCAGAACGGATTAATCGGTTTTCAATGCATTCCTATGGGAAATGCTGATTTGACTTACTAACGTTTTGACTTACGAACATCTTCTGGGACGGATTAAGTTTGTAAGTCAAGGAACCACTGCCTTGCTAATCAGGATATCATGGGGCACTTTGTCAAAAGCTTTGCTGAAGTCAAGATATACTATGTCTACCGCATTCTCTTTGTCTATATTTAAAATATATATATATACAAATGCAAAAATCAAGGTTGTGTTATTGTTTTACAAGTATATTGGTTGTGTTATCAGACAGACATATTTATTTAACACTGTTGGGGGGGGTGTCTTACAAGTCCCAATTTTTCTGTGTTTCAGAGGCCCGAGAGAGAGAGAGAAAGATGCATGCAGAGTAAGCTGCAAGGGAATAAATACAAAGATTATGTTCAGCCAACATGTTTGTGCTATGAGGCATGTGCCCAATTATGCACTAGGTGTGCACCTAGTAATATGCCAAGCCTCTTTACAATTAGTGGCAGTTTGCTGCAGTGAGTTAGATGGTTTCACTTAGAGACCCATAAATCACCTACAGGATTCTGGCAATCAAAGTTTTTGAGTGTGGTACTAGCAGCAAAGGTATAATCCCCAGCACAAGCTCATCCTGGAAAATTGAAAATATATTGAGCAGGAGTTGATGAGATGCACCAAAGATTCAATTTGAGATATATTAAGGATAGAAAACTATTGTCAACAGCTGGGTGTGAAAGAAATAAGTAAATGAGTCATTTACACAAAGGAATGGAAACAAAGAAGCTGTATGTTTTGAGGACTTCTTTGGAGTGTCAGCGCCACATTAATGTCCACGTAAGAGATGGAGGTGGAATCTCCTTGCCACAGGAGGATAATTTATGTTTTCTGTATAGAAATGGCATAGCATTGCTGGAGGAAGGGTGCATTACAGGGGCTTGCTAGTTATAGAAGGGATAACTGGGCAAGCATTATAGGTAAAAGGAAAATAGAAAAAGAAAAGAAAAAAGAAAAAAACATGGTGGCACCTTAAAGACTAACTTACATATTTTTTACTGTGAGTTTTTGTGGACAAGTCCACTTCATCAGATACAAGAGCCTACTAGTACTTTTTTCATCCCTATTTATAGTAAGGGCATCATTCAGAATTTTAAGCTGGATGGATAGCCCAGTGGTTTAGGTATCTGGCTGCAGAGCTGGAGGTTGGGAGTTCAGTTCCCCACTGTACCTTCTGCGTGTAGCATCAGCCTGCCCAGGGCACCACCAGAAGAAGAAAATAGTAAACCAATTCTAAGTATCTTCTACTTAGAAAACCCTGAAAAGGGTCGCCATAAGCCAGAATTAACTTGACAACACATGAGGATTATTATTATTGAGAATCTTATCTTGCAGACAGTCATTAGTCTAGAAGAACTAGAAGGAAGTAGGATACCAAAATAAAATCTTTGATTGTCTATGTAGAGAATCAGAAGTAGGAAAAGGTTTCTCTTTTGACTGCAACTCCGAGAACACCCCTAAATTCTGGAAGCTGCAATCCAAGAAAGAGAAAGTATCCCTTCTAATTAAGAAGATAGAAAAGAAGCTTCAGTTTGGGGAGTGAAAATCATTAACAGGAACAGCAGAAGGAGAAAGAGGAAAAGAAATTACAACTGATGCCCAAAAAAGCAAAAGGAAGAAAAATAGAACAAAACCAACAGCATCAAAAGTGACAACAGCGCTGATGAGATCAAGCTTGGAAAGGGGGCTACTTATATTTGACAGAGTGGAAAGTGGGGCTACCAAACTAACAGCCAGCTCTGCAGTAGCAGATCTTAGCTTCTTTTTCAGTCAAAGTCAAACTAATGGAATGACATGAGTGCCACATAGACAATTGTTCAGTCTGCCAACCTCAATATTAATGTAGCTCAGGTCAATGTTACACATGAGAGACAACCATTATGTGAATTATGCAAATAAACACAACAAACACCAGTGGATAAGGTGTCCTGTATGTCAACCACTACTGTAAGCAGCAGTCTGATTCAACTGAAACCACTGGTCTTCTTTCTTCCAATTGTTAGGGCTTTAAGGAAATCGTAAGGCATGTGCTACATTGATTAGCAAATCTCCACAGATTAAAACATATTTTGTAGCTGGCTTAGGACTTGGTTGGGGGAGGATATTGAATTTTGCTCTTAAAGCAAATAAGAATCTGCATACCCGCCAAAGTAAGGCACTGTCTGTTCCCGTGGTTACACTCCTTTTTAAATTTAATTGTATGTGGTAATCTTCATAAAATCCTGGGGCTTAATACCTATCATCTTTGTAAACAACTCTTCCAGAGCTGTAAATTAATGCCACAGGAAATTCAACTACAAGGACTTGAATTTTACCTCCTGTTCACTGCTGTTATATTTATTAAATTAATGATGTTAATAAATAGTTCATACCAAGGTGTGAAAGTAAATGCATTTTCACAATTTTCATGGCCTTGTATATTCTGATGAATGATATATGCTATGAATTTTTCTTGTGTATGAGAAAACCTTGCTTTTCTACAAATTTATGTTAAGGGACCAGGATGGGAAATGTTTCTAATTTATGGCAGCCTCAGTTCATACTTCCTATGCATTTCCACCCTCCTCTTCACTACTTTTTATGTCACAATGATCCTGAGGTAGACAAGGAAGAATCTATCATAATGCTATCGTGATTAAGACCTGAATCCATCTATGATTCATGAATCCATGAAAATAATACATAAGTAAATAATGAGCATGCATCAAAAACCCCTTCACGGATTGCTGCCTTGTCGTGGTGAAGGGGCTTGAGTAATTCAGAGAAGCTATGGGCTATGCCGTGCAGGGACACCCAAGATGGACAGGTCATAGTGGAGAGTTCTGACTAAATGCGATCCACCTGGAGCAGGAACTGGCAAGCCACTCCAGTATCTTTGCCAAGAAAACCCCATGAACAGAAACAAAAGGCTAAAAGATATGACGCTGGAAGATGAGCCCCTCAGGTCGGAAGGCGTCCAACATGCTACTGAGGAAGAGCGGAGGACAAGTACAAGTAGCTCCAGAGCTAATGAAGTGGTCGGGCCAAAGCCGAAAGGACGCTCAGCTGTGGACGCACCTGGAAGTGAAAGGAACGTCCGATGCTGCAAAGAAAAATACTGCATAGGAACCTGGAATGTAAGATCTATGAACCTTGGTAAGCTGGATGTGGTCAAACAGGAGATGGCAAGAATAAACATTGACATCCTAGGCGTCAGTGAACTAAAATGGACGGGAATGGGTGAATTCAATTCAGACGATTATCATATCTACTATTGTGGGCAAGAATCCCGTAGAAGAAATGGAGTAGCCCTCATAGTCAACAAAAGAGTGGGAAAAGCTGTACTGGGATACAATCTCAAAAATGATAGAATGATTTCAATACGAATCCAAGACAGACCTTTCAACATCACAGTAATCCAAGTTTATGCACCAACCACCCATGCTGAAGAGGCTGAAATTGACCAATTCTATGAAGACCTACAACACCTTCTAGAACTGACACCAAAGAAAGATGTTCTTCTCATTATAGGGGATTGGAATGCTAAAGTAGGGAGTCAAGAGATAAAAGGAACAACAGGTAAGTTTGGCCTTGGAGTTCAAAACGAAGCAGGGCAAAGGCTAATAGAGTTCTGTCAAGAGAACAAGCTGGTCATCACAAACACTCTTTTCCAACAACACAAGAGGCGACTCTACACATGGACATCACCAAATGGGCAATACCGAAATCAGATTGATTATATTCTCTGCAGCCAAAGATGGAGAAGCTCTATAATAATAGAAACGGAAAAACCAGAGATCTGGTCAAGAAAATTGGAGATATTAAAGGAACATTTTGTGCAAAGATGGACATGATAAAGGACAAAAATGGTAGGGACCTCACAGAAGCAGAAGACATCAAGAAGAGGTGGCAAGAATACACAGAGGAATTATACCAGAAAGATCTGGATGTCCCGGACAACCCAGATAGTGTGGTTGCTGACCTTGAGCCAGACATCCTGGAGAGCGAAGTCAAGTGGGCCTTAGAAAGCACAGCTAACAACAAGGCCAGTGGAGGTGATGGCATACCAGTTGAACTATTTAAAATCTTAAAAGATGCTGCTGTTAAGGTACTACACTCAATATGCCAGCAAGTTTGGAAAACTCAGCAGTAGCCAGAGGATTGGAAAAGATCAGTCTACATCCCAATCCCAAAGAAGGGCAGTACCAAAGAATGCTCCAACTACCGTACAACTGCACTCATTTCACACACTAGCAAAGTTATGCTCAAAATCCTACAAGGCAGTATGTGGACCGAGAACTCCCAGAAGTACAAGCTGGATTTCGAAGGGGCAGAGGAACTAGAGACCAAATTGCTAACATGCACTGGATTATGGAGAAAGCCAGAGAGTTCCAGAAAAACATCTACTTCTGCTTCATTGACTACACAAAAGCCTTTGACTGTGTGGACCACAGCAAACTATGGCAAGTTCTTAAAGAAATGGGAGTGCCTGACCACCTTATCCATCTCCTCAGAAATCTATATGTGGGACAGGAAGCAACAGTTAGAACTGGATATGGAACAACCGATTGGTTCAAAATTGGGAAAGGAGTAAGACAAGGCTGTATATTGTCTCCCTGCTTATTTAACTTCTATGCAGAATACATCATGCGAAAGGCAGGACTGGATGAATCCCAAGCCGGAATTAAGATTGCCGGAAGAAATATCAACAACCTCAGATATGCAGATGATACCACTCTGATGGCAGAAAGTGAGGAGGAATTAAAGAACCTCTTAATGAGGGTGAAAGAGGAGAGTGCAAAAAATGGTCTGAAGCTCAACATCAAAAAAACGAAGATCATGGCCACTGGTCCCATCACCTCCTGGCAAATAGAAGGGGAAGATATGGAGGGAGTGACAGATTTTACCTTCTTGGGCTCCATGATCACTGCAGATGGTGACAGCAGCCACGAAATTAAAAGACGACTGCTTCTTGGGAGGAAAGCGATGACAAACCTAGACAGCATCTTAAAAAGCAGAGACATCACCTTGCCAACAAAGGTCCACATAGTCAAAGCTATGGTTTTTCCAGTAGTGATGTATGGAAGTGAAAGCTGGACCATAAAGAAGGCTGACCGCCAAAGAATTGATGCTTTTGAATTGTGGTGCTGGAGGAGACTCTTGAGAGTCCCCTGGACTGCAAGGAGAACAAACCTATCCATTTTGAAGGAAATCAACCCGGAGTGCTCACTGGAAGGACAGATCCTGAAACTGAGGCTCCAATACTTTGACCATCTCATGAGAAGAGAAGACTCCCTGGAAAAGACCCTGATGTTGGGAAAGTGTGAAGGCAAGAGGAGAAGGGGACGACAGAGGATGAGATGGTTCGACAGTGTCATCGAAGCTGCCAACATGAAATTGACCAAACTCCGGGAGGCAGTGGAAGACAGGAGGGCCTGGAGTGCTCTGGTCCATGGGGTCACGAAGAGTTGGACACGACTAAACGACTAAACAACAACAATGCATTAAAACAGAGAAATGCCCCTCATATTTTAATATTCCCATTTGTGAATACATAAAGCCTGGTTCAAAGGGGGCTGTTGACTTGCCTAACTCATTTTGAACAGACTGGGTATTCATTATTTCTTCTCCTTGTTGTCCAAATACATAACATGCTTCATTTGCTCCCCTGCCATTATTTATAGTTGGCAGGAAGGAACAATTGTTATTTTAATACACTTCAACAGCATGAAACAGCTGGTGTCCCATGGTGAGTACAGACGTTTTCCAAAGTCAAAAGGTAAGTGTCTTTCCAGAGCATGAAGTATCTAGTGACAAACAACCGGTCACTTTCCTTACTCTAATCACAAAGGTATAATAATGCTTCATTATTAATAAGACCCTTTTGAAGATAAGTTCTTCTGGATAAATTCAGGGAGGTTAAAGCTATCAGTTGCTACTCATCATAATGATTATTTGCTACCCACAGCATCAGAGTCAATGTGCTTCAGAATGCTAGCTGCAATTAAAAGAATAGGGACAGAAGTCTACTTGAGCATACCAGGGAAGTTTGGCTGGCCACTGTGTTGGTCTTCAGACTGATTCACCGCGGTTCTTCTTCTACTCTTAGGAACACATGTAAACGGACTCTCAAATAATCCATGAGAAATCACAATGAAGACTGCTCATCTTCCAGAGAACTGCTGCAGAACCTGATGATATGGATTTTGGAGGAAATCTCTATAATGTGAGAGGCTTCAGACTCCCCAAAAAAGCCTTCTTGGGTATTTGATATAATTCACAACTGGTGCATAAATAAGAAAAAATGGACAGTCTCCCTGTCTATTATGTTCTGCACAGGGTACCTCTCAGGAAACTACAGGATCACTAATGTTTTGCAGCACCACAGAGCTTAGTCCTTGCCAGCCAGTTTTTCTGCCTAGAAACGGAGTGATTTTTTCCCCTCATTTATGAACCAGCTGTGAGTTATATCAAACACCTGAGACTGCTTTTGGGGTAGGGCTAAAGACCCCAGAATTTTAGCTGGACCAACTCCAGCAGGCTTCTGGGTGTTATCGCTAAAAATATAAAAATCCTGTTCCTACTCAGGAGGTTACCGGCATGTGTTAATTACTTACTTTTGTAACTTTTCTGTGTATCCCTTACAAACCACCTAAATTGTCAGCTAGTAATAGTGTATCTGCATCTCGGATGTTGCTGATAAAATTACCACTGGCAATGATATTATTATTTAAATCAGCAAGCACTTCTCTAAAAATGTTCAGAGAATACAAAATGAAAAGCAGCAGTGACAGTAAACATCTTTGTTCTACTTTTCTCCATACCTCTATATCTTCTGTCACCTCAGCTTCAGTTTCCACTGTAACTTTTGCAACCAAAATAGGTTGCCAATTATATGAACATCTCTTGGATACAGTCATCCTTTGTTTACCAACAACTGCATCAGCTTGCTGTGTTGGACTTTGCTAAAGGCTTTCTTACAGTAATTAAGCAGGGCATATTCATTCATGTTCATGTCATCTCCCCCAAGTCTGTGCGCAAAATGGTGTTTCCCTGGTTCCAAAATCTCATCTGAGCACAAACTCTGTTTTCAGGATAACTGACAATTAACTGAAGATTAAGGATTGGAAAAAGTAATCCACAATAATGAAATTACTCTGTTAGCATAATATTATAGCTCTCATTATCCAAACAACAAATATATGATCAAGCTAAGCCCCAGCATACAGACAGTTCAGATGCACCCCAGGAAGAGCCCGCAAATAAGTAATTCATCTTGCTTCTTTTGCAATGCGTTTACTCCCAAAGGTGGAAAGTTTCTTTCATCATTGTAACAGCCTCCTCTGGGAAACCTGCTTTTTGTTACAAACAGAGAATGGTTTGCAGGCATATGAATAAGAAAAGTTCAACTGCTGAGGCTAAGAAATCTGTAGCCTAAGGCAATGTCTAGATGAGGGAACAAACCACAGGTAAATTGCTGAGAGGAAGAGCAGAATATAAAGAAACCTAGTATCAGAATCTTTGTTGGTCACTTCACCTCTGAGCTTGGAAATGTGACCTGCTGGATTGCTGCTCTCGGAATTCCACAACTACCATGGCTCCTGGCCATGTTGCGTGCAAATTTTTGGGTGTTTTAGTCCAGAAATTACTTTTTCAAGCTCCACTCCATATTTCTTCTGCACTATTAAAAAACATCAGACATACAAAAATAAAAAATGTTTGAACATTTATCTTAACATATCTTACACTGCAATGGCACTTACTAAAATATATTAAACATTTTTTAAAAGCACCGTCAGTTCATTCTGACCAGCCCCCACACCTGGAGACAAAGATTTTGATATGTATTCTTGAAGGCTTTCACGGCCGGGATCCGATGGATGTTGTAGGTTTTCTGGGCTGTTTGGCCATGTTCTTAAGGTTTTTCTTCCTAACGTTTCGCCAGTCTCTGTGGCCGGCATCTTCAGAGGACAGGAGTCAGAACTCTGTCTGTGCTCTGGTGCAGTTTGTGGGATAGCTGAGTATTTATAGCTGTGGGATCAGCTTTTTGTCCTGAGGATGCCGGCCTTCTTCTTCTTCTTCCCCTTCTCCTTCTCCATCTCCTCCTCCTTCTCATGCCGATCCATCCTGCTGCCCAGAACAACAGCACAAGATAGCTGAAGAATGCAGCTCTGTCATCTTACTTCAGTTCCTGCTTGCATGCTGAGTGAGGCAGGTGAACAGGCAGTGATAGCAAGAATACATTGGTGTTTCCAAGATTTGACAGCGGGGTCATCTATGCCTAACCTTGACATCAGCCTGGTTCATAGACAAAGCAGCAAGGTGAATAAAAATGACTAACAGAAGGGCTGCTCCTGAAGATCTTAAGACCTAAGAAGGCTCATTTGGGGAGATGCAACCCTTCATATAGCCAGGACCTAAGTCATATATGCCTTTATGAGTCATAACCAGCACTTCAAACTGGGCTTGGAAACAGACCCATAGCATTATTAACTTAATCCAGAGAAGACAGAGGTGCTCCTGGTCATTAAAAAGGCAAATCAAATAATAGCGCTGCAGCCTGTGCTGGATGGGCTTACACTCCCTCTGAAAACACAGGCGTGCAGCTTGGGGGTGCTCATGGCTTTGCCCATGAGCCTTAGTTACATCCTGGCTGGATTACTATAACACATTCTACATGGGGCTACCTCTGGAGAGTGTTCAGAAATTTCACAGGTCAAAAATGCTCCAATAAGATTGTAAACTAGGGCTTTCCCTGAGTGACTGGTTGTCTGGGAGGGGTTTTTAAATGGAGTTTTGTGCCTTGTTGCTTTGAATCTGTTTGGTGTTGATTTTGTTTACCATTTTTAGTATGGAATTTGTTTGATTCTTTTTAATATTCATATACTTACTGTCTTTAGCTTGTAAATATTGTCTTTTCATAATATAAGCCACCTCGGGTCCTTTTTAAGGAAAAAGGCAGAGTAAAAATATTTTAAGTAAATAAATAACAGAGAATTGGATTTTTCCCATAAGTAACTCTGACCAACAGTCTGCTGCAGCATTTTGCACTATACTCAATGTTTCTGAACACTCTTCAAAGGCAGCCCACATTAAATAATCCAAGCAATTAATAGTCACTTAACATACTTTTCCTTACTGGTTCCATTTTTCTTCTGTCTATTTCAGCACCCAAGGAGCAGCTCTGTAAATCCCATAAACACCAGAGATTATTTGTTTGTCGGTGCATGCATAAGCTTTGCATTATTGTTGTCATGTGTCATCAAGGCACCTCCAACTTACGGTGACCCTGGATGGTCTTGGTCTTGGTCTCCAATGACACATCCATACACTTGATGATCTTTTCTAATTCCTTCATTGCTGCCCTTCCTAGTCCCATACTTCTTCTGATTTCTTGGCTGCATTCTCCATTAAGAGTGATGATTGAACCAAGATATATTTTTGTATATCTTTCTCTAACTATTCAAATTGCTTTATCATCAATGTTGTGCAGTTCTTCTATAGCCATGATTTTTTTCTTAACATTCAACTGCAATCTGAATTATCTGGTATCAAATAAGATTAGAAATGGTGGGGAGGGGTGAAGCAAGCTTTATGTAACCTACATTTACCTCTCAAAACTAGACCCAACATACTTAGGATGGACATGCATTTAGCTTATATTTAATTCATGAACGCTAATGTAACTGTAACGTTTGGCAATCTCCAATGCGCCAAAGAAAGTGCTTTAAAGCTTCCTGGAGCGGCACAGCAGTTGTGCTAACAGGACCAAACTGACATCCATGGCATGGAAAGAACATTTATCTCCCCAGCAGCAACCTGCAGGTGCAGCAGCATTGTTCTACTGGTGACAAAGTACTGGCAGTTTAATTAAAATGTTCACTGTTATGCAAATGCTACAACACATAAATATAAATTTTTAAAGCAACACAGACATGCCAGAATTTGCTGAGCTTTAGTAAACAGCAGCAGCTACAATAGAGTCCAAAAATGACTTAAGAACAATAATACTAATATGCCTGGACAGCACAACTTGCACTTTGTACAAAGAATTATGCAGGAACTTTAGTCTTCTGTTTAGCTTTGAATGGGTAATGCTGTTAATTATTTTGCAAGAGCAATCTCAAGGTTCATGTGATGGAACAGAAGCTCCCCTCCAGATTTTAAGAAAACTGCAACCGTAGAAGGGAAACCCTCATGCCAGACTGCTGCAAAAGTTTGCACCTTCTATGGTAACCTGACTTTAGGTGGGGAGAGATAAGTTGAAAGAGAGGGAGGGAAGAGATCCCATCAATGGTACTCTGACGTCTGGAGAAGAGAGGAGAGAATCTAATGCAGGGGTCCCCAAACCCTGGTCCGGGGCCCAGTACTGGGCCATGGCCTTGGCAGGACCAGGCTGTGGAGACAGATCTCCCACCCCCCGCACGCACAGATGCATGCATGCCCCCCACGCACACACACACGCCCCCACATGCATGTGCGGACACATGCATGCCCCCATGCACACGCATATGCACACACCACACATACACACACACACACATGCCCCCCGCATGCACGCATGGACGCCCCCGTACGCACACCCCACACACCCCACGCACGCAGACATACTCACGCACGCATACACGAACACACAGATGCCCCCCAGCCCCCCCCCCCACTAAACCGTTCCGCGGTGCCAAAAAGGTTGGGGACCACTGATCTAATGGATTCACCTCATCAAGGGGTGAACATTCAGACCAGATCTAGAGTGAGGCTGGTCAAAATGCTATCCTCCAAACATTGTTGGACTGCAACACTCAGGATTGACTAGGGTGGCAACAGGTGATTCAATAACTTCTGTAGGATCACACTTTGCCTATGCCTGATCTAAAATATATTCCCTTCCACTGTTGTAATGGGAGGGAAGTTTTTTAAAAAGACAAAAAAAAGCCTTGCTTCGGAAGAGGGACAGAAGTCCCATGTAACTTTCACCTCGCACCTCGCCCAAAACAATCTTGGATAGGTTCATCACTGCAATATCAAATAAAATACCCTTTTGGCTTCTTCCCAATAGGATTGCTCTTTTGATGTATAATCACCATGCAAAACAGAGCCAGTGCTGACTAGAACAATCTGGTACCTTCCCAATGTCCTGGACTAGAACTATACCATCCGCAAGTCATACTGGGTCATATTCTGACACATCTGGAATGCATGGGGTTGGAATGGCAAAGGACCTTTCTCACGACGGCTCCCAGACTGTGGAATTCCCCTTTGAGGCAGGCATGATTGGACGCTCCACTTTTCTTTATTCGATCCTGGTCAGATCGTGTGCTCCCCAGTTGGTCATTCAGAGTTCCTGATTTAGGCTCCAATTTCCCTTTAATTTTGTGGATCTTCTGGAAGAGAACTCTTGGTTTCCCCCTTTCTTTCTTCTCTATTCCTTTGTACTGGCTATTGTAATAGTGTTCTTTGTCTCTACGTGACAGGCGTACATCCAAGAAAGTATGTCCGATAGCAGAGCTCTCCATGTAAACAGTCAGGGAGAAAGTCACAGCCAGCCTGTGGGCCGTACACTGCATAGACCAAATTTAGAAGAAGGAAAATAAGAGAGGGCTTGTTTAGCTTTTTTAAAAGAAACTGCTACCTGAGGGCATCTCAGTGAAGTTAATCAATGACAAAATAAGCTCCATACTCATGAAGAACAACAGGAAGAGGTGAAGGAATAGTTCAGTGTAATAATGCATTTCCAATCTTTACAGCTGGCTTCATGTTTCTCAAGTGAGAATGCATTTAATCTGGATTCTGGTAACAAGGTTTTTTTTCCCCCCTCGCTAAAGGCATTGTTGATGTATCTGTGAAGAAATGTAGGATAACAACAAGAAAGAACACAGTGGGAACAGCGGGGCCAGAATAAATTGTATTCTTGGGTTTATAGCTGTTTTTCTGTTATATAAAGGTGCACAAATAAAACACTGGGGGGAAATCACCACGTTATACCAAACAGCACTGTGCTGCAGAAATTGATCAAAAGACAAGGAATTAAAATGAGTATTAAAAAGCTTTAAATACATTGTTAAATGCTGATTCTCTAGAAAGTGCAATCCACCATCATGTTGCTTAAGAAAGGGGCCTGTTTCAAGCATTAGTAGATCTCCCCACCTTAACACGCAGCCCAGATAATTTCATCTAAAGATCTCAGGAATGATTATAAGAAAGCATTTCACAGGCATATGGGAATAGCCACATGTCCCTACCCTGCATCACCTGCTTCTCCTTCTCTTAAAAGCATCAAAAGGCCCACCAACCATTGAAAGCAACAAAGCCACAAGGAGGGTTCACTCTGATCAGAACATGGCCTATCAATCGAAAAACGGGGATCTAAATCTAAAAGCACAAAGTCTGGTAGCCATCTGTAGTTCCCAGCAGAGACTAAACTAATAAGTTGAGCACTGAATGACAAGGGAAAGCCCATCAGAGAGCTTGGGACTGGTGTGCACATTTCCTGCAATCTGTTGCTAATAGCTTCTTAGCCTGTAATTATCCTTGAGACACACTGTCTCTCATTTCTGCAGTATATGCACTTGTACAACATGGGGGAGGGGGCAAATTGTATTCAGTTTGATGAATTAAAACTCACAGATTGTGACCATGTTGATTTAGAAAAGCAGCAAACATTCATCTTCTGTAGCCATGACAGAAGTCAAAAGTCACCATTCAAAACACTGGGAATTTAGTCCATTCATTTCATTTATACAATTTCAGTTATACAGTTATAATATTAATAAAGGTATACATAAGAAATGCAGCCATTAAAAAAAATGATCTGCAGCCAAAATGAAAAGAAGATTCTACTAAAGTAATCCATTTCCCACCTGAGTGTCAGAAAAAAAAAATCTGTAAAAGCCATATACAGTAGCTTAAAAGCTTGACTAACTCAGAAATGTGAATATTGCAGGCCAACCTTGATAGGTACCATATTAGAATCCCAACAACCACAAATGGCTCAGGTTCATTGTCTGGGAGAAATTTTGACTGCACTGTTCACTTAGCAGGCATATAGGAGAGAACCTTTTCCTGCGTTGCTCCCACACTGTGGAATGAATCCCCTTCAGTATTACCATCAGTTCCCACTCTTGATGCTTTTGAGAAGGATGTGGAGATGCTAAATTGCTTTAAATTGCTTTAAATTGTTTTATTGATTTTTTGTGATTATTTTAATTGCTTTGATTATTGCAATTGTAAAGATTTTATTATTTCATCTGCTTTTTCCTCTGTTTTTCCTCTGTTTATAATTTGTTTTTAATCTGTTTAAGATTGGCTATTAGCTACCTTGAGGATTACTTTTAATGCAATAAAAATAAAATAAATTGCATAGATACAAACTTAACCAATGACTAATGCTTTCAAAGAAAGAATGGCACCACCACACACCATGACAATTTTTATATGAATAGTAGTGGTGCCTCGACTTACGAACGCCCCTACATATGAACAATTCGACTTACGAACAGCTCCGTTCACAAAATTTTGCTTTGACTTGCGAACGGAGCTTCAACTTACGAACAAAAAAAAAACGCGGAAAAAACGGGAAATGGACTTTGGACTGCCTGGTACTGCCTGGTATTGCCTGGTACTGTAATTTTAAAATGTAAAAATTGGTTTAAAAGGTGCTTGGTTTGGTTTAAAGCTGCTTGGTTTTAAAGGTGTTCTATTTAAAAGGTGTTCGTTCCCTCCCTCCCTCCTTTCCTGCCCTTTTTTTAACCTTAGGTCATCTTAGGTTGAAAAAAAATTCCCCCCCTAGTGGTAGAGGACGGATTAACCGCTTTTGCATTCGTTCCTATGGGAACGAATGCTTCGACTTACAAACCGTGCCTCGACATAAGAACAAAAAACAGCCAGAACAGATTAATTGGTTTTCAATGCATTCCTATGGGAAATGCTGATTCGACTTACGAACGTTTCGACTTAAGAACATCATTCCGGAACGGATTAAGTTCGTAAGTCGAGGCACCACTGTATTTTTTAGATTCAATTTCTACTGTGATATGAAAGAAACCACACAACTTCCTAGTTGCTTTCTGGGGGAGAGGTTTCCACTCCTTTTTGCTTCAAATATACAAAAGATTCCATGGAGTCTATAAAATATTGACCCTTCTTGGATGCACACCTTAACATGTTGAAAGGGGTTTGAGTGTGTCAGTGAAGCAGAGATCAATGCTGTCAGGACGTCAGACTCCATTATGAGCCTTGGGTTCTTAGCAGAGTCATGCAAAGTGGATTGGTCACAGCAGATACACCAGACTAAGGAGCATCCACCCTCTTCAAGAGGAATGGCCCCATCAGCAGAAGAGAATGCACAGTTCCAGTGGCCCAGCAGCCACTGGGCAAGACGGGTAGCTAAAGAAGGGACATAATGGTTTTCCTATAGGCAAAGGGGTCAGACAAGGATGCATTTTATTTCTCTCTCTGTTCAATTTGTACACAGAAACTATCATACAGAAAAGCTGGACTAGATTCAGATGAAGGTGGAAGAAATATCAGTAACTTCATCATCAACATCTCCTCCATGGGCACAGGCCCTTGTTGAGGCAGAGAGGCTTGCATTCTTCAGTGAGGTTGAGAGCCATGCTGGTGGTAATACTGCTATCTGAAAGGTCTCCCAAGCCCAACAGGTCTCAGCTGAGAAGCCAGACCAACTGTGTCCACCAACCATCAATTACGATAAGAGGAAATAAACAGAAATCCATATTGGATTGGTCGTCGTCACCCAGGTCAACAAGGACCGTGTCAGATGCTATAGTCCCTGGACATCCAGTAACAAATGGGCTACAGGGCTCAGGAGACCCTGTTGAGGAATCAGGACAGGCTGCTGCAAACCTACCGGAACAATGTAAATGCTGTTAGGGCTGCTGCTGGTTTGCTCCTTTGGCCAGTAATCAGACAACATATCTGCTATAGCAAACCAGCCCACTCTCAGAGTGTTCCTACCTGCAACTTTGTGAATCCCTGTCAGGGGCTACTATTTTTTAAGGTGCACATAGGAGCGATTTGGGCTTGGTTCCAGCACATGTGATCACTAAGAACAAACCAAAGTGGAGTTTCCTGCTTTTAATTTCCCTGCTGGTTTTAATTTCCAAATATCATTAATGGCTTAAAAAGACAGCTTAACCACTTAATATTGAGAAACTGTGAAATTAAAAACTTTCTTCATTCCTCTGCTCCTTCATGCAGCAGAGGGAGGAAGCACAGTTTTTCTTTATAACTAATTAGGGCAGCACTGTTATGCTGTCCCTTTTAGAGAATAAAATGAAAGCTTCCTCCCAGAAACTTTTCAGTGTCCACATCCCCTACCATACTCCAAAGCCTCACTGTGGATTGTGTATTTAAGGAATCCTCCCTGTTGATTTCAAAGAGGTTCCCATGAACTGGTTTAAAGGGTAGCACCTCAAAAACAAAACAGAAATTTGTGCATGCCAAACAGAGCTGGACTCCCAGAAGTGAGAATCACTCACTTCTGGTAAGAAGGGGAATATTTTTCCTTTGCTTTTTCTTTAAGCAGATGGACCATATAGGTACCTTGAGGTGCATATGCCATGTGGACACAAAAATAGCACCCCACAGCATACAGGATTCCTACCTGATCTTAAATAACTCTATTTAGCCCACACCAGCCAGCTCCAAACGAGCCATTTAGCCAAGCTGTCAAACTGCAAAACATTTCTTTAAGGAGCCAGGTCATTCTGTTGTCAGCCATACGATATCCCCTTAGCATCCAAGGAAGTGAATGGAGGGAAATTTTGTTGTAATGATGTGGAGACGCAGATTTTATGAACCATATAAGTGATGGCATTCATGTGGCTAATGCTTTCTCATATCAGAGGTTCTTTTCCACAAAATGCTAGCATCTTAAGTATTAGCATTTGGAATTAATGGGTTTCAAGAAAAATAGTTACCTGTAACTGGTTACATTTGAGGACAATTAGGAGGTAAGAAAGTTATATTTCAAAAGTTATGTAAAGAGTAGGACTGAAGTTACTTTACTGGTGTAATGAGTAATGTTTTTTAGTTATTTTCAAAAGATTAAAGAGCATTTTGAGGTGATCTAGAGGCATTTTGTTTAAGATTTGTTTCTCCATTTGTTAAAAAATTAATTCTGTTGTATATTCTAGGATCTCAGGGCAGAATACAACAATGAAACAATATGAAACAGCTTAAGATTTTGAAAACTTTTAAAAAATTAAAAACTACATAAACATTACAATCATAACAAAGAAGCCTCCACAGCCTGTTAAAGTAATGCTATTTAATTCTCAAAAGTCACAGTAGATAATCATGTTTTAACCTGGTGCTAAAACAAGATTAGTGTCAACACCAGTTGAGCCTCTTAGGGTAGGGCATTCTTTAAATGAGGTGCTACAGCCAAGAAAGCCCTGCTCCACATCTCTACATAGCAGATCATTCTCAATGGCAGAACACAGAGGAGTGCCCCCTCCAGCAGATCTTAGTGATTGAGCAGGTATTTAAGGATTTAGGGATTTACAGGTCAACATCTTGAACTCAGACTGGAAGTGTATTGGCAGGCAGCACAATTATTTCAGAACCGGCATCATATGGGCTGTTAAAGATGTATCTGCTAGCAGTCTAGTTGCTGCATATTTCACCTGCTGAACAAACCAATTGGAACACACCTCGTTGAAGGTGGAGCCTGTAGGCTCAGATTCAACAGAGACTCCTAATGTCCAAGCGTTCGGAGCCCAGAGGCTGAATACTCAAAGCTTAGTTTTCTTAATTTGGGGGTTAGAAAAGTGGGGGTGGTGTCTTATAAATGGGGGCATGTTATAAACGGAAAAATACGATAATTGCTGTAGCCAGGTTGTACCTGTCCAGGGAGAGTCACAGCCGGTGGACAAATTGAAGAACAGGACGATGTACCCTGCCTGAACAGCTAACAGTAATATTTACCTTTCTCAATGTCTGTTAAATGAAGCATGCAGTCAAAGCCTCCACTGATAATACTTGTGCCGCAAGGTGACCACTGGACAGCTCGAACAGCACACGTGTGACAACAGTACGTTTTTAAACAACAGCCGTGATCCACAGCATCCCAAACCTGAAAGGAAAATATAAAAATTTGAATTAATCAACCACAGCTCTTATGGGTCAGCAGAGAAAAATAGCATACTCTGATGGACTGTTTAAAGTGTCTCTTGAGAATATCATGAGGAAATAACACTTCCATATTTTGCGACAGAAATGATTAAAACACACAAACTCTTCTAAAGTTAGAGAACCACCCTATCTATCTGCCCACAGGAAGAGTGAGTCAAAAAAGAACTCACACTACACAATACAGTGAGTGACCCACTGTTTAGGACACTGGACTCTTGGACAAGGAACTTCTTGCCCTGGTAATGGAATACACTCCCACTGGAAGCCCCACTGGTACCAACACTGGCCTCATTTTGGTGCCAAGTTACAATAGTCACTCATACATTCCTGGTTTAGTTATCACAGTTTCCTTTGGGTTTAGTGGTTCAATTTGACTTTGGCCTACTGGATTGAGGGTCTTATTCTGATTGTCCTGAATTGCTCTAAACTATTCCAGTGGTTTTCAAATTGCTTTTAAGCTGTTTTATTGACTGCTTCCATCTCAGAAATTCAGATATAGAGTGAGCTAGAAATATTTTAATGACTGAAAACCTGTTGTGCATTTATGGAAAGGACATAAATTTAGTGGCAAATGACCACAGGTTAAGAAATCTCCACAGACATTTTCTGTTGCACTCTGAGTTGCGTGACTCAATATGCAAAAGACAGTCTACAGAGATGTCTTAATTGATGACAAGTTGCTTCCAAAAGTTACACTGTTTGCATAACTGCTCAACACGATTTCAGTTAATATATAAATAGTCACCTGAGCACTAGGCACCAGGAAGGGAACTGGGGAACAGAGGTAATAGATAAATTGCTTCAGTTTTGGCCCCAGAGAAGTTAAGAAAACATCAACTAGAAACCAGGAGTTCTCAGTGGTGGCCCCTTTGTTTTGGAATGCCCTGCTTCTGCAGGTGTGCCAAACCCTTTCCTTTGATATTCTCACAAAATTGTTTAAGGCAAAGATTTATGAAGAGGCATTTAAAACATTCTTACACTGAAGGACTAGCTGTAGATGTACAGTATGTCGGACTGTTGCCATATGCTTTCTATACTCTCCCTCTTTAGTTTGATATTTATGTGCTTATATTGTGTTATTATGTTTGTCTTACTATTGTATTGTCTACTGTGATTTTCTGTTTTATTTGTACACCTTTCGGAGTAGTAGAAATAAAATAAAATAAAATAAAATGGGATGATTTTCTGTGGCCTTCCAGAAATTTTTGACCCCAATCTCCCATCACCCCTGGCCAGCACAGTCAATCACAAGGGATTATGGGAGCTGTAGTTTAAAAATGTTTGGAGGCCACATTTGCCCATTCCTCTTTTAATACCAACATAGTTCATTGCCACTTCTCAGACCACTGATGTATGGTTACAAATATAATTCACTATTACACTTTTCTGAATGTTATGGTTCAGTTCTGCTCTCAAGAAAGGCAGATCCAAATGTGTGCACTGGAAAAAGTGCACACAAAGATGTGCATATTAGTGACAATAACATACAAGGTTCTTCCACTAGTAGAAGAGTAAAATACAGCCAATTCAGTGTTCCTCTGGCAAGGTAGCCCTGGAAGAGAGGGAAATCCTCTCCAGATGGTTTTCACAGGCCCCAGAGGGCTGCAGCAGAGTTGGAAGAGTTTTCTGACCAGCAGTGCAACACTGACTAAGGAAAATAGCTTGCAAAAATGTATGTTAGGGTAACAGTACGTAGAACTGTGTATTAGGAGAAAGGGGAACAAAAATGTGAATTCATTTTCAGGCAGACTATACCCTGCACCTCAATTGAAACTCATGCAGAAACAGTAAGAAAATAATTAAGATTGGTACAATCTTCTTTGTTTCCATTTCTATACTATTCCATTAGTGCTGTTACTCTCTGGGTGGTTCACAATATACAGTAAAATCATAAAACCACTTTATAATAATACAAAAATACAATCGTAGAACTGCTGAGCTGGAAAGGACCCTATGGATCATTGAGTCCAGATCCTGTCAAGGAGGCACAGTGGGGCACTGAACTCTCAACAAATAAGATACAATAAACCCTGTCCCTAGCTGAAAACTATCTTTGAATAAAAATATACAAATTAAAACCCATTTGAAGTTCTCAGGACAATATTTACAATTGGTAGAAGGCAGCTTAATATAATTCGGTCTTAACTGGCTTCCTAAACGTCGAGAGGGATAGTGCCTGGCAAACCTTTGTAGGAAGCCTGTTCCAGATAAAAGAAGCCACAACTAAAAAAAGCTTGGTGCCTCAAGGAAATCTTCAAATATCATGTTTATCCTCCTTGAGAGGTTGAAATATATATATCAAAATCAGACAAATTAATATACCTCACTAAGGTTTGTTCTTAATATTGCATTTGAAGTAAACAGGGAGAAATCTGCATTTTGAAAAAACAGCTGGCTAAAGTGCAGGGAAAAACTGACAGCACAAATTCCTAAAAATGCTGCACCTAGCATGAAAATGTTCTGTTGTCACATTTATCATCCGCAACACCATTAATAACCAGTCTTATCAGATATACACCATCTATTCGTTCTCTGTTATCTGCTTTGAGGCAATGGAACGTTAGTATCCCAACAGTGGTGCCGAGTTCAAAAACTCAGAAATGGAATTTCCAAAGCTGAAGAATCATAGAGCTGAAAGGGAGCACCAAGGCACATCAAGTCCAACAGGAGGACATTGACAGCATCCATGACATACAACCTCTGTTTAAAAATCTGCAATTAAAGCAAGGCCACTTCTTTCCAAGGTAAAAATTTGTAAAAAAAACAGTAAAAAGTTTTTACTGTTACGAGATTCTTCCTAATGTTTAGTCAGAACTTCCTTTCTTTTATAATCTACATGTATCCACTACATGTACTAGAATAGTTCCACGTAATGCAAAAAAGGCAAACATTAGGCTGCATTAACAGAAGCATAAGCTCCAAATCATGTGAAGTACCAGTTTTCCTCTATTTGGCGCTTTAAGAAGAATGTAGACAAATTAGAACAGGTTCAGAAGAGGGCAACAAGGACTGGAAATGAAGCCCTAATAGGAAAGGCTGAAAGACCTTATCATGTTTAGCCTTCAGATAAGAAGACTGAGGGGAAATATGATAAAACTCTTCAAATTCTTGAAAGATTGTCATACAGAGCAGGAGCTGTTCTCAGTCACTCCAGAGTGCAGTACACATAACAATAGATTCAAGTTAGAGAAAGCCAGATTTCTGCTGAATATCAGACAAGACTTTCTAACTATTAGAGCAGTACAGCAGTGGAACCAATTACCTTATGGAGGTAGTGAGCTGTCCAACACTGGAGGCATTCAAGAGAAAATTAGACAGCCATCTGTCAGATATACTTCAGCTTGAATTCCTGTATTGAGCAGGTGGATGGCCTTATAGGCCTCTTCCAACACCGGTATTCTATGATTTTATGATTCCCTTCAATTACCTCCAGCATGGAAACTGGGCTGTAAGATAATATTTGAATACAGATGAAGCCCAGATTTCTGCCTGCTGTTTGCTTGAGTTTTTTTTAGTAGTCTAATAAAGGTATTATCTGCTCTTGCATTTATATTGTTTTGGGGACCACATGCCTTTTTCTGATCCCTCCCCCCAATTTTTAGAGAGCACATCTTGATGTATAACAATAGCCAGGCAAAAGTAACTGACACACACACAAATATGTTCTCTACAGCAGTGGTCCTCAACCTTTTTGGGACTGCGGACTGGCTGAGCCTCTGAGGAAGGCGGGGCACCCCCCCCTGCCCGGGCGCTCTTGGGCGCATGCGCAGCGCTCTCGCCGGCGTGAGCGCTCCCCCACCCCTTCACGCATGCGCAGGAGCGCCTGCACGCCCACCCGTGCACCCGCCCACCCCTTCACGCGGGCACTCAGGCGCATGCATGAAAGGGGGGGAGCACTCACACCGGCGCTGGCACGCGTGTGTGCGCGCAAAGCACCTGTGGGGAGGGGAGTGTGTGCGGGGTGTGGGAGGTCAGTCTCCGCGGCCCAGTCCGGCTCAGGCCACGGACCGGCACTGGGCCGCGGACCGGGGGTTGACGACCTCTGCTCTACAGGATGGCTCCTGCTCCTGCACGATTCATCTATTTGTATTGGTTCAAATCTGTGTACAATTTGACTTCAGTGCAATCCAACTTCAGCTGGAAATACTACGACTTTACATAAGTTTGAGTTTGACCATCTGTTTGAATGCCATAGTGCTGAGAGCAAAACCAGCTCCAAAGAGACAACGCTGCTATGCGAGTTACATTTTCACAGTACCTCAACAAAAGAGGAAGACTTAACATAAGAACATAGGAAGGGCTCTGCTGGATCAGGCCAAGGGCCCATCTAGTCCAGCTTCCTGGATCTCACAGGGGCCCCACCAGATGCCTCTGGGAGCACACGAGACAACTAGAGACCTGTCTCCTGATACCTCTCCCCTGCATCTGGCATTTTGAAATACCTTCCTTTTAAGTCTGGAGATTATACATCTCCATCATGGCTTGTAACCTGCGATGGACTTTTCCTCCAGGAATCTGTCCAATCCCCTTTTAAAGGCATCTAGACCAGATGCCATCACCACATCCTGTGGCAAGGAGTTCCACAGACTAACAACACACTGGGTAAAGAAATATTTTCTTTGGTCTGTTCTCACTCTCCCAACACTCAATTGGAGTGAATGTCCCCTGGCTCTGGTATAGTGTGAGAGGAAAAGAGCTTTCCTCAATCCACTTTATCCATCCCCTGCATAATTTTATACGTCTCAATCATGTCCCCGCTCAGGCGCCTTTTCTCTAGACTAAAGAGCCCCAAACGCTATAGCCTTTCCTCATAAGGGAGGTGCCCCAGCCCAGTCATCATTTTAGTCACTCTCTTCTGCACCTTTTCCAGTTCCACTATGTCTTTTTTGAGGTGCAGCGACCAGAACTGTACGCAATACTCCAGGTGGGGCCTTACCAGAGTTATGTACAATGGCATTAGAACGTTGGCTGTTTTATTTTCAATCTCCTTTTTAATGAAACCTAGCATGGAATTGGCCTTCTTCACTGCTGCCATACACTGGGTTGACACTTTCATCACGCTGTCCACCAGCACACCAAGATTTATTTCCTGATCCATCACGGACAGCTCAGAACCCATCAGGTGATAACTAAAGTTTTGATGTTTTGCCCCAATGTGCATTACTTTACCTTTTCTTATATTGAAATGCATTTGCCATTTTGCCGACCATTCTCCCAGTTTGGAGAGATCCCTCTGGAGCTCTTCACAATCCCTTCTGGTCTTCACCACCCGGAAAAGTTGTGTGTCATCTGCAAACCTGGCCACCTCACTGCTTATCCCTGTCTCCAGGTCATTTATGAACAGGTTGAAAAGCACTGGTCCTAGGACACATCGCTTTTCACCTGTCTCCATTGTGAAAATTGCCCATTGACACCTACTCTCTGTTTCCTGGTTCTCAACCAATTCTCAATCCATAAGAGGACCTGCCCTCTTATTCCCTCACTGAAAATCCAGATAAACAGTACCCACTGGTTCGCCCGCATCCACATGCCTGTTGACCTTTTCAAAGAATTCTAAAAGGTTTGTGAGGCAAGACTTACCCTTACAGAAGCCATGCTGATTTTCCCTCAGCAAGGCTTGTTCTTCTGTGTTTTAAGATTTTATCTCAGATGAGGCCTTCCACCATCGTCCCTGGAACAGACGTTAAGCTAACTGGCCTGTAGTTTCCTGGGTCCCCCCTCCTTCCTTTTTTAAAGATTGGCGTGACATGTGCTATCCTCCAGTCCTCTGGCACTGTGGCCGTTTTAAGGGACAAGTTGTATATTTTAGTTAACAGATCAGCAACTTCATTTCTCAGTTCCTTAATAACCCTTGGGTGGATGCCATCTGGACCTGGTGACTTACTGATCTTCAATTTATCAATTAGGTCTAAAACATCCTCTCTTTTAACCTGTATCTGGTTTAATTCATTAGTCAGAAGGGGCCGTTCGGGCAGCGGAATCTGCCCAAAGTCTTCTGTTGTGAAGACAGATGCAAAGAACTCATTTAATTTCTCTGTAATCTCCAAGTCCCCCTTTACCTCCCCTTTACCTCCCTCACCATCCAGAGGGCCAACTGCTTCTCTGGCAGGTTTCCTGCTTCTAACATATTTAAATAAGCTTTTATTATTCCCCTTTATACTGCTGGTCATACGTTCCTCAAAGTCCTTCTTTGCCTTCCGTGTCATCTTCTTACATTTCTTTTGCAAGAGTTTGTGTTCCTTTTTATTTTCCTCATTTGGGAAGGATTTCCATTTACGGAAGGACCCCTCCTTGTCCTTCAAAGCCTCTCTAACTCAGCTCATTAACCATGCCGGCACCCTCTTGGACTTAGTTGAGCCCTTCTTTCTTTGCAGTATACACTTCCGCTGGGCCTCTACTACCATTGTTTTAAACAGACTCCATGCACTCTGGAGAGATTGGATTCCTTTTACCTTCCCTTTCAACTTCATTCTAACTAGTTTCCTTACCTGAGGGAAGTCCGTCCTTCAGAAGTCAAGGGTTTTTGTGTCAGATTTGCTTGACACTCACCCCCCAACATGCATGGCGAAAGAGATCGCAGCATGGTCACTGTTCCCTAGCAGCTCAGTGACATTCACGTCCCTAACCAGGTCCTGAGTACCACACAATATTAAATCCAGAGTCACCTGTCCTCCGGTGGGTTCCATGACAAGTTGCTCCAAGGCACAGTCATTTAGCATGTCAAGAAACTCAGTCTCTCTTTCTTGACGCGAGCATGCATTGGCCCACTCGATGTGAGGATAATTGAAGCCCCCCATGATTACAATCCTGACCCTCTTGGACACCTCCCTGATTTGTCTCCTCATTTCAAGGTCCCCCTCAAGTTTTTGATCTGGAGGACGATAGCACCCACACACACACACACACACACACACACACACACACTATCACATCACTCCGTGGGCCTGGTAGTTTAACCCACAGTGATTCTATGATGGAATCAGACCCACCGTTCATCTCCATTCTGCTAGATTCTACCCCTTCTTTGACATAGATGGCCACCCCAACTCCAACACGCCCTTCCCTATCCCTCCGATAGAATTTATAGCCTGGGATTGCAGTATCCCACTGGTTCTCCGAATTCCACCAGGTTTCCGTTATGGCCACTATATCAATGTTATCCCTAGCCACCAAATGTTCCAGCTCTCCCATCTTTGCTTGGACGCTTCAGGGATTTGCATAAAAGCACCTGCGTACGGGGTCCCCCAAGAAGGGCTGCTTGTTTGTTTCTTTTTTCCCCACAGCTTCTCCTTCCAGTGGACCAACTATGACATCCCATCACGCTCCCAGTTCTAATTCCTACACTGTCAACACTTTGTGGTTCTCTACCCTCTCCACCCTCATTCCATAGGGATGAGGAGTCCCGAACCGGATGTCGCTCGGCTCCTGTCGGCTTTCCCCCAGGATTCAGTTTAAAAGCTGCTCTGCCACCTTTTTAATGTTATGCACCAGCAGTCTGGTCCCATGCTTGTTCAAGTTAAGCCTGTCCCTCTTGTACAGGCCTGGCTTGTCCCAAAACGTTCCCCAGTGCCTAATGAATCTAAACCCCTCCCCCTGACACCACCATCTCATCCACACATTGAGATCCCTGCGCTCCGCCTGCCTAGCTGGCCCTGCACGTGGAACAGGTAGCACTTCCAAGAACGCTACCTTTGAGGTCCTGGCTTTGAGCTTCCTCCCTAACAACCTAAATTTGGCCTCCAGGACCTCACAACTACATTTCCCGACGTTGTTGGTGCCGACATGCACCACCACTACTACCTCGTCCCCAGCACTCTCTACCAGCCTATCCAGATGAGACATGATGTCTGCAAACTTTGCACCAGGCAGGCAAGTCACCATGTGGTCCTCACAACTGTCACAGACCTCTCGCTCTATGTTCCTGACAATCGAATCGCCCACTACCAGAAGCCCCTCCCCCCGAGGAGTATCTTCAGTGCAACTGAAGAAGGGATCTCCCCTAGGGGATGGTTTCCCTCTTGTCCAGATTGGCGTCCTCCAGCCCAGAGACTTCCAATACCAGCAGCTGAGGAGCTGCTTATCTGTGGGTGGGACGATGCCTGAAGGTCCCTGGACGTCTGACCGTGGTCCCTCTCTCCCTGTCTCTGCTTCTCCTGGTCCACAACCAAGACCTCAAGGGAGAGAACCCGTTCCCTGAGTTCCTGGAGCTTCTTTGTAATGAGCACACACCCATTACTTTTGCCCAAGAGGCATATAGTCATACATATGACACTCAGTGCAAAACACGGGATAGCCCCCAACCCACTGCTGTCTGTCTGACTGCATGCTGGTATTTGTTTACAGCTTGCCAAACCTCTTCTCAAAAGCCTGGCAGGGCTTTCAAGTAAGTGAGGTATTTAAGAAATGTTTTTACCAGTTCCAACTCCACCCCCAGTAAGTTTCCATAGAAGAAGAAGAAAAATCATTTTAAGAAATAGGTGGAAGATTTTTTTTTAAAAAAGACTTAATTTCCACAATATTTGAATAGATAGTAGGGATTATAGCTTGTAATTATACTTTGGGTTTTGGTATAATAAAGATATCTCATTAATCGAAACACTATCAGCTTTACATTCACTGTCTTTTTATCATGTGTTGATAAGACATTTATCTACAACATTTATCAGGAAAGTAATATCCAGCTAGCATGCTAATAGGTCTGTTTATGAGACATTATGTTGATTCACTTTCTGAATTAGATCATAATGTTAATATCCCATGGCAATAAAAATGCTAGAATAAATTCTGGATTACCATCTTTTCCTTAGCTTTATCTGTTTTGTGTATTTAGTTTTCAAGTTGTGCACCACAATTAGTTTTTTTTCCCACTTTAAGCTCATTGGTTGGTCAGTCAGTCATGGGCTGTCAAATCAATTTTGACTTATGGTGATGTTTTCACGGTTTTCCAGGTAGAGAATACTCAGAAGTGGTTTACTATTAGCTTCTTCTGGCGGCATCCTGGGACTATGCACCTTGCCCAGGGCCACACAGGCTGGCTCTATTTATAGGAAGCACAGTGGGGAATCAAACTCCCAACCTCTGGTTCTGTAGGCAGATACTGAAGCCACTTAGCAGAGTGCAAATTGCCAAATAAATTAAGGTTCTAATGTGTATAAATTACTGAGGGCAAATATATATAGTCCAAACACCCACATCTGTCAAACAATAGTAACTCATGTCCTAGCGGTGGGGCAATGTCACATAAATTGGTGCAGATCAAATACTTAGAGTACAAATGAGATTATGCAAGAACATATCTGCTGTGCTGAGCAAGAGATAAGCTGCACAAACTGGTTTTTAGTCTGGTTCTGAATGTCTTCAAACCAAATCAGTTGAACTACTATGTGAGCTTCCTCCAATGTTAACTTAATTTTATTTTGAGACACAAAATGCATTTTTTGACATGGCAAATGATAAGCCTTCATTTAGCACTGACTTTTGTTACGCCTCCAGATAAACACTCCAGCAGCAGCTACATACAAGGTGGGTCACTGCTCCCTTTCCCCAATCTGGCACAGCCAGCATTTTTTGATGCTGTATATAGTATTTTTGTGGCGGGGTATTTTTTAGATGGGGTGTTTGTGTGTTTGTGTGTGCATGCGTGCGTGCATGTGCTCGTGCCGTCAAGTAATAACCAACTGATAGCAACCCTAATAGGGCTTTCAAGGTAAGTGAGATATTTAAAGAATAATTTTACCAGTTCCACACACACTCCAGTGAGTTTCCATAGCGAATTGAGGATTTGAATCCTGTTCTCCAGAGTCGTAGTCTATTACACCACACTGGGAATCCAGTGGGTAATATATATTATTTCACTTGCTTCAGAATTTGTTAAGCTAGGCTAGAGGTGGCCTATGAAATTTTACTACCTGAAGCAAAAAAAATCTCTGCCCATTCAAGATAAAGAAGATGACTGAGTTGTAGTTGAACCATCCATCTATGCCGGCATCCTCTGCTAAATGTGGGAGTGGGAAGTGGCACAGTAGCTTACTGGTACAGAGCATACTGCTTGGCATATACAGCTCAATACCTTGTTCCAGCTCTGTGTCCACCATAATAAATCACCAAACGCGGCTACCTGACTGCACCTAATGGTGGGGTCAATCCTGAACCAGCCCTGCTGAAATAAGGAAAGGGCATTCATCATACTATTATTCATTGCCAGTTATACCAACTGGACCCTGGACATCTCCATCCAAAGTTCTGCAACATGGTTTACAGCGGCACAATAGAATATGTACCAATGACTTCTCACCATAGACTCTTAGAGGAAAGGACCAACAAGTAATGCACCTAACACCAACAGAAACTGAGAAAAGTTTATTAACATGCAAAGTCTTCGGACACCTTGCAGCCTGTTAGCCACAGGGACAGCTAAGCAATAAAAAGTTCTCTTTCCACGGCATTAAACATAATCAATACTGTTTGCAATCATCAAAGCAATTATAAGAAAGCAAGCCCCTAAGAAACCAATTATAATGGCAAAGGTTATCTATCCCAAAATATAGCAGAAGGGCAATCTACTGACAGGCAAAAAAATGTCAACAAGCAAACACAGTGTTTGAGGTCAGAGCCCACACAAGTCTGCATTGACAAAGTAACCACACTGCAACAAAACCAAATAATGAACATAATTATGGACACAAGCTGCATTTTGTGCACAATTACTCAGGTTCCATGTGCAATCAATGAAAGCAACACATGTATGATGATGCAGAGAATTTAGATGTAAAAACTGTAAGGTATATCGGAGAGACAACAGATAAGGGCTGTTTCTTCTCCAACACTCACAATAGCTGCTCCATCATTAAACTCATGTTTGGTTTTACCTTCATTCACCTAGACAGAAGATTTTGGTTCCCCAGAGTCTTATTTTCTTGCAGAATTCACAGAGGGGGAGGATATTTTATGATTTTCTCACCTGAAGAGTAGTAACATCCCGAAGCTTCAGCCAATTGCCTCGTACAGGACTGAGCAGACAAAAAAATACCTGGGATAAAAACTGCCAATGAAACTACTGCATTCTGCCATTAGAAATACTCGTTCATCTCTATTAATGTAACACTGGAGGAGAAAAAAAATACCTTATGCCATTTTTCAGTGATGTATCAAGAAAATTCATATAGAATGAGGAATGCATGAATATATATTTATAATCCCAAATTTGATTTGGAAATTAATCTGGGAAGACCAAAAGAATTAAAATCAAGGATGGGATTATTTACCTTCAATTTGGCAAGGTTCTGTATTGTAAATCTATTGTACTGGATATTTAAATACTGATTTAAAATTAATTGTCTAAAATGTCTCTTTCAACAAAAACGTAATCCAATTGGATTTTTTAAAAATCTTATTCATGAACAACTTTCCTATCAACTTTAACATACTAGGCTACTGTATGAAGTGAATGCTAGAGTATACGTAGAGTATACGTAGAGGCCTTAGGACCACTCTAGCATGACTTTCCTTATGCGCAGTTCCACATTTGCATGTGTACAGATAGAAATCACAGGTGGTATCAGAACCACAGTTTTGCAATGCCATTATGATTTGGACTTTAGAAGCTGTACAAGAGGGAAAGAAGGAAAGCATCAGAGCTATAATCCCCCACCTCCTGCCCAGAGGGCAATGCCATCAGACTTTGCTTCCCCACAACTGTTATTCAGCAGCGATGATGAGGAGACAGAGCAAGAAATCAGAGTCATCACCAACCCTTCCGAAAAGCTAGCCCCATCAGGCTAAGCCTCTTCCTACCATCATCTAGCAGCCATTCCACCTCTCTGAGAAAACTTTATAATAGTAGAAAACTGTGCTGAAGCTTTCTCAAAGTTTGTTGGTCTCTGGCCTACAGTCTAAATAGGTGCTACATGAAAGGAAAATAAGTTGGGAAGGAAGAAGAAAAGCAACTAAGTAAAACTGGAAACAGTTCCTTCTAAGTTACTGAATACCAGTAATATCTTCCAGATCCTGAAACTGAGCAGCATTGCTCTTAAAAGGAAGGTGTTGACTCACATAGATCATATGCCAAATAGGTCTACATCTTTCAAGCCAAGAGGAATTTTCCAGAAGATCTAGGGGAATTTCAAGAATATCAGATCAATAAGGGTTTCAAAAAGAACTCGAGGACAGGATATACTGGTTTATAGAGGCAAATTCAGTGTTCACGGTAAAGGTTTAATTAGTATAACTGTTATTCTTAAATTAAGATACTCTCTGTTGGCCATCTGTTCTGGGAAACTAAAATACCTAATAATTCAGCAGTCTAAGCACTAACCTGAATTTCAGTAAGAGAGAGCATCAAACTTAAATTGAAAGCATAAATCAGCTTGAAATGTAAAAAGCTAGCAGTCTTTCTACTATTAAAAATTATTAGCTTATCATAATGCACAATGCACATATATCTATGCAATATCTGTTTCTCTCTACTGAGGCACAGAAATGTGAGTTGTGTAGGAATTTTCACCTGCTTTATACATCTGTGCACTTGGAAACATTATAAAGAAATTACTAGATTAAGTTTTAGCGGGACTGAGGCCATTGAAAGTATCCAACCTTGTAGCCTGTCCAAACTGTTCCATTGTCTTCTAGCACAACCAAAGCCTTATTGCCACAGCAATCACATATCTGTTTTTTTGCACTTTCCATCATGCAAAAGTCCAGGCTGGGATAAATCTTCAACAGGAAATAATCAATCATGCTGCTTAAGAAACAAACCAACTATGACTCCATAGGCAGGCCATTCCACAAGTCAGTGATCCAGTCCATAGGCCACATATTTGTAGGCCAGCCCAATCCACATGTCTACACTTTTGTCCAGAGTACCCTTATGCTAAAAGTATTAACAAGGAGGTCTTATTTGAAGATTGGTTAAGGCTGAGATTCAATGACACCATCACTAGTTCCACAGTCAGAAGCAAGGCTGGAGTTCATCATGACTAATAAAAGGCAGTGGTAACTTCTCATTATGATGAGACTGGCGAAGCAATATGCCATGCCCCCTTCTGTTTTTCAAATAAATAATTTACTAGTTATCAAGAAGCCATGGCAATCATAATGCAGACCGTTAAAGAGCACACAGAACTAATAATGAAATCCTCAAATAGAGAGCTTGGTAAAGTTACTTAATAGACTACAACACCCAAAACTCTCCCCTAAACAGCATGGCCAGGGGTAGTTGAAAAAAGGCACTTTTCCAGCCTCTGCAGGGGAAGCACACGCACAAACACACACACAGGGTTAAGACAGCAAACCCTCTTGTCTGCAACACTTGCAGTAAAGACACCATTCAGCTTTTCTGCAATTACTGCAAATTGAGTCGTCTCCATTTCATGACTGCTTAAGATAAATTGACAGGAATTTTACATTCAATATCCAAGCCATCAAATCGGCTGAGTATATCCCTGTCTGAGATGCATACAATGGACATTGTAAAAGATAACGACAGACATCTATTACTGAGGGATGATGTCTGTGTAACTGATGATTTACTGGCAATATAACGCAACAGAGCAGTGAAAGCCTCATACTAATTGGAATATGTTAAATCACAAAAATAACTGCTTTACATGTCGGAGGAATGAGGGAAAGTCAATCTCTTGTAATAAATGGTGTTTGCGTATGGAGAGAAAGGGACCAAAAATACTGTATTCATCTTTAATTATAGTAAGTTTCTGTTTATGACATGATGATTGATGCACAGACCTGTCAAGGGGTTAAAATCTAGTGGCCACTCAAGACTGCAAGTAAGTTGCTGGTATGGATTCAAGAGCAGGGAGGAAATGATGCACACAAGCCAAATGCTTGTGCCACACTCATTTAAGGATTAAAACTGACCACTCTCACTTTCTTTACATTAACACACTTGAACATTCTCTGCAGCTTGCTTTATTAGCAGATTTTTAAACAAGAAAGGGGGAGACTGCAGCTTGGTAGTAGAGTGTGCACTTTACCTGCAGATAATTCCTGATTCAATGGACTCTACACTGCCTAGAAAATCTTGATTAGCAATCAGTCAATTAAACAATGTATTCCAGTGAAAGGCAAGATCAGAGAAGAAAGTAGACATGGCCATAACGTGTCTCCTTCTATCTACCCCCTCTCCCCCCAACAGACCTCTGGGGGAAGCACAGATTGTTAATATGAACTCTTAATTTGCAAAGGATTTAGCTCAGCTCTTCTTCCACCAATCCATCTATTTTTGCTTTCCCCCTCTAATTCTCCCCTCCTCCTCTCCCTCTGGGTGCTCTCTCCAACTAACTACAATTAAGGTGAGAGATGCTTTAACTATATGGCCAGTGACCACGCTTTCAGCTTTATGTGGTGTCAAGACAGAACTGATTTATAGCAACCCTAATAGGTAAGTGAGATATTTAAGGAGTAGTTTTACCAGTTCCATTCCTCAGTGAGTTTCCACGGCAGAGCTGCGGAATCAAACCCATGTCTCCCGATCCTACTACATTATTATATCTACTACACCACACTGGGTACCTAGCTCTGAGCTAGCCCATCAGTTAAGCAGAGTCTTGGAAGCAAACTCCAGTTGTTACTGTCAACAATAATTATGAGACTTAGATAAGGATTGACTCAGAGCAAACCTATTTGTGCACTTGGTCCACTCATAACAGTTGGATTTGGTCCCCTGAGTGTCAAAGTAACAGCAGACAGTGCTGATTAATTTGTGCAATTATTGAGCAATAAAGGAAGTCATAGCTATGAAATAGGGTCTTGTGGAACTCTAATGACTAACAAGTTTCATTCAGCGCAAATTTCCATAGTCTGAAACCAGTTTCTTCAGGTGCATGTACACTTCATGCCTATTCAGAAGTGTACTACAGTACACGCAAGCTTATGCCAAGTGAAACGTGTCAGTCTTGGAGATGTTACAATACTTTTTGTTGATTTTGTAAAGAACTAACCCAGCTACCTCTTTGGAAACATCTATAAAATGTAACTTTGCAATGCTTGTGAATAAGTAATTTGAATTTGGTGCTGCAGTAACCTTGCTGCAGCTCTTCTGCGTTTGTTTCCCTCAAAAGGCATTCAAAATAATTGAGTTGTCATACCCAATTCTTCTTGAAGAAAAACCAATTTAAAAACAAAAACAAAGTTTTTCATAGGTGTACATTTCCTCATTGCCTACTTCAGCTCTTTCATAAATCCTCTACTGGAAGATAACAACTGCTTCATAATCTAACAAAACATAACTTTCATTTTGGTGCCTTTACAATGAGCAAATATTTCTGAAAGTATGCTCAGAAGCCCTATAAGTCTAGCTAAGCAATATTAGTCAATGGGCTCCAACGATGCCTTAAGAACCAGTGTGTTCTTGCCAGATTAAAAAATCCTGCTCCAGAAAGTTCATTTAAACTCAAATAAGAAAGCTGACCCATATCTAACTTGCTTTCCTTTTTAACTTATACAATAAGCAAACCTGGTAATTCAGTGAGGGAGGACTGCATATCCCCCTGCACTATAAACAGGTAATAGAAAATGCAAGACAGCAGGCGTAAGCATCCATCGGAAAGAGGGAAACAGAAAACGGGGGGGGGGGGGGGACCCAAGGTCACCAAAGCAAAATTCAGGACTTTGTGTGCAATGAAGGAAGTTCTGCACTGAATGTAAATGCTCTATTTCATTATGCCGCAAGTGGCTACAAACTGTTCCATCCCTAAATAATTCAAGCCTTAGGGAATAGCAGCTAATACATAAAAATGAAGAAGGCGCTTTAATAAATAATCCCTCGGCTGCTCTTATTCAGTTTATATTACTTTTAATTTGATTTAAAAGTAAAGTTAATAACAGGGGGGCTGTCCCCCTCATTTAAAGGCTGAGATAGAAACTGTCTGCAATTAATGTAGTTATGTGGCTGTCCCTGATGTTCTTAAGAAAAGTTTCTAGAGTGGCTTAATAGTTTTAACAATTGCTAATTTAGGATCTGACACACATGCACAATGCACAATGTGGTTAAAATTGGAAGGAGCTTAGATGGAGGGAAGAGAGGAGAGAAACATATATGTCACCAACCTTTCTCCCCACTTGTGCCCTTCCTTCTATGGCTCCATTCAAGCCACTTTGAATTCCAGCTATCACATTGACAGAAGGTCTACCCGTCACCCTTTCCCACCATCCCTTTGTGTGGCTGAAAGTATTATTTATTTTAACTTTATTGTTATTATGACCGTATTCTTTACTGGTTGAAAAAGCAGTAAGAACTAGTAAGGAAGTGAAACCACCTCGACCAGATGAAACGAGAAGAGAATTTCTAAAAGCCATGTGGGATAATGGCACTAAAGAGTTGACAAAAGTTGTTTAATATGGAAACCAAGGAAAATTCCTAAAGAATGGCTGTGGTCAATATTTGTGACACTTCCAAAAAAAAAAAAAAAAGACTAGTGCAAAAAAGGGCAATGATTATAGAAAAAATAGTTTAATGAGCCAAGTTTATCTTGGGCATATAATTCATCATAATAAATATACTGCAATACATCACTGAAAGGGTCAACATGGAAGACACAGAAAACAGATTTCTTGGATGAGTAACATCAATAAAGGATCTCAATAAAGAACAAGTCACACAGCAAGAGATAGGCCATGATGGTAGCCAACCTCAGCAACTGAGATCAGATCCAGAGAGAGAGTATAAATGCCTAGAAGATTTCTACTTCTTTGATGAACACATACAAGTGGAACAAGGCTACCAAAGAGGGATACAAAGATGCTGATTTTCAATGAAGACTGCATCAATCAAAGAAGGCAGGTTTCTCTGCTCCCACTGTATTAGAACAGCCTGCCAAGCACCTACTCATCCATCATCCACCAGCATTCTCTCCTACAGGACTACTGCCACAGAGCTGCCATGCCAACTGCCTGTAAAAACCTAGAACAGTACTCAGTAGAACTCTAAAAAGCAAAGGCCAGATAGGCTTTTAACAACTAATTGTGCAGTTTTGAACTTGTAACTTGGATTCTCTTATTTTGTGTGTATACAGTGGTGCCTCGCAAGACGAAGGTAATTTGTTCCGCGACTAGCGCGGTCTTGCTAAATTTTCATCTTGTGAAAAGCGGTTTCCCATAGGAATGCATTGCAATGCATTCCTATGGGAAACCTCGCAAGACGAACGAATTATTTTCGTCTTGCGAGGCATCGGTCTTGCGGGGAAAAAATCATCTTGCGAAGCACGGCCATAGAAGAAGCTGTCTTGCGAGTCACCAACACGATCGCAAAATGCTTTCGTCTTGCAAGTTTTTCGTCCGGCGAGGCGTTCGTCTTGCGAGGCACCACTGTATATATTGAACAACTTGTGAGCTGCCTTGGATCCCTTAAACTAAAGCTGTGTGGCTCTGCAAATAGTAGCACAATGGTGGGACATCATACGTTTTGACCTGTTCTGGGACCCATTCATCACAACCTACAACACTGGATTCATTTTTAATTCTTTTAACCACACCCATCCAGAAGCATTTGGTTCTTTTTTAAAGAAAGCCATCTTATTTATCATTTTAATTTGTTGTTACAATTGGTCTCTTCTTTCTTTTCAGTATATTTTGAATGTTTTGACTGGCATTATTATTCTCTGGCACGATTTATGGTTTACATTATTTTGCAAGGATATTTTTTAATGCATTTTGAATGAAAGCCCACCAGCACAAACACTGAGCACCACAAGACTTTAATGATCATTGACCTTTGCATTTCTATGGCCAGAAGTATGGAGTACATTTTTAGATCCTGGCTAATGCCAGATGAGGCAGATGAGAGGAAGGGTGCTTGCTTAGCTCTTCCTCAATCTACTGCTGTATACTGTACTCACAATTCCGTTCTCCATCTCCTTTCTCCCTAAATAGTGTCCCAGATCCACATTCCCACTCCTATACAACTTTTCTACTATGAGCACTTCTGTTGATTGTGAACACCTAGTTCTTTACCTAGCAAAATTTTAATGCAACGCCTTTAGTGTGACCTGAAGGTATTGAATGGCTTCTGCTCTGCTGCAGCTACTTAGGCATTTGCTCCTAACCACTTTGAAAAACTATCCCAGCTATTTTTTCTGGAGGCACTCCTTAAACATAGAAAATTCTCCTCAAAAATAGCTGTTTTACATATTAAAAGGTCATTTTATTTTTCTGCTTAAGATAAGGCAGTGCTTTACATACTAAACCCAGCTGATTATATAAAACCCTTTTCACTTTAGTGCAAATCTGCATGAGGCTAAAGTGACTTTCAGTTCCAACCTCTCAATTTCCAGTTATTTTTTAAAAAAAGAAAGAAATGTATTTAGTATTTTTACAAATACATTTATTTTTTATTTTTACAAATAATTTTTTTAATTAATACATTCTCATTACTCTTTGCAGTAAGAAATGCATGACGATTTCTCAAAGTAGAATTAATTTGTTTGTTTGTTTTATTTTTATTATTTATTTATTTAATTTATATACCACCCCATTAATGTCGGCCACTATTCTGGGCAGTTAACAAATAATGCAATAAAAGAAACAACCAAAACACACAAAACAACAGTAAAATGATAAAATAACAGTGGGGGGGGGGGGAGAGAGAGAATCAGAACAGACTATTAAAAATCAGCATTTGCATAATAATACATAACAAGACAGTGAGCATGTAATAAGAAAAAATTCCTCAGAAGCTGCTGCCAAAGGCTTCAATGAAGAGCTGTGTCTTCCAGCAGCCTCTTAAAAGTGGCAGAGAGGGGGCCAGACACAGATTGACCGGGAGCTAATTCCAGAAGACTGGGGTCACAGCTGAGAAGGCCCAGCTTGTAGTAGGTGTTTTCCTGGCCTCCTTCAATGGGGCCACTTGGAGGTGAACTGCCTGGGAGGATCTAATGGTGTGGACACTTCTGAGTGATCCCCCATCTAGACAGGGACGGAGCTGGACAATCAGCCTAAACTGACTAAAGGCCAACCTGGGTATGGCTACAATCTGGCAGGCCCAGGAGAGAGTCAGATCCAGGATCACACCCAGGTTCAAAACTTCATCCCTAAGCAGAAGGTCTACTCCATCCAATTTAGGGAGAATAAGTTTTAGTCTAGCACAGAAGTCCCCCAGCAAGAGAATCTATGTCTTTTCTGGATTCAGCTTTAGATGGCTTGCCTTGGTCCATGCAGAACCAAAGCCAGGCAACACTCCAGTGTCTGGACAGCATCCACTGCAGAGGATGTGAAAGAGAGAGAGAGTTGTGTGTCATCAGCATACAGATGACACCACACTCTGAATTTCCTGATAAACTCCCCCAGCAACATATTGAACAGTACTAGGGAAATTGAAGACCCCTGAGGCACCCCACAGTTGAGGATCCAAGGGTTGACAAACCCTCCCAAAGCTGCACCCTCTGGACACAAACCTTCAGGAAGGACTGGAGCCAGCTGAATGACAGGCCCCCAAGCCCCACATTCAAGAGCCTGTCCAGGAGGATAACATGGTCCATCATATCAAAAGCTGCTGAGAGATCCAAGAGGACCAGCAGGCTTAGTCCTCTCCTGTTGGCCTCCCTTAATAGGTCATTGTGCAGTATGACCACTGCTGTCTCGGTCCCATACTGGGGTGTGGATCCAGAATGGTACGGATCAAGGCAATTCTCCTCCTCCAGTAGAAATACACTAACACTTTTCTTGGAGAAAAGCAAAAGTTGGACATAATTGGAATGGTAACAGTATATAGAACCAGCATGACAGATTTTATTTCAAAACTCATTCTTAAGGGTCTTCAATTGAAACATTCTTAAAATCTTTTAAGAAAATCAACCACATCATAATCTTCAAGTATACAGGTAGCTTCGCGAGAGAAGGGAAAAAGAACTAGACAATTGCTAGGAGATATAGAAAACCCCTTTTCATAACTCTTCTTCTCTCCTCTCTTCCCAACTTTTTTTCACATCTGTGCTATTATTATATATTATTACATCTATATTATTATTCATAGGTAGGTGTTCATATGATAGCTTGTTTTCATACAAATTTTGCTCCGTCTTGTTCTTGTAGGCATCCTTCAGTCTCGAGAGACTATGGTAACGTGCTCTGAATAGAGGTCTTGGAACAGCGTCTACTGTGGCTGAGAAGGCCAATTTGAGAGTGACAATCCCTTCCACACTGAAGACAAATACAATCTGTCCCCTGTCCAGCTCCCTGATTTTGCTGGTTTCGGGACTGCCTCTTTGCCTCGGCCTGCTGAACAAGTGTCCCTTCAAATTGGGAGAGGCCGTGCTGCACCGCCTGCCTCCAGGCTGAACGCTCAGATGTCAGGAGATCTTTTGGAATCCGACCATCAGCCATTCTTCTCTCTCAATCTAGAGAGATTAAAGAGCTTTCCATCTGATCTAGTCCGGAGATAGACACCTTCTGTTGCAGTTCCAAAAGCGTGCTTCAGCATGACAGCAAAAAAGATCCCAAACAGGGTCGGTGCGAGGACACAGCCCTGTTTCACTCCGCTTCGGATGTCAAAGGGATCTGATGTTGAGCCATCAAAAACTACAGTGCCCTTCATTTCCTCATGAAAGGACCTGATGATGTTAAGGAGTCGAGGTGGACATCCAATCTTGGGAAGTATTTTAAAAAGGCCGTCCCTGCTAACCAAATCAAAGGCCTTTGTAAGATCTATGAAGGCCACAAAGAGTGGTTGTCGTTGTTCCCTACATTTCTCCTGCAACTGTCTGAGGGAAAATACCATGTCAACGGTGGATCTATTAGCTCGAAATCCACACTGTGATTCTGGATAGATTCTGTCTGCAAGCACCTGGAGTCTCTTCAGCACAACACGGGCAAGCAGCTTCCCTACAACGCTGAGAAGAGAGATGCCACGGTAGTTATTACAGTCGCCCCTGTCGCCTTTGTTCTTATACAATGTGACAATGTTTGCATCCTTCATGTCCTGTGGTACCCCACCTTCCCTCCGGCAAAGACAAAAGATTTCATACAGCTCGGTGGTGATGATCTCTTTACAGCACTTCAGCACTTCAACAGGGATGTTATCCTTCCCAGGTGCATTGCTGGAGGCGAGGGAATCCAAGGCCACTTTTATTTCTGCTAAAGTTGGTTTGCTGTCCAACTCTTCCAAGATAGGCAGGCACTCAATGTTATTTAATGCCTCTTTGGTTACTACATTCTCTCTGGAATATAGCTCAGAGTAGTGCTGCACCCAGCGTTCCATCTGCTGTGCTCGGTCCTGGATGATCACGCCTGTAGCAGACTTCAAGGGAGCAGATTTCTTCTGTATTGGACCTAAAGCCTGCTTGATACCGTCATACATTCCCTTGATGTTACCTGTGCCCACTGCTATCTGTATCTGAGAGCAGAGCTGAAGTCCCTGTTTATAAGACACACACCCCACTTTTCTAACCCCCAAATTAAAAAAACTTAACTTTGAGGATTCAGCCTCTGGGCTCAGAACGTCGGACATTTTGAGTCAACTACAACCTCCATCATTCCTCATGATTGCCCAGGGTAAGAAAGGGTGACAAAAGCTGTAGTCAAGAAGAGCACATGTCCATGCCTGAGTTAGATAGATGGTCTGATCCAGCAAAAATTCTTCAGATGTCTCTTGCCCTTCCATATGTCTTATGTGCCGTCAAATCGCATTCAACATATAGTGACCCTGAGAGAATTTTCGCACCAAGTGTGATACTTCAAGGAGTGGTTTTATTGGTGCCACACTCTCCCAGTAAGTTTCCATTGTCAAGCAAGGATTCGATCCCCGGTCTCCTGAGTCCTAGTCCATCACTCTATCTAGTACACCACAATGGGTACCTCCTTTCTATATGCAGTGACTGAATTAGACCCCTTGACATGATGCACAGAGACTGGAGACTACGGGAGTATGTAGCCAAGGTACATAGGTCAGGGGACAATGGCAGCCTTGATACAATACATGCAGAACAGCAGAAGAATTAAGGCCATTGTCTCTGGTCATGGGGACACGGAAAGCAAGCAAAGAATAGACTTTGGTCTAGATGGGCGGGATAGAAATCCAATAAATAAATAAATAAATAAATAAATAAATAAATAAATAAATAAATAAATAAATAGAATAGAATAGAATAGAATAGAATAGGACAAATGTCTGATACAAGACATATTGTGTGCATAGAAAATACCAACTGGTGTCAAGATAAGGTGTAATAAACAAAAGTAGATGCCTGTATGGTAAAATAATAGTATTTCTAAACCATTATGAATTTTTGCAGAACTGCTGCCTAAGGGGGTTTACTAGCTATGGGAATCAAAGTTAAGTAGAAGATATCTTTATGTTCCATCTTACTAAAGTTTCAGAGCTCCTTCTGTAGAGAAGTAAAATAGAGAAGAAGAATAGATGATAAAATGCCTTTACTGCTGATTCAGTTCTAAGTCTTTGAGCAACTTCTCCCTCAGCTGTGCAGTTATCTGTCAAATACAAAACCAAGATTTAGCTAACCTGTAAACACACTTCCAAGAACAATCTCCCAAAACAAATAAGAAAAGAGCTCCTCAAGATTTTTTTAAAAAAGGTAATATGAATTTGAAAATGCACATTATTGAGTCTCAAGTCCCAAGAACGGCTTGGTCAATTTAGTTGCAAATTTGATGGGTATACATTCCAGACCCTAAAGCCAGCCCTGCCATTAGGCAGAGTAGAGCAATGTCTCAGGTAGCAGTGAGGAGGCAGCCAAGGCCATCTGCTCATCAAGAGCCTCCCAGATGTTTCAACTGTTGGAAGACAGAGCTGTATTTGCCACCAGCCTGTTCTGGCTGCCCTAAATGGTCTGGTGCTCTCAGGTTTGATGTAGAGAAGTAACATCCAACTGCCAGTTCAGCCATGGAATGAAGAAGGGGGGGAACACCATTTTGTCCTTCTCCTCAGGCATCAAAATATGTTTGGCCAGACTTACCGATCTCTCGTACCTGATTACTGGAACCAGAACATACCCAAAATAGAACTACTTGTTAAGTATTTAGGATTAAACAGTCGATTCATTACTATGCCTCTGTTGTGTGGTCCAACTTCCTAAATTAGTTATGCATGACTCAGATACAACATCCTATGAAATTAAAACAGAAAATATAGAAGTTTCATGATATATGTAGAAATACAAGTAAGATATTGTATCTGTATTAGCCACCTGCTTTCTTGTTGCTTGTAAAATAGAATAGGGCGCAGAGCACGGCACGGGGTGCGTTAGGCCTTCAAGCCATTTTTGCACCCCCCACAAATCCATCCCCAAATTTCTAGCCCCACTAGAACAAAAATGTGAACAACAACAACAAAGACTTTCTAGAAGTCTCTATGAGTGACAGATTTATGACAAAACAGTACTCCAGCTTCCACCTCACCTGTGAAAACTCAAAACAAACAAAACTGGAAGCAGATTTTTCTTTCTTTCTTTCTTTTTTATGCATTTGCTTAGGTGATGAGACCTCTGGTGGGTCCTGGTCCAAATAAATAAATAAATCGCCCCAAAGCTTCCCAACCCTGCCACAAAATATCCATTCTTTCGTTCCACTTACCTCCAGGATGAATAAAGTCAATGATTTTTTCAAAATCAATCTGATTTAAATCATGTTTTAGGTCATCATTGAAATCTTTTTTAAAAATCTTTTTTTATTATTTAAACTGTCAAGAAAATCCAATTTTTATTTGTTTGTTTGTTTAAATCAAATCCACCCTGCTTACCTCAGGCCTTCATAGAAACAAAAATCCCATGTGGTTTAATCAAATGGGAATTGTGACGACTTTGTATTGACATTCATTCCTAAAACAGTAAACAATGGTCGTCTTTCCAAGGGGCAATAACATTTGGTTAACTGTGGCAGTTGGCCAAAATTTGTGCTCATCCTCAGAGGAAGAGCAAGGTCCTGATAGGTTGTCATGAATTGAACTTTAAAGATACACTGAGAATTTCCAGGACCCAACAGAACTGTAGTCAAGCCCCCTTCCCCACCTTCCTAGCTGTAAGGAGAGAGGCTCATCCCCATTACACTGAGTGTTCATACAAGGAACAATACAGCTCAATGCATCTTTTTGAGGGCTTCTGCCTTTTTCAGGATCTCAGAAGAGATAGGAGACTCTCCCTAATGTCGCACTATAATTTGGAGAAGTAGAGAATGGGATATGAGGAGCCCTAGGAAGTCTGTGGAAGTTGAAATGCTCCTGCTGGCTTCAGACTTTGGTCAAATTATGTTGTACTCACCAGGGGCATACCACATTTGTAAACCTAGCCTTCTTCCTTTACCTCTAGCAGCAGTGGTATAAAGGGGGAAAGTGGCTGTAAAAATGGTCCCAAGGAAATCTTCCTAAGGTTTGAAGAAGCTGGCCATTGTTAACTCACCTTACCTGCATCTTACTGCCAACGACAAGGGCTGAGTATGATAAATTCATGATATCCGGTGTGGTATAGTGGGTAGTGTGATGGATTAGGACACAGGAGGCCTGGGTTCAAATCCCCACTCAGCCATGGAAGGGTGTGGAACTGGTAAAACCACTCCTTAAGTATCTCACTCACCTTGAAAATTCTATTCAGGTTGCTATAAATTGGTTCTGGCTTGACAGCATATCAGATAACATGATAAGCTCAGCAGTGTGTAACATACATGGCTATATAGCAAACATGGTCTTTCCTCCCACTTCTACTGACAGGAGCCTGGAATGCTCATAGATCTCTAGTTCCACTATCTTACATGTCTTTTTGATCTCTGCCGACCATATGCCTTCTTAAAGCGCACATATGAATATCACTGTCTATCTGTCCCTCAGTTTCCCTCATCAACAGTGATCAAACTTTAACATTTCACCATGTTCTAATGTTTCTTTTATCCCCTCGGCTATCCTTCACTGGATTTACTTCATTTAAATTCCCAGGCATTTTCTTAATTTTATCTTTCTTTCTTTCCCCCCGCCCCAAAGTGCAAATACTGCCATCAATTTTAAAAAGCTTCTAGTAAATATAAGCCTATTATTTCACATCTCCAAAAGAGATGCTGGATTTTTTAAAAAAATTCTTTATGCAAATAAACTAACGAGAGTAATTTAAGTTGAAATTACTCACTGAAGCCAGATAATGAAGAGACAGAAATTGACAGAAATAACAGCTATCTTCTCCCCATTTCTCCCTCAATTATCAGTTCCCCAGGCTATGACCCACTTGTTCTAATGTTGATAATTTCTTGATTCTACTTCATATTTTGCTATCAAATCCTAGAGTCCAACTTCTGAAAAAAGAAGAAAACTTTGTTGCCTGTTCACCAGGATTCTACTTAAAATGAGAAACACAAACCAACAATTGTAACCCAAACACCACATGAATAATTCCACGTCATTGTGGTCTTAGGTACTTTTTAAAACAACATTGAACTGTTATTATGAGCAATGGAAATACATATAGTCAACTGGAAAACAGTAGCTGCATTTGGGAATGATAAACCATGGTTTATTGTGAGGGGAGCAACTTTACCCCTCTCTTCCTTTATGCAGCCTTAAGGAGAAGTTCACAGGCGGCCACAGCTATTTTTATTAACTGCAACTTGTCATTTCATCTGAACACAGCAAGTTCTTGTTAAGATTAATGGTAGATTCTTCAAAGCAAGCCAGATGCCAACCATATATCACAAAACTAGCTTGATTCCAGAAACCAGATTTAAAATTAACCACTGCTCAGAGTTAAGATCAGATAGCAAGGATTGAAAAACAGCAAAAACTTCCAGTTACCCCCGTAGATGCAAAATCCTATCACCATCAGCAATGGTTAATATTGCAATGCAATCAGTGTTTCAGCCCTAGAAGACAATTTGCCAACCGCAGGCATAACAATGGACTCATTGAGAAGGACTAATATTCAGAGATCATCTCCTTTGTCACATCATATGCCTGAAACTCCTTCTTGGAATTTTTACACAGTGACACCTTATCAAGGATCATTCATTTCACACAGTTAAGCTGAACAGTGCATTATAGCATTAATATTAATCCTGTTATCCTTGCCTTACTATCCTCTCTCTTTAATTGACTACATGGGGCGTTTCAGGAGAAGAACCTCCTCTTCAGCCTTTCATCCCCTTCCTACACACAGACCAACCTTTCTTAACAAGAAGGAACACAAATGCTTTGGAACTGGATTATTTCTTTCCCATAAAGGATAACACCCCATGTTTACGTCCATCATATGAAGCAAAGAGTCCTAATGGAGTGCTTTTGACCCTATGGGTTGAATTCTGACCCATGTAAGTGTGCAAAATTCTTACCACTGAAACACAGCAGGCATGAAAACCTTAACAAGCAAAAGTAAAGATTTTCTTAATTACTGTTAATTAACTAGCAATATGGCAGCATTTTCAAATGTGACATTTAAAGCACCTTAATGTGATCATGAGCAGTCACGGGGATAATTCAGCTCATCTGCTACAAAACCTTGATTCCTGCACATCTGAAAACACTACTTAAGCTATCATTAAAATTGTAATCAAGTATTTTTTTACTCTAAAAAAATGAGGCACACTTGCTTAACTGAAAACAGTGATAGGAACTCCCATTTTAAGTACAGCTGGAGCTAACCTTGACTGCTCTATATGTGAGTAAACAGCTACTCATGCAAAACGTGATTACACACAAGGTACCAAAATTCACTATTTCCATGCTTTTTTTCCAAAACCACTGGACTTGCTGACATAGGCAGGGAATCCCAGTTGCTTTTGCTCACCCTTTTTGATACTGCCACAGAAATAAAACACTTCTAAGCATGCATTTTCTACCAAAGCACTTCTGTTATTTATAGTCAATCTATAGAAAGCCAGGATTTTGGACAGCATTTTATATAATTATTAGACAAATGTCTAGCACAGTAGTTCCCAACCTTAGGCAATCTAGGTGTTCTTCCCTTCATCACTAGCTTTGCTGCCCAGGGTTTCTGGGAGTTGCAGTTCAAGAACACCTGGGTGACTCAAGGTTGGAAATCACTGGTCTAAAGCACGAGTGGACAAATGTTGGTCTTCCATAGGTATGTAATCTACCTACCACTCTTACTACCATCACCCAGCTAGCCAATTAAAGGGGTTGTCACAGTTGGAGCACAAAATATCTGCCAAGCCATACGGTCTCCAACCTCTTTCTTATACAGAAGGAACTTGGACTGTAACTCCTTACTGAGAGTGGCTTTTTAAAAGATTTACTAATTTATCCACTGCTGAAATGGTACTCATATGAGGAGAAGAGAAGAACACAAATTCATTGACAGCAATTCCAGCAACATAAGAGTATGCTCAGGAGAGCTAGTGGCATAATTATAGCTGTGCATAGCAGACGATAGACCTGGTGCCAAAAGACTCAAATGCACTTGGATAACTCACAAAGCTCGCCAGAAGAGAATGTGTCAAAGAGCTGCATGTAGTAATTAACTAGACTTTTCACTACTGAACCATTTATTAAAATAATATTCTTCTCACCATTCAAGTATGTATCTTCTAAGTACTGCCAAAAATAATTTCTTAAAGTTAACTGTTATTAATTATTTTATTCTTGTTTGCTTCATGTTCCAGAAAACTTCAGGCTGCTGTGCCAATGCTCTCCTCTTATCTGATTCTATTCTGATGTTTTATTATGATGCTTGCTAAACAATTCATTCGGCCCTTTTAATTATCTTTTTTTTTTTAAATAGGCACACTCTACTTTTGTTTCAAAGAACATGATGGCAGACTGCAATCCACTTCATTTCTACTCAGAAGGAAATTCCCTTGAGTTCAGTGGAACTAATTTCTCTAACTGTATAAACAACTGCAGTCTAAACAAAATGGTAAAACAATGATGCAAGACCACACAACAAGCAGACTACAGGAACAAGTATCAATCAGTAGCAAAGAGGGCAGCAAAAAGACAATTATCCACAATCATTCTACACTGCACAAGGCAACAGACATTCATCCCTGGACTTTGGAGGGCCATCCTGTAGCAGGCATCCTTCAGTCTCGAGAGACTATGGTAACGCGCTCTGAATAGAGGTCTTGGAACAGCGTCTAGTGTGGCTGAGAAGGCCAATTCGAGAGTGACAATCCCTTCCACACTGAAGACAAATACAATCTGTCCCCTGTCCAGCTCCCTGATTTTGCTGGTTTCGGGACTGCCTCTTTGCCTCGGCCTGTTGAACAAGTGCCTCTTCAAATTGAGAGAGGCCATGATGCACCGCCTGCCTCCAGGCTGAATGCTCAGATGTCAAGGTTTCCCATCTGTTGAGGTCCATTCCTAAGGCCTTCAGATCCTGCTTGCAGATGTCCTTGTATCACACCTGTGGTCTCCCTCTGGGGCGCTTTCCCTGCACTAATTCTCCATACAGGAGATCTTTTGGAATCCGACCATCAGCCATTCTCACGACATCCCCAAGCCAACGTAGACATCGCTGTTTCAGTAATGTATACATGCTAAAAATTCCAGCTCGTTCTAGGACTACTCTATTTGGAACTTTGTCCTGCCAGGTGATACCAAAAATGCATCGGAGACAACGCATATGGAACGTGTTCAACTTCCTTTCTTGCCGTGCACAAAGGGTCCAGGACTCACTGCAGTACAGGAGTGTACTCAGGACACAGGCTCTATAGACCTGGATCTTGGTATATGCCATCAGCTTCTTATTAAGCCATACTCTCTTTGTGAGTCTAGAGAACATGGTAGCTGCTTTGCCAATGCGTTTATCCAGCTCGGCATCTAGAGAGAGAGTGGGCCATGACCACTCATAAAAGCGGGCATTTTTTAAAAAAAGCACTCTTGGGCAAAAGTATTTTTAAAAAGAAAAAAGGGAGATATGGAGACCCAGGGATTCAGGGGGAGGGGCTCAAAGCATGCCAAAATTATATCCTGCCCCAAAGGATACAAAGGAACTTTTTGGACCCTTTTTTTTTTCCTGGCAGGTGCGTGCTGGTGGGCAAGGGGACCAGGAGGTGCATTTGGACCCCAGCGGCAACATCTTACCCAGCCCCTGTTCTACACAGATCCTGAGGCATTCCAGAATAATCAGGTTTTCACTGCTCACCCAGAAGCTCATAGATTATAGGATCAGGTAGCTGCACTTTCCATAAGCCAGTGTCATGACCCAAAGGGCTCTATATCATTTGTCCATCTACCATATCAGATAACAGAGGCCACACAAAATTGTCTTCATTTCTGACCTGCATTTTCATATTGGTTCATATGGGCAGAGATAAACAACTTGGCCCCAAAATATTTAGCAGAGTAAGACATTTTATTAGCCATTGTTTTTTCCTCTTATTTCTTATTCCTCACCAACATGTAATACTACATGTTATTAATGCATTACTCTCAGATTTTTTTAAAATAGAAAATAACTTTAAATGACCCAAAATAGCCACCAGTTCCTCCCTTCAATTCCCTCTAAATGGAGCATTGCTGAAACAAGTAAACTTTACATTGTTTTGGGGGAATAAACTAACTCATTGTCTTGTTCAATATGGTCGCAGAGCTCCAACTGTGGAAGCTGTCACTTCAAGCTGACAAAGTCCCAATCATACGCAAACCAGGCATACTGTTAACACCTCCTCAGATTGCTATGACAGCTTCCACAGTTGGAGGTCTGTGTGGGTTAATGCTGAGCAGGATACTGGTCCTACAGTTTATGCTGTTATTACAACATTTAAGTGAAATGAGTTCGCCCTTGTTATGGGGCAGAAAAACGGAATACAGTTATTTCCAAGCTCTTCCATAAGGTAAAGGTAAAGGTTCCCCTTGACATTTAGTCCAGTCATGTCCGACTCTAGGGCGCGGTGCTCATCCCCGTCTCCAAGCTATAGAGCCAGAGTTTGTCCGTAGACAGTTTCCGTAGTCACGTGGCCAGCGCGACTAGACACGAACGCCGTTACCTTCCCACCGTGGTGGTACCTATTTATCTACTCACATTTACATGCTTTCGAACTGCTACGTTGGCAGGAAAGCTCTTCCATACAGCCCAGTAAACTGGACCCAGAAACAGACAGTGTGTTGGCAAAGGTAGAATAATATCACTCTATAGAGACCATGAGTACCAGCGTTGTGTAGTAGACAGAGTGGACCGACTAGAACTCTGGAGACCAGGGCTCCAATCCCTATTTGGCCACGGGAACACACTGGGGGAGTGAAACTGGCAAAACCACTCCTTAAATATCTCACTTACCTAGAAAGTCTTTTTAGGGTTTCTGTAAGTTGGTTCTGACTTGCTGGTACATAGCTAACTATAGAGGCAATACCAACATACATATATGTATGTGGAATAAATACACTTCTCCCTTGAATTGCACAGATATGAGAAACATGGTTTTGATGCTTCTCAGCACTATTTTTAAATAAATAAATAAATAAATAAATAAATAAATAAATAAATAAATAAATAAATAAATACTGTGGTATTCATCTTTGGGAAGTAGCCTGAAAAAGGTGGGTCTCAGGCTTACCTAGGGCACTACTGTTGGCAGTGTGGCAGCCTGGGAGGCCCCCTCTCCTGCCATGGCAACTCCATGTGGCAGCTGGGGAGGATGCTGAGGCATGCTGGGAGACTGATGCAAGTTCGAGCAGATGTGGGGGGTGGGTGGGGGGTAGGGGTGTCAACTGTTTATGCTTTGTAGTTATGTTCTGGGTGGGGCATAAGAGTTATATATGGATTTTGAACTACTTGGGGGGTCTGGCACCCAACCCCAGTGTTGTTGAAGGGAGAAGTGCATAGGTAATACCTATGCAGGAGAATTGTTGTTGTTGTTGTTTAGTCGTTAAGTCGTGTCTGACTCTTCGTGACCCCATGGACCAGAGCACGCCAGGCCCTCCTGTTTAGCCTTTTGTTTCTGTTCATGGAGTTTTCTTGGCAAAGATACTGGAGTGGCTTGCCAGTTCCTGCTCCAGGTGGATCGCGTTTAGTCAGAACTCTCCCACTATGACCTGTCCGTCTGGGGTGTCCCTGCACAGCATAGCCCATAGCTTCTCTGAATTACTCAAGCCCCTTTGCCACAACAAGGCAGCAATCCGTGCAGAACAATACCTATATGTAAAGGACTCTAGCTAACATCCTGAAAGCAGTATTCTATGTCAGCTGAAGTAGTTGAACACTTCTTAAACACAGCCTACAGCAAGTTGCAGGAGGTCTAATGAAAATATTGTGAAGAATAAATGAAAGGGATCAAGTCCATATTCTCCCCCCAAAAAAGCATAGCTAGCATATCACCTGAAGAAAACAGAAAGCACTTCTGGCCACAACCACTACCTCAGCATCAAAGAGAGGAGCATCTACAAATTATGAATCCCATTTTTATAGGGGAATGCAGTCTCTTTCAAAACAGGCCATATGTACCTGATTCTGATGAACTAAAAGAAGGCAATCTCAGTGCAAAATGGTTTGCAGGGAAGGTAAATTGGAATTTCTTATCTGACTCAGATTAAATCTGAGGATAATAATGCTCACTTCACCCTTGAGATAAGTCTTTCTATTTCCACATGTAAAAATTCAAGCCTCAGCAATATCAATAGGCTTTGCCTAATTTTATTGATAAAACATTAGAACAATCATGAATACATCTACTGCCTTGACCGTACAGAGTGAAAAACAAAACAAAAAACCAGCTGAACCTTTGGGAGGCTGCTCAGCTCATTATTCAGTGACTGTATGAAGAGAAAGAAGATTATGTACAGACTTTGGCAACCAGCTCCCACATGGGAATGCTGCACACAAAAAATGTGGGAAGCTATGTCTGCCTGCTATGCATTTAAGTCATCATCATCAGGGCCATGTGTCTCAAGTGGCAATTTTCAACTACCACTGTTTTCCGACAGAAAAGAAGCAATAATGACCAAAACAAACAAGCACACAACAACTGGCTGGGTTTGGACTTCACACTAACACCCTCACTGCAAGCAATAAGACCAGACAGATCCTCATACATGTTATTACAGGCCATGTTATTCCAAGGAACACATAAAGCGGAAGGTACAAACTTTAGCCTACCAGTTACAGTTAGAATCCTGAGGATTGCTTCTGAGTCTGCCTACTCTTTAAACTGCTGCATTTTCCAAGAATTAAAATCAGAATTTACTGGCAAAAAAAAGAAAGGTCTGAACAATGTACGTTTTAAAAGTAGAAATATTAAGAAGAAACATTCCAACACAGCAATTATCTTTGAAAGTACTTTATCAACCCTGAGCTTCCAAGGGTGGGCGAGATTCATTTTTAAAAAATCTCACACAAAAGTGCAAATTCCTAGTCTTCCTACCACCACGATCACCACAACTCAACAAATGCTTAAACAACAGAAAGGCAGGAAGGAATGTCACTCTTTAACTTTTATCTATAATTTTTTTATTCTTAAATGTTTCATTAACTTCAGCTAATAGGTTCTTGATGTAGTTGAGTCTTCTGCAACCCATGAAAACCATAGCAACTCAGGTGTTTTCTGACTATCTAATATTCCTTCCCCCCCCCCAAAAAAAAAAAACACCTGATATTCAGACTGTGTTTTAATGGGTTTTTGCAGAATACAAACATGAATGAAATGTTCCCCCGGTTCATGGAGAGAAGCTTATTTTACAAGTTAGTCAAAACCTTGTTTTCTTCTTGCTGTTTCTGTTAATAGCTGCTTAACAGTGGTTTTTGACATACAACTAAAGGACAGAAAGTTTTTTTATTTTTTTCCCCTTTTTTGCTGAAATCCAGCACTGCAGCCCTCTGAGTCAAAAGGTAAGAGTACTCCCAGGGAGCTCTCCAACCGAGATTTCCGATACAAGAAGAACAAGACCAAAAATAATATTTCTAAGATTTTATAAAGCCAAAGCAGAAATAAAACTTTTCAGCTCCACATGTGGACTCACAAATTTAAAGGGTTATTTTTTAAAAAAAAAAAAATCAGTGTTAATACTAACAGCTTTTATACATACAGCTTTTATTTTTGTTCCAGCATTTATTTTATCTCCAAGCATTATAACACGTTCCACAACACAAGGCACAAAAAACTTTTTGAATGATCAAAAAATACTCAGGTGCTTCAGCTCAGAGAGATGATGTCAAGAAATATGCAACTGAAATGAAACAGGCAATATTTGCATATAGGCAAGCCAGAACTGAATTCACCTTTGGGTTCACAACACTGGCAAGTGCTTCTTATGTTATATATTTCCATACTGAGTAAAATAAATTCAGTAGAAATCTTTTTTTAAAAAGTATATGTATTGCTTTTTTCAGCCGGGCAGAAGCAGCAAGAGGAGTCAAGAGCCAGCTAAAGCAAAGAAAGCAAAACCAGAGCAGGAAAAGGAGAAACTAAATGTCAGCTATAACACCCGGACTGTGGAATGCCCTCCCTCTGGGAGGCTCAATTGGCACCAACATTGGCATCATGTCAGTGCCAAGTCAAAACATATTTATTAGAGCCTTTTGGGGTTGAGGATCATGACCTGCACAGGTTTTAATGCAATTAATGTCTTAATTTTGTGTTTTAAACGGTCTAATTTTAAATTGTTTTAACGATCTTATGTTTTTAATTTGTTTTATACAGCTCTGTGTAACCTGCCCTGAAATCCTGTGATATAGGGCAGGCTATAAATGTTTTAATTGATTATTTAAAATAAATTATATAGCTAATGGTGCAATCTTGTACATAACTGTTGCAAAGTGAGTCCTATGGAGTTCATCAGAATTCATTTTCCAGGTAAGTAGATATAGCAAAAGTGGATGAACAATGTGTAGCCTTTCAGAGCCAGCTCTGTCAGCCTGAGTCAGTGGGGCCAACAATATGGAATCATAAGTAGTGCTGTCCAGCAACATCTGAAGAACCAAACCTTCCCAATTTCTAAGATTATAGGACTTACATATGACTTGCTCAGTCATATAAAATGTATATGTTGTGCACCTACCTATTTAACCCATGTTAAAGAACTTTATGCTGTGGCTTATGTCATTCCACATTACACTTTATACATTTCTGTCTAACACACATCTTTAGGCTGACCTACACCAGTGGCTGAACAAGAACACGGAAACTGTTTCATGAATGAAAACATGGTAGTTGCCATGGGCAGCTCACTGCACACTGATCTTGTTACAACATGAAGAGTCTCTGCCTCATCACCAAAGACAAATATTTCCCTGAAATCGAGATCATTGCAACACTTGACAGAGGATGATTTGAATGTTTGCAGCAACTCTCCAAATTTTATTTTTGAACTGTAGTTAAATGCAGACTCCATGGCTTGAATATGCTTTGTTTACCATCTTGCCTGATGAAGTGTTTTGGAAAATTTGAAAAATTGCACACCAGTATCAGAAGAAGAAAAAATCCAAGATTCACATAAGAGGATTAGCTTCGTTAGGCCAACTCCAAGTGACAAAAGAGTGAACAAAATTTCAGGTTCAAGTTCCCTACAGCCTCCATGGATCAGGTGCTGCAATTGTTTGGGGCTTTACTCAGAACTCTCGCCAAGCACTGCAAGGATAAAGAAACAAAACTATATCTGATCCCCCCATCGATTTTTAAAAAGCTATAAAATCCAGGTTTTAATAATTTTTTAAAAAATACCAGTGCTTTGCAGGAAGAGACGTGGCAGGACAAAGACATTCCACAGCAAGGCAAAACTCAAAGAAGACTGAGGATGATTTCAAAAGAGAAAGCACCGAGTCCTTTTTCCTCCCTAACATCCTTCTGAAGGAGGTGACTGTATCTTGAGGCACGGCAAGCAGCATATGGGGACAGACTGACAAACCTAATCTAGCTCATGAGCCTGAGATTCTCTAGTCTCTGTCATAGGAGTAAAAATTCTTCTTTTGAGCATAATGCAAAGGAAGATCAAAATGCTTAGATCAATCTACGTTACTATTAAAATAAGAAGCCTGCTCCTACGACAACTTATTTTCACAAAGAAATGTCTTTCTTTGTTCTCATCAGAAGCACCAGAGTACAATTAATAATTATATCAGGTAATTATTGCCCAGTAACCAGCAAGATCAAGAGCACTTGGGGCACCTTAGGTCAAGTCTTCCACAGGGCATTGCATACAGTACACTGATAGAGGTGTGTAGTTGCCAAAATCATGGAAAGCAGGCTTTCTCACAGTCTTAGACCTGAATACCTACCAAGAAGAATTAAAGTCTCCTTTCCAACACATGGCTTTCCAGGACAAAAGTGCAAGCAGAAAAACAAACTGGTAAAGTTTAGGCACATTACTGAAAAATCATGGGCAGTGTGTTCTCACAGAACACGTGTTTGAGGAAATTATACTTCAAAGAGAGAAAAAGGATAAGCCCATGAAAGGGTTGCTGGCAAAGATTTATAATACATTATGCATTGTTAGGGGTAGAAAATTATCAAGAAGCTCTCAAAGTAATACAGGAAACAGATTTGGGTAAGGAAATAAGTACCGACATGTGGAGCAATATATGGAGAAAGATAATTTTAAAATCTATGTCAGAATTAAAGAAACGTTCTATGAAGTAATATGGAAATGGTATTTGACTCCTGTAAAATTAAATATCATAGATTCTAGTTCATCTAAAATCTGTTGGAGGTGTGAACATTGGTACCTATTTCCATATCTTATGGGCGTGTGAGGTTGGAAATGTTGAAAAAGAGTATTTAAAGAAATGGGGAAAATTACATTTAACAGTAGACGTTTCCCCATCTATTGCATTACTATTTATGGTATTTTTTAAGAAGAGCAGTATGACTGGGCTAAAAAAGAATTAATTTATTATATGGTAACAGCTGCTAATCTAGTACTTGTGAGAAATTGGAAATTGAAGTATATATACAACTACTGTAACTGATTGGTACAATGAACATTGGGAAATAGGTATCAATATCAAGTTGACATGGAATATAAAAGTTAAGAAGAGATTGATAAAAGAGAATAACTTTGTTGAAATATGGCAATACTTTTTGAACTATGTGTTAATGAAATATGAAGGTTGTTTACTAAACATAAATAGCGATAATGCTAGTCTGGAAGATTTATGGGGCATCGTAACAACAAGAATACATGAAATATATTTCTACCTTTACTGGTCCTCGTGGGGTGGTGGTGCACGAATTATAGTTAAATTGGTTTATTTTTGTTTGAGTTGTTTAGTGTGGTTTTTAAGTATTATCTGTATTTCTCTCTCTTTTTCCTATGTTGTGTTTATATTTTTGTAGTTTTGTTAATATTTTTTTTAAGAACACATGTAGGTCTGCTGAGACTCAAGGAACAACTCAGCAAAACAGTGCCCTTGGTGAGGTTTGAGGAATATGGAGGTATGCAAACATCTCATTTCTTGCCAAGAAAGAATCAAGAGTTTGCACAGTTCTCATTATGTTTTTTCAAAAAGAAAGAAAAAAATTCACAGGCATTCAAAAAAAAAAAAACCTGTTGCCTCCTCTCCCTGTCTTTTTGTTAACTTTAACAGGACCCAACCTGCCCCCTTTTTGGTGCAATGGAAGGCACTGCAAGGAACCAAAAGGGAGCTTATTTTCCCGCCAACAATCAGGACTGCAAATCCAAGAATCTTCAACAAGAAATAAAGGCTGTACTGTACAATGCCCCACACACAACATGGAAATGGCCTTCCAAAAAGTCATAGTCCAGATGAAATAACACAACGCCATGAAATAAGAAAGACTCCAACAGATCAGCATTCCCTAACCTGCTTCTCTCTAGATCTGTTAGTCTAGAACTCCCATCATTTCCCAGATAACATGGCAACACCTCTAAAGACCACCAGGTGAGGTTACCACGGGTGTTCCTACCAGCCTGTGTCCAAAGTCTTGCCATACAGGTAAAAGTGGGCTCTGGAATCATAAAGGGACTTTAGTCAACTTTAAGCACTACAAAGGTTACATATTTTAAAACGGCACAATGACCCATTTTCCAGGTAAAGATCAGACAGTGCTAGTTATAAATTCTAGTTTTACAAGCTTTCTTGGGAAAGAAACGTTTTAAGGCAAGAAGGTTTATCATTAATAGCCAGTACTGAATACTATCATAAACACTGTTACAAAGAAATCTGTTCCACCCAGGGACACTGAAAAATACAGAACCATGCATCGCAATGACTACTTTTGGTTTCCTTGGAAACAGCATGCCTGGAAACAAAATGTTTAAGCAATTCATAAGATATATGACCAAAAACTGCTTCTATACTACTCCCATTGATTTCAGCGATGCCTCCATGGAAAAGACATTCAGCTTATTAACCAACATAACTTTGCCTATCAAACTTATAGCTGTCAATTCTAGAAAATATATGCACCACAGGACCATCTTAAGCAGATGGAAATATACTTATTACCAAAGATTGGGCAAAAAAAATTAGATCTGGAAAAATAATACAGTACTACATATGTATGTTCACAGTCTAAATCCATCTTCCTTCTTCCACCATGATATGGTATAGTGAGTTTTAAGACACCAGATTAGGATATTCTGGCTAGATCTCCATGTGGTCTACAATAGGACACTAGGAGTTTACTCCTCATAATGATCATAATAACAACCATTATAAATATTTTTTCCATGTCAAAGCTAGGTTGGTATAAAACAAGAAATAATTTTTGGATGTGAAGTTATGTATTTAAGTATATCTGTTTGATATAGTGATTAGAGTGCTGGCATAGGATTAAGGAAAAATGGTTTGAATTCTCAATTAGTTATGAAATCCTAATGGGTGACATTGGGCTAGTCACATTATCTCAGCCTGATCAACTTCATAGCAGGTTTCTTGTGAGAACACTTATTAGTAAGATTTACATCCCACCTTTCCTCCACTGCACTTGAAGCCTATGTGGCTTTCCTCCCATGAGCTCAAAATGTCTCAGCCCTTGCCAGTGGCAGTAAATCAGCCACACATGACACATAGACACATGTGCCTCCTCTGGCCTTCTTTGCAGCTCTCATGTGCTCCTGGCTACAGCTGCTGGATTTATCACTGCAGAGGTGGGCAAAAAGAGCAGAAACCTTTTCTGTGGAAGCCTCCTATAGGATCACAGCTTTACATACCATTTCTCAAATTTTAAATGAGGAAAAAGAAAACTTGGGGAGGGTTGGCATCCACCTCCCCCCATTGCTGTAATTGCACCTCTCTTGCAGTAAATTAGGTAAAATAAATAATACAATAATTACATGCCATCAATTCTGACTTATGGCACCTCTTTCCAAGGGTTTCTAAGTATAGAGTACTCAGAATAGGGGCCACGACATTCACAACATGGGCAGTGTCACAGCACAGGATACACAATCTAAAACCTAAAATATTGAGAAGGATAAATGCGAGAAGAAAAAGTTGGATGTCTCATCAGAATGACTGGGTGAAGATGGAAAGAATGATATTAACACTTCTTTGTTACTCATGTGCCATCAAGTGGCATCTGACTTACAGTAACCTTCAGTGGGTTTCTGAGGTATGTGAGATATTAAGGAGTGGTTTTACCATTGTCACCTCCCCACCCCACTGGGTTTTTGTGTATTGTTTTATTATAATTATTATATATAACATTCATACTGCACAATTAGGATAATAAGGGCCAGTTTGTTGGGGGACATTGGAAAGAACAGTCTACAAAAATTTTCAGAAGCTAATCTGAAAACGTATTCATATTTGACTTCGATCTTCTGTCTCCTGTCCCTCCAATCTGTCTTTTCTCCATTAGCAATGATGTTCCTTTGCAGTTCGAACACTCTATCTGATTGCATACTCAGTGAAAAGACCAGCCCAGAATATTCATTATGAAAAGCCAGAGCAAAGGGCCAACATCTAAGATACAAAGGATGATGGAAAGAAATTTCCACAAACGTGTGTACATGTTTCCATTGCTTGGGCACAATATGGGCTACATAGAGACAAGAAAGGTCCAGCAAGAAGCACTGACTATACTCTAATACAAGGGTGGGCACCTTGGGATTCAGTGGCCAATTTTATGCCCAACGATTCTTCAGGGGTTGTACCAACTGACAAAAAATGCCAAAGACCAACAACAACAACAACAGCAACAAACAAAAATAGGTGGCTGCAAATCTTTATTTAAAAAAAAAAACCCAAAAGGTTTTGTGTGTAGATTAAACAATGTAGAGGGGGTTGCAGCCTGTTTAAAAAATGATTCATCATTCCAGGAAGCCTCTCCCGAAAATGGTGGGTCCAAGAAAGAATTGGGGACACAAAAGTAGCTGAAATGCACCCTTAGCCTACTTCTGATCTAGGAGATCCAGAGTCCAGATGATCTTAAAGACAGGCATGACACCACAAAGAGACCACGAAGGTAGGAGAAAAAGTCAGCTTGTGACTGCAAATAGAATAATTAGCACAAGCACAGGAAAGGCAAGTTTGCATGTAGAAATCTTCAGTGCAGCTCAACAACCCCCAGGGCCAGGAGGCAGGGATAAAGAAAGCCTGTGAGAAACTAGAAACACAAAACCCTTGTAATGTCCTACCCAGGTCAACAGAGAGTCAAGGGCTGGCCCTTTTATTATGCACAAATGTGAAATAATTTCTCTCCTGAGGCATTCTGACCTTCAAATCCTCACAAGTCCTGCAATTTTTTTTCTTACAAGCTTTTCTCCACCAATTGATTGCACACTGTAAAAATGGGTCTTCTTTACTCATAAATGGACCGACGTTGTATTTCCTCCATTAAGAGACACTCTCCAAGATGCTGAACAGCCTCACCTACTGGTGGAGAAGGTGGAAGAAAAACATGAACCGTAGTCTTGAAGCTATCAATGTATTATCAATCGTTTCCTAGCATATTTTAAGTGTGTAAAGTGCTTTATAGTATGCAGCTCATTCATAAATCATGCCTCACCAGTAGATTTCAATCACACATATATTTTGCCCTTAGAGCAACTACTCAGTTGGAAGAAAAGCACCCTCAGGGAATGAGGATTATAGACATCCATCTAGCCAAGGTTTTAGTGGAAGAAGAAACATTTGGAACAATTTAATGGTGATGCGTAGAATGGATCGGGTGTCCTCATTCATATCAAGGATTAATTTAATTTATCAAAATGATGGTGAGAGGGAGGTCTTCTCAGAAAAAAAGGTCTCCTTAGGAGTTTCATTGTACTGTCACAAATATATTTCCCACAGAGGAGGTGGAGAAGTTCCATCCACCCACCATATGTCATTTCAATTACCACCAAGTTTCAGTTTTTTATAAAATATAAGCAAACCAAAAGCAAGAAGATCAAGAAATGCCCTTTTCTATTAAAGACAAAATTGCTCTAGAAAAAACTATTACTACAGCATAACAACATTCGAAATAAAAGGAAGGATAATACTAATAGCAATACTCATTAATATGGTCCTTTTTTATTATATTGTCATGTCCACTCTTCCCCCAAGTAGCCTGATTGGTGTGTATGGTCTGTCCTGTTCTACTCACACATTGAGCTTAACGCCTGAGACAAGATTTGAACCCACACCTTTCTGGCCATAGCTCAACACCCTAACTGTTACACAACCTTCTTGAAGGGACCAAAGAGGAATCTTAAAATACAGATGCTGTCAGTGCTGCTAATTAACTAATGTGATAAGAACTGGAATAGAAGGAAAGAAAGGTGGGAGAATGGAGAAGAAAAGACCACAGTCCAAGAATGCTTGAGATAAGAGGTCACTTCCAGTTTGTTTCCAGGAAGAATTCAAAACATTAGTCCTGAAAAACCTGGAAGCATAGTCCCACCTTCCACAAGGGCCTATCCAGTAACTAAGAATACAATCAGATGGTTGGGAAAGTGCACATCTAGTCACTCTAGAAAAGGTCATTTTGCAAGGGACAACCTCCCTTAAAGTGACCCTTCCATCTGGATTGGAATTGATCCTGCCTAGGTCCCCAAAGTAGTAGCCCTATAGTAGCCCTTTCGGCATGGATTGGGGTGGGATGGAGCACTATTCCCCATATGTCATGTGATCATCAGGAAACAGATCACACCAGACCACTCCACAAATAGTCCAAAATGCAGTCTATTTCCCCATGAATGCACTCCAAGATCATCATCAAAGATACCCACCAGGTGCTTTTGCTTGGAGAGATTAGGTTGACAGCAACCTTTTCTGTGGCCATCCTGTTTATGACTTCCTAGGGCCATAACCTCTTGTAGTTCTTCTATCCATTCATGCTTTTGACAGATCATTTGGTTTGTTGTAGATCACTTTCCTTTGTTTCTTTCTCTGTGGTTTTAAGCCAGTTGCTGGTTTTTAATGCTGTATTAACTACTCTTTTTAGACTGTATCTTTATGAATAATGGCCTTATTGTTTTTATGGCGTTCTTTGATATTTATTAGCCTCCCTGGCTACCATGAATGGAAGAAGTCAGCACGTACACCATTGAAATATATGTCTGTTTTCTTTCAGCCCACTGAAAAGAGAATTCCAAACGTCACATAACAAAGCAGTAGACAGGTAATGGTCCGTTTTGGACACAACATGAACATTTATTTGAGTCTTTTATATCACCCATCAATCACATTGCTGGGGCATAAAGTGGTCTACTGCTACATGAACAAGCAGAAATGACCCTCAGACTTTCATGCCCGTCCTTTCTGCCTCCAGCACAGCTGCATAGAGAAAAATGGAAGCATCACTTCCTTATTTTAAACTTTATACACCAGCACAGGACATTTTAGTTCCCCCAGAGTTAACACTTATTAGCAGAATCTGCTCATGGATGGGTTTGGTTTTGTAACAGACAAAACAAAGCTGAGACAAACATTTTCCCAACCAAAACTACCCCATCTCACTACTGGGTTAATTTTTTTAACCCAGCCAACGTAACGTATTGTGGCTCACAATGTTTGCCTTCTTTCAGCAAACCCTTATGCCAAAATGTATATCCTGGCTAACTTACTTTTACTTAGTCTTTTGTTCTATTTTCCATCTTGATCAATACTAACATTGTCGATTTGATTCATGGTTTTAATTGTTTTATGAATAATTTTATTGTGAGCCGCCCTGAGTAGACATAGTCTAGAAGGGCGGGATAAAAATCTAATAAATAAATAAATAAATAAATATCCTGGCTAGCAGCAGGTTGGCTCCATCCATGGTGGGCACGGAGGAATTACAAGGTATGTTGTTGTTGTTTAGTCGTTAAGTCGTGTCCGACTCTTCGTGACCCCATGGACCAGAGCACGCCAGGCCCTCCTGTCCTTAGTCTAGGTCTAACCCTAACTCTACTGCTAACTCCCAATACACTGGAAATTCCAAATAGGTCCGTAAAATACCATGTAATCCACTCAAAGGAAGTTTTCTATACTAATGGAATAGGGTTAAACTAATTGTAGATTACTATTATGCTAAAACAGGAAGTAAATCTTCTTAGTGTCATATACCATAATTTGATCCTACATCAGGCTTAAATTAAGCAGTTTTTCTCCACTCTCCAACCCAGTTTGACCATAACAACAAACTTTTGTCTTAAATTGTCTCCCATATTATCTGTTATACAAAGCAGTCTGTCTGCAGAGCTTGACCAGGCAGGCAGTTGACTGCATTCAGTATCCCACCCTTGTAACATTCATATTTAATCTAACTGTGCCCTCTGCTGGCTTAAAGTTACACCAAGGAGGGCAAGAGCTAATGTTACAAATAGCTCATGGGGGGAAATGCAATGATCATTCCTTCACAAAAGGACATAGCTCTCAAAAACTGTTTAACATGCACAAACACTACAGTTTAGATATTTTTTTTATACCTTACAGTACTGTAAATATTATTTTGCCCTCCACTCATTTTAACCAACAGATTGTATTCTCTGCTTTCTTACCAACAGACTTGCAACAATATTTTAAGTTCTCTCCTGCCTAGAAGCTGCCTTTTTGCCAATTAACCTAGCAGGTTTGTGATCCTCAGGTCATGAGGTAGGAAGTGGAAGGTAGCTGTGCTATTGTCAGCGTGGGGCTGAGTCAGCAAGAATATCTCACTGCCCTTGGATCAGCACTGCTGATATCAAAGAAAGTCATGATAGCCAAGGACGAGACATATGAGTGCTACAGGAGGACTATAGAGACATCAGTCCATAAACATTTAAAGCCATGACTTTATAAAACTTAAACTACATTGCCAACAAGCCATTTGCTTCCAAAGGGCAAGCAGTCTGAATGGTTTCCAGAACCTTTTTGCAAACCATCACTGGTCATATACAACACTACATCCATCTGACAAGTCACTCTCCCAAGGAAGTTACAGCTGCAAGTCCCGTAAGTTTTATAAGGAATTGGCCATGTATCAGTCTCTTAAACACAGGAGCTATTGAGTCTGAACATATGAACTGGTAAGAGTGATGGAAAGCTGTCCAAATAAGAAACGTAGGTTAACAATGAGGTCAGGAGGTGCAAGGACATGGATAGGATAGGTAGTGCACCAGTACTAACTGAGGATCCTTTGTAATAAGATTTACAGACTCCCTCTTTCTGATGCACTAGGGGAGCAGCTGAGCTGATAAGGACTCCAACTTCTAATGGTTTCTATCTGAGCTCATCACCATCTTCTTCCTGGGGTTGAACAGGTGATAGCTGGGGATTCTGATACATAGGTTTGAGAGAGGATATAGAGTCCCTGGATTCAGTTGGGTCCAAAGGTGGTGTGTTCTTTATTAGAAGCTGCCCACGACTCCTCACTAGGGACAGTTACTTATAATAATAAATACACCAATCAAGGCATGAAAAACGTCTCCATTATGACAAAGGCACTACCTAACCTGGAAGAGAATAGGTCATTATGGGAACCTCCTCTTTTTTCTCAACTCTCCTTGTAAAGGGCTCTCAAAGGAAGCTCTCTAGATGCAGAGGAGTCTTTTCACGGTAGAAGGAGTTACCTTGTGGCAACATCCTTATTTCTTTCAATGCAGGTGTGGCTCTATACACCAGATTCCAGAAGGAAAGGAAAAGTATTGGCCCATCTGGACCTATTTGCATTTTATCAGGCAACATCAAGAGGCCAAGGATTAATCAGTTGCTTGAATTGTGCCTATTCCAAAAGAAGAAGGAAAACAGAGTACGGTTGTATTTCAGCTCCCAGAAGACTCATCCACGGCACAACAACATTTCTAGAAGTTGCATTCCAACAACGATCTAGGGACCCACAAGTTAGGTCATGCTTTAAAGAAGTGACTCCCATGTCAGAGTCATAGGTCATGCTCTGCCAGGGGCTGCTGTATGCCAGCAACAGAAACGGCAAAACCCAAAATTTTATTTATTTATTTATTTATTAAATTTATATCCCGCTCATTTAGACAACGTCTACTCTGGGCAGCTAGCAGGACCAGACAGTCCTCTTATAGCAGGACCAGCTCCTCTTTCTTGCTTTCTACTATCCTCTTCCCTTTTTCTGCCACTGTCTTCCTTCTTCCTCTCCTTATGCTTCTCCTTTTGGCACTCACTTCTCCCCTGCCCAGCTTTTTGACCGACGGGAAATGTACAGTTTGGACCTGTACATTTCAGTGGGCTTCTGAAACTAGGCCAACAGCCACAGGCTGCCCATCCCCGATTCAAACCGGGTTTGATTTTTTTCCAGCATCTCTTTTCCCTTGATGTTTGAAATCACTTCACTATATTAAAAAAGGGCGAACAAATGGAAATAGCTATTCAAGGTACAATTGCTAGCTAAGCAACTGTGATATAAATGGAAGGCAAGGGAACTATTTTATGAGTTACTATACTATGCCCATTAGAGCAGATGTACGCCAGTGCCAGAGCTTCCGAAGCAAACAGCATTGCAGTTTCTTATGCTTCTATAATTACACTGAGTTGGTGTTCTTGGCTTCTTACTCTTTTCCCTCCTTAGTTAATTAACTAATAGAAAAGTAGTATGAGAAAGCAACATCTCAACATCAGCCAAAGGGGGTGGGGAAGTGTTACTTTACCCTTTTGTGATAACCTAAGAGCTTTTTGCAAAAGTTAGAAATGAGGCATTAGGGATGGCAAAGCATGAAGCATTAACCTGCTGACATGAAGATCTAGAATTACCAGCAGGACACCACAGAACCCTTCCACTAAAACCTTATAATACATAGCAAATGTCATTATGAAAAAGCTAAGAAGCATCTAAGTACTTTAATTACAAGCTTAACTTGTGAGCCGTCATTTGAAATCAATACAAAGTAGAATTTTAAAGAAAATTATAGCTTGTAATAGGTCGCAGTCAGTCAGAGCATATCAGAAGTTCTGTATCACTTTGGGTGGTGTCTTTTTCTTCTTTTAATAGTTCCTTTCACTTCAGAATTTGAAGCTTAGATATTTCAACGTATGTCTACAGTCTTACAGTTGCCTATACTTACTCCTATGGATACAGTGGAGGGATATGAGAGTTGCAACAAGCTACTGAGAATGACAGTGGCAGATTTGCTGCCAGCTATAAAGTATACCTGCCAAATTACATAGCGTGTGAAATAAATGATGTCTCAGGAACATAGCAGCTCAGGACTGAAGAGGTAAGATTAGTTTGACATGACTAATTTTTTCAGAAACCATGTTGAATCTTAGAAACTACAGTCTCCTTTTCTGAGTGCTCACAGGGTGATTTTTAATTATCTGTTTAAGAGCATTTTCTGGTATTGATCTTAAGCTGACCATTTGGTTGTTTCCCAGATCTTCTTTTCCCTCCTTTCTGAAGAGTGGGATAACATCGGCTCATCTCCAGTCTTTGGGGATCTCATATCTTCTCTAAGATTTCTTGAAGATCATAGACAGACTCCGAGTAGTAGACCTACAGCTTCCTTGCTGTTCCCTTTCCTTCCAGAGCAGTTATTTTATTTTTTTATCTTTTTGCAAGTCTGGGCTCATTTTGAACTTTAGTTTTCCTGACCTTCTCTCTAGAAGTATTGGCTACCTCTTTGTACTCTTCCTTCATGACTCACTCCTTCCACTTCCTACACATGTTCCTTTAAATTGCAGCTCATCTGATAGCAATTTATTTATTTATTAGGCCTTGCCACTACTCTGGGCAGTTTCCAGCAATAAAGTCAACATACAAAGAAAAGAAAAATCCCACCCAAGCCAAAAATATAAAATAAGATGTCGCTCTATAACAAAATAACACATCTAAAAATCAAGATGGCGGTAAAGGTCAAGATCAAAGACACGGTATAATCATCAAAATAAAACTAAATGACCAAGGGGAGAATATCCTGAAATGCCTCCCTGAAAAGCAAATTTTTTATTTGTTTGAATATTAGGAGGGAAGGGGCATGGTGCATCTCCACAGGTAGAGCATTCCTAGTCATGGACTTCCTGACGTCCCTCAGGGTGGCCAGCCACAGCCTCAACGTCTGGGAGGTGTGAGTGGCATAGGAATTCATCTTAGGGAAAGGAGCTCCGATAGGCGCTCTTTGTTCGGCCACCCACTCCCATCTATCATGGAGTCTCTTTTCTTTGAGTATTTCTGACCAAACGATCTTATCCAGTATTTCTTTGAGCATACTGAAATCAAGTTTCCTAAAATTTTGTGTGTGTTATACTAGTCTCGGCTTTCCCTTTTCTCAGTATAACAAATTGCAAGAGCACATGGTCACTTCTGCCCAAAGTTCACACTGTTTCCACCTAATGCATTCAGATTCCAATATGATCTTTGAGATCATCGTCCATAACTTCAATCTGACTGAGATATCTGTAGCAGACCTCCACAGTGACAGCACTAAGATTGCTCTCTCCTTTGATTTTTAACTAAATGATCTCCATCAGCCTTTTATTCTCCAACTCATGTATCACCTCATATCTGTACACATCCTTTACATGCACTGCTACTCCCCCACCTTTCATGTTTAGTCTTTTCCTTCTTAAAAAGTTACACCCTTTACTCACTACATTCTAGTCTCTCTTGATGGCCCATGACTATCAACAAGGAGGAATGATGAAAAATCCACCTGTGCTTCAAGGTCCTTCACCTTCCTATCCAGGGCCTCATCGTTAATTGCAGTAGGCTGAACACTGTGTCTGGCAACATCATTTGTTCTCACATGGATGAGAAAGAAGGTGTGATGGTCAGTGGGCTTGAGGATTCTGGGCAAGCTTTCTGTCATGTTCTTGACCTTTGCCCCAGGGAGACAGTACACTTTCCAGGATATCCAGTCAGGTCTGCAAACTATTGCCTTTGTATAATAGATGCTGTGTTGTTTCTTAGAGTAAGAGCATACTTCTAGATGTCACCTAATAGGAGCATTCAGCTCTTGGGTTTAATGTCTACCCTAATTTTATGCAGAAATCATTCTCATAAAGCTTTCACACTATACTCAGCTGGTGACACCACAACATTTTTTTTTCTGCACCTGATACCTGAGAATTTTCAACTGGAGATGCTTCAAGTTCAGCCCTTTGACCAGGAATTTCAGCTTTAAAAAGAGAAGCATGCTAAAATAAACCAGACAGGACAATTATCTATTCCCAAAACCAGCAAGGGCAAATGTGTGCACAGAAGCAGGCTTGCTCCACATGTGGGTCTTCTTCTGGGGTTGACACTCAAGCTATAAACATATGGCACGACAGCTGGATCTGTGTGCAGCACCCCCATGTGGCGAACCTTTGAGCTCCAGGTGGCCACTTCTCAATGATGTCCTCTTAAGTCACTAGAGTGACTCCTAACAGGGAGAGCCATTCGACCATGGAATCAACTACCCTGTGGCAGGGGGCAGGACTCCCTTTCACTGAAGATTTTTAATTAGCAGTTGGATGGCCACCTACCAGCAGTGCTTTAGCTGTGGATTTTCTACACAATAGCAGGGAGTTGGATTTGATGACCCTTGGGGGGCCCTTCCAGCTCTAAAATTCTATGATTCTGCTCTATGATTCTATGACCCCACATGAATCAGTGTGCCTGACAAAAGAATAAGCATCACAAAATCTCTGTCATATGGAAACTAATGGGAAACTTCTAAAATTGTAATTTATTCCTATTGTGGTTTCTAACAATAACAGGGCATTTCAAAGATACTAGTACAACTTTCCCTCTCCTAGCCATGAGATTTATCAAAATGTTCATTCTTCCTTTTCCTATTAGTATATAATGCGGCTGAATGCAGTTCTAACAAGTAGCACCTTATCATACTTAAACAGGCCCTGTCCTCCATTAAATCATACAGAATGCCCAAGATGTTTGATGCGTGAGGCAGAAAATCCAATTGGTTTCCCTCTCTGTATGGTAGTACTAGTATAATAATAAACTATGTAATTGACCACCTGCCATCCTTTTAACAGAACATTGAGATCTGTTGCCTGAAGGACGGGAGCTCATCCTGCCTAACGGAAAACCTGGCTGTACTTTGAAGAATCACCACTGCAATGTTAAACACGTTAGCAATGAGATCCATTGAAAGGCGATTAAAAAACAACCCATCCAACAGCTTAGAATACTCTCAGAAAGTACAGAAAACAGAAACATTTCATCAAACTAAGTCAGAAAATACAGTCACAGCTGAGCACTGGATTAAGTTCTGGGCTCAACGAGGAACAGTAAAAAAGAATACAAAGGAAACAACAGAATGAAAGTGAGTGTTAGAAAGAGATACGAAACTGATAAAGGGCACTACTCCTTTCCTTATGAATTAACTCAAGCCCTAGAGCTGGGATGGGCAACATATGTCTTGTGTGCTGGATATGTCCCCTTGGGGACAAAATGCACTGCCAGAACACCAACATATTTAATACCGTTGGGGGGGGGGGACGTCTTACAAAGTCCCAATTTTTCTGTGTTTCAGAGGCCAGAGAGAGATAATCTGCTGCCTGAGGTGACAGCCTCCCTCTCCTTAATGAAAGGACAGTGACTGGCACACAATCTGTACTAGCCCTGTCTTGTCAAGATGTGAAATTTTGTGTACATATAGTGCTAAAATAATTAAGGGGGATGTATAAAAAGCAGGCCTGAAAATGAAATTTTTTTAAAAATTGAGGATTGAACAATAGTTTACTATAGTCATTGCAAAACAATCACCTAGCTCCAGCTATGCGACGTCACTCTCCAACAACATTCCTGAAAGTTGAACGTGCTTATGTTGCAATGTGTATATATAGAGATTGCATTTGCAGCTTATACTCTCTGCAATTACAGTATTCTAGTTTTCCTGGCCTCTGGTCTTCCAAGACTCTGCTCTTCCAAGACTTTGGTGTACCAGATGCTTTGTGTTACAGGCCTTTGTCCCTCCATACTTTGCAAAATTTTAGTTAAAACAATGATATTATTATCATAGTAGAAGCTTGACAGATGTTTTATCTGTATGTTATTGACATGCTTGCACTAATGTAAATAAAGCATTCTTTTTGATATTCCTATTGTATATTTTATCCAGCTGTATTTTGGGTTGAATTCTGACCTCAGTATTTGCCTGCAACTTCAGTTTAGTTTTCATATTTTTAAGCATTTGTGCCTACAGTTTCTCTCATAATTGTAAGAATCTTTTCAATACATTTTGACTTTTTACTTTCTGAAGCACTTTTGTGCTTATTTGTTTATTTATTTTTATTTACTTAACATATTTTTACCCCACCTTTCTCTTAAAAGGACCTCTGGCAGACACTCAACTGTCAAAGGCCTGCCTGCTTTTTAACAAGACAATTACAAGCCTCAAAACAGCAGCAGAAGGCTAGTGGTAGAGCCCCACCCTCCACAAATGTCACCAAAATGACAGGGAGTTTATTGTAAAAAGCTCACTTATACCCCCTCTAGTGGCCAAATAATTTTCTTTAAAATATGCATTGAGAAGGTAGCAGGCCAGACTGCTCGGGCAAAGCAACATGGCAAAATTGCCTCCCATATCCCCTAGAGGGCATAATTGGGGCTTCTCCAGCTGCTTTTAAAAAATTAAATAAAATTGGGAGGTACTACGGCCTCGTTTGGGCCGTAGAGAACCACATGTTGCACATACTTGCTCTACAGCTAAGGTTGATATCTTCTTCTCATTCCCCCCTGCAGCAAAAACTGATTTGAAAATTGGTTCATCATAACAAGGGTCCAAAGAAGCTACCTTGCTCCATAATCTCCTGTTCTAACTGGGCCTGGTATCAAGGTTTCAGTAGAGCTCATGTGTTTTCCCCTCTCCTCAGTTTGTGCAGTCAGTGACACAGGAGCTCACAGTACTCATCAAAGCCTCATCTCATCCAGAGAAACTGCTGGTTCCCCTCGATAATAAATGGATGTCTCCATCTTTTTCTGGTGCTAATGTCACAGAAAACAACTAGTGCCATAGAAAACAGCTCACAGGATACTTCAGATGTGGTTTCCTCTGTAAAAAGCTTTCTACAACACAAAGACGTTTCACAATGTTACCTTGATGGTTTTATCCATAGATGCAGAAAGCAACATATGGCTCCACTTCTGCTGAGGACACCAATGGATTGCATTTACCGGACCACTGTGATCAGACATCTGAAACACCAGATGCTTAGGAATTTCAGTAACTCCATATTTGGATCCTATATATGGCATGATATACGGAGAAGTTTTAATAGACATTTGATCTCCTTCATTGTCAAGTTTGGTTATATAACTGGTGCTCCCACTGCTGTCTTCAGCTTTATGGAGATCTAGATTTTTCCCCTGTCTCAGTCTTTTGGGGATATAAGGTTGCAGCCCCTGTATGGGGACATCACCATTATCGCGGGCTCTCTTCTGCAAGCAGCACTCATTTCCAGAAAGTATTTTAGGGTTCAACAAAGGGCTTAATGGTTGGTTATGATTAGTACTTGTTATGTTCATAATAGGAGGGTTCAGTTCCCTGTGATGATTTGTTACCATTGATTTTTTATTCACCTGTAGGTGTTGTGGAAGAGTATCTTCATGCAAAATGCTCCTTCTTGAACTACCAACATATTGAACAGGTTGGTCCTTGCTTTCAGAAACTGTGCATAACCCACCACAGGTCTGCAGAGCACTCACAGGAGAATCAATCAGAGTCATTTTATTACTAGGAGCACCTTCAAACTCCCCAGCCTCTGTCTCAGAGTCTGAATCATCATATGCAACAAGTGAGGAGTTCATCAAGTCAGCTGTAATCAAAAATTTCCAATGGCTTCTTTCAGATCCTGAAGAGTAGGTAATAGCATCTACAATGAAAGAAACAGACAATTTTGGGGGAAAAATTAAATAACTCTCTTTTAGTATTTTTCTCATTTACAAAAGCTATGGAATTCAGTGTTATGAGTTTAATAGTAAACCTTCTTTTTCACGACAAACTGGTTTTTATCATGGTCATCCTGACTCTGGATGTAGCAGTGCTACATAATATTGTGTTGCATCCAAACTAGCCTCCTAGGTTCTTTAGACAAGAAGCTATTTTCGTTCCTGCAGTGCTTTTCCCATTTATTTCACACTGAGTGATCAACTGCAACAACCTGTAATTTTTGTTTCTCATTTCATGACCAAAGTACTCTAGTTTTCTGCGTTTTGTGATTTCTCAGTCTTTGATTTGCTTTCATACTTTTTCACTGATTCACCTTCCAAATCCAGAAAACTCTTAGCAGTCTGCAATAAATCCACAGATCAAACATTGCTTTCTATTTTTTTTAGTTGCGTACCTTAAAGTTAACAATTCCATGCTGTATAATAGAACTGAGAATACCTAGTGTAGCATTCCATATAAAACAACTTAGCTATCAAAATTGGGGGGGGGGGGTTGTCACTTTGAAGTCTATCAGATTTATTTCACTGTGATAATTCATGGATCAAAATGTACTTCAGACTTGGCTTCAGACAAAGCTCATGCTGACATAAATCTGTTAAGTTTTTTAAATGCCTCAATATTTTGTTTTTTCTTCTCTTTTTTACCCCCTTTAATTTTGCCAATATGCTGATACAGACCAACACAGGTACTTCTTTGGAGAACACCAGTGCTGAATTTCTTAACCAGTACCACTCTTTACAATTGCATTTTTTCATCTAGTGATTACTACTTAGCATTCAGTAACAAGATGTAACAATGCCCTTCAGACAACTCTGCAAATGTACACAGCTTTTCTCCTAAGAAAAACAACAGATTGTCATTCAATCAATATTGTTTAGTAAAAGTGCAAAGCTCTAATAAGTTGCATTGCACATTTTCCCAGTTTCTTTAGTTTTCTAAAATACAAGTACAGGGACAAGTCTGACCAGGGGAAAAAGTCATCCATATGAAGTGACACGAAGTGAATGTACACATAATGACGAACTCACTGTGTGTAGCAATGTATTCACCGTGCAACAGCCGGATGCAAAAGAAGACAGGGCTCTTGCATCTTTAACAGCCGTGTAGAAGAGGGAATTACAGCTTGCCTAACAAATGCCACTTTCAAAGCTCCAATTAGAAGCACAGCAACCACGCTTGTCTTTCGCACCCCATCGCCTTACTATTTATAAAACAGGGGTACAGTCTGAGACGGTGCTCTGCAAGACTGTCTTTTCCGCACTTCGAATATGCGAGGCCAGCCCAAGAGCCCCGCTCTTACCTGCACGGGGGACGCCTCTGCAAAGGTTAAAATTAAAGAAGAGAAACACTCGACCTGGTTGCCGACAGGGGGACCCCTTTCGCAGTAACACCGCCGTAAGCCCTCTCCGCGTCTCTTAGTCCGCCTGACCTGCTTACGGCATCTCTGTGAACGACAGGTCTGCTTACGACGTGCACGAGAAAAAGGTTCCCCAAAGAAACTTGAGCCGTCCTCAAACATTCCTACGGTTTCCGGGTTCCTCTTCACCCAGCAGCCGTTCTTTGTTTTTATTTTCATGAACGACACTCGGCTGTCATTACAGACCCTCAACCGTCCTTCCCTCCTCCTTCCGTAGGAATGAAACTTAGCCTGGCTGCGGCCTTCTTTTCTTTTTCATTCCTCGTCGTCTGTTCCGGGGTCGGGAGCTTGTTTTCTGATCGGAAGGCGAGGAGCGACGCACCGACCGACTGATGCAACGCGATCGATATCGGCCTGAGAGGGAAGCGGCCGGTACCGCGGGCAGGTAAGGCAGCGGGGACGGAAAAGAAGGGAAGGAGAGCAGGGACGGGAGCTTCCCCGTAGCCCACCTTCATCCCCTGCCCTCAAGCTGCCTCTTCTCAACGGAGCAAACTCCTGAAGGGACGGGGTGGCTCACCGTCCATCCGTGTGTGTTCGTGTTAATGGTGTGGCTTTCCAATATTCCCCCAAGGATCACTTTCAGACGTGGCTTATTTCGCTTAAATATATCTGGCATTGAACTTCTGGGTCTTGGAGAACATTCTGGAGGGGAGCCCTGGGGTTCATGTGGGGGTAACCAGGCCTATGGAGCTGCATTATCGTTCTGCATAAACTGACGACGATGCTCCCACTTGCCCGCGGTTGTGGCTCATTTACAGGGGTGTGTGTGATGGGGTACAGTGATAATCTTAGAACCGCAGAGCTGAAAGGGACCCTTTGGATCGTCGAGTCCAGCCGCTTGTTCAGGAAGCACAGTGGGGGGGGGGGGGATTGAACTCCCAATCTCTGGCCGCTGAGCTATCCAGCAGTATTTCTATTTATTTATTTTATTGCATTTTTATGCCGCCCATCTAGACATAGTCTACTCTGGGCGGCTCACAACATACAAGATAAAAACAATTCAAAATATATATTAACAGTTTTTCAACAATATACAAGACAACAATATTTCTCCTAGAAGCTTCTCAGTCATTACTGATTTTCAGATGGTAGACTCTCTGAAAAATATGGAAGAAACCTTAGGTTTCCCCAGAGTACTGTCTGAAAAATCAGTGCTCTTCCATCTCACTCTGAAAGAACTGGGTATTTTCTTTCATGTTCCTGAGTTAATTGTGCACTGTACACTTTGAAAAATTGTGCATTGACTACTAGTGATTAGTATAATTAGTCTACTTCAGACACTTATTTTGCATCTAAAGTTCACTATGATTTTTAATGACACTCTGTGTCTAAAGTTCATTACGATTTTTTATGACACTGTGTCTAAGGTGCACTATGATTTTCAGGCCTTTTGAATGTTTCCTATTCTGTATAATGTTTGTGAGTAGTTGGAAAGCCATTAAGTCTTATTAACCTGAACTGCGTTCTTTTTTCCCCCCTCATATTTTACAATAGGATGACATACATGAGTATTATGTCCGTTGATATTATAAGGCTTTAGCAATATACTGATTTACATCTCATGGTATGATAAGTGTCAAAAGTCAGTTTAAAATGTGGCTGTAAGGAAAAGACGAAAGTACAGTTCTATATTAAATAAGAGCCAGAGAAAGTGAGCACCTGTGGGATTGGATTGTTTCCCTAAATGATAGGCTTCCAGTCTTATGAGTTATCAAAATTATGTCCATGTTAAAAATTAATTTATGATCAGTTCAGAATGAAATCAAGCTTTTTAAAAAGAGAGCAGCATTGTCACGCTTGTACGTTTTCTTTTAATGGTTGATAAAATATTTCCCAGGATTGCATCAGATTATACTGTATCAATGCTGTCTTGCTGCAAGGTATTACAGTATACACATCTTTTAAAATAGAACCAGGTTTGTTTCTTTTTATGACTGTAATCCATCTTAATTGCAGTAAGCATTAGAATGACTGTGTTGTAAGCTGCATTGGGTCCTTTTTAAGGAAAAAGGTGGGTTTAATCAATCAAAGCAAAGCATATGAAGCTAGGCATATCTTTTTAAAGTTCTGGAACAGTGATGTGTACAGTTGCTGGGGTTTTGCTTCCGTTTAGGGATCCTGTCTGAAATTAAAAGATGTCTAAAACTACCAGTGGATGCTGTCCTGTCCCGCTGCCAGAGGCAGATATTATATAAATTAGTTTACTCTTTTTTCTTTTGTCCTGTTTTTTGAACAGATAGAATGCCATTGAAATGAATGTTTATTAGAAGCTCCTGGAGTGACTGTTCACTTGTTAAATAGTTTGTACAGTATCCTCCTTCACAGTGTTTAGCATCACTAAATGGCTGTTTTTATTTTTTGTTTCCATTTGTTGTAGTTTGTGGCCCCTGCAGGGTTCAACAGCAAAATGTTGATATATGGACCTTATACTGTTTAACCAATGATGGGGAAAGCTGCAGCCCTTCATCTGTTCTTCATTTCCAACTCTAAAATCTCTAACCATTGGTCATGCTAGCTGGGAGTGATATCAGTTGGAAACCAACAACAATTTGGGGCCTCTCCACAAGAGGAAGAGATTTCTAGTGTTGAGATGTCTTATTTTTGGAATTATATTTAAAGTTTTAGCAAACAAATAAGTCAGGAAAATGCTGCAATCAAGTGGAATTTGCTACATAGTGAACTAAAGGAAATTGGAAAATGTTGGAGATTATATAAATACAGTGGTGCCTCGCTAGACGATGTTAATCCGTTCCACGAAGATCGCTGTCTTGCGAAAACATCGTCTAGCGAAGCACGTTTTCCCATTGGAATGCATTGAAATCTCTTCAATGCGTTCCAAGGGAAAAGTCGTCGTCTTGCGAAGATCTCCCATAGGGAAAACTCGTCTAGCAAGCGCGGGTCCCCGTTGGAATGCACTGACAGCTTTTGACCACTAGTCGGTGCATTCCAATGGGGAAACCTCGTAGTCTAGCGAAAATTCCCCATAGGAGACCATCGTTTTGCGAAGCGCAGTAGCGATCGCAAAAAGCCATCGTCTAGCGATTTCCTCGTCCTGCGAGGCAATCGTCTAGCGAGGCACCACTGTATGTGCTTTGGAAGGGCATGACTGTTGAAATGGGGAGACTGACGTTCTAACTGGGCCTTGTGGCTGCCTTCCAAGGCTTCAAGTCTGTATTCCTCATTGCACGTAAGCCCTATGGACATAGCAGGACTTACAGTATATCACAGAAGTGAGTACACCCCCTCACATTTCATAAATATTTTAGTATATCTTTTCATGTGACAACACTGAAGAAATGACACTTGGCTACAATGTAAAGCAGTGAGTATACAGCTTGTATAACAGTGTAAATGTGCTGTCCCCTCAAAATAACACAACACACAGCCATTAATGTCTAAACCGCTGGCAACAAAAGTGAGTACACCCTTAAGTGACAATGTCCAAATTGGGCACAAAGTGTCAATACTTTGTGTGGCCACCATTATTTTCCAGCACTGCCTTAACCCTCTTGGGCATAGAGTTCACCAGAGCTTCACAGGTTGCCACTGGAATCTTCTTCCACTCCTCCATGACGACACCACAGAGCTGGATGTTAGAGACCTTGCGCACCTCCACCTTCTGTTTCAGGATGCCCCACAGATGCTCAATAGGGTTTAGGTCTGGAGATATGCTTGGCCATCACCTTTACCCTCAGCTTCTTTAGCAAGGCAGTGGTCGTTTTGGAGGTGTGTTTGGGGTCGTTATGTTGGAATACTGCCCTGCGGCCGAGTTTCCGAAGGGAGGGGATCATGCTCTGCTTCAGTATGTCACAGTACATGTTGGCATTCATGGTTTCCTCAATGAACTGTAACTCCCCAGTGCTGGCAGCACTCATGCAGCCCCAGACCATGACACTCCCACCACCATGCTTGACTGTAGGCACGACACACTTGTCTTTGTACTCCTCACCTGGTTGCCGCCACACACGCTTGACACCATCTGAACCAAATAAGTTTATCTTGGTCTCACCGGACCACAGGACATGGTTCCAGAAATCCATGTCCTTAGTCTGCTTGTCTGCAGGAAACCGTATGCGGGCTTTCTTGTGCATCATCTTTAGAAGAGGCTTCCTTCTGGGACGACAGCCCCGGAGACCAATTTGATGCAGTGTGCAGCGTATGGTCAGCACTGACAGGCTAACCCCCCACCCCTTCAACCTCTGCAGCAATGCTGGCAGCACTCATACGTCTATTTTCCAAAGCCAACCTCTGGATATGACGCTGAGCACGGGCACTCAACTTCTTTGGCCGACCATGGCGAGGCCTGTTCTGAGTGGAACCTGTCCTGTTAAACCGCTGTATGGTCTTGGCCACCGTGCTGCAGCTCAGTTTCAGGGTTTTGGTAATCTTCTTATAGCCTAGGCCAGCGATGGCAAACCTATGGCACGCGTGCCACAGCTGGCACACAGAGCCCTCTCTGCGGGCACACGAGCCATTAGTCACCGAGCCATTAGCTACCCCCCGGCAGCCAAACCTGAGGAGGCGGCTGCAGCCGCAGTGCTAGCACCCCAACAGGCGATGGGCCAGGATAAGGAGCAGCTGATGGGGTTGGGCACGACTGGAGGCAGATCGGGAATGGGGTATGGAGGCACCTCCGTGCCCGGGATTCTCCCTTTCACCGCCACTTCCGCCGCCGCTGCTTGCCGCCCGCTGAGTGTTTTTTGTTTTTCTTTTTCAGTTTGGGCACTCGGGATCAAAAAGGTTCATTGTCACTGGCCTAGGCCATCTTTATGTAGAGCAACAATTCATTTTTTCAGATCCTCAGATAGTTCATTACCATGAGGTGCCATGTGGAACTTCCAGTGACCAGTCTGAGAAAGTGAGAGCGATAACACCTGCTCCCCCTTCACACCTGAGACTTGTGACACTAACGGGTCTCATGACACCAGGGAGGGAAAACAGCTACTTGGGCCCAATTTGGACATTGTCACTTAGGGGTGTAACTCACTTTTGTTGCCAGCGGTTTAGACATTAATGGCTGTGTGTTGCATTATTTTGAGGAGACAGCACATTTGCACTGTTGTACAAGCTGTATACTCACTGCTTTACATCGTAGCCAAGTGTCATTTCTTCAGTGTTGTCACATGAAAAGATATACTAAAATATTTATGAAATGTGAGGGGGTGTACTCACTTTTGTGATACACTGTACTTCCAAGTAAACATGAGTACGATTGGGTTGTTGGAGTATCAAATGATGTGTGAAGCAGCATTGACTCAAAAGGATGGAAGAGGCCATGCCAGGAAACATCAGCCCCCGCAAACAAGTTTTTCTGTACATGTCATGCCTAATTCTTTTAAGATATTAGCTCTGTTCTGTAGCTACCCTGTTTCACCGAAAATAAGACCTAACCTGAAAATAAGCCCTAGTATGATTTTTCAGGATGCTCGTAATATAAGCCCTACCCCAAAAATAAGCCCTAGTTAAGTGAAACCCCACCCTCCACCCTTGTGCAGCATTGTGCAGCAACCAGAAGATAATATGACTGTATTTGAATAAATGTAGATTGTTGTACATGGAAAAAAATAAAACATCCCCTGAAAATAAGCCCTACTGCGTTTTTTGGAGCAAAAATTAATATAAGACCCTGTCTTATTTTCAGGGAAACACAGTACTTTTTACTATGACTTTTGGAAAGAACTTCATCTTCTAGCTGTAAATCCCTACTAGGTGAATGACCCGATTGGCACATTCTAAGGTTTCAAAGAAAAGGATAAATTTCAAAACTTAACTCTTACTCTGTGTTCTAAATGAGAATAATGTTCGACATAGAATATTAAGACGTGTATTGTTTTCCATTTTCCAGAGTGCTCCAGGCTGTTTTGAAGTTTTTTGAATAAAAGAACCTGTTAATTGTAAATAGAAAAGTCCCTTCCATCCTCCTGAAAATGGCAAATGTTCAGATTGGTGATTTTTGTTCTCTTAATCCACTTGAACTGTATGAACAAGTAACCACTCAAGGAGAAAAAGTTAGAACCCTAAAAACTGAGAAAGCACCAAAGGTAAAATTTTGTTTTATTAGCGAAAATTTTATCGGTGTTTGTAATCAAGTTAAAGTTGGTTCTTAAAATTTTGGGGAAGTATTGCTTCTGTAGAATCCAGTTATACAGCTATATGCATAACTTGATTTTCAGGCCTATTGAATATTTCCTATTCTGTATAATGCTTGTGAGTAGTTGGAAAGCCATTAAACCTTATTAACCTGAACGATGTTTTCTCTCTCCCGTATTTTACAATAGGATGAAATTGATACAGCAGTTAAGTTATTGTTGTCATTAAAGATGAGCTATAAAACCGCAACAGGCCACGAATATAAAGCGGGTTCCCCTCCAACGGATTTCACTCCAGTCAGTAATGGTCCAGGCAATGCTGAAGAAGATGATTTTGTAGACCCTTGGACAGTACAGACATCCAATGCAAAAGGAGTTGATTATGATAAGCTTATAGGTAGAGATTGCTTTATCTGTTTTTAAATAATAATAATTCCTGAAATCTCATATTTTCTTAAGACAAGGAAGGAGAAACTGTGCCTCTCCAGGTGCCGATGGAATCCACTTCAGATACAGATCTGTGTCAAGTTTTTCATCTGCTTTCAACTCCAAAATATTTGCATAGAACAATAGATTTTGTTGAGGAAATGTTGATGTAAGAAGGAGTATCAGTAGATTTTTTAATTCTAGGGGAGGCGTGGGAATTTTCAGAAATCTGGCAATTGCATGGACCTACACCTGAAGCCTAGAGGGCCTCAACAACTGTGCCCGGCAATTTTGAAAAATATTTTTCTTAAACACGTCTTTTAACTGAAAAAGCCTCTTTGTGCCTTGAAGTGACTGCATGAAGGAGTTTTTTACCATGGTGGGGGGGGCTCCTCCTGAGTTTTGCCATGGGAGTGAATTCCTTCTGAGGTCTAGTGGAGGCATTTTTTCAAAAAGCAGAAGTGACTTGCAGTTTTGGAGAGAGAAAAACACAAACAAAAAAACAAATCACCAGTCTGCTCCTCCTGAAACTGTCCAGGAGGCTCCCAATATGTGATGGAATTGTCCCGTCTCTCTAGAGGGCACGAGGGGACCTTTGAATCACCCCCCCAAAAAAATCCTAAACATGTTTTAAATGGGTCTTGGGTGCTGGGGAGCAGGTGTGAGCTTTAGGTGGTCATGGGCCACATTTTACTCCCCTGTTCCAAGTTATAGACTTTAACATACTAATGTAACACTCTGCAATCCTTAATACACTAACTATTGTATTTGGTGCGAATTGCATTCAAGTAAAGATCAAACTAAATCTGAGGGCTTTTACTAACGAGAAGATGAAACAATTTTGTCAAAGTAATTACAGAAAAGTATAAAATTAGTTTTTGTGCATTTGTTTAATTTGTACCTGTTACTCTTTTCAAAAAAGACTGTAATTATATGAGGATAGGTCCAGATTTTGTTGTCCTTAAGGGTACCAATTGGGACTTCAGTAAATCACAACCAACGTGTATTGCAGTTATTTCAGTGTGTCTACAATGGTGCTGAAACCAGGTGTCATATGGCTAAATCTGGTTTCAGTATCTAGTGTATGGTTAATGGTATAATTACTTTTAAAAGAAGCACATGTATAATCTATCCTCTGTTCTGGTTCTCCTCAGTTCGATTTGGAAGCAGCAAAATTGATAAGGACCTCATCAATCGGATAGAGAGAGTTACGGGTCACAAACCACATCACTTCTTACGAAGAGGCATTTTCTTTTCTCACAGGTGGGGTATGTTTTATTGAAGGATTGCTTCAATCAAGCAAAAGTAAATTTCCTTTTTCATGTAATATTCTACTGTACTGTGTTCTGTTTCACACACATCGTTAACCAGAGAAAGCAGAGGACTTTTACATAGTTCTTCATTTTTCAATGATAGAATATCTGTTGCTTTGCTCCACCTATATGAATATATTGCAATGTCTAAAATACAGTGGTGCCTTGACTTACGAACGTCCCGACTTATGACCATTTCGAGTTAACGACCAGCTCCGGCTGCAAAATTTTGCTTCGACTTGCGGCCGGAGCTTCCAGTTATGAACAGAAAAAGGCAGGGGAAAAAGGCGGGAAATTCAAATTGCTAACTGTTGGTAGGCGAAGAGGCTGCTTCTTTGTAGCTCTTTCGTCCCAACGGTTAGAGTGAGTGTGATCGGAGGAGGCTTCGGACTGCCTGGTAAGGTAAGGTGCTGCTTTCTGCTTTTTAAAAACCGTTCTGGGTGGGTTTTGCAGCATGGTTTGTTTGGGGGGTTTGTTTGTTTGTTTTTGGTATTTTTTTTCCCATTTCCGATGGGTCTTGGGGGGTTTCCTTGCTTTTTGGGGGTTTTTTCCCCATTTCCGATGGGTCTTGGGGGGTTTGTTTGCTTTTTGGGTTTTTTCCCCCCCATTTCCGATGGGTCTTGGGGGGTTTGCTTGCTTTTTGGGTTTTTTTTTCCCCATTTCCAATGGGTCTTGTGGGGTTCACTTGCTTTCTGCTTTGCTTTTTTTGCATTTCCGATGGGTCTTGCACGCTTCGCTTGCTTTCTGCTTTGCTTTTTTTGCATTTCCGATGGGTCTTGCACGCGTCGCTTGCTTTCTGCTTTACTTTTTTTGCATTTCCGATGGGTCTTGCACGCTTTGCTTGCTTTTCTTTTCTTTTTTCCCCCCCTTCGGCCGGAACGGATTAATCGCGTTTCCGATGGGTCTTGCAGTGATTTTTTTTTCCTCCTGATTTTTTTCTTCGGCCGGAACATATTAATTGCATTTCAATACATTTCAGTGGGAAATGGTGCTTCAACTTACGACCATTTCGAGTTACGACTGGAGTTCCGGAACCAATTAAGTTCGTAAGTCTTGGCACCACTGTATACTGTTTTCTTTAAAATACAAATTACAACCATAAACTTGTTACCTCTGACGTTTAGCACTTGTTATTCCTTTTTGTTGGTTCCAGCTCTTTTTAAAAGCATACCGTATTTGCCTGTTTCTCTCTAGAGATATGAACCAAATTCTTGATGCCTATGAAAATAAGAAGCCATTTTACCTTTATACGGGCAGAGGGCCCTCATCTGAGGCAATACACGTGGGCCATCTTATCCCATTTATTTTTACTAAGTAAGTAACTCTGTTCTTAATCACATCTATTTCATATTATGTTGTTCTGATTTGAAAAATTGCTGATATTACCACTGGATATTCAGTAGTTATAATGCAGAGAAGTGGGGCTTGAATTCTTAAAGCTTAAAACGGAAGAAAGTTTACAGAGGAGGGTTTTCCTGTTCCGCCCGTCTCCCTGAAAAGAATTTGTTGAGGTTTGGAGGGCCTTTCTGAATAGTGTGGGAAGAAGCAAGGGAGCTTAAGTTACAAGGAGAAACCAACAAAATCAGGAAGAAGCACCTTTCACAAGCAGAAATAAAAGGCATGACCGCCATTTGCAATAGAAGACTGGACAGGGATATTTTACTGTCTAAGACAGAGTAGCAAATGGATGCTATGCACATCTCCTTAGGGAGGCCTTGCCCATTGACATCATTTAGCCTCTCAGGATCATTTAGCAGCCAGTGAGAGAGGGGGTATGCAGCCCACCCCCTTAAAGTGGGCACCACAGAATGCAAATGCATAAATATGAGTGGATAGGGAAACCCAAATGACAAGAGCTCTCCTCCACAGCTTCCCAGAGAACAAAGAACTGGCCTTGGAATTTGATGCTGCCGCTTGAGTCTTAAGTGAAGAATGAAAGGGGGAATCAAGATTCTTGTTTCATGTATAAAAGCAAAGGATAGAACATGCATAATGTGCTGCTGTTTCAGTCTTGGATCTGATTCAGTGGGCACCCCATCGGCAAGATTTCACACTGATAAAAACATGGGCCTGGATCAAAGATCTGCTTAGGCTTATTCAAGGAGCTTGCTCTAGCCCCCTGGATTTTCTTTTACTGTTTTATATCTGGTTCTCACACCACATCACAAGCTGCTTTTGATTCCTCTCAGTATCCAAAACAGCTTGCCATGAAACTCCAATCTGAAGCTAGTTTAAGCTCCTAAAATTAATTGCATGTTTCTTTGGATCCTGCCTATTTATCTTCATATGAATTGAGAATTCTGATTTTAAATTGCAAAGAACAGCTATAACCAGAACTGCCCTGGAAATTCTGGCCATTATTTTCCAAACAAAATATGTACGCATTACCAAAGTAATACGTACTTTGGTAATACCAAAGTATTAGGGTTTTATACCAAACTAAAGACATTTCAGCCCTGCAGAACAGAAGCACACATTTTACCATGTTTTATTCGTCCACATGCAGGTATGCCAAACCGTATCTTCAAAATTAAGAAATTTAGAAGTGTCTTTGGTCTGAGAAAATGAATTTCCAATAACGCATGAATAATTTTAATTGTAGCTGATACTACATACTCAAGGGGGATAGAGGGATAAATACGTTGGTTCATGATTACTTGTAACTCACCACAATGTTCTAACTAGGTCTGTTTTACTTTTTACTAGGTGGTTACAGGAAGTATTTAATGTCCCTCTAGTCATACAGCTGACGGATGACGAAAAGTATCTGTGGAAAGATCTGACAGTTGAAAAAGCTTACCAGTATGCTATAGAAAATATCAAGGATATTATAGCGTGTGGATTTGACGTCAATAAAACTTTCATCTTTTCTGATCTCCATTATTTAGGGTAAGATTATAAGAAGTCTTTGAAAATGCTTGATCAAAAGTTTTCCATATTCTCTGACTTTAAGCTATCCATCAACGTTTGCATTGTTTGGGAGGGTTTCTTGCTGATTTGTTTTGGGTATCATGCATAGTATGTAGCAAGGTATTTGTTAATTGCATTTGTAACATTGGAGCATAAGTTTTGAAGTAAGAGGAGCAAAAGATAATAATAAAGGGAACTGTGCTAAAGAATAAATATTTTGCCAGGATGACAACTGCTAGATAGCTCAGTGGCTTAGGTCTCTGGCTGCGGAGGCAGAGGTTGGGAGTTTGATTCCCCACTATGCGTCCTAGATAGGAGCTGGACTTGATGGTCCATAGGGTCTCTTCCTGCCCTGCAGATTTCTAAGGTCACCCTAAGATGACCTTAGAAATTTACAACTTGTTTCTTCATCACTTGGTTGATGTCTAGAGAAGACTCAAAATTGCTGTGATATATATGTAGTTCTTTCATTCTCCAGCAGGGGGTGTATTGCTACAGCAACCCTCAGAGGTAATTTGAAATTCAGAGGAAATAACTATTTAGCAAAAGGCAAATGATAATAATCTTAATAATAATACTCTTAGAATTGCAGGCCTGGAAGGGACCCTATGGCTCATTGAAACCAGCCCTTATCAAGGAGGCACAGGGGGGAAATTCCCAACCTCTGGCTCCATAGCCAGATACCTAAACCACTGAGCTATCCAGATATTGAACTGTATTCTGTCTTTAAATGGCAGCAAATATACCATGAACTGCAAATGTTAGTATGCGTATACTTTTGGATAAAAGTATTTACATAACCTTTCTAATTTATCTACAGCATTTTCGATTCATTTTTGATTAATATCATACATAAGCAAATTGGTATTTAGTGGTATTTACGGCTGTAATTTTTGAAACACATATTCATTTATGACAAGATCAGAAAGCGAGAAAGAAAAGTCTTTGCAGTGGTGTGGCATTGCTTTAGTATGTTGTTATTAAAGATAAGATCATACTGGGTATTCTATAAGCTTGTCATTATAAACAACTTGTAGACAGCCTACAGAAAGCATAGTCAAACACAGCTTGGAGTTTCCTTTAAGTAGACATTGTTAATGTCTTTAATTCTGCGTACACTGTCAAAAAGTCATGCCACCCAGAGAAGAGATTGCAGTGTTGGCCTGTGAGTGATCTCCCAAAAGCTTTCTTTTTTTCCTGTCTAAATATTGCTTCTGATTCCTGTTTTCTCTTTCTGTTCCCAGGCAGAGTCCAGAATTCTACAAGAACATTGTTAAAGTTCAAAAACACGTTACATTCAACCAAGTCAAAGGAATCTTTGGTTTTACAGACAGTGACTGCATAGGTGAGTTTTAGTATTACTTTCTTATTTCTGCCTTTAGCTATTCTACCAGCCAGCGTGAAAGCATACTTATGACACTTCCAGAGAAGAAGACATACTGTATCGACACTGTATACTATTTTTGTGGAACTGGGGAAGAGCATTTGATGGGCTACAGCAAAGTCATCCTTAACTATAATAGGGACAACAGTAAGAGAATTCTGTGTGTATGTGTGATGTACTGGCTGCAATCCAGTAGTAACTTGCAACTTGAGTAGGCCCATCAAATCAGTGGGACTCAGAAAGGAGTTGACTCACCAGATTTTGACTGGGCCTACTCTAAATTGTCCTCCTAGAATTTTAGCAACTGTATAAACATAGTTCAGTCTGATTTAACAGATGAGGGGACAACATACTGGCTCTCCAAAGTGCTGAGGTTCCTACTGACTTGACAGAATGAGACCTGTTTCTTATGGGAAGGTGGTGCATCTCAGGGAGGCTGCTTCCTTGGTTAAGTATTTTTTACACAGTTATGACTTTGAGCTGATAAAGCAGTTGGGAGCCAGCCTCAGCAGGGACCATTCCTTCTTCCCACCCCTTATCCTCTAGGACAGTGGTCCCCAACCTTTTCCAAACCGCGGACCGGTTGGGGTGGACGGGGCACCCGTGCGTGCATGCGCAGGTGGGCGGGGCACCCGTGTGTGCAGGTGGGGTGTGTGTGTGCGTGTGTGTGTGTGCATGGAGGGGGTTGCGGGGGAGCAAGAGATCTGACTCCGCGGCCTGGTCCTGCCACGGCCCGGTACTGGGCTGCAGATCGGGGGTTGGGGACCCCGGTTCTAGGATACATATGTCAAACTCAAGGACCACGGGCCGAATCCGGCCCACCCGGCTGTTTCATGTGGCCCTCACAGTGTTGCCTGCTACAGTGCAGTATACAGTACACAGGCGCTTACTAGATCAACCCTAATGCTCCGCAAGGATGCTGGGAATCCGCCCAGCGGGACTTCTAATCCCAGCATTCCAAGCAGTGAAGAGTCAGAAAGTGCAGCTGCTTGGGTGGTGTACAGCACCTTGGGAAATGTAGTTCTCGCTATTGCCCACTCCTATCCTTATCTGCTTGCCATTATTTCTAGACTTTGATCATAGACTTTTACTTTCAGAGCTAGTTATTACTTACGTTATTACTAAAACCAGTAACAATCGAATGAGGAGGATTATATTTAATATGAGAAAGAGTAGATACATTTATATAGTCTTGCAGATACAACCGGCCCTTTGCGGGCAACCATAATGCCGATGCGGCCCAAGATGAAATTGAATTTGACACCTCTGCTCTAGGAACAAATCTTCCTACTGCCACTGTAACCAGGATCTAGATCTAACAAAACATTGCTGTTTCAGAAATTAGCTGAAATGCAACGCTTTTTTTGCAACATCACCAACAGTTACATTAGTACCACAGTTATACTGAGTGGCAGGATGTTAAGCTGTGAGGGAATTCTTCCAAATGTTGGGAAGAGGGAACCCACTTTCCCAGCACTAGCTCTTGCCATTAGGGGTGCTTAAGAGGATGCTTGTCTTTTGGGCTAAATCCAGTGATTAGTCCCCACTAGAGAAAGGCCATCATATAAGGGCTGCTGTCACCAGCGAATCGGAATATCCAGGGGCGTGGGAATTTTGAATCTGCAGAAGGACCTTGGTTGGAAGGAACCCAGTGGGGAGTGCATTTCCTTTGCTTCAGTTGTTCCTGGTGGGTGAGCAAGCTTCTGGTTCCCTTCATCTTCAATTATGCTGCCTGCCTGCCTGCCTGCCTCTGTGCCTGTGATCCATGTTGGATCCTTTCCTTTTTTTGCTTTTTTTCACTTGATTTTTGGGGAAGATTTTTTTTTTTAATTTTTTGCTGCCCCCAAAGGCAGCCTGCCTATGCCAGTGTACTTCTCAGGAGTATTTTCTGTATCTCTCCTCATCTCCTGATTTCTTTGGGTATTTTTCCACTCTTTGGTTCTTTCCTTTCTTGGATTCTTTTTGCTGCTGCCTGCTGGATGCAAAGAAGAAAAGAAGGCATCCAGTGGTAGGGGGCAGAGAAATCTCCCCATATTCTAGGCCTTTGGGTTTGTGGGGGATTTTGATAGTATTTTTTGCCTTCATTTGCCTGTTTGCTTTTCTTAGTGTTTGGCAGAAAGGACTGTGTGTGTATTGTAGTTGTTTGCTATTCCCCCCCCCTTTGTTGGGGGGGGGGCAGGATTTCCCTGTTTAACTGATTTTTTTAAATTGTTATTTGGTTAATTTATCATGTATTTATTCTGTTAAAGGGAGTATTAAAGGTGTAAATTTTGGTGGGGTTTGGGGGACCGTTTTGTGTTGTTATTTCCTTTGCTGTCTGGCTGCTTCCTTGTTTTGTTTTTTTTCCTGCCCAGAGAGTCTGTTGTGCTATGTGGATTGCAGTGCCACAGAATTCATACTGACTTTTTCTCTTTTCTAATGCTTGGATGCGTTATACCTTTTTGAATAGGTTGGTGGATGGCCAAAGGTTTTTTTTTTTCCCCTGTGTGCATAAGACTGGTTGTGGGGGAGGTATCTTGACTGGAAGAGCATCTGATGGTGGGCTGCACCTTGTTTAGTGTGACTATGATTTGTCCACTTTTGGAGTAGGTTGAGTCTGTGTTGCCTTGCCTCTCTGCTTTAAGGTTTCTATAGATCTTTTGGAGTGCCTAAAAGCACAGATGGGAAAACTGAAGTGAAGGAACCTGAAAGATGTGTTCCCTTTCATGTTAAATGAAAGGACCTAAAAGAAAAATGAAAAAGGTATTCACAAAATAAGCCAAAAAAATTTTTTTAAAAAAAGAAAGCAAGAAAATATTCCAGGAAAACAAATGTTTTTTAATTCAGGAGACAACATGAACGCAGATATACCAGTCAAAGGTAAGTGCCTATGCTTCACACAAAAGAGAATGCTTTCTCCGAAGGCGAGTGAAAGGTGACATCTTACTACACAGAAGTAACATCTTTCCATTGGTATTCTTCAAAGCTAAATTTTTGACTTTAACCGGCCATGAACAACCACAACCATGCCACCAGACTTACTAATCATCTTCAAATAATACTGGAAACTTTCTTTCTACACTGATAGTATAAAGCAAGACCAGGCCACTTTTTATGTTCCAAACACAAAATCACAAATAAATGTTTTCTGCCCTTCTAGGTAAGATCAGTTTTCCTGCCATTCAAGCGGCTCCATCCTTTAGTACATCATTTCCACAAATCTTCAACAATAAAAAAGACATTCAATGTCTGATCCCATGTGCAATTGATCAGGTATGAAATGCTTCTCAACTTTAAATCAATCTCTTCCATCAAATCCATCACAAGACAAAATTGCAATGGATTTGAAGCAATATCCAAACTGTATATATTTTGCATTTTTCTAATTGCACTCTAAATATGTAGGATTGGATCCTAAGATATGATAATTTAACTAAGATAGTTCATAGAAGGAAAGTTTCTCATCCTGCCCTCCCATAGCCACTTATCATGCCCAAAAGAACATGACAGGCCTGAGATTCCTTGTGAAATCCATGGGATGAGGCACAATGGACTATTGAAAAGGTGTGATGTGTATATGTTATGTGCTGTCAAGTCATTTCCAACTTACAATGATCCTATGAATTAATGACTTCCAAAAGGTCTTATTATTAACAGCCCTGCTTTGGTCATGCAAATAATAGACCGTGGCTTCCTTTAGTGAGTCAATCCATCTCATATTAGATTTCTCTCTTTTCCTATTGCCTTCCAATTTTGCTAGCATCATGGTCATTTCCAGTGTGTCAAATCATGAGTGTCCAATATATGATAGATTTAGTGTAGTCATTTGGTGAATTTTGTGCCATTTCAGAAGTTTGGGTGGCTGTTACTGACGATGGGGTGCTGTATGTTAAAGCCACTGTGAAGAGACTGAACTAATGCTAATCAAACAGCTGTGTGTAGTCTGTCTTTATCTTCCCACAAGCCTTTTCCTGGTTGTTTTATTTGTTTTAGGACCCCTATTTCAGAATGACGAGAGATGTGGCCCCACGAATTGGCTACCCCAAGCCGGCACTACTGCATTCTGTCTTCTTTCCAGCCCTGCAGGGAGCACAGACGAAAATGAGTGCCAGCGATCCAAACTCCTCTATCTTTCTCACCGATACACCGAAGCAAATTAAAACAAAGGTAAGGGTAAAACTCTCGCAAGCCCTACATATTTTCTTTTAAGTTGCCTCAGGTTCCAAGGTGCCTTCTTCAAGCTGACTTGGTCACTCATTAAAACATCCCTTTCTCTTCCTGGTTCTTCATACAGTTTGTAACAAAACATGATTCTCAAACCAATATTCTAGCAAATGTCTAAAACACTTGCCAGCTGGTTTGCACATACTGAATTCTTACAATCCCTGCACTGCCAGCTAAACTAACAATATCTAATGTACTAGATATGTCAGAGGATTGCCTAGCTGCGTCCCTATCTAGACGCAGGGGCACTCATGACTTTGATTCATGCACTCGTAATCTCAAGAATAGACTACTGCAGTGCTCTCTACGTGGGGCTCCCCTTGAGGTTGATGCAGAGACTACAACTGGTTCAGAATTTGGCAGCCAGATTAATAACTGGGGTGAAGAAATTTCAGCACATCTCCCCCATTCTGGCCGCCCTTCATTGGCTACCGGTTCGTTTCTGCATCGGCTTCAAGGTTATGATGATAACATTCAAAGCCCTAAACGGTTTAGGACCTCGGTATCTAGCAGAACGCCTGCTCCCAGCCAGATCTGTCCATAATACCCGTTCTTCACAGGCAGGGCGGTTGAGGTCCTTGACCCCAAAGGAGGCCCAGAGGGAAAGAACAAGAAGCCGGGCCTTCTCAGCGGTCGCCCTCCGCCTGTGGAACAATCTGGCCATGGAGATAACGCCTGGCACCCTCGTTGGATAGGTTTAAACGAGCATTGAAGACTTAGCTCTTCCGTCAGGCTTTCCCTGAGCATTAAGTTATTGATATCTCTCCTTCCCTTTTATCATCCTTTTTGCCATCCTTTCATCAGCTTTTCTACCATCTTTATAGCCATCTGTTTTAATTTATCCTACTAGTTATTGTATCTGTTAAATGTTTGTATTATTTTATTCTTATTGTGTTTTAATATTGTGTTTGTCTTGTTGTTAGCCGCCCAGAGTGGCCTGGCTGCCAGATGGTGCGGGGTATAAATCTAATAAATAAATAAATAAATAAATAAGTAAAAATACTAAACATCCTACTTGTTCACCTGCCACAGGCTTGGAACTGACATAAATGTTAGGCTAGTGATGTCCCTTTTTCTTCTTTTTATCTTTTATGGGTTTTTTTCTAAAAATACATGCTAGGTTTTCATGGCTTTGAAGAGTGACACCTTGTGCTGTAAATCAAGCCAACAGATCTTATGTTCTCCTGCCCACCCCTTCACTACACCAGGAATCATCTGCTGCATGTTGACCATTGCTAGGCAAGCCATTACAGTCTGCCATCCCAGCCTCTTTGTCTGTAGACAGTATTATTGGCCCTCCCCTTGGACCATGTTTGAGTAATGCTATGTTTCAGCATGAAGGTTGCATGCCGGGGGCAAGCATCACAACAGTTTACCAGGAAACTACACTGGGTGTATTGCACTGCGGTATTTGGACCAAGGAATGCATCATAAAGGAAAGGTCTAAGAGGACAATACATGATTCTTAGTCATGCTTAAGTTTGCTTTTCATGCTGGTACCCCCATATTCTTCACTTAAGCTGCCATTCCACAGAGGATTAATTTAAGAGCAACCTTCCCAACATTGTGACTGAAAAAAAAACCTCAGTTTCACAACATGTATATACGTGTGTACTCACTGCTGATGTAATGGTGCAGAGGGTAATCCCTAAGAGTAATAAACGTTTCACAGAACTTGCACAACAGACTATTAGTGATGGAACAAAACTTGTGACCTAATGGTCTTATTATCACTAAAGTAAGCTGTGTTTGGGGGCCGGGGGCTTGACAGGGCTTTCTTTACTTTGGGAGATAGTAATCCAGTATGTTGCACAAAATTTAAAGTTTCAGTTCTGATGAGTATATTTTAAAATACATATCAAAAGGGGGCAAAATGAGAGAATGCATGCACATATACTTTTTCATATACAGTACAACTAAGACACTTGTTTTTATTAAAGGATTTAAATCCCTGTTCTTCAGTAGACAACTAGGCTGTTTATACAACATTGAAGTTTTTACAGTAAAACCAACAGTAAAATGCCATATTGGAAAATAAGCATTTGAAAAGCAGCAGAAATAAAAGCAAAATACAATGCCTTTTAAAAGTCATTATCTTGTCTTTGGTCATTATGCTTATTTATGGCACAGCAAATTATTAGAACGAGGTAAAGAATGGCATATAGACAACCCCTATGTAGGAGGGACTTCACTGTTTTTGGACTTTTCATCCCTTGATTCTAAGAGTCATTCTGTGGCAATTGCCTCTGAATGCATTTACAGTACTTATTTTATAAATGCATTTGTAGTCACTTCTCCGTCAGGTGTTCAGTCATATACAATGAGCAGTAACAACTAACTCCAGTAGCTGATCATTGTGCACACTGAAAAATGTAAAACTGTTTATGACCTGTTGAAATTCTTGTCTCTTGTTCCAGATCAATAAACATGCATTTTCAGGCGGCAAAGACACTGTTGAAGAGCATAGGAAGTATGGGGGAAACTGTGATGTAGATGTGTCTTACATGTACCTCACCTTCTTCCTTGAAGATGATGACAAACTGGAGCAAATCAAGCAGGTAATTGCTTTCTCTTTGCTCTAAAGAGGCTTTAATAATAATAATTGTGCCATCAAGTCAATTCTGATTTATGGTGACCCTTTTCAGGGTTTTCCAGATAGATAACACTCAGACATGGTTTAACTTTCCCTTCTTCTGATGGCACCCTGGGACTGTGCAGTTTTCCCAAGGCCACACAGGCTGGCTTTTCTTCCTGGAGGTACAGTGGAGAATCAAACTCCCAACCTCTGTCTCCACAGCCAGATACCTAAACCACTGAGCTACCCAGATAAAGATGCTTTATCACCCTCATAAAATCATTATTTCACAGTTTTCACTCAACAAGTACATTTTTCCCTTCCCAAAGTTCTATTTTCCCTTCTTAGAGGTCTAAATGTGGAAGCACCACTGAAATAACAGGAGCAGGATAACAGCCCTGAATTAGGTGCTAGTAGAGGCCGCAGCTAAAAATCACCTCTAAAAAAATCCTGGAATGACAAAAACTAGAAATTTCTCAATACTTCCTTACGTTATCTGTAGAGATGGGCACAAACTGCTGGTTTAGCAGATCGTTTGTCACCCAAACAGGTGTTTGGCACTTCAAAGCCTTGCCTCCTCTAGCAGGCGCCCACTCAGAGGCAGCGCCCAGAGGAGGTGGGGTAGGGAAGCTGGGGCACTTCCTCTGAGTGGGCGCCAGCTGGAGGAGGTAGGGCTTTATAGCACCGAACACTTGTTCAGGCAATAAACAAACTGCCATGAACCAATGAGCCAGCAGTTTGTACCCGTCTCTGATCTGCTTCAACTGATGCTTTGCAAGGGCATGCTATAATAGCCTCTCTCCTCCTATCCTTCCATATATTTCAGCATTTCTCTCTTAGTACCTTTTTTCCGAACCTTGTGTTTTCTCCTCCCATACCTCATTTCTCTTATCCTAGGACTTTGAAACCATGCCTCTAGCCTGAAGCTATCATCCCATACCATTTTGTTACCTCTCAGGTCTCAGCCCCACCATATTCCGTCTCTTAATTGCTGGGTTCTGCTCCTGTTGTACTATCATTGCCCCAGGGTCTAGGAACCACCGTTATTACTGTATGGGTGCTCATTGCAGTCTGTCCTCCAATATCATGATATCTTGTCTGACAGAACACGGAATGATTCAGGCCCTATTGAAACGTGCTGGAATAGAATAGCATAGTGTGCGATTTTTAAAGATCTTTTGACACCAGGCATCAACAAGAGGCTGCTCAAAAAAGTGGTCCTTGGAGCTTTGACTGGCTCAGACCACACTTGGCACCATGGGCAAAGCGAAGGCTTAACACCAGTAAGATGCAGCCATCTTCTGTCACTCTTCGTTTCTGCACATGGTTAAAGTACTTCTGCCTTTTGAATATTTTGGGAATTAGTCGAAGCTTTATAGTATCCTCTGAGAATATCTATGTAAGAAGGTTGCTCAGCCAGTGTGGAAATTCCCTGCAACTTGGATTGATTGATTGACTGACTGACTGATTTATATAGCACCGTTAGTGCAAAGCACTATTCTGAGTGGTTTGCAACAATAAATAAAAACATACAATAGTAAACGATAAATAGACAATAAGATTAAAAACATTAACAAGGTAAGAACCTGTAAGTGTGCCTTTAGAAGTTTAGAAACTCTATTGTTTCCCCTTCATTTGTGCTCCACACAATGTTCTAGCTTAAAATAAGAGGTGGCTAATTTTTGATATATATTTCTCAATATCAGCTATTTGAATTAAAAGACACAGCACACATCGACAAATCAAATCTCCTGCCCAGCACTCTGTGCCTAAAGAATCCATTTTTGTTGCAATTTGATAGATTCATCAATAGGAGAGGTGTGTCTGATTAATGAAAGGCAAATGTTGAGCATACCAACAGTAGTCCTTTCAAGAGGCTCACAGGAGTTTTTTTCCCCAGATGTTACTGGTATGATCATGATCTTCTCTTGGCAGGCCTATACAAGTGGAGCGCTGTTGACCGGAGAACTCAAGAAGACACTGATAGAAACGCTTCAGCCCATGATTGCAACTCATCAGCAAAGACGGAAACAGATCACAGATGAAATGGTGAAGGAATTCATGACACCGCGAAAGCTGGCATTTGATTTTTAATCCTAGAAGCAGATGTTAGTAGAATACAGTGGATTGCTGCTATCACAACCTCTTACATGTTGCCTCTCCATAAATCATGTCCAGGCTGCTGTCAGTGTTACTTCAAACAAATTATGTACAACGTTCTCCTTATTCACCATCACTGACTATTTGGGAAAATATCGTATCTGTGTTAGGAAGAGCCATATGAGTTGCAAACTTGACTGGACTACTACAGGTTAGCGGGATAACCTGATCACCTGCAAAAGATTATGTGTCTTGTTTCATAGAACATGCTATTAAGAAAAGTGCTAACATCACATTAATAAAGATTTCAGTGTAATGCGAGATTCTGCTGCTTTAGGCTAGGCATGATTTTCTACCTGGTAGGAGTTCCTGTTTCAAAGTTAAGTTTAACTTTATTTCAGTACATTATTTTTTTTTCCTTTTCAGGTGTTTGAATACAGTGGTCTTGACTGTATGATTGCATTCTTAAATTATGCTGTGTTTGTGAGTTTCCCAGGAGCAGTCATATGGATGTTCATGTCTACATTTCAAAGCATTGAATTGCAGTTTGGTTAATATTTTTCTGAATGGTAGCTTTTCAGGACCTACACTGGCTGTACTGGACTTTGTGACAGAGTCTGGATTTTGGCAAACCACATACATTCCTACTGCATAAAACCTGGTGAAAGTTATGATAATTGCTAGTTTTCAGGAAGAGCATGACTGCTGAGCGGTTGCCACAATAGAACCACACATACAATTGTCAAATCTTCAGATAAAAGAACTGAAAATCACCAAGCTGTGAAGTCAATGAAGTGACTCCCAGAAACAAAGGAGGTCTTTGTTTCTGTTTTAATATGCTTGTAACTATTAATATTATTTATTTATGTCCCTTGTTGTTCATATAATACTTCAACAAGAGGTAGTCCACAGAATATACTGTAATTGTAAATGAATATTTCATACAAAGCAAGTTCTCAGGCTTGTGTTGAAAACACAGAGTTTGCGTATTCCTTTATTTGAAATTGTGAGGAATAAAGTTAGCCGGGCTGTATAGTTTGTCAAAATTCCTCTTGTCTAAATCCCATTTAATTGGTGGGATTTGCTGGATACATAATGAACATGAAACTTTAGGACAATAATTTAGGAAACAGAGCTTCCATGCTGACTTTTGAATGCAATAACAAGCATTTAAGCACCCCACAAAACAGACTGTGAGAAACTCCTTGACATTTGTATAACTACTTTTTACATAATTCAAAATAAGTTCTGTTCTCAGCCAGTAGGGACTTTATTTCAGTATTTCTTGATATGAATTTCTAGTGCTCATGAACTGTAGAACGACACTGCTGACTTGAGCTCTCTCATCAGTTCATGAAAAGGCAACTAGATTTTGCCTTCCAGTTTTATTTCTCTACCTGAGAAAAATCCAAAAAATATGTGCCAAATCCACGTATTGTGGATAGTAAGTAATCTACTAAATAAAACAAACTAGGATTTCTTATACACAGAATCGTGGGGAAATTAGACCTCAGCTGATTGATGTTTTACTAAAACAAGTTTCTTTCTTCCAATGAATACAAGAGTATTTATTGGTGTTGAACACTTCTCTGCCAGTACATTAATGTATGTTTATTTGGGCCTGATAATATATATTAGAATTATGTGTATATACTCTGCTAAAAGAGCAAAGCCTGGCTAGGTGTGATATGAACAATCTGTGCATCACAAAATTTGGACTTACTATCATAGGCACTGGGACGTGGTGGCGCTGTGGGTTAAACCGCAGAAGCCTCTGTGCTGCAGGGTCAGAAGACCAGCAGTCGTAAGATCGAATCCACGCGATGGAGTGAGCTCCCGTCGCTTGTCCCAGCTCCTGCCAACCTAGCAGTTCGAAAGCATGCAAATGCAAGTAGATAAATAGGTACCACCTCGGTGGGAAGGTAACGGCGTTCTGTGTCTAGTCGCGCTGGCCACGTGACCACAGAAACTGTCTTCGGACAAAAAACCGCTGGCTCTATGGCTTGGAAACGGGGATGAGCACCGCGCCCTAGAGTCGGACACAACTCGACTAAATGTCAAGGGGAACCTTTACCTTTACCTATCATTGACAAGGCAAATAAGTGCAATCCATAGCCTGTTCTGAGCCTGGGAAGTTCTTGTCTGGGAACGAGTAGCTTAAGAGCCTGTTGCAAAGCATTGAACCATGGTTTGTATGTTTGGTGGGTAGATACCCACATTGGTAAAAATTATGTCTTCCCTGCCCTGCACTTGAAAGACATTTCCCCAAACAGAATTCAGCTCCAGCCCAAAACATATCTCCTGCCTCTGACCTATACCAACCTTTCACTGATCAATATTGCATCATTAAGCTCTAGAGGTTATGAGACATGACAGCATTAATTTTACTCACACTGATCCCTTGAGACAGGATGGAGCAATGTGCTGGTCACATAACCAAATGCTGAGCAGAAAGGGAGGCCTTTGTCATGAGCCCATGACGAGCTGCTGCAGACAGATGGATTAGAGAGGTCTTGATCTCATGCAGCACAGAAGGATGAATTTGTATGTATCATGTGTTGATGCAAATTGGAAGCACAGGATATTGCTGCCTGACTTGTATTGAAAACACATTATGCCAAGTGCTCAAATCATCCTAGCCTAAAGAGTATGTGCAATAGAGATGAATGTGGATAGAAGGCCGGACTTACAATCTGTAACGTGTTGATGGAGAGTGTACCATATTTGGGGTGGAGGTGGGGGGAAAGGATCATCTGTCTTAAAGTTGTTGTTTTTCCTGCTTTGCTTTTGTACAATAATGGCTCTGCTGAAGAAGAAAAAGTGAAGTTTACAAAAAGGCCAAGGTAGGAAGGTGGCAGAGAAGCCATTCTGCCCAGAGATCTTGTTACCTGACAGAGTGTCTCTCCCTAAGGTGGTCCACCCAGGCCAGCCAAATGTCATGTTTGTGAGTGGCCAGCCCAAGAGAGGCCTGGAAAACTACCATCAGGAACCAAGCCTTCTCAATGGTGGCTGCAACACTATGGAATGCATTGCCCGCAGATATACACCAGGATCCTGGCCTTCAGGAAACTGGCAAAAAACATATTGTTTGAAGAGGCCTTTAGAAATACCTTACCCCTTTGAATAGCATCCTTGTGGGCCCATGAATTGAATTAACTATTGATTTTGATTTGCCGTCCAGGTCTCTTTCTTTGACATCTTGAGTTGTTAATGCTGATTGGTTCTTTTCGTGTCCTTGTGGACGGGACTGGCTAGTTGTGTTTTAACTTTCATTAGCTGCCCATAGTGCTTAGTCACTACATGGGTAGAATATAAATGTAACAAACAAACAAATCTGTCTTGTAGAATAGCTTAATACTAATGTAAGGAGAATTGCTCGTGAATGATGTGTAGCAGCCGTACAAACCAAAACTGCACTTAATAAAACCAGGAGACCTTGCAGGACAGAGACTGCCTTCAGCATTATTACTTGCTGCATAAATTTACACATTTTGGTGTGCTCATCTGACAAAAGAACTTGCCCCTGATCATTTTTATTTGTTCCATTTTAACCTCGCCCATCTAGATTCGGGAATCTACTCTGGGCGGCTTACAGAATATAAAGACAAAAACAACACTCAAACAACTTTGTTGTTAGGAGGAATAAAGATTAATAAAGAAAACAGGATCCAAGACAGGAAAAGGAAGCTATGTAATGGGAGTGGGGAAGGCCTGCTGGAAGAACCAAGTCTTCAACTTGTTTTTAAAAATTCCCAGTGAGGGTGCCAGTCGGATCTCCGGGGGTAGGGTATTCCAAAGATGAGGGGCCACCGCCGAGAAGGCCTGGTTTCTTGTTCTCTCCTTCCGGGCCTCTCTCAGGGTTAAGCCCCTCAGCCACCCAGTCTGGCTTGATCGAGTGACACAAGTTGAGCTAAGTGGAGACAGGTGCTCTGCCAGGTATCGAGGCCCTAAACCATTTAGAGCTTTATATGTAAGCATTAATACCTTGAAATCAATGCGGAAATTAATGGGTAACCAGTGTAAGGCCGCCAGAGTGGGGGAAATATGTTGATATCTTTTCACCCCAGTTAATAGTCTGGTGGCCGTGTTCTGGACCATTTGTAGCTTCCGCATCAGTCTCAAAGGCAGCCCCACATAGAGAGCATTACAGTAGTCTAATCTCGAGACTATGAGCGCATGGACCAGAGTGGTGAGCAACAAGATAGTAAGACATCAAGATAGGAGCGCAGCTGGGCAATCCGCCGAAGATGTAAGTGGGCGGAGCAGACCACAGACGCCACCTGGGACTCCATGGTAAGCGCTGGGTCAAGATGGACCCTCAAACTGTGGACCACACTCTGTGGTGAGAGTTGCCCCCCCAAAAGAGAGCAAGCTTCCCAAACCACTGATAGAAGGGGTGCCACCCTCAGGACTTCTGTCTTGTCCGGGTTCAACCTCAGTCCATTCTCCTTCATCCATTGCTGTACAGCCCCCAGGCAGCACTCAAGGGACGCAACGGAATCCACTGCTGTTGGAAAAAAGGAGATGTAGAGCTGCGTGTCATCAGCATACTGGTGACATGAAGCGCCACACAACCTGATGACCCCACCCAGCGGCCTCATATAGATATTAAACAGCATTGTGGAGCTGATCGAACCCTGCGGCACCCCACAATTGAGGAGCCACTAAGCCAATACATTCTCTCCAAGCTGGACTCTCTGGTAACGGTCCTCCAAGAAGGATTGGAGCCAAGCAAGAGCTGGGCCACCAATCCCCAACTCGGAGAGCCTCTCTGGGAGGATACCGTGGTCGACGGTATCAAAGGCAGCTGAGATATCAAGGAGAACCAACAAAGACATTTTGCCCCCGTTGGCCTCCCTCAAAAGGTCATCAAGCAGGGCGACCAATGCCATTTCCGTGCCATGGCACAGCCTTATCATTACACATAATGCAGCTAAGTCAAAGCAGGATTGTTTTAAAATTGTTCATGTGGATCTTCTCCTATTGAAATGAGCAGTTCACATGAACAATCACAATTATTTTCCAACATATTTTTCTACTACCTCTAATCCTCCTAACCCATATGTTTACAGTGGTCTGGTTATTAAACAGTTAAATTCTCCATAAGGAACCTGTTTCACACCAACACATCACAGCAATCTGGAAATTGGCACAAATGAATGTAAAGGGGGCAGACATGCACCCTGGAGTTCATCCACACCAACTCATGGAGTCGGCAAAAGCATATGCCCCAGTTACTTTGGACTACAATTCCCATAGTCCATAGCCTTTGGTGATGCTGGCTGGGGTTTAGTCCAAGACATCTAGAAGACAGCTGCTTGCCTGTCCCTTGGATACAGTAGCTTATGTCAGCTTTGCCCACCGTATTGTAGGTTCGTGGCTCATCAGGAGAGCACCTGTTTCGGCCTGCAAAACATATCAAGTTCAGTTCCTGGTATTCCCAAGGAACAAATTATGGGAAGGGCCTCCCCCTGTAAATCTGAAGATGCCCATCAGCTGTTAGCAGCTGGACAGCAGATGGAGCGGCCTGGCCGGTCACATTCTTCCCTGCTGTTACGAAATACATAGTTTCAATGCAAATTACAGTACTCCTGAATTTTAATCTACACATATAAAGCAGCACATGCTAGTTTCACATCATTCATGTTATTTTCCCCCCTCTTGTTTGGCCACCCTAAGATGGCTGTCTAGCTTCTACTTGGCTCCTCCTGCTGCTGCATTATCCAGTAAGCTTAGGCTGGACAGCTGTAAGCCTCAAGATTTTTCTTTAACTCACAGTACTCATCAATTTAGAGAAGCTAGGAGATAAATTGGCTGGGTCTTGCTCAAAAATTGTTGTATCCAGGTCTTGCTGGTGGTTCCGTTTGCAGTGAGTGTCATATTGCAGAAGATCATCGACATATACAACATCCACCAAGATTCTTGGAAAAGCTTTTGAAAGCAATACCTGACGATGATTGAGCTTAGAATGGCATGAATGGGAATTGAGCTATTAGCGTCAAACGCCAAATGGTTTCTTGTGAAACAATGTAAATTGGAAGTCATTTGCCCTTTCCTATACATCACATTTGTTCTCCCCGCAATCTGCTGTTTTGTAGCAAAGGCAGGGCAAAATGTGGCTGGTTCCATGAGGTATCTTTTCCTTGGAATCTGAAGGCCAATCAGGAGAATAGCATTGTTATTTTAGTAACAATGAGCAGATTGAGTTCAAGTCAATGTTGGGAACACCAAGGTTTTGCAGCCCAGCATCTATAAACGTGAAAGAAGCATGGGTGACCATGACATGCCCCACGCTTATCAGATGTTGGGGAATGTGGACAGAGGATGCTTTTGCACTCAGGTCCTGCTTATCGGCTTCCCAGTGAAAGCAGGTTGGCTGCAGTATAAAAAGAATGCTGGAAGAGAGATATTTTGATCTGTCCCTCCAAGGTTCTCATGGTCACAGAGCTGCCTTTGAAAAAAAAAAGGGAAGCTTTTTCCTCGGTGAATGTAGTAAGCAGGTGCAGTGCTCTGAATTAGCACCATTTGTCTGAAAGCTGACATTTTAAACTTCTACAATGCACTGTGGGCATCACAAGCTGCAGTTAGCCAATCTTCTGCAAAATAACATTGTTGTTTCTGTTGCAGAGTTTGAATTTTGGTTAAAAACCTCTAGCTGCACAGCAGAAGTGCAGGGACTTGCAGAACAGAACCAGCTACAAGTCTCCCCAGAGTAGACCACCCCTTACTGCTTCTCATCAACTGGCAGTCTCAATAATTCACTCTGAGATATTGGTAAGAGAAAGAATTAAAAAGATTTCATTTACTCACAGCTGAACAAATCAAAAATACAAATAGACTGCTTAGAGTAGCAGGCCTCAACAGACTCACAGCCAGACTCCTGCAGACTACATTCTCAGCTACCAACTGCATAACTGCACACTAACTGCCAGCGGACTAAAAAGAGAGAGGGGGAAAGACTCCTAAGCAGAGAGGCATGGCTCTCTTTGAAATCAGAGGCAGGGAAGGAACAATTGGCTAGTGTTGGATTGACTGACAATGACCCCAGTCCAGAAAGGTCCGTCCCAACCCAACCTCTTAAAGGCAGCATACGAGGTTGAAATAAGTCCAACAGTTTCAGTTTATATACTGCCCTGTAGTATTTAGAGCAATCTCTGGGAGGTTTGAATTCAGAAGGATGGAAGGCTGAGTCAACCTTGAGCTAGCTACTTGAACTCATTGGGATTAAACTCAGGTTGTGAGCAGAGGTTTGACCACTGCATCACGGGGCTCAGGGTAATGTAATGGAATATTGGGAGAACTGTTCTGACAGACATCTCCAATTCTTCAATTTGCACCCTCACCCCACCCAGAAAAACTGACTTTCCATTCCACAGAAAGCTTTCTTGAAAGCAAGTCCCTTGCGCATTTTGATCCAGCCTCTTCTGAAAGGAATTAATAACTATGAAGGCTTAGGTTGCGATTAAACCCTTTATTGCAGCAAACGTTTTCCAAGCCGAAGCACAGCCTCGTAAGTAAAGAAAACCACCATGTTCGCAGGAAAGGCACGGAGAGAGTTCAGGCCAATACCTTTGAAGAGAACTTTCACACCCTCTTCTCTTATGCTGTCCCTGGCACAGTGCATCAGTCCAGAGTATTTACGTTGACACTCGCCATCAGCCTGCATCCGGGATTTAATGACATCCATTGGCGTCGCCATACCCCAGGCTACTACTCCAGCAGAGCCTCCAGAAAGAAGGACAGCCCACAGATCTGCATACATCATTTGCAGTCATGTTAATAATAACACTTTTTTTAAAAAAATCAAAATATTGCAAAAGCAAATATCCCAAACCTGGTGACCATATTATGCAAAGAATGTTAATGACAGCTGTAATGCTGTATATCAGTGCTTCCCCATCTTGCTTTCCCAGATGTTATAGGATTACAACTCCCAGAAATCCTGGCCAGCACAGCTAGTGGTGAGGGCTTCTGGGAATTTTAGTCCAAGAACATCTGGGGACCCAAGGTTGGCCACCATTGCTATACATCAATACAACACAACTAAAGGAATAAATACAGTTATAATAGGTAACCACTAAAATCAACATATTTTACAACTTAATTTTATTAAAGAAAAAAAAGTGGTGTAGTCGTTGCACAAAATCCAAAAACAAGGGTGGGCAATAACTTTTTTAGACTACTAACATATAAAAGACATATAGGTTTTTTGTTGAAGTTTTTTGCAACCTCACATGCCTGCAATTTGTTTGACTGTGGGAGACTTTTTTGGACTGGAGTGACTTGTCAATCTATCCTGCTCTAACCGATTGTTCCCACCTACCTCTGAATTCAAAAACAGCAATGACTCTCTGCTGAGTATTCCTTTCTCTCTCTTTATTCTGTTGAAGTCAGTTTTTTCTCCCTCTTCAGACAAAACCTGTTTCACTTCTCCCTGATGGCTAGGAGATCCAAATATGCTTATCTCCCAACAAATTTCCCCTCTCTTGATCTTTACAGCTTTGTTCAACCTGGTTCCATGGTTGGATCAGAATGTAGTACAACCCATGGACAACACAATTTGCTGTGAGATTCGGATTCCTTTCTCCGGGGCTTTGCTTCCATTATGAAGAACCTGGCATCTCCCTCAGGGCTCAAATGTTATTGGTAAGAAAAGGAACTTGTTTCCCTAGAAAACATGCAGCCTGCAATTTGTAGTTTGAAGAACATGGCTGCACTTTTTGGTAGCACCTGCATTACTGGTGATTTATTTATTTATTTATTTGATTCATATACCACCCCTTTAGTGGAAATACTACTCTGGGTGGTTTACAAATTAAAACCCAGAACTCGACACGACCCCAAGTAACAATACAATCCATATGGCGGTTGACAGACATAGATCTAAAATTCATATGAAAAGAAAAAGAACAAGAAAATTTAAAAATTAAAAATTAATATTAACAGTTGTGGGAAACTTCTGCTTAAACATTGTAGCTGCATTCTGTTCCAGTGACGTGCATACACTCCTGGCAGGAAGTGGCAGCTGCCAGCAGGCGGGGTAACCCCTTATTCTGCCCTTTCGCTTAGAGGTAGAGCATAAGATCAAAGAGTTATTTCAGCCAATCCTAGTTGTGATTAGGTAACTAGTATCCTATCTGAATTCTAACAACATACTATGTAACTCATGCTAAGTCAATAAAAAGAGCTCTCAGGGCATTGCCTTGAGACTCCGCTGGCTCGGACATCCGTTGTCGACTCCTTTTTTCTAAGGCAATTAGCCTTCCTTTGTTCTGTGATCACCCACAAACAGTATCAGGGGAATAAGTTATTGAAGACAGCTTTGTATAATTCTGTTTTCGCTAATTCCTGAATATCAGGAGTTGGAAGAGGCCACAAACCATCTGGCAGAGTTCTGCCTGCTGGTTTGAGGTGTCACCGATCTATTTGATGTTATATACTCTTTTTGCAGCTTTACTGTGTTACAGTACTTCCTTTACTTCTTGACTGCAGCTGAATTAACATCTGAGGGAACCTCCTCCATTTGCTCTCTAGCCTTCTCCTTGTTTGCTTCATTGCTCTTAAGCCCCTGGAGTGACTCTGCTATCCAAGCTGGCCACTGAACCTTCCTGAATATGATGGAGGATAAGACAACTTCCTGTTCTGCTTGAACAACCAGATCTTCCTGAGCTTTGTGTGCTCTTGTATTCTTGGTTATTCTTCAGTTCTGACTCACACTTTGCTCTTCAATCTCACCTCTTAAATTTTTCTCCATTTCAAACTTGATCTTATAACTGGACTCCTGGCTGGTCCTACAACTCTTGGCCTCTGGCATATTCTAGGCTACCCAGTGGGGTGTAATGGTATGAGCACCAAACTATGGAAGCCCAGGTTGAAATGACCACTTTGCCATCAAGCATGTTGGGTGATCTTGAGTCAGTCAATATATCTTAGCCTAATCTACCTTTCAGGGCTTTTGTGAAGATAAAATGAGGAAGAAGAGTTTGCTTCTTGAAGAAAAGGAAGGATATATATATTTAACTAATACATGAATAAGTGGAATACTACCTACAGTTCATCCCTGACATCACGTTTGATAAACACCCACTTCCACTTCTATCATTCATGAACAGGTTCTACTTCTTGGCTGAAGATCACAGCAAGAGCACTTAAACAAATAGAATATAATAGAGTTCATATACTCAGATGACTGCAATTATAATTGTATAATTGGAGTTTCCTCTGTTTCTCCTAAGCCCCTTAATCACAGCTCACACACTAGTCTCCCCTTCTCTACATTGGTTTCTCTTCTCCCCTTGATCTATCCCATGATTCCACAACAGTGGTTCCCAACCTTGGGTCACCCAGGTTGTTCTTGGACTGCGATTCCAAGAAATCTGGCCAGCACAACTAGTGGTGAAGGCTTCTGGGAGTTGCAGTCCAAGAACACCTGAGTTACTCAAGGTTGGGAACCTTCTACAATAAACATAATTGTCTTCTATACCCTTGGTCCCATGACCTGGTGTACATTTCTTTACTTATGGGTAATCCTCTTGATTACTCGGGGCCATTGAAGCTTTCTGAGAATATGTGAGGAAATGGTCTGGCAAAAGTGGTGGGTAAACTGTGGGCAGCCTTGAGCACGAGTGCAGGAGAGAGCAAAAACGTGCAACATGCCTCCATCATGCAATCACATGTGGGCTCTTCTGTCACCTTTAGGAGCCAGTGCAGGGTAAGCCCCTCCCATAGTCCTCAGATAACATGTGAAAATTAAGCTACACAAATGTGACACATGCTTTGGATTTTATCCATTCTGATAGTAGCATTCATCCCAGAAGGTGAACAAGAAAAAGATAGCCACTTGTCCTACTTAATAGAGGACATTCCAATCCATGTGCAAATTACCTCCAGACTGTGATTCTCATCATCCCTGACCATTGTCCATGTTGGGCTGGGAGATCACATGTTCTCTGCTTTTGCCTCTTCAGGTAAGTTAGCCAGCCCTGACTTATCAGCTCTCAAAGTAATGTAACGTATTCTTGTGTCTAATGGTAATAATAATCCATTAACTGACTGGCATCTAATCCAGAGCTAGGAAAAGTAACTTTTTGGAGTAGAGTGCCCAGAATCCCCCATTCAGAACAATTGATAGCCAAGGATGATAGGAGCTGCAATTACTTTTCCAAGCTCTGATGTAGCCTTGCTGGCACTGTCTCAAGAAATGAAGACAGAGATCTTGATGAAGTAAAGAGAGATCTTGTGAAGTAAAGAACAGTATGTGATCATGGCCCATTTAAGGTCCTGCCACAGTTGGGTTGTGGGACATCCCACAACCCAGAGGCTGAAGTGAATTCTCTCCCTCTTATTCTCTTTTGTAGATTGTTTTTTGTAAGGTGTGTAAATCCCAGGATGGGGGTGGACAATCTCCAGAGGCCTGGGGGGGGCATACATGCCCCTACCTGAACTTTGGAAAGCTGTATGTAGTCCCAAGGATTGCACCCCTCCCCATTTTAATTAGTGAAAAAGCTCCCTTGTGCTATGTAGTGGACAAAACACAACATTTTCTGGGGGGAGGGGACAGGGGACATTTTGACCCCTGAGGGCCACATGTGGCAAAAGGGCTGCATCTTGTCCACCCTGTCTTAGGGCGACAAAAATAGATAAGGCAAGAATAAAGTGACTCACATATTGAAACAAACGAACATCAGTCTCTCACAAAGAAGACGGTCAAGGCAGTGTTTCAAAGCTAATGACACAAACCATTTCCATTTCTGCACATACCTGGCTTGTCTTTCCCAGCTGGTGTCAGCCATTCACACAGGAGAGAATATGTGAGGAAATAGGTTGCAGTGGAATGGCAGTCCCTACACAGCAGGGCCAATGACCCCTTGTACAGACCCCCAAAGCCTTCTTCCTTCACAATCATCCTCAAGCAATGCACAGCCCCTTGGTACTTGGGCTTGGAGGCCAAGAGATGGGATGGCCCAGTTGAGGAATGTGGCTCTTTCTGGATCTGGAGTCTCACTTTTGCTATCTCTGCAGGTGATATAAGCAGAACCTGGAAAACAGAATCAGGAAGTGTTAGTTCATCCCTTAGCTAGGTTTTACATATCCCCAAACAGCTGGACATCCACGTTAAGAAACTGCTGCTCCTGACCCTGTGCCCCCAAACATACATCTCCTGATTGGTCCTTTGCCTAACCCAAATGGTCACCTTTATTTATTTAGGCTGCACCAGGAATGGGCAAAATTAAGTCCACAACCCCCATGCAAATCACAGACCCCTCCACACTGTCCCATCAACAAGTTGTTGTCAAAAAAATGAAAAAGAGGCCTCTCTCTACTCCTGAAAGCCTGCAAGAGTGGTGGCTTTGTGATAAAACTGTATCCAGCACCACCAAATCCTTCAAAACTAGAAGAATTAAAAACCACAAGTGGCCATTTGGTCTTTTCCTATGTTGATTACTCCTCTATTTTTGCACAATTCTGGGGAGCAGGAAACAGATCCAGATGAGTCCAGGGGGCAGAGAATTGGCCCTGGCCCCTCTAAATTTATGGGCCCAATCTATATAGACTCCTCCTTTCACTTTTTAAGACACTCTCAAAGGCCTCTGCTATGTACACAAAAGTACATAGTAAAGTACGTATCAACGGCAAAGCCTAATTGCCACATGGAGGCTCCCTTGGAAAGAACGAGGAAGGCAAGACAGAAGAAATAAGAGAGAAAGAAGTGCAAGTGGCAGAGATGGGGATGGGGAGGAGGAGGAGGAGAAGGAGAAGGAGAAGGAGAAGGAGAAGGAGAAGGAGGAGGAGGAGGAGAAGGAGAAGGAGAAGGAGGAGGAGGAGGAGAAGGAGAAGGAGAAGAAGGAGGAGGAGGAGGAGGAGAAGGAGAAAGAGAAGGAGGAGGAGGAGGAGGAGGAGGAGGAGGAGGAGGAGAAGGAGGAGAAGAAGAAGGAGAAGGAGGAGGAAGAGGAGGAGGAGAAGGAGGAGGAGGAGAAGGAGGAGGAGAAACTGAGGTGGCAAAAAGATAGAAGAAACAAAAGAGGTAACAAAGAAAAAATGAACTAGGTAAAGGGAGGGAAGACTGAAAGAACTGGGCATTTTCAGCTTTGAGAAAAGAAGGCAAAGATTAGATGTGACAGCTCTCTTCAAATGCTTGAAAGAGGAGGGGCAGGATCTGTTCTCAATAATCCAGGAATGCAGGACATGTATGAATGGGCTCAAGTTACAGGAAGCCAGGTTTAGGCTGAATATCAGGGAAAAAATCTTAACTGTTAGAGCAGTACGACAATGAACCCAATTACCTCAGGAGGTGTTGAGCAGTTCAATGCTGGAGGATTTCAAGAGAAAATTAGAAAACCATCTTTCAGATATTCTTGAATTTGGATTCCTGCATTGAGCAAGGGGCTGGCCTTGGTGGCTTTATAGGCCGCTTCCAACTCCATTATTCCATGATTCTATGAAAATCAGCTGGGGCCAAAACAAAGTGTGTGGGGCCAGATGCAAACCTCACCAATATGTTCAGTGGAACAGCTTTCAGGCATGCAAACCACAGCTTGGTTCCTTGCATGTCTTCTCAGAAACAAGCCTCAGATTCCAGACTGCAAAGTGGAGCTGCTATTCCATGAAAAACCTCTCCAGTGTGCAGAACAGATCATTCCCATGCAAAACTTTCCAAGGTTGAAATAGCCACTTATTTCTAACCACAGATCTCTGATGGAGATGAAGATTGGATGGATGGATGGATGGATGGATGGATGGATGGATGGATGGATGGATGGATGGATGGATGGATGGATGGATGGATGGATGGATGGATGGAAAACCAGAAGTTCCTCTCCACTGGCATAATGGATTGTGCAATGATTATGACAACTTTTGAATAGAACTTATGGAGGAGTTGACTTAGCAAATCTCCATTGACTCAGTGGGCCTACCTAAGTGCAATTTACTATGCTAGGTAACAGCATTTTGGCCATTCATGCATGCATACCAGGGATGAACAACTTTGATGCAGATGGCACCCACTTTTTATTGCAGGAGCTTCTAAAAAATACAACTATAAGTAGATAGAAATTCACTTCTAGGTTTGAAAAACTGATACTTTGAGGTGTTAAAAGGGGCAAGGAAAGCTCTGACCTATTTTTAAAAAGTGAAGTACTGCCCCCAGAAGCTTTCAGGAATTCCAACTCATATTTTTAAAAAGAAGGCACTGTGGGAGGTCAAGAGGCTGCAAAAGTAACCAAAGGGGGTGCTGCATTTGGCCCCGGGAGACACCCTCCACGTCCCAATTTATACCACAGCAACAGCAGTTATGGTAGTTTAAAGAGCAAGAAGGACAGATCCCTGACCTGAGGAACTTGCAATCTAAAATCCTTATTCCTTTACTGTCAACCTACCCGGATGGCACCAGTAGCACCTCCAGCAAAAGATATATCCAGTTTGGATGGCTTGCTGTCTCCAGAGCCATAGCGTAACTTACAGATGTTATGAAGGAAGTTTTTGTAGATACCAAACGAAATAGATGAAATAAATGATGCCATTACAACTGTCATTGACACACCTCTGTAGAAACCTGGCACCTGGTTTGGATAAAAAAAGTATTTCAAAAGAAGTGTAAGCCACTCATTTTATCTCATCTGTCCAAATCTCCATCTCATGGAAAAATGATAGTAGTGCTTTTCTTTCAGAAGGAAATAAGAGTCATAAAATGAAGATCACTTCACAACACATCTTTCCAGTTGGGCTGCAAGCAAGGAAGCTTTTACCCCCATTATCTCTAAACCAACAGCTTCTGTATATGCTGGACTGCAACTCTTACCATCGCCAGCCAGGAAGGCCATCAGCCAAGGGGACTGAGAATGGTGCAAAGTGCAGGCCAACAAATATGGAGGGCATCTTTGGGAAAGGCTTCTTTAGGTTCTCTCTACTTTGTGGCCATGTTGGTCCCACAAAAGAAGGAAACAGATAAAAAAATACAAAACAGCAAAGAAAGTCAGCCGGGATGGCTAACCATGGCATACCAACAAGAAACACAAGACAAAACAAAAAGGTAAACAAACAAACAATCAAACAAGCAAGGGTCCTGGAAGTGAAAAAGTGACCCTTGGACCCTCTGAGTTAACTCCTATTCTATTATAGTACATGCTGTTTTCTTGGTATTCTATAGTGGTGGCTGTGTTAGTCTGTGCAAGCATATCAACAAGAAACTCAAAACAAAAGCAAAAGAAAGGAAGGAAGGAAGAAAACAAAGATGTTGTGGAACCTTAAAAATTAACTGCTATATTTTAATGTGAGCTTTTGTGGAACAAGTCAACGCAAGAGTTGAGAATACAGAGGTTGCATGGCAAAGCAGAACAAAGTTTCCAAAGAACTGAATACCAAACAGGGGTCTTAAATCATTAATAATGATAATAATGTGCTGTCAAGTCAATTCTAGATTATGGTGACTCTTTCAGGGTTTTCCAGGTAGAGAAGACTATTAGGTGTGAAATGCAACTTGAGTCTACCAATCACCACTATTCCTTTATCTTAGAGCCCTGTATAAATGTTTTGCCATGTACTTCTGTATTCTCACTCTTCTCTCTGAAGAAGTGGGCTTTTTCCATGAAAGCTCGAATTAAAATATAACAGTAAGTCTTTAAGATGCCACAAAATCTTTGTTTTCCTCCTTCCTTCCTTTCTTTTGCTTTTGTTTTGAGTTTCTTGTTGATATGCTTGCACAGACTAACACAGCCACCACTATAGAATACCAAGAAAACAGTATGTACTATAATAGAATAGGAGTTAACTCAGAGGGCCCAAGGGTCACTTTTTCACTTCCAGGACCCACCTGCAGCTGCACCAGATCTTAAAATAAGCAAAAATGATAAAAAATCAAAACCAAATGTTACTGGAAGTCAGAATCTAGTTCTTGGGAGTTGGGTGTGGAATGGAGACACCCTTTGCCACATTTTATTGCAAAACCACAGCATTCCTGGTGGCTTCAAAAAGTACAATATTCCTTTTTTTAAATGTTTTATTTTTTGCAGAGCAGCATTTAGTAACCACAAAGTCAGTCTTAGAAGGCTGCACGTCCTTCCCAGGGCTGTACTTTGTCCACCCTAGACTAGAAGTATAAGTTCTGAGGTAGGTCAGTGGGAATGCAATGCCCTGTCAGCACTGATGCTGATACATTTCAAAACCTAGTCAAGAAACCTGGAGAAACAATAGTGGTAAAATCTATATATTCATTTGTTTATTTATTTGTCTCATTTATAGGCCACCTTTCTCCAGATGAGGGGACTCAAGGCAGCTTAGAGGGTTTTAAAAAACATTAAAAACACAATAAATTATACATTAAAAACAATTAAACTATAGTAGTAATTAGATTCTTCTTGTTACCACAATGGGGCATGACATACCACTGGCTTCCTACATACACAACACAGTACCTTACCACTTGGTTATGGATGGTATGGTTTGGACATATGTATCAGACCAGCTGCTGTTTATTGTTTGCTATCCAACAGCATGCAAAACAACAGGTTCTCTTTCTGATGAAGACATCAGAGCAGCTCTTTGCCATGAGCGAAAACAACAGCCATAGTTCATAGCCACAAAGAAAAATTAGCATGTGAAAGAGATGCTACAGCCATATTTAGGCACAGAGATGGGGAAAATTACTTCTTTGAATTACAGTTCCCAGAAACCCACATCAGCATGGCTGTATTGCATCTGAATAGAATAGAATAATCATGTGAGGAAGAAAAGTGTATTAGCCATTCCAATCAGTCATTATTTCCATTACCCTCCACAGGTAGAGGCTAGCCCGCCAAGAGACAAGGAGCTCCTCCACTCATGGAAACTTGCCTCATAATGGGAATTCTGATTATCCAGCATTATGGATTGTATGGAAAGCCACTAGGCAACAGGGAGGCCTCTTCTCCTCAGAGGGTGTCTTGTGGGTGAGGAGACCGATGTAAATGTTATAGCAAGGATTGGAGCTAGCACTCTCCTCCTCCTTATGTGTTCATTCTGTTCATTTTCAATAACACCAGAACTTTTCTTATGAGAAAAAGAGTTGCATACATTGGTCATTAGGAAATGAGGCTTCTGCTATACGTACGCTTTCTGTTCTGTATGTGTCTATGATACAGTGCCATATTCCACGATAATTCGTCTGCGTCTGAATTCTCACCTGTTAAGTTTAGACAGTCCATTATCCACATCATGCTTGGAAAAAGAGCTACTACCCTGTTTCCCCAAAAATAAGACCTAACCTGAAAATAAAGCCCAGTATGATTTTTCAGGATGCTCCTAATATAAGCCCTACCCCAAAAATAACCCCGTTAAGTGAAACCCCACCCTCCACCCTTGTGCAGTATTTTGCAGCAACCAGATGAAGATGACCTGACTGTATTTGAATAAATGTAGATTGTTGTACATGAAGAAAAAAAAAAACATCCCCTGAAAATAAGCCCTAATGCATTTTTTGGAGCAAAGATTAATATAAGACCCTGTCTTATTTTCGGGGAAACATGGTAATATTTTGGCATTCCCCCCTCTAAATTTGATTAATAATACACATTTCTGTAACAATTCATAAAAAGCAAAAGGGTACGTTTCTTTTCTCACTTTCTTATTCCAGTACATAACAAACATTTCCCATGATTCATAAAATATATCTGTACCTGGAGAATAATTTCTTCGTAGACTCTGATTGTGGGGGTGCCATTCCCAAGGTTGCTAAGGTGTTGGCTTAATCTCCAGTAGAGGGCAAACCCTCCTGGATGACGTCACAGCTGCTTCTGAGGGGCATGACTGCTCACCATTCTTCTTTCTCATAGGTGCTAGAGAGCTTGTATAGAGCCTTTCCTTAGGCCAATTATAATGGCATGATGTAACCATTGTCCTATCTGAACTCTGTAACCTATCTGTATACTGTCCACTATCTGTGAGCTTGTAAGGTTAATAAAAGCACAGTCCTCCTGGGGGCAGGGCAGAATTCACTGGGAACCCATTCGGTGTTATTCTGCCTCTTCTACTAGTCGCCCACCAGGAGCACTGCTGGCAGACATCCCTGTGTGTGTGGCTGACTTCTTTAACTTCTATTTCTAAGAGACTATTTGCTCTCCTAATTATCTGGTGACTACATAGACTATCAGCCTGCTCATTTCGTGACTCCAACATCTGATAATATGTCAATTTAGTTAAAAGGGCAATGTACTAGAAATGATTAAACAAGGCATTTAGAGAAGAAATCTCTATTTTTCCCCCATTATGGTTCTATAGCTATCCTAGCAGCAAGAAAAAGAGGGTGAGGATAGATGTTGAAACATTCCTGGGTATGCAACAGGTTTAACATACTTGAAATCAGTTTTAAAATATCTGTTTACACAATATACAACAAAATGTGCATCTTTTGGCCAGAAAGCATGATTTTTTGCTCAGAAAATGAGATTTAAAAAAAAAACATCTGCTAGGGCCTTGTTTAATTCAGCTTAGAAACACGATTTATTTTGAATCGTGTTTTTGCATGTGCACACATCTTTGTCAGATGAAATTGTGGTGAGGTTTCTCAAGTACTGGATAGCAAGATCACAGGTTTCGGGCTGCAGGCTAGCCTTGTGGTCTGATCTGTTATTTTCTTTTCTATCTGTAACACTAATCTAGTGCTATGGCAGTTTGAAAATAATAATAATAATAATAATAATAATAATAATAATAATAATAATAATAATAATAATAATAAATCACACCACAGCAGAAAAACATGGCTTTTGTTTTGTTATATCAGTTTTTACTGAAATTACAGCAGCAGTCCCCTCTGTCTTTTACTCCATAGTTCCATAAGATCGAATTCTGGTCTCTAAACTACTTGTCAGCTTGGGGACCAAGCTAATTTCACTGAAACTCCCCCAGAATCCAGGGTCTGGAAGGCAGGAAATAGGTCCAGAATGAGAAGGCTTGTGTAAATGAGCACAAGAATTAAGTCTCTGCAGCTTGTCTCCCTCAGTCCCTTCCCACACTTGAGTCTCCAGAGATGCAACAGCATCCAGGATAACATAGTCTTGCCCAAGCACATGGCTGGATTCTTGGGTGCCTGGCAAGTCAATCAACCTGGCAAGCGTGAAAAGCTTCTGGCACCCTCCCACATGTCTTCTTCTTCCAAGATAGGTGGTGACTAGAGATGGGGGCTGGACCCTTGTTATGTCCACCTGTGCGGGGGTATTCGTATACGAATAGCCCCATCCCTTCGCTTCCTAGTTCTGCTCTTTTATTCCCCTTGACCCTGCCTCCTCCAGCTGTCTCTCATTAAGATGCTGTCTCTCCTGCAGCTGCAGGGACCTTCCCAGCATCCTGTGCCCCACCGTGTCATACACTCCTTCCAAATTTCGTATGAAAGGAGGAGAGGCTTCCCTAGTTTATGCCAGTAATGGGTAGAATTGATACATTACTGCTTTGACAAAAAAACAAATATAAACAAATTGTTTATTTTAAAGAAATAAATATGGAAATACCTTTATTGTGTCCAGTGGATAACCCATTGCAGCGCTAACACCACCTGGAAAAGATAATGGTTTTGGAAGCATTTTGATTACACACTTAAACCTTACAACAAACAGAACACATTTTTCACATGACTGGATTAAATTATCTCAAACAATTCTACAGATGTTCCCTTCCAATGTTGGAAAAGTGTAATTTTTCCAAGCTGTGTGCCATCTTCGACGTTTCCCTCCCATTATTCTGAAACTGATGTTTTCATAAACATAGATAGTATCCAATGGGTTAAGTATTCTGAACCTCACCCACCCATCCCCATAATCTGCACTGTTTATCCAACAAAACACCAGCCAGATCTGAGGATCATAAAGGCACAATGCAGGGTGTATACTCATTCAATCAACCCACAAACTAGTGTAGCCAGATTCTGGAAAAAAATGTGTTGAATTAACTTTATTGTTTATTAAGCTTGTGTCTATTTCACCGAAACTAGTCTGGCCGCTTTCCCATTGTAGAGTAAGCAAAAAACAAAACACATCACTAAGAAACAGTACTAAAGAGAAGACAGATTAGTATAAAATATGAATTATCATTTATGTGAAGAGAAACACAGTTTAAAGCATATCTTCTAATTTTACACACGAACACAGCACACCTTGCCATAGGGTGAAGATTGTGTGTCTAAGTGAGCTGCTCACTCTGGTCTCTAAGTACCAACTACTGATGGGCACCTTAAAGGCCCCTGCTTTCCCTGTTTCTTTTTGGGGGGGTTCTTCTCTATCTTTAAAGTGGATGTGGACCTTCACACAGAGGACACTTCCATGAAGATGTCTAGAAGTCTAGCAACCCTTTAATGGAAGACGGTTGTCTGCAGTTTAAGATATATGACCGACTTAAATGAAATGGCCCTGTTCAAAAAACATTCATGGAAACAGTAAGTCCTCTCACACTGTCTGCATTTGATTAAAGACAAATGTCATTGCTTAACAAAAATCATTTACAAAAATTTTGGTACAGAGGGAACCAATATGAAAGTCCCTTCCGACAGTCCAAAATGCTACTAGGATCTACCAGGGCTCAGAAATGATAGCACTTTTCAACTACTTGAAAGTTAGTCATTCAGAGGACGGGCAGGACCTTTTCTCAGTCATCTCAGAGTGCAGGAGACGTAGTAATGGGCTCAAGCTACAGGAAGTCTGATTTAGGCTGAATAGAAGAAAAAACTTCTTAACTGTTAGAGCAGTATGACAATGGAACCAATTACCTCAGGAGGTGGTGAGTGCTCCAGTGCTGGAGGCATTCAAGAGAAAATTGGACAACCATCTGTTAGACCTGCTTTGATTTGGATTCCTGCATCGAACAGGGGGTTAGACTGAATGGCCTTATAGGTCCCGCTTCCAAGTCCATGATTCTATGATTTTATGAATGTGACTTTTGAGGACTCCAGCTCCCAGAATTTGCTCAGGAATTCTGGGATTTTTAGTCCAAAGAAGGTAAAACGTCCAAGCTCTGGGATCTGTCATAACAAAGTAACACAGTAGGGGTTGCTGTCCTTTGGAGCACTCTCTTCCCGCAAACCAGATGATCTTCTGGTTCCCCTCCTTCACTGAGCGCATTCAGTCTAGTCTGTTAGGCCACTTGTAGGGAGGTGTTGGTTATTTACACAAATGAGAAATGGGCACTGCTGAGCAGCCATTGCTAGTAAATGGGCACAGGTGAGACACCTGTAACAAAATGTTGCAGTGTACATTCTCACTTCCAATGAGAAGTCCAATAAGGTTCTAGCTGGGAACCTCCTTGTCTTCAAAACAATAGCACAAAGGGCTCAACTGTGCTCATTTCTCTTATGTAAAACATCTATTTGGACAACACAGTTAGAGGATATTGCTGAGATAGCCTTGCATTGCGTTTAAATTCCACTAGGCTGTATTTTTTTAAATAGCTGTTTCCTCTTGAGATGATCACCCCTCCCTTTTGTTCAGGGTTGGGGTTTTCTCTCTTTCTCACTACGCTTTGAGTAATCATCATGAGCAAAGCATAATACACCAAATATGTATTACATAAGTACATGTCGAGGTTTCAAATGTTGCCTTTGCCATGCAGAACATATGTGTAATAGTGTCCTCTGAAAGTGCTAATACACTGATACTTAATACACTATGGTGGCTTAATATGTAATTTTGTATGCAACTTTTGTCAGCCACTGCCAGCATGACCAATAGAGTGGGAGATGTCGAGCAACATCTGGAAAGCTAAATATTCTCTGACCCTGTGTTAGGGGCACACAAGTAATTGCTCCCACCATTGTTTCTATTTTTCTTTTTCAGCTGATACCATTCCATGTTTTCTTAGTATGTTTAGTCCTCCAGGGGCCACCATGATTGTTCCCCTTGGTACTGGTGGTAGTTTTTCCATTTCTGCATAACTTGTGATTCATTCAAGCACGAGGATCCTTTCCTTTTGCTTCTCAATGAACATGCTTCTCAACAATCCTGTCCTGTTAGCATGGGGGCACAAGGTTCACAGTCTTAGGAAGTGGGAGGAAATGGCACTGTTGTAACGCTGCGGATGACGAACAAAAATGAAAAAAAAAATCAAGTGTGTCTCGTAAGCAAATTAGCGTCTTGTGGGCACAAAATGACCTTTCCTAGTGTATCAAGAGTGACAGTAAAGACACAACTTTTTAACATTCTCTAGGGATTTCCACTCTCCAGATATAGCAACCCAAAGGTATTTACAGAGCCTAAAATAGTCTTGGGATGGAAGCTCAAAGCTGCTACTGCAACTGGAGAAGAAAAATAAACAGCCACAGTGTAGGTCTTCCTCACTGCCAATGAATGAACGATCTCTCCTCTTAAGAAGGATGTATTTGTTCAACGTAAGTTTAAGCATATTTTTCTCCAAAATTAACTCCTATCTTCACTTTTATGGGACCTACTCCCTCAAATGTATTCTCAGGAGTGTGTCTACAACACAGTACTAAAGCAGCTTGATACCACTTTAACTCCCATGTGTCTGTCCTGTGGAATCTTGTAGCGTGCAGTTTGTTGTGTGTCAACTAGTTATTTAAGATTAGGAGTTGTCTGTAAACAAGTAAGGGCTTACAAAAGGCTTCAGAGAGTGAAATATTATTCTCTAATGTTAGAGCAGTATGACAATGGAAGCAATTGACTCAGGAGATGATGAGTGTTAATAAGATCGGCTTCTAAAAAACCCCACCACACTTGAGGAATTCTGTCTTTGGGAATTTCTGTATGAAATTATTAGCACCTTTATTTATGGTACAGGCCATCTTTCCAGCAAAAAAACAGTGATCAAGGTAGCTAATTATCATACAATTATCAAACACTGATTAAAACACGAAATAAAACCAAATATATTAAAAACACAATTTAAAAACAGCATGATAAAATACATAATCCACAACATCCATTTCATTAGACTACCACCACCCTTCAACAGCAGACCAGCTGACATGTCAGATTCTAGGTGGAATAAAGAAATCATTTCCTGTCACCAGAAAGAAGGCATGAACTGAAGTGACCTTGGCATGGAGTTTCAGAGTTCCTTGGCATGGTCTAAAACAAACTTGTCACCATTATACTCTCTCAACAGTTGAAGGAAGCTTAAGACTGAGTATGTAAAATCAGAGCCCGATTTGCTGTTTTACAAGAACTGAGAAGTCAAGTTTGTTTGGAACTCCTCCGTTCTCTGGAAGTCTTCCCACTCTATTAATAGAATGGAGATAGTGAGAAGTAGAACTCAGCTCTTGTGGTGGGTGTGTAGCCCAAGCTCAGAATTACAACATCAAATAGATCTCACTGAGGTGACAGGCTCTGCAGAAAGTCAGGTAGCTGTTGACTAACTAGAACATTGGAAATGTTATCTTTTTCGAATCACAATTCTTAAAATCCCCTTTTCAAGATTCCTTTTTTCAAATTAATCATGTAATACCTTCACCCTTTTGCCGGCTGCCTTCAGCACAGTTCATACTGTAAGGAACCATATTAAAGAATCACATTTGGGACAGCTGCCAGCATTGACACGCAAAGAGCTGTTGTAACTTTAGTTAACTGTATATTTGTTTCAATCAATCAGTCAATCAATCAAGAAGCTGCCCAATCCATCCATCCATCCATCCATCCATCCATCCATCCATCCATCCATCCATCCATCCATCCATCCATCCATTTATTTATTTATTTATTACCTGCAATAGCTCCTGCAACGAAATCCATCTATCAGCTGTCTTTGCTTGTCCTAATCAGAATGCTTGAGCCATGCACCAGGAATGGATGGGGAAAGGGAGAGCCAGAGTCTGCCCTCCAGGAATAAGCAGCTCCTCTCCAGATAAATGTGTTGGGGTTGAGCAATGGGGCTTGAAGTCAGCAGTGCTCTTAGCCTTTCTCTTTCCCTCTCCTAGAAGAAGTGCTTCAAGGCATGCATAACCATGCTTGGGACTTTGAATTGACCTCAAGAACAGAGTCGATGCATAATTCCAAGGGGCAACCCTGAACCATAGCAGGGAATGGAAATTATTCTCCCTTGTGCCTTTTGTCCTACAAATCACCCAGGGCAACAGTGTTAATATTGAACTGGACTGAGATCAGGTCCCACACTCGAGATGTTTTTAAAATACAATGAAGTTTGGTTAACTCCTAAAGCAAACCTCTTAGCTCAGCAAGGAGCCACAAGGCCATTTGGTGTCATAGCTACTCAAGTGACAGAGGCAGTCAGGTATTAGATCCTATTTGTTAGGAAAAAATCTCATCATTTTTCCCCATCTGAATATGAAGAAATATGTCCTGTGAATTCTTGGTCACTTTCTGCAAAACACACATGGAAGCAGAATTCTAACTCTAATGCATCAATGAAGCCTCAGACACTATGCCTTCTGCCCTAGTCTTTCTACATTCCAGTGCCTAGTCTCACCACTCCTGAATTCCTAATTTTGCTTTGTAGCAAGAAGTAGAGATATCATGAGAAGGCAGGACTCATTGAAAAGGACAATCATGCTACGACAAGTCAAAGACAGTAGGAGAAGAAAAGGACTGACATGAAATGGGCAGACTCAGTAAGACAATCATGCTAGGAAAAGTCAAAGGCAGGAGGAAAAGAGGAGGACTGACATGAGATGGCTTGACTCAATAAAAAGAAGCCACAGCTTTCAGTTTGCAAGCCTGACCAGGGTTGTTTATGATAGATCATTAATGGGAGATCATCCACAGGGTCCCCATATGCCAGAAGTGACTTGATAGCACTTAACAACAAGTCATGTAGTGCTTTCGCTGGACAATAATGGACTCCAAATGTCTTATTAGGTAGGTTCTCTCTTCAGAAGGTCATGTGTGCAGCACTTGTAAAAGTTACTTTCTGGGACCCCAATTACTAGCTGGCTGGACGATTCTGGGATTTGTAGTCCAAAATAAGTAACTTTTCCAGGCTTTAACTGTGTATTATTTTGCTCTCTGCAAAATGTGCAAAAGCAGCCCTGATACAATGTGGAGGATCCTCTCCCTCATTCTGCTAAGCTGAGCCTTGGCCTTCTGCCCCTAAAGTTTTGCCTTGACTTTGAAGCAACACAAAGGACAGAACAGTGGACAAGAAGAGGATGTGAGGCTCACCAAGTGAGGTGTACCCCTTCCCACACACCATGTTTATGTCACTGCATTCAATCCTGTCTCTCTGGAAGTAAAACTGATGAAATTGAGGCTGTTGTACTTGGGACACATTATGGGAAGATAGTACTCACTGGGAAAGACAATAATGCTAGGAAAATCTGAAGGCAACCAGAAAAGAAGATGACTGAATATGAGATAGAGTGATTCCATAAAGGAAGCCACAGGCTTGAATCTAAAAGAGCTAAGAGGGCTGTTGAGGACATACATTTTGAAGTTTAGTCATTCATAGGATTGCCATAGTATACAGTATAACAAGAGCGACAATCCAGTATTTTAACATGAGGGGGCACAGCTCCAGGAATTTGCACACGACTCTGCATGCAGGCCTGGGATCTTCTGTTAAAAGAGGGGTGGGCAACATGCAGCTCTGGGACTGCACATGGACCCTTCTCTTATCAGACTCCCCCCCCCCCAAGATGAATTGCCACTCTAGAAAGCCTCCACAGGCAGCAAATCACCTTTCAAATAGGTTTCAGAATCCCTCTGCAATGTTTCATAAATAGACATTTTTCAAAAGTGGAGGTCATTTTAATGTCACTTTCCCCCCATATTTTCGGTTATCCACATGATTTTCTGGAGGAGCAGAAAATTCGCTCTCAAAGCTGCCCAAGATGCCCACACCAACTTGAAAGGACTAGGTAGCAGGTTATGGCACAGAATTCTGCCTTCAACCCAAATAGCCCTGCCAGCCGGAAGAGACAGTCACATGTTGAACAAATAGTCTGGCCTCGTCCCTATATTCAGATCTCAGCTGGTTTGAAGCCGTGAACATCAAACAAGTCTATCGCATGATCTTTCATTATGCATTTAATCAACCCAAACCTTGAGGCTGGGCTGTTTAATAAAATAATACCTTATTCAAAGTTCATAAAGCAAGCCAAATAAATGAAATCCAACCCTTTAACCTCTTTGGCACCAAAGAGAAACTCAAGATGGTAACAGGTGCGGCTTACAGGATAAGCTGGAAATGCTGGAAATGCCATTGGTCTTCCAATACCCATTTCACAGATAAAGTAGTAACATACAGGGCAATATTTATTACTGGAACATCCAAAGAAGTGAGTCCCAGTAATTATGAAGCAAGAAGGGAAATATTTTTTTTTCTCACAAAGCAGGGTGCTTGGGAACAGACACAGTGGACAACGGATTCAGAGTGTTCACATGAATTTAAAAATTGCCATAAGTCAGCATTCTACGAAGTCTTGAAGCCCATACCAGTTCTCCCATCATATAACCATTGTGCAGTCTCCAGGCTGGGGATGATGGTGTATTGTAGTCCACCATAATGGTTTAGTGGTACATTTGGAAGTGTAGGTACTCATCATGACATTTGCCATAAGCAGAACCTTCCCCAAACAGAGTCCAAAAATGCAAAAACAGTCCATATTAATGAATGCAGATCAAGTCTTTTGCACAATTAACACTCTTAGTTGCCTGTTCTAACCGCCCTCAAATACTTTGCATTACAACAGAGATAGTAGGGAAAATCCACTTCTTTCCCAACTACTGCAAGATTGCCATTAAACTCAGGAGAAATTAAGGGGAGGTTGCAGATTATGCCATAGTCCCTTCTTCTCAGAAAGCTCTAGGGCTTTGACCCTGCAAACCATAGCTCCATTACACTATTGGTCCAATGCATTTGAAAGGCTTCAGATTAGGGAAAGCTGTCCTAAGCAAATAGTGCAGCTTGACCCATGCAGAACAGCTGATGCATTTGTGAACTCACATTGCGATCATGATCCTACAAAACAGTGACCAAGCTCAATGAGAAGAGATGAGGGAGGGTGCAAGTGCAGAGTTGTGCAGTGGTTTTCTCTAGTTAACTCTTAATCCCTTGTGATTTACTAAAATGATTGCTGCTTCTTGTGTCCGTGTGACACAACAGAGGCTGCCAAATGTACTGAAGGTGCCTTGTGATAGGGATTCCTTCTAAGATTCTTTCGCTTGAAGGCAACTCACCTGATTAGGGGTGCATTTGCACCATGTGCCTCTGAACTACCTCTGGCCTGGTGTATCTTGTTTGTTCCTGCTCATCCTCAAATTACGACTCACTGAAGCCTTGAATGCATCTGCTGCAATCACCCCAACACACACACACACACACACACATATTAGGGAAAGGAAGGAACTTCAGGTATGCATTGTCAAGAGCAGACTGGAGGCCATGCATGGCTATACCCGATTCCAGACTTGGAAGATGCTTCTCTAGCTTAGAATCCACAAGGTTGGAGTCTAGATTTTACAGTTGGAGAACATGTGAACCGGAGGATGGATCTGATCACAGGCAAATAAGCTTGACCTACCACTGGAAAAAGTGAAGCAGCCACCTTGGGAAGCAGAGGACTAGAGATGGGAGCAAGGTTATGGAGGGGTAAATGAGTACCATCTCATCATGTCCTGAGATGGCTTGTTGCTCTCATGTCTAGTAGAGCCAGTGAGATGCAGTGGGTATAGTGTCCGACTAGTACATGGGAGACCTGGGTTCAAATCCTTGCACATCCATGGAAATGGACTTAGGAGACAGCAATGGTAAACTCTTCCTTGAACATCTCATATACCTCAAAAACTCTGTTAGGGTTGACAAAAGGTCGATGGCACACAACAGTGTGGTTCATGTTGAAGAGAAATTCAGCCGCATGGAACAGCCAGGTGTTGTCTCATCTTGGAAGCTAAATAGTATAACATATGATTACTACTTGGATAGGAGAGCACCTGGGGATACTGCATACTATAGGAGTAGGGAGATGAACTACATTATAATATCCCTGACTGTCCTTTGGCCTGATTAGCCTGGAAGTTAAAGCTACATTTAATTGATTTTTATATTGGCTATTACTTCAAAATAATTATTCTTTCTTATTCCATCTTCTTCTTTGCCTTAGGCATCAAAACCTCTCAGCTTTTTCCCCAGAGGAAGATGCTTCTGGAAAGCCCACAAACAGGGCCAGAATACACCACTCCTCTCCCAGTACTGGTTCCCAGTCTCTACTGTATAGAGTGGATAACTCAGGTATCCTCTGAAAGCCATCAAAGCCAACCTCAAATTGAGCATAAATTACTTTTTCGGACTCAGCTGCCAAAGTACCCCAACCAGCACATATCCTAGTATCACAACACACCCTGTGGGTCCTCAATTGCAAGCTAACAATTATGCTAATACCACCAATTCCCATGTATCAGTAGAGACAGCTTGTGTTAAAATGAAGCCTCACATCTGTGCCAATTTTTTGCTGCACTTCATGTTGTGCCGAGTACCCTTTGCATTACTATTTGAGCATCAGGATCAGAAGTGATAAATTGGTACCAAAGAGGATACTGTGATTTTTTAAAAATTATTTTCGGGTAGGAATGGAAATTATGGAAGTAACAATGCACTGTATTTTACCCAGAATCATGTTTCCAACTATGCTTACACTCTTGGCAAATGAGGAGCTCCATGAGGAGATAATGCCTGACTTGGCAACACAACGTTGCTGAATGCCACAGCGACAAGTATATTTCCCTCCAGATGCTGGCAACCTAAATCCTTTCCAGATGTTTAGAAGGTTGGAAATAAGCATACTTACCCTTGCTCATTCTGGGCCATCATGCAGATATTCAGAATCTGTTTCAAATCACTTACAGTAAAACCCAGAGACAAACCATCTGGTAACATGAGCTCTCATCAACTTCCCACTCTGGGCTACTAAGACCATTTGCCTAATAAACAAAAATAGTAATCACTTACTGGAAGCTGCGCTGATATTAAGTTCTTATTAGTCTTGAAGCATATAACAAGTGGCCAAAGCAAGCTACTAATTCCCAGCCACTTCTGGTCCCTTTGTTGAAAAAGACGGACCACAGGGTATGCAACGAGTCTGTGAAGGTCAAGGTGACTGATCTAACAGACAAGGATCATATCAGAACTTGAGAAGGAGAGGAAAACCTTTGCTTCTGAATTTGATCCGACTTCATCATCACTTAAGGCAGGGACAGATGAACTCATGCAGCCAAGCTCTGTTTTCAGGTCTGCTATCATCCTGAGAAGTGCAGTTCCCAGAGGACAGAGGTAAAAAAGCTAATTTAGCTATTGTTATCATCATCATCATCATCATGCACAGCACACCAAATCTTGGTTGGTTTCAGTGCTTTCAATACTGGGCCATTCCCAAGAACCTAGGATACACACAGGTATTTTTTTAAATATTTTAAGAATTGACAAAACTATTAATATACTGTCCAATGTATTGTCACTGAACTACCTTGACAGGCAGGAGGAAGTTCAAACAAAATGTTGCATGCTGTGTCACTGTTTTGTTTGCAAAGCGTCTGTGCGGAGGAGACAGGGTTTGAATTTGGCATCCATATGGGTGGGTGGTTAAGGGGGTGGAATCACTCGTCTAGCAACACATGAAAGAGAATATTCCCAACAAGCAATTAACATGCAAGGAAGATGGTGCTGAAGGTTCATAAGTGAGCATGCTTCCATCCACTAGGCAGTGTTCGTGACTTTTTAACCTATTGCACCACTTAAAATCTAGGATTTGAGGAAATTTCACCATTACTAATATTTTAGTCGAGTGATCTAGACCCCATCACAAGATTGAGTTGCCAGTTATTTTTCCTGTTATGGTTTTTGCCATTTCTGCAAAATATTGTTTGTGTAAAACTCCTGTTTGTGTACAAAACAAGTGTCTTTTCCCTCCACAAAACTAAACACATACATACACACAGCAAGCACAAGATAGGCTGATTGATCACAAAGTCACAAGCAACTCTTCTGATGCTAATTCCACTAATTCATACAATGAGACAACAATTTTTGCAGGTTCCTGAGTTCGTATTTGCAATATTTTGCAACAGTGTGTGAAAAGCACTTGTGAAATGTTTTCTTTCAGATCTACAACAACATCTTGCAGTGGGTCATGTCATGGAAAAAAATCTGGAGTTTCCTGTTTATCAAGACAAATCAAGTCATGATCTGCACTTGCACTCAAATCTTCGGGTTTGCTGGAGACCATTCGCTTCTCTGTACCAACCAAACAACCTGTGGCTTCTGCCCAAGAGACATACATATCTCCAAGTTTTTCAGCCACCCTTTTTGTTTTTTAAAAAAGAGATCAGCTTTGCTCATTAGTCCCATTATGCACTGCTTAGGTGTAACTGCATCACTGCCTCCTCCAATGATTCATTCAGTCTGCAATCTCCATTTTGGGAGATTAACTGCAACTTCATAGCTACAACACATGGCCAAATTCTATTTCCCACCCACCCCCCAGCCCAGTTTTTGTACCGTGCAGCCTGAGGATGAGTTCTGGGAAACCTGGGAGTTTATTTTGTGGGATTTTGATTGGTTCTGATAAAAGTATTACACTAATGTAGATTTTGTTGGAGGCTAGAACTAGCAAGTAACTCAAAGGGCTGGTGTTGAGATGACATGTTTGTTTTCTGGTATCTGATTCACAACTGGGATAGGAGACCAACACTTGGGATTTGTGGTCCAAAATGCCACATAACTAGCATAGACGTTTGGCACAGAATTGTGGGGGGATTTTATCTAGATGGGTTTTCTTGCACGTAAACTATGAACCCCTGTGTTTTGATGCACCCTTTTTGTGCGGTAGCACAGAAGGCAGGGTTTATGTTTAGAAACAGAATGGATGTTTGACATCGGACTGGAGGAGATATGAGATTAGGGAGCTGACAGCAATCACAGCTGGTGCTGAAGTTGGATAATGTAAGTGGGAGTAGATGTTTAGTACCACAGGCAAGAAATTTATACTATTCAGGTATTTTTGCAAAGGAATTAAAAGTAACTGTTTCAATTGCTTTTGAGAAATGGCAGAGTTACATTTGACAAAATATACTGGTCAAAGTGGTCAAACAGGAGATGGCAAGAATAAACATTGACATCCTGGGCGTCAGTGAACTAAAATGGACGGGAATGGGCGAATTCAATTCAGACGATTATCAGATCTACTATTGTGGGCAAGAATCCCGTAAAAGAAATGGAGTAGCCCTCATAGTCAACAAAAGAGTGGGAAAAGCTGTACTGGGATATAATCTCAAAAATGATAGAATGATTTCAATACGAATCCAAGGCAGACCTTTCAACGTCACAGTCATCCAAGTTTATGCACCAACCACCAATGCTGAAGAGGCTGAAATTGACCAATTCTATGAAGACTTACAACACCTTCTAGAACTGACACCAAAGAAAGATGTTCTTCTCATTATAGGAGACTGGAATGCTAAAGTAGGAAGTCAAGAGATAAAAGGAACAACAGGTAAGTTTGGCCTTGGAGTTCAAAACGAAGCAGGGCAAAGGCTAACAGAGTTTTGTCAAGAGAACAAGCTGGTCATCACAAACACTCTTTTCCAACAACACAAGAGGCGACTCTACACATGGACATCACCAGATGGGCAACACCGAAATCAGATTGATTATGTTCTCTGCAGCCAAAGATGGAGAAGCTCTATACAGTCAGCAAAAACAAGACCTGGAGCTGATTGTGGTTCTGATCATCAGCTTCTTATAAAAAAACTCAAGCTTAAACTGAAGAAAGTAGGAAAAACCACTGGGCTAGTCAGGTATAATCTAAACCAAATCCCTTATGAATACACAGTGGAAGTGAAGAACAGATTTAAGGAACTCGATTTGATGGGCAGAGTGCCTGAAGAACTATGGATGGAGGCTCGTAACATTGTACAGGAGGCAGCAACAAAAACCATCCCAAAGAAAAGGAAATGCAAGAAAGCAAAGTGGCTGTCCAACGAGGCCTTCCAAATAGCAGAGAAGAGAAGGGAAACAAAATGCAAGGGAGATAGGGAAAGTTACAGAAAATGGAATGCAGACTTCCAAAGAATAGCAAGGAGAGACAAGAGGGCCTTCTTAAACGAACAGTGCAAAGAAATAGAGGAAAATAATAGAAAGGGAAAAACCAGAGATCTGTTCAAGAAAATTGGAGATATTAAAGGAACATTTTTTGCAAAGATGGACATGATAAAGGACAAAAATGGATTATGGAGAAAGCCAGAGAGTTCCAGAAAAACATCTACTTCTGCTTCATTGACTACGCAAAAGCCTTTGACTGTGTGGACCCCAGCAAACTATGGCAAGTTCTTAAAGAAATGGGAGTGCCTGACCACCTTATCTATCTCCTGAGAAATCTATATGTGGGACAGGAAGCAACAGTTAGAACTGGATATGGAACAACCAATTGGTTCAAAATTGGGAAAGGAGTACGACAAGGCTGTATATTGTCTCCCTGCTTATTTAACTTATATGCAGAATACATCATGTGAAAGGCAGGACTGGATGAATCCCAAGCCGGAATTAAGATTGCCGGAAGAAATATCAACAACCTCAGATATGCAGATGATACCACTCTGATGGCAGAAAGTGAGGAGGAATTAAAGAACCTCTTAATGAGGGTGAAAAAGGAGAGCGCAAAAAATGGTCTGAAGCTCAACATAAAAAAAAACTAAGATCATGGCCACTGGTCCCATCACCTCCTGGCAAATAGAAGGGGAAGATATGGAGGCAGTGACAGATTTTACCTTCTTGGGCTCCATGATCACTGCAGATGGTGACAGCAACCACGAAATTAAAAGACGCCTGCTTCTTGGGAGGAAAGCGATGACAAACCTAGACAACATCTTAAAAAGCAGAGACATCACCTTGCCGACAAAGGTCCACATAGTCAAAGCTATGGTTTTTCCAGTAGCGATGTATGGAAGTGAGAGCTGGACCCTAAAGAAGGCTGACCACCGAAGAACTGATGCTTTTGAACTGTGGTGCTGGAGGAGACTCTTGAGAGTCCCCTGGACTGCAAAGAGAACAAACCTATCCATTTTGAAGGAAATCAACCCTGAGTGCTCACTGGAAGGACAGATCCTGAAGCTGAGGCTCCAATACTTTGGCCATCTCTTGAGAAGAGAAGACTCCCTGGAAAAGACCCTGATGTTGGGAAAATGTGAAGGCAAGAGGAGAAGGGGACGAGAGAGGACGAGATGGTTGGACAGTGTCATCGAAGCTACCAACATGAATTTGACCAAACTTCAGGAGGCAGTGGAAGACAGGAGGGCCTGGCGTGCTCTGGTCCATGGGGTCACGAGGAGTTGGACACGACTTAATGACTAAACAACAACAAAACCCTTAGACCTTTAACTGCAACTAGCTATTTTTAAAAGTATCTCTTCAAGTTCTGAGTGTAATGTAAATCCAAAACATTCTTGCAATCTTGAAAATGATAATAAATTAATGGTTTGTGCTCACATTTCAGGGGTACTTCAATGATTCCAACTGAATATCAGGTAGCTGCAGAGTTGTGGAAATAGACAGGGGTGGGGACATCCAGCCTCTGCTCTTTTAGCACAAGTTGCAACATATAACTAACATTTCATCATTCCTATCTTCAATATCTGGCATCAAATATATAGGAGTTAATGGATAATAAGGACAACTTCTCTTTCAATAAGCAGATATACATTCAGAAAAGTAGCAATTAAAAATAAGAATTTTCTTTTTAAAGGTTTTGTAGGACAGAAAGACTCCTAGCTAGGAGGCCAAAAGCTCTGTGCAAAAGCACAGATTATTATAAAGATTACTACAAGGATTTATGGAATGCTAAAAATGTTTGCACTTTTAAAAAAAACTATTTTCTTTTCAACATCTTTCTCTTAACTATTAAAGTACTGTTTAAATGGAAGTGCAGGAGATGTTAAAGATCAGATACCTTAGTAAAAAGATTATTTTTAAAGTTTCTTGTTAAAAAGCTAAAACATCCCAGTAGGTCAGAATAAAGAAATGTAAATAAGGAAGCCAGGCAGAAGATGACCAAAGATTTTGGAATGCTCAGACTTAGCAGCAATAGAGCAGTCATAAAACTCTTAGTAATCATTGGGTTCGGTCCAGATTTACATTTATAATGAGGCCAACTTTTTAAAAAGGGGGGTGGTGGATTCTCTGACCACTTTGCTTTAGAGGCCTGCAGCAGTAATGGGTACCCAGACGAGTCCAGGGGCCAGAAAAAACAGGTAGAACTGCCTGTGGTCAAGGGGGCATAGGTTGCCCAACCTCTTTTCAGTTTTTGTACAGGATTCAACAATATCAGATGCTTTCATGAAATCATATTAGATCAGATCTCACAAAATCCTCGTACAGATGAAAGGACTCTTCCTGTCAGCTGCAGCTTTTTAAAAAATCATTGGAACGTACAAATGGCCTCCGTCTGCCACATCACTCTCTTGTGCCCCTTAAGAATTTACTCCAGTAGTTTGGTTTCTCCACCCCGGAATAACAGAAGAGGCAGGGCTGGGAGCAGTAGAGTTGGAAGGTAGAGAAAATTAACCACCTTGCTTTTCCCAGTTTCCATCAGTGGGAACCTTCTGAGTGGTCCTGTACATGTGGATGCTCCCAACAGCGAAATAAAAGATTAAAAGACTTAACCTGGTACTTTTTTTGGTGTCTATTTATGCAACACTGCAGACTCTGCTGTTGGCATGGTCTTGAATATCGCAGAATTAAATAAAGCTTCGCCTTTACTCAAGAGGTTTCATATGTAGGAGCAAGAAACCTGTGCCCTTCCAGCAGTTAGACTACGATACCCACCATCCCTGATCACTGTCTATGCTTACTGAGGCTGACAGGTTTTGGAATTCACAGGATCTGTGGCTGGTGCTTGAGAGACACAAAAGATAGATAGGCAGCAGGGAGGGATTGTCTACACCTATCTTTCGAATAGCTTTTGTAAATCACTGTTGCCTTTACAAGATTGGAGTTATGCTGGATAGCTCGGTGGCTTAGGCATCTGGTTCAATTCCCCACTGTGACTCCTTGAGAGGGACTGGACTCACGTGATCCAAAGGGTTCCTTCCAGCCCTGCACTTCAAAGGTTACATACCACCACGATTTCCCACTTGACAGAAAGTGAAGTATAAGGCAGGGGTCCCCAACCTCTGGTCCGCAGCCCGGTGCCAGTCCGTGGCCTTGACGGGACCGAGCCGCGGAGACAGATCTCCTACCCCCCCGCACGCACTCCCCCCACATGCCCACCCGCACAGCCGCTTTGCATGACTGCGCGCGAGCGCCCCGCCCTTTGCGCATGCACGCGAGTGTGCGCGCACCACGCTAGCGCCCCGCCTCTTTGCGCATGCATGCAAGTGCCCGTGCAAGCGAGCGCTGTCCCTTCACGCATGCTCAGGAGCGCGGGGGGTGCCCCCCCAACCAGTCTGCAGTGTCAAAAAGGTTGGGGACCACTGGTATAAGGCACAAAGATGGGATACCAACGGCTTTGGATAAATCAAGGTAGGATGTTTTTGCCTGCCTTCCCAAGGTTTTAAGAGTACATGTTTCACAGGCCCTTATCATCCATTGCTCACGTTTGGTGGAACTGACAGGAGTTCATAAAATGTAACATAAAATTATTTGGTGGGTACATGGGAAACAGAGGGCCTTTTTTGTTGCTGCTCCCAGACATTGGGACTCCCTCCACTGGAGGCCAAGCGGCCCCATTTTTGCTGTCCTCTTCCAACTTCTCTCTCTAGGTAAGCATTCCCTTAATGACTGAGTGGGCTTTTTAAATGGACTCCTATACCTTATTGTGCTGAATGTGTGCTTTTTTGGTGTTGCTTCTACCATATTTTTTTTTTAGTGTGGTGTTTGGTTCTTTGTAGTATTTGTATACTTGCTGTTTTTAGCTTTAAATATTTTCTTTTAATGATGTGAGCTGCCTTGGGTCAATTTTAAGGGGAATGGTGGGGCAAAAATGTTTTAAATAAAATAAATAATAAATAAATTTGGGGGTGCCTGCAAATGTAGGCAGACAAAATACAGACCCTACTGTTGCAGAAAATACCCAAGGCATGGCTTGAGTATCTTACAAGGGAAGAGCGCTTCCCTCCTACTCCAAATATCCACGCATGTGTAAATCCCACAGATTTCAGTGGGGTTTCCTCTAAAGTAAGCGAGCACAGGAATGCAATTGGAGACGGCCTCCAGGCAGCTTGGCGGGCCATTCCTGCTTACGTCGTCCTTCAGCCTGGCAGCCCCGATCCTGTTTCTTCGGCTTGCACCACAAGCCGGGCTGCCTGAGGCATTCGTTTCTCGGGGCAGGCATGAGAGGAGCCACGCAAAAGGCCTGCGTCAGCCTGCCTACCTTCTCCCCCCCTCCCCTCGCTTTCTTCCTCGGCCCGGGCCGGGCCAAGAGAAGGCACGCAAGGGCGAGGCCGAAGGAGCCCTTCCTCCCACTCCAGGGCGGCCTTAGCGCCACCTCACCGGCGCAGCCTCCCGCTCGCTTTCTGGGGGAGGCACGCTGGGGTCCAACGCACGGGCCGTCGGCTTGGCAGGCGGACCTTTCCCAGCGCCTCGGCGAGCCTCTCCTCGGCGGGCCCGCGAATCCTCCCCCAGCCGGGCGGCCAATGAGCGGCTCGGGCGGAGGGCTTCGCGGGAAGGGTGTTGTCTGGCCGGCCGCCTCTCATTGGCGGCGGGCGCCGTGTCCCGATAAGGCTCGCTCGTCCCCCTCCTCTCGGGCTGGCGTCAGAAATAGAAACGAGGAGCTCGCCTTTGGCACCGGGAGAGCGAAGAGGACCGCGCCGGCTCTGGAGGCGCGCCCAGCTTGTGTTCCTCCGGTGGTCGGGCGGGGGTGCGAGAAGAGCAGCCGGCGAGGGCGAGAGGAAGAAAGAAAGAAGGGAAGCAGCCAGCCAGCCAGCCAGGCGCCGTCTTAAGCAGCCATTGCCTCTCTCTCTCTGCCTCCGTCTTCCCTTTCTCCGCCCGGATCGGAGGGGACCGATCCTCTCCCCTCCTTCAGCCCCCCGCCCCCCGCATCCCAAGCCCTGTGAGCGCCGGGAGCCCAAAGCTGCATTCCAGCCGAGGACCGGGCAGGACGCGCGGGGGGCCGACATCGCGGGGGCCTCGGGCTTTGACGGCGCGCGTCGGAGAGGGCGATCATGGCGCTGGATTTCCTCGCAGGCTGCGTAGGAGGTAAGAGCCGCCAGGCAGGCGGACGGGCGTGGGGAAGTGGGGGGGGGGGGGGCTCGCCGATGTCGGAGGGGCCGGGCGCCCGCCTTTTCCTCCGTGGCGGGGCACCGCAGCTCCCTCGTTTTGTGCATTTGGAGAGGCTGGCGGAGCGGCGGTGGGGGGGGGGGGGAGAGAGAGAGAAGAGAAGGCTGGCTTGGACGCGTGGCTTGGCGCACTGCAGCGGCGATGCACTGCCTTCCAGCCAGCACAGCTTACCGGAGGGGGGGGGAAGGGGGAGGGAGATCGGGCGGTGGGGACCCGCATCGCCTCCACCGGGAGCTGCAGACGGAAGCCTTTGCGCGACACGAGGTGTCACGTCGTCCCCATTGTGCCCCTTTTCTCCTCTCCATCCTCCCCCACTCGTTAAAATCGTGGCTAGCTATAGGGTCCTGAATACCCGCCCAATAGGCGCGCGGTCTCCGGATCCCCCGTTTCCCATTGTTTGCTACGGACCGGCGTTGCTCCGGCGGAGGGGGTGAGTCAGCGCGAAGGGAATCGGATTTCTCCCTTTCCGGAAGCGCTGCGAGGGATTGCCTGCCCAGGGTCGCCGCCGCCGCTCTTTCCAGCCCGTACAACGAAGCGTTCAGTTGTGCCGGCTGTGTTTGCGCTCCGAGGCCGAACCCGGCCGTCGCGCTGTGTAGAGTCTCTTTCCCCACCGCTTTCGGCTTCAAGCGCCTGAACTCATCCCCTCCAGAGCCTGGAGCTAAAGAGCTTTAGGGACCCCCTCGGCAGGAGGGAGCCATTCAGGAGGGCTGCTTCCCAGGGTTGGATGCTGCATTGAAGCTGAAAGCAGCCTCTACGGTTGAGGCTCAACTCTGTAAATCCTTATTATTGCAGAGTACAAGCAAAGTGCATTTCTCATGCAAATATTCAGGCAATGCATGTAGATTTCTGGAATAGAGAAGAGATGCTTAGGCACTGCCTTTTTGAACATGGATGCAAGAAGAAAAAAGGAAAAAGTTCCTAAGGCACCATGGAAATGGACACTGAATATAAGATCACACACACAGAGAGAGAGTGGAATCTTCCTCCACTCCTTCAGGACTTACCCTATATGGCCACTTTTGCTAGGAAGGTGGAGATGGCAATCTTGTTTCCTGAAATGTGCCTGCATGAATGGCAGGTGCCCGGGAGGCAGGGTGTGGAAAGGATTGAGTGAACCTGAACACACAGTCAGTTTGGGAAGCTGAGAAAGGTGGGGTGGGTTAGTAAGTTGGATGGGAGGCCACCAGAAAATATCTCCCAGAACTAAGACAGAAACCCTGCCTGTAACCCTTGCAGAGGTGCTACTCTAGACTGAATTTGGCTGGATGGTCTAATAAGAAAGCTGCTTGTGACTTCCAGTGAATATGAATGGAGCTCTGTTTGCTTGTGAGAAGGATAGTAGAGCCCAGCGGTTTCTCTCTTTCCTAGAAAAGGGAAGGCTCTTTTAAAAAGGGGTGGCAGGAATTTCTCCTCCTTCCCAGCTGAAATGTCTGTGTTTGTGTCTTTTATTAATAACCTTCTGGACTGTCCTTTTTGTCTCCACATATGAGATGCTGGGCATGACTTTTTCCCATCCCAGTAAAGACACAACTTTAAAGTGTGGTTGTAATTAATCCATGCAATTGGTGAGGAAAGTAGAAAGATGAGATAATTATTATCCAGGACCAAGCCAAGCTAGTTTTGTTAGTTTGCCTTCCCCTTCACCCCAGTGTCATGTCATGTCTTTTAGATGAGAGGGAGAAGAGAAAAGTTTCTGAAATGTCATATGCAAAAGCTCATGCTGTAATCCATTGGTTCCTCTTCTGGAAATCCCTCCTGTTAGGTTGTTGTCAGTCATTAGCTTGTAGATCTCCACTTATCCATCCCTCTTTCCTCTCCTGTGTTGCTTGCTAACTTCCCGCTGGCTACTTTTTCTCTGTTGGCATAATTCAGGGTTAGACAGAACAGTGTGTACTTCAGAGTTTCAACTGCAGCTTTTAAGCCACTTAACATATGATGTACAGCTTTGCCAAAGAGTTCTCAATAAGATTAAGAGGGCAACATGCAATGTAGTCTTAAAGGAAGAATTTCAAGAGCAAAGATGTGCCTCTTGTTTAGATTTTAACTCTGCCCTAATCCTGAAGATTGGGGCAGAGATTTATTTCAGAATCAGAATTGTAGTGTGTGTGGCAGTTTTCAAACATTAACCCTCAACTGTTGAAAAATGTTTATTTAAAAAAACCCCTTTCTTGCATCATTTCCTGTAATAATCAGAGGGAGATTTCTCAGCTGATTGCCACAATCTAATTGGAGCATCAGATCTTGGTGGAAAGTTTGTCTTCCTCTTTAATTTGGGTTGGAACAGTTCATGTGATACAGTAATGATTGCTGCCTTCTAGGCAGGGTGTACTGTCTGAGCTGCCTTGCACAAAGACAGTTCCAAGTTTGCAGCATGATAGAACTGAAAATTGGGAAGGATTCCTCTAATCTGAACACAGGTAGCACCTCCTTACTATCTGCAGAACACATGGACATTTTCCAGTGACTTCAACCATCCCACAGCCTTTGTGTGCTTCATAACCCCTTGTTAGGATTCTAATTCTACATGGGGCTTTTTTATATATATAATAGTTGTTGGGGGTTTTTGGTCCATGATATACTTGTAGCCTGTAGAGGTGTGTCATCATGGTTGCTGTTGTTCTAATTCCCAACTCCCAGAATTCTTCAGGAAGGTCCCATGCAGAATTCTGGGAGTTCTAGCCCATAGACCCACAACAAGAGAAACCGACATTTTGCTCGCCTGGAGCAGGGCCTACTTTGGAGCCTGCCTGGCTTTGTCCTGCCTTACTTCCTGTTTATGTACCAAAAAAGGAAGCAATCATGTTGCTTCCTGAGGGTCATAGTTCTTCGAAAGGGTCTCTCTATAGAGCCTAAGATATAGCAAAACTACACCTCCTAGGAAGCACTGCAGCAGCAGACTTTACAGGCCTGAAGTTCACCATAAAGCAGTTTTAGATGTTCAGAAATGTTGCATGTTCAGCCCAGCTATGGATTGCTCTTTGGTTTGCTTTATGAGGTTCAATTTCATGGGCTACCACCTTATCCTTGATAGGTGATTTTGGGCTGCTGACAGTATTTTAAAAATACTGTGAAGAGGAGCCCGTACACCATATTGAATTCTAAAGAGAAGAAATGGGATATAAATGGAGCAAGTAAGCAGATCGAAACATACTACCATCCTCTTTTACTCTGGACAAAAAAGCACAGCAAAATGTCAGAAGTGGGTGTAGTTCTGTTCAGGGGATTCTAGGCCATTTACGGGATTTCCTTGCCTCATTGCTCCTCCAACTGCCATTATCCTGAGCCAGTATGGGACTTGTAGTCCAACTAGTCTAGGAGACTGCTCTGATCGAATAGTTTCTCCTTAATAAAGGCCGTACAGATCAGCTCCCAGTTTTGTTTTGCTTATTATTACCACCCTGCTGGCATTACCTCATTACTCATTATGAGTACTTCATTATCCCAGTTGGGTGTACAGTAATTTGTTGTGTTTTATCCTGTGCTTGAGAATGGCTGCTTCTTTTGGTGTCTGTGATAGTCAAAATGGTGCAGCGCCATATAGTCTTATAATTGCCTTCTTCTTTATTTCAGGTGCTGCTGGTGTATTAGTAGGGCATCCATTCGACACTGTTAAGGTGGGTTGATTTTATTGATGATAAACACTTTAGGCTAAAAATGGCACTAGTCCTCATGAATGGGAGGGGAGTGGGAAATCCTCCAATTTCAAACCCTTTGTATATAAATCCTGGCAGACCTTGATAAAGAGACCTTGAATTAGCTTTACAATCATTGAAGCATTGAAACAGCTCACGCTTAAATATCAGGAGAAAAAGAACATTCAGAATTCCAGTTCACATTGCACCCTTTGATTGGTGCAGTTAAAAATGTTCTGAGGATTGGGTCTCCAACTTTTTAAATTAAATAATCCACTACCATCTAATAAAATTGCTACTGGATTTCCAAGGAATATGCTGCTCTCTGAGCACTAACGCTAAACAAACAAAAAAATCCATTACCTTCAGTCGGCGCTTTTGCTTAATATGTATTTTTCTGTTTGCTTTGTGAGAATGTTATGTTAACTTGTTAATTATATTGCCCAGATGACTGTTTGCTGCATGATGAAACAGTTTTCCTTCCTCTCCCACCCAAGGAAAGATGTTGTGAGTTCTCAAATGACAACTTTCTTTTCCTTGTTTGAGACACTGACCTAGCGTTGGTTGCACTTCTTTAAACAGCAATGGTAGATTACAGTAGGTTTTATGTTTTGTTTTGCTTTTGATGAGGGATAATTAAATGAATTAAAATCCTTGTTGGCAGAAATGACAAGTTGCACCTAAAAACCAGGCTTATCTGCATATGGACTAGTATACAGACAGCTGGAATATGTGGACATAAGGTGACCTGGTGTGTCAACAGATGCACATTTCCTTAGGAGTAAGCCTCATCAAACTATGTAGGGCTTACTGCTGAGTATACATGCCCAGATCAGGCTGCGTGCCTAAGAGTCCAATCCAAAATAAATAGGATTAAATCTAATTATTTCACCTCATCTGTATAGCAAGATGTGAAGCATTTTCTTGGAAAAGAAATATGTGCCAGTAATATTCAAGAACTTTAAAGAGCCCAGCGCTGAATGGTGCAGTGAAAAACGTGTAAAGCTTGTTGGCTTGTAGCTGCATTTTTAAAAATTACTTTCATGCGTTCTTTGCATTCATTTTTGTTTAACCCCATTCAAGTTCTTCCTCTGCTATTTCATACTGAAGTTAATACTTAGATAGATGCTTAATTCTACATGCTGTATATTGTAAAATATACTTGTAAAAGCAAAATATACTTGCAAAAGCTAAAGTTTCCCAGCCTTGTGTGCTTCTTTGCAGCTTAGTAACTGACAGACTGAAACCATAGTCTGACATCCTGAAATGCAAATTATTTTGTTGTGTTACATTAATTTGCTTCTTTTCTTGTCTAATGGAGCCCAAAGCAGTGTCCATGGGATTCCTCAGTTGAACTCCCTTTCTCACACTGGTTCGACTCAAACCTGCTTAGCTTCAACGCGTAGCTGTGCCTTCAACTAAGAAGTGCATTTGTTTGGAAGCATGATCAGTGAACCATAGTTGCTCAGCAAATGCTTTTAGATGATAGTACAAATGTAATTCATTTTCTTTAAATGCTTGGCTTGTGACTGTGACACTGAAGGCACAGTGACAATACTAATCATACTGAAAGGGAAAAATCTGCTTTAAGAAAATCTCGCAGTGTGATCCTATACATGTTTCTTTGGAAGTCAGTTCCTTTGCGCTACCTCTTCCCAAGGTGTGCATAGGATTGCTGCAGCATTATACTAATCTATTTTAATTTGCTGGGAAATAACCTAGTCTTGTGAAAAGGGCAATTTCTGAAGGCCAATATCTTTGTTGCTGCATTTAATGTTATAATCTTTTCCTGCAAGTCCAGTAGACTTATCTGGGTGGCCCTATTACCTGAATCTTTGTCACAGTGGTTGTTTGCAAGCACATTTTCCAGAAGCTAAGTTTAATATTTTTTTAAAAACAAAGACAGGCTCTTGAGAGTTGAAACCCAATTCACTGTCCTCTCTGAAACTCTGTAATGGCTGCACAGTTTGGTCAGCATCTGGGGCTTGTGGTGGGGACGTACAAAAGGTGAAAGATGCTTAACTGACTCTTAACGAGAACCTCCTTTTCAAGTGGCGATTCCTTTTTTTCTCCCCCCCCAGTTTGTTGATGTAATGTATACAATTGCTTTGTTGCTTAACTGCCTTTACTTTTTGAGCTAGGGGCTGTCTTCATTAACAGCAAAAGTGTTACTTTGTTGTAGATGACAGATAAGCCTCATCACGGGAGAGTTACCTAGTAAGTATAGACCAGGTGAACATTCTGTTTCTCTCGGTCTTAATTTATTCCAACATGTATGATTAGTTCAAGTTTTCTAAACAAAAAGTAACCAGGAAACCATATGTAGTCTATTCCCTTCCACTTTTTTTCTTTAGATTTTAAAATGTTTTAAAGCACCCTGAAATGGAGGGAGTGGGGGGTGTAAGGTCAATTTTTGAGTATGAGCTTTTTAAAAATAAACCTAACTTTTGCAGTTCATTCTCCTAGTCTGCATATTTTATCCCCATTGTGCTTAAAGCTTATAATATGTACAAATGTTGTGGAACAAACCCCTCTTGTGTTATATGTTCTGTTTCAGCCATTCTTTAAATTGGGAATCTATGGAGGGGGTTGTATTTCCCCTGAGATGTACCGCCATGCCTGTATTAATGCATTTTAGATATTACTACTTGATTGGTTTGTGAGTTCACTCTCACTTTGATTATTTATTGTTATTTTGTGTCTGAATTCAGATTTCTAGTATTTTAAGGTGTTGCAGCCCAGCTGTTCAGCTTGGCAATAGAGATGAGAAGCTGGGGGTGGGTGGGTGGGTGTTAGAATGGTTGTAATTTAATGGGAATCCTATGAAGAAACTGCAGTGGGACAAAAACATTACAAAATGTTACCCTACAGACACCCCTGCATTTTCAAGCCACAACTTGTTCTGATTTGGGAGGCTGACCACATGTACTGGTTGAGCAGTGAAAGAGTCTTACAATTTTCTTTTAAATGTGTGAATTCTAAATAGCTCCTTAAAACAAAATTTGCTAACCCTATAAATTTTACATGGATTTGAAAATATACATGCAGGGGGAAAAGTCACTTACAAAGATTTAAGTGGACGTAAGATTATTTTCCTCCTGATACTGAATGGGTTTGGAAGATATGAGCTCTATTGTAGTCTGTTTTTATTGATTGTGGCTTCAAAGGAAAATGACATGTCTATGCCTGATTGCCCAAAGAACTCACCACGGGCAACTGGGTAAGTGACTGTCTAGAAATGTGAATTAGCATATTCTAAATTTTTAATTGTTCATAACTTTTATAGTAGATCCCCAGTGTACATATCTCATGGTTTAACAAATGTAGTACACCAGTTAGATTGCGCATAGCCAGAGTTGATGCAATGGCTGTTGAACGTACAAATTCAAAGAAAATGGTTTGCTTGCCTCATTCAGTTAGGATCTTAATTCAGAGCCCTACTGAGTGACCGCTCCGATTTTGTGAGAACTCTGGCATCCAAACAGAATGATTCTCACAGTACAGACCATTCTCTTCAGTTGCCTACTGTGGCATTGTAATGACTGTGTGAGCACATGGGCACATCATGTGCACCCAGACCAATGGTCCTGTCATATTGCCTACTGAAGTTTTGCTGTGTCGATAAATTCTTACTGCATTTTGTAGGTGCGCCTTCAAGTTCAGAATGTGGAGAAGCCACTGTACCGGGGGACCTTGCACTGTTTCCAGTCTATCATAAAGCAAGAATCGGTGAGTTCCCGTCCTGAATGGATGTGCATGGTTGGGTGTTTCATGAACCACCTCGTTCCGAGTAATGTGTACAATTATAAATTGACACTTTGGACTGTGGGAAAGAGGGAGAATGTTTTTTTAAGTCATGTAGAACAATATGCTCCAAATGGTAGTTAATTAAGGGCCAAACAATATATAACTCTGAATGTTTAGTTTAGCGTTGCATGTATCTTCTTTAAACTGTAAATGGCCGCTGCGTGGGACTCTGAGCTAAGATGTGGTGTGTAGGAAGGGCTCATAACAAACAATGTTTATGAAGGTTCTCTTTGGCTTTTCAAGGAAGCTGTCATTGGCCTTAGTGAGCAATTGTCATTCATGGTATAGGAGGAAGGAGTTAAAAAATCTTGTCAGGGTCATCCTGTTCAGAATTTATTGCTTATAATGTGTACACACTCTCTGTCTCACTAGCTTTGCCTTTTGCAGTTCAGAGAGAGAGGTTTAGCACAGTCATTCTTCTAATGACAGCCCCTCTCCCTTCTTTCTCCCAAAATCTGGCTCACTCTTTTGAAAGCAGGCTCAAACAGTGGAAGTGAAGTGACTCAGATGCAAGAGGGAGGCACTGGTGTACTCCATGTACACCAGTGTAGCCTGACATCCATCAAAAGTCCAATTCACTTAAGTAGTAAGTTAGTGGAACTGACTTCTGAGCAGGCATGGAATTGTGCCTTTAGTTTGATCAGATGCCTTATTTCCTTCTGAGCCTTTAAAATAAATAAGTGGAGCCGTGACTTCTGTTGGAGTGCATTTTCATAAAGCCCAATTTGCTGGGTCAGCAATTCGTATAGGATGCCAGCATCCTCAAGATGTGGCTTTTGTTCATCCTGAGAGAACATTTCAACACTCTTTTCTGTGACGTCTGGAATTCCACAGTGTTCATGAAGGGGAAGAAGATGAACCACAAGAGTTCATCTGTGTCTAGTCTTGCAATTGCCTGGTTTTGCAATAGGTACAGAATATGTGGTTGATTTTTCTGTCACTTTGGTCCGAAGGTGAGCTACAGCTATTGGATCAAAATCTTACTCTGAAGCATCTTTCTAAATATTGCAAACCACAAACAGAGTTTGTGACACCTTAAAGGCGAGAGCAGGTTTTTCATTTGATGTAGCTTTTGTAGGCTGCACCACACTGGCTGAAATGCTGTTGCTTAGTGTAGCAAATTGCAGCTAGAGTAAACCCATTGAATCAACAGGGATTTGTTCAGTCAACTCCTCTGCAAGTTTCATTGATTCAGTGAGCCTGTTCTAGTTGCTACTTATTACACCAAGCAACAGGGAAATCAACCCTGAGTGCTCACTGGAAGGACAGATCCTGAAGCTGAGGCTCCAATACTTTGGCCATCTCATGAGAAGAGAAGACTCCCTGGAAAAGACCCTGATGTTGGGAAAGAGTGAAGGCAAGAGGAGAAGGGGACGAAAGAGGACGAGATGGATGGACAGTGTCATTGAAGCTACCAACATGAATTTGACCCAACTCCGGGAGGCAGTGGAAGACAGGAGGGCCTGGCGTGCTCTGGTCCATGGGGTCACGAAGAGTTGGACACGACTAAACAACAACAACAACTTGATTTCAGCTGCTGTGACACAGGGCAGCTGATGAAAGTTTGTACTTCAGTAAAGCTTGTTAGTCTATAATAATACTGCCCAATATTAGGTAACCCAGGTGTTCTTAGACTGCGACTCCCAGATACCTTCACCACCAGCTGGTGGTGAAGGTATCTGAGAATTGTAGTCCAAGAACATCTGGGTTACCCAAGGTTGGGAACCACTGGCCTATAAGGTGCCACAAGACACTGCCAATTATGCTACCACATACATGCTCACAAAACTACCCCTTTGAAAATTTTAGCTAAATGTTGAGTAGAAAATCCTGGGCTCTCATGTTACCCCACCACCACTCCTAACAATTTCTGTTCAGGGTTTTACTTGGTCTCCTAATGATGAGACCCTAACTGTCAAGCTAAAATAAAATGCTTAGAACACCATACTGCTATAATTTCAAATATTGTGTTTGGTTGTTAAATAGCCTTCTTACTCCACTCATGGAGTAGCCATAACAGAGGGAAATGGTAGTGGTGGTATTCTTATGGCTTGTCCGGTTTGGGGTTGCTTCTCATGCTTTTGAGCCAATTGGATTGAGTGGCCACTGCAAAGAGGAGGACACAGTGCCAGGTAGTGGAATGGGCCATTCCAGTTTGCCTCACTCGCATCTCTTGAGGGGATTGGCTAAGAGTGACTAAAATAGGTAAATAGTTGTATTTATTGATACAGACCAATAGATCAGTTTCGATAAAGATAGAGTCAGTTGTAGAGGCAGAATGTAAGGACAGGCCTTTAAGAGGAACAGATTATAGTTCTAGAGTTCTGTCTAGCGGTCTGCCTGGAAAGATGCTAACAGAACCTCTTTCAAGGGTATGTGATCTCATGCCTTCAACATATTTTGGAATACAGCTCCCAGGATCCCTGTTGAAGCACCACTTCATAGCTCCCCTCCCAAAAAAAAACCTTCTTCTAGTCATCATGAGAAATAGTCATAAATTCTAAGAGTTGTGACTCCAATCCTGTGGAGAGCAGTTTGGGAAGGGTGACCTGCGTTATTGAAAGTGAATCCTGGTGGGATGAAACCTTTAATTCATGGTTGTTGAAGATGTTTCACATCACTTTTATTTTCCCTGCTCTCTTTCGTAGGCCCTTGGACTTTACAAAGGTATTGGTTCACCTATGATGGGACTTACCTTCATTAACGCCCTTGTGTTTGGCGTTCAAGGGAACACGCTCCGTGCTCTTGGAAAGGACACCCCGCTAAACCAGTTCCTCGCAGGTTCGGCAGCGGGTGCCATTCAGTGCATCATCTGCTGCCCCATGGAGCTGGCGAAGACGCGGATGCAGCTGCAAGGCACGGGCGAATACAAGCTGAGGTCCAAGAACTACAAAAACTCTCTGGACTGCTTGGTGAAGATCTACCACAAGGAAGGTCTGAAGGGGATCAACCGGGGCATGGTTTCCACATTCCTGAGAGAGACGCCCAGCTTTGGTTTCTACTTCTTGACCTATGACTACTTAACCAGATACCTCCGGTGCGAGGCAGAGGACAGTTACATCATCCCCAAACTCCTCTTGGCCGGAGGTATGTCTGGGATTGTCTCCTGGCTCTCGACATACCCTGTGGACGTGATCAAATCCCGCCTCCAGGCGGATGGCGTCGGCGGTGTTGTGCGATACCAGGGCATCCTGGACTGTGTTAGGAAAAGCTACCGTGATGAAGGCTGGAGGGTCTTCACAAGGGGACTTACGTCCACCCTTCTCCGGGCTTTCCCTGTTAATGCAGCTACTTTTGCCACTGTTACAGTGTTCCTTATGTATATGAGGTCAGAAGACAACCAGATCAGAGGTGATTTAAGCACTTGTGAGGCTGGTCCAGCAATCCAGCAACCTTCAAGTTTTTAGATTAATCAAATGCATCTGTTACATATTTGAGATACAAACCGACCTTTTAAAAAACACACACACACACCAAAAAAAATCCGTACATAGAAACGATAAATTTCTTATCTGTATAAAATCTCTTTTTAATGACTGAGGATTTCACCTCCTTTAGAAAAGCAGTGTATTGCCTTGTTAGGAGACCCATCCTTATTACTTAGGTAATAAAAAGGACTTGCCGTCCTAGGAACATGCTCTTAATGGACATCCCCCCCAGTTTTCATGTATGCACTATCCTTACGTGCATAGTGGTCTAGCTGCTACCACTTCATATGGACTCTTATTTACATTTAAAGTCGGTGTCAGCCCTACTTAGATTTTTTTTACAAGGAACAAGATAGCATAGGATTCTGCCTGCATGGAGTGCCCATGTGCATAAGCCCAGGTAAGTGCCTGTCTGATTCTATGTCCACTGAGAGAGTGGAGCTAAGGTAGGGGTGTGCAACTATGTCCCCTCCAGATGTTTTTGGCCCATGCCTTCCCTCAGCCCTTGCCAGCATTGTCAGTAGTGGGGAAATACAGGCACTATAGCCCCAAAACGTCTGAAGCCACATCCTCCTCTTCCGTTATTTTCTAAATGTTGGAAGTCTGAACAGTGCTACCCTATTGGGGAAGAACTGGTTACTCTAGGAGCCAAAGGGTAACCCCTTCCATCACTTAGTTCCCTGTGTTTTCCCATCTTGGACTTTGCTTCCTTCTCTTTTTTGTTTGGATATTGTCTGTTTTAATTCTTGTTTTATAGTGCTCGGACTGTAAGCCGCCCAGAGTAGATTCGTTTGAATCTAGATGGGCGGGGTAGAAGCCGAATAAATAAATAAAGGGCACCCTGTTATTTAAATTTTCAGGAAACCTACTCTTGAGAAGCAAACTGCATTTCTCTTTACTCTAAAGCAGGAGATCCTCTGGTCCTCCAGATGTTGTTGGAGTACATGTCTCATAAGCTATTGCTATTAGTCAAGGTGGTTGAGGATAGTGGGAGTTGTAAGCACCTATAGGTCAGCAGGTTTTTTGAAAAGGAGACAACTCTGCTACAAACATTCTTTAAATGCTGTAGGCTCAGTACTTACCATTTTATTGTCAAGGGTGATGCATTGGTCATGAGCAGCACCTTATTTTCTCTTATTTACTGTGAACTGTCTAATGTGTCATACAGACATCCTTTTTTTTATGTTGCCCAGTTCTCAGTTATGCATACAGTATCTATTTTCTTCCTCCTTTAAATTTTCTGCTTTCTTGTGCTTGGAAAGGGTAGCTTCTGCTTTTGTGTGTTCATTCGAAAACAACTTAGGCAAGCAAGGTTTGCTGCCATTTGTATTTGCCGTTAGACATTTCGATTGTATTGTGTCCAGTTGCATTTTAACATGGCTTTAGAACATGGGAAATTCTTTCCATTGTTTGGTGAAGTTTACAGGACTGGTTGCTGCCGATAGCAAGTTGAGAACGAGAACTGTGCTTCCAATCTAGAAGCTTGTTTTAATCGTGTAGGATGGTGGTGGGAAGGCTGAGGAACATGTAGTCTTCCAGATCTTGCTGTACTCCAGCTCCTATCAGCCACAGACAAGAGACTTGAATCAGGGCGGATGGGATTGTGGTCCAGCCAGATGTGGAGGGCTGCATACCCTGTCTGTTTAGAATATCTGGTGGAGTGTTATTTATTTAGAGTATCTGGTGGAATGTTATTAACACAGCCGTGAATTGTACTGAACACAAAACTAAGGCATGCAAGTGTCTTTAAACGGATTCAGCTGAATGGTGGGGTATGGTGAATGTAGCATAGCTTTTGCATCTGTATTATTTCATGTATTTAGTTGCGGTGCTGTTTGGAAAGCAGGCTGAGTTTGAGAGCTGGTGACAAACCTTCAGCCCATTCCTTAGCTTTGCCTTGTTAAATGGGCACATTAGGGGATCTGATCTCATTGGGATCGAGAACTTGTTTAAATCCAAAGATATTAACTAGAATATTAATAGGCCTTCAGTAACAAAGGTTTTGGCTACAGTTTTATAGACACTTGTCTGGGTATATGTTTTATTGAATTCCAGTGGGACTTAATTCTGAAGGGCCACCTATAGGATAAGGTTTATAAAGACAGCAATGTTGACCAGATGGCAATATTAAAAATGTTTGCCTGTAATCGTATTAATGAGCCAATCATCTGTTCCCTCCTACCAAGTGGTGATGAGGGTGTTTTTTGTTTTACCATTCTTCACTTGACATAAGGTCTGAAACATACAAAATGTATGTTGTGAGGCAGTAACTAGTGTCACCCAGAGCCAATTCAAGACATTTCATTGCCTGAGGTAGAGCAGCAAGGGGTGCCTCCACCTCCCCAAAGTTAAGGTACTAACCAAGGTTGGTCAAGTTATTCTAGTACCTGAAGTAGAATGTCCCAAAAGTGCTTCTCTACTAGGCGGTTGTGGTCCTCCAGATGCCATTGGACTCAAACTCCCATACTCCATCCCTGTTTGGCTATGCTGGAAAGGACCAGTGGGAGTTGCCGGTCATACATACCTGCACGTTGGAGACATTCTGAAGAGTTTGTTCATGGAGGTTCTCCCCATGGTTCAAGACTCCGAGGCATTCTTTGCTGTTGTGGGGAGGTTCGCATGCTTGGCCTTGTGTGTTTAGTCTACCCAATTCTTGAAGACCCAAACAGGACTTCCATGGGAATGTCACTTGTATCTACGCAAGATAGCCTGCAAACGATTGTAGAACTCTTGAAGAGAAAAGCAGGAATCAATGTGTCATTTGCAAGATACTCCTTGCAAAGATGCAGCTTAAGTATTCCATAATGAGGTGCCTACAACACTGGAGCTAGCCTGATTAGAAACGCTGGGGAGGCAGAACAGTGACGAGATTCTCCGTACCACTTGGCAAAGCAGTAGAAAATACCAGTTTATCAGGTGGCTGTAGGGAGATCTTTGTAAGTTAATATTTATTCCCTTGGACTTTGTATTAACTCATGGATGGGGTTCACATTAGGACAGCTTGAGTCTGAATGTATCAGACCCAGCTTATTCTTCACAGATCAGCTTTGTGGAATCTACTAAATCTTTTTTCCATGAAACATTTTTTCCTTCTGAACGTATTTTGTTATTTTGCTTTTGCTTTTTTGCTGCTATGTTCTGTTAAGACTTGCATAAGAAAATGGTGGCATGTAATAAGCATGTCACCTTCCATTTATTTAGGGCCCCAACCAGCTGGTGGTACCAGTGTCAGATGAAGGCCCATGTTTGAAGTCAACCTGCCCCAATATGGTGCTTTCCAAATGGGACGGGTTTTAAATCCCATAGGTTCTGGTGAGCCTGACCAGTGGAAATTGAAGTCCAAAACATGGACAGGCACCAAACGGGCTAAGTTGCATAAATATGGAAATGGAAGTCAGGTGTTAAAAGTCACGTGTGAGGAATAAGGAAGAATTTATGCTTGTGTACAGCATATACCACAAGCTGAGGATCCTAAGGTTATGTTACACTTTTCATTTGGGACAGGTGCAATAGGCCTGGTTAGTCTTTCATGGAGAATCTAGCCAGCTAAGAGCATTTTAGCAAATATGTTGGGAAAACCGGTAAAACTGGTTCACTGCTTCTACACTTTGCAGGTATACTGGATGTTTCAGTGCCTGCTTGCTGGGATATACAGACTGAATGTGAAATCTCTACCTGAACTGTTCATGCGCAATACAGAACAATGTCAACAATCCCTTTTTTGTACAGTATTCTGTAACTATTGTACACAACTCAAGAAAAATAAATCTTTTTTTAAAAAAAGTAACCAATGGGACACCTTGATCCTTCAAAATCCAGATGAAAAGTAGATCTACAGGAACTGTCATGTGGCAATAGTTATACAATGACTCTCCGACACAAATACACAATGCCATACAGCCAGGAGCAAGCTAAATGTCCCAGATAAAGAGTTTTTATGGTCAGTGCTTGAGGGGAGGGTAGTGGCACTTGCAGTCCATCGTCTGGATGGCACACCACTTGCAGACCTCCAAAACCATCTTCGCAAGCAAGCCACAATGCATGCCAGTCCTTGGTGATCAGACGATGGGTTCCTGAACAAAGAATCAGAAGAATAATTAGAATAATGAATGCATGGTTGAACTTTCATTTCTGGTGGAGTTTCTTCAAGGGCAGTTGGCTGGATAGCAAAGTGGTTTAGGTTTAGGTGAGCCAGAGGTTGGAAGTTCAATTCCCCACTGTGCTTTCCTGTATGGTCTTGGGCAAGCTGCACAGTCCAAGGGCATCCTAAGAAAAAGAGTATTACAGTTCTGAGTATTTTCTACCTGGAAACCCAGAATAGGGTCACCATGTCAAAATTGACTTGACAGCACATGATTATTTGTTCAAGGGGGACTCCCTGTTTTTACGTCTTCTCCTTTCATTTGCCATGAAAATAAGTGTCTTTTATAGCCTTTTGGTTTGGTTTTCCCCATCTGGCTGGGCAAGAACACACATACATGGCCGTGGCAGAAAGGGGAAAGAGGAGGCTGGCTGCTAGGCAAGGATGTGAGGTGGGCCAGCAGGAATGTGAGACCCAAACCAGCAGTGGTTTGGAAGGAGAGGGAGGGGACAAAGTGGGGCAGTGGCCTGTTGGAATATCAATGAGAGGCAATTTTATGTATACAAGATGAATGAAGGTGACAACCGTTGGATGACAATACAGTAGTTGATCCATGTCTCTTACATTTGTCAAAATGAGGGATTCAGGGGGATCCTTTTGGTTCTGGGGAAACTTTCTGGAGCTGTGGAATGGGTGTGGTATGATGTACTCTTTAATATCTTAAAATCGCCACTGCCAGTCCCAGCGGTGGGACTAGGACTGGCAGCAACAACGTTCAGACAATAAAGAGCACCCTGCCTCATTCTGTGGCTCCTAAAGGCTTCCCCAAAATCAATAGGGATCCCCTGTACCTGGAAGGGGAAGGGAATGGTAAATGATTAATTTCCCCAAAGTGGCCACAAGTGATGTCATCCAATTTGCACAGCAGGATTCTGGCTGGCATGCTGCCACAAGCTACCTCTGTTGTAATGTAAATTATCAGAGGCTTGTTTGGTCTATAGAAGGGACAATTAATAACAGAAGCATATGGAAATCAGTATTTCAGTGCAACCATTTAGGTATCGTTAGGAACAATACATAATACTGCTGCTTTTCCACATTTTCATTTTTTAAAAGGAACATTGAAATAAGCACCAGCAGATAACATATTTCAGCATCAAGTTCAGCCTGTGGAGGTTTCAGGGGACACAGGCAAATACTGCTGACGGTAAGGAACTAAATAAGTTATCTTTTGCTCTTTCATGGCTGGTTAAAGTAAGCTCTTTATCAGTGACAGACTGAACCAATGAGCAAAGTATTTAAAGCACTACCTTCAGAAACACAGCACAGAAAGGTGAAGACCAAGACCTAACAGAAATGACAGAGCCCCACTTGCCTTCCTTTTTTCTTTCACCCTCATTTACAAAAATTGATTAGTTTTACAAATCGAAACAACGCTGTCCCATAAAATGAAGCTGTCATAGTTTGCTATGTGGTACAGTGTGTAAATACAGTCTTCATTATTGACAAAGCGCCCAACGCCACATTAGCACAGATATAGTTAAAGGTAACTTGGTACAAGTTCAAAGGCAAAAAAAATCTTACGATATAGCAACGTGCAAAGCAGGAGGGGAAAAACTTTATACCAAATAATGAACCTCAGCATGACCATTATCAATTCTGGCATGCTGCACTGTATGCTGTCAGTGCAATGACTGCCTTCTTTGCAATACTCAATTTTTGCTGTTGTACACACAGCTTTAAAAGAACAAGTGCAAAGTCTGTCTTGACAGGACCCTGGAACAGCTTCCATTAGTGGGCACACTTCCCCCAAAACATCAGATGCCATTTCTGATCGAACCACTGCTGGGTTCCCTTGCAATGACTTTATTCTCAATTGCCAACAGCCAAGCCTGATCCATGGAATCCAGCATTTCTTTACCATCCTGGCTGAGACACAGTTACATGCAACACTGGTGTGCTTCCCTCCAACTCCCACATGAAATGGCACTGGGCACACCAGTAGCACAACCAGTCAGTCTATGTGTCTCACTGTTAGCCAAACTTGCCTGGATGCACTTGATGCATATGCTATATGGTATTTGCATGAGCCGAGATGACTTCCTTTTATTTGTGCAGTGCAAGGAAGTGGCAATGGCAGGGGAATGGCAGCCTTGCAAGCTGGAGCTTTATTAAGAATGTTCTACAGCAGTGGTTCCCAACCTTGGGTGCTCTTGGACTGCAACTCCCAGAAAACCTGGTCAGCATAGCTGGTGATGAAGGCTTCTGGGAACTGCAGTCTAAGAATACCTGGGTTATCCAAGGTTGGGAACCACTATTCTACAGTGTAGAAAAGAATGATGTTGCTTTAAAATAATTCCTTACTTATGGCAAGGGATTGTATTTACAAGCTGTGAATCTATTGGCTCAAAGAAACCAACCCTGCATGGCTCTTGTTCTTTTCAGGAATTTAACTTCCTGAAAAACTCCACTTCTCATTAAAATGCAAAATAAATGTTTAGCCCTTATGGCTGCAAAGGTAGGCTGGGAAGAGTAGTACTATTCTTCAGCCAGGCTGCATGTCAGCCCCACCTGTGGTTCTACAGCGAGAAAAACAAGTAAAATAAAAGCTGACACATCTTTGGTATTTTTCCATGCAAGTTTGGATCCTGGGAAAACAGGGTACAGTACAGTTCTCAGATAGCAGGGACTCTTCAGTCCAGGAAGTCACCCTGCACACATGGCAGAAACAATAGTATATATGCAGGAATGAAGACACAACTGCTGATCTCCAATGCAAAATGCTGTTTCTCAGAACTGTCCCCATCTGTTATCCTGTGGATAAGGATCATCCTACTTTACAGACTCCTTATAAACAAGAGCAGAATGGCTGGAACAAAGAAAAAGTTACTCTGGCATTCTGATGTTACTGTTAATATGCTCAGCACACTACCACACCCACCTCACACCAACAGGTGCAAGCACTGTTAACTTTTTTAAAATTTATAAACTTTTATTTATGTCTCAACTTTTCTTCAGAACAGTACCTCTAGATTACCTCACCTTGCAAGAACAGAACAAAATAGCAGAATTTCATCAACCATCTTGTTCCATCACTTGTTTGTTGCAAAAAAATGATATTCAGTGGTATCCAAGAACTTACATTGTGGGTATAAATCACTGCCAGTTAAAATACCTATAAATACCATAGCTGACCAGGGTGAAGACCTTATTTTCTCTGTTTGATGAATTGATATCTAGACCGGCAGAAATGGCAGCCCAACACATAGACTTCAGTCCTTCATGGCCCTGAAAACCTGTGTCACAAGGCTGGGAACACCCTCCCCAGCAGGTTGGGGTGCCACAGAGGGCTACAGGAGGGATGAAAGTCTTAATTCTGCTGACAGAAGCAATGGATCAAGCAGACATACTTAGATGCTGGCCCATATTCTTCAGATCTGTTTAAAAGGTAGTGGCTTTAAAACTGTCCTAAGGATACACCAATTAAATTTTTAAAAGAAACAATCCTAATTGAATGCAAATAAAAAAGTAAATGTAACTTGAATTTTATTTATCTTCCAATTTCTGGGAGGTTAAAGAACTATAATTTGTTCTGGACAACAGAAGAAAATAGGCTGTGCTTACAGATAATTTTCTGCCATATTCTTTCTTCAGGACCACTGGTTTATTGTTGCCCACTCCATTACACGGGATGTACATATTGGGTGTTGTTAAAAGGTCAGCGCCTGTACAATACATTCTACAACTGAGCACCACTTTCCTTAACTGAACAGGCAAAGAGAAGGTACACGGAACATCGGCATCTGGCAGTATTTTTCCCAAAAAAAGTGACTAAAATGGGTTTAAGTTGATTAACACTATTAAATCACATCTAATATTTTTACTACATGATTTCATTACAGCTATACGATACAATTATACAAAATGTGTTAACATCAAAGAATACAACCAAAAAAATTAAGATAGCAAACGAAACCTATATAACTTTTTTTTCTCTTTACAGGAAAATACTTTTGAAGTATGCATGTAACTGCCCATTCTTTTAAAGAAAATCTACTGCAAGCAAAGTTATCAACCTCCAGAAAAAAATCACACATAGCATTACTAAGCATATCCCCAAAAAGTGTACAATATGCACACTTGGAAAATACAAAATTAAAAAATCGTAAGCAACAGGTGAGCTTCATATTTATAACAATGTGAAAAGTCCAATTTTAGCACTGTTGTAGAAAGAACTGTCTTTGATGCAAGTCCATGAACTGTCTGCCTCCTCCAGGTGGGGCCACGCTTTACAAAACACCATGCTCTTGAAACCAAATTACAGAGCAAAATCGAGCATTGTAGCAATGCTGACTTAAAGTTTATTTTGCTACTTTATCAAAAACAAGTCCTTTAGGCGTGTAGGATTCTTATTTTTTTTGTTTTTTTTTTAATTCTTTCCTAGAAACAATATACAAAGAGGGAGGCTTATTCATTTTCAACCATTCTCCTGTAAGGTAAGATGCTTTGAGTTCAATAGCTTTCTTCTTGCAGAGTTTCACTGGTTGTTTTTGGCCTTAGCGTGTGTTAAGATGTGAGATTTCAGGTTAGTTGACTGCGCAAACTTCTTATTACAGCCATCAAAAGGGCACACATAGGGCCTGTCTCCAGTATGAATTCGCACATGTGTGCGTAAATTGAAGTCCAGTGAAAAGCGTTTGCCACAACCTTCGAACGTGCACTGTTGAATGAAAATACACAACATCAGAAGACATCACAGTAAAACATACTTGCACCAAAATAAAGTTTAATTCATTTACTAGGTTTTGAATACAATTAAGAATCTAATTCTTACAGCGCCAAGATGGGACCAAATTGTTCACAAGCAACTGAAAGATCTTACCACACTTGGCAAGCTGGCTATTTATCATGTCCAAGTAACTCTCTCCCACCTACACATCCATGCGAAGAACCTGTGTGAATTGGTGCACACACGGCACACCCTGCAGCCAAAAGTTATATGAGTACATCCTCAGCCACTGTGATGTGATCTCAGGAAAGGCTGGAGAGAGTTTAGTCTGCATATATCTCGAATTACATGCAGGTTTCTTTAGGAGAACACAGGTATTGGACAGAATACAGACTGAATGAAAATAGCCAATCTGTACATGAGAAATAGCTACACTACAATTTTTCAGTCTAGGATTATCTAATATAGACAGATCATAAAATGAACTACAAAGTAGCAAGTACATAAATGCGTCAGCTTTGCAGAGAGGCTGTTCTCCACTGTGGAATTCAGTTCCAAGAGTTCCTCCTGGACACCTGTCTTGTTATCCATTATCTGAGACAGAATTACATCACAAGATTATTGTTAAAGCCTTAGGTCTACATGCTGCCACATGGGGGTTTATAAGGAACTGCTTTTGTTTATCAGTTACATTGGTTCGGCAAAACTAAATTTAGTTGCATGTCCCACTATATTCAAAGGCATGAGCTGAGGTCTGAATCCAACCCCTTGTGATTATAGGCAACTTTTATGGAAACTATCCTGGGCTGTCACTCTCTCAAAATATAGCTTTCCATCTCTGTTCTGCTAGGATGCACATTTTCTTTCCTAATACACGACTTCTGCAGCAACAGCAGGATTGAAACCCAAGGCAGACAAAACTATCATCACAGACATCCGAAGCAGGGGCTTTCTCCTTGGAAACTATTTGCAAATACGGACATATGAATAAAGGAGAGGAGATACACATTTGGAAAGAGGAATGAAAAAGTAAAGGAAAATCTAGGCAATTGTAAGAACAGTTTAGTTTGACCAACTAGCAGCTTATACAGGAATTTCCCAACAATGCTGCTGTAGTTGTTACCTGAAACACCATAAAATCTGAGCAACCAAAACAATCATGCTTCTGCTCAAGAGGAAAGAGGACTCTGGAGTTTCTCTAACTTGAAGACATTGAAAATTTCCACAGATTCTGCACCAACACTAACTGTGGAAATGCACTGGAACCATCCAAAACCTTATTTTTTGCAGACCCCAACAGGAGGCATAATGCTGTATTCAGACTGGTGAGTAAAGGTTGTATAGGAAGCATTTCAAAAATTGAAGAAAAATAGATGGAATCTGGAATGGTTACTTTAGAGCATATTAAGCAGACAAAGCTAAATCCAACATACTTGACAAAAGTTTAACAGCAACTAGCTATATCAACAGGAAATCATGTACTTCTAAAGCAGAAATAGGAAGTCTGGCTAACATAACATATACCTATAAGACAGGAAGGACTATGTGCTCTTAAAAACAGTATTTTTTCCCCTTGATACAAATTTTGCCAAGGAAATGATTTTTATTGATACAACCAGTTTCCTCCCCGAAATACAGCAATACCAGATTTTTCAAGCAAGAACGTAAGTCACCATTGCCACTCTGCCTTTTTGGCAAAACAGTTGAACATGAAGGAGAAAGAGAGAAATCGGCAGTAGCCAAAAACAATACATAAAGAAAGGGCAGAAGGCTGTGCAGAGAACTGAAGCTCCATTCTCCAAAATATGACTGGCCCTAATGCCATGTATCTACTAAACAAACTGTTATCCTGTGGCCTTAAAGACCTGATATTTTCTTGTTCTGAAACAGAAGAAATCCTTCCTTCCAGAAACTTGATTCAACATGTTTCTCCAGCAAATGCTACAATTCAATGTTTGGGGTGGGAGGAGTAACTGAATGGTTTAAACAAGCAAATTACTTCTTTGGAGACAAATTACAATGTGGTCTAGTTGGCAGTCATCACTAGTTACTTCCTTCTTCCTAATGCTTTGTTTATAGTCCTCCTAGGCAATGACTTAAGGGAAAACGGACGGGAAAAGGGATGGGAGGCTGCTTTACCAGTTCTGTAAAAGGCAGCCCGGCTTCTTTAAAACTGACCACTCCTACAAACTAGGGGTAAAACAGCAGTACAAAGAATGCCATCTTTTAAAACAGGAACTATAAACACAGAACTGTGAATAGTATTTCTCCACTGCTCAGGTTGGTTTATTGTTCCTATTACAGAAGAGACTGTTTGCATCCAAGCACATTCAAACAACTAAGAGAAAACAAAAAGCAACATACAATTGTTTATGATGTTGTCCAGTTTGTACATCTTGAACTAGACAGCATGACTTATCAGTGAAAGACATCCCACACCTACATAATCTTTGAGGCATAGCCTGTAGTGGGAAAACGTAGCATGTCAGAAAAAGGAGAAACAGTTCTCAGAATATTGCACTCCATTAACATCAACTACACTGAAGTGTCTAACAATTTTTAAAAGTTACTGGCAGTGATGAAGTGCATAGAAAGGCAGCTAGGAACTAGAATGTGTGTGGGACAGTAGTGTCTGGAGTGAGATAGGAGATGACAGAATGATAATGTAATTACATTTCAAATATTGTCTTGAAATTTGCTGCTTGTTAAACACCTGGTACCAAATCATCTACAGTTCTGAAAAGACAATTTCACTGTGTCATAATTCTTAATCTTAATATACTGACTAAATCCAAGCATACTGATTAAATTCAAGCTCTCAGATCCATATGGACCTTCCTTTGAAACACCAAGAATAGCCCACAGAAATAAGATATGTACCTTTTGTCTCCAAGCCTTAGCTTTGTATTTTGGGATGCTGTTGGGGAATGACTGACCGTTTCTCTTGCTATGCATATAGATTTCCCCCCATAAGACATTTAGCTGGTGTTGCCCAATCACAACAGTGCTAGCCACAACTCTGGCAGACCCACTGAATCAACTGCTGAATAAATCAGTCAACATTTATATTAATCCATGATTCAAGGGGTCTACTCTGGTTAGGATTGCCAAATGGATACAGCCCAGTCTCAGAACACAAAACTTTGTTTTGCACCTCAGAGGAACTTTAATTACCAAGATTGATACACAGCACAGGCTGTCTAGGTAAAGCATTTTGAAAAAGTTACCTGAAATGGTTTCTCTCCAGTATGAACTAGCTGATGCCGTTTTAGCTTTGAGCTCTCCACAAAGGCCTTGCCGCATTCTGCACAGACGTGTACCCGGGGTCCGTGAGTGTGCAGATGCTTCCTCATGGCTGAGTTATCCCTGAACATTTTTGTGCAACCCTTTAAAACAAGACAAGGCAATGATGTACGGGCAGTTTCCTTAACTGTTGCTAGACAAGTTCCAGGACCTGATTTGTCATCCAGCTATTTAATAGATGTACTTGCGTATATACACAGTTTCTGTGAAGAAGCAACTGTACAATCCAGTTACAGGAGAAACTTATTTCAGAAGGATAAAAGAGGCCAGTTCTAAAGAGCTGATTTCTAGGAAAGGAGAAAGAACTGCCAGGGATCACATGGCTAAGAGATTCTCTAAAGATCATATAATACTACATTTAAAAGACAGCTAACTCAGGACCAACCACGTTAGATTCAGGTATCCGGTTTCACTATATATACACTCAAAGTAGAGTTCTTTCACATTTTGTCTCATGCCGCAGTCCCAACTAGTGTTGCTATAGCCTTTACAAATCCATTTAGCATTTTCACTTTCAAACAACTCATTTTCAGTATTTTTTAAACACCTGTGCTTGTTTTTTTTACATCCTTAATAGCTATAGCTGTTTTATAAGGTAAATTTTTGTCTCTCCAATCATAAACTCTTCTATAAGAATCTGATTCCCTACATAGTGTGCCATCATCTAAAACAAGCATGGCCAATTGATGAAACTGCTGAGTTCCGTTTTGTTTTAAACTATGCTGGTCACATAGATTGGAACTTAAGAAATATTACATTATATCCCTGTATCTAGAAGACATATCAGAAAGAAATGGCAGCTTAAGGAATTAACTTCAGCATTTTATAGCCATGGAAGGTAATAAAATTTGCCCTACAAGTGCAATTTCTCCGCAATCATATTATTTTACTCACTTTGTGAGGACATGCTATCGTCCGTGGAGCATCATCTTCTTTGATTTTTCTTGGCTTCATTCTTTTAGAGAAAAACACAGCAGCATTGATTAGTGAACAACACATAGCTTCTTACCTGCTCTGTACTAGTAAAGTAACCCTTTGGCAAAAAACATTCACATTAAATTGTAATTACAGTGGAAGAGCCTCTAACTAAATGGGTGAGCTGGTGCAGCAGCATGGACTATTCAGTTGCTCAAGAAACTAAAGATTTTATAGAAAAGCATCTGTAAATAAAATGTTCTGTTTGGTGAGAACTAGAACATCACGTGGGGGCAGCAAAGTTCCCGAGGCTTTTGAAATTTCCCATTACAGTGGTGCCTCGCTAGACGATTGCCTCGCAGGACGAGGAAATCGCTAGACGATGCCTTTTTGCGAGCGCTACTGCGCTTCGCAAAACGATGTTTCCCTATGGGGAATTTCGCTAGACGATGAGGTTTCCCCATAGGAGTGCGCCGACTAGTGGTCAAAAGCTGTCAGTGCAGCTGTCAGTGCATTCCTATGGGGACCCTCACTCGCTAGACGAGGTTTCCCTATGGGAAATTTCGCAAGACGACTGCGTTTTCCCTTGGAACGCATTGAAGCGATTTCAATGCATTCCAATGGGAAAACGTGCTTCGCTAGACGATGTTTTCGCTAGACAGCGATCCTCGTGGAACGGATTAACATCGTCTAGCGAGGCACCACTGTATATGTATACTTAGGGACAGAGAGTGACATAGGGGTTGAGGGAAAAGCAGAGAGCAGAAAAGTACTCAGAGAGAGCTTTAGAGAAAGTAGACTTGAGAATTCTATGGGCAGCACAGGAAATTATCTCCAAAATGGGGTAAACAGAAGAGCCCTACTAAAGAACATCAGGAATACTTGGTTAGGAAGGTCAATGAAATCATGGTCAAGATACTGGGTAATTAAGCATATGACAGCAGGGTTTGGGCTTTGACAAGGGTACTCTTCCAAATGTGGCTTCTGCTATCAGCACAGCATTGTGACCTTAAGAGGAAACGAGAGCCCAAAAGCTGAGCTAAAATTCACATACTATCTTCAACCAACACACATCCACTCCCAAATCTTTTGGCTGTGGCCATTAAATCCATACTATCAACTCTTTAAATACTGACAAACAAGGTTTGTTATTTTCAAGGTGGAATGGTGTTAATTCACCCTTGAAGGAAAATTCCATCACCAATTCTTGCTAAAACCCAGTTTTTTAAAAAATAATTTTAATGGGTTGACAGCAAAACCTGTGGCCTCCCACAGTCTTTAAAATGTACATCATGTATCCCTAAAGATTATCATCTTTGCATAATAGTAAAGATAGCTAAATATTACTCCAGCAGGATTCCACACGCCACTGGACTTCAATAGGATCTTGGCCAGTGACCTCAACTCAAGAGTCAAAAGAAAAAAGGAAAAAAGATAAAAAGAAAAAAAAAAAGGTCATTCTCATTGAGGAATATGAACAAGTATAACAAAGTGATGTGTTTATTAGAGCAAATGCTCTCTTACCTTGCAAATTCTGCCAACTGCTTGGGGTCTGAAAGATCAATGCCAGGTATTCCTCCAGGTGGTAATTTCTTGCCGGTCATGTATTCTGAGTAGTCGGGAGGGGAATTCTCGCCAATGATCTGCTCTTCCACCACAGTTTCATGGTCAATGTCTTTCTTGTCATCTGAAATGATTAGAGCAAACTGAATTTTGATTTAACATCCACGAAGGACAACACCAATAGCCTGGAGACTATTTCTAGAACTAGCAGATTGGGGGATTGTATACTGTAACTATTCTTATGTACAAAAACAAAAGGCTTGATCTAGATCTTTACGAAAAATCCTACAGGTATAATAAATGTTATTCATTTGTAGGAAGCCGCTGCTTACAAACATGTACTCTATGCAACAGCCAACTATAAGAGACTAATTACACTGCTCATACGTTAATTGTATCTTTCAAATGATCAAGGTGCGCACAGGGAGGAGTCCTCACAAATTACGTTTACTAAGAGGAGAATCTTTTAAAAAAATTATTAGCTTCATTTAAATCTCTTCTCTTCAAGCAGCTCAAGGCAGCATAGACACTCTCCTCCTCCTCAATCCCCACCCCCAAAACAACCCTGTATGAGATATCAGGATAACAGAGAGTGACTGAACGTAACTCACTGTTTCATTAGGTTCTAAAACACCCCCCCCCCCCAAGAGAATTTGCTTCAAGGGAAAAATATAATATATTGGCTGAAATCCTGTTGCGTAGCTCCATGTGTGCAATGTGAAGAAGCTGTGGTAGCCTTAGAGAAAAGCAGAGGCAGGGCAGAAGTGTTATTCACAAAGCGCTTCTGCATGCATCCCACACAATGGGTGAAACAGAGCCACATGGCTGATTGTGCAATCCAAATGTGAAATGCTGGTTGTCTCGGCATAACAAAACATACTTCTGCTGGCATAACTTTATACTAGAACAAACAGGATTTCAGCCAATGTCCTAAATTAATATGTCTCTATCTGACAAGAGAATACACATGCTATATTTCAGGCAGAGTGAAAAAATACTGTTCAATAAATAAAGCAATGAAAATTTTTAAATGACTCAACTACTACTCTCTACTTGCTGATGGCTTCACTGAAACTAGGCTACCAACCACATGCATACTTTATGTCATCTGAGTTACACAAGCCTTTTCCTTCCTGCTTCCCAACCCCTTTGTTTCTTTGTATCTAGAGTTCTTTATGATATCTGCTTGCCCATAATCATACAGCAGTAGCCTGAAATGTGCCAGCTCTGTATTTACAGTATAAAGTATAACTATTCTGCTTGCAAGTAAGAACAACTGCAAGTAGCATAACACTTACAAATTGGTCAATTAGGTTTTTATTTTAATACAACATACTGAAGGGTTTACAAGACCAAGTATAAGGGTTCAAGTATAAACCTCTCAACAGCCTGTGAAGATCCCATGTAAAAAAATCTATGAACAACAGACACTGTCAAAGAAACCTAACAAACCAATTAATGCAGGCAGGAAGAGACAGGCCATCCACCTGGCTAACATAGAGCCTGAGGCAGCCACAGACTCTATGTTGGAAACTGAGATCCAGCTCCTGTCTGAAACAATCATCAGCCATGGGCCAGAAAGATTTCAGGTCTCTACATATCTTATACTTTTTTCCTCTTTTGCCAAGCAGAAGAAGCTTTTGATGTGGCTTTATCAATTTTGTTAACTGGGATACCAGAAAAGCTTGTGGCTCACATTCTAATATTTCAGACTTGTGTGGGTAAATCTTCTGATATATACATTCAGTCATTCTGGGTTCAAACAGAATCAATGCCACCAGATTTTGCACAGCTGACAAGAGGCCAGAGACCATCAAATAACACTTCAGCTGCTCAGAAAATCATGGATAGGGCTACCTTGGTACCTCAAAGACAACCTCTATCCTTTCCTCTCTTCAACTTCCTAGGGGCACCTTGTTGAGAAATAAGAAAAGACAGCATACAGGAGATATTTTCTCTTACTGAAAAAAATTAACATTTATAGAAATGCAGCCAACTGCCCCTTGCTTCCAATAAACCCAAGGAAGAGGAAATCCAGCCAAAGAGGCACCACAGCTGATGCTTACAACTAGGTGTGGGAACTAGTTTGGGGTACCAGCTGATTTTTCTTTCCCAGCAAGGAGAAGACAAGCAAGCAGAGAAGCCACACACTCTCTGCTGGTGCATCTAGAAACTCATTGAGGTGACAGGTGGCAGTGGGAGAGGGAACTTTTAATGTATCTGATCAGACCTTGAAGATTAACAACAGTTCCCTGACATACAGAGCGATTCCTACTGTTAGGAAAAGGAAGAGATGGTGTGTATATGTGTGTGTCAGAGGGCCTCTGACAGACCAGATCAAAATTTATCACGAGTTTATCTGGTCCTAAAGAATCAATGAATTCAATAAACAACAGAACAGCCATTATAGTTTGAAACCAGTGACAGCAATGTAACAATTTAGCTCTGTGAAAGCTGTTTATAGCCCACACAAGACCCTGGGACAAGAGTTAATAAGAAAAACTATATATCTAATGAGAGGTCATGAAGAACATTGCCAAGCAGGAAAGCACACATGGAACCCAAATATACATGTCTATGTATTCAGAACACTTCTGTTTGGCATTTATGTGACTGACACATCAACAAATACACTGTAGGAACGTTGCTTGCACTTTCCACTGGAAAATCTTGAGAGTGTCATTAAGGACAGGGAAAATCTGATATTCACCTTTAAGATCAATTCCAAACTGATGTAAAGGGCTAGCTATACTTCTGTTCATTATAAGAAGTGGCTCACTCTTTACGCATGTTTTCCTTATTACCTCTTCTCCTTTTTTCGTATCTTGAAGGACTTCCTATTTTCCTGTCTCTCCATTTTTCCCTTTCTCTTTTGATCTTTGGGTTACAGGAAAAGGAAGTGTCCTTTGTAGTGGATTTGCTGACCACTACAGTGCACAGCACCTATGAGTTCTTTTTGACTGTAATGCTTATAATCTATGCAGTTAAAATGTTAAGAAATTCAGGATGAATCTGCAATATATGGGCTGAAGAAAATGTTAGTAAAAAGATGAAGTGTAGGACTTGAAATACAGGATGTATCATCATTCCTTACATTAACTGTTTCATTTTGTATCCTTGTGCCATTATTATAATTTGTTTCATTCTCAGGGTGGATTTGATTTAATTATAATTTAAATCAATCTAATTTTTTAAAAATCATTGATTTTTATCCATCCTGTTCATTCTGTTGCAGTAATACTTCCTAATTTATTCACTGTCCCTGTTTTCTAATTTAGATGGATTTCCCCTTATATTGGCATGTAATCATTAATAGTACCAAGGCACTGCTTTTCTATACTGTGTATTAGTAAACTCATTAATTTACAGTGGTGCCTCGACTTACGAATGTCCCTACATACGAACAATTCGACTTACGAACAGCTCCGTTCACATAATTTTGCTTCACCTTGCGAACGGAGCTTCGACTTGCGGAAAAAGCGGGAAATGCACTTTGGACTGCCCGGTACTGCCTGGTACTGTAATTTTAAAATGCAAAAATTGGTTTAAAAGGTGCTTGGTTTAGTTTAAAGCTGCTTGGTTTTAAAGGTGCTTTGTTTAAAAGCTGTTCCCTCCCTCCTTTCCTGCCCTATTTTTAACCTTAGGTCATCTTAGGTTAAAAATAAAATTCTCCCCCTAGTGGTAGAGGACAGATTAAACGCTTTTGCATTCGTTCCTATGGGAATGAATGCTTCAATTTACAAACCGTGCCTTGACATAAGAACAAAAAACAGCCGGAACAGATTAATCGGTTTTCAATGCATTCTTATAGGAAATGCTGATTCGACTTACGAACGTTTCGACTTAAGAACATCATTCCAATACGGATTAAATTCGTAAGTCGAGGCACCACTTACGAACCTATTATATTCTTGAATTGTAAATCCTTGTCCCTGGTTTACAGTGTATCACAGTGAGTAAAAATTTAAGCCCTAATTAATTGACACCCTGCTGGACAGCTTAATGATTCAGGTATCTGGCTGCAAAGCCAGAGCTTGGGAGTTGGATTCCCCACTGTGCCTCCCTGACAGGGGCTGGACTCAATGATCCACAGGGTCCCTTTTAGCTCTGCAATTCTAGGATGGTGATAATGATGATTCTGGAGGATTCTGAGCCAATTCTACTGAACTTCAATTTCCTTAAGGGACAAATAGCTACAAAGTGGAACAAGAGCCAATCACTGTACTAGGATCAGATTAAACCAGTCCGGTAACTAGCTAATCAGTTTCACTAACATTAAAAAAATATATGAATATTTTAAATATATCTTGGTTAATATAGCCCCCTCCCCCATGTTCAAAGGGGGGAAATGCCTTTTAGAGATCAGGCATTATAAACATGGCACAACAGATAATATGTGAAAGGTGGGATAAGCACAGATGGGAGCAGACTGAATTTAGACAGGAATGTAAGAAGCTGCCTTACAATGGGCCAGATCATTGGTCCATCAAGCCTACTACTTTCTGATAGCAGAAATTATGAAATCCTTATCACTGAAAATCAGGTGCATTCCACTTCTGGCAATCTGCACATTATACATTCATTCCACAGCTCTATGGGCTGGCAGAAGATGGACAGAGAAAGGAAATCAGCTTCAGCCCACCATCATCAACAGACAGATATCTGGATCCATCTCAGTAACATTATTGTGGTTTTTTGACATGACAGGCAATGCAAAGCAGATGCTGGTTCTGAAAGAGACATTTTGCATATGCTAGGAAGATAAGCCACTCTGACTACATGGGTCATCTTGTACACTCCTGCTGTACCTATTCTGCAAGTAACTTAACTATTTGCTTTTGCTTTTACAAAGCTGTGCCCTTAGTTACTTCTTAAGCAATAAAAAAGACATCCTATGATGAGGACAGCCCTGGACTGTTAGCTACCATATTTTTCTAGAATGGACTGAGGATGCATGCAAAATACAAGGAACAGAAGTCAAATAGAAAACAGCCATCAATAATTCAAAAATGCTTACTCTCTCAAATGCTGTAATTTTTACAGAACGATTTTGGCAATCTGGCACACCAGTGAGAAAACTGATTTAAATTACTTAAGAGACAAAGAATTGTGACTTTTCTTTTTTTAACTATGAGATATGGATGTTTTTGGAAGCTGGGGAAAAAGAGCAAATGAAGTCTTTGACTTTCCCACTTAAGAGTATTTTATTGGCTGGATGGCTAGCTCAGTGGTTTAGGTATCTGGCTGTGCAGGCAGAGGTTGGGAGTTCAATTCTCCATTGTGCCTCAGGAGAAGAGTCAGCCTGTGTACCCATGTGGCTTTCCAGTCCTTGGGAACGTAATAAAAATATATTTTTCAAAGTAGCAATAGCAGCTCCATACAAGATTTTCAGCACTTTCTTCCATCATAATAGCTTTTTCACATCATATAAACTGCAGCTTAACACTAACATTTCAAATTTTCCCAAGGTGACAAATGCTCCAGAATCTGTGTTTCCCAACATTTTTCAAGTCACAACCCCTTTTATAATAGCCAAGTAATCTTTCACAGACACAGACACACACAGTCACTTCTGCATAAAAAGGCACTTGTAATGGGGTAAACTATCATGAGAAGACAAACTTCCCTGGAAAAAGCAATATTGCTAGAAAGAGGAAGGTTGAACTTGAGACGAACTGACTCAATAAGGAAACCACAGTCTTTATTTTATAAGACTACAACAGGGTTTTTGACTATGCGAGGGGGAGCATTAATTCACAGGGTCCCCAAAACTGGCAGCAATTTGACAGCATATAACACTGCTACCAAATATCTATTGCCTCTCCCCTCCACTTGGCTGGTTCTACCTGCTCCCACTCTGCCCCCACAGCTTTTCCTAGCATCCCCTCCAGCCCAACTGGGATGGACTCACCAACAGCAACCCAGGCACAATTGTGGAGGGAATTCCCAGATCCCAGAAGGGATAGACAGCCCTTAGGGGAGGAGAAACCCTGCTTTTCTCTGGAAGAAAAAAGAGAGATAGGAAAGGACTTTTTTTGACTGCACACCATGTCTCGCCCACCATCCCATCTCCCTTCTTCTCTAGGAACCCAACTCAGTGGCTTGAAACCTTCCTGAGAAAGCAAAGCAACTACTAACCCACTAGCTTCATCATAGGCATATGGATATAAACTCATGGTTTATTTAAGCCTGGCGAGCCCCCAGAAAATACTTTGCAACCCACTTTTAAAAATTTAAATTGTGATTTAAATCAATTTGATTTTTAAAAATCATTGATTTTTTTCTGTACTGTCTGGTAAGCTCAACCACTTCTGGGTCATGCCAGCATCTCACTCTGATTAAGCTCTTTAGCAGAACCACATATCATATAGATCTGGAACTCCTCAAACTCTTAGTAGAAAGTAAGCCAGCCTGATATGAACAGGACTTATTTTTGAGTAAGAATGCATAAGAATATATATTTTGCAATAAGGGCTCCTGTATTTTGGAACTCCAGAAACTACTTTTCTGTAGTTTCTACAGAAATTGTGAACAACTGACCTTTAAACTATGGGTACAAAAAGATCACCAAGACTGTAACAGTACCTGCTGTTCCTCTGTACAGCAGTGGTCCCCAACCTTGGGCCTCCAGATGTTCTTGGACTACAACTCCCAGAAGCCTTCACCACCACCTCTGCTGGCCAGGATTTCTGAGAGTTGAAGTCCAAGAACATCTGGAGGCCCAAGGTTGGGGACCACTGCTGTACAGGTACTGAAATAGCTGAAAACCAGTTGCACTTTACACAAAAAGTGTAACTTTTGGAGGTAATCTGTCTCAAGGTAAGAAATCTCCATAGACATTATCCATCCCATGCCAAATCACAGAACTTGGTATTCTACAAATAACATCTACAGAGATTTCTTACCTTAATGCAACTTGCTTCCAAAAGTTACACCTTTTGCATAGCAGCACAACAGAGTTTTAGCCAGTGAGGGGGAAAATGATCTCATTTGCTGCTAATTTCATGGGATAGATTAAAATTTCCCTAGCTGTCCCCAAAGCATATTTCAAACATGTATACCCATGTTTACAAAACAGTTTTTCCACATCATAAATTATCTGAAGATTTTTTTTCTTCCACTAGGCATTTTTGTAATTTTATACAATGATAGAACACCTATAAAATTCAGTTTTGTAATAGTGGACCCAGACAATCAGTCCAAAGGCAACTCATAAATATTTTGAGGCAATGCTTCATCTTAGATTTCAGTAGCATTGAAACATATTTATAACAAGCTAGACTTCTGGCTAAAAATCTATGATTTTTTTAAAAAGATAAACAATACTTAAATTTATTTAACCCGATGTATTCTTAAATGTATATTTCATAAAGGTAAAGGTTCCCCTTGACATTTAGTCCAGTCGTGTCCGACTCTAGGGCGCAGTGCTCATCCCCGTCTCCAAGCCGTAGAACCAGCGTTTGTCCGTAGAGTTTCCGTGGTCACGTGGCCAGCGCGACTAGACACGGAACGCCGTTACCTTCCCACCGTGGTGGTACCTATTTATCTACTCGCATTTACATGCTTTCGAACTGCTAGGTTGGCAGGAGCTGGGACAAGTGACGGGAACTCACTCCGTCGCGTGGATTCGATCTTACGACTGCTCGTCTTCTGACCTTGCAGCACAGAGGCTTCTGCAGTTTAACCTGCAGCGCCACCATGTCCCACGATATATATATATTTCAATATGTATATTTCATATGCAGGTTTAAAAGAAAATATAAATGTTCATTTACTGAACATCTTGGCTAGATCAAGACCCCGATGGACTAGATAAATACCACTGATTTCACTGGGAGAGAAGTCATGAGTAATTTAAACAAATCTAAATTCTACTAAGATCTTCAGTCAAAAGCATGTCACACTATATTCAGTGCCCAGAATAGCTTCAGTCTTGAGCAGAGATGGGGGTATTTGTATACGAATACCTCCGCACAGCTGGAGATAACGAGGGTCCAGCCCCATGATGCCGGATGGTCCACTCACCGATCCACAGCTGCCATGGGCTGCGCGATCCCGTCCTATAACTCCGGAGCTCGCGATCGGCAGGAGGTGGGATGACAAGCCTCTCTGCCAGGTTGAAGAGTGGCTTGCCGATCGCGAGTTCCAGAGTGATAGGATGGCACAGCCCACGGCAACCCCATCTCTAGTCTTGAGCCAACTAACCAATTTAAGGTTTGTGTTTCAAAAACTGGCAGAATATGGTTTGAATATTCAAAAACTGGAGAAAAGGGATTTCATGCATCAATTCTCAATCCATTGTAGCTCAGGTAGCCTTGATCAGAGCCAAATGGTTTTTACTGCTTGTACATCTCCTCAAACAGAAAGAATATAGGCCCTTTGTTGCACATTATTAGCTGAAACGATGTCATCTTTATAAGCAACAGGACTGTAACACAATTGAGGAACTTTTTTTATCCCACCTAAACTAATTTAATATTCCAGTACCATAAGGTTATGTTTCCCCCAACTTTGCCTCCCCACCACCTGAGGTGAAGTAGGTAGCTACTAAAATGAGCATCTTCACAGTAATGACCTTGTTTGTGAAACAGTCTCTTGAGACTCTTACTTAAGTTACTTTCGGCACTAAGTGCACATATTTTCATCTGCTTGCACGTGAATGAGGATGGGGTTTTACAGCTGATAGTCTACAGCTGAGCTGTCTGAGGCAGTGGACTTGTCCATGAAAGCTCACATTAAAATATAGCAGTTAGTCTTTTAGGGTGCTACAACTTTTTGTTTTCTTTATTTTTAATTTTTCTTTTGATTTTGGCCAATATGCTAGGACAGACCAACTCTTCTAAAACTACAGCTGAGCTGCATTTCTATGTTCTGAGCTGCTATTGAACACAAACTACATAAAAGGCAGTCATATGCTTCTTTCAGTAATTTTTATTTCTCACACAATTAACCTCAACATGGCCTCTCCCATTTTGAAGAGACACTTGTCCAGCAGGCCAAGGCAAAGAGGCAGTCCCGAAACCAGCAAAATCAGGGAGCTGGACAGGGGACAGATTGTATTTGTCTTCAGTATGGAAGGGATTGTCACTCTTGAATTGGCCTTCTCAGCCACACTAGACGCTGTTCCACGTCCTCTATTCAGAGCACGTTACCATCGTCTCTCGAGACTGAAGGATGCCTAATCTAAACCTCAACAACCTGAATTTTGCAATGTTTTCAGTTTTCTGATTATGATTATTTATGATTCAGAAACAGGCAGCATAGGCTGTCCATCTCCTGGCCAACTATATTTTGACTTGTTAATTACCAGGAAAAATCTGAGAATGTACAACTAGATAAATATATACAGGATCAACTGTAATTCCACAATGTCCAGTTGCTGATCTTCTCAATCACTGTATATTAACACTTAACAAATCAGTAGCTCTCTATGTGATTCTACACTGCAAAAAGCATGTGTGCTTCGTAGCCAGACTGTGGATTATACTCCTGTCCCAAATTTATTTCTAACAGTGACATTATAAAAGTGCTAACTACAATTCATTATGTTGTAATAATTACAGTGATCAAGATGCAAGCTTATGGAAGATATATGAATTTTTTAAAAACTTAAAACAATTTAAATGGAAAGGATGCAGTATAAATTCCATAAACTACAAGAGGCCAAAAACTAGGAAGCGTAGCATTTCTAAAGCTACACATTATTCATGAAGAAACTAAGAATTTGGGTTCATTCAGCAAATCAAATCCTGATGCTTACTGCTTGCCAAACTGAAAAGCCTAAAAATGTTTTAACAAGCTTAGTAAGCCTAAATTCTCCACAGAAAAACGCATCCCAAAATTCATGTTTTTTCATTTATTTACATCTAGAGACCGTGCTAGCTAGGCAACAGTGACCTCTGTAAATATTGCTGCTCTTGGCGATTCAAAATGTAATTTGAAAGCAGCTACAAAAACATTTTAAGATCTACAATCCAGTAGAACTTCACACAGCTGTTATCTTTGCTTACTAATCCCAATGAACAGGCACCAACTACTTACACAGCCTTTCTGTGGAAATGATTTCTCTAACACTGTTGGGACTTGCTTCCAGCCATGTGCTGGATATTCTAGGGGTCAAGGGATGTAAATTCCCTACACCTGCTGTGTAACAGATGCAGAGTGGCAGACCTGAATCATGGGCAGTAGCTGGCAAGTCAAAGTCTGCCCTTCTGGTGCAGTGCCAGAAAAGGCAGCCTCCAAGCCAGAGGGATCCACCTTTTTCCTCTACAGTGAATGTCAGTGATCTGGGCACCTATTTTAAGTGTCTTTCAAGTCCGTTAACTATGTGACCTCATGGGATTTAAAAAGAACAGGGGGGGGGGGAATGGCAGGAAGGAAGGAAGATGCGTGTTTCCTTCATCAAATTAAATTTTTTTTTGCCAAGGGTTCTCTCCTAGTGCAACATGGCAGCAACGGGAACCCATTCCAACCTTACCCAAGACCCTCCTCCTAAACAAAACACGACAGGGCCCTCCAGATCCGCTTCGAGATCAGTTGCCACAGCGATCTTCCCTCCCACTCCTCCACTTGACCGGGCAAGCTCAACCCTGGGCAGGAATACTGGATCAATGTTACGAGGCCGGCCGGGAGGGAGGGAGGGAAAAGAAAGCCGCCGCCAGAAGGAAAAGGAAATGAGGAATCGGTGAGGCAAGCGCTGGGAAGGCGACGGGCCTTGAGGCGGGAGGCAGAGAGAAGGAAGCCGATGGGAGTGGATTTGGACCGGAGGGGGGGGGGGAGCGTTTAGCAAAAGACTTTCCCAGTCCGGAGAAGGGGAAAGTTGGAAAAACGGGGAGCGGAGGTGGGCGTGAATCAGCCCGCAAGGTTATGCAGGGAGCAGAACATTTAGGGTCGTCGTCGTCGTCCTCCTCACAAGGGGAGGACCAAGGAAAGTCTGCAGTGGTTCAGCAAAAGAAAACCATATTTTGGGTCAAGGGATAGAGGGGGGGGGAAAAGGCGCCTGAGAGGAAGGCGGTGCCAGGCAGCGAATTCAGCGGAGTCGGGGGGCCCCGGACTGAGGCAAGGAAGAGAAACGGAAAGAGAACGAGGAGGCGCTGGAAAAGAAAAGAAGGGAAGCCACGACAAAGCCGGGCCGCTGGAGGGCCGAGAGAAAGCGAGACGGGCGGCCGAGCGCCCCGCTCGCCGCGCCGCCCCGCCTCCCTTCCGCTGGGTCCCCTCCTCCTCCTCCTCCTCATGCAGAAACTACGCCATTGCGGCCTAGTCCAAGAGTCAGTCAGCGAGGGAGGGAAGGAGGGAGGGAACGCGCGAGGCCGCCCCTCCCCTCTCTCACGCGGCCGCCATCTTGGCGGGGCCGCCGCCATCTTTCTTTCCCTTTTCCCCCCCGCCGGAGGGAGCCGGGCAATCAGGCAGGAGCAGCGCAGACCCCGCCATCTTTTCGGGGGAAGCCGCCATACTTGCCCTGGCGAGATGAACATGGCGGCGCCCATCACACACATCCAAACATGGCCTCCCTTCAAAACAAAACGGGGAGAAGAGCCCGCCCGGCCCCGCTCGAAGCTCCCCGGACCCTCCCCGGTTCCCGCCGCAAGGTACCGGGCCCGGCCCGGCCGCTCCACTTACCCGAAGCCCACATGGTGACCGAGAACTCCCCCTCCAGGGTCTTGATCTGCACCTGCTTCTGCTCCCATTTCCTGGCGCCGCCGCCCCCTTCGGCCCCGCCGCCGCCGCCTCCCGTCAGATAGCTCTTCTTGCTGCTCTTCTTACCGCTGCCACCTCCTTTCTTCACCCGGCCGCCCCCTGAGGAAGAGCCGCCGCCCTTGCTGCCGGCGGGCGTGACGGTGACCAGAGTCTGCTCGATGTACTCGTCCTCGCCGGCCGGAGCCGGCACCGGGATGAGGATCTGGTCCTCGAAGCCGTCGTCCGCCCGCAAGCCATCCGAGTCGTCGCCTCCGACCACCTCCTCGCGGGTCTGGACCAGGATCACCTCCTGGTGGTGCGGGTGGTGGTGCAGATGGAGCTGGCCGCCGCCGGCCCCGACTCCGCCGCCGCTGGGGTCCCCGTCGGTGACAAGCGGCTGCAGGGCGATCATGGGCGGGTGGTGGTGGTGGTGGTGATGGTGGTGGTGGCGGCGGTGGGGCGGGTGGTGAGGGCCGCAGTCTTCACAGCATTCGTCGTCGTCCTCGTCGTCCTCGTCGTCCTCGCCGCCCACCACGGTGGTCTCGATAGTCTCCACCGGGATGGTCTCCACCTCGATCTCGTGCAGCTCCACGATCTCGGCCGGCATCTCCGAGCCGTCCGTGGCGATGTACAAGGTATCTCCTGAAGCCATGGTGGGGAAGCGGGGAGCTGCCGCCGGCGGCAGCAGCACCACCACCAACGGGCCCAAGCCTAGCGGTGGGCCTCCGCCTCGGGTCCCCTCTCCTGCCCGCCGCCGGTGGGACTCGGGCTCCTCTGACTTCCCTTCTTCCTCCTTCGCCGCCGTCTCCTCCTCCCCCTTCCACACAAACACCACCAGCTCCTCGTTGGGAGGGTGGGAGGGAGGCAAGCAGGCAGCAGCCTCAGCCGCCGCCAAATCCCGCCCGCGCCGCCTCGCGAGACTACCGCCTCGCGATACAGGAACCCCGAGCCTCCCTCACCCGCCATCCAGACCCGCAGCAGCCGGAGGGGACACGCCCCTTCCTCGCGACCGAGAACCAATCGCGGCGTGGAACATGACGAGGAGGCACCTCCCCCAATCAAACCTTTCGGGTTGACCAACTGTCAACCAGGCCGGTTAGTCGTGGGCCTCCCCCTTTTCTCTCTTGAGTTCAGCCTATCACGGGCACTCGCAGCCAACGGGGCACGCCCCCTCCTAAGTCCAGTAAGCTTCTCGGTGGGAGTGGGTTGGCCAGCTGCGCTTGAGCAGCCGTTGCTCTGGTTGGCCCCGCCCCCTTCCCGATGATCCGTGAGAGAAAATTCCTCGAGGCCGCGGATGGTCGCGCGAGGGGCGGGGCGGTTCAGCCGCTTTTTGGGGGGGGGGGGGGTGCGCGCCCTCCTGACGCGGCGGAGGCTCCGATCGGACTCTGCCCGGGATGATGGGAACTTCTGAGCTTGGGGCTGGGTTTTTTCGGGAGACGTAGGGGGTTGTCGCTGGAGCGCGACGGGGAGGGGCCAGTTAAACTGTCACCCGTTTCCTCCTGTTCAGGAGAAAAAACTGGATGGGAAAAACCCGATCACGTTTACCTTTCGGGCTCCGTTTTCAAAATCCTGTTGATTTGTACAGTTTTACGTTTATTTAACCCGGTTTAGTGCCCCTAGTAGTGTTTAAAATAAGAAATAACCTGCAGTAAACCCAAGGCATTGAAAGTGGGGAAAAGATCCTCTTGTTTCCTTTAGGAATGCCCTGCTGACGTTAAGCAGCTCCGTCTCTCTTTCGGCTGAACCGCCGTTTCATTTATTTATTTATTTATTCAATTTGTATCCCGCTCCCGTTAGTGTCACAGCACTACTCTGGGCGGGTAACAGCTCGTCAAACAGAAATAAAAATAGAAAAATTAAAAAACAATTGCAATAACTTAAAAAACCCCAACAACAATCAGGCAGGACTCCCAAAGCAGAAAGGGTCCACGCTCCTGCTTCGGGTGTTTCGTTTCCCCTAGGTTGCTCCGCTGAACAGCATCTGCAAACCTAGGTGCACCTGAGAGAACTTCTCATTCCTCCGGTGAAGTCCGTTCCGGGACACTGACTCCGTTATCTTTCTAAATCGGCCAACCTTTGCAATGCTTGTAGGCCCGTGGTCGTCTCGGCTCCTGCAGACGAACGCAGCAAGTCTGACCGCCACACAGGCATGACAGGAACAGAAGGAGAGCCTGGGGTCTGCACGGACATTAACTGACAGGTCCATTGAAAGCACTCTGCGTGTTCTGGTCCTCAGGCTCAGGCTGCTGAGAGTGACCTCGCCTTGGCCGTAGAGCAGATGCGTGATGAAACACAAAGATCTCTCTGGATCTCCTGGATGTGCGCTTGGCGATCCCCGTTATTCCTCTCCCTTTTCTAGAGGGAAAGTGGACTCGGCTACGTTGATTTCATGGGGGGCGTATCCCTTGATAACATATTTTCCGTGTCTGTGGGAAAACATCTGGGTTGAATCCTGACCCTAGTTGGTTGGCGGTACGTCTTGCGGGTTTTAATGGCACTTGAGGACACAAGTACATGAGACTGCAGCTATGAATCAACGCAGACCCTGTTGAAAAGTGTATTTGTGTACAGTGGAACAGGCATAATTTGTAAGGAATTGATTAAATAAAGTAAATTATAGCACACAGATCTCCCGAGTATGCTTTTTGTTTTTTCTTTGGAACCGAAAGTAACCTTTCCTGATGTTAAAAACATTTAAAAGCATTCCTATTTTCAAGAAAATAGCACCATGCATTAAGTATGCTTGTCTAGGATCTTGCTTCGTGACAGCCTAGCGTACACATTTTGCACAAATGAATCGGAGCATACCTATTGAGGATTACCTGTATTTAGATTTAGGGGTTTTTTCTGTGACAGCAGGTTAGATTAGGTGATCATCAATGATCTTTCAGCATTTCAAAATATGTCATGGAATATTATATATCTATTTCAAGCATTTCCATTATTAGTAGTTTTTTTTTTTTAGCCTAAAGAGGCCCCAGAGTGGCTTGACATTATGCTCACAAGAGAAAAGGATGGGAACAAAAATGCGCACGTTCTTGAAGTTGCAGAATTCATCATGCAGACGCCTTAAACTAGAAGCAGTTCCAGTAGCTGAGCGGGTGACAGCTTAGGGAGCCAAAGTCAGCTGGTGTCTCACTAGAGGCAAGGGAATTGCCCTGCTTCTGTTCCCTGTGTCATCTTTGCAGCCTGATTGCCCCTTTGTGTCCCTGAGTGCTATGTGCTGTCATGGTTTACCCAGGAACATACCTAGGAGACTGGTCCATCTAGCCCAGTATTCTCAACTCTTGACTGGCTCTCTGAGAACTCTTCTAGCCTTACCTGGTGATCTCTGATATTTACTGGGATTCTCCCAACCAACTAGTAACCAGACCACAACCCTGCTTAGCTTCCAAATTCCAAAATCAGGCAATATCATTGTATTCAGGGTAATATGCAGGTCACACCCCATTGTAATTTTTTCTGGGGCAGTCTAGAATAGAAGTGAGATTATGGCTTCCGCTGGAAGAACCTGGCAACCAACTGAACATCTCAGAAATGATGACATAGAGGATTTCAAAAACTGTATCTGCTCTGTTTGTAGAAGCACTCCCACTGTTGCTAGGACAGCTGTGATGTAAGCAGCACCAAGGGCAAGAGATTTCAGGGTAGACATCACAGCCTGCAGAGTGACCAAATGACTGTGAAGGTCACTGCATTGGGGTGAACAGCCTTCTGTGCCCTAGTTATAAGAAGGTACTGTTTAGTCAAAATTGGCTCAAATTCCAAATGCAGAAGGCACCTTCCATCTTGATCCAACACAAGGGAAAGTTCATAAATACCTAAACATTAAGAAAATCAGGCAGTTGAGATTGAAACAGTTGAAATGCCAAGTCTGTTTTGGTAACCAGCTAAATTAAAACAAGTTAGAAAACTTTGCTTGGAAATATGAGAAGACTTTTCTGTTAGATCCTGGTACTGATTACAAATTATGTGGTTTACCATATGCTAAGAGACAACGTAGCCTTTAATTCTTAGCACAACTACTTGCTGAAGCCATTATCATGCCCTTAAATATCTTTGGTAGATCCTACAAGCTCTGAAGGCTGTCCATAGCAGGATAGCTTGATCCAATATGGGGCTTTCTACATATTTTTGGCTGCAAAACCCATCAGCCCCAGCCAACATGCCAGTGGGGGTAGGGGAGAGGCTTTAGGCTTAAGAGTATCCTCTTAAAGACAGTTGGGGAGAGGCCAGGGGCACCTCCACCAGGAGCTCATTCCAAAGGGGCCCTGCTTCGTGTTGATGACTTCCTGGCCTCCCTTGGAGTCCCAACCTGAAGGAGCATAGCCTGAGAGGATCAGGTGGAGCAGGTGGATGTTCTTAGGGAGATACCTTCCAACAAGTACTAAGGTCCCAAACCATGAAGGGCATTATAGGTGAGAACCAACACCTTTGTAACAATTCCTGTGTTTTTTAAAAGTGATACCCATCCATTTTGGTCTTCTAAAGCATGGGAAAAAAATTTCCCTGCCCCGTATTTGTAGGTGGCCCAGACTACATGTGCAAAATTCAAAAGAGATGCAAAACATTGATGTCATAAAACATTGCATTAGAAAACCCGATCTACTGAGTTGGTTAACAAACAATGAATAAACAAATGTGCAATAGAACACAGATCTTACTGAAAAACATCTTCAGCTTTGCAGAAGTACATATTAACTATTTTAAAAATTCTCTAATAAGCTGGGACATTCACTTTCATCCTTTTATTTTCTTTGTAATATCTCCTTCAATCCTTTGATTTTAGGAATGGAAAAAGATAATTCCTATGAGTTCTCACAAAGCACATAAATTGATTAGAATAGATTTTAGTCTCACTGAAGCATTCTTTGAGATAATCTCCACACAAAATTGAAGGCATTATTAAGATTTAACATGTAAGTGCAGAATTAGGATTCAGGAAATACTTTAAGAATACATTAAATCCATAAATGGTTGCTTTGACTTTTGCAGTTCAGTTGATGTCACAGAAAGTGTAGTGCTAATTGCACACTAAGCATCAAACTTGGAGTTGCATGAGGAGTCAAGTACACAAGAGACTGTAGTTGCTAAACATCCAGTCGAATTTCCTACCGAGATGGTCTCTTATTGCTACTTGTTCCTTGTGTTACCTCCCATATTAGATATATACAAGGAAGACTTTGCCTAAAACTCCACATACACCCTGTGGCTTATTTTATCCTGGCTCTGTTGCCTCTGCTTTCTTTTATGCACCTGAGAAGCAATTTCAACTCAAGGTTTTTGTTTGCTGCCAGGGAAATGTGTGTATATAAGAGGGAGAGTAGCAAGGGAAATCAGGGAGCAGTTATCAGAGTTATACAGAGAAGGAGGAGATGTGGATGCGGGCAGAAACTACAGCAGTGTGCAAGAGGGGAGGGCAACAGGGTGTTGGCTGTCCCCTAATTCAAATTGTTTGGTTAGTCATGGGATCAGGCCTGCTAGGCTGAAAATACATCTCCTCAATGTCAGGTCTGTAAATGGAAAAACAACAGCTATTCAGGACTTGATGCTGGATGCATGCTGACCTGGCTTATATTATGAAGACCTGGTTGGATGAAGCTGGGAGGATTAATCTCAGCTTTGTCCACCTGGGTTCTCTGTGCATCAGCAGGCAAGACCTTGGGGAGGGGCAGAGTTGCAGTGGTCTATTGTGATTCCTTCCCCCTCACCAGGTGCCACATCCCTGAGTTTCCTAGGTTTGAGTGTACATATCTGAAAGTGGAAGCCCAGGATATTCTGTTGGTGTACCACACTCCACTGCTCAACAGTCTCCCTTTCTGAATTAATCAAGCCATTCTTGGGGTGTAGATGTGGCTTGTTGTGTGTGGGGAACTTCAAAGTCCATGCCGAGCCAGCCTTGTTAAGATCAGGACCTCATGTCCTCCATGATAACCATGGGTCTGAGCCAAATGGTATCTGGTCCCACCCATGCCACAGGGCATCCTCTGGACCTAGCTTTCGCTACTGGGAGAGATGTTTGATCTGGGTGTAGAGCAGTGGTCCCCAACCTTTTTGACACCGCAGACCAGTTTAGCACACGTGCGTGGGGTGCGTCTGTGCATGTGTGTATGCGTGCGGGAGTATGTCTGTGCGTGCATGGGGGGCGTGGGCGTGTCCGTGCGTGGGGGGCCTGCATATGTGCGTGCGTGCATGGGGAGCATGTGTGTGTCTCTGCATGCGTGGGGGGCACGCGTGCATCTGTGCATGCAGGGGGGTGCGTCTGTGCGTGTGGGGACAGGAGATTTGTCTCTGCGGCCTGGTCCTGCCAAGGCCACGGACCGGGGGTTGGGGACCCCTGATGTAGAGGACCTCTCTACAATTCCATTGCCATGGGCATATCACTACCTAGTGAATTTAAACTCACTGGAACTCAGAGCCCCTGCAGCGGTGGAGAGTTTCTTAATATGGTCAACTCCAGGAAGCTGATAGATTCAAATGATTTCTTGATGGCTCTTGGGTAGTTTCCTGTTGCCTTTGATCCTATCAAAGCTCTGGTTGACTTAGCAGTGAGGAAGTGGCTAGAGCTCTTGACACAATTGCTCTTAAGTGTCCGGTCCCACAGAGTTACACCAAACTGGCCTCTTGGTTTAGTAGGGAGCTGCTGCTGCTGAAACAAGATCAAGGATGGTGAAAACTTGGAGTGAATCAGACCAAACATGGGCTAGAGCCTACTGGAAAGACTCCTCCGTGGCAGGGGTAGCAGTGAACAAGCCATTCTTCTCTGCCACCATACAATCTGAATAGCGTCTTCCAGCAGAGCTCTCTCGAATGGTCAAGGGCCTATTAGGTGCTTGCCCACAAAAGAGAAGACAGACCATTCAAATTCAATGGTCCACTATGAAGAATTTGCACAACACATTGCAGGCAATATTGCTCAGGTCCACTCTGAGATGGATGCTGTGGTTAACAAGGTCCTGTGGATGTAATTTGGCTTCTGCTTGTCCTGTGTCCTGGATAAATTTCAGTTGTTGCAGCCTGAGGGTGTGAATAGGACCCCTAGACAAAATTAGAGCCATCTCACGAGTGTTTGACTCTTGCCCTTCCTGTCTTATAAAAGTTATCAGAGAGGGACTGCCTGCAGCAGGGCAGCATCCCAGCATGCCTATCTGCAACAGAGCAGGATTCCAGCATGCTTAAATGAGACAGTAAGACTGCAAATGAAAAAGCCCTCCTTTAATCTCATGGTATTAGATAATTACTTGCCAGTAGTTAATGTCCCATTTCTGGGCAGAGTACTGGACTGTGTGGTGGCTTCTAAGCTCCAAGGGTTCCTGGATAAGATTGATTATCTAGATCACTGGATTCAGGCCTGATTATGGGGTCAAGACGGCTTTGGCCACCTTGATGGATAACCTACAATGAGAACTGGACAGGAGGACTTTATCCTTGTTGGTTCTGCTGGACCTCTCAGTCACTTTCGATACCATCAACCATGGTATCTTAATGGAGCATCTCTCTGGGATTTGAAGGCACTGTTCTAGGCTTTGGTTCTTCCTGGAGGGGAGAGCACAGACGGTGGTGTTGGGGGACTCCTGTTCAATGCTATGTTTCTGTTTTGTCTTCCATGCTGTTTGACATATGCACAAAATCATGGGAAAGGTTGTCTGGAGTTTTGTGGTTCACTGTGTGTGGATGACACCCAACTCTATCTTTCCTTTCCATTTAAATCCAAGAAAGCTGTTTGTTTCTAAATCAGTGTCTGGTGTCAGTAACAGACTGGATTAGGGTGAATAAACTGAAGCTTAATTCAAACAAGACAGTGGTCCTCCTGGTAAGTCGACAGGCAGATCAGGGAAGAGGAATTCAGCCTGTTGTGGATGGGGTTATTAATCCCTCTGAAAACACAGATTCCCAGGCTGAGTGTGTCCCTGGATTCATGAGTGAGCCTAAATGATTAATCTCAGCAATGTCATCAAGTGTGTTTGCACAGTTAAAACTGTAGGCATCCTTCAGTCTCGAGAGACTATGGTAACGTGCTCTGAATTGAGGACTTGGAACAGCGTCTAGTGTGGCTGAAAAGGCCAATTCGAGAGTGACAATCCCTTCCACACTGAAGACAAAGACAATCTGTCCCCTGTCTAGCTCCCTGATTTTGCTGGTTTTGGGACTGCCTCTTTGCCTCGGCCTGCTGGACAAGTGTCTCTTCAAACGGGGAGAGGCCATGCTGCACTGCCTGCCTCCAGGCTGAACGCTCAGATGTCAAGGTTTCCCATCTGTTGAGGTCCATTCCTAGGGCCTTCAGATCCTGCTTGCAGATATCCTTGTATCGCAGCTGTGGTCTCCCTCTAGGGTGCTTTGCCTGCACTCATTCTCCATACAGGAGATCTTTTGGAATCTGACGGTCAGCCATTCTCACGACATGCCCAAGCCAACGTAGATGTCACTGTTTCAGTAATGTATACATGCTAAAAATTCCAGCTCGTTCTAGGACTACTCTATTTGGAACTTCATCCTGCCAGGTGATACCAAAAATGCATCGGAGACAATGCATATGGAACGTGTTCAACTTCCTCTCCTGCCGTGAACGAAGGGTCCAGGACTCACTGCAGTACAGGAGTGTACTCAGGACACAGGCTCTATAGACCTGGATCTTGGTATATGCCGTCAGCTTCTTATTAAGCCATACTCTCTTTGTGAGTCTAGAGAATGTGGTAGCTGCTTTGCCAATGCGTTTATCCAGCTCAACATCTATGGAGAGAGTGTCAGAGATTGTTGAGCCAAGGTACACAAAGTCATGAACAACCTCCAATTCTTGTGTGGAGATGGTAATAGAGGGAGGTGAGTCCGCGCCCTGGCCCATGACTTTTGTTTTCTTCAGGCTGATTGTTAATCCAAAGTCTTGGCAGGCCTTGCTGAAGCGATTCATGAGTTGTTGGAGGTCTTCAGCAGAGTGAGCAACAACAGCTGCATCATCGGCGAAGAGGAAGGCCTGCATGCATTTCAGCTGGACTTTGGTCTTCGCTCTCAATCTAGAGAGATTAAAGAGGTTTCCATCTGATCTAGTCCGGAGATAGACACCTTCTGTTGCAGTTCCAAAGGCGTGCTTCAGCATGACAGCAAAAAAGATCCCAAACAGGGTCGGCGCGAGGACACAGCCCTGTTTCACTCCGCTTCGGATGTCAAAGGGATCTGATGTTGAGCCATCAAAAACTACAGTGCCCTTCATTTCCTCATGAAAGGACCTGATGATGTTAAGGAGTTGAAGTGGACATCCAATCTTGGGAAGTATTTTAAAAAGGCCGTCCCTGCTAACCAAATCAAAGGCCTTTGTGAGATCTATGAAGGCCACAAAGAGTGGCTGTTGTTGTTCCCTACATTTCTCCTGCAACTGTCTGAGGGAGAATACCATGTCAGTGGTGGATCTATTAGCTTGAAATCCACACTGTGATTCTGGATAGACTCTGTCTGCAAGCACCTGGAGCCTCTTCAGCACAACATGGGCAAGCAGCTTCCCTACAACCCTGAGAAGAGAGATGCCACGGTAGTTACTACAGTCACCCCTGTCTCCTTTGTTCTTATACAATGTGACGATGTTTGCATCCTTCGTGTCTTGTGGTACTCCACCTTCCCTCCAGCAAAGACAAAAGATTTCATACAGCTCGGTGGTGATGATCTCTTTACAGCACTTCAGCACTTCAGCAGGGATGTTATCCTTCCCAGGTGCCTTGCCGGAGGCGAGGGAGTCCAAGGCCACTTTTATTTCTGCTAAAGTTGGTTCACTGTCCAACTCTTCCAAGACAGGCAGGCACTCAATGTTATTTAATGCCTCTTCGGTTACTACATTCTCTCTGGAATATAGCTCAGAGTAGTGCTGCACCCAGCGTTCCATCTGCTGTGCTCGGTCCTGGATGATCACGCCTGTAGCAGACTTCAAGGGAGCAGATTTCTTCTGTATTGGACCTAAAGCCTGCTTGATACCATCATACATTCCCTTGATGTTACCTGTGTCCGCTGCTGTCTGTATCTGAGAGCAGAGCTGAAGCCAATAATCATTAGAACATCTCCTGGCAGTCTGTTGGACTTTGCTACGAGCAAGTCGAAGAACCTGCAAGTTGTACTCACTAGGACAGGCTTTGTATGCTGCTAGAGTTCTCCTCTTATCCTCGATGGCTGGCATCAACTCCTCCGAATGGGCTTTGAACCAGTCTGCCGTCTTTTTGGTCTTCTTGCCAAATGTGGACAAGGCGGTGTTATAAACAGCGTTCTTGAAATGTTCCCACTGTTCAGGTGCATTTGCATCAGCCGGGCCTGGAAGGGTTTCCTCAAGCGCTTGGGCAAATTCCTCCACTTTTCTTTGATCGCGAGTCTTGCTGATGTCAATACGTGGTTGTGACGAATGCCCAAGTCACTCCTGTCACTCATAGCTGGAGCTCAGGTGCATGAGCCCATGAGAGGACTGCAGGGGCGGGATCATTCAGTCAGTCAGACAGTTGGGCAGTTAGAGAGAGAGCAGGAGAGTGCGAAGTGTGAAGGAGGGAGATTGAAGAGTTGAGAGAGAGAGATAGAGAAATAGAGAGAACTGATATTAATACAGATAGACTGGTTAAGGTGAATAAATAAAGCAAATGGTGATTGAGTGCGTAACATAATATACAAGGTTTCAATGAGTTTAATTCTATACAATGATTAAAGAACATCTGTGATTCTGATTCAACCTAATATCTTTTAATAAATCAGTTCTGTTGGCAGCAAGTGTCTGATTAAAGTCATTTACAGAGTGGATAAGGGAAATCCACTGGTGGCAGCGAAGAAAAGAGAGAACGTCGCCAGAGTAAACCCTAGGTTTGGGGAAAACAAACAGGGGACACTGTTCACTCTGGCAACGTTCTCTCTTTTCTTCACTGCCACCAGTGGATTTCCCTTATCCACTCTGTAAATGACTTTAATCAGACACTTGCTGCCAACAGAACTGATTTATTAAAAGATATTAGGTTGAATCAGACTCACAGAGGTTCTTTAATCATTGTATAGAATTAAACTCATTGAAACCTTGTATATTATGTTACGCACTCAATCACCATTTGCTTTATTTATTCACCTTAACCAGTCTATCTGTATTAATATCAGTTCTCTCTATTTCTCTCTCTCTCTCTCTCTCTCAACTCTTCAATCTCTCTCCTTCACACTTCGCACTCTCCTCTTCTCTCTCTCCAACTGACCAACTGCCTAACTGACTGAATGATCCTGCCCCTCCAGTCCTCTCATAGGCTCCTGCACCTGAGCTCCTGCTATGAGTGACAGGAGTGACTTGGGCATTCGTCACATACCTCCCCCCTAGGAAAAGTTTGTTTCATGGGGGAAACTTTATAGTTTACCCTCATGAACAACACAGTAAGCAATGAACAATTTATTTCAAACATTTTCACAATACTATGCTAAATACTAAAACATGTATTACAAGTTACTCTTTTTCCCAATATATTTATCTTATACCGTATCTATGCATATGTGTTATTATTGATTACTATTTAGAGCAAATTAAACTTATTAATTTAAACATTTAAACCAGTCATTACACTTATACATATTTGCCTTACCTACAATTACATTAATACAAATCCCATTACTGTTACATTTATCACTACTTACCATTAATTCAACACGCCATTACATTTTTAATTACATCTCAAACTTATGCATAAACAGAACAGTTTATATCCCATTACATTTTAAATTTTTCTTCTCCTCCATCCGTCAGTCCTCTGGTCTCTGAGATAACGCGTCAGCCACCACGTTCTGGGTTCCTTTCACGTTCCGAATCTCAAAATCAAAGTCCTGCAAAAGTAGGGCCCATCTCATCAGTTTGTTGTTATTGGCCCGGATAGTTCTCAGCCACAGAAGTGGGGAATGATCGGTGCAAAGTACAAAGTGTCTTCCCCATATGTATGGCCTCCGTTTCTGCAATGCCCAAATGATGGCTAGGCACTCCCGCTCAATCGTGGACAAATGCCTCTCGCCCGCCTGTAGTTTCTTGCTGAGCCAGGCTATGGTCTTCCTTCCTTTTTCGTGTGATACAATCTCTTTGCTCGCAGTTTTACTCTACTACACACCAGGGAGTGATCAGTATCGCAATCAGCACTCTGGTAACTGCGTGTGATCATAATACTAGGAAGGCTAGAGCGTCTAGTGAGGATCAAATCGAGCTGAGGCCAATGCTTGGATCTTGGATGTCTCCAGGAAACTCTGTGTTGAAGCTTCGTATTAAAGAACGTATTGCTGACACAAAGACCATAATAACAGCAAAACTCCAGCAAGCGTTGGCCATTTTCATTCATCTTTCCAATGCCAAAACGGCCTAGACAAGTGGGCCAAGAGTTGTGATCAGCATCAACTCTAGCGTTAAAGTCTTGAGAATGAACAGCGGCTCTCTCTCGGGGATTTTTTTGATAGTAGCTGCCAGATCGTCATAGAATTTGTCTTTGACTTCTGTTGTAGATGACAGTGTTGGTGCATATGCACTAATGAGGGTGACCGGTCCCGCTGATGAGTGGAGCTGCAGAGACAGGATTCTTTCACTCCCCGTAGTAGGTGGAACAATGGATCTCAGCAGAGTATTTCTGACCGCAAAGCCAACACCATGTTCCCTGGTCTCATTCAATGGTTTTCCCTGCCAGAAGAATGAGAAGTTTTTTTCTTTGACAGATCCCATGTCTGGCAATCTCGTCTCTTGCAGGGCAACAATGTCCATCTGCAGTCTACTCAGTTCCATGTCGATGACAGCTGTCTTGCACACGTCGTCTATTTCCTGCAGGTCGTCAGAAAAGCCAGGGGTCATTGTCCGAACATTCCAGGTGCCCAACTTCAGGGCAGAAGTTTTCTTATGATTGTTGCATGGTGCAGGGTTATCGATCTGCTTGTCAGCTTTCACCCTAAACCCCACGCACCCCATGAGGTTAACAGACCATGGCGAGGTAGCACCTTACTGGCTGGGGGCTGCCCAGCTTAAGGTGGACGGTAGCTACCTAGTGAGGTTCAATGACCTCTCCCACCGTTGGACGTAGCCCCTGGCGTCATGCTCTACGCCAATCGAGCAAAGACTTATAACCGGTAACTGCTACTTCCCGTGTTGTTTCGATGCTGTATGCAAAGCTGGAGTGTCCTCTCCAGAGCACGAAGCCTGGGTAAAATAATATGGAGGATAGGCTGTTACCCAAGCAGCAAATCCTCCCTCTCCATGTCGCTGAAATAGTCCAATGGAAAGGCAAGAGCCAATACAACTGGTTCCAGCGACATCACAGGAGTTGCCAGAATGACACGAACTGTCTCCGGGACTCCGGCTCCGGATTTTGCCTCGAGGTTAACTCCTGAAGCCTTTTCCATCAGTGGATATAGCCACAAGGCAGTGGAGGTTTGAAATCGGAGTTTTCCTTCTCCTAGATGGGCTGCCTTCCAAGGCTGACAAGCCCCACCTACCCGGAGAAAAGTATAATAAAAATAATAATATGAATGAATGAATGAATGAATGAAGCATGAATCTTTGCCTGTCCATGTTCACACAGAAGCAGTCCCACAGACTTCAGTGGGATTGATTTCTAAGTAAGTGAGGAACTGAGGCTCTGACCCACACAAGAGCAAAACTCCTCCCACTTAATTCAAGGCCCACATGTATACTGCCCATAGATATTTGTGACCCTACCAGTGTCCTTGCTACCAAAATTTAACGTGGTAGCAGCAAAGCTGCTATTTTTTCATGTAAATACGGTCCATGGGAGGCTGTCATAATTTGAGAATTGTACCTTTTGGAAGTGTCCAGGATGTTTTTGCTTGAAGACCATTCATGTATCGCTCCTCCATGCTTGTTGAAGGTTTCATTGGGGCTGTTAGTGTCAAATTTAGTAGGAGTGGGGATAAGTCCCTGATAGTTTCCAGAATAGCTACCTTTGTAAAAAAAAAAAAAAAGTTGCTCACCCTGGTTTAATTGATAAAATGCATGCAGCATTGATTTTTTCCGCTAGCTGCTTTGTCTTTACATAACAGACTTTCAGCTTAAAGTGATGCATGCATGCTCTTGAGATCTTACTGTGGGGATTTTCTAAATTGTGATCTGTCAGTTTCTCATTAGTCTTCCTTCCATAATTGTATTGTCTAGTCATCACCTTTCCAGCAAATGGTCTGAAAGAATAGAATTGAGCAATGTGGTTGAGGCTAAACAGGTCTGTTTTTGATTTATGATTTGTAGGAAGGACTAGTTATGCTGTCTGAGTTATGTGATAGAAGAAATGCAAGATAGTAAAGGTTCCCCTTGACAAATTGTCCAGTCGTGTCCGACTCTAGGGCGCGGTGCTCATCCCCGTTTCCAAGCCGTAGAGCCAGCGTTTGTCCGAAGACAGTTTCCATGGTCACGTGGCCAGCGCGACTAGACACGGAACGCCGTTACCTTCCCACCGTGGTGGTACCTATTTATCTACTCGCATTTTTACATGCTTTTGAACTGCTAGGTTGGCAGGAAATGCAAGATATGAACATAATAAATATTCATTTTTTTCTTATAAAAGAGCTTTTTATAATTATAATGAAAAAACAAGAGTTCTCTAGGGTTTCATATATATCCACAGAGGTTATCACATTAGTCATAAATGTTTAATCTCTGGTTAGCCTGCCTGATGATAATTGCAGGAACCTCAGCAGTACCTTTCTAACAGAGTACCTTTTGGTACAATACCTTTTACATAGATCAGGGCCCACAGTTCTTCAGATCTTGATTAAGTGCACCTACTGTTGTGCAACTTGCTACACTAAGCAACAGGAGTTGAGCCACTGCGTCTTGGGGAATTCAGAAGTCTGAATTAAGCTGTCTGAGGGACTGATATGAATCGGAGTCTAACAACATGTGGAGGGCCATGCATTCCTCAATCCTGATAGGAACTCAGAAGTACAAAGTTGATAATCAAAGGATACCTGAACTATTGGTGGTAATGTTGAGATTCACTTCACAGTTGCCCAAGACATAGTGACTGAAATCATCTTGCTTTTTAGTAAGTTGCACTACAGTCAGCCTGTTGAATCACTGGCGATTTGTTCAGTCAGCTCCCCTGCAATTTCCATTGATTCAAACTGATGTACTTCTGTTGTGACCTACCATGCTAAAGTCAGTTGCAACTAGAGTAGGCTAATTTGAATCAATTAAACTTATGGATGAGTTGACTCACCTAATCCCCACTGATTCTTGTGTGACTTACTCTAAGTAACAGGATTTCAGATAGGGTGTGTTTAAATGCATTGTGCTGTCAAGGTTTGCTGCCTTGTCTGTTTAAGAGTATTAGAACAATTGGCGGGGTATACAAAATTGCTCTAAAATTGCCCTAAAACTATAATTCTTTTAAATGTACGGCATGAAAATGTTGTTTATTAGAAAAGTTCTAAAACAATGGTCCAGTCTGGCAAGCAAGGTCACTGAGATCATAACAATTCTTTGGCAACTGTGTATTTTGTTTTGCTATCCAATATATACATAAGAGACATAAAAATAGTAAACACTGACACCAGTAGTTTATGGTTGCAAATCACACGTGTAATAATTTATGACCTATGTGAACTCTGTATTTTACCTCATATATCTGAAGAACTTGACTTGTTCATGAAAACTCACATTAAATATGCCAGTTAGTCTTTAAGGTGTCACAAGGTTTTTTGTCTTTTTTATTTTTTATTATTTCTTTCTTTGGGTTTTGCCATATACGCTTGCACAAACTACAACGGCTACCTCTTCTAAAACAACAAATAGTGGCTCAGTACTTTTTGGGGACAGACCTGCCAGTGGCGATGCCACTACTTGGCCAACTTTTACCAGCTTTTGAGATTTTGACGCAAAAAGTGAAAAGGAATAAAGGTCTGTATATATAGGAAAACAGTCCTTGTGTTTCTGGGGCAACTTCCTCAGGTGCTAACATTTTCAATAAAGTGTGTAGATTTAGAGTGTGTGCGTTGGGCTATAGTCCCCAGAATGTCCTGGCTAGCATAGTTGGGAGCTATAGTCCCAAAAAAACCCACAAATCTATTCACCTCTAATTTTACAACAGCTCCTCTGTTTATGCTTTGAGCTGTGTTTGTAAAAGGAAAGTTGAACAAATAATCAGCCCAAGAGGAGGGATCTCTCTCTCTCTCTCTCTCTCTCTCTCTCTCTCTCACACACACACACACACACACACACACACACACACACACACACAAGAAAGTATGTAAGGTTTTGTTTTGTTTTGTTTTGTTTTTGTCTTGTTCTAACTACTGATGCTAGTTTCAGCCTTGCATTTTGTGGCTGCAGGAATGTAGCCATACAGTATGGGTGCAAAGAAAAGTTGAACAAATGCTCAGCCTGACAGTGGTGTAAAAAACCCCGAGAAAGCAAGCTTTTTTGGTGTCAGTTTGACTCTATCAACAGTAGTTTCAGCCCTGCATCAAGACACAGGAATATAGTACGTTTATTGTGGGTGCAAGGTAAATTGAACAAATGCTCCGTGTGGATAGGCTTTGTCTGCAAAAGAGACTTTTTAATGCAATCAAGACAAGAGTACACAAAAACTGCAATTCTTTTTTATTTTATTCACTTTGGTCAGGAAATACATGTGTCACATTCATTTAATGCCTTTCCAGTTTGGTTGTATGTTTTCTTAAACCCCTACGTACAAATGCAGACCATTTTAGTCCCTCATGATCATGTTCTGTTCCAGACGCCACACAAAACATGGCCAACAAGGTAGGCCTTCAGATGACATTGTCATCTGAAGAGTTGTAAACAATGTCCCGAGCTTCAGCCATGTATCACATTTTTTAAAAAATTCTGTTACTTTTAACTATTTCTGTGGGTGATTGAGGTCCTTTTTCCTTTTTCTTTTGCCTAACCAGTGTAATATATTGTGACAAAATATGTCCCATTGCCTAATTTGGAGAACCAAGATGTCAAGTGATTGAAGTTACATACTCTGGTTGTCAATAGGCTAGCCTCATTCAGGGAAGATGCTGGAAGTCTCAGCAGGTTCAGGAAATGAAAGACATGTATATTAAACCCTAACTACAATCCTAACCCTTTTTCCAGTAGCGATGTATGGAAGTGAGATCTGGACCATAAAGAAGGCTGACTGCCGAAGAATTGATGCCTTTGAATTGTGGTGCTGGAGGAGACTCTTGAGAGTCCCCTGGACTGCAAGGAGAACAAACCTATCCATTTTGAAGGAAATCAACCCTGAGTGTTCACTGGAAGGACAGATCCTGAAGCTGAGGCTCCAATACTTTGGCCATCTCATGAGAAGAGAAGACTCCCTGGAAAAGACCCTGATGTTGGGAAAGTATGAAGGCAAGAGGAGAAGGGGACGTCAGAGGACGAGATGGTTGGACAGTGTCATCGAAGCGACCAACATGAATTTGACCAAACTCCGGGAGGCAGTGGAAGACAGAAGGGCCTGGCGTGCTCTGGTCCACGGGGTCACGAACAGTCGGACATGACTTAACAACTAAACAACAACAACAATCCTAACCCTAGCACTACAGCTAATTCTCAATACACAGGAATTCTCATTGAGTCAGAAAATATCCCACAACAGAATCAAAGTAAGTTTAAAAAAAAAAATTATGTTGGATCAGGTTTAGACATGGGGTTATTCATATACAAATATCCCTGCGCAGATGGAGTTAATGAGGGTCCACCCCCTGGGGCCGGACTGTCCACTCATGCGTCCGCCAGCACCGGCAGCCACGCTCATCCTTCCAATCACTCCTGGAGCCCTGCTCTCTTCCTGCTCCACTACCACTCGGCAGCTGTGCAGGGAGACTGTGCAGGGAAGAGACCAGTGCTCTGGGAGTGATTGGAAGGATGAGCGAGGCCACTGCTGCTGGACGCATGAGTAGATGGTCTGGCACCAGAGGCCAGACCCTCATTAAGTCCACCTGTGCGGGAATATTCGTATTCATATACAAGTACCCCCATCTCTAATCAGGGTTCAGACATTTCAGGATGTAGCGATGCTAGTATCTCATAATACTATGAGTGGTCAATTGACTAGATGGGCGGGATATAAATACAATAAATAAATAAATAAATAAGAAACACTGTGTTACTGAATAGCTCTTTTAGTTAGAAAAAAACCCTAATCCATAGTGTAAACCCTTCTTTTTATATTTGTCGCAAGGATGTTCCAAAAATTAGAACTTGGTTCAAATGAGAGCTTAGAAAAGTTACATTTTTAAACTACAATTTCCAAATTCCTCTAGCCATCGTCCTCCAATCAAAAAGGTTACCTTCCAAGCTCTGTTTCAAATATTGCATTTCTGAATGTTACTCTGAATATTGTGGGATCTACATCCAAGTCGATTGGTAATATTAATTCTTGACTAGAAGGCATTTTCAGAGTTAAAAGTGACAGTACATTCTCTTACAATATCTGCATTCTCAACCTTTTATTTACCCTTTTCACACTGAATTATCTCCCACAACCTCCAATCCTTAGGACATCTGATATGTCCTAGAAAAAAAGATATATGCAGGAGAATATTGATGCATTTACACAAACATAAGACCACAACACCTATAATATAGTGCAGAACACTTCAAGAGAGGTTGCAAGCCTAAACACACTTATTTGGAAAACCATTGAAGAGTGGTATATAGCATGGTAAAGGGGGGGGGGGGGGACAGAAAAAATTATCTGTGAAGATTCTCAGTCATCCAGGTGAGGTTATCTGGAAGTTGAGTCATGGCAACTGGACTTCTTTCTTATTAGGTTGAAACGTTTTGCTAATCATTCAAGTAGCTTCTTCAGTCCGAGGAGAATGGTTAGGATACCCCTGATATATCCTCCATGTTGGTTTCACTTCCACTCTATATTGGAGAAACCAAACAGCCACTAAAGAGGAGAATGGCCCAGCACAGGAGGGGTAATGGCTCAGGACCACAATCAGCAGTGTTCCTTCATTTGAAGAACAAAGGACACGCATTTGATGACCAAGATGTACTCATTTTGGACTGAGAAGATAGGTGGTTTGAGAGAGGGGTCAGGGAAGCCATACATGTGCATATAGAAAATCCCTCACTCAACACGGGTGGAGGCCTTAGATACAATCTGTCTCCTATTTATCATGCTGCCATTTCATTTGTCCCCAGGAAGATTAGGACTACACACACCAGAAAGGCCACTGTTAACGACTGTTAATGACCCATGAAAATGGGTGGAGAAGGACTGCAGAAGTGGGCTTATCCCTCACCCCCATTCCTTTGTCCTTCTAATGAGCCTATTCAGACCAGGGAGAAGTGAAACCAACATGGAGGATATATCAGGGATCTCCTACCAACTCCCCTCAGAAGCTACTTGGATGAGTAGCGAAACATTTCAACCTAATAAGAAAGAAGTCCAGTTACCATGATTCAACTTCCAGAAAACAGAAAAATTGTTTTCACATGCATTACCACAACTGGCCACTAGAGGGTACCAGATACCATGCTATCTAATAAGTATTCCTAGCACAGTCTCTCACTCCCTCTCTAGGTAGTGCATGTGAAAATATATTTTTATTTTTATATTTTACATAAAAATATTTTATATTTTGTTTTTATTATATTTATATTTATTTATATTATATATTTATTTTTGGTGGATTTTTTCTTTTAATATTTTCATACCGTGGATAAGTGAAACTACAGATGCCGGAAACTGGATAATAACAAACACTGTGCTGTAGTGTCCACGGTTTCCAGGATCTGCTGTGGGGCTTGGAATCAATCCCCAGTGGATATGGGGGTCCTACTGTATGTTTACAAGAGTCTTGCTGTGTTAAATCCTAGACAGCCTTAAGACCATCCATTTTACTAGAATTAAGCATGCTTATCCCTGTGCTGGACTGTGACCAAGATGTTCAAGATGCTGTGGTGTAATGTGCCACAAGAGCACATATATGCATTTGTGGGAATAACTGAGACCTTGAAGTGCAATGGAAGCAATGCTGCAGGATTAGCAAATGGAACTGGACAACGTTTCTCCATGGCAGCCTGCTGTGTGCTCTTTGACAGCTTCTGTCACCAGGAGAGGATCTGAGCATCAGTTTAAAAAGGATAGGTAAAAGGTAAAGGTTCCCCTTGACATTTAGTCCAGTCGTGTCCAACTCTAGGGCACGGTGCTCATCCCCGTCTCCAAGCTGTAGAGCCAGCGTTTGTCCGTAGACAGTTTCCGTGGTCACGTGGCCAATTAGATTGTTACACTTTATCTGGATATGCAAACCGCAGGCAATTAAAAAGGGAAGAAATTTGCAAAGGAGAGATAGTTATCTACTGCAATTTAAGTCACATTTGCAATTTGGCATTGGTTAGAATTTTTGAAATAACTGTAAATTAATTCATTAATTTATTAATTAATTTCATTTGTGTTCTGCTTTTCTTCACTAAGCTCAAGGTAGTGCACCTTGGCTGTCCTTTCAATTACAGTACTGTCACAAAGGTGGTCCAGATTAGAGAGGATGGCTCAAGATCAACAAGAATGTTTCATGGCTCATTGATGACTAAGAACTAGTTTTCCAGAGCCTGGAAAAATTACTACAGTAATTGGGGCTGCAGTCCCCAGAATATTTAGCTGCTTCGCGATTCTGAGAATTGTAGTTCCATGTTCTGCTCAAAAACAACATTCTAGCCATTAATGAGTTGCAGATTCCTTTGACAGTAACCCTAAATTCACTGACTGAAAAGCAAGTTGTAGCAAAATAAACAGATTCTAGTGTGATGAGTGTACCTATTTTCACCCTTCAGGACTGAACATGCATTTGATGTTACTACTAGTGTCTGAGGAAGTGGACTTGTCCACAAAAGCTCACATTAAAATATAGCATTTATTATTTTAGGTGTCACAATGTTTTTGTCTTCTTTAATTTTTGGCCTGATATGCTACCACAGACTAACATGGCTACCTCTTCTAAAACTAGCCACCAGATGTCAGACTTCTATAAATCAAATATGAAGCCATAGCAGCGCTTCACACAATAAAACACAAGGAAGGCATTCATTGTTTGTTGATTTCAGAAGCAGATGTTGTGAATTGTACAAATAGCACCTTTATTTACTAAGTTAGTCCTTTTTTGTCCGTGTCAGAAGCAACACAGCACGATTAATCAGATAATTTACACCCAGTAATGAGCACCATCAAGAACATATGGACAGCTAACATCAAATATTTCATGGTACAAGTTGAGGGTCAGAGAGTACACTGCTACAGGTGTGAAGTTGCCTGTTCTTCAGCACACCACAGAACTGTGTTGGTGCCAAAAACAACAACAACACCATTTTCTTAGGTTCAAGTTGGTTCTTCCGTCTCCAGTCAATCAAGTTGGTTCTTCCGTCTCCAGTCTATTAAGTGGTTTCCAAGTAACCCCATTCTCTGTGTGACAGGCGACTAAATTTTCCTGGGCTTCCATCTATTTAAGAGATAAGTAGTTCTTTCTTTCCACAGTATAGTCCTGGCATTCTTTGCTGTTCCTTCAAGAGTCACAAATGTTCGGGGGGGGGGGGGGTTGTTATTGTTTAGTCGTTTAGTCGTGTCCGGCTGATGGTCGGATTCCAAAATATCTCCTGTATGGAGAATTAGTGCAGGGAAATCGCCCCAGAGGGAGACCACAGCTGCGATACAAGGATATCTGCAAGCGGGATCTGAAGGCCTTAGGAATGGACCTCAACAGATGGGAAACCTTGACGTCTGAGCGTTCAGCCTGGAGGCAGGCGGTGCATCATGGCCTCTCCCAATTTGAAGAGACACTTGTACAGCAGGCTGAGGCAAAGAGGCAGTCCCGAAACCAGCAAAACCAGGGAGCTGGACAGGAGACAGATTGTATTTGTCTTCAGTGTGGAAGGGATTGTCACTCTCGAATTGGCCTTCTCAGCCACACTAGACGTTGTTCCAAGACCTCCATGCAGAGCACGTTACCATAGTCTCTCGAGACTGAAGGATGCCTACTAGTCGTGTCCGACTCTTCGTGACCCCATGGACCAGAGCACGCCAGGCCCTCCTGTCTTCCACTGCCTCCCGGAGTTCGGTCAAATTCATGTTGGTCGCTTCGATGACACTGTCCAGCCATCTCGTCCTCTGTCGTCCCCTTCTCCTCTTGCCTTCACACTTTCCCAGCATCAGGGTCTTTTCCAGGGAGTCTTCTCTTCTCATGAGATGGCCAAAGTATTGGAGCCTCAGCTTCAGGATCTGTCCTTCCAGTGAGCACTCAGGGTTGATTTCCTTCAGAACGGATAGGTTTGTTCTCCTTGCAGTCCAGGGGACTCTCAAGAGTCTCCTCCAGCACCACAATTCAAAAGCATCAATTCTTCGGCGGTCAGCCTTCTTTATGGTCCAGCTCTCACTTCCATACATCGCTACTGGAAAAACCATAGCTTTGACTATGCGGACTTTTGTTGGCAAGGTGATGTCTCTGCTTTTTAAGATGCTGTCTAGGTTTGTCATCACTTTCCTCCCAAGAAGCAGGCGTCTTTTAATTTCGTGGCTGCTGTCACCATCTGCAGTGATCATGGAGCCCAAGAAGGTAAACTCTGTCACCTTCTTGGACTCCATGATCACTGCAGATGGTGAAAGCAGCCATGAAATTAAAAGACGCCTGCTTCTTGGGAGGAAAGCGATGACAAACCTAGACAGCATCTGGGGGGGGGGGAGGCCTTTATTTTAATCTGGGAAGGGCAGGATGGTAGCTAAAGAGTAACATATCGGATGTAGATGCTTTGAGTCTCTCACTACGAGCTGCTACCTCTCTCATTCCAGCATCCCCTGAGCAAAGACAGCACCTGTCGGTTGATCCTTCCACACTAAAAGTACCAACATAAGAGGGTACCAACACCATTGGATGAGTCTAAGACGCTGGTGACGCCTTCCCACCAACTCCATAAACCAAGTTCCCCAAGACAACTATTTAGTTTCTCCAATTAAGAACAATGTCCAAGTTATGACATATCTACTGTGGATTCAAAAACGGAGATGGGGAATTAAATTACTAGGACTACAGGTGAGCTTTTGGTTCGAGCAGGACGTTTCTTCAGGCTGGGCTTCGCATGTTCACATCTTTTAAATGTTTTAGTGATCCAATACATGTATTGTTCACCCTTTTTTTTGGATTTTGCACTAGGAGCATAATTTTCCCCCTCTGTCATGGACTGTTTCCATGCATATAACTTTTGGTATGCATGGTACTATATGCATAAAGGCTTTCCCAGCCACAGTCACACAAATGAAGCGCATGGATTAATACCGCTTTTCCAAACAGACACACTCCTACTTCACTTTACACTTACAGGTAGTTCTCACTAGACTGTGTTGCAAAGACCATTTGATACAAATGCTAAGTATGTCTTATTTTATCCTGCCTTATATTGTTGTCATGGGAAATTTATACAAACTCTCCACACCTAGGCTTCAGAAACAGCAACGGCTGCAGAGGTACAATATTTTAACTGCACTGTTTACAAATGCTAACTTGTTTTTCTTGCTTTGTTTCGGTCACTGGGCATATATTAGAATTTATCTTTCCTTCCAAGTGAGTCATTTATGCTTTATGTCTTGTGTTTGCTTACTGTGCTCGCAATGATGACAAACTATGGACTGAGTAAGGGAGCTGACCCCAAATGTAGAAGCAAGCTGCTCCAGGTACGACCAATTAACTTTGTCACACTGCTGTCTCTGGATACCTACCCAGTATTTCTAAAAGCCAAGGCATTCAGTTACTGAAATGTTAGAAAGCAGCAAATTTGAAGCCTGAAAGACAATTTCACTTAGAGAGGTGGAATTTGTTGTATTTTTATATGCAACCTCACATGCTGTTCGAAGTCTCTGTGTCTGGGAGGGACTTTTCTGAACTGGGGTGATTGTCTATCCAGCACTAACCAATTGTTCCTTTTAGCTTTTGAATTCAAAGAGTGCCCAACCTCTTTGTTGAGTGTTCTTTCCCAGGTTGGAGGCAGTTGTTTGTTTGCTGTTGATCTGTCCACTTGGTCGCCAGTATATGTGCATTAAAGAAAGCAACAAGTATGTAATTTCAAGCAACTGTAAGCAAACAAATGTTTTTATGCTTTCTACTACAAATGTCTCAGAGTGAATTACTGAGACTGTAAGTGCCAGTTAATGAGAAAGGGGTAAAATCCAGGGAACTTGTTGATATTATCTTCTGTGAATCTCTGTACTTCTACTTCATAGCAAAAGGAACTTCACTAGAAATTGAAAACTCTGCATCAGAGTTATCATTTGGGGAGGAATTGTTCTTGTCTTCCTTTCCCCCCAAAGCAAAGTGTGCTGCAAAGTGTGCCCTCATAGTGCTAAAGCACTCTCTTGGCGGTTTACAATTATAATTGTGCAGGCTACACAGTGCCTTCCCCAAGTAAGTGAGTACTCAATTTACTGACCTTGGAAGGCTGGAAGGCTGAGTCAACCTTAAGCCAGCTACCTGAGCCCACCAGGATTGAACTCAGGTCATAAGCAGAGTCTTGGCTGCAGTACTGCAGCTTAACCATTGCACCACAAGGCTCCTTATACCCATGTGCTTCCCCCTCCTGCTCTGTTTGAATTTTGGTTTAGTTGCTGCTGCTTTTGCAGTGTATAATTTTATTGTGGGTTTGGTGGGGTTTTGTTTTTCTTTTGGTGTTTCATGTTCCTTATCATGAGTCGCTTCATTTTTTAAAAAATTGGATGGAGATGTTAGCAACAATGGTGACAGTGTCTCAGGCAGTGATTTGCAAGTACATTTGTTCCTATCAAACAAATAAATCCCCAATGCTGTGCCAGCTGCTATTCTGTAATTTGACTTTGCACAGCATTACTGAAAGAGCAATGAACCCCATAGATACTGTTTTGTTAAACATTTACCAACACAGGTCATAGGGAAGTATCCTTCCTATTAAAGCAGGATCTTCCTTCTTTTGTGTGTCAAGGAGTTAACTTCCATTAAAGGCCCATTCATTCAACTTGTCAATGACCCATCAAGACAAATGCAACCCACCACCAGGCTGCGGGGCTACGCACTACCACAATTTGGCGGTTCCAGGAAGACACATTATGCATTACGACCAAGAAGCAAGAGAAAAACTAGAATCATCATTGTTATCTTCACCATCATAATCATCTTGGAACTGTAAAGTTTTTATCCCAGAGCTATAATTGCACTTAATAATGAACTTAAAGACCACCAGTAATGAACAGTTGGACAGTGTTACTTAGCCTGTGGTGTAGATGTTTGTATTTTTAGTGGGGGATTTTTAGTGAGTGGGGAGTGTTTGGGGATTTTTTTATGTGTGTGCATGTGGGTCTGGTCTCTGGGTGTCTGTGTGAATTTCGTTGTATGTGTATACTATGTATAGACTTACAATGACAATAAATTAATTTGTATTTGTATTTGTAAAGCTGGAAGGGACCCTATGGATCATCAAGTCCAGCCCCTGTCAAGGAGACACACTGGGGAATCGAACTCCCAACCTCTGGTTCCACAGCCAGAGACTTAAGGGCACTCTGGGCAGTTTACAACATAAAAATAACAACAATCGTAACACAACACAACATAGCTTCCATACAATTTATCCCCACCTACCCATCCTTTTCCAAGTCTTCGAAAACTCCGGGATGCTTATATTGAAAAACCACTCCATCCCCACGCATTAATTCCTGCACCCGTTTCGTGTAAAGGTATGTGTTTGGGAGGGAGGGCGAATTCTCCTCTTTGAGCGAAGGGTCATGGCGGGGGGGGGGGGGGGAGAGAATAAACTGGCCTCTGAAGGGAGCAGGATCCCGGCCGTCTCCCTCCAGACTTCTTTTGGGGGGGAGGGGGAAGAGCAACAGGCTTCCAGGCTGTGAACCCAGGCATCCTTTCCCTAGGAATAGGGACCCACACAAAGACAACAAACCTTACTCCGGAGTAGGCCGCCCGTTTTGCAAGTGCCTGAAGCTGCCCTTCCTTTCCACCCTCCTCAGATGGGGACACCCTCGGCCCCAGCCCTCTCCTTCGTTCCCAAGCGGACAGGATGGGGCCCCTCCACCGTCCCCCCCCCCCCCAGGAGAACAGAAAGACCGATCAGGATCGGGGAGGGGGGCTTTCCTTTTGTGGTGGGGGCGGGGGGGGCAAAGAGTTTGAGGCGGCCCCGCCAGAGTTCGGCCGATGGAACACGGCGACCCGCGACGTTCCACATTCCGAACGTCCGCGGGCCGAACGTTCCATCTCCTACCCCCAACCAGCCCCTTCCCCCCCCCCCACACACTTTATTCCTTCAGGGATGGCCAAAGGACCTTCCTTACAGTATGATGGAGTTGTCACAGTGAGCGCTATACTCTCTCTCCCCCCCCCCCCGCCCCCAATATCGGCAAAAGCACCAAAGGCGATGCTGGAGGATGAGCAGCGGGGCTGAGCTGTGATTAAAAGGCCATCCATGACTCTTGCCAGAGCTGAGGTTCCCAGGATCTCTCCCACGAGCTGGATAATGAGAGTTCATGCAAGAAGAACCCCAGGTTCAACCAGAAAAGGGAAATGTGGCTTCTTGGGATTACACATCCCAGAATCCCCCAGGCAGTTTAACCAAGCTGGAAGATTCTGGAAGGTGTTAAATTAAGAAATCTCTGTAGGCGGTAACTGTCTCATATTGTAGAGGTGTTGGACTGACAGTGTCCGGAACACCCACCCAGACAAAGGGAGAAGCTGAAAAGCTCCGTCGAGCCGAGCTCTCAAAAACTCAAGTGGTGGAATTTACGTATCTGTGAAATATCAACAAGCCAGCTAGTCAAGATGAGGCACACCTTATTCGACTATTATTAGTACTGTACTGGAACACTCCTTGGTCCCGCCTAATCATCGTTACTGGAATGAGTTTTAGTTTATTTCACGGGAAAAAGCTAACAAAGATCTTGAAGAAAAGCGCAATGTCACACGATCGCAAAAGACAGCGCCTCAAACAGGTGCTCTGAAATTTCAATCCATACCGTATCGTTAACTCAGGAAAACAGATGGCACAATTAGGCTGCACCCCTGTGCCCATCTTCCTGTTGCTATTGCAATGCCAAACAATTGAGGGTAGTTTGGTCTTGAATTGGCAATCAAGGGCCATTGACTTTACAGAAGACCTCCCTTTCTGATGGCGTGCCATCCAGCCGCCTGTGTTTTGGGACTCTCCTGATGGCTATGGGGGCTGTGCATACCTTTGGATATGCATTCGCACTATGAAGTGCGAATGCCTATCCAAAGGTATCCCTGGGCTCTGGACTACAACGCCCATCACCTCTAGCCAGCGTGATGATAATGGGGATAGAGTGGGAGTTGTCCTCCAGCACAGCTGGAAGATGCTGACTTGAGGAAGAGACCTCCAAGAGGACTCACCTGCCAGAAAGTCTCCCCGGGAAGTGAGGAGGGAGATTGAGAAGACACGTTGAGGACTAGCACATTGATTTCGCGCCGGGGGGTTTGCAAGGCGGGCGAGGCCGGCGAGGGGCGTGGTCTCAGGGAAAGTGTTTTTTCCCCAGCCCCGCCCCCTAGGTGACTCGAGCTCCCATATAAGCCCAGCCGAGGGCGTCGCTGTTTCCTGCTTGGGCGGCTGGGCGAAGCGAGCGTGGCAGGTGCAGCAGCCATGGGGAACAGGGTGACCCGCGGCGACTTCGAGTGGGTTTACACCGATCAGCCGCACACGCAGCGCAGGAAAGAGATTTTAGGTAAGCCGGTCTCGCCCGGGCCGCTCCAAGCGCGGGAGACGCGGCGGATTCTTTGCTTTCCTGCTCTGAGACGGTCGGGAGAACGGGGAAGCAAAGCGCTCGCATCCCCTTTCCCAAGTCCAACTTTTTTTCTTCTCGAAAGGAAAGCTTGAGCTCTGCATCTCTTCCTCAACTTCCCGCTTTCCCCGTGCGTAGGACTGCCACTCCCCTCATCCCCGGCCGGCACTGTCGAGGGATGATGGGCACTGTAGTTCTTGTCATAGAGAGGGAAGCCGGCGGGGGGACCGGGGAACGTTATTCATCGCGAAATGAGCTTTACTTCAATCCTGTGGTTTGCCTTTTCCTCTCAGACGGCTGGGGAGGGGGGGGTTGGCAGCTTTTGAGGGGAATGAATTCTGCACCTGCTCAGAAGCATCCTCTCTCTCCCCCTTGACTGTGATGCCACACTGGGTTAGGATTCTAGGGCTGAAAGCAGAGGTCTGATGGGTTGAATCTTGGATGGGATGATGCCTTCAGGGTCATCCTGGCGTGATGGCCAGGTGAGCTTCTCTTGGTTCCTCTTCAGTCTCCAGAACTTCTTTCTCAGACAATAAAAAAATAAAATAAAAGGGAACAACAGCAACAAAAAAACCATGAGACCAAAACGTTGCGGCACCTTAAAGACTAACTGCCATTTTTAATGTGTTTTTTTCTTGGATGAAGTCCAGTTCCTTAGACATAAAAGTGAGACTGTATGACTGTCATATTTATACACATACCCCTCACAGGGTGTTTCCCAAGATGCATTTCAGGGTAATGAACTCCCCCCCCCCCCGCCCCGGCTGCTGCCTGACCCAAAGGAGTCAAATAGAGAAACAAAACCATTCTTTTTGTTCCTTTTGCCTGCTTCTAAAACTGATTGCTTGCTGTAGATTTTTTTTTTTAAAGACAAGCCATGAGGTGGTGACCTGGGAGGGGCCAAGAGTGGGCAACCTGGCACTGGTGCCATCAGGGCGGGACTTGGGGCAGACCTTCAGGGATCCACTGGAGCAAAGCCTTACCACATTTTGAAATTACTACAATCATCCCCAGCCAATGTTGGACTACATTTTCTATTATGGGTAGCCAAAATGCTCTTTTTAATCTAAATGGGTGATCCTGTCCACAGGTAAGAAACAGTAGCCCCTGACAGGGAGCCAGAAAGGCGCAGGTCGGAAACACTCTGGGGACCATCTTGGCAGTGACGTTGGCTGGTTGCCGGCAAAAAGATCAAACCCAGCCCATCCCCACGGCAGGCCAAAGAGCGGGACAAACGCCTGTGCTGTCACACCCTTTGTAATCTAAAGTGGGGAAGGGCATACTGAGGTTTCAGAGGAAGCAAACAGGGTCTGGAAAAAAAACACCTTGTATTTTAATTTTAGTAAATGCAAACAGATTGGAAGATCAAAATAAATATTTTCTTTCTAAAATTACAAATGCTTCGGCTTGTTTTTCCTTTTGATACTTATGGTGGCAGCAGATTTGACGGGGGATGTAAGACTTTACATGGTATGGGTTGGAAAAGGATGAGAAACACTGGTTTAAGAGCCCTTCTCCTGAGTCTCAAAATGAAATAAAATAAGAACTTAAAACCTTTCCTCCAGGCTCAAATAAAACTCTGTGAAAGGCAGTCCTAGCCACTAACAGATGATTTCCTTAGATAAAGGATCCGTGTTTACATGTTCTTCCTTGTCTCATATTTCTCCTGGTGGTTTAGGTGTAGGAGGGACAGAAAGCTGTATGATTGTGCGTTCTCCCTGTTTTGTTTTATTCTAACAAAAGTCCTGCAAAGCAGGTCAGGCTGAGACCTGGTCCTTGATCGGTCAACAGGGGAGTAGAACCCAGATCCTAAGCTGACCACACACCACACATTTCTTTTGTATTCCATACTGGTTGTGTGGCTAAGTGCAGCTGAACTCAAAGTCCTCTCCCAACTGGGGCAACACCTTATCATTCAATATCAAGAACTTATTACTTTGTATTGACAGCCACTCTTTGTGGCCTTCATAGATCTTACAAAGGCCTTTGATTTGGTTAGCAGGGATGGCCTTTTTAAAATACTTCCCAAGATTGGATGTCCACCTCGACTCCTTAACATCATCAGGTCCTTTCATGAGGAAATGAAGGGCACTGTAGTTTTTGATGGCTCAACATCAGATCCCTTTGACATCCGAAGCGGAGTGAAACAGGGCTGTGTCCTTGCGCCGACCCTGTTTGGGATCTTTTTTGCTGTCATGCTGAAGCACGCTTTTGGAACTGCAACAGAAGGTGTCTATCTCCGGACTAGATCAGATGGAAAGCTCTTTAATCTCTCTAGATTGAGAGCGAAGACCAAAGTCCAGCTAAAATGCATGCGGGACTTCCTCTTTGCTGATGATGCAACTGTTGTTGCCCATTCTGCTGAAGAGCTCCAACAACTTATGAACCATTTTAGTAAGGCCTGCCAAGATTTTAGACTAACAATCAGCCTGAAGAAAACAAAAGTCATGGGCCAGGGCGTGGACTCGCTTCCCTCTATTACCATCTCCACACAAGAATTGGAGGTTGTTCATGACTTTGTGTACCTGGGCTCAACGATCTCTGCCACTCTCTCCCTAGATGTTGAGCTGGACAAATGCATTGGCAAAGCAGCTACCATGTTCTCTAGACTCACAAAGAGAGTATGGCTTAATAAGAAGCTGACGGCATATACCAAGATCCAGGTCTATAGAGCCTGTCCTGAGTACACTCCTGTACTGCAGTGAGTCCTGGACCCTTCGTGCACGGCAAGAGAGGAAGTTGAACACGTTCCATATGCATTGTCTCCGATGCATTTTTGGTATCACCTGGCAGGACAAAGTTCCAAATAGAGTAGTCCTAGAACGAGCTGGAATTTTTAGCATGTATACATTACTGAAACAGCGACGTCTACGTTGGCTTGGGCATGTTGTGAGAATGGCTGACAGTCGGATTCCAAAATATATCCTGTATGGAGAATTAGTGCAGGGAAAGCGCCCCAGAGGGAGACCACAGCTGCAATACAAGGATATCTGCAAGCGGGATCTGAAGGCCTTAGGAATGGACCTCAACAGATGGGAAACTTTGACATCTGAGCGTTCAGCCTGGAGGCAGGCGGTGCATCAGGGCCTCTCCCATTTTGAAGAGACACTTGTCCAGCAGGCCGAGACAAAGAGGCAGTCCCGAAACCAGCCAAATCAGGGAGCTGGACAGGGGACAGATTGTATTTGTCTTTAGTGTGGAAGGGATTGTCACTCTCGAACTGACCTTCTCAGCCACACTAGACGCTGTTCCAAGACCTCTATTCAGAGCACGTTACCATAGTCTCTCGAGACTGAAGGATGCCTACAGGAATTATTTTGTTCTATGGGTGGAGTATCTGCCGCCTTCTGCTTTGTTTCCATCTTTCCCTTCTTCTCGCTTGATTTGTGTCTGTATCCTGGTTTTGAAACCCTGAATGGACCCGCACAGTACAAATAAGAAACAAACAACAACATATACTGTTTCTGCATCAAAGTGGCTTATGCAGGGTATCTGCATAAGGCAAAATTATTCTATTCTATCTGACACATGAATGGCAGCTTTGCTTCTATTTTTTTAAAAAAATACATATTTGTACAGTTCCATCCTTGGAAGCCACCCATAGAATGGTTGGTTTTGGAAATGCGGGTCACTCAGGGTGCGGTTGCACATAGGAAAGCAAACCTGTTTTTTGAATCAGTCTGAGCATGTTTGAAATCGATATTGAAAATTTGGCTACATGACACACAGGGAGTTATGGGGGTTTTGTGTTTTTTTGTTGGAAAGCGGGGTATTTTACTCGGTTGTTAGAGGTTAGATTTTATTTGAAATCATTAGTGAACTCTATTTTGAATTATTTCGGCATATGAGAATGCCTATGTTGGTGTAAAGTGTGTCTGTGCAGTTTGTCAAGTAGTGGATACCTGGATCATGGGTTTTGGGATGCCAAAATGAGAGAGAGTGCAGAGAGATAAAGATTGGGTGAGGGATAGCACTGCCTCCTTCAGAAGCCTAGAAGTTGCTGATCTTTTTAGTTGCTCTCGTCTATTTCTCTTTGCCACTCACTGGTGTGCCTTTCCTCTCCTCAGATGCAGTTCCATCGCTCCCTCTCCTCTCTGTGTGTGTCTTGTCTCTGTGCAGGTGTGTTGGGCTGCAAGTAAACCTTGCAGTCTGATCTGTTTTGAGTTTTTAAAATCTGTCATACTGAACTAGCGCTATGCCAGATTGCAAGAAATAAATAATAATAATAAAAAACCACTGGAGCAGCAGCAAGTGGCTGTGAGATGCAGCCAGTGTGAGGGTGGACAGGTAGAGGACAAAGCCTCGAAGGCAACAATTCTAAAAGCGTGTGTAGTCTCCTTGGCCTCTATACAACACAATTTGAAAACAGATTAAAAATTTTCCCAAGAGGACACACGCACTGACCCAAAAACCACATGGCTACCATGTGACTTTAAACTGACTTCAAAACCTCTAATCAATCTCCCAATTTATTTTCATAGTGTGACTGTACCCTTAAATTCAGCCTGATACCTGAATCTGAAAAAGAAATGGTGTGTGTGTCTTCCCTTTCTAGCCTGGCTGGAAGTCTAGGGTTTGACTCCATGGATAATGGCTCGAATGTTCAGACTAAAATTGAAGCAGATACACAACCCCCATTGAGATCAGAATGATTATTCTTCAGTGGTGTAAAGGCCAGCAGAACCATCGCCCAAAATATTTTGTTGCTTGGGGCAAAAGACAAGATTTTCCCTGTGGTCATTCTGTGTATCAAATCCAACTGGAGTGGCAGTTTATTATTTATTCTCCCCTCCTTAATCTGTTCCCCAGGCAGAGATATATTTGGGGGGGGGGGGGGACAATTGAAGCCAGTTGACTTTCTGCTGCTTGTTAATTCTGCTGTGTGCTGCGATGGGAAAAGGCAAGCTGTCACGTTGCTTCAGACTCTTATGAGTTGCTTATCACTCTGAGTTGCTTTCCTGCTTTGCTTCTGATTTGATTACTGCAACATGCTGTACATGGGGATACCCTTGAAGAGTGTTCGGAAAATTCAGCTAGTACAAAAATGCCGCAGCCAGACTGCTGACTGGTGCCAGTTGTAGGGAGCCATGCAACTCCCTTATTACTGGCTTCACTGGCTGCCAGTCAGTTTCTGGGCTCAATTCAAAGTGCTGTAATTACCCATAAAGCCTTATACAGTTTGGATCCAGGCAATTTGACCCAATGAGTTTTCTTCTCTTTAAAGATCTTCTGAGGAGGCCCTTTTCTCAGTTCCACCACCTTTCCAAGCCTTATTTGATGAGGACATGAGAGAAGGCCTTTTCAGTGGCTGCTCCCAGGCTTTGAGATGTATGGCCTCGAGAAGCCAGCTTGGTCCACTCTCTCTTGTCCTTCTGTCATCAGGCAAAGACCTTCCCCTATAGGCAGGCCTTTAAGCAATAAGTTGTCTCAGGAATGCTGGTTTTGAACTTACAGATTTTAAAATGTTTTTATATATTTTTAACTTTTTTTTTTAATCTTAATGTGTTTAATTATTTTTTAAATGTGATATTTATGCTGTGTTTTAAAATCTGTTGTTTTATCTGTTGCGCAACTCCTTGGGTTCCCTATGGGGAGAAAGACAGCGTATAAATAATATAAACAAATAAAATAATAAATAAATAAATGTGTGATCAGTTTGTTCCTGGACCCTTGTATAAAAGATTTTGAATTCTTCTTCTTCAGCACTTATAGTTGGAGCTCAGTGTTTGGAGATGGCTGTGTTGACAGCCTTTCCAGGAAGTTTGACTTATGTTATCTGGTCACATTCTGCTATATAGCTAGGTCTGCTTCTGCAGTTGCTTCATTGGAACCACACCTTTTCTTCTGACTTGGTCATTTCAAAAGCAAGTACTTTTAATTATCTGACTTGACATACGTCTTGTTCCAGTCCATATTGACTCGCTCACACTAAATGCTATAGCATGTAAACATTCCATTCCCTGTGTTATGGGCTGAGCTTGCCTTGGTTTATAGTTCTCATATTTCAGGTTCTAATTGTGTGTGTCACGCAGCATCACCCTTTGTCTTTGTGCACATCAGCATCTCAATTTTTTTAGGCTTGAAGGCAGGTTGTTTCATCCCTGAAATCACTTTCAGAGATGGTCACAAACTGCTGGTTCAGTAGTTTGCTTATCAGCCAAACAGGTGTTCGGCGCTTCGAAGCCCTGCCTCCGGTGGGTGCTCACTCAAGAGGCAGCACCCGGAGGAGGTGGGGCAGGGAAGCCAGGCTGCTTCCTCTGAGTGGGCACTTGCCCGAGGAGGTGGGGCTTTGAAGCACCAAATACCTGTTTGGCTGATAAACGAAACGGCACGAACTGCTGAGCTGGCGATTCATGCCCATCTCTAATCACTATTAGTGTTCCTCCATTGTAGTTCCCCATTAGCTGCTTGACTGCTTACTGTGCTGAGATTCTCATCTTCCAGCACTATCTCTTGTTTCATTTTGGATTGTCTTTTGAAAGTATGCATCAACGAATTGTCTTACAAAAATTTAGGTAAAGCATCACTCTGTCAGTGTCACCTTCCACTACTGCTGCTGCTGTCCAGTTGCTGCTCTTCCATAATTTTTCTAGAAGAGCAGCAGTTACTGTTGGAACTGTTCCCTTCTCCTGACATAACTGTTAGGTCCTGAAGAAGACAGAGGCATATTATTTATTTATTTATTTTATTAGATTTATACCCCGCCCATCTAGACAGATAGTCTACTCTGGGCGGCAAGTCCAGTGTCTCAGCTTTGATCCTTTTTTCTTGAGTGACACTGTTAGGACTCCAGACTCATGATGGTATTGTTTTCAGCTTCCCCAACACACTCAGATTCTCTCATTGTGTTACAGTATAGATCGAAGAAGGGCTGCTAAATTATATGCACATTTTATTTTGTTTTTTGTTTTTTACATTTTAACCTATTAATGCTTTTAACACTCATTGTCTTTCAAGGAACAAAATGGGTGCTATCATTAAAAATGCAATTAAACACGTTGAAGAAAAGAACAGAAGCATTACAAGCAATATAAAACAAATGATAAATCAAATAACAGAATTCCTTACACAATGACTTCTGAAATAAAACGTTTTCTAAAAACCACTTAAGAACAGGAAGAGATGGGGGATTAGCCAAGGAGTTGTCAGGCCAAGCATCTCACCCTGTGTTTTTGGAGATAATATCTTACAAGGCTGTTGCTACTAGCACTGGATTCATGCATTAATCAACAAGCTTCAGAGTAGGGCAGGGGTGGGCAAAATGCAGACCTACAGATGTTGCTGTGCCAAGGCTTGTGGGATTCCTCAACCCTAGTTAGGGCTGATGAAATTTTCAGTTCCACAATACACTTAGGGCAGTGGTCCCCAACCTTGGGTCCCCAGATGTTCTTGGACTAAAATTTGCAGAAGCCTTCACCATTCGCTGTGTTAGGCAAAGCTAGTGGCAAAGGTTTTTGGGAGTTTTAGCCCAAGAACATCTGGAAAGGATGGAAACCACTGGCTTAGAGCCTAAAATAAAAAAGAGCCTTTTAAGTAAAAACAAACAAACAAACCCTCTCAGCATCTGTTTGTGCTTGAGTCTCTTTACATTCAACTACATTTGTGATGGTGACAGAAGCTGCCATTTATTTTTTTCTGGTCGGCTCCTCGTCTTCAACAGTTACATGGCAGGCAGGTACTATGTGCTTCTTTCACTGTTGTCATCAGATGTACCTACTGAATTGAGAGAAGATCTACTGAATGGTTCAGATGGGTGAGATTTTTGATCAGTTTGTTTTTATGAGAATTTACCAGAAATCACAGTGAAAAATATTGTGTGTGAGAGAGAGAGAGATATGGGAGAAAACTGATTGTTGAGATTTACCTTCCCCCAGGAGAATCCTGAAGCAGCAGCATGAACTGCTACCATACAGGCAGAAGATATCACTGTTTTTAGTGCTCCTCTGTGGAAACATTTCTCCTTCCCATGCTGATTTCATATTTGTATGCTGTTTTAGAAACATGATGGAAATATTAAAAAATGCCTGAAATGGTGCATACTAATATCTTATAATGCACAGGTATATCTGTTTACATTCCTACTGTGAGTGTGTGGAAAATCTTATTTTTTGCTCCATAACTCCCAGAATCTTCAAGCTGCTATGACCTGTAGCCCCTGGGAATTCCTGTAGTCTTAAAGTAATTCCCTAAGACCTGTTTTGCATGAATGTATGTGTGTCTGGTATATTTCAAAAGAGCTGGTAATGAAAAATACTTTATTTTCTTACTCACCTGTACAAAATGCAGTTCTAAGATTACTGTATTTATTATTATTAAAAATTAACTGGTGAATATCCATGTAAAATCATGGATGCAATAAATGATGACTGCTGCCTTATTTTTACGCAAGGTTTCACTGGCATTTCACCATTGCCTGAAATCAAATCAAATCAAATAGATTTATTGTCATTGTAAGTATATACATAGTATACACATACAACGAAATTCACACAGACACCCAGAGACCAGACCCACATGCACACACATAAAAAATCCCCAAACACTCCCCCCCACTAAAAATCCCCCACTAAGAATACAAGTATCTACACCGCAGGCCAAGTAACACTGTCCAACTATTCACTACTGGTGGTCTTTAAGCTCATTATTAAGTGCAATTATAGCTCTGGGATAAAAACTATTCAGAAAACGTGTGGTCCGAGTCTTAATTGTTCTATATCTTCTGCCAGACGGCAACAGTTCAAAAAAGTTGTAAGCAGGATGGGAAGAATCTCTCAGGATGTTGTGTGACTTCCTCAGACAGCGGGATGTGAAGATGTCATCCAGGGTTGATAGCTGGAGCCCGATGATATTCTGGGCAGTTTTAATGGTTCTCTGTAGAGCTTTTTTGTCCGCTACAGAGCTACTCCCAAACCATACCAGAATGCCATAAGTTAGGACACTCTCAATGGTGCTACGATAGTAGGACAGAAGTAAATGCTGAGATAAATTTAACTTCCCGAGCATTCTCAGGAAATACAGCCTCTTCTGTGCCTTCTTCACTAGCATGTTGGCATTTATAGTCCATGAGAGGTCCTCTGAGATGTAAGTGCCCAGAAATTTAAAACTACCAACTCTCTCCACTTCCTCCCCATTTATGTACAGTGGTAAATGTACATTTCTCTTCCTCCTAAAATCAATTATGAGTTCTTTAGTTTTTTTGATGTTAAGTGTAAGATTATTTTCTTTACACCAGAGTATCAACCCTTGTACTTCCTTTCTATAAGCAGACTCATTGTTCTTATTTATGAGCCCCAATTGCGTTGGTGTTATACAGTGGGGTGCAATCATGTGTGTACAGGGAATAGAGGAAGGGACTTAGCACACAACCCTGGGGAGCTCCTGTACTTAGTACCAGGGTAGAAGAATGGTGAAATCCCATCCTTATTGACTGCGGCCTATCTGTCAGAAAATCCTTTACCCACACACAAATCTTCTGAGGTAATCCCAGGTTGATCATTTTAAAAAACAACCTATTGGGTAGAATGGTATTAAAGAGACCTGATTTGACTGAACATTTTAATAACATTTGAATTGGGTATGATGAATTGGTGTCATAATAGCAAGGGTGGCAGCTGTGTTTTCATGAGGTTGAAAAACATGACCTGCTGCAGGCTTCTTGCAGTATTTGAATGCCTGGGGTAATGCAACCTATGATGCAGGAATTGTGCTCAGCATGGCTTGATTTTCAGTTCATGGTCTGAATTAAGCATGATGTAGTTTAAAAAATACACACTGAAAAACCCACCCTGAAATTAACTTCTGAGCCATGGCAGAAGTGAACATTTTTTATTTGCCTTTAGCACACTGCTGCTAATTATATGGGAGTTTCTCTCCCCACTCCTGTGTGTTTGTAAAACATGCAGAGAAGAATATTTAAAAGCCTCTTTAGGAATATGCATCTTTGTCTGGGTCCTCTTTGCCTGCAAGTATGAAGAACTATAAAACATCCTTCTTGCTCCATGAGAGAGTGAGGTATTTTGTTTCATCCTTGACAGAAGAAGAAAATGAGAAGGGTTTTAGCAATTTAGGCAGAATTATGCAAAAGTGTGGAGAGCTACACAGATGATACACCAATATTACAGATTTCTCCAAAAAAGAAGGCTTTGATGAAGAATTTGTAGTTTTAAAAGGTGAAATGAAAGCTACTCTCAGAGCAATTGGAAGAAGTAAATCACCAGGATCACCAAATATCGAAAACAAAACAATGGCCCACAGACTCGAAACATTTGTATTCATTCCAACCCTGAAGAACAGAAACACCAAAAAATTGCATTTAACTGCAGGAGTATTGCATTAATCTATGCAGTCAAAAATTTCAAGTCTCTCCCATCAGTTCTGACACCTCCACAGTGATTTTCAGAAATTAAAGACTTGCCTTCTTGTCCCAAGATAAAAGTTTTACACTAGAATATATTTTATCTGATGGACTGTTCAGTCAATATAGGAAACATATCATACAAAAAGCTGGATTAGTTTCAGTGGAAGCAGTGAAAATTGGTGAATCAATAATTTAAGATATGCAGATGACACAATATTACCAGCTGAAAATTGAAAGCTTGGTTGATCGCAGCATGTGCTATGTTGAGTATTGAGGAAAGTGAAAGAAAAAAACAGGCCTACAGCTGAACCTTAAGAATGACTATACAAGCTTGAGATACATTTACTATTGGCAATGAAGAAATTGTTCAAGCTCTCTATTACTTGGCACAGTCATTAAATCGAATGGAGACTGCAGCCAAGAAAATCAGAAGACAGATTCAGAAGCACGACTATGAAGGAATGAGAAAAGATTCTCAAATGTAAGTGTACCACCCTCTGGGTTCTGTGGGTTGTTTTTTTTTAACAGACGGGTACTGCAAACACAATGAACTTTACAAAGATGTGAATTCCCCCCCCCCCCAATAACCAACAACTATGGTAACAGAAGTGCAGCCCAGACTGGATTCTACAAAATATACAACCTTGAGTTGCATTCACCACTTGTGTCAGATCAGGAATTATTTGTAGAAAAATAAAATTATGTAGTGCAAACAAATGCCTCTTTAAAGAAAAATGGCCCAGATATCTTTGCCCCCTTACCCCGAAATAATGACGCGAGACAAGTATTATGGGATAAACATGGGCCACACTTTATTAAATAATCATTCTTGCCCTCTGTAAAAGGGGGGTCCTGCCGTAGTGCGGAATTCAGGTTTAAGCACAGAGGTCTCAACGGACCCCTTACAAAACAAATGGGCGAGTCCCTAGCCCCAAGTTCTCGGGGTTATGAAGACAGCGAGAACCCGGCCGGCCCAAAGTTGACCACCCCTGGACCTCAAGCCACCTTCTGCTTGTTGACTGTTGGTCCGGGTGTGGCCCCAGCGCATCTTCCCCCCCCCCCCAGCACTGTAATCGCACGATCCACAGCGCTGGGAGGTCAGATGAGCTATACATTGCCTGTGATTGCAATGGGACTCACCGAAACCTGTTCTATCCGCACTACCCGCCACAGCATAGGGACTAGCGACGCTAAGTCCCATGCCCGCCGTCCAGCTTCATAAACTCCAAAAGCAGCCCCCCTTGATGTCTTTAATAAAGACATCCCAGCCTCCATCAGAGAGCACGCCATCACTCCGAAAGAGCTCAGGCCTATCCACGCGGATCTCCTGGTGACCAATCACCGATCTAAGGCGATTGCAAACAGCTCTGCATGCTTCCCTGTTCACACGCCTCCGTGCCGTGTTAACCCGCTGGACACATTTCGCTGCCATCCACGCACACCGCGGGATGATTGTAGACCATAAAATGCTCATAGCAGGGCACACCGCCGCCGTTATCCACGCACGCCGCAGGATGATTGTAGACCATAAAATGCTCAATAGCAGGGCATGCCACCGTCGTCATCCACGCATGCCGCGGGATGATTGTAGACCATAAAATGCTCAAAGCAGGGCATGCCGCCCTCAGCCATTTTAGGTCGCAAATTATGTCCCAAGATCAAAGCCATTCCTCATGTCTGGCTGGACCGTTACCACCCAAATGTATTAGCAACACATCTGGGGAATGCAGTCCGAATGCAGCAGCTCTGCCAAATTGGTCCCATTGCATTCATCGGATCCCCTTCCAGGTTATCTGGGCTCGCGCTGAAAGACCCAGATTACAGCCTCAGGCTGACCTGGCTCCCTATCGAGCTTCCCAGAACATAACTGTGGCCGATAATCATGATGTGTCGCCTCTTCACCATTACCACTGGACCTGCAATGACAAAACAGAGCCAGGCACCTGCCTAGACGTGAGGGAGTGTCCTGATATATCTGTGATAAGCCTTGGATCGGCAAATATGAATTAGAACCGTCTTGTCCACTATCCTCCCGTCTTGTCGTTGCAATGCAACTTTAGTCGCATCCCCCTTTCCTGCGGCTAATTCTTAATGCGCCAAAATTGCCAACAATGATGCCTCGCTAAACAGCGCCGCCTCATAATCATCCCTGCAGGTGGCAGCCCACTGTTTGCAAATTTTTCTAATAATACTGGGGATATGAGCGCCCTATGTCTTAACCCGACCTTACTCTTCACCCCAACCTTCAAGCATTTTCCGTGTACGGAAAGCGAAGGTATAGTCCTGATACCCCTGAACCCTAGCGTGAAAGCTAACACCGACATCTGGCCTTGTATGGAACCTGGCGCAAGTCCCTTCCTATGTAAGTATACGATGAACTGCTGTAGGTGCTCTACTGGGGCAGGCCAGAACAGCTCTAAACCCACTGAGTTTCTAATTTCCTGAAACTCTATGCTCACTGCTGAGTACCCTTTCCGTGTCCTCGGAGCCAAGGCCAAAACTTATTGCTCAAAACAGCATTGTCACACCAATTTGTCAGACCTCTGGGGAAAGAGTCTCTGGGAATTCATTGGCTCCTGGATCTAACTCCCTGAACCAGTTGATCTGGTGGCGTGAGAGCGCATCAGCTAAAGTGTTATCTAAGCCTGGAATGTGTTTCGCCTGAACTAAAATATTGTATTTCAGGGCGTGCAGCGTAAATGCACGCACCAATGCCATAACACGTTCCAAGTGCAAGGTGAGGCTGTTTATTATGCACACCACTAACTGATTATTGCAACAGAACGTACCACTGAATTAGCCCATTCGTGAGCCAGCAGCCATAGGGTCCCGACTATGGGAAAAAATTCCATAAATGTCCAATCCTTAGTAATTCCCAGCGGGAGCCAATCCTCAGGCCAACGCTCGGCACACCCTTTGCCCTTACAATAGATCCCAAACCTAGGGAAGCAGCTGCATCTGTCTGTACCTGGAACTCAACCTTAAGACTTATCTCAGACCTCTGAAAGGAAATTCCGCATCTAGAAACTGGCTCCAAACTTGTAGATCCTGCCTCATACCCCGTTTGACTCTTGTCCTATGAAAAGGACAAAGAATACCTTTCATTGTATCACCTAACCTGCGCCGGAGCACACAACCTGGCGCCACCACCCTGCATGCCAAGTTCAGATGCCCGAGTATTTCCTGCAATTCTTTCAACGACACCTATCCTTTTTGGATGTCAAGACAATCCTAGCCTAAAGGTCACTTAGTTTACCATCAGGCGATCTGGAAGTCTGCTGCTAGTGTCTAATTCTATTCCCAAGAACGTAAGGGACATAGCTGGTCCCTCCGTCTTCTCTTCATCTAAGGGGAGAACCGACTCCCTTGTTTTGCAACGCGTTTTGCGAGCTGGGCCCCTATGCCCAGACCATACATACTGCCTCGTTGAAAGAGGTGTAATGCACGGTGCACAACTCCTGAAGGATGGCATCGTTCACTGACTCTCCCTGCGGGTATGACGAGTGACGGATGAGCGGAAACTCCCCTTGGTTCTTTTTTGGGCACCACACCCAGTGGTGAAACCCTCAGATTCTTCAGGGGGGTATTTGAAAAGGTCCCAACACACTGCCTTCCTTAACCTCCTTCTCAACCCTTTCCTGAATTATATTTTCCATCCCTTTTACAGATTTCAGGTTGTGCGCGAAAAAACGCCTTACGCTGTCCCACCACTGGTATCCTGAAACCACACTGAAAACCCTCTAAAACGTATTCAGCATCTTCCCGCTTAGGGTTATTCATGCAGCCATGTCTCCAACACAGAAACCTTAATTGGACTCGGGCCCTTTGCCAGGATTACCCCCTCCACCGTTGGACTTCTTGCTACCACCAGGGTCTTTGCTGCCTCTTTGAGCTCTGGCCTTAAAACAGGGTGAGCTGGGATGTTGACCTCCACACAAAGAGCATTCATGCCTGAAAAGGCATGCTTTTCGCCTGCATGCACCTCTCGCGTTGTAATCCCAGCAGAGCAGGCAGGGTTGTACCACCTGCCCTGTGTCTACAAGGGGGTCCTGATTCTGGCCCACGTTACGTATAAGATGTCCACTATCGAACCTGTCACCTAAATTTGGCCTAGCAGGTGTCATAGACTGTAACCAAAGCCCTGGTAAAGGCTCATCCCATCTTAAATTCGGATGAATCGCACTTCTACAAAATGATTCATCGTAGATCAACCACGCTTGCCCAACAAAGTCTACGTATGCCCTGTATATCAAATCAAGATACTGGAATAATGACAGCGCCCTCCAGGGCTGTGCCCTCACTACCACCCCAGCATAAATCAGGAAACCAGGAAGCCAATTAGCCCATGTCCTCTCAGGTCTGCGTCTCCTATGCCTCTCCTTATCTTTTTCATCCTCCCTATCAAGGTCCTTCTTTTCTACGTTTCTATTCAAAAGCTCAAAAAGGTCAACATATTCTCCCTTCCATATTTTTTCCTTGGTTGCAGGGGTGAGGTGATCACCCAAAGGCATAGCATGGTCGCCAAATGGCAAAGCCTTCAAAGGGACCGCGCCATACCCAGTATCAGGTACTGATGGGTAAGGCCACACCCCCACACCTGCGGTTGAGCTCATCGGAACAGGAAACGAAACTTGCGGATATGGCATTGCCCAGCCACCTATCTGTGTACTTGTACTGGGCCAAGGGTTGCTCGGGGCCCTAAACCCCTGCGTGTCATATGCTGTATTGAATGGTGAGCCGCCTAAACCATAGGCAGGCCATGGCCATGCAGGCAATGTTGTGTCCGGTGCCACCGCTAGCTTACCTGACATAGGCACCATCACATCATGTTCCTCCCTTCCCTGCTGGCAACCCGGTACCCGCCACTCCCATGGCCTCCTGACAACTCCCGGCCGCTGCCAACGGTCGAGATACCTCCAGGGTCTGCGCCTCTCTCTCCCCATCCTCGCTCTGATGTCGTGGCGTTACTGCAGACTCCTCTGATTCCCTCCTGGATGACCCAGGGGCCTGCCGATCTGCCTCTAGAGCAGCAAATTGAGACATCAGGTTATCTGCCATGGCCTTGAGCTTAGCCCTTCTATGACTCTTGGCCTCCCTAGCCGAATGGCGTGGTTGCGCTCCGCTAAGCTGCTGGTCCTTTTGCGCTGCTCGCTCAGCTTCTAAAGCCAAAAATTTTTCTTGCAGCTGTTGCCAAATAGGCCAAGACTCCTCGTCTGAGGATGACTGAGGCGGCGTAACTTGAGGAGCTGCACACTTCTTAGCAAACCGCTTGTCCTTTCTGTTAATTTGGCCCTTCCAGGAAGCCATTGCTACCACCTAGTTCGAGCCTCTGCACGCCCGACTCACACAAACAGTTAGCCTAGCCTCCCGCACTCTTACCACGAACTAAACTCTAAAATTCTAGTACCACCCCAATTGGTGCTGGGCGACAAGTGCTCACTATGCAGGCTAATGTATATACACAGCTACAACCTTTCCTTATTTATTTATGTATTATTTATTTATTTATTTACTTATTTTATTTATTTATTTATTGTGTATCAGTACGCTATACTATTTATTAATAATTTTGAATAATTATATATATGTAATGTATTTTTTATTTACTTATTTGTTTTCATAATTATATTTAATATTAATTTATATATTTATGTATTATGAATCTTAATTCCTCTGTTAATAAAATCGATTATTAATTCTTAATTCCAATTATTTATTTATTTATTTATTTATTTTGGTTAATAATTTCTGGGCCAAAAAGGCTCCCACCCACCCAGGTGGAGTCGGCCTAATTAGCCCTACTCGTGATGCGTAATAAAATAACTAAAATTCAAAACCCCTAAACAATGCCAGTCAATGACTTAATGCAATTAATTTAAATATATATACAATAAACAAGAACAATATGCTATTCTAAAGCACACCCCTGTCTCCCAAGCCTGCCACACACACCCCCAGGACTGAGAGCCTAACAGCTGTTCCAGGCTACTTTCCAAACCATGTCCCACTGCTTTACACTGATCATTAAGCTTTGAGCTAACTTCCAACTTATTTATTTATTACGCTTAATTAAATCATATTCCCCTGTTGATTAAATATTAAATTGATGGAAGAATCTCCCTATACACTGTCGACAAGGCAAAAGGGGAGCGCAGGCCTCCGCCTGGCAAGGCCCGAGTGGCGGCGCCCACTCCACCTCGCGCTGTCTCCTATTACCCCACCGATGACAAAATTAAGAAACTAAATTATAAATGTAAAAGAGATTAATTATACTGCTGGGCCGCGGACTGGGGGTTGGGGACCTCTGCTGTAAATGATAGTCACGGAAATGGTGACCTTTCTAAACTTGGGATCATGGGGAAAAACAGATGTCGGGCACTGGAAGGGTGACTCTATGTAATGGTATATGTATTTGTATCTGAATTTGTATGTATTTTATTTTTAGCATTAAGCACTGTCTACTTGGAGCTGTTTTCTTTGTGCTGCGGATCCTCTGTCTTGGGTGATAATGTTGGATCCGCTGTTGAGCTTACCTTCAGCAGCATGGGTCCCCTTTGCCTCCTTCCCAGAATAACCGGAGACACTTGGAGTCTCACAAGAGCCTCCCTGGAGGGGAGGGGGGAACGAGTGAGCTACTTAAGTGAGCTACTTAAAGAGACACCAAAATTGCAGGAAAGCTTCCTCTCTCTCTCCTTTACAATGCCTCCACGTTTGGTGAAGGTTGGATTTCAGATGTCGGAGTTTCCCCAAGATAGCTGCTAAATGGCACTTTCCTGGAGGGACCCACTTTGTGGGTATATAACTTGGATGCCTGACATCCAATCTTCACTAAACTTGGAGGAAGTATAGGGGAGGGTTAGTAGAACATTCTCTGTGAATTCGGTGTTTCTGGGTCCTTGGGGGGAACTTTCCTGGGGGTGCCTTCCTTGCGGGTGTATAACTCAGATGTCTGAATCCCACACTTCACCAAACCGGCAGAGCTTGTAGAGGAAAGTCAGGGGAAGCTTCCCTGTGAATTTGGTGTCTCTAGGTGCTTGGGGAGGAGTCATTTTATAGGGTTTTAAAGTACAAAATGAACTGATGAATCGATTCATCAGAAAAAATAATGAATTCATAATTCATGAATGGAAATGAATCACAATTTTTCTGATTTGTGCCCATCTCTAGTCTATAGTGGTTAGAGAGTGTGTATATAAGAAAGACTGAGAATGTGTAATGTAAGTTTTTTAAACTTTTAAATACTGACAAAATATATTTAGATTGTACTGTTGTTACTGACCTTCCTCTCTCAGGCATCTCCAGGAACCCATGTTTCCCTTCATACTTATTACCTACAGTGTCTTATATAAAAGTCCTGCTTCGTTGCTTAAACCAGTCTGTCCTCATTATTAGTTTTATGTGTAACTAATAATAAGGAACATAAACTACTAGTAAACTGAACTACACCCATGTCACATGAAGGTAGGCTTTACCAGTAGGAACACAGACTTTTATTAAGATTAAGTCCCTAACAACACTGGACCGCGCACTTGTAATTTTGAGAACAGACTATTGCAACGCTCTCTATGTTGGGCTGCTGGCAAGGCGGTTCAGAAGCTGCAGCAAGTACAGAATGCAGTGGCCAGGCTGGTTTCTGGAACATCACAATTCGATCATATTTCACCTGTCCTGGCTCGTCTGCACTGGCTGCCTGTATGCTTCCGGGCCAAGTTCAAAGTGCTCATGTTATCATTTAAAGCCCTTAATGGTTTAGGGCCTTGCTGTCTGAGCGCCTCTTCCTCAAAACGTCTACACGTCCCACCCATACCTCATACATTGGGATGTTGTGGTTAGCAACCCTGTGGGAGACCTACAAATCTGCCCCTCGAAACTGGGTCTTCTTGGTGGTCACTTCATCACTTCAGAGCTCGCTCCCACCTGAGGTATGATTAGACTCTTCCCTTCTTGGTTTCACGAGACAAGTTATATATATAAACAAACAAACAAAAAACTTTCACAGAACACCTGAATTATCAAAGACACCATCTTGGGGTGGAGAAGGCTGTGGCTGGGACAAGTGTAATATTTGAAATTTCTGCTCCTATAAACTGCCACCACCTTGGTTAAAGTCAGTGCTCAGTGCCAAGGAAATGGAGGCCTCCCGGCTACTCCCCAGCCTGTGTGCCCATGCTGGGCTTTTTTATAACTACAGGAACCCAAGGCTCCAAGCTTTGGGTTAGCTTGGCTGTGCAGCTAGGACTAGAGTTAGCCGGTATCACATTCCTTATCACTTAAGACCAACACAGGTCTATAAAATGTATTAAGTTTATTAAAAATAAAGATTTGGTTACATATAATTTAAAGAAGGCAATAGGTATGAATGAGAAAGAAAAGAAAAAAACAACTCCAGCAATTTAGAAGCAAATATAAAAGCACATTAGAGACAAGACTTAAAAAACAGCACCACTCAAAAATATAATCAGCTCCGTACTCTAGCCAGCCCTATCTCTCACCTGGTTCTTGGGACCCAAATGGCAATAGCAAAGGAAGCCCACAGACTACCTGCAAACATACAGTCCATCTTTTAATAAAAAGTCACCCTCTTTCTTATTATCCAGGAGGAGATTATTATCCAAGCCAAATGCTGGAGAAGCATAGTTGCGTGTTAGCAATTAGATGTCCTTGAAGCTATCTTGATTCACTTGGCCATTACAGGCAAGATAATGCAGGAACTTTCCCACCTTCTGGGGGAAATGATTTATGCAGCTGTGGGGCAAACAGCAAGCACCAAGCTAGAACATACACAGAGAGTGAATTCGGGTCTGATTGTACTCTGAGCATCACAAGAGTATGAAAAGGACAGCTCCAAACTACTTGGAAAGAGGTGTTGAGGGGGGTGCTGCTTCTTCTTCTTGCAGATTAATGCTTTCCCTTGTGGTGCTAAGCAGCGGTGCCTAGGATTTTAGGAGTAGAAAAGGTCCCAGGGTGGTGCCTGAGACAGTCCGAGGAGTGTGTGAAACTAGTGGAAAGGTCCACCCATCCTTGGGCTGAAACATTGTAATGATGCTCCTTTTTGTCTTCTCTGTATATTAAAAAATCATGCTTTCCTTTCGCCCTGGCAGCAACCGCTGTGTTTTGTAAGAATGGAAATTACAAAACTTTTGTTTTAAAAGAATCAGGGAGTGGCTACATTTAGGTGGCAAAATCAATTGTGGTATATTGTGGTAGAACAAAGCAAGGAGATAAAAGACAGAAATAAAATACATGGTTTTATTTCATATTACAAGCGCTACAGTGTTAATGAGCCTCATGATGCAGTGCTGAAACTGCAGTACTGCAGCCAAAACTCTGCTCATGACTTGGGTTCAATCCCAGGTAGCTGGCTCGAGGTTCACTCCTCCTTCCATCCTTCCAAGGGAAGTAAATTGAATACCCAGCTCATGGGAGGAGGGGGGGCAGTGTGTAGCCTGCATAATTAAATTGTAAACCTCCCAGAGAGTGCTTTAAGCACTGTGAGTCAGTATATAAGCAGCATGCTTTGCTTTGGTAAAGTTCATTCTTTGTAATCATTGCATTCACCAGTTTTCTTCTGTCACTCTTTTGTAAACCAGATTTTGAAAATCAGTTCAACTAGTGTGGACTGCTGGTGGGTAGACATTGGGCTCTAGAGGAAGGAGTAGTTGGAGTACTGATACATGTAGACCCATTCCAACAGTGACTTGTGGCTTTCCAGAGTTGGATAAAAGCAGTGGTCCCCAACCTTGGGCCTCCAGATGTTCTTGGACTACAATTCCCAGAAGACTACACCACCACCTCTGCTGGCCAGGATTTCTGGGAGTTGAAGTCCAAGAACATCTGGAGGCCCAAGGTTGGGGACCACTGGAAGGACTGCTCTCATCACTCTTCACAACTGGCTTGATGTACTGAACGTCATGAAGACTGGAGTCCAGCAGCACCTGGAGGGCCACAGATTCTCCATTCCTGCTATAGAAGACAAAATGAGTAGGTGACAGAACATCTGGGGCAGCAGCTGGCTTTTGTTGCCTATATTCTACTTGTGATGCAATACTGTAATGAACATTTATTTATTTATTTATTTAATTTATATCCCGCCCATCTAGACTGAAGTCTACTCTGGGTGGCTAACAACATGCAAGAATAATAAAATAAAATAAACAACAACATTTAAACCATAAGGATAACAATAAATTAAGTATTGACAGGAGGGAAGGCCTGCCTAAAGAGCCAGGTCTTGAGTTGGCTCTTAAAAACACCAGCGAGGGAGCCAGACAAATTTCTGGGGGGAGATTGTTCCAGAGGCGAGGGGCCACTGCTGAGAAGGCCCACTTTCTTGTTCTTTCTCTTTGGGCCTCCCTCGGCATTAGGCCCCTCAGCCGCCCATCTTGACTAAAGCGAGTGATTCGGGTAGATCTATGTGGGAGGAGGCGTTCCGCCAGATATTGAGGTCCTAAACCGTTTAGGGCTTTATATGTCATCATTAGTACTTTGAAATCAATGCGGAAATGAACGGGCAGCCAATGCAGGGCAGCCAGAGTAGGGGAGATATGTTGGTGTTTTCTCACCCCAGTAAGAAGTCTGGCTGCCACGTTCTGCACCATTTGAAGCTTCCGCATCAATCTCAAAGTAGCCCCACGTAGAGCGCATTACAGTAGTCTAATCTCGAGACTACAAGTGCATGGACCAGAGTGGTGAGGGCCCCCACATCAAGATAGGGACTCAGCTGGGCAATCCGCTGAAGATAAAAATAGGCGGTACGGACCACTGACGCTACCTGGGTCTCCATGGTGAGCGCCGGGTCAAAATGTACCCCCAGACTGCGAACCGAATTCTTTGTGGTGAGAGTCACACACACCCCAAAAGAGAGGGAGTTCCCCAAACCACTGACATCAGGGCCACCCACCCTCAGGACCTCCATCTTGTCTGGGTTCAGCCTCAGTCCATTCTCCTGCATCCACCCCAGTACGGCCTCCATACAGCGCTGAAGGGATGAAACGGCATCCACTGTTGATGGAGAAAACGAGATGTAGAGCTGGGTGTCATCAGCATACTGTGCTCTGCTAGCAGGTTCTCCAACAATTTCCACATTTTTATGGTGTCTTCTTTGGAAAGTAGCACTAATAAACAGAAGGACAGTGAGTAACCACTCATGAAATACTGGAACACCTGGGCCCGTTTGTCCTGAGGCCAAGAGCATGGTTTAAAGGTATATGGTATATCCCTCTTGATTAAGCTAAGCAGATCTGGATTTAGTCACTACCCAGGAAAACCCATATATGGCAGATCCAGCTCTATTGAAGAGAAGTGGGGCATAACTAAATAATTCTCTGTCTTTATTATGTGGTCACATACACAGCTTAAAAGAGTACAACAATAAGAAAAAATAATAAAACAATCATTAAAGCATATACATATTTGGGAAGAGCAATCAGTGGGATTGAAAGAGTCTTTTTGGAGATTTCCAGATCATTTGAGATATCTGTTGTATTTTTGGAGAATGTACTGTTTATCAGAGAACCTGAAATCCTTTCCATGTTACAGATTCTTGGGCTTCATAGGATGGAACTATGGTGAAGTGGTATGAAATTGTTATAATGTTGTAGTACAAATGCAACTCTTCTGTTCCCAGGTATCTCGCAATGCTTCAAATGATCCACAGGTAGCTGACGAAGATATATAGCCATTTGCTACCCCTTTCTGTCCTGCTGTATAAGGGTGTGATTGGGCATATAGCTTCCATTTTGGACTGCTTGTGGCACAGTCTGGTGCGAGCTATCTCCTGGTGATCACACAACATGCAAACAATACTTCTCCTTTTTATGGTCTGGGCTGGAATGATTCTCTGATGGATGAAAGGGTCACTTGAAGGGAGATCACTCCCAACAAACTGATTCTTTCTAGTGCAATCAGATATGCATCTTGCTTGCCATTTGATGATCATGCTAAAACAACTTGGTGGAATCGAATACTGGTGATGGGGAACCTTCTGTCTCCATACCTGTAGGCAGCAGGTCAAAGTCAGAGGATGAGTTGAGTGGTGCATGTGTATCTGTAGACTTTAGTTCAGCTCTGTGGATGGGGAAACTTTAGGAAGGGGCTGTGATTTAAGATTTGAGTTGAGAACGAGGCAGGAGCTGCTGTTCTCCTGGAGGGACACTGGAAGGGTGAATCCATGTAATGATCTTGCGTATTTGCCTTTGAATCTGTATTTTATTTTAGAGCTTTAAAGACTATATTTGGAGCTGTTTCTTTTGTATTGTGGATCTCCTGCCTTGGCTGATAAATATATTTTGGACTTGATTCTTATTTGGCTTCAAAGAGACATTTGCATTCTTCCTTGTTTCTTCAAACAACTCTTGCTCTGGTGCTGGTGAAAAGAACTCGGCCTGTGTTTATATCACTGTTTGTGATGTTTACCAACGTGGCCCCTGCTTGTTTCACCAAACAATGAGCTCACGGAGTATCCCAACACACCCTTTACCTCGCTGCCACCAGTTGATCTCTTTACCAACTATGTTTCCTATGAAAGACTGAGGTCCATTCAGTACTTAACTTTGAAATAAGAACAGGTTTATTGATTACAAGTTGTTTCAGGAATAATTCTTAAAGTTACATAAAGCGTTCAGTATCTTTCTTTAACTTCTTCTATCTTAACTAATACTGATAACCCTCTCACTATTCACTCTTTAAACTTTCTCTCTGCCTCAAAACCCAAACCTTCTCTTCCAACCTCTCTCTTCTCTATTCCTTCCTTATCTGCTTACACTCTGCTACAGCCCCACTTCTATATAGCTGGCTCCGCCTCCCAACAACTCCCATTGGTGCAGGCTAATAGTATTACATATATGGGAAGGCAGGGTGTTCGCTACATACCTCCCCCCTTAATAAGTTTGTTTTATGAGGGGAAACCTAGCTGCTTGCCCTCATAAACAAACAGCTAAGTATATTCAAATATAACAATAACTTACCAATACTTATACATACATTATAATACCATTTTCTCTATATTACTATGTTTACCAGATCTAAATTACTACTTTAAACATTTAAAACAATCAATTCAGTTATAAACATTTGCATTTAACATTAATACCAATTACATTGCATCACCTTTGCATTAATAAAGACCTACCAACCTCTTGCATTACTTACATCAATACAAATTACATTACATTACCTCCACATCCTTTGAATTGTGGTGCTGGAGGAGACTCTTGAGAGTCCCCTGGACTGCAAAGAGAACAAACCTGTCCATTTTGAAGGAAATCAACCCTGAGTGCTCACTGGAAGGACAGATCCTGAAGCTGAGGCTCCAATACTTTGGCCATCTCATGAGAAGAGAAGACTCCCTGGAAAAGACCCTGATGTTGGGAAAGTGTGAGGGTAAGAGGAGAAGGGGACGACAGAGGACGAGATGGTTGGACAGTGTCATCGAAGCTACCAACATGAATTTGACCCAACTCCGGGAGGCAGTGGAAGACAGGAGGGCCTGGCGTGCTCTGGTCCATGGGGTCACGAAGAGTCGGACACGACTTAACGACTAAACAACAAAACCTCCACATCCATAAGGCTACTCACCATTATTTTTACAATCATTCTACACCTCTCAGTTCATCAACATCCAAACATACGTTGCACTTTAATCATATTTCATAACTCATACATAAACAGAACATTTAATACACCATCACAAACTTTTTTAAATCCACCCATTAGTCATTTGGCCTTCGAGACCAGGCGTCAGCAACCACATTCGGAGTCCCTTTTATGCTGCGTATCTCAGTCTTTTTTATTGTATTTTAATTGTTGTAAGCCGCCCAGAGACCTTTGGGTAGTGTGGGCGGCATATAAGTTAAATAAATAAATAAAATAAAATAAATAAGTCAAAGTCTTGCAGGTTCAGCGTCCATCTTGCAGGCTTACTGTTGTTGGAATTCATCGTTTGTAGCCACACCAAAGGGAAATGGTCGGTGCAAAGGACAAACTTCTTCCCCAAATGTAGGGCTTTAGTTTCTGCAGTGTCCAGACAATGGATAGGCACGCCCTCTCAATGGCAGACAAATGTCTCTCACCAGGTCGGAGTCTCCTGCTGATGAAAGTCACTGGGTGTAGATTCCCGCTGTCATCCGCTTGGCACAACAGAGCTCCCAGTCCTACGTTCGACACATCTATGCAGAGGATGAACTCCCGGTTGGAGTCCAGTGCAACAAAGGCAGATCTTGAAGTCCGCACTCTCTTCTGACGATTGACAGTCATTGGGAAGTCTGACGTCCACTGGATGTCCTCGGCTCGCCTCTTCCGGGTTAAGCCTGTTCTCTTTTGTGCGCGGGCACACAAAAACACATACCATATATATAATAATGAGTATATATAAAATACGGGGGGCATGTCCTGACCGTTATGGCCGCGGCTTGAGAATCCCGAGGCTCTCACTCTGAAACAACATGAGGCAGCAAAAAATAAAGCTCATTGATATGTAAGTGACTTTTAAAAAACATTGTGATATCCCTGAGGCAACGGAGAGGAATTTAAGCAGTTTGTTTCCTTTAAAACAAGGAAAGCAGCAGCTGTGGGAGGGAGTGGAGTGGAGGAGAAAATAGTTTTCTCAGCGGGGGACCCTGCGGACGAGATTTCCCACCATGGCGAGCAAGAAAGCTTTTTTAAACTGCTTAAAGGAATAAGCTGTGTTTTTAAAGTAACAGCTGAAGACTTTTATCGAGTTGCTGGGGGAACTTTCTTGAGCTAAAGCTGGGAGTTGATTTTAGAGAGCTGCCGGGAGTGAGGAAAAAAAAAAAGAATCTAACAGAGAAGAAGGAATGAAGTGAAATAAGAAAATGAGAAAGAATGTAACAGTCAGGGAAATAAATTAAGTATTTGGTACTTTGAATAACACTGAAGGACTTTCACTTTCGTTACATATCCAGAAGAGGAGAAACGAATCTTAAGCCCTTAACCTTCGAACATAGCTAGTAGGCTCCATCTGCTGGCAATAGTTAAAATAGCAGATTAAAGTACAGGAAACTATTGAATTCTTATTTAATTATATGAGGAAAGCAAGGCCTGAACAGCAACAGAGTAAAGTGTTAAGAAAAAGGGATTACTCAGCACAATCAAGAAGCAAACCATCAGATTCACATTTGGAGAGATTGTCAAAAGAGGTAGTAGAAACAGAGGGAACAGGAATGGCTCAAAAAGAAAAGTCAGAGATGAAGTTAATGGTGGAAGCGATGGCAAAGGTGAACGAAAATCTCGAGAAATTGACTAAAAAAATAGAAGTCATGGGAGAGGATATTAAGACCAATCAAGAGCAGTATAAAGAATTGAATAAGAAATTTGACTCTCATTTTAAGCAAACTGATCAACATATTCAACAGGTGCAAATTCAAGCAAATCGAAATTCTGCTAGAATATTGGATAATGAATTGGCCACAACAGATCTACAGCAGCAGATGATATTAACACAGGATTATAATCGGTGCAATAATATTAGATTAAAGGGAATTCCAGATTTGGGCTCTAAAGAGAAGGACTTAATGGAATTAGTACTGGACTGGCTGAAAAAGACGGCACCAAAAATTGACTGGACTGTTTATGATTTGGATAAAATACATAGAATTGGTTCAAGACGTAAAGGTCAACCTCGTCATATTTTGATCAGATTTTCAAGCCTTAGAAAAAAAGAGGAACTGATGAAAGTTTTACGAGAGAACCCTAGGAGCTTGGTATTTCAACGGCATCCAATGCAGGCATTTAATGATTTTTGTCACCAAACGATGGAATATAGAAGAAAAATGAGGGTTATTACATCTATCCTTCAAAAAAAAAAGTGTGAAATATAGCTGGGGTTACCCAGTGTTCCTAAAGGTGCATCATGATGGAAAATTCCATAAAGTTACATCAGTTCCAATGGCTTTGGACTTCTTAAAGGATTCTGGGATAATAACAAAAAAAGAATGGGAGGAGCAAATGAAGTTGCTGAAGGAACCAGTGCCAAGTCAGGAGTCTGAGGAAGAGGAAACAATGGAGCGAGATTCGATTGAGAGTGACAAGGAAGAAGAAGCTCAGGAAGAACAAGAACAAGAAGTTGAACAGGAAAAGCAGGATAAAGAAAAACAAGGGGCTATACCAAAACAACCAAGGAAGACTAGAGGAAGTGGAAAATCAAGAGTAATAGCTAATATATTTAATGTAAAATCTTATTCGATGTAAATGGAGATCGTCTGGTATTTGTAAGGTATAATATAAGGTGATAAAATAATAATGGGTAAACCAGAAAGGGAAAAAAAAAGTTGAAAATGAAGTAGTATTATTTGAAGAAGACAATAATGATATTTCCAAGGAGTTACCCAGTGATGGTTAATTATTTGGGGGAAAGAAAAAAAAAGGGAGGAAAACGGGAATAAATTGAGATAAAAGGATTATAAAAAGGGGGAGACCGGGAATAGAGGAACAAAGTTGAGATATATAGATATATATATATGGGAGAATTCTGGGAGGAAATATATATATTATTAAAAAGAAGGGAAAAAAGTATAAAAATTATAGATATTAACATATGTAATAGGTTGAAAAAGTGTATTTGAATTCTATTTTTCTTGTTTCTTTTGTGTGTGTTTTTCTTTGTTTTTGTTTTTAATAGATATATGGGGGGAAAATAATAATAAGGATATGTATGGATATGACAGGGGTAAAATTGGATTCATATAATATTATATAACAGAGTGAGACAGGGAGAGAGTCGCGGCGGATCGGGACAGACACGTTCCCCCCCCCCCCAGGGTATATAGATACCAGTAGAATCTATTAGAAGATGGGGGGAGTAAAGTAATAGTGGGGAATTGGGTGGTAGAGGAATTCATTAGGAATTCAAGGTTTTTTTTTAAATGTTTCTTAATTGGGGGAGCACAGTAATACACCAAACAGGGCTAGTATTAATTATTACAAAATAAATAAATTGGAAAATGGTTAAACATTTAAGGTTCCTAACATGGAATGTCAAGGGCTTGGGGTCTAACATGAAGAGGGCTAGGATACAGAATGTACTGAATAAAAGTAACATGGATATGGGGTTTTTTTGCAAGAAACTCATCAAAAAAAGGAGGGTTTTAATGAATTGAAGGGCAAATGGATCCAAATTTATGAAAAATCATTTGGGACTTCAAAGTCTCGAGGTGTAGCAATATTAATATCAAAAAAGTGTGAATTTCAAATAGAGAAAATAGAAAAAGATACTCAAGGCAGATATTTGATAATGCAAGGTAAAATGAGAGGTGAAGAGATTACGCTTGTAAATGTGTATGCACCTAATGAGAGACAAGAAGAATTTTTGGAAAATATATTGAGAAGGCTGGATAAATTGAGGAAAGGTTCAGTAACATTAGCAGGAGATTTCAATATGGTAATGGATTTGAAGAAAGATAAATCAAAGTTGCGAGATGGGGAAGGGAAATTGAAAACTACAATATTAAATAGATTAATAAATAAAACAGATCTGAAAGATGTATGGAGAGAGTTAAAAGGGGATGAAAGAAGATTCTCTTTTCACTCACAGGTGCATAATACATATTCGAGAATAGATTATATATTTGTATCTAAAGATTTGCTGCCTAGGGTAAATGATACGGTTATTGAAGTCATACAAATTTCGGATCATGCCAGAGTGAATATGGAGTTGATGCTTAAATGTGATTATAAGGAGGTAAATAGGTGGAGAATTGATACGAATATATTTAGGTACCCAAACCTGATTGAAAAATTTCAAAAAGATTTAGAAGAGACGTGGGAAATAAATGAGAAGGGAGGAGGTCAATCTAAAGTAATTTGGGATGCAATGAAATCTGTGGCAAGAGGGTACGCATGTAAGATGTCGTATACGCTTAAGAAAAACCAGGGGAAAAGAATACGGGATTTGGAAGACAATATAAAGGAATTAGAAAAAATAGTAATAAATACTAGAGATAAAAAAGCAATGATAGAATTACAAGCAAAGAGGAAGGAATTGGAAGGAATTCATTTGGAAAAGGTACAAAGGAATTTAATTTACTTAAAAAGAATTTTTTTTGAATATAGTAATAAGAATTCAAAGTTACTAGCTAAAGTGTCTTCTATAAAAAAGAATAAAAGTAATATAGGTGTAATACAAGATATGAATGGAAAAAGATGTAATAAAATGAAGGAGAAATTGGAAGCTTTTCAAACATTTTATAAAACCTTATATACTAGTAAAAATCCTTCCATAATAAAAATTGAAGAGTATATAAAAATAATTTTAATAAGAAAGTGTCAGATAATGATAAAAACAAAATGGAACAGTTGATTACGGATAAAGAAATAGAGGACATTATAAATAATTTAAAGGCAGGAAAGACCCCTGGAACAGATGGATTAGGTCCAGAGTATTATAAGGTGTTTAAAAAGATCCTTATACCAAAATTAAAAGAGTTATTTAACAAGATATTAATGGGAGAAGAAATCCCACAATCATGGAGAGAATCACTCATGGTTTTAATATTGAAACCAGATAAAAATCCTACAAATATGGAAGCATATAGACCCATATCACTGATAAATCAAGATGCTAAGATATTCACGGCAATAATGGCAAAGAGATTGAATAGTTTTATGGGGAAATATATTGAAAAAGATCAAAATGGATTTATATCAGGTAGGCAAATGTCAGATTTAATGAGAAGAGTACTTAACTTAATGCACCTAGCTAAATAAACAAATTCTAAAGCTGGAGTAATATCGTTAGATATATTCAAAGCATTTGATTCAGTGGAATGGGATTCGTTAAAGATATTAATTAATTATTTAGGGTTTGGACCTATTTTTAGGCAGATAATCCACCAACTTTACTCACAGAATACAGCCAGAGTTATAGTTAATGATGGTATAACTGAGACAATATACCTAGGCCGAGGTACAAGACAAGGTTGCCCCTTATCTCCAGTATTATTTACAATGATAATTGAATTATTGGCACAGATAATTAGAGATGATAAACAGATTAGAGGGATAGATAACAAAGAAAATGGTAAAATAAATTTGTTTGCTGATGATACATTATTAATAGTTAAAAATCCAGTTGAAACAAGTGAAAGGCTTAAACTACATTTGAAGGAATTTGAGAGTATAACGGGGTTAAGGGTAAATTGGGGAAAGTCAGAATGTTTATTGTTAAATCACTCAGATGAAGAGAAAAGAAAAATGAAAATAATATTCGAAGGTAAAATCGGTAATGTCATGAAATATTTAGGGATAAATATTACTTGGAATTTACAAGAAATAATTAAAATAAACTTGGATAGACTAAAAATAGAAATAAATGGAAGGTTAAAAGAATATCAGAAATTAAAGATTTCATGGTTTGGTAGAGTGGCATTATGTAAAATGAAAATAATTCCTAAATTGAATTTTATATTTTGGATGCTTCCTATAAAGATTTCAGAAAAACAACTGAAAGAGTGGCAGATAATGATAAATTGTTATTGTAATGGAAATAAACGAGTGAGGATTAATAAAAATTATGGTATGTTACACAAAAAAAGGGAGGTCTTGGATTACCTAACATAAAATTATATTATATAGCAAATCAGCTTAGACATATCGCAGATATAATTAAGGGTAATAAAAATTTAATCTGGACGGAAATAGAAATGGAGGGTAAAGAAGAAAGAGTGGAGGATATATTGTTTAAAGAAAAAATTGGAGAAGAGGTTAAAAAGATTAATAATCCTTTCCTTAAAAATATGTTAGAAAATTGGAAAAAAATTTAGAGGTTTATTGAGTCCACCGACTTCCCCTTTATCTCAGGTGGTGGAGTTAAGGAATTTTCCGGAAAATCTAAAAAATGTTAAGAATATATTAAAAAGTAAAGGGATAAATAGACTAAAAGATTGGAGAGAGAAGATAAGAGATAAAGAAGACATAAAAAGGGTATTAGGAGGAGAGGGGATCTCATGGTTAAATATAATTCAATTAGAAAGGTGGACAAGTGAATGGAATACTAAAGAAGGGAAAGGTAGAAAAATGACAAAATATGAAGAGATTATAGAAAAAAGATTGAAAGCAGAGGAAAAGATAGAAAGAAAAGGAACTGTAAGCCAAATATATAAACTATTAATGCAAGATGAACAGGGCACACAAGGATTAAAAATGCAATGGCAATATGATTTGGATAAAGAAGTAATAGGTGAAGAATGGGATAAAATATGGGATCAAAGAATTATGAAAAACATGTCAGTAAGGATAAAAGAAAATGGTTATAAAGTAATATGGAGGTGGTATCTAATGCCGGTTAAAATGAATATAATAGATAAAAGTGTGTCAACATTATGTTGGAGGTGTAAAAAAGAGAAGGGGACATATTTACATATGTGGTGGCTATGTGAAATAAGAAAGAATGGAATTTAATTTTTAAAGAAATATCTGAAATAACTGGATTGAATATTCAAATGTCTCCGTTAACTGCTTTATTGAATGTGATTAAGAAGGATCAATTGTTGAAAGAAAATAAGGATTTAATAGTAATAATGATTACGGCTGCAAGATTAATTTTCGCAAGAAATTGGAGAAATGATAATAAATTTAGTTTAGAGGAATGGTATAGAGAATTATGGGACATGGCAATTAATGATAAACTGACATGTGATATGAAAATAAGAAGAGGCCAATTGAAAAATAATGATTTTAAGAAAACATGGAATGTATTTTTGGAATATGTATTTCGGAGAGGGAAGGGGTATACACCGAGGGAAGAAACAATGAAATTTTGGAGAGAAAATGGATTGAATTAAGTTTAATGCTAGTCCTGAAGGTGATGGGGGCACGTGTGAAATTGTATCTTATTGTTTGTTATTGGTTTTGTAATGTTTTTTTAATATAGTTTTTTGTGTGGTAGGAGGTTTATGTTGTATTAATAAAAAAAAATTTAAAAAATGAGTATATATAACACACACACACACACACACACACACACACACACACAGACACACACACACAATCTCATAGAACCGGAGAGTATTACACACACAGCCTTGCCTTCCAGTAAGGGGGAGGCTTTGGAAGGCTTAGAGACTGCTGTGTTGCTACCCTGCATCATTCTCCCTAATGTAAGGAGGAACAATTTGCCATAGTCCTGCATCCCTTATATTCCTATTTCCTTTCATCTCCTTTCCTTGCCTCAAAAGATCACAGGGGACAGCATTGCCATGTTCTACTTGTGGCCATTTTAGGCTTAGAGTGAGGCTTCTCCCCAAACTGGGAGTCACTTCTAGTTGCTGCCACTTTTGAATAAAGATAATCTCCTGGGCTTAAAACACCTGGGGGACTAATATAGCAGAATGGCACCGTGTTTCCTGGAGGGCATGAGAGGCCATTTTAAGTTGAAAATATTGAGAGGGTGTCAAGAGACATGGAGGTGGGCACATATGGTCTCTGAACCACTGGAGGTTGCCCACCCCTGATTTAATGAGGGTGATCCTGGTTCTTACTGCCTTCTTCTTACATGTTCTCATGAGAATGACTTATCATGACCCTAATAGGGCTTTCAAGGTAAGTGAGATATTTAAGGAGTGATTTTACCAGCTACACTCCGCCAGTGAGTTACCATGGCTGAACAGGGATTCGAAACCTGGTCTCCAGAATCTTGGTCCAACACTCTGTCCATTACACCACATTGGGTATCCACATGGTTTTTACTACATTTTACCTATTTTTTCTTTTCCTTCCTCAGCAAAGTATCCAGCCATCAAGTCTCTAATGGGACCAGATCCCCATTTAAAATGGATTGTGTCGGGAATGGTGCTCGCCCAGCTTCTGGCATGCTACCTGGTGAGAAATCTGTCCTGGAAGTGGATTTTCTTTTGGGCCTATGCTTTTGGGGGTTGCATCAACCACTCCTTGACACTGGCGATCCACGACATCTCTCACAATGTCACCTTTGGGAACAAGAAGGCCAGGTGGAACCGGTGGTTTGCCATCTTTGCCAACCTGCCTATTGGGCTTCCCTATTCAGCCTCCTTCAAGAAGTATCACATTGACCACCACCGGTACCTTGGTGGAGATGCCTTGGATGTTGACATCCCCACTGACTTTGAGGGTTGGCTCTTCTGCACGCCTTTTCGAAAACTCATCTGGCTGATCTTACAGCCATTTTTTTATGCCTTGAGACCCCTGTGTGTGAACCCCAAAGCCATTACAGAGATGGAAATCTTTAATGCCTTAGCACAGTTGTTTGCTGACCTTATAATCTTCAAACTCTGGGGTTTGAGGCCAATTGTTTATTTAATAGCAGGAACATTACTTTGCATGGGCCTGCACCCTGTGTCTGGGCATTTCATTGCAGAACATTATATGTTTTTGAAAGGCTATGAAACATACTCCTACTATGGGCCTCTCAACTGGATCACCTTTAATGTCGGTTATCATATGGAACACCATGATTTTCCCAGCATTCCTGGATCCAAGTTGCCGATGGTAAGCATCAACATTTGCTCTGTGCTGCAAGAAGTGGGTCATGTATCCTGTTCATTCAAGAATTCTTAAATCCTAGTGCTTCTAATCCTACTACCTTAGACAGTGGTTCCCAACCTTGGGTCCCCAGATGTTCTTGGACTATAACTCCCAGAAGCTGCAACTCGGATGTGCAGATGTAGAGAATTATCTCTTGATGTTACTAGCTAGGATAGTTAGACGTATGCAATTCTTTAGATGTATAATTTTACTTGCCTCTTGTTCTTTATTTTTACTGTATTTTTATATTACAATTATGTAGAGAGTTTGAACTAGAGGTAATTGCATATAGGCTCAATATATACAAAGATAGGGTGAGACAAGGGGAGAGAACTGGGCCATCAGACTAGACGTGTTTCCCCCCCCCCCAGGGGGTATGAAGAGGAGGTTGGAAGATTTTTGTGAAGAAGGAAGAGGGGAAGAAGGGAAGTAATTGTGGCAAAGGGGGAAGTAGAGGGGAGTGCAGTCACAGGGAAGATGAAGGTATGTTATAGAGATGGGCACGAACCTCGGTTTGGTGGATTATGTCAGTTCATTGGACCGGCACCACACGTGCCACGTGTTGTCTCCCTCCGGTCCTGGGCTGGATCCTCCACTCACCAGCCAGCACACACTGCTCTTCTCCTCCTCTTTGGGTGTCTGACCAGTCCTGGCAGGATCACATGCTTCCCTCCTCTGACTCCTCTGGCAGCCGCAGATGAGGAGGCAGAGCAAGGATTGTTGGACATTGCTTAGGGCTGTCTTGGCTGTGGCCTAACTTTGTGTCTGCATAGTGGATGGTAAACTGAACTGAGAGGAGTTTGGATCTCATATAAATCAGCTCCTCCTTCACTCTTCCCCTTGTTTGCTCGTGATGTGACTTTTCTGCCAGATGATCTCAGCCAGCACAGCAGTTATGTGGGGCAGATCCCGTTGTGCCAGCAAATATGAGATAAGCCATCACAACCGTGCTGGCACCAGAGGCTTCTGCTTTTTCCAAACCCACCTCAACTAAAAAAGACCTTGGCTTTTTTGATAGGATAGGAGTTTGGTTGTTAATAACTTAACAATGAATGAAATGTTCCTCCAAGGTGGGGAGAAGTGCTTGCAGGATTATATGTCTCATGGGCCAAAATGACTCAGTCATCATTGAGTACTATGATCACCTTTATTTGTGGAAGGGGTTGATGGACTGCCAGCATTTTCTGCTCTGTCTGGGCCGGGAAAATATCTTAGGCAGCCCTCACACAGCTTCCACTCCAGAACATTAATAATACAGAAATAAATAAAGATGCCCCCCTCCCTGCCATTTTGTGGAATGTGATGCCAGGGGGTGGCCTGTTTTCAGTATGTTTTTCTCCCTTTCCAAACAATGGAACGTTCATAATCTTCCTCTTGCTATTACCTGCAGGCAAATGAATAACCTATTAAGTGTTTGTGAGCCTCGTGCAGCCAAACCCAGGACTGCCTGCAATGACAGTCATTGTGTGTAAATGGAAGCAGGAAAGTTGATTTCCCCCAGCTGGGTTTTTCTTCTTCTTCTCCCGTATACAGTTGCAACACCACAGAGAACAAGCATTGTCAGTTACTTGTTGAGATCCAGATCTTTCCAGCGGGACAGCCATGGTGCTCTGTAGTCTGCTGCAGAAAAACCCACCAAGTTACTCATGATACCTTAAACACAAGCTTTATTTGGTATATGCTGTTCCTCAGAGGGAAGGACTGGTAAACCACTTCTGAGCACTCTGTATGTAGGGGAACCCTGGAAAAGGTCACCACAGATCGAGATTGACTTGACAGCACATTGTTATTATTGTGGAAAGGAAGTAAATGTTTATTTATTACGGTCAGAGCTTGGAAAGATGACGAGTGTGGAGTTCAGTTTCCGCTGCCGATGCTGGCTGGGGCAATTCTGGAAATTGTAACCTTAAGTAAGTTTTCCAGGATCTGATTAGGGTTGTATTGTTACTGCCCAGGAGGGCAAGAGGTGCTTGTAAAATCTCTGTTGGCTGGCCCTAGGGTACTGTGTGCATTTACTTTGGGCTGGGGAATGGGTACTATTTGTTGTTCTGCCTCAGGCAGCAAAGTTTCTTGGACCGCCTAGTTTTCCATGTGTGTGAAGGAAGAGGGACTATCTGTAGTAGTAGGGAATGAAATATAAGTCTTTGGCTCAGAGTAAAAAAAAAAAATTAACTGTGGTAGCTTTCTATCCTTTCCTGCCTCATAACTGATAATAATTTCCTTTGGGCCTTAAGGGTATTTGCTTAGGTCTACATAATTGAGAAAGCAAAGTGCAAAACTTGATAAACAGCATTGCTTCCCTGAGGGAGGAAAGCACCGGGACAGAAATGTTAGCTTACAGTTTAACATCACTGAGCCTGACCCTTTCCCTTGAAGGACATTTACCTGTCAACATGGGCAGGGCAGCAGAAAAACGGAGGGCAAGGCTCTGCCTTTCCGAGCGTTGTGCCCTGACTATCAGAGGGAAACAATGCTGCAAAAGAAAACCTTACTGCAAGTGGCTTGACTTCAACCATTCCAGGATTGTTGTTTTATTTTTTTCTTTCAATGTAGGACAGGGCTAGGCCATTGAGGTCTGCAATTTCCAGCAAAGGAAGTGGAGGGCAAGATGCAGAAAGATTCCCAGATGTACACCACACCTGGAACTCCTCCAGCCCACGTTTTTGGGGTTGGAATTTCCCCATCTCTCATCTAGTGGTGCAGGAAAAAAAGGCTAGGGTGGCAGGAAAAGAGGAAGACCCAATACGAGATGGGCTGACTCCCTAAAGGGAGCCACAGGCTTGAGTTTACAAGAGCTCAGCAGGGCAGCTGAGGACAGGACATTTTAGAGATGGCTTATTCATAGGGCCACCTTAAGTCAGAGGCGACTTGATGGCGTATAACATTTCATATACATCCACAATTTTAAATTGTGCAACATTGTGAATAAAGAAAGAAGGAAAAAAAAACTGGAAGCGGGGGATGGGATGACATGACACCACAGCTAATTCAGGGGGAGAAAATTTCACCAAGAGCTGCTTCATCTGAATCCTTTGTGAACCTATCGGTTCTAGATTGCCAGATAATGCTTTAAAGAGGAATTGTAAATTGTGTCTGAATCTCAGAGCCTCTTGGCTGCTGTACCTGGCTTCATGTCTGCAGCAGGGTCTTATTTTTCTGGGAGGGGCCAGAAAAACTAAGAGACTCCTGCCTCATCCAGGGCCACCTGAAATGTTGTGCTGTCTTGGGTGAAGTAGAAATGACACCACTCGCCCTCCTGCAACGAACATGCATATGGCCAGCAAAATGATCTGGTCACATGATGCAAAAAATTAAATAAAATAAAAATTCCCACAAATGCTTCTCCCCAGATCTTGCAATGAAAACACAACTACAGAAATATATTAAAATAACTAAAAAGTTGCTGCCCCTAGGTCAGTGTGCAAGATCAGTGCGCAAGGTGCCTACCTCACTCTATTGAATGGCAGGGTCTTCCCTATCCTTCCTCATCATATGTAACTTACCAGACCTATGAACTGTGAACAAACGTATCTCTTGCATCCTTTGTTGTCCTTTTCTAAATGAACTTTGAAAGTTTCTGAGCCATTTTGTTTGATTTGTGGGCTTTACCTGTGGGCATTATGTATAAAAAAAGTTTTATGCTGGTCTTCAGATTGATGAAAGATTTTTTGCAGATATGGAATGCTGGATTGAATCTTTTTTTTAAATCTTTGCAGGTAAAGAAGATAGCAGCAGAATATTATGACACCTTACCTCAGCACCAGTCTTGGGTTCGAGTTCTCCAGGATTTCATTTTTGACGATAGCATTGGCCCTTATTCAAGAGTTAAGAGAATATGCAAGCTGGCACCAGGAGTTAAATAGATATCTATTCTATTCCTATTTAATAGCATAGTAGACTTCTGCTTCCTGCACATATTGCTTAAATACACACAGATATTTTATGAAAAACGCTTGTTAGGCTGAGAAATAGCAGCTTATATGATATTTCTGCTCCCAGAAGATTTTTTTGGTAATCCAAATATGAAGAAATGTTATCATGGAACTAGTCAGAAGGATTTTAAAAACTTGTACCATTAAGGTATGCATTTTAAAAAATATATATCAAAATCTTTCACTTGTATACTATGCTCAGAACCAGAAGCAGAGAATCTGTGGCCCTATCGTCAGACAACAACCTCCATCATCCCTATGTTGTGCCATACTGGCTGGGGATGATGGGACTTGGCATCCGACATCATTTTGAGGCATTTCCATCCCTGGAGTAGAAAGATTTGTATCTTAAGAGTTGGGGCACAGAGGCAGGTTTGGGTGGGTCTGGAGTTGTAAAGAGTACAACTGGGGATGCCATTGTGTGGCCTCTGGGAAGGTGAGTTAGAGACCACAGAATCTAGGCAGAAGGACTGCAGCTCAGCGAGCTACAGCACATACCCCAGCAGTCCGAGTTCAGTCCCTGGCATCTCCTGGCAGAGGCTAGGAAAGTATCCTCTGTGAAACTCTGGAAAGACATTGCCAGTCGGTGTTGACAACCGTGCACTAGATGGACCAATGATTTGACTCAGGCGCCTGTGTCTGCACTACACAGTTACTGCATTTTGATCTAACTAACTGTTGCAACTTCATCCCTTGGAATCTCAGCATTTGTAGTCTTGTAACTAGAATTAAGTGTGGTGCTGGAGGAGACTCTTGAGAGTCCCCTGGACTGCAAAGAGAACAAACCTGTCCATTTTGAAGGAAATCAACCCTGAGTTGGAAGGACAGATCCTGAAGCTGAGGCTCCAATACTTTGGCCATCTCATGAGAAGAGAAGACTCCCTGGAAAAGACCCTGATGTTGGGAAAGTGTGAGGGCAAGAGGAGAAGGGGACGACAGAGGATGAGATGGCTGGACAGTGTCATCGAAGCTACCAACATGAATTTGACCCAACTCCAGGAGGCAGTGGAAGACAGGAGGGCCTGGCGTGCTCTGGTCCATGGGGTCACGAAGAGTCAGACACGACTTAACGACTAAACAACAACAACTTAGAATTATTTGCTAGAGAGCTCTAGTGCATTTGCCTAATATAAGAGAGACCGGTAAGTACCTCACCAAAATATAGGGTTTGGATCTTCTGTACAGTGGAAGCATGGCAGCTAAAGTGATAGTTGTTGTTAACTGTAGGGTGTGGAGGCATTCTCAGGGTAATTGGCTTCCTATATCTGTCTGGAGACTGCTTGATTCCAGCAGTGAAAACTGTGCTGATGTACTTCCTTTGCTGGTGCTTCACTTGTGCTGGCAAGAGCAGATTAAAGAGTGAATTAAGGGAGGTTTTGAATGAGGGACCAAAAAGTTCAACTCTTCCCCTAATAGGCCCTGCAGCTAATGCCACTGTTTTTCCTTTTTTATCTCAGCCAACAAAGGCTGAAAAGTGTTTGTTACTCTGTTGTTGGTTTTCCCTTCCCCAACCTCCATCAGATTGCTTGTTAGGAATCTGGGCCATAATAATAGATCCTGGGTTCTTTCTCCTGCAGGGAGAAAAAGAGTAAGAACTTTGATAAGAGGGTTATGACTAGAGATGGGCACAAACCGGTTCATCCGTTTGTAGAGGTGGCAGCCAGCACAGGCCTCTTCACCTGCCTCATCTGGCTCGAACAGCCACTCACCAGGCTCAGCTTCCTTGTTTTTACGAACTGGGATGAACCGGTCCATGCCCATCTCTAGTTATAACATCGTCAACACTGTGGGAAGCCCTCAGATACAGCTCTCATATATATATATAATACACCATTCATGGCCAAAATTCTGTTGTTTAGCATAGTAAATCCCTATTGATTCAATGGGCCTACTCTATTGCAATTTACTGCACCAAGCAACAGGATTTTGGACATTTGATAAAAACTGAGTCAGCCTAGTAACAATATGACTACACCATGGAATTGGTCTTATGGCCTGCATTGTGTATAACACGTCATTATTGTGTGGAGTTCCTCATCCTGTGATGTTATTAGGATGGGGAACAAAATAAATCTATAAAAGAAGGATTGGGCATTAAACATGAAGAAGTTTATTAATGGCTACTTAGTTGCAATAGTTAAAAACAGAACCTCCAAAATTTACAGGTGCCCTTGTAGCCTCTGCAAATGTAGGTCCAACTACACAATGCCATCCTGAATCCTAGTTATCAAAGACCTGGACTTGCTCTTTGATAGTGGATAAGGAAGGATGCATTTCTTTGTCTATGGTTATAATTGTGTTTCAGTATTTGCACTGCAATGTTATGTGTGTTTGCTCAGAAGGAAGCTTGGTTGGGATTAATGGAGTGCAGGGCCAGATGAGTGTGTATGAAAGCAGACAAGTAGCGGCAGAGCCCTCACTTTGCATGTAAACCATTTCCAGCTTTAATCCCTGTCATCTCAAATGAAAAAAAAAAGGAAAAAAAAGAACTGGTATTAGATGATGGAATATACATGTTAATGATATTAAATATATGAGAACTTCCTAAATTCCTGTTTTATGTTACTTTTCCTCTACTGCTTTTGGTTGTTTCAAATCACGATGTTGACAAATGATGTCAGCTGACAAAAGAATACATACTAGTTTTGCTACCTAACTTTGTGCATGCTGAAATTTCAGTGTAAAGTTGTGAATGCTGCCTGCACAAGAAAAAAAAAATCAGGGGAATGTTGCAGAGAAGAAGAAGCGAACAGGGAGCCTACACTACTCAATATTTATCCTGAGGGAGGGTCCACACATCCTTTCTGGTGACTATAGAAAACGCAAGTGAAATGTGTTGGGAGGGGGGCAAAATTTGAGGGGCCTGCTGAAATGAAGTAAGAGATTTAAAATGTTTCATATACGTTCATATAGGTTCTTCAGATTTCTACCTCAAGAAACAAACTTAAGTTGTGAGCTTAAATGAATTGCAAATTGAAATGTAAGTTACAATGGTCATATAGTGACCTGAGGATCATGGGTGATGGAGTCAGAGATGAATTTCCCAGGGAGAGGTGGTCTTGTGCAAACAGACCTTGTAGATCTGTCTTCCCAAACGTGGTGCCCTTTGGGTATATTTGCCACGGGCTCCAGTAACATGCCAAATACTGGGGCATATTGGTAGTTGTAGCCGAGGACAACCATAACTTTGCATGGCATCGTATTGGGGAATGCTACTACAGGTCTACTGGAGATCATGGTTCTGGTAATAAACATTATGTCCTGTAGACATGTGTGATATGACAAGTCTCCAATAAGCAAACTTCTACAGTCTGAGGGACCATGTTGTCTTTCAAAGGTATGTCTGTGATGCTTTGTGCAACTCCCCTTTTTGGCAGCACAGCTGAGGGTGAGGTGCTGTTTGACTTGAAAGCCCCATACGGATTTGAAATAAGCCATATATGGTTCCTAGGCTATGTTTGAATGTTCATGATATTCAAAAAGTTCAACACTAGAATCCAAATCCACTGCAGAATGACAAAACAAAAGCCAATCAATGTCTCATGGACAATGAACAGTTTATTACCAATATGAGCACAGATACTGTGATGCACTGATGTACCGCTTTAATATTGTGATAGCTTTGAGAGCAGTGACTTGCTGGCTGATGGCTGGCATCTTTCGGCCTCCAATGGGGATGCCACAAGTAAGATTTCTGTTGGCAAAAAAGTCTCCATTTACAATGCAGACTACCAGTAAAGTTACTTTGAAGTCATCTAGTAAAAGCAAATGGTTCACGTATTTCCTTACCTACTATATACTAAAAAGAAAAATGTCATACATTTAAATAAGCAAATACAAAATACAAAAAAGGCTGACCAAATCTGATGTGCATTGTCAGATGAAATTTAAAAAATCCAAAAGTTTAAACTTTAATATTTTCTTTTTTAAGATTTTAAGACTTCTTTTCTTTTCTTTTTTTCTGTAATGAAGCAAATCCAAGGCAGCAGCAAGCTTCAAAGTCTGCTTCGTCTGCTAATAAAAAGGATTTAAGAACAAAAAAACAGATCCAGGTGTCCTCTTTCACCATCTCACATGATCTTGGTACATTTAGAAATCATTCGGCTGTCTTTCATATCCTGTGTGACTTCCAGATGGTTCTGCAGCCATTATGTTGTGCTGATTCTACTCAACTCCTGCCTGATAGCTGGAAAAAAAATACCAATGAAAAAGGCATAAGCTAAGCCTTCTGGTTAGGACTACGTATCATCACAACTTCCTACATAATACAGAGACCACTGACTTAAGAGTGGTGAGTGGATGGGATCTGCTGATGCTGAAGCTGCATCAAGACAAGGCTGGAAGCGCTTAGATACTAGTTAACTAGTGTGGAGGTCAATATAGGACTAAGGGCCTTTGTTCAGAAGTGATATTCCAGGTCCTCAGGACAGATAAAGGGATGAACTTCTAAACACAGCATGTAGTTCATCTGTGGGACAGGTCTGCAATAATAAGCCATTGCCTGACTCACGGCAACCTCCCACGTTTTTTCTTTATAAAGTATTCAACATTAGTTTACCAGTCTTCTCTCTGGGGGTGCTCAGGGGCCATGCAGCTTGTCCAAAGCTGCACAGTGGGAAGGGAAGTAACACCACTGGACACACATGCTCTGGAGTATCTTGGCTGGCCCCTCTCCCAGAAGGCAAAGTGAGAATTCAAATTCAGCCTTAAGCTCTGCAGCCAAGTACTCTGTAGGACCTACTGAATCATGCCTGGGCTGGTAGGCCTTTTGTTGTTGTTGTTGTTCTGTGCTGACAAGTTGGAACCAACTTATAGTGACCCTAACAGGGCTTTCAAGGTAAGTGAGATATTTAAGGAGTGGTTTTGCTAGTTCCAATCTCCCAGTGAGTTTTCTTCGCCAAGTGGGGATTTGAACCCTGCTCTCCAGAGTCCTAGTCTGTCACCCTGTCACCACCCTGGGAATCCTAATAGTCATGTGCTGTCAAGTCAAATCAGGGTTTTTCAGGTAGAGGATACTCAGAAGTGGTTTGCCATTCCCTTCTTCTGGGGGCACCCTAGGACTGTCCAGCTTACCCATAATTACACAGGCTGGCTTTTCTCCCAGGAGGCACGGTGGGGAATCGAACTCCCAGCCTCTGGCTCCACAACCAGATACCTAAACCACTGAGGTATCCAGCCAGTTCAGCCCTTTTAGTGAAGTATATTATGTGTGCCAAAGAAACAGGGAAGTGAGGCAGAAGTTCACAACCATCTACTTTTTGGCACAGGTAGATAAATATAAGGGTAACCAGGTATAAGATCAAAAGCAGAACTGTTTTTATCATTCTCCTATTTCATGAGAAATCACACTGAGTGTCTTTTGTGTGCTGTCAGGCTTCATCGGACTTAATGGCAACCTGAATGGAGTATTCCAGGTATGTGAGATGTTTAAGGAGTGTTTTTACCATTTCCACCCCCACTCTCACCCCTACCCAATTTCTAGTGGGGATCTGAACCCAGGTCTTCTGAGTCTGAGTCCATTACTCTATCTACTACACCATATTGGTTCTCACAACCATATTGTGAGCTGTATTTATTCTGGATCCAATTTACTTTAGTAAGAAGGTTTTGGAATAAATGGATTACGGACTGAAACTTGTTAGCAACAGCTGTAGGTATTGGTCAATTATATGTCCTGATTATTGCACACAATGACTAGGCAAATACTGTCTGAGGGGGGGGGGGCAATGATTAGGAGATCCTGGGCTGTTTCCTATAACGTGAGAAGATCCATGTCAGTGTGGAAGTTGCATTGCTACCATCTAGACATGGGCAATTCATATCCATATCCCTGGGGATACAAATATTAATCACAGCACCACAGGTGCCACAGAGGCCTATTCTGTCCCCCCCGGAATCTACAACCACCCCACCATCCTGGCAGTATTTTGTGGGGAACGTATCTGTCACCCTCCTCCTCCGTAATGCTGCAGATAAATTCTTTAAAAAAGCAACCCTTCCATTTTGTAGGAGTGTTCATTTTGTCAATAAACAACTCTTGAAAATTTTGTGGGGCCACCTCTATTAAAAACATTTTTTTAAAAACAGAGGTGTCTCTTATATGGCAGGATATCCATTCACTTTCCTCTGTAAAGCAGTAGCTGCAATTCAGTCAATGAGCCCAAGGGTGATCCTTTGATCCTTTGTTGTCCTGAAAGAGTGCCAGGTAAGGGGGTGCTTTTTCCAGGCACTAATGAGTCTGGGTTGTGTGTTTAAGGCATGGCTGAAGTGCTCCCTGATTTTCATCAGCTGCGAGGCTCTTTTTCTGTGCAACACAGAAATCAAACTCCTGACCAGGTGGAAGAGCAGGACTAAGACTTAGATCCACTTGCAATTCTAACCAGAGCAGACCCATGAATCAATGGCACCTTGTCAGTCCCATTAGGAGGCAAGTTCCATCGATTCCGTGGGTCTCAAGGAAGCCACAACCTCGAGGCTACATGAGCTGAGCAGGGCTGCTAATGGTAGGGCATTTTGAAGGTCACGCCTTCATAGGGTCATCATAGGTCAGAGATGACTTGAAAACACTGAACAACCACAACTCTAGTTGTGAATAACTATTCAAGGATGGGAGTAACAATTCTTTGTGGACACTGCAGTACATACTCCAAACAACAACAAAATCTGCATTCTTGCCGCTCTACAGTTTCCTGAGGTAACAGGCTAGAGACCCATGACAACTAAATTGATATAAAACTAATAGAGCAGTGTGGTATAGTGATCAGATTGCTTGGACTCGGACTTGGAATATCCAGATCCAATTCCCAAGTCCGCTATGAGTCTCACTGGGTAGTCCTGGAACTGTTATTCTTAATCAGTCTGGCCTGTCTCAGAAAGCTCTTATGAGTGCAAAGTGAGGAGTGCCTGGTATACTGCTTTGAACTAAAAAAAGAGGAGGCTATAAATATAACTGACAAAATTAAGTCATATCCATCCTCTCGGTGTTTCTTTGTAATGTATCCAGTGCTAAGAGCTATGGTACCTCAAATGCACTTCTGCGCCTGTATAAGATTTAAAATTGGTAACTTAACTTAAGAACAAGAAAAGATCTCCCATCTTTGTCTTTTTGGCATAGGTCAACCCAATTGATGTATGTCTTCCCCTTTGCTTCTTACCATCAATTATCTCTTCTTTTACTTTGTGCAACTCTTTTACAACTTCCTCCAATATTTCCTAGGAAAAGAAAAGAGTAGTCCATTGATCAAAATGTGTTTTTCAAAGACTAGGGGAAAAAAGAAAGGCTAAGCCTCCCCCCTCTGCCCCCAGACTGATTTAAAGGTAACAGCGTGGTGCAGAGCACCCACTAGTATGTATGCCATGCCAGGGATTCCTCCTCTCATGCCTTCAGAATTTCTAAAAACCTGAGCTGTTTTGTATATTACCAGTTACTGATAGAAAAATCAAATGAATGAGTATACTTTGGTTTGTACAGATCATCATGGTGCAAAAAGCCCCAGTGAGCTGACAGAGAATTTGGATAATTCGACACAGAATGCATACTGCCTTCATATGTTCCTGTGTTAGAAGAGGATGTCCTGACACAATGTCCAGGTTGAGGCACCTGGGAGCTGACACAAGAGTCAGGGCCACTTCACACATGGTACATTTTCTATAAAGAAACCACACAGTCTGCATGTATAGCTGGGGATGTGTTTTGTTGCAAGTAAAACACTTTGGGGATAATGTGCTCATGGGTTGTGTACTGGCTGCTGCATGCAGGTGCCTTCCATGAACCCACTGGAAGTGAAATTTCCAGGAAGCAGAGCCCCAAGGCTTTTCTTAGTGGTTGACCACATGCTTCCTACTGTGATGGTCTTATTGTGGCTGTCTCAGGGCAGGACTGGCTGAAACTATGGGTGCTAACAGTCTATGCAGATTGCTAGATTAACCAACAGTCTTACTCTGTATAAGGCTGCTTCCTATGTTTTTATTGCGTATGTTGAGCCATAGCTCAGCTGTAGACCATCTGTTCTTCAAGCAGAAGGTTCCGAATGCAATCCCTGCAGTCTCTAGACTCAGAGAGGCTCCTGGTTGGGAGGTTCTCATTCTTTTTGCCTTTTTTGCTTCCCCCCCCCCCTTGCATTGGTGCAGCTTGGGTAGCTGCACAATAGCTTTGGCAAGCTGCTAGGGTCCACAGGCCACAAACTCCCCGTCCGTGATATAACCAATACTGTGCAAAAAAAGGACCGATGGTCTGCCTTGGTATAAAGCAGCCGCATTCCTCTTCTAGGCTTAGCACGTCCAAACAACGAACAAGCTTCTCTCCCATCTGCATTCACAGACAGGCAAACTCACTTGTTTCATGCGATCAAAATCTAAGGTGTCCATTGCCACATCGTTGCTGCTGCTGGCTGGCTTCATCCTTGAGAAAGAGAGAAGTAAGTGGAAATAAGGAGATGTTCTGCCAGTGTCAAAGCCACCAGTTTGGTTTATCAAGACATGATAACTAGCAATTGATTGTGATAAGAAAGAGGAGCATGGAAAGGCAGATGGAAGCACACCAGTCAACTCACAGGCAGTTGATTGCTCGGACACTGGACTGGTGTCCTTTCACCACTCAGCAGTCAGCATGGTCTTACTAAGCAAGCACCCTTAAGCCCAGTCTCCCATGCTTCAGTGAGAGACGTCCATTTCCAGCTTGCAAATGCACTTGGAAGCAGGGAGGAAATGCATCAGCATATGTGAGCTTTTTGATCTGTAATGCTAATCCAGATAGTTCCCATGACTACTTTAGGGCAGAGCTATCTACTGCTGTTAATAATTTACTATGCCACATTAAGAAGTCTGCAGGCCAGGTTGGCTTCTGCCAGCATTTTGAGATATGTTTCCTATCCCATGTGCACCTGTTCTTGTTTCCCCAACCCAGAAGGCTGTAGATGCTTCAGCCACAGACATCATCATGTGCCAAGAAATGAGTGTGGTCAGATCCCCTCAATTTCTCCTCCTTTTACCATTTTGGTCACCAGTCATTCTAAGAGCTGAACTAGGGCGACCTCCTGTGGTCAGTACTGGCAGTGCACAAGCAATATCTTAAATTTGTCAGGTGCAAGGAGGAGAAATAAACTGTATGACCTGTTTCTAAATGATGTGATATGGGCAGACAGTCAGTACAGATTAAGTGTGAAAACGATCATGCAATTGCATCTGTGGAACTTACTGGTGAAACAACTATTAGTGTGCAATGTTACTAGATACTAATTAGAGTATGATCTCATAATCTACATGGCTGGTGAATATTTTGATGAATGCTTCTGAACAGATTAGGTGGAGAGCAATACACACCCAGCAATAGCTCTTTCACTGTGCTTCAAAACCAAAGGATTCTCTCACATATTTCTGGGCCAGTGTCCAACACAGGAAATCTTCTTCTGTATATTACGATGCTTGATCTCCCTGTCTTCTTCAGAGAGCAAGCCAAAACCAGCTTTTAGACTCATTGGCATGCTTGTCTGTTGAAGACCATTTAATGGATTGCAAATGAAGACAATTTAATGGATCACAAATACATTAACACTGTTAGAGAAGCAGCCATTTGGTTGTTTCTATTCGTCTTTACGGAAGCACAGAACAAGCAGTAAAGAACAGTTTCGGGTCTCTCCATCACACATTCTTTGAACCTCCTCTTCCTGACTTACACAATGGTCATTTGCAGACTTTGCTATACCAGAAGCCTCTACATCAGCCATTCTCAACTCTTTTTTTGGCCACAGCCAAATATGAAATAAATATTGGCTGAATCACAATTATATAAGTTGCATAACAAACCTCGTAAGGTGGTGTGTGACGACCTGTTTCCAGTCTGTGGACACCTTCAAATGTGACAGGGGTCCCCAGGGGGCCATATGGCTCCCATTGAGAATGGCTGCTGAACGCTGCCACCGCATAATGGCTAACGCACAAGGCCAATCGTGATCAGCAGACTTGGCCGAAATCTAAGGGAATTTCCTACATGATGTATTTGGGGGGGGGGGGTGTCTTCTGTATACCAGACTATCAATTACACCAAGGATTAGGTCCACATTTAGGCACATGTGATTGTAAAGAAACTTCCCTGACCTCCCTACTCTCACTGTGGAGAGCAGCACTGAAATGACCCTTGCTGATACCACTGATACTATTTCCATCAGGGCCTTCCATGCCTGCCACATAGTGGTTGAGTTCTTTTGAAAACCACCATGCAACCCCAAACAATACATTTATTAGAATCAGCCCTTTGTCTCTCATAGTAACATAACATGAGCTCCCTTAACAGAGCCATGTCAGGCCTTGTATGTTTTTCCAGACAGAATAAGCCATGATGCCATAGCTTCTTGTATGTCATTCCTATATAAAACCCACTGAGAACAGTGTTTGCTTAAAGGTGGAGTAGCTGAAAGTGAGTTGCAACCAGGCGTGCAGGCTGTTGTTAGCTGAAGAATGAAAAATGACACAATTTTGCAACAGATAAGCCAAAGAACAATAGAGGAGCCAGAGCATTTTTTTTCAAGTACCTAATGCATGGTTGAAAGTCTATGGGGCTCTTAAGTTCGGGACTTCTCCCCACGGATGGGTTTCTATGGCAGTGGAATGAGAGAGAGAGTATGACATGAGCACATGCAGATGCTATGTAAACAGGTGCCTTACTGAAGGTTTTCTCCAGGTTACCTTGAGAGTAATGAAGTGACTGGTTTTTCCACGGAGTTGCTTCGTTCCCAAGGCTTTTTCCCAGCGTCTGTTCAAAAACAAAGCAAAACAGGATAAAATGAACAATCACCATTGGCTTGATTGTGGAAGAGTCATTTTGGTACAGTTGCTTTCACACACTAAAAATAAAATAAAAATTCCTAGAGCTTATACATAGCTTGCCTGCCCTGAAAGGAACAGATGTGTGCTAGACAGATAAAACCAGACAAACAGATTTAGGCTTAAAGTAACAAAAACTGAGAAACTGATGAAAATTTGAGGGATGGCAAAGAGGTTTTTTTTTAAAAAAATGAATATTTGGAAAATTAATTCTGTTTGCTCTGACAGAACACTTGAATATTTTTGAAAGCCTTTTAAAAAAGCCATTAAATTGGCTGGGTTTTAAGAGTTGTCACTTTTCAAAGTTCCCCATAAGATGCTTTCAACTGCCCCACAACCTGGGATTTTCTTCCCATAGAGTGGCCTCCAGGAACCTCTTGCTTCCTGCTTCTTCTGTGTTTTGCTTTGGACAGTCCTTCCAATATTCAGAATCACAATAGTGAACTTTGATTCCAACCCTAAAACAACTTTTTGAAGGGAAGACAGCAAGTAACAGAGCTGAATACCTGAAGAATTCTGCTGCTGAACAGGGCCTCGTGTAACGGGTGAGGGGGACGTGCTAGCATCTTCCTAGAAACCAGCAAACAAAACTTCAGCTTTATGCTTCAAAACAAGTCATTCTTCTATAACTGCTACATCTTGTCACAGGAACCCCCACAGCCACTAAGATGAACAGCAAAGCCCCTTGTCAGGATTCCTTCTCTAGGATCTAGAGAGGCCTTATTTGCTTTGTTCTACAGATACCTCTGTCCAGAAAAACTCCTCTCATCATCAAACTAACATTAACAAGAATACCAATTCCTTGGAATTAAACCTCCACCCCTCCCCACACTCATAATGGGATTCCCCTGTAAAAGTGCACCTCAGTCGAACTGCAAATTAAGCCTTTGTTTATTTTCCAACTGCCAATCACAAAACAAATCATACTGTATATGCAAGATACAAAGATGAAGAAAATCATATGCTATATCAAACGGATGTCATTCACCACAGGAGGGCAACTCCACAAAAAATGTAAATGTCTCCTCTGGCCATCTGAGGAAGACAATACACACGAGTGCTTCTTCTCAATGATGTGAGCTACCAACATCCTTAGGTATGATAGAAGCTGGTCAGATACCTCGTCCATCTAGCCCATTTTTGCCTACATGTGGTGGGGGGTTTCCTAAGTCATCACCTGCTATCTGCTCCCTTTAACTGAAAATGCCAGGGATTTGAACCAACAGTGTGAGCTTGTCTCTCTTAGAGATAGGTGACAGGAATGCTGTTCGCTTTGAATGTGCAATCAAAGGTACCAAAAACAGGCACAGTATGTTCAGCACTTATAGGAGAATGTATGCTACAGCCTCTAATCCTTCACTCTCTTTTTTTGCAATATTACTGTGATGGCACCGAAGGTATGCTTGACGGCATCGGAACCATCACTCAGATAAGAACTGATTAAAAACTGTATTTGTTATCTAAGACATACAGAATCTGCCATACACCAAGCTGACTTCTGGAGCATTACTGGGCTTTTTGTCCTCTTTCTGGAGGTGAGTAAAGACTTTTTCTCCCTGTGCTAATGATAATGGACATTTGCTTGTCAATATGCAAAATTGGCAACAGAGTCAAAATGCTTTCTCCTTACTGAGCTTCTGTCATTATCTGCCTGTTTCAGCTGTAGATTTTGTACTTTTAAAGATATAGAGATTTTATTTAAAAGCAGCACAGAGAGGTTTCAAACACCTCAGTTCCACAAAAAAATAAAATAAAAAAAAATAAAAATGTGGAACCGAAAACTTGGGAACAATAATTCAATTTAGCTTGTCCGGACTGATCAGTTAAATTATGTCAGCAGGAGTTCTGTACCTCTCCATCTGGAAGGTACTATTTGGCACATGACAGAAACTCCCTTTGACAGCAATGGGAAGTATCATTTCCATGAACAGCAGCTTCAGGGGAAACTTTTTTTGCTGTCTGGCACAGGAGAATAAGATCAACCTTCTTCCTCTAAACTATTTTATTTATTTATTTATTTATTTATTTGGCTTTTATACTGCCCATCTTGACGAATCTACTCTGGGCAGTTTACAGTCCAAAAAGGCAATAAAATTAAAATCATCAATAAAAAGACTAAAACAAGCCAAAAACCAGAGGAAACTAGTGCTTCCCAACCCTGAGTCCCCAGATGTTCTTGGACCACAACTCTCAGAAGTCCTGGCCAGAACAGCTAGTGGTGAAGGCTTCTGGGAGTTTTAGTCTAAGAACATCTGGGGACCCAAGGTTGGGAACCACTGCTTTAAAATCATAGCCCCAGTGCTCTTCAGCCCCCTTGAGGCTGTTATGAGAAAGTTAAAGTCAACACTAAACCATCTGTTTAACCACCATGTCTAATTTGGCACTTAATACTAAATTTCCAGCATTTATGCTGCAAAGCATGACTCTACCTTGCATTATTGCTGTAACTTAGAAGTGCCATTTAAGTCACCTGATAGCTGCCATCAAGTGCTCAGCTCAGGGCAGGTGTGCTCCTAGAACCATCTCAAGCTCATGCAGGTCCAGAAATCGACACAGGCTGCATCACACTGAGAGCCCAAATAACGATGCTTTGGTCCTCAGAGAGGTGCAGCCCATGCTGATTAGAAGCATGTCTTCCTTAACAGCTGAAAACGGCTGATTGTCACTGCAGGAAGTTCTCACATCTCCGGCAGTTTCCAATTTAGCTTGCTTTGTTTTGTAACTCGTCTTCTGGACATAACCCCAGGCTTTGTTTGCCAGTCTAAGACCTCAGACATGACAGTTGGTTAGAAACCCTTCTTCAAAACACTTCTCATTCTACCTGGAGAAGTTACTTGGAAAGTATAGTTTGGCCAAATCTCAATCACAGTAATGGAACTTGTATCCAATTCCAGAGCATCATCACCATGGACTCTGAAATGTGACAGATCTAGAACAAGCTGCTAATATTGAAGTTCATCTCATTCAAGAAAACCAATCCTAGTGCAGTGAGGATAAGATGGTCTTTTCTTATCAAAACCCATTCGCTCACAATGTTCTGATTCTGTTTTCTTCACTTTTTGCTTTTTCTGCTTGCAGCAGCAGCAGTAGTAGTGCAAGCATTTGAGAGAGTTACACTTACATTTTGGCTTTCCTCTTCTTTTTTGTCAGCTGGCTTGTCTGACTGTGATGCTGCTTTCCTCCTTGGGAGAGTGTGGAGGAAAAAAAAGACTATAAACTGGTCCCTTGGAAAGATATCGACCAACCACAGACTTCAAAAAATTAGTAAGTCAATATATTCTGCTACCTTCCCCAGAGTTTGAATTGTTTTCCGATGGAAAACCAACATAAGGCAGCAAACAGGCCAATAAAACTTGAAATTGTAGCTCTTGTTCTTGAGTTGACAATGAAACAGCATCCATAGCTTGGAAAAGTTCATTTTTTAAAAACTGCAGCTTCCAGAACCCTCCAAACAGCAACCACAATGGCATAGGGCAATGATGGCGAGCCTTTTTGAGCCCTAGTGCCCAAACCGATTTTTTTTTAAAAAGCAACCCAGCGGGTGGAGGGTGGTGGTGGTGGCAGCGGAAGTGGCGGCGGAAGGGGGAATCCCGGGCACAGAGGTGCCTCCAGATCCACTCCAGATCCGCCTCCAGTCGTGCCCAACCCGCCACTGCCTATAGCTTGGCTGGCCCACCAGCACCAGCTGCTCCGGATCCTGGCCCGTTGCCTGTCGGGGCGCTAGCACTGCGGCTTCAGCCTCCTCCCCAGGTTTGGCTGCCGGAGCTAGCAATCCAGCGACTTATGGCTCGCATGTCCACAAAGAGGGCTCTGCGTGCCATAGGTTCGCCATCGCTGGCATAGGGGTTCTTGGGAGTTGCAGCCTAAAATGTAAGCTTTCTAAGCTGTGGAGGTGGTGAGTGCTCTAATACTGGGGGCATTCATGAGGAAGTTAGACAAGAGGAAGTCAGATATATTTTGAGTTGGATTCCTGCACTGAGCAGGGGGTTGGACTTTGATGGTCCTTCCAACTCTGTTATTCTATGATTCTATGATCTAGAGCAGTGGTTCCCAACCTAGGGTCCCCAGATGTTCTTGGACTAAATCTCCCAGAAGCCTTCATGATGAGCTGTGCTGGCCAGGATTTCTGGGAGTTGTAGTCCAAGAACATTTGGGGACCCAAGGTTGGGAACCACTGATCTGTAGGGGCTGGACAAATCCTTGGCTTGAAAACTCCGAATGATTACCAATTTTTGTCTCTCTTGGATAACGGTCAGTTAACTCTTGGCATTAGAAATTTCAGAGAAAGACAGGGAGTGGCAATTCCTCTGAACACCATGCAAAACACAGCATTCTTCATTTATAGTAGACAGAATACAGAATCACCAACCTTTTTGCCAACAGTTTATTCATTTCTTCCATTAGTCCTCCTCCTCCGCTACTTGTTCGATTAGCATCAGTTTTAGAAGCTCCACTGGGACTGGACCCTCCTGATCCATCTTCTGGCTTTTAAGACAGAAATCAGCAACTCAGATCTCTGGGATACTAAAGGGGACTGGCACTCTCATTGCAACAACAGTTGAAACACAGTATGAGGCTGAGCAATTTAAAATTGCTTTTTTATTTGGCATTTCCACAACAACAGCTCTGTATGTTACCTTTCTAAAGATTGATCTTTTTTTAAAAAAAAGTAAATATTTTAGTTGTACAGTATCTGTGTATCGGTTGGAAAAATCTTAAAACACATAGAAGAACAAGCCTTGCTGAGGGAAAATCAACATGGCTTCTGTAAGGGCAAGTCTTCCCTTACAAACCTTTTTAGAATTATTTGGAAAGATCAACAGGCATGTGGATGCGGGCGAACCAGTGGATATTGTCTATCTGGATTTTCAGAAGGCGTTTGACGCGGTCCCTCACCAAAGGCTGCTGAAAAAACTCCACAGTCAGGGGATAAGAAGGCAGGTCCTCTTATGGACTGAGAATTGGTTGAGAACCGTGAAACAGAGAATAGGTGCAAATGGGCAATTTTCACAATGGAGAGAGGTGAAAAGTCGTGTGTCCTGGGATCTGTCCTGGGACCGGTGGTTTTCAACCTGTTCATCAATGACCTGGAGACAGGGATAAGCAGTGAGGCGGCCAAGTTTGCAGATGACACAAAACTTTTCCGGGTGGTGAAGACCAGAAGGGATTGTGAAGAGCAACAGAAGGATCTCTCCAAACTGGGAGAATGGGCGGCAAAATGACAAATGTGTTTCAATATAAGAAAATGTAAAGTAATGCAAATTGGGGCAAGAAATCAAAACTTTAGTTATCAGCTAATGGGTTCTGAGCTGTCCGTGATGGATCAGGAAAGAGATCTTGGTGTGCTGGTGGACAGCTCAATGAAAGTGGCAACCCAGTGTGTGGCGGCAGTGAAGAAGGCCAGTTCCATGCTAGGCATCATTAAAAAGGGGATTGAAAATAAAACAGCTAATATAATAATGCCATTGTACAAAATGCTGGTAAGGCTGCACCTGGAGTATTGCATACAGTTCTGGTCACTGCACCTCAAAAAAGACATAGTGGAACTGGAAAAGGTGCAGAAGAGAGTGACTCAAATGATGACTGGGCTGGGGCACCTCCCTTATGAGGAAAGGCTACAGCGTTTGGGGCTCTTTAGTCTAGAGAAAAGGCATCTGAGGAGGGGGACATGATTAAGACAAATAAAATTATGCAGGGATGGATAAAGTGGATAGAGGGAAACTCTTTTCCCTCTCACGCAATACCAGAACCAGGGGACATCCACTCCAATGGAGTGTTGGGAGAATGAGAACAGACAAAAGAAAACATTTCTTTACCCAGCATGTTGTTAGTCTGTGGAACTCCTTGCCACAGGATGTGGTGATGGCATCTGACCTAGATGCCTTTAAAAGGGGATTGGACAGATTCCTGGAGGAAAAGTCCATTGCAGGTTACAAGCCATGATGGGGGATGTATAATCTCCAGGCTTAAAAGGAAGGTACCACAAAATGCCAGAAGCAGGGGAGTGGTATCAGGAGACAGGTATCCAGTTGTCTCGTGTGCTCCCAGAGGCCTCTGGTGGGGCCACTGTGAGATACAGGAAGCTGGACTAGATGGGCCCTTGGCCTGATCCAGCAGGGCTCTTCCTATGTTCTTATGTCCTTATGGATAGCGATGAAATAATGGAATAAATGTCTCTGGTTGCCAAGAGACATTAATAAAACCATTACCTTAATTCTGAATGCATTATCTTAAATTTTAACTATCTCCATATTCAAACTACAATCCACAGAGTGAATCTCTCCTCTCAGTCTCAGTCTCTTTCTTTTATGTACACGTATTATTAAAATGAATATGCCCTTTGACATTGGAGTTGCTGAGAGATACCTGAACATAAAAAACTTCAGGTGCTGTTCCTTGTGCACATACAACATGACTTGATTATAACCAGCCATTTAATCCAAAGCCACGCATGCTGAGTAGGCAGGAATCTGCTTGCCTTTTAATGGAAGGAGCAATTCTACATATACATAAATTCCAAGTAAATTTCCTAGAACCATCAAGTCAATCCCAACTTACAGTGATCCTTTCCAGGGTTTTCTAGGTAGAGAATACTCAGAAGTGGTTTATCATTCCTTTCTTCTGGGGGTGCCCTGGGACTGTGCAGCTTGTCCAAGGCCACACAGGCTGGCTCTACTCACAGGAGGAACAGTGGGGATTTGAACTCTCAGCCTCTGGCTCCACAGCCAGAGACATAAGCCACTCAGCTACTAGCTAAATTGTACCTTAGGTAGTTCAATTTAAGAACAATAAAAACATTGGTATACATTCCATCTGATAATTTCTACAAGATAAGAAATCAGTGCATGTATTTGTTGCTGTTGGTTGAATCACATGGGTTGGTAGCCAACAGGAAATGTATCTACACTGGCTTCTTAACTTCCCTCCTTGCCTTATGACTTGCCACTTGCCACACATTGTTGCAACATCTGCCACTCCCATATGAGGGGAATCCATGAGGTGAAGCCTACATAACAGGAAAAATCTGCCTTGAACAGCTGTGAACTCACACTCAGAAAGTCAGGTTTCCCTAGGTGAATGCGTTTTAACCTATCGCAAAGAAGTCAGGAGAGAGAGGAGGAGCAAATTGGCGATCAGTTATCGTCTGCAGTTTGTTAAGGCAGATTCTGCTGTAGCCATCTAGACTTGTGGAAGGCATGGCTACAGCAGAGCTATATTAGCAAGCTGTAATGCACTGATTAGCAATTTTCTCCTCTTCTCTCTCTTTCCGCCTTTTCATCTCCTAGGTGCCCTAGTGAAACTCTGTTGCAGTGCTGACACTAAGCCTTTAAAGAGAAAAAAAAAGTCCCACAGTATCGTTAGCAAAGGTCTGAACTCTAGCAACTGGGACTGAGCCAGGGATGTACCACTTGGTGTGGGGCCATGCTAGGTTCTTGTGTTATCATTCCTGTGGTGCCTGCTGGGAAATGTCCTGGCTGAAGCAATCTGATCAATGCTTTCGTTCTTCTTTCCAGTCATGTTTAATTGATTTGCTCTTGCCATTGGTGGTGGGGGTTTGCTATGTTATACCATGTTATGATTTTATGTTTGTTCTGTTATTCTCATATGTTATTTTGAGATGAATGTTTTGTTATTTGTTCTTTTACTAGCCTCTCAGAGTAATGGTTTATCATTAGATGGGTGGGATATAAGTACAACAAACAAACGAACAAACAAACAAATGGATAAATAAATAAATAAGGCACAATCCATGGACTTGGGCAAGAGACAGTCACTTGGGACTGCTGACTGCGAGATCATTTTGTAGGCATGACTGGCGCTTTCCTGGGCGGTTAAGAGGAACACAGCTGACAAGATATGGAGCCTCCAGAAGGTAGCAAAACAGGCTTCTTGAGACATTTGAGGAGGAACATCTGCAAGTGCACCCTTGCTTCTCTCTCCCCACCCACCCACCCGTCAGCATCTCTGCACATGCTTCTCTGAATCAGCTCAAGTGATTGCACTGTCTGAATTAACCTAAATGTGTTTGCTACAAAAAAAGTAGAAGCCTCAATGATAGAGGAAAAAGAATTCAGATTGGGGTAGGGGAGAACTCCAGACCAATTCTCACTGACTTGTACATAACATAGTCAGCAGAAAAATAATGTGAATCAGACCATCCCAATCCTGGGGCATTTGCTATATTATTTGCCAGTACTGTTACCTTCCTGTCTCAGATTTAAAAAAAAGTTACAGCTGAGAAAGGCAGTGACTTTCCAACGTCCTCCCACCCCCAATGAAATCATGGTGGAGCTGAGATTTGAAAACCAGAATTTCCAGTCCCAGCAGGAATGCCTAATACCACGGCAGGATAAGTATTCTTACCCGTTGTACTCTTCTTAGTTTGGCACCAGCCAGAGCTGCTGCAAATCCTGAAACTGATCCATCGTCAATGTTTGTTCCTCCACTACCTGCTGGCAGTGGAGGTGGAGGTGGTGGTGCAGTTCCTGTAGGTGGAGGAGGTGGGGGAGGGGGAGGAGGAGGTCCTCCAGATGAAGCGGGTATTCCAACACCGGCGCAGGGATGACCTGGTGGAAGGACAGGACCTAAAACATACGGAAGAACTGTTCAGAAATCACAAGATGCTCCTTTGCTCCCTTGCCCCCGCCCATTTCTTTTTGTGCCAGGGACAAGTAGTAGGTAAAACACAAGACTGGAAAGAAAAATAATTTTTAGGGTTCTTATGCATGGCAAGATTCAACAACATACACTGAACAATATGCTGCAAACCCATCCCTGGGAAATAAATGTGTCCAAAGCAGAGCTTGGACAAATTAATTTGGGGGACTATAACTTCCAGAATCCTACTGGGAACTGTAATCCAATGACTATAGTAACTTTTGCAAGCCCTGGTACTGAGGAAAAAAATACTGTGTTTCCCCGAAAATAAGACAGGGTCTTATATTAATTTTTGCTCCAAAAAATGCATTAGGGCTTATTTTCAGGGGATGTTTTATTTTTTTCATGTACAACAATCTACATTTATTCAAATACAGTCATGCCATCTTCTTCTGGTTGCTGCACAATGGTGGAGGGCGGGGTTTCACTTAACAGGGGTTTATTTTTGGGGTAGGGCTTATACTACGAGCATCCTGAAAAATCATACTAGGGCTTATTTTCAGGTTAGGTCTTATTTTGGGGAAAACATCCGTTTTGCTACGTCTATGCTTTGCTTAGGACGGGCAAGACTGCAATGAATATTACCAGATGAACTGCGGCTATTCCTAACATGCTCAAATTCCCTCTTGTGCCTTCCTGAGCTACTTGGTCAGCCATGAAATGGAAAGTCAACAAATATCTGAAGCCATGACCTTGTCTTCTTCAGGGCTTAACACAGTTTGCTTAGTCTATTAGATACTGCTACTGATTCAAGTTGCTGGGACACTCTGGGAGTTAACAGTAACTAAAGGTTACAATTGCTGGTCTACTCCGAAGGTAGAACTAGATGTGATGCTCCCTCAAGAGAAAACTGCTTATCACAACACATGATTTTCCTCAACTCTGTATCCTCAGTTTAGGGTGCTTTGGAGTTAATGTTCCAGTCTCAAAGCCACATGAATCTTTGAATAAAACTCTCAAAGCAAGAGGGGGTTGACCAGCTAAACACAAGGAAGATGTACTTCCCATTAGTATCTAATTCAACCTTGAAATTACAAATGCTTCTTTGCCCTCATGAGTTTAATTTTGCTTTGAATTTGAATGACAACACAAAGAGCACTAGCTCTGACCCAAAAAGCACGCCTTATATCCTGGATAGAACATGGATGTTTTTCATTCATAGAATTCACCACTGGGAGAGGTAAACTGTAAAAGAAAGGGAGAAATGTGTGCATCTATTCTTTTTAGTTTTGGAAGCACATGCACTGTGGGAGCACCAAGATGCCAATTATCTGCTCGCTAATCCATACACATTACAACTGTGCAAGTTCTGTCTCCCTGCTGCAGTCTTCTTTTGCACATGCAAAATTAGATCCATATGAGCTGAGAACCTGCTTCTGTTCACAAATTGTCTTTACCCTATATGAGGTCAAGCTGGAAGTTCTAATATTTCAAGCACAATCCAATGCATATCTATCTAAGCACAATCCAATGCATATCTAGGTAACCCAGATTCTTTGCAATGAGGCTTACTCCCAGGAAAGTGTGCACATAATCACAGCCTGAATTTATTATTGCCATAGAATTTTTTTTACATGGTTTATATATCTGTTTGTTACAAAGAATCACAAAAGTAGGTCCCATAGTTATTCTACCATCTCTTGCTGAACTTAATAGATTCTAACAAATGTCAGTACTATGGGTAGTATTCAGTAGCTCTCACATCTCCCAGAACTAGAATGATGTGGCTTTATATGTAAAGAGATGGGTCCTGCCAACAAAATTTCTGATTCCACGTGAAGCAGTGCTAGGTGCTTGTAACTCTAATACAAATCTATTAAGCATCCCATTACACAAGTGGAAGGATGTGATGGGACATCCTGCATCTCAGACATAATGGCTAAAATCCAGTAGTAAGTCACAACTAAGGTAAGCCCACTGACTCAGTGGGGATTTGATGAGTCAGCTCCTCCATATGTTCCATTGATTCAATGGCTCTACTCCAGTTGTGACTTACTACTAGGTTTCAGTCAATGTGAAGTATGGGTGTGAAGGTTGCACAGTTGTCACGGAAACAATTATGGTTCTCCACCCATTGTCATGGGTCGTTAACAGTGGTCTTTCTGGTGTGTGTGGTCCTAATCTTTCTGGCGAGGGATGAAAGTGCAGCATGATAAATAGGAGGCAGATTGTATCTAAGGTCTCCACCCCTGTTGAGTGAGGGATTTTCTATATGCACATGTATGGCCTCCCTGACCCCCTCTCTCAGATCACCTAAAGATAGGTGTTAACAACCCATGACAATGGGTGGAGAAGGACTGCAGAGGTGGAGAAGGACTGCAGAGGTTCCCTCACCCCCAGTCCTTTATCCTTCTAACGAGCCTATTCAGGCCAGGGGGAAGTGAAACCAACGTGAAGGATATATCAGGGGTCTCCTACCAACTCTCCTCAGACTGAAGAAGCTACTTGGATGAATAGCAAAACATTTTAACCTAATAAGAAAGAAGTCCAGTTGCCATGACTCATCTTCCAGATAACCTCACCTGGATGATTGAGAATCTTCACAGATATTCTGGAATGTTTTTCATGTAGTCAAAGTTCGAGAATATTTCTTCAAATATCCAGTTCCTTAGACTGGATATTGTCATTTGGATTGAAATAACTGATAGTCTTTACTAGATAAAAGACTTCCTACATTCTCCTAATAAATTAAATTCCAGATATTTTTAAAGCCAAATGGACCTGTTTTCGCTTCCAAATGCTTGTACATTAGACACTTCTATATTTTAGAATAAACACAAATCAGTGGCATTCAGTTTGCCACTATGGAAACAGGACACTACACTAGAACATCATTTTAACATTATTTTTAGGTTGGACCTCACCCTGAGATCTTTGGACACAGGGTAGGATAAAAAATATTTTAATAGAATAAACCACAGACAGACAGACAGATAACCTTCAGTCTGATCCAATACAATTCATCTTATTCTCTGATTTATCTGAAAAAGTCATTCTAATATTGCACTTATATCTACAGTATTACAAGCATGTACGTAAGCAACAGTTGGGGTGACTACTGACCAGAGCTGGAAAGTAATCCATTACAAGTAGTAACGATATTATTAATGATTCGTTTTAGAGGTAATGAAAGGATAACAATGGCAAAGTAATCTAAATAAAGGAATTAAGTAGCAGCAGTGATTCTCTTGAAAAAAGTATTCCAGCTCATTTGAAAAGGAAACTATCCCATTTAATCCACCATTCTCAAAACTGGATTGTGGTTGCCATTCTAAAACTTCTCAATATAATACTTGTGTACTGAATTTTGAACAAACATGTACAGTGGTGCCTCGACTTACGACCATAATCAGTTCCAGAAGATGGACGTAACTCGAAATGGTCGTAAGTCGAAGCACCATTTCCCATTGAAATGCACTGGAACGCAATTAATCTGTTCCGCCCCCCAAAAAAACAAAACAAAAACCCCCCAAAAAATAATAATAAAGCACACAGCAGCCCCGTCGGAAGGTGCTGGGGCTTAAAAAATAATAACCAAAAATAAACAGCACAGCAAGCCCCATCGGAAGGCGCTGGGGCTGAAAAAATAAACACACCAAAATACAAAAAAAATCACAGCACAGAAACATAACCCCCCCAGCCCAAACCCACCCTGCAAAACCCTGTAAATGTACTTACTCAGAACCAGAAAGCAGCACCAGGCAGTCCCAAGCCTCCTCCGACGCACACACTCTAACCGTTGGGGTGAAAGAGCTACTAAGAAGCTTTTCCCCGACCAACGGTTAGCCCTCTAATTTGAATTACCCGCCTTTTTTCCCTGCCTCTTTTGATCGCAACTCAAAGCTCCGGCTGCAAGTCGAAGCAAAATTTTGCAGCCGGAGCTGGTCGCAACTTGAAATTGTTATATGTCGGGACGGTCGTAAGTCGAGGCACCACTGTACTTTCCAGTATTTTATGTCATCCTACAGCCCCATCTTCCATCCTGTCTTAAGGCTCAATATACTTCAGGATCCCTACCAATATTTTAAACCAATATTGTTATTTTTTCCCTACTTTTATGCCCATTGTTTTCTAACTATTTTATCATAGAAGGCAATGATCTAGCCAAGATAGAATGAATTGTGGTGACCACTCTGCTATTAACAGATATCAAGATTCTTAGTACACTTCAGCAGCTGTGAAATCGATGGGTAGAGAAAAGTAAAATTAAAAATGTAGGTATGCCTCCCCCCCATTTGAAAGCACAGACTATTTTTCATCTTGCAGTCTACAATACCCAACACCTTTCTTTCAGCAGTTCCTTTTCCTTAGCCAATGATTCTCCATTCTGTATGTGTGCATTTATCCCTGAGCAAATTCCTTCTCATATGACAGGATTAATTTCTTCCTGCCTACAAGCTTAGTTTCTTTTGTCAGTTAAACCACTTTGATCTCTAATCTGCCAAAGTGCATGACATTCCTCCTAATTTGGGGTTATCTTCCCAACAGCAAAGAACACTATTCACCATTTCATTTAAGCCTGTAGTAAAATGTTGATATATATCAGCGCATAACTGACTGATTATAGAAACTTCCAAGTAAAAACTTCTAATTTCGCATTTGTACAAAATTCTCTCTCTTTCACTTTGTACCTTCTTGGTCTGATGCCAGAGAAGGCACTTTATAACTGCTTCCATTGGAACGCATTTTCCTAGCTTATTTAAGAAAATGTCATATTAAAGCTCAATCAGCATTTGTTCACAAATGAAAAAGATACTTCAGATAGACTTTGCCTCTTCTTTCCTTCCAAAAACAGGCCCTATATTTCATTAGGAGCTATCTGTGATTTAATAAATGCAAATTCACAACCTTGTTAGAAGTGTCAAGCTAACCATCCACAACATCCAAAATTCTATTGAATATTTCTGTGTGCACAATAGGAATCACAGACGTTGCTGTGCCTAATTGTGGCTACTTGAAAAAGTGTTGGATGCAGAAAGGTAAATACTTTGTCGAAAAAGGCTTCAGACCATTTCAAATTCATTTGTATTCATTTGCTCAAAAACATAAACTAATAACAAAAACAACAGCAAGCATTCAACTCAAGAAGAGTTAAAATTATAAAATACTAAAATCAATCAATCAATCAGTCTTAGAACTGCAGAGCTAGAAGGCACCCTATGGATCATAGAGTTTTCTCATGGAGACACAGCAGGGAATCGAACTCCCACTCTAGGGCTCTGGAGCCATGTACATAAATTACTGAGCCATCTAATTATGTATACAATTTAATCAATCAATCAATTAATCACAGTAAAACAAACTTCTATTATTCCAATAAAACCCCACTAAGGATAAAAATATTACATGGCTGACTTAAACAGTCAAAAACACACCCCCAGGACAGCAGCTGCTTTAACTGCAAAGAGAGCAACTGTATGTATCACAAACTGATTGGGCTCTTGTAAAAAGAAGTTCAGTTTGTTCTCAACCTCCCACTCTCTCATGCTGTCAAGGAAAGGGGCTAAATACCGTATTTTTCCGTGTATAAAATGACACTTTTTCCTAAAATAATTAGAGGAAAATTTGAGGGTCGTTTTATACACGGAAGGAGGCAGTCGCACACGTGCTCGGGTGCCTCTTGCTCCCGCCACCGCCTCATGGCTTGTCCCCTCCGGTGGCCGAGCAGCAGCAGGAGGCAGAGACGGAGGCAAAGGAGCATTCACACGCGCTCGGGCACCTCTTGCTGCTGCCTCCCCCGCCTGCCCGATCACCACCTCCAGTGGGACTGACAGGGCTCAGCTCAGGTCACCACCTTGTCCCCTCCGGTGGCGGAGGCAGCAGGAGGCAGAGGCGGAGGCAAACAAGCATTCACGCGCGCTCGGGCGCCTCTTCCTGCTGCCACCGCTGGATCACCTCCTCCAGCGATCGTCTCCTTAGGGCAGGGGACAAGGCGGCGACGTGAGCTGGAGGTGAGCCCCGGCAGTCGCACTGGAGGAGGTGATCAGGCGGGCAGCAGAGACAGCAGCAGCAGGAGACGGAGACGGAGCAGCAGTTGCCCATTAACTGCTCCTCCGCCTCCATCAAGGGTCAAAATTAGGGGGTCGTTTTATACATTGGGGGTCGTGTACACGGAAAAATACGGTAGTGTTCTCATATTAGAATATAGTTGGCAACAGAGTAAATTGCAGGCAAGACCTTCCACTTCGCTGCCTCACATATGCGAAGCCTATCTTGTTCTAGGATGCCCTGAAATCTTCCTTGTTGTATCATTGTATTCATTTGCTCAAAATGAAGATGAATAATGGCCGCATGTTAAAATTTTTTTTGGAAAAGACAAATATTTTTCCTCCTGAAATTGAGTTTTAGCCCTTGCCAAGCATTTCATAGATCTTACAGATGACAGCTCAGCTGAATCCATCTGTGACCTGATATCTAACTTCCTTCATTCGAAAACATTTCTTATATTGAATTTGTATACACTTAGAGCCACTAAAGCTGTAATTTGAAAGCAATTTTGAAAAACCAAAGAGCAAAGATTTTTCTGATGTTTTAATCACCTGCTTCTTTAAAGAAACTTTGGGAAGCCTAACATCAGTCATTTGAACAAGCTTATTCCAATAATTAAATACTTTAAGAGGCAAAGATCTTACAGCTGTCTACACAGATCTACCTCTGTTGCAGAAAACAGGATCATATTGTCTGCATGTAAAAGAATGTTAACCAACCTGTCCAAGCCATTGGGTATTTGAAAACAGACTATGCACAGTTGAAACTGTATCATTAATGTAAAAATTAAAGAGAAATGGTGCCAGAATATAGACCTGTTGAACTCCTTTAACTGCAAGGATCTTATTATGCCCACACGGTAATGCAGCTGTGTTATTGCGCAGCAGAGCAAATCAACATTCTACAAGGCAGTTCTAAAAATTATTATTTTGAAACTAGACTTCAAATCATAGTTTTACTTTTAAAAAATCATTACTCAAAAAACTCTTTGTCCAAACTTCCCCAAATTTTGTACAGAGCAAGAGAGACTGCTACCATTCACACTTGTCAAAAAACAGCCCTGACAATTGCTTTTTGTTTGGGTGAGAAGTGGGTTAATTGATGAAAGAAAGGAGTCAGCTTCTGGAATTTTCCTTGTTTGGTATCACTTTGTGAATGGTAGTGAGCACAAGAGGGTATCCTGTAGACCATCTTGATTGCTGCCAACGGTGCTGTCAACATTCAGGCTGCCCTTTGCTGTGTAAAGCTTGACATTCTTTTTCCTACTGGCAACACACATACGATATTATGCAGCAATACTGACTCATTTCTTGGCATTTTGAATTGTGGACATAGAAGCACAATATCCCACATTCATAAAACAGCCTTTTAAAGAACTAAATTTGTTAAAGAGTGGTTTACACCTGGTGTAAATTAAAGTGTCGTTTAATTTGTAAACTTCTCTTCCATATAAAGGAAGAGAAGTCTCTGAACAATACTTGTCTTCAAGATTTTTTCTCATAAAAGACCTCTGCTTACTGAATCAAAAGCAGCACTTATGTCAATAAACACAATATAGAAGTATCCAGCCCTTACAGTGTGTTTTGCTATCAAATACAACATAGTAAAACAATTATCAGTAACAGCCTTTCCTTCCTAAAGCCTGCCTGCTCTTCTAAGATGGAATTTTTCTCTGCCTACATCTCCAATTTCTATAAAACAAATTTTGCATAGATTTTGGCTGCAATATATATTAGACTAACCAGCCTATAATTTCAGTCTCCTTTTAAAAACAATGGCATGACTATGCTGAGCTTCCAACCATTTGGTAGGGTGCATGCCTGGCACAGGACTGGCATGCAGACAAATATGCAATCGGCATCTTGTCAATTAGCCACACCAATGTCTATGATTCTTTTTTGCATGTCTGTGATTCCTATTGCGCACATGAAAATATCCAAGAGGATTTTAGCCAAGATAGCTGATATCCTGTATCCCAGTTAGTACATATATATTGTTTTAACATCTAAAGTAGTTGCATTTATAACTTTCCTACAACACTGTAAAGTAGGTGAATATTGTATTCTTGAAGGCTTTCATGGCCGGGATCCAATGGTTGTTGTAGGTTTTTTGGGCTGATTGGCCGTGTTCTGGAGGTTTTTCTTCCTAATGAAAAAGAAATAGAGGGCCAACTCCCTTTCTTAGATGTCATGGTCATACGCAAACCTGACCTCCTATTGGGACACAAGGTCTACAGAACACCCCACACACAGACCAGTACCTACACAAAAACTCCAACCACCACCCACAACAAAAAAGAGGCATAACCAAAACACTGGTAGACTGTGCGAATCGGAATTGTGAAGCTCAATTTCTCAGCACTGAACTCAACCATCTGAATTGGGCCCTACAGGCAAATGGCTATTCCAAGAATGAAATCACAAGAGCCATCAAACCGAGAAAACAACACCGAACTGAAGAAGAAAAACAGCCACCCACAAATAAAGTATTTCTGCCATACATCAAAGGGGTCACAGACTGCATGGGGAAACTTTTGAAAAAACACAACCTACAAACAGTATTCAGGCCCACCACAAAAATACAACAAATGTTACGGTCAGCAAAGGACAAAAGGGACCCCCTCACCACTGCAGGAATATACCCGATACCTTGCAGTTGTGGCCAGGTACATATTGGGACCACAAAATGCAGCATCCACACCACAATCAAAGAACATGAAAGACACTGCAAACTAAAACAACCAGAATTGGCAGTAGCTGAACATGCCCTGAAACAAGCTGGACATGAAATCCTATTTCAAAACACAGAAGTACTGGACAACACCAGCAATAATTATGTTAGACTACACAGGGAAGCCATTGATATCCACAAACATCAGCACGGCTTCAACAAAAAAGAAGAAAGTCTAGAACTCAACAAAGCCTGGCTCCTAGCACTGAAAAATACAGCCTGCAAAAAGGTCAACGAACTCTACCCAGCCACAAGGACTGCACACAAAAGACTAGCTAACGACACCCATCAATCGCAGTGACAATACACCCATAACAAAAAAACACCCTGATCACCATAATCACCCAATCCCCTGAAAAGAACAAAAAAGCTGATCCCACACCTACAAATACTCAACTATCCCATCCTCTACACAAGAGCACAGACAGAGTTCTGACTCCTGTCCTCTGAAGATGCTGGCCACAGAGACTGGCAAAACATTAGGAAGAAAAACCTCCAGAACACGGTCAAACAGCCTGAAAAACTTACAACAACCATAGGTGAATATTATTTAGTTACCTAGAAGTTGAGTCATGGCAACTGGACTTCTTTCTTGTTAGGTTGAAATGTTTCGCTACTCATCCAAGCAGCTTCATCAGTCTGAAGAAGCTGCTTGGATGAGTAGCAAAATGTTTCAACCTAACGGGAAAGAAGCCCAGTTGCCATGACTCAGCTTCCAGATAACCACACCTGGATGACTGAGAATCTTCACAGAATTATTTAGTTACATACTGCAGACAGGAGGAGGTTGTTGAAGGCTACTTCATGTCTTACAAAGGTAAGATTTTGAGGCCTTAGGCCTCAAAACACCTTGTGTACTTTTACACTGCCCTAATTTACTCCAAGGCCCTTAAATGTATTCCTGACAGGAAAAAAAAAAAGGGAGGGGGCTTCAGCTGAAAGTTAAAAGTATTCCCTGTGTATGGCTTTAGGAATTTTCCTAACGGAACAAAATGGCTTGCCATGATTTTTTTTTAAAGGCATTATGCTTGCAAATCAAGTACTTACTGAAGTGGGAAATTGTTGATGAAGTCATGTAAAGAGGGGTCCTCTTGGACAAATTCACCTCAGATACATCGGCATAATGAGGAGGCAACGAAACAAAATGTGACATGGACGGATAGAGTTGGTGCGGATAATAAGGCAAGTGTTGAGAGGGCCGAGAGAAACCCTGGATAAAGGACCCAGCTGGGCCAGTTATAATGGGTAGATGTGAAACAGGCACAGCTTCTAAGTACGAGAAAAAGGACCCATCCATTCTCTTTACTTGGGTCCTGGAGGAACTTGGAGGAATTCGCGTGGCTAAAAGTTCTTCATGGTGGCCATTCAGACCTAGTTGAGGTACATTTGCTGAGTCATCTTGGACCACTGTATCTGTAGTCCCTCGGGTACTGCCATTTGGGGCAGGAATCACAGGAAGGACTACTGGAATATGGGGCTGCAGAACCAGCCCCTTCTGTACGGGGGGCAGAAGGGTCACAGGAGGAGAAGAAGACTGAGGAGAATATGAGAGAGAGGAACATCTGAGAGGTTGATGAGGAGTGAAAGGATAATGGGAAGCTGGGACAGGAGTTGGGGACAGAGAGATCTGCTTGGTGCTTCTTGTCACTGTCCTGTGGCCTGGCCAGGCTGGAGGAAAAGAAGGGGCTGGAGATGTCGGGAACTCAGGCGCAGGTGGTCGGTGGCAATTAAGAGGGGATTCTTTGGCCCCATGAGCAGTAGCTCTGAAAGATCCTTTGCTAACAGGTCCAGGGAGAGGAGGAGGAGGAGGAGATGCTGAGGAGATAACTTTGGCGTAAGGAGGAGGTGGAGGAACAGCAGCAGAGGAAGTAGAAGCGTTGTAGTTGCTGTAGTCTGGAGGAGGAGACTGGCAGTGGAAAGGGGAAGAAGACACTTTTATCTGAAGGGTGGAAACTAAAAGGGACAGAAAAGAAGAGGGGAGGGGGAAAAAGAATGAAATGGGTTGATACTGAGAAATGAACAAAAGGTACCATGATTAGAGGGGAGGGAGAAGAACAAAACAAAACAAAAAATAAAGGAAAATCAAGCCAGCACTCAAAAGGGTGCGGGGGAAGGTTAGTACAGTCAAAGGTTTAGGTTTAATGGTATCCAGTTGAAGCCAGAAAAGCTGCTATTTATTTTAGTTCACAGACAATGTGCAACACAGTACTGCCCTTGTCTGGTGATAATTACCACTCTCTTTTGGTCATCATCCTTGATCACATCTCCAACTCCTACTCAATCAGAACATTATTTTATTTTTCAAACCCTCCACATGCAAGTCACAGGTGTTTATTTATTCCATTACCTATTGGATTTTTACCTTCTTCTTATTTCTTTTTAGACACTTCTGGATACTCTCCCATTCAAGCACTGATCAGGTAGCCATCTATTTTGGAATGCCAATGCCAAAATAAGAGCATCAGGTGTGTTCAGGCCATTTACGCAGCCTGAAGGAGCCTGTAAACTATCAGCAGTATCCCTCTGAACTTGTTGATGGAATTCTGTGCCCTACATATAATGTCGCCTTCGTGCTAAGGGGAAACAGCAAATGTCATATTCATAACAAAACTGAGTATGTAGCCACGTAATGTACAGGAACATCTGTTTACAATGCAGCAGTGCACTGAGCTTAAAATGTATCTTGTATGATTATCACTCCTCGTGTTACTTTAGTGGTTTGATTGCCACTTCTGTATGGTTGCACACATGCAATTAGGAGACCACACAGGAGGAGAGTATGTTGCGATTAATCTCCCTGCTAGCATAGTTGGCTCCCAAGCTGAAGAGGAGCTTGTGTGGGCAGTTCCATGTTACTAGAAGGACTGTGACAAACAGCCACACAGAAGCAGAAACCAGGCAGCTATAGCAAAGTAAAGAAATGTCATTTAAATTAGAACAACTAAGAGCACATTTTCTGTTGTTTTACAGAATCAGACATGTGGCTTCACAGTGACACAAGGCAATCTTACAGAGCCTAAAAATGAGCCACTCTCATATTATGTTCTCCATGTCCGTATGCCAATATGGAGCAGAATGTTGCGTTAAAATAAAAATCTATCCAACATGAGCTTCCTATTAGCATCCCACACAATTTAAATGAAAATCAATTTAATCCTCAGGTGTGACAATGCCCTTGAGACAATCAGAAGCAACTGAAACAGCACTGCACAGACAGCTGGGCTTTTCAACTTCACAGCATCTATGTATCAGTACTCCTCTATGTACTACCATGCCTCGCCTTTACTGTCTGAGTGAAATGTTTCCAAAGCACAGAATAATTATAGCAGTATACCACAGGCCAAATATTTTCCTTACAGCACAAGAAACAGCCAAGAGTTAAGAGGAGGAAAGCAGGGAAAAGCTTGTGTTTGCATTGCTTCCAAAAACACAATACATGCCTGTGGTAGAGGTTCTCCTTTCCAAAGTCTCCTGGCGCTGTTGCTGCTGTTGCTCCATTGCTTGCCTAAAAGAAAAGGATTTTAAAAGCATCTTGGTTTAGGTTCCTAAAATGCATTTGAACAAATGCTCTCTAGAATGAGGCAGGTCAAAATGAACAAAGATTTCTACACCCTGGTTGGGGCTGCAGAGATAATCTCTTCACTCCGGTGGTACACAAGAAAGTTAAAAAGCTGATTTCATTTCAAATGTGTTTTGGAAGTCCATAATGCTTTAATCCAGCAACAGGGACTGCATATGTAACCTAAGTGTGTCAGACAGGATATACCATGGAGCCAATGTCTTTAGTAGAGGTGGGCATGAACCGGTTTGTCCTGGTTCGTCGCAGTTTGTAACAGTGGCAGCACAGGTGCTGCTGCTTCTCTCCCTGCCTCCTCAGATTCAAACAGCCACTCATCAGGCCCAGCTTGCTTCTTTTTCCCACCTCCTCGGCTAATCTCCCAGTCATGGGCAAGAGCACAGACTTCTCTGCCCCGCCATTTTGCCTGAGTGGGAGATCAGCCAAGAGGGTGGGGCAGAGAAACAGGAGCTGTTGCCAGGACTGGAAAATCAGTTGAGGAGGTGGAAACAACAAGCAAGCTGGGCCCAACGAGTCAGAGGAGGCCTTTACGAACTGGGATGAACTGGTTCATGCCCATCTCTAGTCTTTAGTCTTTTTCACTTTGCTGAACCCGAAACAACTCAAAAGCACGTTAGGACTGTTTTCCTTTTTCACAAAGCAATTTTGTTTTTGAGTCCAGATGCTCAAACAAGAATGTTTCATAGGAATAAGTGACACATGGTTGATTTTGCACCTACCTCAATGCTTCTACTTGCCACTATTGAACTGATTATCTCTAAATTGATGAAGCTGCTGACAGAAATACAGTGTCAGAAACTGCCACCTCCCAATATTTTTCCAATTACCTTACTCTTACAGAAGGGAAGGAGACATCTGGTCGGCACTAGGGTACATCCTGGCACTTTCTACCATCACTACACAGAGCCACTGTGGCGGCTGAATTTCCATGTGAATCTTAGTGACTGCTGAACCTCAGCAGTTACAGCAGGAACCCTGACAATGTGACCTCTGCATCCAGTGTGATCCCAGCTGAAACCCTAAGAGGCTGCTTCAGTCCTGATATATCAGAATGGCCATTGGTACCTAATTCCAGGAATGATTGATTAAATCAGAAGGATTCTGCTCTATCTGGGAGAAGAAGCAAGGAGGAGGAAAGAAGGGGTGCTAGACTCAGACATAACTGTTTGACGTTATGTAGGTGGTGCAAACTACTGTAAACACTCCCTGTTTTTTTTCTTCCCCACACCAGCTTTTCCCCCTCTATTAAATCAGAGTATGGCCCTTGGGCCACATGCAGGCACTATAAACCCAAATGCAGTCGTCCAACATCACTGGTCCCTCAGTCCCTCTCCCTCCAAATTTTTCTTAAAAATTAAGAAATATTCATAAAACCGCCTTTGCCCTTAATGGGACTGGGAGGCAATTTTTGTCATGTTTGGGTCTTCCAAGCAACCATGTCCCCAAGAGCCATTTTTGCCACTAGAGGGTGAAAGAGAGCTTTCTTACATAAAAAAAGGTTAAGATAAATTGGGGGGGGGGGGCAGAAGGATGAGCCTCCAAGGTCCAGGGTGGGCATTTGTAGCTCCTAGACTTCTGGAAGTTGCCCACACCTGCAGGAGACGCCTCTTTTGCCGAAATCTTATCGCTTAGTGTAGTAAGTTGAACTAACCTAGGCCCGTTTAATCAGTGGGATGAGTCAACTCCTCTGTAAGTTCCCTTGATTCAAATTGGCCTACTTTTGTTCTAACGTTCTATGCTAAAGTAAGTCACAAGTAGGTCCATTGAATCAATGAAATTTACAGACTGATTGAATGGTCCTACTCTAGTATGAGTTAATATGCTAAGTAATATGCCACCACAATAATTTCTCTCATGTAGGGAATAAATTCTAAACCAAGTTCAAGACTCAAGGGAAGAGAAATGTCAATGCAGAACTATTTATATTACGTAGTTTCGTGATGCATCCACATTTTATATGAACAAAATCTTCCCGTAATCCAATATTATACGACCCAGAAGACCAGGCTTCTTGGTCCATAGGTCCGTAATCCTGGACACAAATTTTCAGTCTCCAGAATTGCAGATGTTGTCACTCGCTGCAGTTGAGCAATGTCTTGTAACATAATAAATCACAGTTTACAAAGCTATGGGCAAGAACTGTGGTTGAGCATGTATTCCTTGCTTCCTGTTCCCTTCTTTCATTGTATGTGATTATTTATTTATTTATTTATTTATTTGATTTATACCCCACCCATCTAGACCGAAGTCTCTCTGGGCGGCTAACAATAAGACATAAAAGTAATATAATAAAATAAAAACAACAGTGACAATATAATTCAAAATGGCATGGTCATTAGGTGATGACAGGAGGGAAAGCCTGCCTAAAGAGCCAGGTTTTAAGTTTGCTCTTAAAAACACTCAGCGAGGGAGCCAGGCAGATCTCTGCGGGCAGACTATTCCAGAGGCGAGGGGCCACTGCCGAGAAGGCCTGGTTTCTTGTTCTTTATCTCCGGACCTCTCTCGGCGTTAGGCCCCTCAGCCGCCCATCCTGGCTAAAACGGGTGATTCGGGTAGATCTAGGTGGGAGGAGGCGCTCCGCTAGATATCGAGATCCTAAACCGTTTAGGGCTTTATATGTCATCATTAACACTTTGAAATAAATGCAGAAACGAACGGGCAGCCAGTTCAGGGCAGCCAGAGCGGGGGAAATATGCTGATATTTTCTCACCCCGGTGATAAGTCTGGCTGCCGCGTTCTGCACCATTTGACACTTCCGCATCAAAGGTAGCCCCACGTAGAGCGCATTACAATAGTCTAATCTCGAGACTAGAAGTGCATGGACCAGAGTGGTGAGCGCCCCAACATCAAGATAGGGACGCAGCTGGGCAATCCGCCTAAGATGGAAATAGGCGGAGCAGACCACTGACGCCACCTGGGTTTCCATGGTAAGCGCCGGATCCAGATGGACCCCCAAGCTGCGAACCTCACTCTTTGTGGTGAGAGTCACTCCCCAAAAAGAGAGGGAGTTTCCCAAACCGCCGATGATTTAGGCATGGTCATCTTCGTGTGCATTTTAATGGAGTTGATGATACGTTAGGTGTAAATGTACAACTGCCCTAATATTAGTTAGCAAATATATCAGTTTTGGAGGACACTGTTCATTAAGATAATTTAATTAAATGCTGTTTTAGGGTCTGATGAAGAAATCAGTAGTTTTTACTTAGTGTCAAGCCAATTTGTGATGCTTTCTATCGTAAAATATGGCCTATAAATATATTTTATCATCATCATCATCAAGAAGAGAGAGAAGCAGCCACTGCTGCAGCTGCAAGGATCTGATCAAGCTTGAATGCAAATCAGGATCTTTGTGCTGAAGACATTTAAAATGGGAACAGGAGAGAGGGAGTCATGGTGCCTATCTGAGGTAGATGACTGTCCAAAGCTGTGGCTGTCTAAACACAACCACTGCCTTGATAAGTGAACACCTGGTTCATATATTATGACTGCTAACGCACATCTACGCTCAAATATGTCTAACAGAGTTTCTATAAGTTATCACAGGAATACTTCAATCCTGAACCAAATTACAGAGGGCAATTCTGACACAAAAAGTAGCAACTGTGAAAAATTAGGAATCACAGCAAATTGCATAGAATTGGAAACAAGAACCATGCTTTTAAAAATAATGGATTAGCTTTGATTAATAAAAATTTCATCAGGATCATTTGGGATCTGCGTGCACCACTAATGAGGGGAAATTATATGCCTTTTAGGAAATATAAGCAGCAGACTTTGCCTTTTAGGAAATGAAATCATACACAATAGATCAAAATAATGACTATGGTAGATAAAGGCAGAGGGATGTTCTCTATGTAATATGATCTGCTATTGCTTAATTAGAGGTCCAATCCAACATTCCAAGCTTTCTTAATAAACTTAAGAAAGTAATCACAACAGCACATTATGCAGATAGTTTCTGAAGTCACAATTTACTTTACTGTTTCTTCCCATTACACTACTGCCTTTATTCTAGGGAAATCTTAAGCGTGGCAGTAGTACTAGCAGTTGCTTATAGAAGGAGCCCTACAGGAGGAGGAGGAAGAAAGGGAGGGGGGACTTCTTAGGAATGCAAAAGCACTCCAGTGTGTGTAGGTTGATCTTACTCATATTTTGCTCAGGGACAGAAGCCACAAATAAACATGAAATACTGATATGGCATGAAATTGATGCCATTTTTCCATTGTACCTCCCACTATGGAATGGAACTGCTGGGAGCACAGACTACTACAGTCAAAGCTGGTAAATATTTTGATCAACAGAGGAGCACAGGCTGCCAACACTCTGATTCAAATGGATCAAGTTTGTAAACAAGACACAATCTAAAATTACCATTGACTTCAATAAGATAAATATTCCTGCTATTCCCTATTGTATTGATTCTGATAAAGCATTCAAGCTGTTGAACTGTAATAGACCTTCACAATCTCACCTTTTCTAAATGAATTCCTTAAGGTTTGATGAAAACACTAGGGTAAAAAAAGCAAAATATTAATTTGCAATGTTACTGCAGATTTTTGCTCCTTACCTTCTCTGAATTTCCATATCATCTGGAGAAGGTCCATTCTGAACCTGGCGTTGAGCTGTTGGACCTAAAAGACATTAAAATAATACAGTTATTACAGTTATCAATGCAATGGCAGTAAGAAAGAGTTTTTATATGGAACATGAAGGACTAATTAAATTGAAGTAGTATCCATTGGCCAACTACTACACAGTGAGTCTTCACTGTCCATGGATCTTAGTTCTGCTGCTTCTATCTTTCTGTTGCTGCCTAAAAGGTCAGTAAAGGAAGTACAAAATCTCCCATAATCATTGACTGGTGGCACTCAAATATGATCATCATGGAATAAAAAAGCTTGTCAAGAATGTGAAATTGAGGGGGTTTTTTATTTAATATTTTCAGACAGTGGATAAGTGAAACCATGGGTACTGATCCTGTGGATATGGTGGTCCTACTGTATTCTGAAACTGGTTTCTCTGTGTTGCCATTCCTGATGTCAGATTTGTATCCATTTATTATTTTCCTGCCAACCTAGCAGTTCGAAAGCATGTAAAAATGCGAGTAGATAAATAGGTACCACCTCGGTGGGAAGGTAACGGTGTTCCGTGTCTAGTAGCGCTGGCCACGTGACCACAGAAACTGTCTTCGCACAAACGCTCGCTCTACGGCTTGGAGACAGGGATGAGCACCGCCCCCTAGAGTTGGACACGACTGGACTAAATGTCAAGGGGAACCTTTACCTTTACCTATTCTTTTGTGTAGAAAATGGCAAGCAAATGCGCCCCTGACGTTGCAGATAATATTGCTGAGGCCTGAGATGGTACTTCCAGTGTAGAGGGTATAATTGACATCTAGGTTTGTGACAAGGTCATGTTGTTTTGCCTGTTGTGTATCAGTAGTTGTTAGAGGGTTGCCTGCAGGCAAGTATGGGCTGGCTCACAAAAACACATTGTGTTTATTAGTTGATAATGTTAACACATTATCAACTATGCTGACCAATGTAAAATTTAAATTTCAAACCAGTAATTGTTATATACTGTCAAGTTGCTTGTAATGTATGGCAACCTATGAATTAATGACCTCTCTAAAGTCCTATCATTAAAAGCTCTGCTGAAACTTTCAGTGCTCAGGTTTTGCATATCAAAGGCCATAGCTTACCAAACTAGATGCACTCTTAACTACACCTTTGCACATTATGTGCAAGTATTAAAAATTCAAATAGCTTCAGCTGTGCAGGATGAAAATTATCAGGACATAGCAGGCATGGAGGAAGATTTTAACCTTTTCATTGCCTGTTACTGACCTGAAGAAGGCACCTCCTTCAAACTCTCCCTCTGCAACAGGAGGAAAGCCCACAGTGGTGTGAATGGGGAATTTGTCTCCAAAGCCAATACCTGCTTTGGTGGAGGGATCTTCCTCAGAATCATGGTGGAGAGAAAAGAGTTAAATTCCCCCTTCTGCAATTCTGATTGTCTGGTCTCTATCACTGCTCACTGTTATCTGTATTTTTCAAAACCAGCACATTATTTATTTTTTTAATTTATTTTATTTCTGAGATTTATATACTGCCCCATTAGTGCACAACACTATTCTGGGTGGCGTACATATAAAAAAACAGAACAAAAGCAAAATGACACAATCAAGCAGAACTACAAGCAAACAGCAAATACGAAAAAAAAAAAAATAGACAAAGGTGTAAATGCAAAAAACATTAATGCAGAGACATGTTAATTTGCAAGGATGCAGTCAATTGGGCCTTAACTGGGCAAGTAGATGCTTGCATAGTTTCACGAAGTAAACATGGCCAGGTCTTAGGGTTATTAAGCCAAGATATAAAGGAGCCTTGTACCTTCCCACAGTTTTCCCACTGCCCCTTTTCCACATGCCATGACTACAAACTTCCCAGGTTAATGGACCATAGTTTCCTTCTACTTCTGATTTCGGACACCATTCTTACAAGGTTCAAAACACAATGAATTTTAAAGCTATTCTCTAAAGCTGATTTCACCTTTGTACTGAATCTAGGAGCCACAGTTTCCTAGTTTGTGTGTAACGAGGCATTATGGTTAATGAACTTAGAAAAGTCTTTGGCCATCAGATTAATAGCAGCGAGCAACCTTGGGTCCCTAGATCTTCTTGGACTTCAGCTCCCAGAAGCCTTCACCACTAGCTGTGCTGGCCGGGACTTTTGCGAGTTGTAGTCCAAGGACATTTGGGGACCCAAGGTTGGGAACCACTGAGCTGGGAGGTATGCTGGCTGCCATTCCAAGGAACATATTTAAAACTATGGGATGCAAAAAAATCTCACTGAGATATATGCCAATATAGCTCTATGTTAATAAATAGGTTTCCTCCACATAAACAGTAGCTTGTTACTTTATAAAAAAGAACGCCACTCCTTATATATAGCCAATATACCAAAGTCATGCTGAATGGGGGATTCTGAGAACTGTAGCTGCAGATGTAACTTTTCCAAGTTCTCCCATAGACACTGCACATTAAACATTCTGTTAGTTATAAGATAAAAGTCTGGCAAGACTGGGAGGACTGTTCATAATGTTCTGTGGCAAGAAACCAGGTCACTTTCAAAGAACCCAGAATAGAGAAAAAAGATTCTTTCATGCCAGCTAAAATCCTCTTGCTTAGAACAGTAAATCACAACTAGAGTTGGCCTATTGAATCAATGGAATTTATGGAACAAGTTGACTCACCAAATCCTCATGGATTTAATGGGTCCACTCTAGTTGTGACTTACTATGCTAAGCAATAGAATTTCAGCCATTGATACCTAAGAAGAGAAAAGAAGAAAGGTGCTGTATTGAAGATACGTTCAGGTCAGAAACAAACTTAGTCCTACAAATTGCCTGAAGACTACTTACTGTCTAATTAAACATCTTCAATGCCTTATAACTACCCTGTTTCCCCGAAAATAAGACCCAACCTGAAAATAAGTCCCAGTATGACACAGAGAGAGCACCAATCACAGCACTTAAAAATATGATGGAGTCGTAGGAAGAATCATTATGATGTACTACTGTTCTTTTCCTTTTCCCGCCCTAAAGCTGGATTTCCAAAAAGAAATAGAAGCAGAATGGAAAAAACACAGAATAACGACTATGCCTTGACAATGACAGGTCCTATAAAATTTGAGTAAATCATGCATGACCAGCATAGACACTTTAGCTAAAAGCACTCTTGGTCCCTTTTAACTGAACAGGTCTATCAGTATGTCACAGCTCGGGACAACTACATGTGCTTTTAAAAAATATTGCTTATGAGCAATAAGATCTATTAGTAATGATGCCGTCCTCCTCCTCTTAAGCTTCCTCCTGAACTGCAGTGTGACCTGTAAAATGGGACAGTTTTCAGAAATTGGCTAAAGGGAATATCTCTTGTTTCCCTACTTGTCAGGTGAGTGGACTCCTCTGCTACCTCAAACTCATCCAGAACTTTCACTGCTAATGACTGAAGTCTCCTTCCATGCACTGTGTTGCAAGAAAATTCCTGCATTTTGCACAAGCATCCTGTAACTCAGCCTTCAGCATATTCTTGGGACTGATCCCGGAAACACGGAAGCATATTAAGTTCTAAGCCCTCTTTCAGCTGATAATTGTCCAGGATGTCTCGTGGCCCAAAGAACTTGGGCTCTTTTCGTTTCAGCACCTGCTGGTGCCTTTTAAAACCAGCTATGGAAGACGCAAACTGGTTTGTTTTCAGCTCAAGTACTTGCAACTGGGCAAAGAGAAACCAATAGCAACATGGCTACAAAGAAGACTATTAGTAGCTTCCCAAATCCCTTGTAAATCAAGTTCTGTGGTACTTAAATGCTGCTCCTGATACTAGATAGCTGTTCTATCGAGAGTTTAAACTTTTTTTAACTGAACTACTTACTGAACAACTATTTATTCTCTTCTCTTATTCTACAGTGTCCTGGAACAGTTACAACAGTCTTCCTTCATAGACTCATAGTTTCTCCAATGTGGACTTTCTTTGTGTTCCTACGAAGTACGAGTAAGTTCCTGCATACACAGGGAAAATTCTGAAGGCTTGCAGGAAAATCTTGGTTTTGTGACAGGATATAATAATGATGGTGGTGGTGATGTGCCTTCAAATCAATTCTGACCTATGGTGACCCTTCTCAGGGTTTTCTAGGTAGACAGTACTCAGAAATGTTTTACCGTTCCCTTCTTTCCAGGGCATCCTGGGACTCTGTAGCTCACCCAAGGCCACCCAGGCTGGCTCTTCTCCCAGGAGGCACGGTGGGGAATTGGACTCCCAACCTCTGGCTCCACAGCCAGATACCTAAACCACTGAGCTATCTGGCCAGCATCTCATTAGAAATACAATACAGAAAACACCAGGACTGATGGCCACACATGAGCAATGCCTTTCTTCTGCCTCCAGATGTTGGCAACAGAAAGAAGAGTACAAGTGCCAATTCGTAGACGGGTAAAGTCAAGACAATGTGCAAAATGAGATTCACGCTTCTCCAAATCCCAGCTCCTCTTCCCTTCACCCAATAATCTTCTGAACTAGGAGAGAGCCTCAGAATGCCCATATAAAATTATAAGGTCTCTTGTGCGACCTCAAGGGGTATAGAAGGAATTATTGTGTTTTGCAACTCCCAAAAACCCTGGACTCCCCCTAACCAGAACAAAATGCTTGCAATTTAAAAAAACACACAATTGGCCACTAGAGAGTACAAGGGGGCTTTTCCAGTTTTAAAAAAGCCACTGTTTTTTTAATATTTTATAGTATTTTGAGGGTGGAGAGGGAGCAGCTGCTGCATTCCACGGGACAGTTGGGTCTGTATATGCAGTGTTAAAAATATACAGTCTGTACGACTTATAGTTCATCTTTGACAATAATTTTTTTTAATTAAAATGAATAATCTATCCACTTACACATCCCAGTCAAAATAGATGTAACAGCATTCTTTAATAATTATCACTTGCATTTTCCCAATTCATAATCAAAATTATACATCATTTCTATGATTCTTTTGAAAAGGCAAAGAAGAAGGCAGATTCATACACTGCAAGTATTTTTAGGGGGATGCTGGAGAAACTGTGGCCATCCACAATTATTTTGGATTCTAATTCCCATCAGTTCCAGTAAAACCGGTCAGTAGACAGGAATCACGGGCATTCATTAAAGCAGTTAATGGTAGGGGTTTAGATTTGCTATCTTCCCAATACTGCCAAAATCATAGCTCTTTGCCAGCAACAGCAAATTTTGGTAACTTCTGTGAAAATCTGTCGTATTTTTATTTCAAACAAACAAACAAAACCAACAACAGAAGACACTGCCACATACCTTTAAGTTCAAGCCAGATACAAGTCATTTAGCAGTTGATCAATTATGCTCTGGTGTTATGCAACTTAATAAGTCTGCTACCTCCTGCTGGAACACTGCCAGACACCAATCCTGTTCCCCACATGAAGGGCTGCTGTTTGTTATGGGAACTTACAGAGGTCCCTAACAGAGCTTTCTAGGTAAGTGAGATATTAAAGGAGTCATTTCACCTGTTCCACACCCCCAGTGAGTTTTCAGGGCAGAGCTGGGGAATTGAAGTCAGCTCTCCTGAGTCCCAGTCCGTTACTCTATCAACTACATCACACTGGGTATCACACAGCCCACAAGCCACACTTTGCCCAACCCTAGCCTAGACTGAGACCCCATCCCCCCCAAAAAAGGGAACAAGAAGGGAGAGCGAATAGGAATTTGTAGTAAATGCATATGTCCTGTTTAAACTCTGTGATCCTGACTATTTCTGTGACACTGTTTCATAAATATATGAAGAAAGGCAAACTCAACAAAATTTAGAACTTCTTTGAGTTAAAAAAAAAAATCTTACAGCAGACAAATAAGGGCCTAAGGACACATTACTTGCTAAAATGGATAAGGCAAGGCTAATGTTTTCTTTCCTTTTCCAAAGTTAGCTTTAGATAGAAAAGGATGTTAAATTTTAGAATCTTTAATACAATAGGGAAAGAAATAACCGCCCTTTCTCCCCTCCCCTTGGGCACCACATTTAATATAAGCTTAGGGAATCATAAGGAGCTACAGACTATAAAACCTCGCTTTGCCCAGTTCTTTTCAGCATAATTTAAAGCCTGCTTTTCAAGCTAATTCCAAACACAGGGTACATTCCAAGGCTATCCTACCACATTAAACCAGCAACAAAACAGCCAAAGAGACATAAGAGGAGGCATGAAAAGTAGAAAAACGAGAACTCATAAAAGGACTCAACTAAAAAAAAGGAAGGTTTTAACTGTAGTCTTGGTAAGGTTAATCTCCTAAATTTCCTGCACCAAATTAGATGGAAAACCAAGAGGTCACCTCTGATAAAGCATGGCCAACAGCCTAGCAGAGTCAAACTGCCCCAAAGCTTTCATCCCCAGAGATTAAAGATTAAATAGGAAAACATGTAAGAAGACATTCCACTTAAATATTCTTGGACTTTGAAGAAGAACACCAGTATCTTGAATTATGCCAGAAAAAAACAGTTAGTAAGCTGAACTCATACAAGAGAGATACAATCGTCTGTGGATGTGCTTTAGATCTGGTCAAAGCATAAAGCTAACTGAACTGATTCTGAAAAACCAGGGAAATATCTCAGTCAAAACAGGGTTCCTTTGAAGATGGGCCAAATCCATATTAAGAGTCTTCCTGTGCCGATTTGGGGGGATAGTTTATAAAAACTGTTGTATTTCTCTAGAAGCTATGGAAATGAGAAACCATCTGGAAGGCAGGGAGATTGATAGGATGGGATGAAGTGTAGTTTTGTGACTGATAGCTCTAACAGCAAACCACAACAGCTGATTTCAGCAGGCTCTCCAGCTCTTTGGGGGAAAGAAATTATACACCAAAAGAGCACGGTTTCATTGCTAGTTCTCTCTCCCAGGAGCAGGGACTTTAGAAAAATGTTTGTATAATATGTAGGGACCAAGGCGGATGAAGCAATGGCTAGTTGCTTACAAAATACTGGATGTTTGGATATTTTTGTCTCTCCACTTTCCACTTTAAACCTATAAAGCAAAGTTGGGGAACTATTGGCCCTCCAGACGTTTCGGACAATAACTCCCATCATCCCTTGCCTCTGGCTATGTTGACTGGGGATCCTGGCACTTGAAATCAATAGCATGTGCATGGACAAAGGTTCCTCATCCCCGAGCTCAAGTGCTGGGCACCCTTCATCTTTTTGCTGTGAGGCTAAGAAGCACCATGCCTGAAAAGAATAAAAGCAAAGAGGATATCAAATTACCATGGCACCTATTTCTAGACAGAAGTGTGTAATCCTATCTCTGTGAATTATACACCTGTCTCTGAGGAATACCTGTCAGCTCTCTCTCTCATAAGCACAGGCACAACCTGTTATGCTAATAAAACAGAATTCAACAGTTACCCAAAACTACACTCTCTCTGTTCCATTCCTAACCTTGTCCACCCAGATTTAATTAACTAACTGTATGCAAACAATCAACACATATAACAATAGTACCAGAAGGAAATGGTACCTTAACACTCTGAATCTGAAGATTTTTCTCCTGTTTCGGTTTCTGTTTATCTGTGCATTGTGTCAACCATGTTATTTATTCCCTTTAGAAGGTTTATTGTGAGATTTACTATTGTCTTGTTCTGAATGATTTTGGAAACCATACAGAGATAAATGTTATGAACTGTGGTTCATAAACACCCAAAATAAAATAAAATAGTGTCAGTAACTTGATAGCCTTATCAGCATGTAGATCATTTCAAGCACGCAACATGTGGTCTCCAGCCTGACTTTAAAGCCCTCTGAACAGGATCAGTTCAGATGGCCAGCTAGAAAGAGCTCTCTCTTTCCCAGCAGCCTACAGGGGGTGGGAGGCAGAGCTGAAAGACAGACAAAAGAAAAGAAGTGTCCCCACTATATTTGGCAAATGGCCTCTGACAGGTCACCCTGAGGGAATTTCAGCGGGCAGGGCCACAATATCCTCACAGGAGGTCTGAGAAGGCTTGGAAGAAAGGAAACACAGAACAAAATCTTAATTTCCCTTGCTTGATTGTGTAAAACGTGGCTTTTCTGACTTACTGCCTCCATTCAAAACAAACAAAGTAAAAATTGGTTATGAAAACCAATGTGAGAACATGCAAGTGTTCACGCTGAGTGGCTGAGAGACAGCATGTGACATTTCTTGCTACTGCACAGACATTCAGAAGCTGCAGAAAGAGAGAGTTTGAGTCACTCGGTGTCAGTGTGAATGAGTTTTCGGACGGACTTCATGATTGTGTTTCTTCTTCAATTTCTGCTAATAAGATACCCATAGATGGTGCTCTGAAATTGCAGTTCAAGGAACAATTCCGTCCAAATTTCTGGGCTCACCTACAAGCGGATTTTCTGGAACTATCGAAGAGGGCTATGAAAGTATTGATGCCTTTAGTAACAACATACTTGTGTGAAAAATTATTCTCTGCTCTCGTTTATCTTTTTAAAAAGTACAGAAATCGTTTGAAAAACAGAGTCAGAACTCAGAATACAAGTTTCAGCTATCAAGTCCAATATAACAAAGCTTGTTAGTGAAATGCAACACCAGCCTTCTCACTAATTATAATTATATGGATATAATATGTTCCCTTTTTTCCCACCCAACTTGTGTTTAATGAGGTACAATTTTATACAAATTATACAGTGGTGCCTTGACCTCCGAACGCTTTGACTTACGGACAGCTCTGGCCACAAAATTTTGCTTTGACTTGCGGCCGGAGCTTTGACCTACGAACGGAAAAAGGCACGGAAAAAAGGCGGGCAATTCAAATTTCTAACTGTAGGTGGCGAAAGAGGCTGCTTCTTTGTAGCTCTTTTGCCCCAACAGTTAGGAAAAGGGATGCGGTGGTGGTGGTGGGGGGTCTGGCCGGGAGGCGAGGACCCATCCCAGCCGGGCTCTGGCTCCCAGCGCTGGGTTCGTCCGCGCTGCTCGCTTCCCGGGAGCCAGATCCCGGCCAGGAGGTGAAGACCCATCCCGGCCGGGCAGCGGTGGCAGAGCCCAGGCCAGGCAGCGGTGGAAGCTCGGGAGGCCTCCCGGAGGGCTCCTGCTGACGGCGATTTTGGGGGCAGTGAGCCCGCGCGGCGGAAGGCCAGGTAGGCTCCCGGAGGGCTACAGGGGAGGGCGGTTTTGGCCCCGGTGGGCCTGCGCGGGGGTGCAGGAAGGCTGGATAGGGTCCGGGAGGGCAAGGGGGTGGCGGTTTTGGCCCCGGTGGGCCCGCGCGGGGGTGCACGAAGGCCGGGTAGGGTCCGGGAGGGCAAGGGGGTGGCGGTTTTGGCCCCGGTGGGCCTGCGCGGGGGCGGAGGAAGGCTGGGTAGGGTCCCTGAGGGCAATTGCAGGCGGCGGTTTGGGCGCCGGTGGGTCCGTGCGGGGGCAGAGAAAGGCCGGGTAGGGTCCCGGAGGGGTACTGCAGGCGGCGGTTTGGGTGCCGGTGGGCCCGCGCGCGGGTGGAGGAAGGCCCGGTAGTGTCCCAGAGGGCTATTGCGGGCGCCGGTACGCCCATGCGGGGGTGGAGGAAGGCCCAAACCACTGCCTGCAGTATCCCTCCGGGACCAGACCCGGCCTTTCTCTGCCCCCACGCGGGCCCACCGGGGCCAAAACCGCCACCCCCCTTGCCCTCCCGGACCCTACCTGGCCTTCCTGCACCCCCGCACGGGCCCACCGGGGCCAAAACCGCCACCCCCTTGCCCTCCCGGACCCTACCCGGCCTTCCTGCACCCCTGCGCGGGCCCACCGGGGCCAAAACCGCCACCCCCTTGCCCTCCTGGACCCTACCCGGCCTTCCTGCACCCCTGCGCGGGCCCACCGGGGCCAAAACCGCCACCCCCTTGCCCTCCTGGACCCTACCCGGCCTTCCTGCACCCCCACGCGGGCCTGGTGCCGGTTCCAGAGGCCTCCCAGCAGCGGTGGTGGAAGCCCGGGAGGCTTTGGAGGCTTCGGACCGGTAAAGTGCTGCTTTTTCCTTTTTAAAAAACTGTTCTGGGTGGGTTTTGGAGGGTGGGTTTGGACTGGGGGGGGTTATCTTTCTGTGCTGTGTTGTTTTGTTTTTGGATTTGTGGTTTATTTTTTGCAGTCCCAGTGTGGCACTTGCTCTGTTTATTTTCTTTCTTTCTTTTTTTTTTTCGTATTTTTTTCTTCGGCCGGAACGGATTAATCGGTTTTCAATGCATTCCTATGGGAAATGGTGCTTTGACCTACGAACGTTTTGACTTACGGCCACCGTTCCAATACGGATTAAGTTCGTAAATCAAGGCACCATTGTACTCATGTCATTTTCTAGCTTTCATTTGCATGTGACATTTTGTATAGGTGTGTCATATTAATGATTTCATGTGCTTGTAATTTCAGTTTTTCCAGCAAGAATTAAAGACAATTGTTGATGCTGCTGCTGATGTTGTTATTATTTTGAATTTGTATGGAATATTTCAATACAAATATTATAATAGGAGTGTGTGCATTAACAGATTAACTTATTTGTCCCATCCCTTCATGAGAAACTCCAAATAAATATTTGATGCACTTTAGGGTTTTAAATCTTGAGTTAAGTCTTGGTGGTCCACAGCAACAGAAGATATTTAAACGCGATCCGTGGTAAAGAAAAGGTTAAGAACTCCTCCTGTCCTAGTGCGATAAAAACAAGAACAATAATTTCACATAATCTGGGTCATTGTTCCATTGTGTTGTGTTTTGTGTGGCTTGTTTTGTTTGTGTGTCCATTAGTGCATTTAATATATTTTAAATAACCCCATATGCTTTTTATCTGGCAGTTTATTTGGGTTTGTGGACTGTAGTAAATTCTTGACTGATGTCGGATTTCATGGACTGCAATAAACTTTCTCTGAAATCCACAAATATTTAGACCAAATAAAACTTGTTAGTCTTTAAGGTGCCACAAGAATGTTGCTGTTTTCCCTGAAAGAATGTAGTCCTAAATTTCCGGGCCCCCCCTTAAGATTCCCCACTCCACTTTAGACAAATCCCAAACACTGACATAGGGACAGTCATCCTCAAGAGAACACCAGCCATCATCCACATGATAGCTCAGCATAACCTAAAAATATCACAAGAAAACAGTGTAGGACAAAGACTAATTAAGATGTGTACCGGCAAACGGCCACATGGGAGCTAGTGTGGTGTAGCAGTTGAGGGATCTGGATTCCAATACTTAGCCATGAAACTATGAGTTGATAACCCTGGCCTGGATGCTATCTCTTAGTAAAATCTACCACATAAGATTGCTGTGACAATAAAATGGGGGCTTGATGAAAACAACAGATAATTTGTTTCACAGATAAGAATATGGGGCCACAACATGTCTAGGCAGGTAGTTAAAGCCCCAACAATTCAAGGCACACAGGTCACAGTTTCTCCACTATGGAGAGATATAATAATAAATAACAACTGTGTACTGTCAAGTCAATTCTGACTTATGGCGACCCTTTTCAGGATTTTCTAGGTACAGAATACTCAGAAGTGGTTTACCCTTCCCTTCTTCTGGGGGAATCCTGGGACTGTGCAGCTTGCCCAAGGCCACCCAGGCTGGCTCTTCTCACAGGAGGCACTGTGGGGAACTGAACTCCCAATCTTTGGCTCCGCAGCCAGACCACTGAGTTATCCAGCAAGCTATGGTGAGGTATAACTTCTTTGCCCTGTTTAGGCAGTTTGCACAAGGGGCTACTCTAATTCTCAACCTCCTACTTTGATTTTATTGTTCCAGCCTAATCAGTACCCTGTCTGTTTCAACTGTGGTCTCCCTCACTGATTCAAATCTTGAAAGAAGCTGGTCCTCTGCTCCCCACAAAATACTCTGGAGAAAGGAAGGAGTTCTTCAAATGGGACTGTTACATTTTTGTTATTTCAATGTGTTTTTAGAACTGGTTTTACCTACCATTTTTAATATTATATCTGTTTAATTCTTTTCAATTACTTTAATACCTTATTTTTTTTAAGCTTTCAATACTATTTGTTTTTAATACTGTAAGCTGCCTTGGGTCCTTTCAGGAGAAAGGCATAATATAAATATTTTAAATAAACAAAACTAAAATAAGTCGGTATTTGTCATTGTGATTGTTGGTACTATAGCTGTCAATGGCATCTCATGCTAAAATCATGTACAAATTTTATATTTTCTCAAAATGAAAAGTAGCCATGCGAAACTGCAACTTAAGCCCTTCTCTGATGAGGCTGTTTTCCTTCTCAGATCACACAACTGCCAGTCGCACAACTGCTCTCCCCCTTGGGCTTTCACACGGACATTTACCAGCTAAATCATCTGGAATGCTCTGGTACAACTGGGAGGCAAAACGGAGAGACAAGATTTTAAACAAAAACAAATAAGAACAATTTAGGTGCCAAAGGGTTAACCACACTACTCTTCTTCCACTGGAAGCTACCATTCAAAACTTTCATTTTTAATTATTAAAAATGAAAAACAGAAACAGGAAAAACATACTGTTCAAGCTTAGTTGTAATATTTGCATATGGATGTGTGGGTCAAGTTTTACTTACACATCAAAAGAAATGAAATACATCTGCACTTTAAATGATGCATTTGAAAAAATATTATTAAATTCCCCAGTACAGCAAGCAAATGAGCAACAGCTAATCATTAACACTATTATTGATGCACAGCAAATATAAGATGACATTTATACAGCTTCACAGTTATTACATTGTTAGAATGGTTATCTTTAGTTAGCATTCCCTACCCTTACTGAAGTCTCATAGCATTAGTTCTTCAAAACATCTCTGCGGTTTTTAAGCATCGTTCAGACTGGGAGAGAGTGCCAACATTTAAGGCAGTAAAAATATCTCCCAGAAGGATTTCCAACAGGAAACGTTCATTTCATAAACCTGCTACTGTCCAAATACTCAAAACTGGAGGAAGGAGAGAATTAACACTGCCCTCCACCCTTCCTTTTGCAGATGAGGTTTAATCCTGAACACTCATCAAGACACCAAAAAGAGAAATGGAAGTTTCCATCACCTACAAGACATTCTGCACAGAAGGATGCAGTCACACTGGCAGAGGCAGAAGCAGTGGCAAATCCATTCCCTGTTCACCATAGTACGGCAGCACCTTTGTTCCTACAAACATCAATGCAACTCTTTCATGGCCAAGCACCTACCTAGCCGCCCCCATGGGCCAGGTTACATGTGGTGTAATCAATACCCCTCCGCAGCAGTGGAATGGGCCTCTCCCTTTAATTATTTAACCAGAGGCTGCCTTCCCCAGCCTATTGGGATGTCCGATGGCTAGGTTCAATAACACAACAGACCATCTAGAGAACAAGGATAAGCATGGCCAAAATGGCACTGCAGGAAACATAGAACACATCTTTTTCTTACGTTATTTAAACACCTATGAAAGTTCCTTGAAGCAGAATATGGCAATGAAATAATGTTCATTTTCAGGAAAAAGAAGAAATCCTGAACAATGCCTTTTTAATGTTAGTTCTTGACTAGAAGTAAGAACAGTTACTTCTAATAGTACCAAAAGAACAATAGAGGCGAAGATCTACAGCTCAGTGATAGAGTACTCACCTTATATGAAAAAGGCGCCAGAATCAGTCCCTAGTGTGCTGTTTTTGGACTGCAATTACCGGATTTCTCCAAGAATTCTGGCAACTGCAGTTTACAAACCAAATCACCACACCTGCAAGTCTTGCCCCTTTAGAGAATGGCTTTGAGTTTTTTTACCTGCACCTAACCTTTACTTACAGGAACTCATGGTGCAGTGGTTAAACTGCAGTACTGCAGTCAAGACTCTGCTCACGACCTGAGTTCAATCCCAATGGGCTCAGGTAGTTGGCTCGAGGTTGATTCAGCCTTCCATCCTTCTGAGGTCAGTAAACTGAGTCTCCAGCTTGCTGGGGGGAAGGGGACAATGTGTAGCCTGCATAATTAAATTGTAAACCACCCGAAGAGTGCTTTAAGCACTATATGATGATTCTTGCTTTGTTTTATTTTTTTGTTGTTAATTTGGGAAGGAAGGTGCCCTGGTGCTTCCAGGGAAATTAAGTTATTTGAAAGCTGCCCTCTTTAGAGCTTAATGGGCAGTGAGACAACAGTTCACAGGAAAAACCAGGGCAGATTTCTTTTCTTTTTATAAATCAACAACAGAAAGCAAAAGCTGATGAAGCTGATGGTGCAGGTAAACACAAACCTTGGCTATCAGATCATTTTCTAAATGTGTTGGTGCTCCATTTACAAAAAGAAGCACCAAAAGAGGATGGAGTTGCTCCACCACCACCACTTGCCTCCTCCCTCCCTGTTCTCTGTAAGTTGTTGAGGAGGAGGACTACAGGAAACTATCAGGTTTGAGGCAAGCAGGAGGCTGTTAACACTGAGCATTGCTTGCAATCATCTCGATGGGGGTGTTCACTTTTCTGAGAATCCCCCTTCAAATGCTTACAACATGTCTCAACCCAATTGCTAAGAATGGAACAACCATCTTCAGAAGCAGTATACCTTTTATTAACAGGCACTACCAACAAACAACAGGAGTCAAATTTCTTAATTTCCTGGCTACAGAATTCTGACTAGAGAGGTGTTAATTGTCTCTTGCTGAAGACACAACAGTGAACCAGGACACTGATGTCTGGTCTGATAAAGCAAAGCAATACTTGCATTCTTCCAACACTCCAGAATTCCCTCTTCCGCTTCTTTTAATCACAGGGAAAGGGAAAAGACAGACAGGAGTAGAGTTGACTGATGCAGAGAGATACAGTGCATATTTTAAAAAATACTTTTCTGCTTATGTTGATTTGGAGCAAACATGCCACTGGAAAAGTTACAGCCATTGTCAGATTTGTTCTCTCATGCTTACTCCCCTCCCATCCTCAAATATAAGCCTTCTTATATTTGTGACCTCCAGAAGACAAGGAAGCTTCGAAAACAGTGTGCTGGTTGTTTCTACTGCTTCTGGGATGAAGGCCTTCCACTGAAATCTTAGCAGAGGAACCTAGCAGCCCCTTCACACGGTGATGACTAGGTTGCTTTTGTATCCAAAATAGTGTTGTTTCCCAAAAATACTGTGAAGAAGGGGGGAAGATGGGGGAGAACTCACAGTGCAAGTTGACCCTAGTTCTACCCAGCCATTTCTATAAAGTGTCAACCCAAGTAACAAGTAACTATTGTGGAGAAGCATGAGATGAGCAGATGGATGGCTAGGTGGACTTCAGCATCTTATCGACTCTTCACTTTTCTAAGTGACCATTTATTATGCAAACTACTCTACTTCTTCCTTGTCCAAGGAAGCCAGTTATCAATTCTCGCCCTTCGTCGGAGGGAAGAGGCCACAAATGCAGGCTCTTTACAATAGCTATCCATGCACCTGCACGGAGAGAGAAGCCAGCTTGAGAGGCTTCTATAACTATGCCTAGTTGTTGTTTTTCTGTTGCACGGTCTCTGAATAGCTTTCCTGAAGTAATAAAGGCAATTTCTACCTAACTACAGGAAACATAATTATTTTTACCTAAATATTAAGTTCTCAGAATACAGTAGGACCGTGGCATCTGCAGGGGATCGGTTTGAAGCCCCGCTGTGAATGCCAAAAAAACAAGGATTAAAGACTATACATTGCATGGTCTCTGGCTCCCTCTATTGGCCAGTTCTGGTAAATACACTATGGAAATACATATAAATACACATTTCTGGGTTTATTTATTTAGTATTTTCAGGCAGTGGATAAATGAATCAGCAGATACTGCTCATGCAGATAGGAAGGTCTTACTGTATTTATAAAAGTTGTAACAGTCTTGCTATACTAGCCCATTGTACTCTGCTAGCAGAAATACTTAATATTCTTACAGCCATCACCCAAGATGATTCTTAACACATGGCAGCTTGCCTCAGATATCAAATTCAGCCAAGTCACCTGCAAGAGCAACTGGCTCACTTAAGAAATGGGGAAGCTTCCATCTGGTTACTGCACTGCAGCCATCAAGCCAGGAATTTCTGAAGGCAGAATTGTCTCGTCTGTGCTAGGCTGGCAGAGTGCCCTAAAAATGGACCTACAGGCTTCACTTCCTTGCACTCTGGTCCTATATCTTTTCTTCTTCCCTTCAGGTGTTTTTTTTTTTAAGCTGATGTTTCAAATGGGGAGAAAAGAAAAATAACCATGACATTTTAGAAGAAGAAACTGGGACGGGAAGCAGTCTTCCACTCTTGTATTATGAAGGGAAGAGGAAGACAAGAAGAAACCTAAAATAATCTTTAAATTAAGGTTGTAGCTCACATTACTCAGACTTACAGAACTAAATAATTAACTGTATTATGCTGCTAAGCAATGTTTAATCTTCAAACAGAGGAACTGCTTCAAGGTGTTGCTTTTAAAAAAAAAACTCTTTGAGGACTTGCTTCAAATTGTGCTGAGCTCTGCATTACAAACAGGTGATTCCTTGGGCTGACATTTCAGAACTAGCACACAGACTGACCTAAAATTCACTGCAAAGTTCTTAAACTCATCCATTGCCCACAAACATTTGTTTAATCTCAATGTCCAAATTATTTAGCAAAGTGATGTGTAACAGGCACAAACATAACAACTGCGTGCCATCAAGTCAATTCTGACTCATGGTGACCCTTTTCAGAGTTTTCTTGGTAGAGAGTACTCAGACGTAGTTTACCATTCCCTTCTTTTGGGGACATCCTGGAATTGTGCAGCTTGCCCCAAGGCCACATAGGCTGGCTCTTCTGGGATGCGCAGTGGGGAATTGAACTCCTGAACTCTAGCTCTGAAGCTAGATACCTAACTCACAGAGCTGTCCAGCCAGCTGTAACAGGCACAGCCGGTAGCTAAACTGGACAATAATTCAGCCTTGAAGGCTTTCATGGCCGGGATCCGATGGTTGTTGTGAGTTTTTCAGGCTGTTTGGCCGTGTTCTGGAGGTTTTTCTTCCTAATGTTTCGCCAGCCACAGAGACTGGCAAAACTTTAGAAAGAAAAACCTCTAGAACATGGCCAAACAGCCCAAAAAACCCACAACAACCAAATAATACAGCCCTTCATTTTTTTTAAAAAAAATAAGCATTTTATATTAAATAAGGGTAGGAATTCGGATGCTTTAGGGTTCTTTGCCAATATCTTCAATTTGAGGGGTTCAGGGCTTGAGTTGGGAGTCCAACTCAAAAGCAGTCAGCACCAGGGAAGTTGCCAGTAGCCTGGAATTGTTCCAGGCACAATTCAAAGTGCTGGTTCTAACCCATAAAGCCCAAAACAGCTTGGATCCAAGCTATCTCAAAGACTGTGTCCCCTAGGTCTAAAGATCAACAGGAGGGGCCTTTCTCTCCATCTGCTCAGGCAAGCTTTCCCTCGGTGACTGGCTGCCTGAGTGGAGTTTCTAAATGGATGGTTGTGCCTTACTGCTTTGTGTTTTTGGTGCTGCTTTTGTGTCCTGCCTTTCAGTGTGGTATTTGTCTCATCCTTTTCAGTTTTTGTATACTTACCATTTTTAGTTTTATACATTTTATTTTAATGATGTAAACCACCTTTGGTCCTTCTTAAGGAGAAAGCTGAGGTATGTATAAATAAATAAATAAATAAATAAATAAATAAATAAATAAATTGTGGGTTGTCCTTGCCCACTTACAGGCTGCGAAAAATGAGGAAATTATTCATTAAAAAGGAGACCTATTTGTCTAAAACCTGCATATGCTAATTAATATGCATAGATACAAATGTGGAAATAATTTCTAAAATTTCATTAAAAATATGATACGTATCACCATACTGGGGAGGACTATGAGCAAAGTGACCTCTGCGCCTGCTCAGTTCGCTGGTCAGGTGTCGGTAAGTATATTTCAAGCCCCTGTTCTCCCTTCTTATGTGACTTTGGCCAACATCCAATTGTAAAAATGCACTTGAAGAGGAATTTGCAGTGGCTTTCCTCTTCTAGAAGGCTGTTCTTCAGGAGGTTAGTCGTGCTACTGACTGCACACCCAGATTCACATGTTAATGTACAAGTGGCCACATGAAAGGGAGCCCGCCTGGAGTGAACCACTTTCATGGCCGGCCTGATATGATTGCATAATTAAATAGAATTTTAAAGTACACTAAGACTTCAGACAAAGGGTCCCTTGTAAGACAGGATCTCCCTACATAAAGGCAAAGGACCATCCTAGTCCTGCTAAGGAACACAGAATTACTTAGAATCATAGAAAAGTGAAGTTGGAAGAGGCTGACAAGGTCATCAAGTCCTGCTCAATGCAGGAATACAATCAAAGCATATTTGCCAGGTAATTATCTAAGTTTTTCTTCAATGCCTCCAGTGTTGGAGCACTCACCAACTCCTGAGGTAACTGGTTCCACTGTCGTACTGCTCTAACAGTTAGGAAGTTTTTCCTGATATTCAACTGAGCTCTGGCTTCCTTTAATTTCAGCCCATTGCTGCGTGTCCTGCACTCTGGGATGATTGAGAACAGATCTTGTCCCTCCTCTGTATGACAGCCTTTCAAATATTTGAAAAGTGCTATCATATCACCCCTCAGCCTTCTTTTCTCAAGGCTAAACATGCCCAATTCTTTCAGCCTTTCCTCATAAGGCTTGGTTTCCAGCCCCTGGATCATCCTTGTCACCCTCCTCTGAACTTGCAGGAGTGTTTCCAGGCCAGTTACTAGTGTCACTCAAATATCACTGAAGACTCAAACTATGATCAGTCATTTCAGATTAGTTTACATTTCTCCAAATGCTTTCAACAAAGTATCCTCAAGCAGTATCTACATTGCAGTCATTACTCAGGAACTGGAGGGTCTACTGTGCAGCCTTCTTTCATGCTCTTCAAAGCTCAAGACTTCTTGAATGCAAAATGAGAGGCCAAAGAGTTTGGGTTGTCAATACACACATGCAGCTGAAAGAACTATAGAACTACTAATGAAGGAATACACATGTCTTTAACCCTACAAAGTTTTTTTTCTTTGAATGTGCTTGAGAGGGAACTAATAAGACAGAAAACTATTGATGTCAACTCTGGATTGTGGTGGAGGCTAATTAAATTTTTTGTAAACTTATTTGGAAGTAGAAATAATAACACTTCCAAATAATTGCTCAGTGAATGGGAAACATCTGCTTATCAGCACCTCTCTTTTGTCTCTTCCATTTTCTATAGCAGATGCTATAGAGTCCAATTAACATGTGTGTTTTTGTTAAACGAATAGCAGTAGAGGGAAAGTCTGAGCAGCATCAAGACAGTGGACGGGGTCAGGAGAGGGAGTGGGAGCATCTCTCTTTTTCTCCTTCCTATGATGGGGGGGGGGAGGGGTCACATCTTTGCTATCTGCATTTCAATCCTCACCCAGCAGGACTTAAAAATCAAACTTGTTCAGTGAGTTCTGGGGTATTTCCTGACTAAGAATACCAAGGTTTGGAAGGGTGAAAAGTAGGGCTAGGGTTTAATGGCCAGTTCTTGTATTTCTTGTATTTCCTGAACCGACTGAGAACTTCGCTGTGCCCCCAAAATGGGGCCCATTTTCAGATAATCAGTTTATCTCAGTTCTTCCCTACATGGCTCACTCAAAAATAGCATCCAGAACAATGGATATATTTATTTATTTATTTATTTAAAATATTTTTACGCCACCTTTCTCTCAAGGACCCAAGACAACATTCTGCAAATCTGATACTTCAAAAGGAGTGCACACCCATCTAGACCTGGTTGTATCCACAACCTTCTGTGGCTTTTTCTTCTGACCAATAAAACCACTGTCTTCTCCACATTGAGTTCATGGAACCTGTTCCCATTGCCGGAATAAACTAGCAAAGGGGCTGAGGTTTTTTAAATTTCAGCTAAATTCACATGGATTTTAGCCCGAATCCAAAACTTTTGTGGCATCACCCTGCCGCCACTGCGGGCTCCCCATTGCCACTGCTATGGCTGCCGCTGCCACCTCCATCTCCTATCAGGTGGGCCCAATGGGGCAGGTAGTGGGGAGAGTGGAAAAGGACGGGGAGGAAGATGAGAGGGAAAGGGGACAGGTGAAGGTGGGGCACAGGGACAGGTGCATGAGGAGTGGGCGCGTGGGTGAGCAAGAGGGCAGGGGTGGGAGAGAGGATGAGAAGTAAGGGATGCATGACTGGCTGGGCAGTGGCGCCAGCAAGAGAGGGGGCAAAGAGACGGGTGCTGACTTTTTCAGCAAGCCCAGTATTTTTTTTCTTTTCCTGATATCTGATACCTGAATTTTTTTTTACAAAAAATCACATATATAGAATTGATTCTAATGAATCGATTCCATATCTGCCACAAAATAAAAGGGCCTCTGGAAGGGTAACAGAAAAACTCACCCCCCTGGTTCTGTGCTCCGTGCATGCACATACCTCATGTGTACGCTGAAATTTAATTTTTTTTTTTTTAAGGAGAACCCAGTACAACAGGGGTTTTTTATGAGTGACGAAACAAGAGGGATCAAGCCCTCTTTTTTAGTCACTCATATGCAGTCCTTCACGGCACTCAAGGCAACTGTTCAGACTCTCCACATTTTCTTTGGCATCACTTGAAAAACAGTGAGTGCTTGATATTACCAGCAGTCTAGGGAGACTCAACCTCAAATTCCAGATGATTTCTTTCAGCTAATTCATGCAGAAACCAAAAAATTAGAGGGACAAAAGAAAAGACTGAGCAATGCCAAAGGCCAAAGAGTTGAGCAAGCAGTTTCCTCAAATCCACCATCTGGTAACCCTCAGACAAATGAGACCAGAACCAAGAAACAGACCACAACAATCTTCCCAAGTCCTAAACCAGCCAAACATCCCATGACTCATTTTTTATATATGCCCGTTCACCTTCATACTATCTAGCAAAAAACAAAAACAGATCAGATATCTGCCCTGCCATATATGCAAGTCAAATGTCTTTCATGAAAGCCATGAAATCCTAAGCCATTCATACCAAGTGCTCTCCAGCATAAATGTATATAACCCCAGTAAAATCACTTTTGAGGGAAATCACAATCTTCACCAAAACCATCTCAATCCACTCCGGCAGGGAGGCCATTGGGTAGCAGAGGAAATGCTACACCAAGAGAATCCCTGTCCTGTTCCAAGCCCTATCAAAAAGCACATGTACTCAACTCTTGGGAGTTTGCTGGACAGGGTACTTCACTGGGGGGCAGATCAAAGTGACTCCACTAGAGATAACCAGAGACTGAATCTGAGTCTTATTACATATTGATCTGCATAAACCTACCCAGTGTGAACATGGCTTTGATAAGATTTGAACCATGGACCTCTGCCTCAGATAGCTATGCTCTCAAACTGTGCTCTTACAGAGTGTTGATCAACTCTGTTCACAATATATTTTCCCATCTTTTGTGCATGGAAATGGTACATCCACTCTCCAGAGCTGATTCACTTCTGCGGTTACTACATTTTTGGTCAAGTCTGAATGATGGTCCCAGAGGGAAGATGAAACCAACACACTAGACAAATGAGCTTTCCATCCCTGCAGGCTCATTCAGACTGGCAGACATTTTATAAAGTTTATCATGTGGCATGACTATTCTAGCTATGAATGACTAAAGTGTCAGCTGATTTACACTGCCAGGGGAAGAAATCCCTCTGTCCATTTCAAAGTAGGTCACACTAACAAAGCGTTTATAATAAGCAAGGGGAAAATAGCTCTGTCATGGTTACTTCAGGCATTATGGTTCAATATTACTTCTGCTCTTCCTGATGATCTTTACAATCTAAATTAGCCTTAAGTAGCCAGAAGGCATCTTAGCTTTGCAAGCTGTAAATCTGAAATAAGTCTGCTGAGTTCACCATATTTTATTATTGCAAAAGTGATGTGACAGAAAGACAGGATAAAATGGTTAACAGTCTCATCAGCAAGGAATATTTTAATGTTCGGGTTGCACCTGGGCAAGCCACAAAAATATCTGTGCAGTAAAATGGATTATGGTGCTGGCCTCTGTATCATACATAGAGGTCCATCCACTGTGTCCAGTGGGACTTACTCTCAAGCAAGTACATATATTCAGGACAGCAGGCTTCTCAGTCCTGTTCAGAGTAATCCCCAATCCAATAAAACTATTAAAACCACACTGAAAAACGTCAGATACCAAATAGTTACACAGCCATCTCTTTTCTGCCTTTACAAGTTCTCCTCTATCTATCTTCTCCTTTTCTTTCTTCCTACAATTTTAAGCTACATGCCAGGGCCAACAGGAGATCGGCTGTTTGCCATTGCTTTTCATTAGATGCTTTTGGTATCTTAAGCAGAGAGATCAAAAAGTTACTTTAAAAACTAATCCCCTCCCAAAAATCATTATATAATTGGAAAAACAATTGGTTGCTTTTACTGGCATGATGTTTTAAAAAGTAACTATTGCATTACTAATTGCTTATTACTTTTTAACTTTAAAAAAGAATCCTATAATTTATAATGGGCTGAAATCCTGTTGCTCAGTGTAGTAAGGAGCAGCTAGAGTAGGCCTACTGAATCAGTGGGGATTTGGCAAGTCAACTCCTCCATAAGTTCCACTGACAAAATGTGCCTACACTAGTTGCAACTTATTATGCTAAACTACAGGATTTCAGCCCATTATAAATCTTGAAAGCACAGTTAAAATGTTTTTAAAATGCTTTGCAGTGAGTGGAATCCTGTTCTGTGCACCTGTAAGGCTGATGACATCAGCCTTACATGGTGGTGAGCTGCACTAACAGGAATTCAGCTAGTGCCCATTAAAAGTAACTTTCAAAAAGTAACAAGAAAATAACTACTTTATATCGATAACAGAATTCTGTTCCCACTCACTGCATTAACTTTAGACTATAACTTCATTATGTCATCGTTACAAAAAGACACACAACTTGTTACAAACAACTATGCTACTTGCAATATGTTACTTCCACACTTTGCCTAAATTAAATGCGTATTAATACGTAATAATTCAGAAATCGTTAACTTGCCATTCTCTCAGCTTCCCTGACTCCTGCCATTTTAAATGGAAACATTGTTTCAGTTATTATATTATAATCAGAAAGTTATTAAGGTTTGTGTCATACAAGAGTGAGCCTACGAAAAATGTTAACTTTAACCTTGCCACCTTTAGTCAAAACTATGGCAGCAGTAAAACTTTTACAAGAAAGAACTGTTTTGCAATGGTCCAGGAGTACGACCCATACAGCAACCTCCCTTCCGTTTTTGGTTCTATGCAAAGACAACCCCCCCCCCAAATGCACACAAAGTGCTGAGTCGCTGAAGCTTTAGTGCACTTGTGGAGGGCCTTCGATGACTGGCACAGGAGGAGGAGGAGGAGGAGAAGCCCATACTTACAGCGCGCACTCAGGCTGATTGTGGCCCAGCTCACTCCTTTCAGATGACCGTGCCGAGTCCTCCGGACTGGCATTTTAAACCACTAAAGCTGCTTCCCACGTTACAACATGAAGCGTGATCGTTTAAACAATCCGTCCAATTGATTTCTGCATTAGGCATAGAGGATAATGTATCCAAACGACACATCCGGAAGAAGAGAGGCTTGTTGCTAAATAGCTGCAGAATCGGTCTCCAGCACAACAAGGAAAATCCCTTGTGTAGAAAACCTCTGGGAGGTGGGGGTGGGAAGAAAGGAGGGGACAGGAGAGAGAGAGAGAGAGAGAGAGAGAGAGAGAGGAGTAAACCTGAAATACAGCCAATAACCCGAAAGACTCCTTGGGATATTTTGGACCTAAAAGTCCTCCAATCAGAGCTGCGGTGGCAGGAGAAAACGAACACATGTCTCCTTCAACCATATATGTCTTAGATTAGGCAGACTTTGGAAGGACTGAAACAGGAGATGAGTCTTCAAGACCCATCAACCGGCATCACATGTCACTTGTCAACACGAAATACAGCAGGGTTCTGAAGTCCTGTTTTGAGACACAGAGTGAGTGCATGAAAGAACATGTGCTAAAGCGTCTAAAAAAGCAAAGGGAAAATAAAATAAAGATGCTTAGCTGGAGTACAACTATAGTCTGTTTCCATTAATTAGGGGAAGCAGAATAACCTTCTTGCAAAGACTTAATTTTGCAAAGTTAAAAATGTTAGCTTTTGTTCATAGATTAAGCAAGGAAATTGACAAAAGAACCAATCAGGTCAAAGATAGCCATCAGATCCTGAAGCAAAAAACTATGAATCCATAATTCTTTCTTGAGGAGCAGATTTTGATTTTCAGATCTTTTTTTTGCCAAGGCAGTTATTTCCCCTGGTGAATTTTAATGAGATTAATCACAATTAATCTGAGACTGCAAATGAAGTCCCAAATCATACGTTCTAAACACTAAATATTACAGGGGGAGGCTGCATGGTGATTCCAAATTCTATCACCATCGCTCTTCAATTACTTTTTATTATATAAATTGTCAATCTCTGGTGTAACATTATGCACAATTCACCAGCTGAGAGGAAAGTTATACAATCCGCACAGAATAATCATAAAAACACCCTTCCTAAATCCAACACATGAGACATGAGAACAAGGATCACAGAAGACTCGAAAACATCTGATTTTGTGTGAAAAACATACTGAAAGAGTAACATTTGAAGTGTTCTCTGACAGTTACAGGCACCAAATAACAGCTGTGATAGAGTTCCACATACAAAAAAGAGAGATTTTTCTTCTGATAATTAGTTGTAAAAAGAACTTGTTTCTATATGACAGGATGGGAAATTTCTAGACGTTGTGGTGGGCAGGGGGCAATTCTCTGCTTACAGGACACACTGTGGGCTGCCCCAGTCCAGAAACTCTCGTGGGAAAGGAAGAAAAATCAGTGGCTGGACATTCACTGCTCATTTTGTTTTCGGAAGAGGTTGTTGCTTGTTATGTGCCATTAAGTCAGAACTGACTTCCAGATACCCTAATAGGGCTTTCAGGGTAAGTGAGATATTTAAGGAGTGATTTTACCAGTTCCACAGTGAGTTTCCATGGTTAAGTGGGGATTTGAACCCAGGCCTCCTAAGTCCTGGTTCATCATTCTATCCACTACATCACACTGGGTATCTTTGGGAGAAACTGTTTTAATGTTGAGAAGCTACACCTGAAAGCTTCCATGCACAGAAAGTGAATGTTTTTACAGATTTACTTTTGGTGGGGGAGCATCAGGGGACAGGGGTCCCCAAATGGCATCAGGGGCCAAATAAGATGGCCTGACTGTGTTTTGCCGCCTGTCTCCCCCCCCCCCCCCAATCTTTCTTTTTGGAATGTGTTTTTATGATTCTTATAATTTTTGCTTTACTTTTTGTATACTACCCAGAGTAGAAATTTGCTAGATGGGCAGTATAAAAATTGACTGACAGACTGAACAAACAAACAAACAAACAAAGACCCACATCTGTGTAACTGGCCTCATTTCTGGCCTCAATGGGGCACTCTGTTGTATGTCATATTCCGCTATGTTTGTGTTTATGCCTGTATCGATCCTATTTTCCTTCTACAGATCAATTAGAACAGATCAGGTCTGACTCTGTATCATGTCTAACTGGATATCTCTGCCAGATCTCCTTACTGTGGAGTAGCTTTTCTCAGCCATTTTCTGGAGGGCCGGCCGGTCTGGTCCTTTTCCTTTAACTCCATCCTTTATCCTAGTTTCTCTCCCACCTTCTATTCTCTTCATTGTTGTGAAAAGCTACTGAACAAAGACGCAGATTCAATTTACCTCAGAGTTTGTGCAGATGTCAGTTAAGCTATCACATTAGGCATGGACAAGCACAGTAGGTTAATAATACCAACCCTGCAGTTTCTCTAGATTACAATATTTGGGAGAGGGGAGGGGTTACATTAATTTGGTGGTCGACCAATCCTGTGTCACTTTGGTTGTTGTTGTTTAGTCATTAAGTCGTGTCCGACTCTTCGTGACCCCATGGACCAGAGCATGCCAGGCCCTTCTGTCTTCCACTGCCTCCCGGAGTTGGGTCAAATTCATGTTGGTAGTTTTGGTGACACTGTCCAACTATCTCGTCCTCTGTTGTCCCCTTCTCCTCTTGCCTTCACACTTTCCCAACATCAGGGTCTTTTCCAAGGAGTCTTCTCTTCTCATGAGATGGCCAAAGTATTGGAGCCTCAGCTTCAGGATCTGTCCTTCCAGTGAGCACTCAGGGTTGATTTCCTTCAGAATGGATAAGTTTGTTCTCCTTGCAGTCCAGGGGCCTCTCAAGAGTCTCCTCCAGCACCACAATTCAAAAGCATCAATTCTTCGGCAGTCAGCCTTCTTTATGGTCCAGCTCTCACTTCCATACACCGCTACTGGAAAAGCCATAGCTTTGACTATGCGGACTTTTGTTGGCAAGGTGATGTCTCTGCTTTTTAAGATGCTGTCGAGGTTTGTCTAACAAACTTTGGTAACACACCATAATGCTCATGTGAGGGGCCCATGTGATGCCATTTCTCCATGCCAAGGTTATGCCCTTGTTGATATCAACCTGGGGAGAATAAATTTCTCCTACTCATTGCAGGGCTTCTCGTATTACCCTGGTGAGGCAGGATGGAGGCATTCTACTGCATGCTGTTGCTTTGTTGTTACATGCTTTCAAGTTGCTTCTGACTTATGGTAACTTCAATAGTATTTTTAAAGGTATATGACAAGTTCAAGGAGTGGTTTAGCACTGTCCCTCCCCCATGAATTTCCATGGCTGACCAGGGATTTGAACCCATGTCCCCAGAGCCCCAGTCTGACATTCTATCTACTACACTGCACTGGTTCTCATGAGTCAGTGGCTCTCTAGTCAAGTAAGTAGAAACATGAGAAAAAGATCCATTCAGCTCTCTGCAGGCAGCAGTGAGTAAGCACAGATATCTGTTTGCAGAAGGGAAGCTCACAGTCAGGAAACAGAAGCTCCTTGGATACTCTTTTACTATAAGTTTCAACAGGACTCTAGTCATTCTAATGTAGTTTGCCTGGGTCTCCTGCCAGTGCCTGCCGCAATTTAAAAAGAGCAGGAGGGATCATTTATCAGCACCCACTAACACTCTATGCAATAATTTTAGTCTTCCTTTTCCACCTATGGAATTGTGTCCACAAGTTGTATTTTCCCTAATCTTTAAAAAAAGAAAAGAAAAAAGGAAAGAGTTAATATTTTACTGGTATTCAGGAATACTTGCTCTATGTAAAATAGCCTTTATGGTGTCATTTATGAAGAATGATAAGTTACAAAATATGCATATGCAAATATATGTATTATAAAATAAACCATCGCTCTCAGGCTGCTATAAAGTGGCACCATATCACTTTCACATGGAAGAGAATAATTTTTACAAGGCTAGAAAATTCCTCATCTAGTTGTCTCATCAAGACGGACTAAATCAACAAGAATTTAGTGAGCATTCTTTGCATCCCTACCTCCCAGGTGCTGTGAAAACCTTTGCATCCTTTGATTTTCCATTCGGAAGACAGTCTGACATCAACAGAAGCAAAAGAGGTGCATTTGTTCCATAGGTGTGTTAAGCAAAGGCAAAATCTGCAGGAGGTATAACAATAGCCTTCCCAGTTGTTTTTAAAAGGCCATCTGAAATTGAGGTGGGAGGAGGGAAAAGATGTTCCTCCCACCTTTCTCCCCTGCTCATGTTTGCCAGTGCTTTGGATGAAGCAGTTTGTCTGCCTTTGAATCTATTCCCTCCACCATGCACACTACAAGATCTGCTCTGCCCACAGGCCTTCCTTTAAGAAACAACTTTATTCAACTTGTTCAGCAAGCAAATGCACTGTTACGGCTTCCAATGCACAATGTCACAAAGCTGCCACTCTAACTTGTTGAGTTTTATACCGTGTTTCCCCGAAAATAAGACAGGGTCTTATATTAATTTTTGCTCCAAAAAACGCATTAGGGCTTATTTTCAGGGGATGTTTTATTTTTTTCATGCACAACCATCTACGTTTATTCAAATACAGTCATGTCATCTTCTTCTGGTTGCTGCACAATGGTGGAGGGCGGGGTTTCACTGAACTGGGGCTTATTTTTTGGGTAGGGCTTATATTACAAGCATCCTGAAAAATCATACTAGGGCTTATTTTCAGGTTAGGTCTTATTTTCGGGGAAACAGGGTAGATGGAACAGTGATGTAAATGGATATCCCTCCACAAACAATCTCTCACTTGCTAACCAAAAGCTCAGTAGGTGTGATTCAGTCAAAACTCACCACATTTATATGTTACCTGTTTCCATGGGGAAAAGTCAAGCAGGTGCTTAACCGCCTCCTACTGAAAGCAACGGGACAAGGACATTTGCTTGGATTTTTAAAAACGTGCTGCATCCATTCTGATCTAATATGCCATAATGTATCAAATCTCCCTGTAAATAAACATACTGAATGCTATCCCACAAGTAATGACATTAGACTGATCTGTACCTATGAGCAATGAGATAGGAAGCTTTTCAATGCTAAGTCGGGGAGAAGTCAGTAACAGGGCTGTGAATTGATAGTCAAAATGGCACTCATGCAGGACAGTTTGTCTTCCTGACATCAATATTTTAAAATAGACAACTTTCATACACAGAACACTATTAGAATCATACAATAATTAATTCAGAAAGGGACTATAAGGCCATCGAGTCCAACCCCCTGCTCAATGCCGAAGTCCAACTCAAAGATGGTTGTCCAGTTTTCTCTTGAATGGTTCCAGCACTGGAGCACTCAACACTTTCCAAGGTAATTGGTTCCATTGTTGTACTGCTCTAACAGTTAAGAGGTTTTTCCTGATATTCAGCTTAAATCTGGCTTCCTAATTTGAGCCCATTATTACGTGTCCTGCACTCTAGGATGATTGAACAGGTTCTGCCCTTCCTCTCTATGATTACCTTTCAAGTATTTGAAAAAGTGCTATCATATCTCCGCTCAGTCTTCTTTTCTTAAGGCTAAACATGCCCAGTTCTTTCAATCTTTCCTTACATGGTTTGGCTTCCAGTCCCCTGATCATCCTTGTTGCCCTCCTCTGAACGGCATCCATTTTTTGGCATCCTTCACTGGACACAGTACTCTAGATGAGTCCTAACCAGTGCCGAATAGATAGGGAATAGTACCTGTGTCTATACTTCTGTCAATGCAGCCTAAATAGCATTTGCCTCTTTTGCATCCATATCACACTGTTGGCGCATATTCAACCTGTAATCTACAACAATTCCAAGAGCCTTCCTATATTCTGTGTATTCTTATTGTAAATTGCTATGTATACTGTGCAACTGAAATAAATAACCATTAATGTTAGAAGTTCCAAACTTTTAAAAAAAGCCTACTGTACACCAGTAATTAGCAAATAAATTATACAGTAAATGCTTTTGAACAAACCTTGGCTTTGGGGTTGAAAAAGGAGGTTCAACATTACTCCAGTGGGCAAGATGACATGACTAGAAATGACCTAAGGCTATTTTTAAGTGAGTCAGATTTACTGGATTTATCTAAATTTCAAGCAGGAAAAACAGGGATTTCTTTCTTTTTTTCTTTTAATTACTGAAGATGAAACCTGCTTGTGAAGAGGACATGACCATAGATGTCTCTGTCAACGAGCCATTGTGCTCTGACCCAGGGCTTAAGTCTCCTGTTCTGTCCACAACAATATCTTCCAATGAGGGAGAAGGCACCACTAAGTCCCGACACTCTCATGACAGCAAGACCCAGACCGAGCCCCGCATAGTGATGTCAGCTCTGGGAATCAGAAGGCGATCCCTAGAGGAGAAGAGAGAACTGGTCTACCTCTGGTGCATGGTGGTTATAAAAGTCACTTTGGTACCAGTGAAGGCAGAACCCCTGCAGAAGCTAACTGAGAGACCAGCTGTCAAACTGAGAAAATGAGGGAGCAGCAACCAGAGGCCCCTGAGGAAGTGGTACACAGTGGAGGAACCCGAGGAAAGGGAACCAGAGCCTACTAGGGAAGGAGAGGAAGGCTTTGGTGAAGGAACTTTGGGAAATGCCCAGGAAAAGTGGTCCTAGACATTCTGGGCAAAGGATTCCCCAGTAGAGGAACCAGAACCCCCCAGGGGAGTGGGACTACATTTTTAAGCCCCCTTATAAATAAGGGAGGTTTGGGTTCAGTTCCAGGTCCCTAAGGAAGAAGGGGGAAATATGAGAATCCAGGAAAAGATAATGTAGTAAGACTGCCTTCTCTTTTCTACCAACCAAAAAGCCCATGTGCTCAAATTAAATGGATGCATTCTGAGCAGGCTGTGGAAGACTTCCATCGTTTAGAATAAGGGACCTAAAGTTTCTTCCTTTCCAGTCCTCAGTGAATCTAAGAACGTCTGGATAGCTCAGTGGTTTAGGTCTCTGCCAGAGGTTGGGAGTTCAATTCCCGACAGTGCCTCCTTGTCAGGGACTGAACTTGATGATTCTCATAACATCCTAATACAGTGGTGGTCTTAACATTTATATTATTAGTCCTGCCACCTTGCTTTTATACCATTTTAATTATTATTACTTAAATTTCGTTGGTGTGTTTGTATTTAACTTTGATTTTATAACTATTACGTCTATTACTTTGAATTGTTCTTTGGTGTCTTGTTTGTTTAATATGTAAACTGCCCAGAGTGGCCTTGGCAGCCAGATGAGCAGTATAGAAGTGAAATCAATCAATCAATCAATCAATCAATCAATCAATCAATCAATCAATCAATCAATCAATCAATCAATCTGTAGGGTCCCTTGCAGCTCTGCAGTTCTAAGGTTGTTACAGGCTATCCCAGGTAATGCCTAAAGACACTGCACTGGCTGATGTGCTTAGTCTACCAGACAGCTCTTCCACTGCACGCTAGAACAACGGACAGATGAACAGGACTTAATATCAATTCCATCCCTTCCACTTTCCCATTTCCCCTGTGCTACTGCCTTCTAATATTTCACCTGATTAATAGGGAATGTTTCTGAAAGCTTATGTACGTTTCTGTGCCACTGTACACTAGTTGGAGTTTTGCCAACTCTATAAAAGTATAACGGCTCTCACTGCTTTTCCTTAATAATCATAAATTCTGGTGCCTAAATGAAATGAAGCTTTCACTTCCCAAATAGATCATCAAAACATTGCCGTTGAAACCCAGCCAAGAGCAACCTGAGATAAATCTGAAGTAGAATTTAAAAAATAAAGAAACAAACAAGCCGATTACAGAGAATAATCCTAAAGGAAACTAAACATGTGATGAGCCAAAAAAAAGTGCCTTAGAAATTCAACAGATCAATTTAAACCTTAAATAAAAGAGAGGGATAGTAGCAATTAATTCATTCCTCAATGCATTTCATGTTTTGAGTGAGGATTCATGTTTTCAGTGATTCTTCCAAATACAGTCAGGGAACTAATAGCTAAAGGATGATTCTGCAGTTCTTCTACATATACTAGGCACATGGGAAGAAAAGGTTAAAAAGATATTTTAGTGCTCACAAGCTGTCTAGCTTGGGATAGCCACATTTGCAGGAGTGTCAGACTGGCCAATTCTTATTATTAATAACACATTTACACTATCACTGTAAAAGAGGGAGGCCAGAATACTACTAAGATTTATACTGGTGTAATTGTAATGTAGCTGGCTAGAGATTTCAGTGGTTTGGGAATCTGACTGTGGAGCCAGAAGCTGAGAGTTCGATTCCCCACTGTGCCTCTTGCAAGTAAAGCCAGACTGCGTGGCCTTGGGCAAGCTGCACAGTCCCAGGGCAGCCCCAGAAAAAGGGAATGGCAAACCACTTCTGAATATTCTGTACCTGGAAAACCCTGAAAAGGGTCACCGTAAGTCAGAACTTACTTGACAGCACATTATTGTTACTATTCACTGTACAGTGGTGCCTTGAGTTGCGAACTTAATTCATTCCAGATGATGGTTGTAACTCAAGTTGGTTATAACTCAAAGCACCATTTCCCATAGGAATAAATTGAAAAGCGATTAATCCATTCCGGCCGTTTTTTGGTTGTATCTCAAGGCGCTGGTTGTATCTCAAAGCATTAGTTCCCATAGGAACTAATAATTAATTAGTTCCTATGGGAACTAATGCCCCCCACCCCACCCCAAAAAGGGGGGGAAAGAACTGTTTACCACCCCTGCCATGTGAGACGCTTTTAACTGGAAATTAAGCTTAATCAGCAGAGGAAAAGCCACCTGGAGATTTTTAATTATAGGTATCATAATTGTTTCAAGCACTGTGCTTCAGTAAACTGAACTGATAGTCCATGGGAATTAACTTAAGTACCAGTGTTGTTTGTACACTCTATTCAAGTCCTGGAAAAAAACAACTAGGTGCCAGTTTCACAGCTAGAATCAGACAAACATTTCTTCAGGCAGTTTCGTTGTTTTGGAGTTTGCTACTGCTGGCTATATTCATTACTTATCATAATGCCTGTTTCATATTAAAGTGCAAGCATCTACATATATACACATATATTGAACAATCCACTTTATACGTAATAGGTAGCATCTTATTTTTATATATTCACACATATATTCAGAGAGGAAAACAATATGGCACTGTTGCTTGGAAAGAATGCAAAGAGGATGCAAAGAGGAGGATTTTAATGTATTCTCAAGCAAAGCCTGGCTCCCAGCACTGAAAAATACAGCCTGCAAAAGGTCAACGAACTCTACCCAGCCACAAGGACCGGTGATCACTGCACACAAAAGACCAGCTAACGACACCCATCAATCACAATGATAGATCATCTCTCCCCCTTATCACAACAATACACCCACAACAAAAAACACACTGATCACCATAATCACCCAATCTCCTGAAAAGGACAAAAAGCTGATCCCACAACTATAAATACTCAACTATCCCACAAACTGCACCAGAGCACAGACAGAGTTCTGACTCCTGTCCTCTGAAGATGCCGGCCACAGAGACTGGCGAAACGTTAGGAAGAAAAACCTTCAGAACACGGCCAAACAGCCCGAAAAACCTACAACAACCAACAGGAGGATTTTAGTTTGTAATTACATCTTCTCTGAACAGGTTTATGATGTGCTAACTCAACACCAGCTACTGAGCACAGCAACTAGCTGGCATGAACAATTACAGGTTGAATGCCTGGGAAAGGGCCTTTGGAACTCCCAGAGGAAGGAATTTTATTAGCATTTCCAGGCATCAACATGTAAGATCTAATTGGAATTGGATACTGTGGATATGGATGCTGGGGTTATGAATGCAACATTTCTCATGGTCACACCAAAATCCACTATATTTTAAATAAACCTGTTTATAAATCATAGAATCATAGAATAATTGAGTTGAATGGAGCCTATAAGGCCACTGAGTCCAATTTGCAGGAATTCAAATAAAAGCAGATCTGACAGATGGTTGTCCAATTTTCTCTTGAATGCCTACAGCATTGGAGCACTCACCACCTCCCAAGGTGATTAGTTCCATTGTCGTACTGCCTCTAACAGCTCTCACTCTATGTTAATAAACACGTATGTTAATAAACATCACGAATGTTTGTGACTCTTGATACCAGAGATACTAGAGATGCACGGGACTGAACCTACATACACCATGCTGATCACCTTAAGCAGTTTTAAGAATGAAATGGGTAGGAGTACAAATGTACCTGAAATAGGTAGTGAAACATTCCTTGTAACTATACTGTTCAGGGTTAGGAAATTGAACAATACAACAGATCTCACCTGACATGCACATATTGAGAGTAGATTTCTGAAGAGAAATTGCTGTGAACAACCCCATGTGATTCAGCCATATGACATCATGGTGGGATCAGGATTGCAATCCTACCCATTGTTCTACATGATTGCTTTCCATCCAATTATAGCAGTAGAATAGCGAAAGAGAGGACCATTTCATGAAAGAGTGCTGGGAGGGAGCTTCAAGCATAAATCAGAGTCAGACAAAACCCTATTACTATCCTTCCTTCCTTCCTATCACCACAATTTTTTCTTCTGCACTGCTCCATACTGTTCATTTCACTTACATAGACCCCCATGGAGTAAGTCGGTGGGTGTCATGAGATGATTGATGTTTCCTTGTGGGTGTGTTCCCAGTAGTCAAACTCCCATCTCTTCAAACCTTAGCACCATTCCCACCTGTTTGTTTTTATTTGGCTTGATTTAGATACAGCAGCCCTTCCCCATTTCCTTCTTCCAACTCCCCACAATTGCAATTGGAATCCATCTGGAGCAGCACCATGGTTCCATTGCCTTGCTATATACCGGGATATCAGCTGTTGTTGCATTCATTTTTTGTGTTGTTGCATTCATTTTGTGCTAAGGTACATAACAAAGCAGGGACATGGTGGCGCGCAGGGATGTGGTGGTGCTGCGGGTTAAACCTCAGGAGCCTCTGTGCTGCAGGGTCGGAAGACCAGCAGTCGTAAGATCGAATCCACGCCACGGAGTGAGCTCCTGTCGCTTGTCCCAGCTCCTGCCAACCTAGCAGTTTGAAAGCATGTAAAAAATGTGAGTAGATAAATAGGTACCACCACGGTGGGAAAGTAACGGCGTTCCGTGTCTAGTCGCGCTGGCCACGTGACCACAGAAACTGTCTACGGACAAATGCTGGCTCTACGGCTTGGAAACAGGGATGAGCACCGCCCCCTAGAGTCGGACATGACTGGACTAAATGTCCAGGGGAACCTTTATCTTTACTACATAACAAAACAATAACAATAATAATTTTGTGTTGTAAAGTCAATTCCAACATATTGCAACCCAGGATTTTCTACATATACAGTATTCAGAAGGGACAGTGCAGTTTGCTCAACTACATAGCCTAGCTTTGCTCCTGGGAGGCACAGTGAAGAACTGAACTCCTGACCTCTTGCACCACAGCCAACTATCCAACCCTCTGAACTATCCACCAAGTTTAAGGTGCATAGGCACTTTATAATTCATGACATTGAAATATTTCACTTCATTTTATTTCTCATGTGGAAAGGGTTTGTTGAGTTCTCTTTTTGTGGTCGTTTGGCACTTTATGAGGTGAAAAAAGTGATGTTTGTGGGCTTAGGGTAGAGAAGGGGTAGGCGATCAGTGTGGGGAGCGAGAAGTTGGGGGACAATTCCAGATGTGTACAGTCAAGCAATGCTGGGACCACCCAGTACATCTAGCAACAATTGCCACCTGCATGTGTGGACGCATATACTGGGATGATCTATTAAACTCTGAAACCAAAAAGAAAAAGCAAAGCAAAGTGTTCTGCTTATATACCGCCCCATACGCTTAAAGCACTCTTTGGGTGGTTTACAATTTAATTATGCAGGCTACACATTGCCCCCCTCCAGTGAGCTGTGTACTCAGTTTACCGAACTCGAAAGGATAGAAGGCTGAGTGAATCTCAAGCCAGCTACCTGGGACTGAACCCGGGTCGTGAGATGAGTTTTGGCTGCAGTACTGCAGTTCAACCACTACGCCACAAAATGAACTGAAACAAATTTTAATTGTATGAGCTCTTATCTTTGTTTAAATTTGTCTATAAAGCAGTTTTCTGTCCGTGTAGAAAAAATGTAAAGAAGGTTTCTCACAAGCTGTACAATATTTTATAATACTCTTCAAAGTGACTGTGGGAAATCCTGTGCTGCTTTAGACAGATAAACAATTCTTTTCCTGTTGCACTTTTTAAACAGAGATGCTGTAAAGTCTTGGCATCACATTGCCAAGAGTAGTGATCCTAGGTAAGACTCTGGATTTAAAGGTTTCACATGGACAGGGTGGCCTTGGATGCTCCTTCATATTAACTTCACTTGTGAAGCATGTAACGAATGCTTTTTTTTCTGCTCCAGCGAATCCACTGGCTTCTAGGTGTTACAGTGGATTGTATATTCCTGACATATTAGGGCAGTGGTTCTCAAACATTTTGGACCCACGGGTCCCTTGATTTACTGACCACTGGCCACAGCTCCCCTTGTTCCGGAGGGACATAAGGGGTCTCACTGCCACCAGGGGCAGGATGTTTACACCCCACCCCAACCATTCCATCTCCTCTCCCCTCCCAGATATCTCTGAGGGATATTGCACATTCACATCGCTTCCATAATAGCAACTATATGGCTAGAAGAATAAAATGGATTGTTCTTCTGCTTCTTTGATGCTAAACACATTCACATGGAAATAAGTTCTGCTGTGCCACAGAACAGGATAATGTATTTTTAAAAAAGCACACAATAATATGAGCAGCTGTAATCATGAGTGTGGAATGCTAGTTAACTAACGGGGAGGGTGCATGTATGGATTGGAATATCTTGAAAACGGCATGGTTGACAAGCTGGAACCCTGAACTGAAGCATCCCACTTGTTTTCTTTTTCTTACCTTCAGCTTGAAGACTATTCTGTTTACCTTTGGATATTATGTATATATAGTACACATACACAACTAAATACTGTATACTGTACACCCTGCTACAACACATATATTTTCCTTACACTGCAATATCATTCATTATCGTACTTATGCAAACTAAAAACAAAAAGAAAAATAAATTTACTCCATCATCTATGTGAAAGCCCTTCAAATATCCAAAGGAGGTTATCATATTTCTTTTTAATCAGATCTTCTGTAAGCTGGGCATAAATGAACTTCTTGAACTATTTCTCATAGGACTTGGTCTCTGTGACCTTTGCTGCCCTCCTCTGGACACATTCTAGTTTACTTGTATTCTTCTATCGCCTTTCATCAAGAAACAACAGTCTGGAACACTAAGCAAATTTGTACATAACATTAGGGTACAGGAACCTCTTTTCTGTGGCCCGACGAAATAGTAGTGACATTAATATCATATAGAGAACCACACTTCATATATCACCTACAGGGCTGCCAAACTGATGCAAAATCAGCAGTCATTTTCTGGCAAGCTAAACTTGTCTGACCAGCCTAAAACATGGTGACTCTAAATCAGGGATGTGGTGGCGCTAAATCACACTGCATTAAAACTCTAAAAAAGGAAATCTTGATGAGACAGTATGCTTGAAAAAGTCCTCTGAATCCACCCTTAAAGGTTTCAAGAGCGTGTTCACATTATACAGAAAATTTAACTATCGTGGCTTCATCCTTCAAAATCTTGGAATTTATCATTTGATACTTAGAATTCTCTGCTAGTCAGCTCTGGTGTGTGTGCATGCACACACGCCTGCACACACACTATGGCAAATAATCTTAACTACCTCTCCAAACCACAAACCCCAAGATTCTGTAGGAAGACACCACGACAGGTTGGTATCAAATGGCTATAAACTCTGTACTATAGCTACCTTCTTAGATTCACATAAGAAATATATTCTATTAAGGAAACTGTTGCAATGGCACAAATTTAGACTAGCAGTAGTTTCGGTTAATATTATCTCTGCATAAAGTAAACCTTTATTTTCAGTTGAGCAACCATGAACCTTATGCTCAGCAGAAACAAGTTTCTATTTTAACAGGAACACTGTCATATGATGGCATTGCACGACAAGAAAAAGTAAGAGGCTCTCCCTCAGGATTTTTGTGCCCTCTAGGTTGAATGTCAGGACATTAAAGCTGCTGGGGTGTGTGTGGTAGAGGCAGGCAGGCAAGGGAATGGTTGCTGTCAAGGGCTTTATTATGGACATGGTGTGTTCTGGGAAAATGGACGATTAGCAAGAAAATTGTCTTGAAGTGCAGATCTTTGAATGGAATGTTGCTACTACTTTATTCAAGCTAGCAGTTTGATGACATAAAGGATCCCAGGATTAAAGACTCACCTAAGAGTATATTTAAGAGTTAATGCTTTTTGTTTAAGAGAGTGACAGTTATTTAAGTGAATTTGCCAACACATGACGGTAGTTTCAAAGGAAAAACGGTCTAAAATATTTGTAACAACTGACAACACTGTCTTAACACCCTAAATGTAAGGCTGGCACATAACCCTGAGTACATGCTGTTTCCAAAACATTTTCTGGCAATTAAAACAAACAGGCCCCACTAGAAAGCACGTCAAGTGCTAAGAATTCTATTTCTCCTATCTCACACCATCCGAAAGATTAATTTGGGCTACATAAGTGGGCGTTTCAATTAAGTAAGCAGTGAGACTGATGCCGCCAACCACTTGACTGAACTATGTAGGCCTTCGAAACACCTAAACATTAAGTGCTGAGAAGCCAATTTGGCAAGCAAACAAATGTTTAAAATAGCACATCCAAGAATATTCTAAATAACTGAAGTCGCCAATTTGATATTCTTCCTTCTTCCTCCAGATTTATGTTAATATAGAACCTTCTATTTTTTTGTCTATTTCACTAGCAGACTTTCAGCAACATTTGGGGGGTTTTCAGGGGTGTGTGTTAGAGTATTTGTTTGCTTCTTTGTTCATCTGTTTAGAGTTCTACTAGGAAAAATAACACCTGTTGCCTTTTTCCAGTGAAAGGACAAGGAAAAGCGTTTTTAATAATGTCTTTTTATTATTAGCTGCCCTGAGTGCTATTTTCTTGTGGAAAGGCAGGAAATATATGTAAAAAATAACTAAAGTAGTAAATATTGCAACAATAACCTGGATTTGAATACACACAGTGGCCAAAATCCTATTGCTTAGTATAGTAAATCACACTAGAGTTGTTGTTGTTTAGTCGTTCAGTCGTATCCGACTCTTCGTGACCCCATGGACCAGAGCACGCCAGGCCCTCCTGTCTTCCACTGCCCCCCGAAGCTGGGTCAAACCCATGTTGGTAGCTTCGGTGACACTGTCCAACCATCTCGTCCTCTGTCGTCCCCTTCTCCTCTTGCCTTCACATTTTCCCAACATCAGGGTCTTTTCCAGGGAGTCTTCTCTTCTCATGAGATGGCCAAAGTATTGGAGCCTCGGCTTCAGGATCTAACTGTTGCTTCCTGTCCCACATATAGATTTCTCAGGAGATAGATAAGGTGGTCAGGCACTCCCATTTCTTTAAGAACTTGCCATAGTTTGCTGTGGTCCACACAGTCAAAGGCTTTTGCATAGTCAATGAAGCAGAAGTAGATGTTTTTCTGGAACTCTCTGGCTTTCTCCATAATCCAGCGCATGTTAGCAATTTGGTCTCTAGTTCCTCTGCCCCTTCGAAATCCAGCTTGTACTTCTGGGAGTTCTCGGTCCACATACTGCTGAAGCCTGCCTTGTAGGATTTTGAGCATAACCTTGCTAGTGTGTGAAATCAGTAGAGTAGGCCCATTGAATTAATGGGATTTGGGAGTCAGCTCCTTCATATGTTCTATTGATTTAAATTGACCTACTCTAACTGGAACTTATAGTAACATAGTAAGTCACAGTTAGAGTCGGCCCATTTGAATCACTGGAATGTTCAGAGGAGCTGACTTACCAAATCTCATTCATTCAATGGGTCTACTCTAGTGCAATTTACTATGCTAAGCAGCAAGATTTTGGCCACTGTCTTTTCCTCCTCTTTTGACAAACTTACACAATCATTTTACTTCAGTGATGAAGAAATAGGGCAGAGGGAGTGCAATACTTTGACCTCTGGGCCATAGTGAACGCTCATCCTGTTCATCCTTGAAATTTTTTGCCTTGTTAAATTAAGTTTGACTTGCACCTTGTAAACAGAATACCCAGGAAAATTACAATTTGAAAGCAGGATTTGAAGAGTGTTTGACCATTCTACCTTGGGTGACTGAGTGCTAGGAGTGTATACCTGAAACACTGTTTAATCTGTTACTTCCATCTCAGCTTCCTTGATACACCCAAACCCTCTTCCTGTCAAGGTGTGCATCCAAGGTGGGGGATACTTAGTGTATTTAATTTTGATTGTTATTCTTCTTCCTGGATAGCTCAGTGGTTTTGGTATCTGGCTGCGGAGCCAGACATTGGGAGTTTGATTCCCCACTGTGCCTCCATAATGGGGGCTGGATTTGATGATCCATAGGGTCCCTTCCAGCCCTGCATTTCTAAGATATACATATATATATATATTATGTGCAAACATGGCCTAATATTTGGCAGAGTCTTGTGAGTGCAAAATGGATATAATAGCAGCCTTGCTGTCTTAATAGGCCAAGGCAAAGCACACAGGATCCTCTAAACCCCAAGGAAGAAAAGCTGGAACATACATACAGTGACCTGCATTCAGCTTCCAACATCCAACCCACAACAAGCCTTCTTTATCCAACAGCCGAGATCCAGTTAATGGAATTCATGAAACAGAACTTTAGACTCCATTTGTTATGTAAGTCAATACAGTATTTAAAGAACATACCCTACTTAACACATAAACTGTTATAACGTTTGTAAGTTAGCAGCCCTAAACATGTTTATTTGTTGCCCCTACTCCCCCAATTTAAACAGAAGGTGGCTCACAATAAGAATGCTTAAATATCAGTGTTTTAAATATCTCCCTGAACTTTGCATCAGTATTGTTTACAATAAATGACAACCAGTATAGAAATATAATCTAAAGATTACACTATTTCAGGTTCAGCCTTCAGAAGCAAACACACAATATGTGGAAGAAAGTCCAAGACAATCCAGAATGGAACACAAGATCAATTGAACAATCTATTGCAGTTAGATGCTTTCTTTGCAAATCAGATCAGCCAGAAGATCTATGAAAATCCTATAAACACTTAGATGCTGCGGCACCAATAATTCACTCAGCACCTGACATCATGCAGAAACACCTTAGCCCTCCGAAACATGCATTTTTCTTAATGAGGATCACCCCACACAATTATACCATCTCTCCTAAAGCTGAGAGTTTTAATGCAGCATATTGGCTCATATCAACAATGGAAAAGATATTTAACACCCTTCTCGCATACTCATTCACAGGCAAAACTGCCCATTAAGGCTGTTGTTTCTTATAGCTATGAGTGGGATTGTAAGGAAACAATATCCAGTATCAATGTGCTGCATGCCATTTAAAACCAGACAGTAAGAGATGCGTGACAACAGAGAAGGCATATAGAAAGTGGGGAAGGGACAAAGATGATTGATCCTCTTACCTCCATCTTGCTGTGAATTCATGATATTCAGAGCAAACAGCATTGCATTTGAGAACGTGGTTGCTTCTTCCTTACTAGCGAAGTTCAGTCCATAAACCTGTCGTGCATCACGCCACTGATGGAACGTCGGTGTTGCCTGATTGTACTTCAGGCCTTTCACAATTGAATAATTAATCACTACCTGAAATTGAAATGGTAAAAATGAGAAGTCATGAGAAATAAAGAGAAAAATAAAGGTAAATTATGTTTTAATCAAAGTCTTCTCTGAACTGTTTTATCAGTTACTGTTATTTTTAATGTTAACTGGCGCTGGTTATAAAGATCACATAGCCCCCGTTACAACAGCTCTACTGGCTGACAACCCATTTCCAGGCAGAATTCAAAGCGATGGGTCTAACCTATAAAACCCTAAACGTTTTAGCTATCTCAAGGACCACATCTCCCTTTATAAGCCTGCCTGAGGGTGAAGATCACCAGCAGAGGTCTTTCTCCCAGTTCCACCACCCACACAGCTGCATTTCATGGAGACACAGAAGAGGGCCTTCTCTGTCGCTGCTCCCAGACTCTGGAACTCCTTCCCATGAGAGACCAGGCTGGTCCCATCTTTGCTGTCCTTAAGAAAGCAGATCTTTTCCTTAATGACCTGCTATCTAAGAGACATTTTAAATTAGGATGGTTTATATTTTTGTTAATTTAAATCTGTTTTAGTAATGATTTTACCTAATATTTTTAATATAAAGTTTATTTAAGTCTTCTAAAATATTTGAATAATTTATTGTTTTTAGCTTTTAATATGGTGTTTTTAATAAAGTAATTTTTTAGGAGAAAGGCAATGTAATAAAAATTTAAATTAAATAAATAAACTAATTAATATTAAGGACTGTTGTCATTTAGTTTTACTGTTTTGATAGCTTGTAATTTTACTATATTGTTTTATCAAAACCGATCGTAAGTTGCTTTGGGACACAGAGCTTATCCTAGGAAACGGGATACAAAATGATCTGCCCTGAAGGCAGTTTAGAGAGAAACATGGGATAGGAAGCCTATTAATAATAAAGTCGCAACCATTCCAGGAGTGGGAAATGACCACTTGATTCCTCTGAGAACTTCTATAGACATTAGATAAAAGATGCTGCACAGTAAGTGCTTCTCTCCACACCTACTAATTTTAATAGTAGGACTGAGATGTTCCCAGCCCTCATCCCTGGAAGCCAAAAAATTCAGAAGAACCAAAAGCTTATACAGTGGTACCTCGACTTGAGAACGTCCCTACATAAGAACGATTCGAGTTAAGAACGGCTCCGTTCGCAAAAAGTTGCTTCGACTTGAGAACGGAGCCTCGACTTAAGAACCAAAAAGAAGAAGAAAAAAACCTTTCCTGCCCTTTTTTTGACCTAAGTTCACCTTAGGTCAAAAGAAGAAAAAAATAAAAAAAATTCGGCCCCTAGTGGTAGATACGGATTAACCGGCTTTGCATTAGTTCCTATGGGAACTAATGCTTCGACTTAAGAACAGCGCCTCGACTTAAGAACGAAAAACAGCAGATACGGATTAAATGGTTTTCAATGCATTCCTATGGGAAATGGTGCTTCGACTTAAGAACGTTTCGATTTAAGAACGCAGTCCCAATACGGATTAAGTTCTTAAGTCGAGGTACCACTGTACCTTGCATGGACTCTGGCTCCCTTTAGTGGCCAGTTCTGGTAAATACACCCTGGAAATACATATACTGTAAATATTTCTGGGAGGTTTATTTCCAGGCAGCAGATAAGTGAATCAGCAGACACTCATCCCGCGAATAGGGGGGCCCTACTGTACTTAGCTATCCTTTCATAACCAAGTGCAAAGAATGTAGGGGGAAAGAGGAAGCATACTAAAACATGTTTTTTATCCAGTTTGGACATTCTCTCCCAAACCAGCTCCCGCTTGATATAATGGCCTGTAGCTCCCATCACTCCAATTGCTGTGGTTGCTATGGACCATGGATGCTACAGTCCAACACATGGAGAGGGCAGCAAACTGGACCAGCTGGTCTACAGGAAACATACATGCATTTTCACACATTTAGCCTCACCTCTATAGAATTTCTAGAACACCTTCCCACATAGGAATTGAATTGTAGCCAAAAGTTAGGAAAAGATATTGTGCTACTTTAGTGGTCTGCCTGCCTGCCTGCTTGTATTCTGATTAGATAATAATTAGAATCTCCATAGAAGTGTAAAACTTGCGCCCGGTACACATTTACCCAAGGCAGTTTAAAAGAAACCCAAATAATGTATTCTCGAAGGCTTTCACGGCTGGGAACAGAGCACTCTGTCTGTGCTCTGTTCTGACTCCTGTCCTCTGAAGATGCCGTCCACAGAGACTGGCGAAACGTTAGGAAGAAAAACCTTAAGAACACGGCCAAACAGCCCGGAAAACCCACAACAACCAAATCCAAATAACATTTAAAACAAAAGTAAAACACAAACTGCTTTCACAATATCAAAACACAGTGGGAGAGCAGAATGGAAAGCCAGTGACCTTGTTTCTTGCTTCCTCTGCTCCACTCCTTCAAAACACATATATTTGAAATAAGGCTTGGAAATGCTACTTTCTTGGACTATAGCTCCCAGAATCCCTCAGCTAGCATGATGAGTGATAAAGCTGGGTGGTTTTAGGGCAGTTGTGTCCCAGAAGCAAGTTTCCAAGCTCTGATCTGAACTTTCTGTCATAGTTCTAAGATTTATGTCCTTATTCAAGAGTGTAAGCACCCTTGAGCACTACTTCACAGTGGAAAGCTTGGGTATACATGCAATAAATAAATGAATAAATACCAGCATGCTACGTTAAATAACATACAGCTCAAAGTTACTGTCTTTTTGACTCACAAGTAAGTGCACGGCGATCTCATGCAGATCAGGCCCACCAAATGTATTTAAGGAGGTCTGAAATCTCCCTCACCCTGTTTTTTACCCTAAATTCTATCCTTGCTCAGCACAAGGGCTAAAATGCAGGAGGCTGACTCCATCAGTACGAAGAGAAAGTTTAGTGGAGGATCCACTAATTTAGACTTAGTCTTCTATCATTACTCTGGCCATCTCCTCATTCCACTGAGTTCTCTGTGTGTGCCAGAAAACTGGGGAAAAGTAAGGGGTATGATAAAGTAAACACTAGAGAGAGTGAAAAGGCACAAGGGAGCTGCACTGTTCAGCCCTCATTTAAAACCTACAGAAGGCAAAACAAGACCACACCCTTCCTTGAATCTCAGGGCACATGTTGACTTTTCAAAGAAGGCAGCACAACTCTCTTCCATCATTCTTTTGAGCTCTTTGATCTAGTTGCCATTTAGACAGTTTCTCAAATCTAGTGTGGTTTCATATGAGAGAGCATGCCAATAATACATACTTATTGGCGTGCTTTTCTCTTTGTGAGAAGATTTCTTTTAAACATTCGAACTCCTAGGCCAGTGATGGTGAACCTTTTTGAGCCCGAGTGCCCAAACTGCAACACAAAATCAACTTATTTATTTCAAAGTGCCAATACTGCAATTAACACCCGAATGCTGAGGTTTTAGTTTAGAAAAAACAACTGCTCCTGCACTGCAAGGGTTAAATGCTTGCTGTTGTTTTTTTCCTATGGGCGGTATTAACAAAGAAATATTTACCGGTCCTCCAACCCCCCACTGGGTTAGACCGGTAATGGTCGCCACTGCACCCCTCTGCTGGACCACTGCACCAGCAGAGGGGAGTGCCAAAATCCGGGATCGGAGGACGGGTAAGTATTTCTTTATGGCAACTTATGGCTCATGTGCCCACAGAGAGGGCTCTGTGTGCCAGTTGTGGCACGCATGCCATAGGTTCGCCATCACTGTCCTAGGCCAATATCCTGTCCAATGTTTCCACACAGGACACTATTTTGGTCATTCTGACAATGTGCCAGTCCTGTACCTGGTTGTGCATTACCGTCAGGCACTTTTTTTTGAAAGCACAGAACAGCTGCAGGAGATGACTGCTGCCATTCTTGGCAGAGGAAGACTCTGAAAAGCTACAATTACTCACCTGCTGATCCTGTAGTTTAACTCCAACTACTCTAAATGTGTTACTGGCAGTGTTGTGGTAAATGTTGATTCGGCTGAAGCCTTGCTGTCCGGGCTTGATTGGCACCCATTTCTTACTGGTATCATCATAGACCATAACTGACGCCCGGGCTTGGCAAATACTCTGTTCACTGAAAAAGAAAAAAGGAAATAAAAAAATCCAATAAATGACAAGTCAATGACAAGCATGAAATGTGTGGTCTTATTTTTTTTTTCAGTCTGAAGATTATGAGGTCAATAAAGTTCAAGGGTTTATTTGCTCAGCATTTTTAAGCAGATTGACATGATTTGCACACTCCAGACAAATGTGGGTATTAGAACACTGTTATCTTTCAACTTTCATAGTCTTGCAAATTTTGCAAAATAGTTCTTGGTTCAAGAAACAAATCAAAATGCAAGTTTCCTAGCACTGTAGGTTCCATGATCTACCGTGGATGCCTGAAATTGCAAATACGAGGGACCCTTATATATATCATACAAGGGGGCAGGACAAAGGCTGAAAGAGGGTGCCTTTGTATGCTGTATGTTGTATATAGAGCTGTGGGAAACTGCAGATAAGTGAAACCCTGGATACCAATCCCGCAGACAGGGGGATCTTATTGTATTCAGTTTATACACCATTTCTTGCAATTTCTTATGGGAAGTTGCTATGGAAAGACTGCTGGCTATGCTAAAAAGCCCATGTGTTCTTATAGTTTTAATTGTTTGATTAGAACATGGAAGATTGAAATTAATATGTTACTGGCAGTTAAAGTCCCCGCTGAGTGATAAAATGTGGGCCTGTCACTTTCTCTCACCCAAAATGTCCCAACATGGTTGCAGATAATGATAAAATTAGCCATGTATGTCCTCTCTTCAGCTTAATGGAAGAACAGTGGAGTACAAATGTATTTAATAAATAACAAATTACAGTTTTCACTGAAGCCCCAATTCTGAGTCTACTGATGGCAGGAAATCTGGATTGGAGAATACCATCTCCTGGTAGAGTTCGGTCATCACTTATAACTATGCCATGATAGATCCTGAGAAGAGTTTTTCAGTAGTTGTTAAGTAAACCACTGACATCAATCACACATATTAAACTGGCATTTGTAACACTCCAGAAAAATAACACAGTTGAAAGTCCCATACAATTGCTGTTATAAGTTTTCTTTAATATTGGTGGGTTTTTTTTTCAAATACAAAGCTAATTAGAAATGGGATACTTCCCACAATATTTGCAAAATTTTAAAAAAAGTTCCATTCTAATCTACTTAAATGTGTAATACAATGCAGCAATGAAATCCATTAACACACATTAAATGCGCTAATGTGCCATAAAAATGAAATAATTGCACAATTCAAATTGGCCCATGGGCAGGACATCAAAAGTCAACCAGAGCAAGTAAGTCTTGCACAGTCTCCTAAACAATATTACAGCAAACTTTTGAAAGAAACAGAATTTCATTCTGCTTTCTTTCAAATCGGAAAAAAAGAGAGAACAATTACGCCGGCAAAATATCTCTAGAAACACCATAGCACCAAATCAATATCTTAACTTAATGCCAAGCTAGAAGTTGTAGGCTTAGGAAGTGTTTGCACTGAACACATGTAAAGCAAAGGTGCAATTTCTAGCAGAGACGTGGTAGAGCAGAAAGAGGGGCAATTGGATTTTTGTCTCTGGCATACATTTGTCTCCCACACAGTCTCTCCCAGGGTAAGTAGGTACAAAGACAACATCAAAACAAGGTTTTCCCCACCCCTCATCTAACACTTCAATACAACCTGTATTCTGAAGACACAAGGTGCTCCCATAACTTATCAAAAAAATAACCAACTTCAGGAAAAAATGCTTCTAGGTGGAAAAGTTTCTCAGGAGCAATTTCTCAAGAAAAACACTAAAAGAGAAATACAACTGGTAGCCGAAGGCTGTATTTAGCATTTTCCTGCTGAAAACCAGCCCCTACAATTCCAGCACTTTAACAAAAGCCATGTAAAGTGGCAAGTGCAATCTGTAATCTGATTACTAAAATATATTATAGATAATCCACTATTAGAAAAGGGATTTCCACACACATTGTAATTTCTGATTTTCACAGAAGGAGCTTTTCATATCACCCATATCTGTAAGTTAGCTTACCTCTTGTATTTGGAAATTAGCTTGCTCTGGCTGAACTCCTGTTGCTTACTGTAAATTGCAACTGGAGTAGGCACACTGGGGATATGATGGGTCAACTCCTACATAAGTTCCATTGATTCAATGCAATGCACCTACTCTATTTATGATTTACTACATGGAACATCAGGATTTCAGCCTTTGTTACATGGCTTGTCACTAGGAAAAAAAGTGCTTTATTTGCAAGTATGACTGCACAATCACAGAGGTCTGCCTTGTTTCTGGTACACCAGTGAATTTCAGCTTCTAACAACTGCCTGTCTTTAAAGTGTCATTAAAGCACGCTAGCAAAACAGGCACTCTGTCCTTTTAATAAAAAAAAGTTTCTGTATGATTAGATTTCCATTTAATGTACCAACCGGGACTGTTGGTGTTGGAACTGGATCACCCAGCCAACCCGTAATCAAGGCACTGCCTGTAGAAGTACCATGACATGACAGAAGAGGATTTTCATGGGCACCATGTCACCAAGGTAACACGCCAATCAAGCCAGCACCCGTGCTAGTAAGCAGCAGTAAATAATCAGAGCAGATGACTGGATATGCCTGCAACCTCCTGGAATTAGTTCAAACTATTCACCTTTTGAACTATGCCAACATGGCCTGCTAACGCTGTTTTATATCTGCACAGAAAATGGTAGCAGCAGTAGCACAAAAGAGATCTCATTTGTAAATATATTGAAAGGCTTATCATGGAAGAAGCATGATGTCGGAGAGGCATAATGTTAAAAGAGTGCTCTGATTTGCCACACAGAGGACAATCTAAATGCCTTAACAAAACAGAATCATCTTTGGGCTGCTCTCTCTCTCTCTCTCTCTCTCTCTCTCTCTCTCTCTCTCTCTGTGTGTGTGTGTGTGTGTGTGTGTGTGTGTGTGAGAGAGAGAGAGAGAGAGAGAGAGAGAGAGAGAGAGAGAGAATTATCTTTCTAATGCAGCAGCTGCTCATCAACCATGTTCCCTATGGAAGTCGTAAGTGACCAAAATGCTGAGAAAGTGAATCCTTCCCATAGGCCACATGGATGTAGTGGTGTGTTTTCAACAGGCTGAGAATGGAGAGCAGCATTTCCTGCTTATTGTAACAGGTTCATACAGTAAAATATATGTGTTGCATTATTGCAGATGTATGGGGGAGGGGTGGAAACAACATTCCTTTGAAACTGAAGGTAGTTCTGGTAAATGTTGCTAAGGCTATAATCCAGATGATGTAATTCAAAATCCTGCCCTTACCACTTTTAATTTATGTAGCAGAGGCTTACGTATCTCCATGCAAAAGGAAAAGGGCATTACTAGTGCAGTTAATTGAACATTCTTTGCAACTGACTGTTCTAGGTATCATACAAAAGACATTTACATGACATGTAGATCCATCTATCATATAATAGTGCATGTCCTAGTGCCTTTTATTTGATAATAATTTTGGAAACAACTAGATGTGCATTTTAACATTCCATGCATAGCCTGCAAAAAAGGGCCTGTACAGCCAATAAAACTAAGTATTTTTGAGGTAAACTATGGACAATGTCAGCCAAGCTAAAACCTGATATAAAAAGAGTGTACAGGGCATCCTTGGTCATGAAATGAGTCCATTATACATATGCATGCTAGTGAACTGAATGCTGGCTCAGTCATGACCCCTATAACTAGCATATACATTTAGGTGCACTGTCTGCTTTCTAAAAACATCATTTTCATGCATTGAATTTGTTTGGCTGGATATTTTATTCATGTAAAACAAAGAGAATCTATAAATTACTACGAGATAAAGATTATATTGATTATATTGGTTTATACTGAAATGTAAAACAAACAAAAATCAATATCAGCATGCATTGTAACTGCGGTTCTCAAGAAGTAGATTATATTCATTTATACTGGAATTGTAAAAAAATCAAATTGCTACTGTGGTTATACTCTGCATTGAGCAGATAAAGAATATTGGTTAGTAATGGATATATTCAGGATTCTTCTTTGTACAAATAAGTCTTACCAGGAACTGATTATTAATTTTCATATTGCTATCAGCATCTCCATGGATTCTCACTGTAGATGTGAGATATCTCAGATGATGCCATCATGAAAAGGCTCAGATATTAAATACGAGCAAAAGAGAATATTATGGTAGAGAATTGGTTTATCAACTGATGGAGTTGCTGTCTCTGGTTCTGGACTGACCAAAATGCTGAGAATGTTTGCCTTCTTTGATTTTAAAACATATGGATTGGAATGGCATCTTGAGGCATCTTGTATTATTTTATGTCATAAAATATGTAAATATAAAACAAATCCCTCCCATTAAAAACAGTTCTTTGAAATTTTGAATTACAAAAATTGTCTTTTTGGTAAACTTATGAGAGAGGATCAATCAGCACCATGAACAGCTGACTTTGGCATTAAACCAGAAGAATTTAAGGTCCCTCCCCACTCCCTGTGCTCAGCTTTACAGAATACTCGTAATGACTATAAGGATATTTTCACGTGTGTCTTCAAATCCTCATCTTCAGTCTCATCTCTGCAAAACGTCCTGATAAAGCTTCACATCACAAAGCCTGACAACTTACTACCAGATGCTTCTCTGTACTTGTTTTGAGACTGGCCAGTTTTAGCTCCCATTTAAATTGTCTCTTTGTCTACACACACCACTTGTAAAATTCCATTGCAAAATGGAGGGACATTTGACCGCCTGTGTGACATGACATCCCTACTGGACATCATAGTAGACTCAATGCACTTGACATCACCTGTGATACAATAAGCACAATCATTTGTCAGTTTTCCAAACTGTGCTCCAAATTATAATGATATTGCTTGTAGGAAAAACAGATGGATTTTCACAGCAACAAATTATTGCTCTTTTCATATGCACGAGGAGAGAAAGATATGCTCCCACACTGGTGGGATTCAAGGGAAAATTGGACAACCATCTGTTAGGTTTGTTTTGATTTGGATTCCTGCACTGAGCAAGGGGTTGGGCTTGATGGTCTTATAAGCCCCTTCCAACTTAATGATGCTATGATTCTATGATGTCTGGCTTGTCTTTCACAGAGGAAAGATGCAGCAATGGTAACTGATGGATATGGTATCTCTAAAAGAGAATCAGACAAATGCATAGATTAAAAAGGCTATTCATCAGTATTAGATATCATTGCCAAACTGAACCTCCTTGCGGAAAGGCAGTGTACCTCCAAACTGCTGTGGTGGAACAACAGTAGAAGTGTGTTATTTTCATATCCTGCGGATGAATTTCTCCATGGCAGCCTGTGGGTCACTGTTGTAAGCCAAACACTGAATCATAGGGACTTTTGGACTAATCTACAGAGCTCACCTTACTTCATGGGTTGGAATCAAGCGGCTATGACCTGTAAGCTTATACAGTGGCCACTGAAGGTTCCCATTCCCCTATTTGCCCACCCCAAAGATAGGAAAACTGTGCTTTAGCAAAACAAAAACATCCAGTTCTTTCTCCCCTGTGAACTGTAAATGTGGTACATGGCTGGAGAAGAAAGAGAAAATGGGCCTGGATCTTCCAAAGTTGCCGACTCCTTATTAATTCTTATGAAATATCATATTTCATTTTGATTTTGTTTAGATGTACACAGGTGGACGTGGTGGCGCTGCGGGTTAAACCGCAGAAGCCTCTGGGCTGCAAGGTCAGAAGACCTGCAGTCGTAAGATCGAATCCACGTGACGGAGTGAGCTCTCGTTGTTAGTCCCAGCTCCCGCCAACCTAGCAGTTCGAAAGCATGTAAAAATGCAAGTAGATAAATAGGTACCACCTCGGTGGGAAGGTAACGGCGTTCCTTGTTTAGTCGCGCTGGCCACGTGACCACGGAAGATTGTCTTCGGACAAACGCTAGCTCTATGGGTTGGAAACAGAGATGAGCACCGCCCCCTAGAGTCGGACACGACTGGACAAATTGTCAAGGGGAACCTTTACCTTACACAGGTGGATGGGATTCACTCCTCTAAATTGGAAACATATATGGGCTCTTTATCTAAAAGAAAAGTATAAACAAGTGTTTTCTTCATTTACGGACAAGAACTGGGAAAGGTAAAGTGAGCTCCTCTTAAACATAAGGTCTTCTTATGGCCAGTCACTCAGTCAGAACACATTTATTACTATGTCTCAAATGGACAAAAACGATTGCTGTCTACAAAGAAAAGCAATGAAGCGTTCCATTGGAAGAGTCCCAAACATGGCAACTTAACAATAGAGACACTGTAGTATGCCGACTGATTAATGGAGAGCACTGGGAATACTGTTTTTATTTTGTTTTTAAAATACGAGGCACTCTAAAAACACATGGAAACACTTTAAGCACAATCATCCTTCATCTTCTCCGGTCCAAGTTCTATGAAAGCCAGAAGGAGACCTGATGGCAAATGTTAAGAAATGTGGCTCAAAACTGGAGCGGCTCCTGCCTTCCTCTTCTCTCCAGGGATCTTTTTGTTTGTGTGATATCATGTTGCAGCATTAAGTGCCAGGTTTCCTGGATAAGCTGTGTTTCCAATGAAGCTAAGCAAGGGCAGGGTAATTCAGAATGTGAAGAGACAATGTCATACTTTTTTAAAAAAAAAAATTCCTGGTTGCTGTAAGTGGGGAGAGGAGGAGATAATGTAGAACTGCTGGTTTGGAGAGCAGCCACATGCCTGCTTCCACATCTGGCAAGAAATGAGTCACAGTGGCAAAAAAAAAAACACAACCCTCCATATAGGTCTCCTTCGTTTCAGTCAAACCAGTGTAGTTGTTATTTATTTCAGACAGATTTTATGTCCTTGTTCTCTAAGAAGCTTTGGACTCAGCTGAAACTTGGCAAGTTACTTTTGAAAAATAGTTTGTTGCTCATTATTTTGTTTAACCTGCTAGTATTACAATTACTTGTTACTGGAAGAGTGCAATGTTGAGAACACATGGTGCTTCATCCCCATTTATCCTGCATCAACTGCACCCTTAGCAGAGCTTGGAAATAATTATTTAAAGATTAATTTGCTATCCCTAATTAATGAAAATATTTAACAATGATTTTTAAAGTTGTTATTCATATAATTGAACAGAAAAGTTTCATGCTATTTGAAATACTAGGTTCATAGGCAGTTTGAAGGTTTGGGCTATTTTTGGTAATTGTAATGGATTTCTTTTTTAAATTAAAACTAACATGTTATTATATCATTAGAAATTAATGTCGCAAATAAATCTTGTAATTCTCACCCAAACAATTAACATTAGCAAATTAATTTCTGAATTAGCACTAATGTTAACAAATCAAATTTGATATTAATTGTATCTAAGCTCTGGTCGCCGCACCTCAAAAAAGACGTAGTGGAACTGGAAAAGGTGCAGAAGAGAGCGACTAAAATGATGACTGGGCTGGGGCATCTCCTTTATGAGGAAAGGTTACAGCATTTGGGGCTCTTTACTCTAGAGAAAAGGCCCCTGAGGGGGGACATGATTGAGATGTATAAAATTATGCAGGGGATGGATAAAGTGGATAGAGGGAAGCTCTTTTCCCTCTCACGCAATACTAGAACCAGGGGACATCCACTCAAATTGAGTGTTGGGAGAGTGAGAACAGAGAAAATCTTTTTTGACCCAGCGTGTTGTTAGTCTGTGGAACTCCTTGCCACAGGATGTGGTGATGGTATCTGGCCTAGATGTCCTTCAAAGGGGATTGGACAGATTTCTGGAGGAAAAGTCCATTGCAGGTTACAAGCCATGATGGGGATGTATAATCTCCAGGCTTAAAAGGAAGGTACCTCAAAATGCCAGATGCAGGGCAGTGGTATCAGGAGACAGGTATCTAGTTATCTCGTGTGCTCCCAGAGGCATCTGGTGGGGCCACTGTGAGATACAGGAAGCTGGACTAGATGGGCCCTTGGCCTGATCCAGCAGGGCTCTTCTTATGTTCTTATATTCTTACGTTAAGCTGCAACTAGTGGAAAAGCCATGCACTTATCCTCTATAAAAGCTACTTGTGCCTTTTGTAAAGCCTGAAAAGGTTGCTAGGTCTTCAAAGGCAACAAGGAAGAACCTTGCATGCAACACCATGGAGACTGTGCAAGGAGCTGCAACAGCATATTTTCTGGGTCCTCTTCAGTAATATGACTTATGTGACTACACAGCAATAATAAGGTTATGAACCCATTAGGGCAAGAGTGCAATTCTTACTAGGCAACATGGTTGAAGACCAACTAGGCTGAAGCTGTGATGAATCCAAAGTGTTTTCTACCTAGGGATGCTGCAAAGTAGTCATAAAGAGGAGAGGCAGGATCTATTCTCTATCACCTCAGAGTTCTGGACACATAATAATAGGCTCAAGCTACAGGAAGCCAGATTTCAACTGAATATCAGGAAAAATGTCTTAACTGTTAGAGCAGTACGACAATGCAACCAATTAACTCTGGAAGTGATGAGCTTCAACGCTGGAGGAATTGGATAACCATCTGTCAGATCTGCTTTGATTTGGATTCCTGCATTGAGCAGAGGGGTTGGACTCAATGGCCCTTCCAACTCAATGGTTCTATGATTCTATGATCCTTAGGGCTAAATGACCCTGGCCTAACTTTGCACTAACATAGTGCCTGTCTCCTTGGAAGGAGGAGATTTGCATTGGACATCATATGAATATTTGCCATGTTATATCTCCTTCTTATTATGTCTGAGTAAGTGGACTGGTTCATGAAAGCTCACATTAGAATATAACAGTTAGTCTTTGATTTTATTTTTTTAAATTGTTTTTACCTATAATGCTTGCATAGACTAACACGGCTACCTCTTCTACAACTACAACATTGGACATCATTCATCTCACCCCTTTTTTCCAGACCTCTTTTGGTCCTTTTGCCTCTGATCTTAGCCAACACAATAGTTACGCTGGCAGGTTCCTAGCAGATATCTGAGACCTCAGAGAAGAAGGGATTCTGTCAGCAGTATTTCTGAGAACATATGGTGATTTCTGCTGCATAAAACATTATTCCCTGTTCCAAAGTCCCTACAGCCAGTACATTCATGAGCAAGATTGCACCATAAATCTAACACAAGGAATTTTGCTTGCCAGTAACATGGACCGATTCTGCAGTTCAAAAGGCATCTGAAAATAATAGTTCTTTCAGTATTATATGATAAGGATGCAACAGGTCTAATTTCTGCTGGTTAACCAGCATTCCTTTTTAAGCGTTATATGTGGACAAGGTAACAACAGCATACATTTAGACAAGATATTTAATATTTTTCCGACCCTACAGGAAATCAGCGCTAGAATGGCCAGTTAGGGCTGCTATAAATGTCATTTGCTGCTGGTGATACTTGAAAAATGACATTGCACAGGATATGTGGTTGTCCTGCTATGCAAACTCTAACGTGCTATGAGAAAGAGTCAAGAGGGCACAAGTTGCTTATACCACAGACCTCATGCATGAAACAGACGTGATGGGGGCCCAAAATAGTAGCAACAACTGCAGGGAAGAATTAAGAAGGGCTTTTAAAGTACTGTATATCTTACACAACATCCATCCAAGAAAAAACAAATTAAGTTATAAGCTAGAATTTTCTCCTTACAAACAAGTGCAGTCAACCATTCACGTAGTAGTTTTCATCCCAGAGAGAAGGGAGGGCAGGAAGAAGCAGACAGCAAAAACAATGAGGTGGACATATTTCAGGTTTGCAGGGTTTTCTTTACTGGAACCCTGGACGTTGCCACTTGGAGGCAGGTGCAAAATAATGATGCAGGCATTCACATGCTAAGAATACCTCGCCAATTAACTCAGCAACTGGCCTTCGGCAGGCCGTCATTGTTGTTGCTATGTACCATCAATTCACTTTTGATTTATACAGATCCTAATAGGGTTTTCGAGGAATGTGAGATATTCAAGGAGCAGTTCACTACTGTCATTCCCCATTGCACAGCTAAACAGAGATTTGAACCCAGAGCTCTTGAATCCTAGTCTGAAACTCCATTCACTATATTTCACTAATTCTCAAAACCAAAATAACTCTACTTTCAGTACCTGGAATAAATTATATTGCCTAGATATACAATTCTCACAGTGCAAATCATAACTCAGAGGGTTTGGAATAGGCAGACAATATTTTGTTAAGCTGTGTATCTTTTTGGTCAAGAATATCCAAAGTGCTCTCACTCCACTGTTGTTTCCTAGAGCTGAGACGAACTAGGAGAGATCTTTGGCAACAAGCCGTAGAAATTCCTTAGAGACTTAACAAGATGGACTCAAGCGTGTCAAGAGGCTTAGTTCAAGAAGTGTCAACCTGTCTTATTTTTCTTGGATGAAACTTTCGTAAAGAAGGTGATCCACCACAAAGAAAGTTCCTGCTATCCCCAACATAGACTTCTTAAGCTGCAATCCTGTAACCACTTGACAAGGAATTAAATCCCCCTAACAATAAGTAAACTCTAAATAAAATGTTCAGGATTGTGATGCTCGAAGTCTAAAGGTGAGAAACAACTGCTTGAAAATAGACTGCGAACTATAGCTGTTATACATTTTTTGTGACTTCTCCTCCTTTTACCTGACAAAAGATACAACACGATTACATTTCAGACAAGCTGAAGCCTCAAAACTGTGTTCAAAGGCAGCCTCCTCACATGACAGATTACATTAGTCAGGTTGAGGTGTCATAAGACCATGCATCAGAACAAGTCCTTTTTCTCCATTTAAAAAAAAAGGTGTAGCTGGTATACCAGTCAACATTGATAACAAGGCAGCATTGGCCATACTTCATTAGATATCAAGAAGCCACACTGGGTCCAGGAACAATGTCAAGCACTGATTAATATTGTTAATATACTTCCACTAGTTTAAAGCAGGTACAATGTCCTCATCAACCATGAAAAATACAAAACCAAACCAGTTGTAACATGTAGCAGTGAGACTAGCTTGTTATTGTAAATGACAAAATGACTTCCTTTTGTCTTGAACACAAAGAAGACAAGAGAGAGAGAGAGTATAGTAGCAACAGCAGCAAGTTATAAATGTAAACAACATTCAATGGCTGAAATTCTGTGACTTATTGTACTAAGTCACAACTAGAGTAGGCCCAGTGAATCAGAGGAACTTACAGAGGACTTAAATCCCTGGGCCTATCCTAGTTGCAACTTACTATATCAAGCAACAGGATCTTACTGGTTTTGGAATTGAGACTACAATCTTAATGCTAGGTGTATTCTATCCCTACAACATCAATGCACAACAAGGTAAATTTAGAGACAGAAATACTTTAGAATCATAGAAAAGTGAAGTTGGAAGGGGCCTACAAGGCCATCAAGTCCAACCCCCTGCTCAACGCAGGAATACAATCAAAGCATATCTGCCAGGTGATTATCTAAGTTTTTCTTGAATGCCTCCAATGTTGGAGCACTCACCAACTCCTGAGGTAACTGGTTCCACTGTCGTACTGCTCTAACAGTTAGGAAGTTTTTCCTGATATTAAACCGAAATCTGGCTTCCTTTAACTTCAGCCCACTGTTGCGTGTCCTGCACTCTGGGATGATCGAGAACAGACCTTGCCCCTCCTTTCAAATATTTGAAAAGTGCTATCATATCACCCCTCAGCCTTCTTTTCTCAAGGCTAAACATGCCCAATTCTTTCAGCCTTTCCTCATAAGGCTTGGTTTCCAGTCCCCTGATCATCCTTGTCGCCCTCCTCTGAACTTGTTCCAATTTGGTAGCATCCTTCTTGAAGTGTGGTGTCCAGAACTGGACACAATACTCAAGGTGAGGCCTAACCAGTGCTGAATACAGGGGGACTAGCACCTCGCGGGATTTGGAAATTATACTTCTATTAATGCTGCCTAACATAGCATTTGCCTTTTTTGTAGCCACATCACACTGTTGGTTCAGATTTAGCTTGTGATCTACGACAATTCCAAGATCCTTCTCGCTCGTAGTTTTGCCGAGCCAGGTATCCCCCATCTTGTAACTGTGCAATTGGTTTCTTTTTCCAGGGTGCAGTACTTTGCACTTATCCCTGTTGAATTTCATTCTCTTGCTTTCGGCCCAGTGCTCCATCCTATCAAGGTCATTTTGAATTTTGTTTCTGTCTTCTAGGGCAGAGGTCCCCAACCCCCGGTCCGCAGCCAGGTGCCGGTCCATGGCCTGAGCTGGACCGGGCCGCCGAGACAGACCTCCCGGGGGCCCCCGCACGCACTCACCCCTGCACAGCCTGTTTGCGCCTGCGCTCCAGCACGCCCGAGCGAGCGCCGTGCCGCCATTTACGCATGCACACGGGCGCCTGTGCGAGAGAGAGAGAGAGTGCTTGTTCGCGCATGCGCACAAGTGCGGGGGGTGCCCCGCCTTCCCCAGCCGGTCCGCGGACTGAAAAAGGTTGGGGACCGCTGTTCTAGGGTATTAGCTATTCCGCCTAATTTGGTATCATCTGCAAATTTGACAAACATTCCCTGTACTCCCTCATCCAAGTTATTAATAACTGAAGAGCACTGGGCCCAGGATTGAACATTGGGGTACCCCACTTGTTACCTCCTCCCAGTTAAAGAAGGACCTATTAATCATCACCCTCTAAGTACGATTCTTTAGCCAACTGTGTATCCACCTGATATTTGATCTATCCAGCCCACACCTACTTAGCTTGCTAATCAGGATATCATGGGGCACTTTGTCAAAAGCTTTGCTGAAGTCAAAATATACTATGTCTCCAGCATTCCCTCTATCAGGGAGGTGACCTGATCAAAAAATGAGATCAAATTAGTCTGGCAGGATTTGTTCTTGACAAATCCGTGTTGGCTTCTAGTTATTACTGCATTGTTTTCTAGGTACTTGCACAATGACTGCTTTACGATCTGTTCCAGAATTTTGCCTGGGATTGATATCAGGCTGACTGGCCTGTAGTTCCCAGGTTCCTCTTTTTTGCCCTTTTTGAAGATAGGGAAAACATTGGCCCTCCGTTTCCCATGATTTCAAGAAAATAATGGATAGCGGTTCTGAGAGTTCTTCAGCCAGTGCCTTCAAGTTAACATAAATGATTAGCAGTTAACATAAATGATTTCACTGCAGTAGCAAAGGATGGCAGGAGGTATATTATGAGGTGAGATGTAAATCTCTCCTCTCTCACTTCTCCATCCTCACTCACATCAAATCTCATGAAACCACTTCTGGGGGTGGTTCATCCCAGGTGTGCATTACTGAGCTTTCAGCCATCTGAGCAAGAGTACTGGTGGACGCAAAGAAGGCAAAAGATCAGGTTGGTAAGTGCAGAGGTAGTTTGGCAAAGTCCAGAAACATGAGAAATCATCTCTCAGCGGCAGCAAGAAGAGGTGTGTGCTAAGTGGAAAGATCCAGCGAACATCTGATGGCAAACTGACCACATAAAATAATAAAGTTCTTGTACGGCACTATATTCTAGGCCCATATGGGCTCAGAAGTTGCAGAGAACATGCAGGAGTTATTCTTTCAGAGTACAACTTTCAGAATCTCTCAACTAGATTCAGAGGGATTCTAGGATAAGAACTCTTCAAAATTTTGAGTCTTGTGAGCTGAAAGGAGATAGTTGAGAAGTAAAAAATGGATAACTGGGAACTGTAGTCCAAATCCTGTTGCACAGCTTTGTGTACGCAATGGTGATTATGTCATCAACATCAGCAAATTGCCACTGATTAAAGGCGTCTTTGGGGAATTTGGGGGGAGGCATGTAATTTGTTGGACTCAATGGCCTTATAGGCCCCTTCCAACTCCATTATTCTATGGAAATAACATTTCTAAGCTCTGAGAAGCTACAGCTATTTATCAGGTTCACAAATCAAGGCAGGAGGATTCAAACTGCCTTCACTGTCTATTCTAGGCAACCTCCACCTTTCTCAAAGGTACCCAACGTAACTGGAAATTGCCAGGCTGAGTGGAAAGACAACTAAAAAAAACTACAAAAAGAACCCTTTCGAAGCAGACAGTAACAAAATGTGCCACTTAGGATAATAGTGACAGTAAAAAATGCCACTCTCTGTCAATAGAATGATTTCTAAAGAACTCTAGCACTTTAATAGGTTAATTAACAATAACACAACAGGCTGCATTCCATCCTTCCCAACCTTAACAACAAATTATTAATTTCTCCATTTTTAAGTATTCATGTTAAGGAATTAATTTTGAAGCCTAAGAATCATATTCTTCACAAAATAACAGGTTTTTATGTATATTTCTATGCTGCCATTCTTCTAAAGGATCCAAGGTAGTGTACAATATTAGAAGAAACAACATTAAAAACCAAATAATAAATTGTTACAATATTAAAAAAGCATTAAACGAATATATTACAACTCATAATAAGAGCAAGATAAAAAAATACAAGTAAAACACAGAATAAAATGATCTCTTGGTCAACAAGTCATTATAGGAAGGCCTGCCTGAAGAGAAAGGTCTTTGTCTACTTAAGGAAGCAGAAAAAAGATGGCTTCCTGTGTGAAGGAGTTGCAGAGTTTGGGAGCAGCAAGAAAGAAGGCCCTCTCTTCTGTCCCCACCAAATGTGCTTGTGAGCGTGGTGAGACCACAAAGAAGGCCTCTCCTGCTGATCTTAATACTCGTGTAGGCTCCTAAAGAGAGATACGGTCTTTTAGATAGCTTGTACCCAAGCTGTTTAGGGCTCTATAGATTAAAACCAGCACTTTGCTCAAAGCAAAGCTTGAGTAAAGAAGGTTTCTGCTTGACTGAAAGGCCACAAAAGAGGTTCCTTGTGTAAAAAGCTACTGAATGACTACGGCAGGTAGCCTTTCCAACTGTAAAAGCAGCAGCCTTCCTCCACATCTCCCTCAGCACCAGTACCTATCAATCCCCTCTCTCTAGCAGTGCATGGTTTCTTCACAGATGTGAAACAAAAGAAGAATAAGGAAATCATAGTGAACAGTGACTGAATTGTTCCTTGCCGCTTCTCCAGACTCCAAGAAAGCAGCCAGGGAGAGCCACCTGCCAGGAAGAAGGTAAGCACACCAGTGATGGGAACAAGTGCTGGAACTGCTAGTCGCTACTGTCATCTTATGGCTTCTAAAGGATTTTTAAACCAAACTTAAAAATGTAGTTTAAACTACTGAATTATGCTGTACAATTTACATTAAGAGCATATTTTTGGCTGAACAAAACTAGTAACTGATTACTTCACCTACTTTTGATACTAGAAAACATACTGGTGTTAATTAAAAAACACTTTTAAACAAATTCCTTAAATTTAATTCACATCCATGTCATTAATAAACATTCACAAAAAAGAGTAATATCCAGTGAGCCGTTAATTTACATCTGCAAATTTACTTGATAGGCAGGTCTTAAATCTGTGCAGCTGGACTGCTTTTGATCATAACTGAAATGTGTTGAAACCAGTAACCAACACTGTCACAATTTTATGCGCAATTTAATAGCCAACCCAACCCAACAACAGCACTTGGCAGAACTGAGGGTAAAATCACAGATTTTACCACAGACAAAATCACATAAAATGCCACTCAAACCATATCATACGTTAAAAGGCTGAAGGTGAACAGGATTTACCTCTAATAAATTTCACTGAAACTGATTAAACACTGGAGATGCAAAAGAAGGCAAAATAACCAAGCTTTACTCATTGTCTGGAAATCTCAATTTCTCTGTCTCTTTTACACACACTCCCAGATTGCATGCACTAACAAACCAAAAACATCAAACTTGTGTTCTCATTGATCCTCATCAAACAGGAACTGCCATCCTTCATAAAGCAGGGCTATTTTTCTGCAGTGAATTTGTGCCAAATATTGTTAATTAAGTTTTCTCAAAACTTACCTCGTTGCCATCACAAAACTAACTTTTCGTGTATGTTCTAAGAAGAAAGAACCAAAAACACCAGTAGCCTGTCCAGGACAACTGTAGCATTCAGCATGTAGTCTCTATAATTTTACCACGTTAAAAAGTAGAACATGAAGCAAGTCAAGCAGTTTGACTTGAAAGTTTACACAGAGTCTTGTAACCAAACAGGAAAAGGAAGCTTTACCAAAATAGAGAGCGTATGTGCAGGAAGCTACTCTGCGTTTTTGGTTTGACATTTTCCCTCCTAAACGAACAAATCTATTGTTCAGCAAATAGCCATTGGGAAAAAAAATACATTAATTGCCCAAATTCAAGTGCAGATAAGTATACCATCTTTATAGGCAGAGCTCAGGTTATAAATAGACTTCTCAAACACTGGTTTTTGAACCTTCCACCATCTCCTTAGGTTACATTAAAGCATTTGAAGAGAATGGACCAAAAGCCTTCCAGACTCTCCTAGGTGAGATCCAGTCCAAAATCAGTAGTCCGGCCAGTAATGGAACCAACCAAGGATGGCACAGGAAGGCAGACACAGAAAAACAACTTTTTATACTTATTCTAGACTGGTGAATAAAATTAGTGACACACAATCTGCCCATCATTTTGCCTTAGGTCAAAGGTGCACAAAATCTGCCCTGGGGCACATGTGGTACCGAAGACTACTTTTGTAGTCCCTAGTCCCATCAGATTCCTCTATCATCTCCACCAAAAAATGGTTTTGGCCAAGAGAGAGAAAAGGGTGAATGTTTGCTCATGCAAGTTTCCAAGTGCAGTGATTTGCATTTTCAACTAGTTGCAGACCCCTTCGTCCATTGTTTAACACCCAACCCTATTCTCCATTTTTCAAATCTAGAAGATTTCCAAAACTATTCGTTTTGTTTTTATTTCCCGTTTTTGTTCTGTTTTGTTTTTTTCCATGGGTGGGGTGTGTCCATGCAGCCTCAAGAGCAGAAAAATTGCCTCTGTCTCCCCTCCTTCAAATAATGGTTGCTTCGACAACCATTTTTGATAAAATGCTATTTTTCAATGTATACCTGCAGAGCCACATAGCTACAGTATGAACAACCACACAGTATTTTTAAAAATTTATTTGGCATGAGCATTCATCAATTATAATCCACTTCTTTGAATGCAAAGTAGATAGTATTCAAGCCACATGGTCATGATTATGGAGGTAGGACAGAGTAAAATTGAACACTAGTTATAAACTTCCCAAAGGTCAGCATATACTCCTTGGCTTGCTTGCTTTATTCATATCAGAGCATTTCACGATCTGAAATTATGGACGTATATGAAAAATAGATAAAGATCAAGAAATGTAAAATGTTAAAATGGTTAGACTGCTTTTGATCAGAAGTGAGTTACTTCAATAGCATTTTCTCTGACACTTACTAGATCTTCTTTAGCCCACATGGTGGGACATAAATTGCATGCACATACATGTTGCGTTAATTGAATTTCTCCATATTCACAGAAAATTTGTCCTGCACCCAATTAGCCCCATTTTACTTGATTATTCTTTGATCTTCTTACCTTGCTTCCAAATCTATTAAGTGACTTCCAGATGGTCCAGCCACTTCTTGGCTGCACTTAAGGTTAGTTACAGAAGTTAACTGATCTCAGGGGAATAAATATTTCGATAAGCCCGTGGTGACTATGTCCTTTACTAACGTTTCCAAAGTAAATACATGGATGAAGGTGGCAAATGGGGCTGAAATAGGTCTAGTTCCTATTTTAGCACTTTTGTTGGTGAGTTCTGTTGTTGCTAGTCAATACAATTTTTAAGTTAGCTGTATACAAGTATAAGCCTCCCACCCAAAGTCCTGGCAAAAGAAGAGTCATTGCCCAGGGCGTGTTATCTGCTCATGATATGCTTCAGTGGTTTTAGCTGCAAAGTAGGTTACAACAAAGAGTTGCTATCTGTTCTAGGTTTTATTTGTAGAAGTTGCTAGATTTGTTGATCTGTTTCTGGATAACTGTCTAGCCCTTTTTGTTTGTTTGACTTTCTTGGGTGGGTACCGCAGTCTACAAAATGCTTCATTCAAGTCCTCATGCTGAGACTCTCTATCTGATTAGTACAAACAGATCCGCTTGCATTACAAGATTTTGCTGTAGACAATGGACTTTGATTGTAGACAATAGATTTTGATTATATTCTTGCACAGTAATGTCTAGAAAATTAACTTGTTGTGTGGAGTAGTCTAGGCTGACGTGGGGAGGACATTACTTTATTCCTTCATTAGTGCCTCTTTTCCATCAGTCCAGATAATATTGCTGATATATCTCAGAGACAGAAAAAATTTCTGTGGATAGGAGCTGAGAAACCACTGTTTTAAATCACCATGAAGGTGTTGATGTATTGTGGGGCTATGCTTGTAACTTGTAACTAACATCCCATACTGACTATATAGCTAAATTGTCAAATGCATTGTTCCGATTATATAAGAGAAGTCAAAATTAATTTTCCATGTATTACTGCCTCACTCCATTTCCTGGGTACTATAAGACAGGAACAGAGTACTCTACCTTTCTCATCAAAGGAGCTAGCAAACAAGGGAAGAAGTGCAGACACTCTGAATCAAACAATATCTGAAATCACTGCATAAACAAGAGAACTCCTTATTTCTTAGAAGCCAAATCTTTAGTTGCAGGCATATGCCATCGAGTCACATTCATCTTATGGCAATCTAATAGGGTTTTCAAAGTAAGAAAGAAGTTTACAGAGTGCTTTGTCATCACCACACTCCAGTGAGTTTCTGAGTCCTAGTCTATCATTATCCAGTACACCAAATTGGTTCTTCATCCACTGCATAGATTTAGTACAAGCTAAAAAACACACCCTTCTGCCAATGTGCAGGAAATGTTTAATGTGATGTGAAAATACACACTGAGTCACTTATATCCAATCAAGTGTGAGGGAGTCTCAGGGGGATCTGGTATCAGGCCATCCCCATGCTTTCCACTCCAGTCATTCCCCTGGGGATTTCTCCTGGACCACCCTACCTCTGGAAGGTGGCACCTGCAAAGTCACCAATCCCACAAGAATCTTCTATGGAGGTGGAAGAGGAGTAGAAAGCAGAAGGGAAGTAGGATCAGAGGGCAGGGAACCTTCAAGAAAGAACAAGAGTCGGAAAGGAGAAAGGGTCCAAAGGATCAAGAAGTGTTATAAAAGAGAGTAGAAAGTGAGGGGGGACTAGATAGATGCCAGCAGGTAGAAGAGAAGAAGAGAAGGGAGAAAGAGGAAAAGAGAGAGACCTGGGTAGATGCACTGGAGTGTTTTCAGCCGAAGTACTGGGAACTTTATAGTTTTTAGCTATCTTTTTTAATGATGTAAGCCAGTATGGGTCCTTTTATGGAGGAAGGTGGGGTAAAAATATTTTAAATAAATAAAACAAATCGCTGGCCAATGGAAGCTATTGCACAAAAGAGATGCGAGCAGCCACTCACAAAGACACCTTGGCCCACCCAGCTGAGATATTAGAGACAGAGACCATTTAATCTCCTCTGACAGCTGAAAGACAAGATTCAAGCTATCCAATACAGGATTTCCTCCTCCTGAGGCAGAGGACAGAGGCAGGTGTAATTTTGAGCCTCTGAAGGCTTGCAAAGGGAGGGTGAAGTAAGTCTTGGGCAGACTGACAGAGTGCCCAAGAGTGTACTGATAGAGGTGGGTTATTTGAAGGTTCATATGGTTGAACAGCATGTAGTTGCTTTATTATCTAGTTCAATAAAGCTGAGTTGCAAAACGACCTGGACTCTGGCTCTTATGTCTGGACTGGTAGACCCCTTTGGAGCCCTATAAAAGCAATTTTGAGAGAGCTGGAAAATTTCTAATGTTTCTGTCGTAGTAATAATAAGTAATAATAAGTAGTAATAAGGGGATAATGAAATCCCCTGCTGCCTTATTTGCCATGGCGACTGGCCACCATCATTCCCCAAATTAGTGTTTCCCAAAGGGTGGACAAGAACCAATGATTTTTTATTCGAATTGATGTAAGTCATGATTTAAATTACAATTTAAATAAAAAATCAATTAAAAAAATTAAATACGTAGTCAAAAATCTGATTTTTTAAAATTTAAATCATGATTTAAATCATGACTTAAATCAATTTTATTTTTAAAAATAATTTATTCTTATCCAACCTGAGGGAAACTCTGAAGAATTTTAGTATCTTTTGGAGGTCATCTCCCCCGACACAACTAAATGTGATAAAAATCAGCTGCTTGGATATGTAACCCCAAGAATCCAAGCAGCAGATTTTTATCAATTTGATTTAAATCAAATCCACTCTGCCACTTAAAGGGGAAGGTGACAAAAAATCCCACACAGCGTAGCGTAACTAGGTCACCTAAAAGAGGATCTCCTCCTGTATTTATTTACTCGTACCTCAAGGACAAAATCTGAAAACCGCCCTCCAGGTGCCCTTCCCAAACAAAATAAGGAAGGTTGTGAGAAGACAAAGGGCTTTTCAGTGGTGGCACCACATTGATGAAATGACTTCCTTTAAAAGGCCCATCTGGCATTCTTTTCAGCACCAGAGGAAGACATTTTTATTTCCTCAGCATTTTAAGACCTGTTTCTAGAGCTTTAGATTTTAGTATTCTTATCTTCCTATGAATTCTGTCTCTCTGTGCTGAAGTGTTTTTATTCTTTGCAACTGTTTCTATCTTTTTTAAAAAAAATATTTGCTGTCTCCAATCACCTGGTTTATTGTTTCTACTATTGTTTATAATTTTGATGCAGTACCCTTCCTTATTGGATGCTCTAATCAATCAAAGACATTTGACCTGAGAATCTGAGCCACTGCTAGATAAAGCAAGTAATATAAGGTGAATCCAGGATGAATCAATAATCTGGCCAGCAAAATATGGCCTCTAGTATTCCTATGACTCGCAGAGCAGACTGAAACTAGGATTTAGATTTCAAGATCTCCTGAAGGCAGGCAGCTTTTCAGATTTCCTTCTGCTTCACATGTTCCATTTCCTTGCATCTACTGCATGACAACCTTATAAACTCTTCCTGTTGTCATACTTGAGGTCTGCTGGGCTGGGGGTGGGGAAGTGCTGCTTTTAGAACTAGTCTAAAGAGAAGTGAGATGTAAAAAGACCTAATTTACAATAGTGGCAAATGTTTTTGTTCTGTCTCACTGGCTCTAATGACTTGGGGACTTTCCTAAGTACCTTGCACCTTGGCTCCATTCTCATCCCTGAGCTAGGGGTTTAGAAACTGACATCTGTGGGTATATGTGTGCATAAAAAATGGAACGAGGGTTCCAAGAGAGTCCAGCCATCCCAGCCAAAGTTACTTCCACATGAAGCTATCCTCTCACAGGAGCAGAAACTGACCCTGAGGCAGTTAAGAGGCTGGTTATCACTGAACACGTGCGCTAGACATGCAACCTTATAAAAGAAGAAAATGCTCTGTTTATTCATTAAAGGCAGATAACCTTTTCAAAACACTTTGTTACTCCATGGTGGACAGACATATATTAAAAATGCATTTTCTGACCCTTCATCCAAATAGCTCAGAGGCCATCTTCCTCCTGACAAAACACAGTGTGGAGAAACACATATATAACTATTTATGCTTTGGAAATGATTATGGTGGCATCTAGTGATTCACTGTATTTTACGTATTTTCATCATCATCATCATAGAACTGCAGAGCTGGAAGGGAACCTATGGATCACTGAGTCAAGCCCCTGTCAAGGAGGCACAGTGGGGAATCGAACTCCCAACCTCTGTAACCAGATACCTAAACCACTGAGCTATCCAGCAGTTCATGTTTTAATAGGTGTCAATACTTGTTCGTTCAATTATCTTTAATTTATTTATTATGCTTTATACACTTATGTTTAAATGTTGTAAACTACCTTGAGTCTTTTGCATAGGGAGAAGGTGGTGTGTGTGTGACATATATATAACATAAATCATACCGTGTTTCTGTGAAAATAAGATAGGGTCTTATATTAATTTTTGCTCCAAAAAACGCTGTAGGGCTTATTTTCAGGGGATGTTTTATTTTTTCATGTACGTACAACAATCTACATTTATTCAAATACAGTCATGTCATTTTCTGGTTGCTGCACAATGCTGCACAATGGTGGAGGGCGGGGTTTCACTTAACTAGGGCTTATTTTGGGGGTAGGGCTTATATTACGAGCATCCTGAAAAATCATACTAGGGCTTATTTTCAGGTTAGGTCTTATTTTCGGGGAAACAGGGTATATATGACACACATATGTCAAGGTTCTACGTCCTGTGTTTTTATCACATTGCGGTCAGTTTAATGGCAGCTCCCTGTTGGGAAAATGTGAAAAAGGAGACAGACTGAATATGGTTTGTAACATTTACAGACAAGGCCTGTGTCAAATAAATTTATTTTAATTGGTCTGGGAAACATCAGCCTTTGATTTGCTGGAGGTTCTGGACAGTGGGAGAAATGGCAGTTAACAGAAAGTTGACAGATGGGAAAATGGCAGTTAGGCTGTTGAAAAATTTAGCAAGGCAGTTGGCTGGTGTGAGGAAAGGAGGAAACTGGACGGAAGCCTGAATGATACGCTACTCCTTGACTGTTCAGCTAGCACCGGCCTGGATTTTGAACTGGATCACCCTCCTTTTAAAATCTTGCCCTCCCATTGGTCTGGAGGCTTCAAAGTGTGGACCAGACTAGAGGAGCTTTGAAATTTGGCAGCAAACAGAAAAAAGAGGACAATCAAAGCTTGCCCACTGCCCACAGTAGGGGGGGGGGGGGAAGGGCCAAGACACTCCCACTGCATCCCAGCCATACAAGGAATGCCTTTAAAAAACAAGCATCAGGCAAAAAGAAAATTTAAAAAAGAAAAGAGAAAAACATTGTGGCACTTTATGGACTAACTGTTAGGGTTATGTATAACAGTCTTTAAGGTGCCACAACGTTTTTGTCTTTTTTATTATTTTGCTTTTGCTTTTGCCTGATAGGCTTGCACAGACTAACATGGCTGCTTCTTCCAAAACTTAAAAAAAAACAAATTAGTGACCTCAGCAAGAGGTGAAGAGATGGAGATATGCAGAGACCAGCTTTTCACGATTCTGTATAAGTTTGGTTTCTGAGGTAAGTTAACGGGTTCATAGAAAAAAAGGTTTCCTCTGCCCTCTCCAACAGCAACCACTTGAAGAAACGTCTGGGAGGGGCTCTCCTGAACAACACGGTATGGGGTCACCAGGCAATGTTCCCCAAATCGGATTTGGAACCTGACACAACCTATGGAAGTTCATGGAAGAGATGCTATCTCCTTTCCTCTCTTCCATTGTTTAGCACACCCCGCACTCTCTGGGAAGCTTTATGACAAAGTGTGAGAGGCGTGATGAGAGCATAGAGGCTCTCATCGGAGTGCCGTCCCTCTCTAAAATATCCAAAGAGGTACAGACCACTCCGCCACCGACTCCGCGGGAAAGGGTGCACCAGGGAATAGATACCCGGGAACTGGAAGAAGGCCTGCGGGGTTTGACGGTAGCCACTCAGACGGAAGGAGAATTGGCGGGAAGGGAAGAAAAGGGGAGGTCCGTGATTGAGGCTGGAATGGGAGATATAAAAAGGGAAAGGGACAACATACCAGGGGGCTGGGAGCTGATCTGGGTAGAGGACCCGTGGACGGGACAATGGGAGAAGGTAAAAGTACCACGAGAGGAGGCCGACTATAGACGAAGGAGAGGGTTGCCTCAAAGACACTCGTATTGGGGCGAGTCCGAGGCTCGGGAGTGGAGAAGGAGGCTAAAGGAGGAGAAGGAGCTGGTGGCCAGAGAGGCAGAGGAACGACGGCTATGGCGAGCAGAGGAAGCGAGGAGGATGTTGTGCCACCAGGACCGTGGGGTTCCCTGGGACGGGAGAAGGAGCCGATTTGGATCGGAGATGGAGGGGAGGAGACCATACCGTTGTTAGGGGATCAAGAAGACGAACACCAGACGATGACTCCTGATCTTTTTCTACCCGGACCGTGGGAAACCAAGTCGTTAAACCCTTTTGAGCAAGAATCGTGGTTACCCTTGAGACGTCCGTTGACGTCGCAAGAGAGGTTGAGAACTGAACCTTTGATTAATAGTTTCCAGTTAAAAGATACAATAAACCCAAGTTTGGATTTTGATATGAAATTGACTCCTGGTTTATTTGGTAATGAGGCTAGAGCAAAATATGAACCTTCACACAAGGATCGGAGGAGGGTCCAGTTGGAAGGAGAGGAAAGGAAACTTTCCTTTTGCAAACGTCCTCATGTTAATTCAGTTTAGCATACAAGCCATGGTTTGGAAAGTCTTTAGTCAATTTTAATAGGTTCATCCAATCATTGACACACTGTGGTCATATTAATGCCACATGCTCCATCATCCTAAATGAACAGCTGTGTGTTTGTCTGATGTATTTCAACTAGCTGTTTGTATATATTGTGCTTCTGCATGCACACACATGGCAAAGATGATGTTAGTGGGTGCCAGGCTACCCAGTGTTGGCAGACTGTTTTGCAACCAGCCCAAGTTTCACACAAGATCAGCACTTCTCTTTTTCCAAGTACACAGAAAGCTGCCTTTAATAAACCATTGGCCCATACAGCTCAGCTTTATTTTTGTGTATTGGCATTGATTGCTCCCTAGGATTTCAGCCACTACTCCTTGTTGCCCTACCTGGAAATGGCAAGGATTGCATTTGGGACCTCTTCCATGCAGACCACGTGTTCCGCTATCGAGAAGCAGTTCCTCCCTTTGAACTAGAACTGCTTGTGCCAATTGAGCCCAAAGGTTGATTAATTTTCAGAAGGCAGAAAGGAGGCATAATTTATCCAACTGGAAACTCTTGTATATTACTAACTCACATCTGAAGCCCTGCAGGTCACTGCTAGTCAATGCAGAATAATAATTTAGCCCAAGCATGGGCATAATACAGCCAGCAGGTTTAGTCTGCTATCACTGATAGAAGGTGGACTTGATGATCCATAGGATCCTTTCAGCTCTGCAGGTCTAAGATTATCTACAATTATTACTAGCATAAACAAAAATGAAGTAGAAAGGAGGATGGGGATAGGGTTGCCAGACGTCAGGCAAAAGGAGGACATGTCCTCCTTTTCAGCCTAATGTCCTCCGTCAGGCAGGCAAAGATAAAAACCTTTAAAATGTCAGGCTTTTGTATATTTTATGTTATAATTTTGGATGGGAGGGGGAGAGGTGGCAGGACCCCCCTCCCCCTGTCTTTCCCCGCCCCCTATTACCTGCCGCCAGCTCCCCGTTACCTGCCGCCGGCAGGCTGACTCCAACTCCCACACTCCCCAGCCTTGAACTTATGACCCTCGGGGGAGGGGAGGCTGCCTCATTCGGTTTTGCCTGGCGCCGCTTTCCCCCTACCTGCGCCGGAGCCTTGTTTGGGCATCCAGATTAGCAAGGTTGCCTCTGAGCCTGTGCAGAGTGCGAGCGGCCAGGGGATCCCGCAGCCGGGCCAGGGTGGGTTCGGGTACAATTGGCTGTTTAAATAATGTGTGGTTTTTTTGGTATTTTGAAAAAAAGCCTCCATTGAATTTATTTTTTAACATGACTGTTTCTTGATCGGTTCACTAAGAGGCATTTATTGGCAGCTATTGTAATAAAATTGTATTGATGGCGGGTTTAATCTGGAATGATTCAAATGAAACATTCAATACGTCCTCCTCTGTCCTCTTTTTTGTCTTTCTATGTCCTCCTTTTGGTACCCATGTATCTGGCAACCCTAGATGGGGAGAAACTGTTTGTATTGAGAACTTACCAAAATTTTCAAATATAGCAGGAAGTGAAAAGGAGTTTTCCATTTCTAGAAGGAAGGTCATATTGCCTTCCAACAATTTAGAATTCCTTTTATCTTCCCACTCAGCTGCCCATATTCTTTTCATCAAAACTCAAACTTATGTGTTACAGATAACCTGCCATTAGAGCTGAAACCCAATTAGTGTTCAAGAGATATGGCAGAGGCAGTCTTTCATGTTGGGGATTTACAAAGAACACGCATAGAGGATGAAGCCCAATCATAAAACAAAGCAAGCTAAATTTGCACATTATAAGAGAGGTAAGGAAAAGCCCTGCTATAACAATCACACACAGTCGCCATTTGAGCAATTTCTTCTTCTAGTGACATGCTGTCTACAATGTACAGGTTAGTCCTAAAACATTCAAATATGGTTCTATGGTTTCAGTATTCTCTGCCTAAAACCACAACGGTACTTAACAACTTCCTTGAAAATATAATTATTGCACCTATAGATAAAACTGTGATTCCTATTGTCAGATGGCATATCCCATAAAGTTATTTTTCTCAAATACAACTTTCAAAATACAGTTCCCAGAGTCCCACATCCAGCATGGTGTGTTGGCTGGCAAGTCAGGAAGATGTAATACTAAAAGTAGCTTTTCAAGGCCTTGTTATCATCCCGAAGTTGATTTTATCTTTTAAGGAAACTTCTTTGCCATTCTGACCTAAGCAAACGATAATAGTATTTTAGAACTATGAAAGAACTAATTTTGCTGGTTTAACTCTTCCCTCTAGTTTTGTCTCTGAACTTCCACAGCTGTGTGTTCTTTATACTTAATGTATTCAGAAAAGATGGATACAGTTGCCAATGAAAGTTAAGTATCACAGATATTTAAGTACAATTGATTTCAATAGACAAGTGAAGTACTGAATATAGTACAATGGAGTATTGAAATGTAATCAATAGTACTTAAAGTTTTTTAACTCTGGTTGGACCAGGTTTCTGCGGCTTTATGCATTTTTAAGTGTTTGCAGGGAAAGGGTCATGAAGATGACCAATTTAAAATAAAAGAATTGCCCTGCCAAACCTTCTCAGTAAATAACAACAACAACAACAACAACAACAACAACAACAACAGTCAATCAAAATTATAAAAACATTGACTGGTATTCTATAACAGATACAAGTTTTAACCAGAAACCTAAGTATCTGTTAAATATCGGCGCAGTATGTATGCTGTTCCTAATATTGCTGTTCTTTGTAGCTCTGATGCTGTGATTTCTGAGAACTGCAACTGCTTATAGTATTGTGTGAAATTTCTTGATGATGATGATTTCATGATGATGATTTGTGCCTGGTATTTTTGAATAATAACAAATATAATAATTCTTTGATATTTCAAATCCAAATGGCTTAGTAAACCTAATCCATGTCCCAACGTTTTTGTGCAACTGTAGCTAACAAAATACAGGGGACGTGGTGGCGCTGTGGGTTAAACCGCAGAAGCCTCTGGGCTGCAAGGTCGAAAAGATCAGCAGTTCGAATCCACACGACGGAGTGAGCTCCTGTCGCTCGTCCCAGCTCCTGCCAACCTAGCAGTTTGAAAGCATGTAAAAATGCGAGTAGATAAATAGGTACCACTACGGTGGGAAGGTAACGGTGTTCCGTGTCTAGTCGCCCTGGCTACATGACCACGGAAACTGTCTACGTCTACGGACAAACGCTGGCTCTATGGCTTGGAAACGGGGATGAGCACCGCCCCCTAGAGTCGGACACGACTGGACATTTGTCAAGGGGAACCTTAACCTTAACCTTAAAAAGCTAACAAAATGGCTGGACAGTATATGTATAGCTTGTTTTTAAAGTTATTATCGAAGTAGTATCTGTTAATCATTCAAAATACGGCTCCAAAGATACTCAACGAAGGTGGTGTGTGTTGGCAGCTGATTTACAGAACCATCCAGTGATTTGGCCAACTTACCTACAGGACTCTAATGTTATTCTTTCAGCTGCAAGCTGGATCTAAATACTTCAATCTATCACGATGAAAAAGTTCAATAAGAGGATTGAAAATGAGAAAATCCAGCAGCAAGAATGATCCAAAGCCTTTTTCTAAGCTGACTGCTGGTCTTATACCTCCAGTTAGTCCAGCAACAAAGATGCAATAAAGTTAATTTCTATCCTAAAGCCAACTGCTACACAACTGCCCAATTAAAAAAAAAACTTGCAAGACGAATCATCGGACAAACTTCACACAAAACTCAACAGAAGGGTCACTTCTCAGTGTCAAGCTAGTAACAAAACAGACTATACAAGCTTTCGGTTTCCAGATCAGCAGCCCTCTAAGTTTTACAAAGGAAGAAGTTGATAGAAAGTCTGGTATTGTATTAGGCAACACTGCATTATTAAAATACGTTTAACACAGTGGGTGCCTGGAAGTTCTCTCTCAATAAATTGTGGTGTGGGTAACTAGCCCAAGTCCCATGCTGGGTAGCAGTGAAACAATTTCCAGACCATAAGGAGAATAATAATCTGCCAATTCACACACACCATGAAGCCTCCAGAACGCTGTTTGCACCAGTGTCAACTCACAACACTCATCTACAGATCAGTGGGTGTGGAGGAAATGTCAAGTCACAGGCATAGTATGATATGGAAATGCATTTAGCCTCTTCTAAAATGGCTCCAATATTTTGTTTAAAGCATGAAAGATTTTCAGGCCCCAAGTGCCTGAGACATTTTACAACCTATATTAAAGTAAACATTTTCGCATAGCCAGTTTCAAGCCTAAGAACAAGACAAGCTGGAGACAGCAGTGAAGCCAGAAATGAGCCAGCTTGGTTTCAGAACTCACACAGAGAGAAGACTGGGTTATGGACAAATAGGCAGCTAATGTATAAGGGAAGAGAGCAGTCATCAGCATCATCTTAGAATCGGGAGGGGAGCTGCAGAAACCAGGCCAAGACACTGAGAACAAAGCAAGTTCAGAATAAAGGAAGAAAGATTTGAAGCCAAGATTATGGTAAAGAAAACTAAAGCTAGAGAAGCAAGAAGACGAGAAAGTAAACTAGCAGGTCTCTGGCCAAAGAGACAAGGCAGAGGAAAAACAGTTTCCAGTCAGACATACAGCCACAGAGCACTCCATGTAAATTGTGTATCAGAAGTGCACCACATAGCTGTTAGGCAGAAAATAAAAAAATAAATCCCAGTTTAAGTCCTTGGCATCTCCAGTTTAGGGTTGCAAAAATTCTTACTTGAAACTCTGGACAGCTCCTGCCAGTCAGTGTTGACAGTATTGGGCTAGATACATCAATGGTCTGGCAGACCATAAAGCAGCTTCCTAACTGCTGACTGTCGAGAGTTTCTGCGTTCTTTCCACTTACAGGGTCCAGATTCAGAAACGCAGGAACTCTTAAGGGGTGATTCACCACATCCAAAGCAAAGTAAGGCAGGGAGAATACTGTCGCCTTCTGACTGGTCCCAAATCCAAAGCATCACTTTCCTTTCAGAACCTAAATCAGAAGCGTCTTACTAGTATAACAAACAGTACAAAGCTAGTCAGACACTGACGCAGAATGCCTGCTCTCAATGTAGCTGCTCCCAGACTGTGGAACTCCCTCCCACAGGAGGCCAGGCTGGCCCCATCTTTGCTCTACTTCCGCAAGCAGGCAAAGACCTTTCTCTTCAGGCAAGCTTTCCCTGAGTGACTGGATTCCTGAGTGGGGTTTTTTAATAGATGGTTGTTGTGCCTTACTGTTTTTAATGCGTTTTTGGTGTTGCTTTTGTTTACTGTCTTTTAGTGCTGGTAGCTATTTGATCCTGTTTAGTATTTGTATATTTACTGTTTTTAGCTTTTAATATTGTTTTTTAATTATGTACGTAAGCTGCCTTAGGTTCTTCTCAAGGAGAAAGATAGGGTAAAATATTTTAAAATAAATGAATAAATAAAATCAATACAGGGTGAAGTTGCAACAGAGCCACTGGAGAGAAAAATAATTAAAAGATGGATGTGGTAAATATTCACGAACTATCTCATCCTCAATAATCTTCCAAATTCTCCCATGCAGAAATTCCCCATCCAGGGCCTCCTCCTGCATCAGAAAGATTTCCCAGCTTTCTACAACAATGAGACCCCAATCACTCCTCTTCCCCGACCCCCCCCCCCTTGTCTTGTTTTGCACAGGAAACAGCCACATTTTGCTCAGTTTAATGCTTTGAGGCCAGAGATAGCCCATAAACAGAGCTGCAAACACATCAATGCAGGAGATGCAGTCTTTCCATATTTGTGGAATCTGACCCCATGCTTAAATCATAAAGATCAATAATCAATAACCAAACAAAGCAAGCTAATCTGCATAATCCAGAGGTGACAAAAACCTGTGCTGTGACACTCCGACACACTCATTAAGAATTTAACCTTTACAGTCATGGGACTATCTCTGATAGTCTTTTTGTGGTCTGTGAGATTCACATCGCTAGCTCAAAAACATCCCATACCTGTTTCCAGAGTTCAGCTGATGACATCTGTGCAGTCAAATAAGAGCAAATAAGCACCGTTCAAAAGACTATGATTACTCTGCTGATTTAGAAGGATTAATGAAGACTAACTAGAAACTGCACAGGTATTCAATCGCCATCATCATCACCAACTAACTTAAAAGAGAATTTGATTAGTTAAGCCGTTCTCCCCCACCAAATATTCCATCTAAATCCTTAATTAAATTACCAAGCAACTTCCTGTGGCAAATATTACAAATCTCTCTCTCTCTCTTGTGTGTGTTTGTGTGTACATGACACACACAGAGAGAGAGAGAGAGAGAGAGAGAGAGCGAGAGCGAGAGAGAGAGAGTTTGCACAAATGCAAGAGTTAGGTGATACTTTTATTGAACCACTAAAAAATAATACAAATTACAAGCTTTCGTGGGTAAAATCCCACTTCCTCAGGCTTTTATGGATAGGGCAGAAAAAACTGTCCCAAAACTTCATGGTAGATGTCTGTGCTAAGTCTGCTTGTATGAGGTGGATCCAGACTCAGGTTGAAAAGTCAGCTGGGAGGCATAGTCTCAAGCAACCTCCCTTGAAAGCATGATTAGAATTTTCCATCCCATTAGTTTGTTATCTATGTCAGGCTTGACTGGTTTCTAGAACCCAAACAATGGTCCTTATTTACTTAGCAGATCCACAGCAGAGAATAAGGTTTGGGCTTTTTGGGAACATTCTTGAAGTAACTTCTGTCAAGATGTGAAATTCTGAATGTATAGAGTGATAATTAACAGGAGTGTAGAAAATGTTGCTCTGAAAATGTATACTGTTTTAAAAAATGAGGTTTGAACAGCGGTTTACTAAAAGTGACTGCAAAGCAATCAGCCAGCTTCAGCCAAGTCCAAAAGCAAGGTCACTGTACACAAACATTTCCTTACAAAGAATCTCTTTCATGCCTGACAGTTAAACATTTTACAAACTGATAAAAAGTCAGGCTTGAAAATAAACAGAGGAAAGAATTGAAAATGTATTGAAACAATTGGTTTTTAATATGTAAAAAGTTAACATGACCAGATCCAATGATTTGCTGTACCTTATTTTAATAGATCCAGTAATTTATGCCTGCCTTTATTATACACTTTGTAATCCACAGACTCAGTTACTGATATTCAAAACAAGAATGCTTATTGTCATTGCCAGATTCTGATTTAGGGGAATTGTATTTATAGGAGTTGTAAAAACAACAGAAACATTATGTTGGCCTCGTTCAGAAAAAATTGGCATGTCAAGAGATTTTAGATTAGATTAGATAAATATTTATTGGGGATAGATTCAAAGGATTTTTAAAAATCCTAATACTGCAAGAGATTAAAGTAAGTTAGAAGACCCCTGAATTCTAAGCATGTGGGAGGGCCATCCCCAAGGTTGCTAAGCCACATTGTTGTTGTAGTGAGGGCATACCCTCCTAGCAAGATGCGGCTGCTTCTGAGAGGCGTGGCTACCCATTCTTCCTCTTTCTCATACAGATAGAGAGCTAACTTCAAAGCCTTTCTTTGACCAATCTAATTGGCATTATGTAACCACTGTCCTATCTGAACTCTGTCAACTATCTGTATACTATCAACAATCTGTACCATTAATAAATGGGAGTCCTCCTGGAGGCGTTGCCCAGAATTGGACCGTAGTAGGCATGGAGGACTCTGCTGGCAGACATCCCTGTGTGTGACTGACTTCTTTAACTTCTCTCTCTAAGATTATTTGCTTTCCTAATTATCTGGTGATCACCTAACCTATCAGCCTTCTCATTTCGTGACCGCAACATAAGCACTCTTATGATTTTGCTACAATAATGCAGTTTTATGTTTATAAGTGATGAATGTGAGCCCCAGCTTATTATCACTGTTTGCACTTCTACTTTATATTTTGCTTTGAAGGCCAAAATAAACAAATTTGCCTTTATGTAAGTCAAATTTTGGAGACACTCTTCCTTCTCACAAGAAAGCTCTGCTTTATTGCACATATTGTGAAACCAATCCCCTATGAAATGTTCACAATGTGCATGCATGCGTGTATTTTTAAGGGGATATTAATAGCACCGACATGGGAAAATAAACCTGGTGGATATCCACAAGAAAACATGAAGGAAACAAAGAATAAGCGAAGGTTGTCCTTTTAATGTACCTAATGGCCCAGAATACTACAACAGAAAAAGCACAAGCTGACCTACTGCTCTAATTAGTCTAGCAGACACTCTGACATTTATGTTGTTGAAAGTAGACAATGTTAATAGCTGGAGGGAAGACTGTCAGTGCTTCTAACAATCACAGCATCACTGGCATTGCATGTAGTGGCCTTCAAGCGTCCATGTGCTCACTGAAGCCATGCTTGTTTTACTGATTAAAAAACAGTAATATACCGTGTTTCCCCGAAAATAAGACAGGGTCTTATATTAATTTTTGCTCCAAAAACACATTAGGGCTTATTTTCAGGGGATGTTTTATTTTTTTCATGCACAACAATCTACATTTATTCAAATGCAGTCATGTCATCTTCTTCTGGTTGCTGCACAATGGTGGAGGGCGAGCTTTCACTTAACTGGGTTATTTTTGGGGTAGGGCTTATATTACGAGCATCCTGAAAAATCATAATAGGGCTTATTTTCAGGTTAGGGCTTATTTTCGGGAAAACGGGGTAGTACAGAGGGCTTGCTCTCCAGGATTCATATTTTTACAAACCACAGATTTTCAGCAAATTTATTTCTGATATCAATACCCCCAATCCCCACTTGATACATGCATGTTCTTGATCAGTGGTGCTTTGCAACTTAACAGAGCAGTACCACCTCCAGTGGCTAGCTAGAAGGGGAAAACAATCTTGCAGCTTGGCCTTCCACTTAGACAACCCCTTCTCTCTATTCCGGTGACTCAAGACTCATTCCATATTTATCCACATCCAACATTCCCTCTAAGCTCTGCTCCCGTGCAGTGCTGCATCAGGGCCATGCAACCAAGCCAGTGTTGCCACCCATTTGCTTCCAATTGTGGCTTGAACCCCGCGAGCACAAGGTGGGGCCTCTGCCCAGTGCTCCAGAAAATTAGGTGGAACGTTGTCCACACCCCTTTCTTACAAGATGTTAGCAGCTGGTGTTAATATTACCAGCTTTATAAATAAATGCACATAAACAGTATCACAAAAATAATATATTCCTCTGATCAAATTTATTGTTGTTGTTGTTTAGTCGTTAAGTCGTGTCCGACTCTTCGTGACCCCATGGACCAGAGCACGCCAGGCCCTCCTGTCTTCTGATCAAATACAGAATGCTTTCCCCTTATTATGAAGAAACTATAGGCCAACTTTGAAAGTTTAGCAGTAAGGACCAGAGCTTCATCCCCAGGCAGATATCAGTGTCTCCTAAAGAGACTAAACCTTGGCATGCCACCTTCTTTTTAATTAAAACATTGCTCTAGCTTAACTCAGCTAGAATAATGTATTCAGAATCAAGGCTGCATCATGTTTGACAGAGCCCCTGGCAAACTGCTACCTGGTTTACTGATAATGGCATGTAATAAAAAGCAAGAGTAGTAGAAGACCCAGCACTTAAAGTTTGCTGAAACGCCCTAATCTTGTTCCATTTTGGGCCTTGCAGCATATTTAAGACAGGCAGTATTCTTCTCCCTGTCCCCACCCCTCCACTTACAATTATTAAACTCAAATTGGAGCTGTGACTATACAGACAGTCTGAATTCTGCATTGGGCATCAGCATGGCTGGTTCTTCTGGAACCATCCAATGCTGCCAAGCGGCAAGAACAGGACTGCTCAGAACAGAATCCAAAATATTCTATAAAAATATATGAAAGTTACAGATTACAACAATACTTTATTAAAAGCACTGTGTGACACAGTGTTTGGTCATTTTCAAAGCTACATATATTGCTGCTAGAAGGAGAATAAAACCCCACTAGTGAGGCATCGCAAACAAAGAGCTAGGGGCAAAAGAAAGTTAATAAAAGGTTATCAAAGGTAGATCCTCAAATGTAACCAGCTATATGCCTTGGGGAAAGGATTATATACATATCAAGGTCATACTCCGTATGATGTAAATGTCTTCTAACTGCTCAGTCAGAGAAAGAAGGCCATCTGTAGGTTAAGAAGATCACTCTTCTGTACCTTTACCTTTTATGCCGCTGCTGGCTAACTATTAAATGTGGCCTTAATTAAGTAGAGTTTTACTGCCATTTTATCCTGGCATAAATCACTGTAAAAGGCATGCGCAAATGAAGAGCATTCCGACCACTTTGTAATGAAGCATTTTTCACATGAGCAGCAGACCAATGTTTGTAAGCATAAACGAAATGTCTTTTTGGCTACATCATCCGGCATAAACATGGCAAGCCGATGTTCTCCTTGATGTATGAAAGCAGTGTTGGGATTTTTCTCACCAATACCAAAATATCTAACCTCAAATTGTTTACAAAAGTTTGCCTGCAAACCTTTATTTTGTTCCCTTTATTGAATAAATCAGATGTTGGGTAGAGAAAACCTTAGATTTATTCCACCAGGCTCCCTCTACACAGCAGTCCCTTCAAGAGCCCCAATGCTAAGTTTGCATTTTGTCCCATTCACCTACTTCAACTATCCATTTTCTGGACTCCTCCCCTTATCTTGCAGGGACTTATCTCCACCTCTCCCAGTCTGTGCTGCTTCATAGCGTATCTCCCCAAAAGACTCTTCTAGTCTTACGTGAACATTTCATCAGAGCAGTTTCATCAGTGAAAGAGATTTCACTGTCTGACATTCTAGCTACCAGCTGGAAAGTCCGGGATCTGCAACACAGAATGCCTCACTATGTTTTTCACATCACACCACTGCTAAACCAATGACTGCCGAAGGAGGATTAGAGATAACATGTCTAAGAGATAAGTCTGTTTTGCCTCTCACCTAAGCCAAATTGATTAAGCACATTTTGTCTCTTCCCTCTAACCATGCTCTTTAAAACATTATTACAATCTTTAAAACAACCAAGATTAAGTTAATTTGCAAATCATTTATTAGAAGTGTAATTAAACACTGCACTTGGGTTGAAATGCCAATAAAGTGTAGCTGACATGCTGCATAGATTTCAAAGGGGAAAAAATACCTGCTGATAAACCACCACAAACAAAGAGCCAAAGGCAAAAGAAGATACTGGTAGAGGCACTGAGCTATCTGCATGGAAAGACAGAAAATAGTTTACCAAGAACACCTGGATTTTGACCAAAACAAATGCAAAAACGAATCTCAGCAGATCATCCAGGACTGAGTCAACACATTTCCCTCATATCCCTCATACAACTGCATCCTTCTGAGCACCTAACTGTAAACTGCCTGAGGGTGCAGAAGGACAGCAGTAGAAACACACCCTTGAGAACCCTTTTCTTACACAGGACAAGAACCCATTTTATACCCCATTGGGTAAAGAAAAGTTGTTAAACTTTAAAGTTGATTTGAATAGTTTTCTTGATGTTCCTGAAATAAATATTGGATGTTTGAAAGCAGAACAAGAGTCTCCTGTTTATAGTTAAACACCAGTAAGGGACAGTGATCAGCCAGGCTTGAAAAGTGAACCCTCACAGACACCCCATAAAAAAACAAGTATAAAAGAAGCTAAATGTCTCCAAGTTTAGTCACAACAGATGCAGCTTGATGCTGGAGTCAGAGCTAAATACAAATATAGATCAAATATCAAGCTGGAAGCATTGATGATCAATAAAAAACTCTCTGCGATATTATATCTACTACTGCCATGAAACCTCTTGGACTTAAGAAATGTGTCCATCAGGATTGGTTTGATGAGAATGAGGAAGAAATTGCAAAACTTCCTGAACAAAAACATAAAGTACATAAACTATTATCAACTCAACAAAATACTTGCCAATAAAGTGGCTTTCAACAAAATTTGTCATCAGTTGCAGTTTAAACTACAAGAAATGCAGAACTCATGGCTCAGTAGGAAGCAGAGGAGATTCAGGACTTTGTAGATTTTGGAGAAACAAAGAAATTCTTCAAAGCTATCAAAACCATCTATGGTCCCCAATTTGCGGCATGTCACCCCTTCTCAGCTCTAACAGCTTAGTACTTGTTGCAGGGAAGTCAAAGATTTTGCAGAGACAGACTAAGCATTTTCAAAATGTGTTGAATGGACCATCTGAAAATAGTGAGACGATTAGCAGGCTGCAAATTAATGCTTCTCTCCATCTCTGGAAGAAACAGAAAAGGCCATTAACCAACTCTTCAATGGAAAAATCACCAAGAGCAGATGAAATTCCAGCCAAGATCTATAAAAAACGTGGCAGTAAATTCCTACAATTGACACACCTATTTCAAGATATGACGACACAAGGCGAAATCCCTCTGGACTTCAAAGATGCAACAATTGTCTGCCTTTATAAAAGGAAAGGCAACTATCAACTTTGTGCAGCCACAGAGGAATCTCACTCCTGAATATTACTGCGAAAAATTCTGGAAAGAATGCTTCTCAATTGTCTCATAGGACACTTGGAGAAAGGTCTCTTATCAGAAACTCAATGCGACTTCCACGAAGGGACTATAGACATGATCTTTGTCATTGAACAGCTACAAAGAAAGTGTCAAGAGCTACCTGTGAACCTCTAAATAACATTCATAGATCTTACTTTTTTTTTTATCTAGGGAAAATCATGAAGAAATTTGGTTGTCCTATTATGCATATCATTCAAGAATTCTACGATAGTGTGAAAGCTAATGTTACCAAAAATTGCATCTTCTCTCATCCATTTCCTGTTACCAACAGTGTAAAACAAGGCTATGCTGTTGCTCCAACTTATTTTCAGTTTTATGTTTTCTACCATGCTCTGGGTCACTTACAGGGAAGAAAATGCTGACCTTCAATATCACACTGATGGGAACCTGTTCAATCTACAGCTTCTGCAAGTCATAACTAAAATCCCATTTTGTACAGGAATTTATGGAGGATTTGACTCACCATACCCCCACTGATTCAACAGCCACACTAGTGTGACTTACGACGTTAAACAACAGGATTTCAGCTGTTAATAAACAATATGTGCAGATATACTTATTTGTCCTAAAATGGAATTGTCTTCTACTGACTGAAATATTAATTTCATTTGATGAAAGGTTGTAGCCCAGTCCCCTATACACAAAAGGTTCAATTCCTGTTATTTCCAAGTATGCTTTGGAAAAATCCTGGAGAGCCAACATAGACAATACCAAGTAAGATGGAACAGAGGTCTAACTTGGTATAATGCAATTCCCTATGTTGTTCTAGAACTGTGGCTCTTTCAGTAGGTGTCTTTCCTAATCATGCTACCTGATACCTCCTTTTTATACAGTATATTGTCTACCACTGAACTATGTTTTCTTCCCCAGTTTCCCACAACGAGGAAAAGGTGGGCTTTTTTTACAAGATCAGTTTTCTCCTAAAGAGAATCCATTGGAAATATGCAGTAGGACCTACTTATCCACGGGATCAGTATCCACTGATTCACTTAACCACAATCTCAAAATATTAAAAAATACTTTTTAAAAATTATATATATATATTCACATTTATTACCAGAACCGGCCACTATCTATCTATCTATCTATCTATCTATCTATCTATCTATCTATCTATCTATCTATCTATCTATCTATCTATCTATCTATCGTTTTCAGTATTCACGGGGGGGCTTGGAACCAATTCCCAGCAGATATACTGTACTGCATTTTTAAAAATACTTCTTTATATAAGGATGGGCATGGGTGGGAAAGAAAACTTGGTGTGTTCTCAGGGACTGGCAAGCAGTCCAGCCTTCCTTTCTTCTGACTCAGGCACAGTGATATCTTCTTCTGGGGTTCAGCTTCTTCGATTCTCAACTGTCCAGGCTCTCCATGATCTGGCTGTTCCTCTCCCAGTTAAGGTGATCCTCACTGGAAGACAGGTCCAGCATGGCCATGACATTGATATAAGAATAACTGAACAGGACTTAAGAGACATACGATGGAACAAACACACAGTGGCCAAAATTCTGTTGTGCGCCTAAGTCAGCATAACTTGAAGTTGCGTAAACGGCTACAAATCATGAGAAACAAACACACAAGCTAGCTGAATAAAGTACCAACAGCAGATACCAATGGCTGAAATCCTGTTGCATTTGGTGTAGCATAAAGTTACTTCTGTGGAAGTTCACAGGGAGTTATATCTCTTAATAGAGGTTGTTTTCAGATGATACCATGCCTGGTATCATCTGAAAAAAACTACCCCACCTCCTCTACATAAAGGCTTATACTGCTGATGTTACACTAGAAATGCAAAATAACACACCTTTCCTGAATGCATAGCTTGTTTTTTCCCATTTGCTTCAGCTATTACTACATATTCAGTTGGTTTAGTTTTAACACCGCCTGGTTGAAATACAGAAGGAACACTACAATGGAGATGACCTTTTACTGCAGCACTGAATTCTTATTCTGTGGCTGAAAAATGCTAGAATTGAAAAGGGTAAAAGGGCAAACTATAAAGTTAAAGCAAAGTCTCTATATATGTCTAAATTCTGTTTGACAGAAACCACAGTTTTCAAAGGTAAAGAGGCCACTACTTCACAGAGCTATCCTATATGTGCATGAGCCAAGAATGGCAGAAGAGAAAAAGTCACAGTGATTACAGCAGAATGGCTGCTATATATCCCATAATGATTTTTGTGTGAGAGAGGGGGGGAAAACCCAACCATCAAAAACACAAAAATGGCAGACAATCCCCTGGAGACTCTGCCAGTGTTCACCAATCAATGAACTATGCCACTGGCTAGTGCCTTCATATGATAACGGGTAGGCCAACCTATGAAGACAGAGATGGGGGCACTATAAGAATCACAAGAGAACAAAGCAGCAGATACAGGCCCTTTAAGAGACTCCCATGCATTTGTTCATCGAAGTAGTAAGAAGCAATGGAAACGACAGAAGTATTCAGTATTTTAAAAAGTGCAAACTACATATTAAATATGCATTTAGGCTGTAATCTTATACATACCTACAAGTAAGCTCCACTTCACTCAATGGTATTTATTCCCGAGAGAAGGAGAAGATAGAAATAAAGATAGAGATATAAATATAAATATAGCGAGGCAAGCTTCTGGTTATAGGACCTTCTTTTTTTCCAGAATCTAAGATCCACACCTCAGAGCCTGGTGTGAATGACATAGATTTAGAATTTTAAAACTGAAACTCCAGGAACAAAAGTTGAATGGAGGGGAAGTGAACTAAGTTACACTCCTTCTGAACAAAAATCTAGCTCTAGTTATCCCATGTTTCCTTCTGTGCTGGCATACAAATTAATATTTGAGAGGAGAACTTTCATTACTGCTATGCAGAGCTAGAGGTTGGCAGTTCGATTCTCTACTGTGCCTCCTGAGAGAAGAGCCAGCCTGTATGACCTTGGGCAAGCTGACCAGTCCCAGGGCGGCCTTCAGAAGAAGGGCATGGTAAACCAATTCTGAGTACTCTCTACCAAGAAAACCCTGGAATGAGTCACCATAACTCAGAACTGACTTGACAACACATAATTATTATTATAACCAGCAGAGATTTAGATATTCTTGCCAAACTCTTCAAATACCTCAATTATCTACCAGCGCAACCAGATCTACTTTCTGATCACCCCAAGGTATAAGAATGAACCTTCAACACTGCACATATTTTGTCTCTCTGTAGGCAGCAGGAAAACAAAGAATAGAAAGCATATGTACAGATACATTGGACACAGAGTTAGAAGACTCAGAATTTGTAGCACTGCTTTAAAAGAAACATGGCAGGTTTGTTGATCTTACTTGGGAGAAAGGGGCTGGGGCAAATTAACCGCAGAGCAGCCAGGTTTGGTTAAGCTCAGCATGAAAATTCATCTAACAAAGCCTTAATAATATAGTGTGAAGGATCTACAGCTCAGATACTCATTGCTCATTCAAAATACGTATGAGTGTGTGTCCATGCATGAACTCATGTGCATACACATACATCTCATAGTTGGCTCTCAGTTTCAGAATGAGTCCTCACTTCATTTCTGTCATTCACAGTTATCTGGACCGCTGGTCTTATGGTTTTACTTCCTCCTCTGTGTCATAACTGCTGCAACGATTAACCAACAAAACACCAGATCATGTTCCTGATTCAAACACCTCTAATAGGCTAGCTATGATATTAACCTGCACACATTAAACAAAATACATCATTTCAAGAATGCATTTTTAATTAAGCATTTTCTCCTTATACCTCTGGAAATTAAACCCAGGACAACACATCAAACAGCAACAAAGGACAGATTTTTCCAGATCATGGCATATAAACAGAAGCCATATATGTCCATGTGCCTGCCTGTCTGCCTGTGTCTATATGTAGGATCATGTCCACTAGTCCTACTCTCACCCTATATCTTCTGTATCTGAACTGATCCTACCCTTAGCCAAGCCTTTAGACTACACATAAAGCTCATATAAGATCTATTTAGAAGACAGCAAGCTATGAAGAAGATGGGGACAAGCAAGCACTAAGCTCTTCATCCCCAGCCCTGACATTTGATCTATGCACCATGTTGCCTGCAATGGGCTAGTAACAAAGGGCTGTGTGCTCCCTTAAAAGAGCCAGCTGCTTAAAATAAATGCTTAAAATTGATGCAAACTCTCTACATTCATGGATCTGAACTATTCAGAGCCCAGGGCAAAATTAGCAGTTTTTGCTCAGAACTTAGAGGGTGTTAACATTTCACATTCATGGTTAAGATCACTGCAATTATCTCCAGAAAAAAAGCCGTTATCATTTTCACATAACATGATTTTGATTTTAATACATTTCTTGCCACAAAAACAACTTCAACAGAAGGGCACTTTTTTAAAAAAATGTAAGCAATTTACTTGCTTTTCTGGCTTCAAGTTTCTGAGTGCGTTTTTCTGTTTGGAGACACTGTGACTCCTTGCCTGTTTTGTATGTATAATCTTGCAATTCTGACAAAACAACAGCATTTGAAGCATGAAAAGGCCATTTATACTATACATGCTTATCCCAGCAGAAGCAACCTCTGAAATATAATCGAAAAGGCAGCTGCATCTTGACTTCTGAAGAACTGTACATTACAAGCAGCAAATTAAAAGCAGCATCAATTCTAGCAGAATATTTTTTTTTAGAAAAGCAAAGCGGTTGAAAAGTCTTTGATCAGATCTGCAAGAAGTCAGATGGTGTACAAGGTCCAACATGTCTTCTGTTCAGACTAGCAATAACAGCTGACATACAGGGGACTTTAAGAATACTCGTACATCCCGGATGCTTCACAACAACACTTCCCAAATAGATTTTATTCAGGTAGGCCTTCAGCAACTGAGTGTCTGTTAAGAACAGTCTTAACTTCCTTCCACTTCTTTTATTGTCTAAACTTATCATTAGTATTTTAATGGAGATTTTTTTAAGTATTTTGATTTTTAACTCCATTTTAATGCTATAAATGGATTTAGTCATATTTCAATGTTTATACCTTATTGTGTTTTAGTATTACTGGCCAGAATCCTTTTGTCATTTCACACCAATGTAATGCAAACAGCATTAGTTCTTGGTGGCAAATTGTTGCAAGTTAAGAAGTCAGTGCAGATACAGTATTATCTATTGTACATTACGTCTCAGTGCAACAGATAACATCTATGTTGACTACTTACCTTACAACAATTCACCACCAAAAGTATGTGAGTGGGTCCATTCTCCCCTCCCGTGTCTTGTTCTCCCTTTACATAAACATTGAAAGGCAGGTCTTTTACATGCTTAACAATGTTTAATAACTTGTTGAGATGCTTCTCCACAACAACCTGAGCTAAGCTGGCCTCCTTCTTCTTGAGACAGCCATGTTGCCTGCAGAGAAATTGGAGACAAGAAGTTGGCCCTTCTCTGTAGGGGCAGCAAAACTGCGGACAAGAAAGCTGATGGGCAGGGTCAGCCCAAGACATTTTGTTGCCTGAGACAAAAGACAAAATGGAAGACATTGTTCCACATGTAGAAGCCAGTTGGGTTGGCAAATGAATTTTACTTCAACAATGGCAATTTGATAACGTGCCTGAGGGGCAGCAGGATAGTCCAGGAGTGCAAGGAATATGCAGATCTATCTTACAAAAGGTGGCCATGGGGCTCAGAAGGAATAGCTGCTGCTAGTGTCCCCTACCATCTGCCACCTGAGGAAGCTGTCCCACTATGCCTGATGTTATGGCCAGCCCTGCCCAGGGAACTTTCTTTCTCTTCAGAATTCTAGCCTGAGGCTGGATAAAGTGAATGAGAAGAAGGAATAGCTGCACAGATCCCTCAACAGTGGCTGCAAGATATATTGAAAGGGCATCCATGATGGATCAGATTTGGAAGCAGGAGAAAAAAAGATACAAAAATAGGGCTGCCAATTTAGCCCATGAACACCAGGCATGGCTTTATCTGTAAAGTGACCCAGGTTGCCTTACAGACAACTAACTCTCTACTACAACGTTATGCTCCTTGGCTATTAATCCTGAATATCTAAGGGGCAAAGTTCTACTTTTACAATCTGCATGTTTCTCTCTGCTCTCTTCTGCAAGTAATTTAAAAGAGTGTATGGTCTTCTCTCTCCTGTTTCCCATTCTTTGCTTGCCTCACATCTGTGTGCAGAAATGGTACCAGGTACTCATCTTCAGTAGTAGCAATGTCACTTCTGATAAAGCTAAGCTATGATTTGAGAAACTTTACCAAGAAAGAGACAACTCTACATTGTCTCAGCATCTATCAGATCCAACTTGCACATTTTGGCTCACTGCTAGTTTATACTCTCGCTGATATTATTCAGCAGGTCCGTGTTTCTTCAATTTTTGGTTAGTTGGTTGTTGTTTGGATCAGCCTAAATTCTGATATTCCCATAGTGAAACAGTTATCTGACTACAGTATTTGGTCAACAAAGTATAAACTATTATTCAGAAATGTATGATAGCTGATAATGCCATATTAAAATGATTTATTTATTAATTAAAAATATTTTTACCCTGCCTTTCTCCTTGAAAGAACCCAAGGCTGATTTGCTGAGACTATCTAAACTACCTGTCTGGCTTTGCAAATGATGAGGCTGTCTTTGCCATGGGCACGCCACCACATCCAAGCAAACAGCAAGCTGTGTATCTACAGACTGTATAAGGCTGGCTTCATTCTTGGTAGAGTGAAGTGTAACTCAGGGGTAGACCACATATTTTGCATGCAGAAGATCCCAGATTATGTCTGTGTCATCTGCCAGTATCACTGAGCAACTCTATCAGAAAACATAGTACTGCTGCCAGTTACTGTTAACAGAAATGGGCTAGATGTACCAATGGTCTGACATATGGTTAAACTAGGCATGAAGGGAAATTGCAACAATGCAATTCCCACGGGATAAGTGCCTGAGCAACTGGGCCTGTGTTTACAACCCAGTGACCAATCCTGAAACAAAGCTTGTTGGAATGCAAAATATGGAGTTGAGTAGCTTTGTTCCATAGCAATTAATGAGCTTTGACAATTAAATGTCTTGCATCACTCCATAAAACTCTGCTTCTGATGACATACTAACTAAATAACCTAGTTTGACCTTCAGTATAAGTAAATTTCCTATGTCCTTATGCTGGCAAAAGGAGACAGTTCAATAGCTCCTGTGCAGCGTAAAGAGAAGTTGCGACGCCAAAATTAAACAAATGTATTTTTTCCCCCTGAGTTTAATTCTTCTCAGATACATTTAATTATGCCTGCCCAGCAATCACATAAATACCTAGCAATATCCTTCTCCTACAGTTAAAAACAGCAGCACAAATCAGGCCAGCATTCTCCAACATCTCTGTAGGTAATCAGAAATCATGTCCTATTCAACTCTGATTTAAGCCATCAGGCTCCTGTTTCGCAAAGTGCTTACTTGGCCAGATTTATGAGTGCATTGGATAAGTCTCTGATTTGGTAAAATACATACATGCAAGATGCTTCAGAGACTGGTAGTGGTGATGTGTTAAAATCAGCATAAAGACAGGCGGGGTAAATTCTAATAGCTGAGTTAAGCCAAACAGTTTGTTAATTAAGGTCAAGGGTCAGAAGGAGGAGTAAGTTACTCTTCTGCACTGGTTTTGCAACGGCCCCCAGAAGACGTCTGATAAAAATAGCTGGCTGGATTAAGAACGTGAGTGTTCAGGCTTAGCTGCTCACAGTTTGGTTATTTTCCAGCAGCAAGCAACGAGTGACTCATCCAGCTTTAATGACTATAGAAGCATGATGCAGGAATCAGTTTTAAGTGAAGTGCAAGAGTGGGGGAGGAGGGCTCCCCCACAATGCTAACAAATCTCATCCCACTTCAGTGATATTCACTGTTAATCCTTCTTTATGGTACAGGACTATTATGGCTCTTTTTGGCAGGGTCACAGGTTTACATTATTTAAACCCTATTTACATTAGGGTCTAACTATATATACTGGTATATTTTACCATGCATCATATAAAACATGTTTTTGGACGCTTATTTAAAGTAAAGCAGCAGGATGCTTCATCTCCCATCCATAGCTTTTGCCCCCATCATTATCATCTCTGCCCAATATGACTTCTGGACCAGTAAAGGTTCTTCACTATTAATAGATTTTTAGAGTAAAGTCTATTAATAGTGAAGAACCTTTACTGGTCCAGAAGTCATATTGGGCAGAGATGATGATGATGGGGGCAAAAGCTATGGATATATGCTATATATATGAGCTATATATATGAGCCATCTATATGATGGCTTATTGTAAATACTGCAATGTTATTATCTAGCGAATTTTCTTGCCTATTGTAATGGTTCAAAAAAGCAAATTTCCTTCATGCACTCTCAAAAGAAGCGGTACTATTTTGAGACACCGGTTTGAATGAATCTGATTAATAGCATGAATATTGACTGAATAAACTTACATCCATGCAGACATTAAACTTTACTCAGTCAGAAGCATGACTAAAATTATGCATGCCTCCAAGGCTTATAAGGCTGCATAATGAAATCCACTGTTATACAAACGTAATTTTTTCCCCAGGTCATTGTGATACTTAATCCATAGGCAAGATAGATTTAACCTGGTTGTAGGGTACAACCACACAGTGAGGAAAATACAGCTGGATCTGCAGTGATCCTCATTTTTTCTAACTGGGGTTTCCATCGATGAAGTCACTGTAGCCATCCAGACAAGGAGTTAGGAGGGGCAGAGGCACAGAGCTCTCGTTGCATTAAATTTCCGAACAGTAGAAACTGCCTTTGATAAGCTGCCAATTGGCAATGTTCATCTCTCTCTCTCTCTCTCTCTCTCTCTCTCTCTCTCTCTCTGTTAAATTTTCCTGAAGGGACCTAGTGATACAGTGCTCTAGTGCAGTGGTTCTTAACCTTGGGTTACTCAGGTGTTTTTGGACTGCAACTCCCAGAAGCCTTCACCACCAGCTGTGCTGGCTGGGGTTTCTGGGAGTTGCAGTTCAAAAGCACCTGGGTAACCCAAGGTTAAGAACCACTGCTCTAGTGCTGCCTTGAAAGCCTTTAAAAAATATTTTTTGCAGACAACAGACTTTCAATCAAGGGGAACTGCCACCTCTATGAGTGCACCTTTGCCTTCAGATCAGGTGAGCACATTGGGCAACTCAACTGGAGCATGTTTAAATTACCCCTGCTAGCTGCGGGGGGTGGGGGAGGCAATTCCCGTCTAAAAAGAGGCTTCCCTAGGCTAGGCTTTATATCATGTAGTCACTGGGTTTTAATTGTGACTAATCTGTTGCAAACTGTGGGATAAATGGTCAATGTAGTCCTCTCCCCCCCAAAATCTGATTCTAAAAAACAAAACTCAAACTCCATCTATCATGGCTGATTGTCAGGTTTCCCAAACGTTTGCAATTTGAGGAACAGGTTATTATTTTCGAATGTTAAAATACAGTAATTTATTAAATCACCAGTGCCATTGCTGCCTGCCTACCCACTCATACAGTCTTGCTCTAATTCCAGGCAGGCATCACCCTTACAACTTGCAGGTTATCCAGAATCCAATACTTGTTATTCCTCAGGCTGTCAACATTAAGGAACCACCAATCCAGCAAACCACAACTACCTCTCTCTTGTTCTCTGGCAAACGCACCTCTCCTTAACTCTACCATCATAGTCCCAAAATTATTTTGCACCAGGATTTGGAGAAGGTAGGGAGCAGGATGAACCTTCACATTCAGTGTGATGTGTCTGCAGGGATCCTCCACAAACACAACACAATTGTTTTTTAAATTGTTTACGCTAAGGAAAAAGATAAAAAAAATCTTATTTTCACCTTCCCTTGGCATAAACCAGTATGGGAACCAGTATCTTAATTAAATAAGCTGTCACTTTACAGAGTTAGAACTCTGCAATTAATCTAGCTACTTTAGCCACCTGTTCACAGCAGTCATGCATTAAATACTTTAAAACTTCAGCAATACATGGACCAGACACATTCTCTTGCTCAAAACACATTTTGTTTTAAATCTGCAACCTACAATCATTTATTTCCAAAAACTAATTGCATGAATCTGTTCATATTCACCCAAAACTAATTCCATGAAATGCACCAATGCCTTGAAGTTATTTAATTCATAGATGAGGGTACTCAATTTACTGATGGATCAGGCCCCTTCAGCTACTGTTTTTAGAAGGTTGGTCATGAGGCATGATTTTTCAAGCCATGGAGGGAGAGCTGAGCTTGTTGATTTAACTAATGGCTCCACTATTGCCCCTCCCAACAATGAATCATGCACTTTATCACATTGTTTTTGCACAGAAATGCAATGTTAGAAACTGTAGTCTTGTTAATATAACCTAAAATGCTAATGGTTCCTTTTCCTGGCTCTATCCTTATCCTTTTCTATCAGATCTTAAAATATATGCCTGAAAAAAGAAAATGCAAAAGCAGGCAGTGATTGTAGAACAGAAAGTTCAATGTGTCATTGTATGATTTCTTTAAAATCATACATAGCATAATTTACAAGTAAGTGAAAACAGGGCATTGAACATATATGAACATGGATATATGTGCTTGTTTTATTGATTCTGAGAAAGCCTATGACAAAAACCAGCATGGCAAGGTGATGGATTTGTTGAGATACAAAGGTCTTAATTCAAGAAACAGTCATAGAATTGGAAACCTGTACTGACAAGAAAAAGCAGCAGAAAAGATTGAAGATCAGATGAGAAAGGAGAGTAGTATGAATAGGATCAATATTCTCACCCATTTTCCAAAATAAACTCTGGGAACATATTTAGAGAAGCACGTGCTAATTTTGATGACAGCGCCAAAGGTTGATTTAAATGATAAGAAAGTTATCGACAATGTCTGAGATGCAAAAGATACGCTGTTACTAGCTGATGATTCAAATGGTCTGCAAAGGTGTAATGTCATAGTGGAAGATCTTTGTCATGGTCATGAAGTTCTACACTCAGCGCTTCGTCCTCTGCTAGAAACAGTTAGAAACTAGTTGCATTCTCTTCTCCTAGCTGTGTTATCTCTGTGACTGGAGACAACTTGAGAAAGTATGACCTGTTTGCTCCAGATGTTCAGGTTAGATCATAGAATCATAGAAAAGTGAAGCTGGAAGGGGCCTACAAGGCCATCAAGTCCAACCTCCTGCTCAATGCAGGAATACAATCAAAGCATATCTGCCAGGTGATTATCTAAGTTTTTCTTGAATGCCTCCACTGTTGGAGCACTCACCAACTCCTGAGGTAACTGGTTCCACTGTCATACTGCTCTAACAGTTAGGAAGTTTTTCCTGATATTCAACCGAAATCTGGCTTCCTTTAACTTCAGCCCACTGTTGCGTGTCCTGCACTCTGGGATGATCGAGAACAGATCTTGCCCCTCCTCTGTATGACAGCTTTTCAAATATTAGAAAAGTGCTATCATATCACCTCTCAGTCTTCTTTTCTCAAGGCTAAACATGCCCAATTCTTTCAGCCTTTCCTCATAAGGCTTGGTTTCCAGCCTCCGGATCATCCTTGTCACCCTCCTCTGAACTTGTTCCAATTCAGTAGCATCCTTCTTGAAGTGTGGTGTCCAGAACTGGACACAATACCCAAGGTGAGGCCTAACCAGTGCCGAATAGAGGGGGACTAGCACCTCACGGGATTTGGAAACTATACTTCTATTAATGCAGCCTAAAATAGCATTTGCCTTTTTTGTTGGCTCAAATTTAGCTTGTGATATATGACAATTCCAAGATCCTTCTCCCTCATTTTGCTGAACCAGGTATTCCCCCATCTTGTAACTGTGCAATTGGTTTCTTTTTCCGAGGTACAGTACTTTGCACTTATCCCTGTTGAATTTCATTCTGTTTCTTTCGGCCCAGTGCTTCATCCTATCAGGGTCATTTTGAATTTTGTTTCTGTCTTCTAGGGCAGGGGTCCCCAACTCCCAGTCCGCGGCCCAGTGCCAGTCTGTGGCCTGGGCCGAACTGGGCCGCGGAGGCAGATCTCCCACGCCCCCTGCACGCACTCCCCCCTTGCACATCCCCTTCGTGCATGCGCACAAGTGCATGCACCCCCGCGAGTGCCCCTGCCCCTTTGCGCATGCGTGCAAATGCACCCGCCCCTTCACGCATGCGCACGAGTGTGTGCGTGCACACGTGAGCACCTCTTTGTGCATGCGCGCAAGCGCGGGGGGTGCCCCGCCTTCCCCGTACACGGACCCCATCCTCCCCCAACTGGTCTGCGGTGACAAAAAGGTTGGGGACCACTGTTCTAGGATATTAGCTATTCCACCCAATTTTGTATCATCTGCAGTTTTGACAAGCATTCCCTGCACTCCCTCATCCAAGTCATTAATAAAAATATTGAAGAGCACCAGGCCCAGAACTGAGCCTTGGGGTACCCCACTTGTTACCTCCTCCCAGTTAGAGAAGGACCCATTAATCATCACCCTCTGAGTACGATTCTGTAACCAATTGTGTATCCACCTGATATTTGATCTATCCAGCCCACACCTAGTTAGCTTGCTAATCAGGATATCATGAGGCACTTTGTCAAAAGCTTTGCTGAAGTCAAAATATACTACGTCTAAAGTATTCCCTCTGTCTATCAGGAGGTTACCTGATCAAAAAACGAGATCAAATTAGTTTGGCAGGATTTGTTCTTGACAAATCCGTGTTGGCTTCTAGTTATTACTGCATTGTTTTCTAGGTGCTTGCACAATGACTGCTTTACGATCTGTTCCAGAATTTTGCCTGGGATTGATGTCAGGCTGACTGGCCTGCAGTTCCCAGGTTCCTCTTTTTTGCCCTTTTTGAAGATAGGGACAACATTGGCCCTCCTCCAATCCTCTGGCACCTCCCCCGTTTCCCATGAATAAAAGGAAATAATGGATAGCGGTTCTGAGAGTTCTTCAGCCAGTTCCTTCAGTACTCTCGGATGCAGTTCATCCGGCCCTGGAGATTTGAACTCATTCAAGGTGGTAAGGTATTCCCTGATTATTTGTTTATCAATCTCCAGCTGCAATCCTGTCTCCCCCACTTGCACTTCCAATATGTTTGGAAGTTCATAGTCTGTCTTATGGGAAAAGACGGAACTAAAATAGGAATTGAGCACTTCTCCCTTTTCTTTGTCCTCTGTTATCATTTTTCCATCTCCATTGCGGAGCTGTGCCACTATGTCTTTTGTTTGTCTTTTGCTACTAACATACCTGAAGAATGCTTTTTTATTGCTTTTAGTGTCTCTAACTAACCTCAGCTCTTTCTCAGCTTTTGCCCTCCTAATGGCATCCCTGCATTTCCTTGCTACTTGTCTGTACTCTTCCTTGGTGGCCTGGCCTTCTTTCCACTTTCTGTACATGTCTTTTTTGGTTTTTAGGTCCTCCCTGAGCTTTCTATGAAGCCACAATGGCCTTTTTTGCCGCCTCCCCCCTTTTTTTCTTGTTGGAATTGTTTGTAGTTGTTCCTTTAGAATTTCTTCTTTTAGAAGCTCCCACCCTTCTTGGACTCCTTTTCTTGTTAGTGTCTCCTGCCATGGGACCTTTCTTATCCTTGTTCTGAGATTATTAAAACTGGCTTTTTTATAATCCAGCAGAAGTGTGCGGCTACACTCTGCTTTCGTTTCCTTTGAAATCAAGAATTCTAGAAGGGCATGGTCACTCTCACCTAGAGTTCCTCTTACTGCCACTTCCCCCACCAAGTCATCTCTGTTGGTCAGAATCAAGTCAAGGATAGCAAATCCTCTAGTTTCTTTCTCCACTTTTTGTAGGAGAAAATTATCAGCCACACAGCCAGGAATTTCTTGGAAGGGTCATACTTGGCAGAATTTGCCTCCCAACATATATCTGGATAATTGAAATCTGGTCAAGTTCAACCATCTAGTGATAAGAATGCCCAAGCTAGAGAGTTCTGGAATGCATTTATCCTAGAGATGGGCACAAACAAAACCGCAAACCAGAAAAACTGACAAACTGGACTGGTTCACGGTTCAGTTCATGAACTGGTTCGGGGATCCCATTTTGCCAAAGCAAAACGAAGCACCAAACGTTTTTCTCCTTGGCGCTTAATTTTGCTTTGGCAAAACAAGATGCCCATCTGCCCCCTTCCCACTACCCCCCTCGCCTCCCTACCTGTTCCTGCCACTGCTGCCACCGCCACCACCTCAGCTGGACAGCAGGCACATGCTCAGAGGCAGCAGGTCCAACTGAGGATGGCAGAGGCAGCAGTAGTGGCATGAGCAGGTAGGGAGGCAAGGGGGTCAGTGGGAAGGGGGTGGGCAGGCAGCAGAGGAGGCAGAGGTCAGCCGGAGGGCAGGAGCAGGTAGGGGCCCCCTCCTGGGCACAAACCAGAAAAACAAACTGCAAACTGATTCATATTTTTTTTCTGGGTATTCATGGTGTTTCTTGCTTCACAAACCACTGCTTTTCCAGTTTGTGCCTATCTCTAGTTTATACTGATTTCTAATTGTATTATCACTTTGCTTATTACTAAGCTACTCTATTATCATTTTGCTAATTTGTGAAATATAAAAAAGAACAGACACATTTAATTGCTGTATCATCAAAAGGTATATGAAGTCTGGGTGCCTTTGTTCAGAGAGCCTTTGGAAAGACCCAGATCCTGGGAGGTGCCTGCACAATTGCTGATTCCATGGATCACATGGTCTCTGCTCTCTAGAGTCTCTTGTCAAGCAGAAGAGGCATGGCATTAACCTCTATATTTACTGGGCTGCTTACTTGGCCTTTGCTGTTCTACTTTTTAAGTCTTCTGTTTGACTGTCTCTTTAATAAAGTTTTTCTCTCTCATTGGTGTATTTTTTTATCTCTGAATCCAAAAAGAACCTCTTGCCAGCTTACTCAGCAAGTTGGAAAACTAAGTAAAGAAAGCCAAATTTGTGGCAATCAGTAAAAAGAAAGCCCAGAAAATACAGTTAGAGATGCAAAATGAAAACATGAAACATGGTGATAAATTATAAACATTGGAATTTTGTTGAATGAACACTGGCATCATAGCCACATAACAGAAGCAGGAACAGAGGTAGCTGAAAGCTGCTTTCTAAAGAACAATATAATATGGAACAAAAACATATTGGCTTTTTAAGTATCCATGTCGTGTTTTCTTGTTTCTACTGTATGGCACAGAAGCATAGATTTCAACACAGGCAACTATTTAAAAAGTAAGTATTTTAAATGTAGAGTTATTGTAGGATGTTAGGAAATTCTTGGATGAAGAGGGTGACCAACAAAAAGATATTAAAGCAAAAGAATAAAGAGCAAAAAATCATAAAACATATATAATAAAGAGAGCCTGTTCACACAGTTAGAAATGAAAAGTACAGATTTTTTCAGTTAATGATTCATGGGAAAATAAGGAGAACTTCATGATCGAAAAGCCTTGGAAAATGGTTGGCATACAACACAACAACATTGTTTATACATGTCACATTCAAAGTCAGAATAGTCATGATGATGTCCAACTACTAGTAGGAGAAGAATGAGAAATTTTCAAGGGACTACAAGATGCTCTTGCTCTCCTCCTCCTTCCCTCCCTCTCTTTCTCTTTTTGGTAACAGAATTTGTTTTGCTGCGAAGGATTTTGTGAGAACATCATTCTGTGAGAAAGGGCATTCTTACGAAATGGAGGAACCTTTTGAAATCTAGTGGGTATCCATAATCTCATCCTGCACGTTAATCTGGGAGGTAGTCCAGCCTGCTACGATTTGTAAAGAGCAGCTCCCTCAGGCATCTATCGATGAAGGACAGCAGGGGGAAAAATCACCTCATTTTATATAGAAGCACACAGCTTCAAAAAATGACTTCAGCAAAGAGAGGAAAGAAGGTTCTTCATATACTTTAATCCACAGGGTTTTAATGTTTAATAGGCTACACTGCTGTTACTGCACTTTACCTAATTTGTGTCTGCCTTAATTATTTGGAAAGACAGTGCAACAGTAGATAAAATATATAATTTCATTTTTCTTAAAGTTGATACAGTATTTGTAACCCATCAATGAAGTCATATTGTGAACAGTTGTAATATGAAATGTACAGACTGAGATTTAATGACTTCAAGTGGTCTTCAGGTTTTTGCCAAGTTTAATGGTTTGACAGTGAGTTCAGTTGGGGGGGGGAACTATAAAATATAGAAATACCACTTTGAAAACGTATTAATAGAATTTCTTGATCAAATGCAATCATCATACTCCTTCAAATGAATGCTAAGGAAGATGAATACAAGGGATGATGTCATCAAAGAATCTATTATTATTATTATTATTATTATTATTATTATTACTATTATTATTATTATTACTATTATTATTATTATTATTATTATTATTATTATTGTGCTGACAAGGCAATTTTGACTTTTGGCGACCCTTTTCAGAGTTCTTTAGGTATAAAACACCTAGAAGTGGTTTACATTCCCTTCTTCTGGGGTTGTCCTCGGATTGTGCGGCTTGCCCAAGGCCACACAGGCTGGTTGTTTCCCCGGAGGCACTATCCAGCCAGTTTCAAAGAATCAAGCTAAATGTTAAATGAAAAACATATTCTCTGTTATTAACCTCTTTTCCCTCTCAAAACGGGATATCCTCAGAGACATGGGCCCTAGCAATCACAACTGAAAATTAAACTTCTGCTTACCATCTAATGATCAAACACAAAGCAAATGCAAGATGCAAGATACATACCGTTTCCCTGAAAATAAGACCTAACCTGAAAATAAGCCCTAGTATGATTTTTCAGGATGCTTGTAATATAAGCCCTACCCCAAAAATAAGCCCTAGTTAAGTGAAACCCCGCCCTCCACCCTTGTGCACCAACCAGAAGAAGATGACATGACTGTAAAATAAATCATCCCCTGAAAATAAGCCCTAATGCGTTTTTTGGAGCAAAAATTAATATAAGACCCTGTCTTATTTTCAGGGAAACACGGTAGGTGAGGAAAAGCACATTGTATGACAAAACTTGTCCCACATGAGGGAAAAATGTATTACATAGTTAATGAACGGTGTATGTAATCCTATGATATACACAGAGATCTCTGTGTAATGTCAAGCAGGCTATGCAGTTAGTTACACAGATGGTACAATGTGCAGGTTCCAGATTGTCTCACAGATGTTGGGATCACTGAACACCATCTACTTTTGCTTGCTTTTAGGAAGGCAAGCTGCCTCATCTGTCACAATAGAGATATTTATCCCACACTGAGGCCTTTCAATGATTCAACATTCTAGTAATCCCATCTGCTTTGATTTATCTCATTATGAACTCTCCAGTGAGCAAGAACAAGTTACTTTTGCCAAAGGCTTGCCTATACAATGGGGGATTTCTAAGTGGTATATTACCACTGGTTGGCATTCCACCCTTCATGCTGCATGTTTTGAAGAACTACTGTGAAGTCAATAGCTCAGGCGCGGCGGACTTCATTCTTTTCCTGGGAATCTCCCAGGCTCAGAGATGTAACATTGAGTAATTCATATATTTTCGTTTAATAAAGTCAGATGATATTTATTTATTTATTTATTACATTTTTAGCCCACCCATCTAGTCATATAGACTACTCTGGGCGGGTAACAACATAACATATAACAAAATTACAATTTAAAATGACAGTATGTTACTAAAAAAAGAAAGAAAACACAATGATCCAAGATGGAAAGAACACAAGAAACCAAAATTCAAGCAGTGGATGGAGGGAAGGCTTGCTTAAACAACCAGGTTTTCAATTGGCATTTGAAGATGCCCAGGGAAGGGGCCATGCGAATCTCAGGGGGGAGATTGTTCCAGAGACGAGGAGCCACTGCCGAGAAGGCCCGGTTTCTTGTTTTCCCCCTCATGATGCTCCAACATGAGGGGTGTGAATCCAACAATTCTCATAGCAGCCTTAGATTTCCTTCTCTCATACAGGCTGCGTTTTTCAGACTCAGCAAGATCATAACCAACCCTGTTCTGAAAGCAACATTTATGAACACTAAATTATAAGCTCCTTGGGCCAGGCATCTGGTCCTATAAAGTGCCATGGACAATAAGAAAAACAAAAGCTGCACGATTCCCTCTTCTCTAACATTTAAGACAATATGGAACTGAATTTAAGATGCAAAAGAAATAGTGTGAGTATCCACAGCCTTTTTCATTCATAAATATGGTAGCAACTGTTCCCATGCATGCAGGAATTCTGAAGATCAATGCTTATTATCAGGTGCCATGCATAACCTCTGAGCCTTGTAGAACGCAATAAAGATAGCACTTTGAGTAGGTATAAGGCACCTTCCTGTCCAGCAGTATTTTAAACTTTTAGATAGGGTTCACTTCCTCTGGGACTACTACATATCAAAGTAAATAAGGTGATAACTGGAGACAACATCTTTTCATTGGTCATACACTGCTTCTGGAATAGATGATAGGGATTCTTGGCTGCAGCTATCTGTTGATTCCCAGGTGAAGAGATGTTTTATTATTATTATTTAGCAGTTCAGTTTATTTCTGCAGCTTCTGGTGTTATTGCCGTTTTTGCTATTTCATGCATATTTTCGTTTAAAATGCCGTCCTTATCTGCTATGATTATTTTGGTTCCTCGTCTGTGTAAGTTATTTTACATCCTTTAAAGTTTTCTGAAAGGCAGCCCCAGAAATATTTTAGTAAAAAACTTATTCTGTCAGACTAGAAGCCAAAAGTTGAACTGCAAAGAAAGATTATTTCAACTTCTTAGACATTACCTAATAAAGCTTTGAAGAGCTTAAAGAAACTTTTGCTCCTAAAGAATCTCCCAGCCTCTTACCTTAGTATACCTTTCTGAATTTTGTGGCACAGTTTATCATCATCATCATCCTAGAACTGCAGAGCTGGAAGGGATCCTATGGATCAACAAATCCAGTCCCTGTCAAGGAGGCACAGTTGGGAATCAAACTCCCAATCTCTTGCTTCATAGCTAAACCACTGAGCTATCCAGCAGTTTGCAAAACACATTGAAATGCTTCTACAGATATGTGCTTTAAATATATTTCTAAAATATATTTAGAAATGCCTAGTTTTAAAAAATACTGTATGTTCAAATATATGTATGTAAGAACTCCTTACATGTAAATTTTCATGAGGATTTATTTTTTTAAACCATACAGTTATATTGAGATAGGAGAGAATGGACTTGGAATGAACATATTAAAAAGTGTCATGAACTGGAAACTGAAGTGATCCCTTCATTTCTCTGGAAGTTCTCACAGATGAACAGATGTCAGGCAGCACCAATAATGTCTGAAGAACACCTAAGAATAAATGGTATGTGTGATCGCAGTGCTAAGTCACAGGTATCCAACCAAACATTAAGAATGTGCTCAGAAAAAAAACCATATGGCACCAGCAAGCCAGAAGACCCTTCAAAATGAGAAACAAGAACTTTTTTTTTAAAGTCCACTGGTACTTTAAACAAGTTTTACTTGGCATAAAATGTCACTAGATGCTTTGCTGTTTTGTTTTTTGCTGGTTTTGCTCTGTTTTCTCTGGGCATTTTTGAAGAAGAGAAACTACTTTAAAAATCAGTCAACCTTCCTGGATTTAAATCAGCTGAGATTGAATCTGACAAAGGCATTATTGCATTTTAGTTCTTTGAAATCTCATCACAGCTCTTTGCAACCCTCTTCCCATCCATGCATGTTATTCAGCATCTATGTTATCCAGACTTCGTACAGGACTATTTCCAATGGGAGGGGGGGGGCTGTCTTTTGCCTCCATTTCCTGCTGTTGTAAATGTTTGTCCTCAATTAGACTTTGAGGTTTTGCTTTACTCATACAGGAACATGAGAAAGCTGTAGCTGCATACTGTGTTTTCAAAGCATAAGCAGTGACGCCACAGTCATTTTGGCAGAACTGGGACATGTGTGCATATACTTCCAAGAGAGACAGACAGACAGAAACCTTTATTGGCATACTACAAGAGGTTCAGCAACCTTCACTTACATGTACAGATGCATTTGCTCTCGGCCATTCTTGCTTATAGGGTTTTACACACCAGCACACATGCCACGCCATTCATCTCCAAGGGGAAAAGAAAACTCTTTGTGGCTTGAGGTTTGCCATATTTAAAATGCAAGTACATTCTTATCATTGCAACTATAATTGCAACCCCAGTCCAGAAGGATAGAAAGGGAAACACCAAAATAGAAAGCTCTATAGAACCATAACTTGCTGACTCAACATTAAAAAAGCATCTGAAACCAGCTGTGACTGTTTAATGCCAAGTTAAAAGTTCACTTATGGATGAACATTCACTCTGCCTTGTTATGCCACTGCCAATCTGACAATGCTAAGGACCAGGGAACATTGAGGAATATAGTGTGGGAGAAGAAAAATCTTGCAAACTCAGTAACCTTTGTAACTTTTACATAATTTCATCTTCCTGCAGATTTTAATGTTTGTATGTGCTGGACAAATGCTGGCTGGATAGTTCAGTGGGTTTAGGTACCTGGCTGTGAAGCCAGAGGTTGGGAGTTGAATTCTCCACGGTGCCTCCCAGAAGAGCTAGCCTATGTGGCCTTGGGTAAACTGCACAGTCCCCAGATGCCACCAGAAAAAAGGAATGGTAAACCACTTCTGAATATTCTCCACCTAGAAACCCTGATAAGGGTTGCCATAAGTCAGAAATGACTTGACAGCACACGATGATAATGATGGCAATATGCTGGACAGAACATACACTATATAGATACACATTCATGAACACATATGTAAACAATATTACATTACAGAACTTTACAGACAAATTCTCTCAACCTTACAAATGCATATATAATTTAGGCTATCTAAACTGAATAAATAAATTGTCAGGCAACCTAACAGACAACTGCACACAATGGATGTCACTGGATGGCCAGTACAGGAATCAAAGAACTATATAACTGGATTCAGAAGATGGAGGAGTTCTGTAATTTTTTTTTTTAAAGACCAGGACCAAAATGTGGTGCAGATCATGAAGTGTTAACATCAAAAGTTCAAGTAAAGATGGAGAACAATAATAAAACAGTCATAGTGCCAAAGTACAACTTACATGAAAATCCTGAAGAATTTAAACACCAGGTAAAGAACAGACCAGTATTGCTAAACACAACTGACTGTAAGCCAGAAAAAAAAAAAGTGGATTCAAAAAAGAGAGAGAAGGAAACAGTTTATTCCTATATTCAGAAGAGGGAAAAAAGGATGATTGATTAAACTTGAAATTGTTATTGACAGATGAGAAACAAAAGTAAAAAGTGAAACTTTTAAAAGCAACCTCAACTATTTGCATGAAGAGAAAGAGAGAACTATAATAATAATTGCAAAGACTCAGAAGAGACCAACAAAAGAAACCATCTCTCCCCAAAAATCCGAAAAATCTAAAAGAAAAAGTAAAGCTAAATTAAGGATGCTGAAAGATTAACAGGGAAACATGTTATCAAAGCAAGATAAAATAAAGAGAAGAGATGCAAGGATGACAGGTTTGGTGCAACTCTTGCATCCACATGGCATAAACACCTCAAACAACCTTATTCAGCCCACCTCCCTTGAAGGGGAAAGAAAAAAAGAAAGAAAACAACAACAAAAAAATCCCCTTCCTTGCCGCCATCTGTCTCCTTCTCCTTCCAGCAGGAAGCTTTCAATTTTTCCCCCAGTTTGTTCTTAAAGACATAGGAAATCAGCACTGCCCTAGGCTTTAACAAAAGCAAACACCTTTGCTTCATCCCATTCTTCCTCCATGGTGGAGCCAAGAAAGTTATTAATTTTTCAGTATCATTAAGTGGCTAAACTGTCTGCTTAAGCCACATAACAATATTGGGAAACTGAAAGCAGACAGGAAATTGAAAGCAGAAAGCCATCCATTTTCGTTCAATCCCAATGATCGCACGTCCAGGTGCCAAACCAAAATGGCATTATCCTACCTGCATCTAAAAAACAGTAGCCTCTGACTGGGAGCCAGAAAGGTGCAGGTAGAAATGCTCTAGGCCCAGACTGGTTCATGCTGACATGTTGTGGTCACCAGGAAAGGGAGCAAACTAGTTCATTTCCAGAGCAGACCAAACAGTGAGACAGATCCCAGTGTAGTCCCACCCTCACTGCACAGAGATTGAAGCTATCAAAGTTCTAACAAGAATATACCAAGGAATATGGAAAACAAAACATTGGCTCACAGACTGGAAATGTTCCGTATATATTCCAATTGTACAGAAATATGTCAAAAATTACTTCAAATGTATTGTAATTGTAATTACATTACTGTTGAAGCATTACATTAAATTCCCATTTGAGCAAAGAAACTATCAGGACTTTGCAACAAAGACTTTCACAGTATAAGAGGCATCAAATAATAGATGTTGAAGCTGGATTCAGAAAAGAAAGAGACTAGAAATTATATTGCAAATGTATGTTGGCTACTGAAGCATATAAAAGAAGCTCAAAAGAAAATCAAATTGTATTTTACAGGTTATAAAAAGATCACTGAAAGCTATGGATTGCTTGAAAAGAAATGAGTGTGGTCATTGTTATTACAAAATATGGGAATTGCATGGATATCAGAAAAGTATATTTAAAAGCAAAGCAAAGTGTACTGCTTATATACTACTCCATAGTCCTTAAAGCACTCTCTGGGAGGTTTACAATTTAATTATGCAGGCTATTCACTGCCCTCCCCAGCAAGCTGGGTACTCGGTTTACTGACCTCAGAAGGGTGGAAGACTGAGTCACCCTGAGCTGGCTACCTGAGCCCAGGATTGAACTCAGGTCATGAGCAGAGTCTAGACTGCAGTTTAACCACTGCACCATGAGGCACCTATTTATCTCCCTAAGTGTTCAATTCCTGGATTAGATTCAGGGGGGAAAGAAGTAAAACTTGGTGGAAGAAATACAAATAATTTAAAATATGTAGATGACACTCTATTATTGGCAGAAAATAGCAACAACTTGAAACAACTCCTGATTGAAGTGAAAAGAGAAAGTGCACAAGCAGGATTATAGTTTAACATTAAGAAGACAAAATACTGACTGCAGAATGTTATATGAAGAAACTGTAATTATTAAAGGTTTTCTGTATCTTGGCTCGATTGTCAATCTAAATGGAGACTGTACCCAAGAAATCAGAAATCTGAAACGCAGAAGTACAACTATGAATGAATTAGAAAAGATCCTCTGATGTTGATGAATACTTACTGGAAAACAAGGACAGGATCATTCATACTATGATATTCCTGATTATTATGTGAAAGCTGGAAAATGAAGAAAGTTGACAAGACAAAAAAATTGATTCCCTTGAAATGTGTTTGTCATAATAAAGATATGAATGTATCCGAATCTCTGATAGCATGTCTCTGAAAATATCCACTATACCAAAATGAACTCAGTTGGGCTTTGCGCAGCACCGTAGAATCATAGAATCATGAACTTGGAAGAGGCCTATAAGGCCACCGAGTCCAACCCCCTGCTCAGATCAAAGGATATCTGCCAGGGGGTTGTCTAAATTTCTTTTGAATGTCATTCACCTGAACAATGTGTAACAGCATACAAGAGAGAGATCCCTCCCCTGAGGAGTTTACAATCTAAAATTTGCCAGAGGAAATAAAAAAACGGAGGAAAGACACTGATGCAGAATTATAGGGGAAAACATATGCATTTCTGTACTTAAACTTGGTTAAGCTAAAGGATGAAGATTAAGTATCCACAAAAACTGCTGAGTTTTGAAGAAAGATTTGAAAGATATAGGAGTTGTTTCTAGAAGGAGTTCTAGCCATAAAAGCAACAAACATAAAGACTGGATCATGTCAGGTGGTATGGATGCAATTTTGGTTGATTGGGAGGTTTACACAGCCCACTTTGTTCTGACTGTCCAAATGTAACCAAGACACTAAAAACCCAATGATCAAATATAGGCTTTATAACTTTCAAATACTTATTTTATTTATTTATTTATTTAACTTATGTGCCGCCCACACTACTGAAAGGTCTCTGGGTGGCTTACAATTAAAATACAGTAAAAAAGATAAAACAATTAAAATACAATTAAAATATATACTCTAAAAATTGCCATCAGGACCATTATTTAAATTAAAAGCCTTCTGGAACAGGAAGGTTTTGACATGGCACCGAAATGTCATCAGCGTCAGCGCCAGACGAATCTCAATTGGGATGGCGTTCCATAGTCTGGGGGCAGCTGCCGAAAAGGCCCTTTGTCTACAAGCCATCCCTCTTACCTCCTTGAGGGACGGCTCTTTCAGAAGGGCCCCCTGGCTAGATCTTAACTGCCGGGTAGGTTCATATGGAAGGAGGCGGTCCTTCAGGTATCCAGGGCCCAAGCTGTTTAGGGCTTTATATGTCAAAACAAGCACTTTGAATTGGGCCCGGGAAGCAACTGGTAGCCAATGTAATTTAAACAGAATCGGCCTGATGTGTTCCCTAGCGGCCCCACCACTCACCAGCCGCGCAGCTCGATTCTAGACCAGTTGCAGTTGCCGGACCGTCTTCAAAGGCAGCCCCACGTACATCGCATTGCAGTAATCTATACGAGATGTTACCAGTGCATGTGTAGCTGTCATGAGACTCCGCTCATTCAGGTAGGGCCGTAGCTGGTATAATTTCCGCAGCTGAAGGAAGGCGCCCCTGGCCACCGAGTCCACCTGGGCTTCCAGAGTTAGACTGGAGTCCAGGAGCACCCCCAGGCTGCGGACCCTGTACCTTAGGGGGAGTGTAACCCCAGTCATGGACACCACACTTTAAGAAGGATGCCAACAAACTGTAGCAAGTTCAGAGGAGGGCAACAAGGTTGATCACGGGACTAGAAACCAAGCCTTATGAGGAAAGACTGAAAGAACTGAGCATGCTTGGCCCAGTCTGACAGCACTTTTCTGATACTTGAAAGGTAGTCATACAGAGGAGGGGCAGTATCTTTTTTCAATCATTCCAGAGTGCAGGACAGGTAACAATGGGCTCAAGTTACAGAAAGCCAGATTTAGGCTGAATATCATGGAAAATTTTCTTAACTGTTAGAGCAGTACAACAATGGAACCAATTACCTCGGGAGATGGTGAGCACTCCAACTCTGGAACCATTCAAGAGAAAATTGGTCAGCGATCTGTCAGATCTGCTTTGATTTGGATTCCTGCATTGAGCAGGGGGTTGGACTCCATGGCCTTATAGGCCCCTTCCAACTCCATGGTTCTATGTTCAGGGAGCATCATGGCAACAATGCTACAGTATAAGCTAAGCATACTGACTAGGTAGCAGCAGCTGTTTGTTGTTTTCTCTCCAAACTAAGCCTTCCTAACAAAAGAATTAACAGATATACAACAAAACCCACATACAAAACTCTGGGACAATATTTGTTCCAAGACAGCCAGATAAACACATGCCTTAAGTGAGATTCCTTTCTTTTAGATAAATGGAGGCTGTGAGATATGGCCTTATTCTCTGGAAGCTGGAATATGAAAATAAATTTTACTTTGTGTGACAATCTGAGCAGCACATCGTTAGGAAAATCACTTCTGCATGACTTGTTTTCCCATCTACATGGGATGACGGGCAACAGGCAAGGTGTCTCAGCCCTCTTTGCTCCTAAACCTGGTGAGAATAATTAGCTTTTTCAAGATTTGCTAGCATGCTTGTGACACAAAGCTACAACAAATGCAGTTACATTACAGCACCATACTGGCTTCTGGCAAAATCCTCTGTCTAGCAAGATAGTAGGAGTGCTGGTGTTTCATAAATAGCACAAGTTCCTTCCCACTTTTCATCCTGCATTGTAGAGAAACTGACTACGAACTCTATGAGAACAATTAAGAAAATATCATTGGTTATAATCAGCATTAAGGATGTCCCAGCCAAGCAAATAATAGGATCTCTTTGTTGTTATGTCTAATTAAAATACATCCAATAGAAAAAGAGTGGTGTTAATTCAGGGGTCCCTCTGAGCAAATCCAGTACTCCCCCCCTCAACCAGGATAAGTGTATAGTTAAGCCATCACTCTATCCCCATACAAATAAACTCTTGGTTAGCTTTTTACATAATATACAGTAATTACCAAAACAACATAAAATATAGGCATGACACCACTAGAGAAAATTTAATGAAAATAGTATTTTCATAATTTTTAGCAATTAGGTTCAGGAGAGGAAGAAGTGAACACTGAAGGTCAGAAAATCTAAAAGATGTCTACACTGTTTTGCTGCAGGTAAGAATGCTGTATTTGAAACAGATTTAACAAATCTTCAAGACTCCATAGGGAACGAGTGATACAAACTGGTGGGTCCTCTAAAATTTTCTCCAAAAGGATGAATTTGCAATACAGTATTCAAGAACAAGATGGTCTTCCTGCACCACAACCAACCACAATACTTTACATTTTGACCAAAAACAAAATACAGGTACCTGCATTTGTACCAACAGCCTTTTTGCTTGGTGGTTTTGATGAATTGGTGCAGCTACAAAACCACAAGCACAGGCATGTATCCTGTGCAACAGCTCCCCAATCTAATCCCATATATGACCCAAGCGTCAATATTTTGCCCCTTATCATAATCTGCATTCTTTACAGAGGAGAAGCATCTGTCACGCTCCAAAAATAGCAAAGACATTTTTCATGACAGAAAAACATGTTTTTATATATAACTCCAGACTGCACTTGCAGCATTGGGCTGCATCAATGACAGAACAAAATCCAGCAAGATATTAAAAGCTATTACTCATCTAGGCACTTCATTATGCAGTTATCTATTATTTACCTGCAATGCATGTTTGACACACCCACCTCCCAACCATAAGAAAAGACCTTCCGTTTTTTTTAATATACAGAGGTAAAACTCCCCCTTTACATCTCAGAACCCTTTAGCAACTATAAAAGCCGCCAGACGTTACACAGCAAAATTGCTTCAAGAACAACAACAAAAAAATCCCCAAGCATGTGGATGTATGGAACATGGAGCTTACCTGAATTCTTCAAATGCATACATGGCCTGCGAAATAAGATAAAGGCCCTGAGGTCTGCAAATAACCTTCCTTTCGGTGGAGGAGAAACATTTAGTTGGTCAAGCTACAGGCGTAACGAAGAGCAGTGTGTTGGAAAGATTCTGTGAGAAAAGGGGCTGCAGATACTGGCCTGCAGCCTGCAGCTCAACCAGCTGCTGACAAGCAGCCGCTTGCAGGGAAAGGCGACGGAATACCATGTGATCATTCCAGCAAGTCTGATTAATGCAGCATCGTCCAAGAATACAGGCTGGTATCTTTATTATTCATGCCAGATCAGTGCCATGAAACTTGACATACACAGCAGTTAACATATCTGAGAGGGGTGTGTGTGTTTGCGTGTTTGTGTTTGTGCTTGTGCATGTGTGTGTTTTGCTGATGCTTCAACAACATTCATTAGGACCTTGCAAAGTGAGGTTATTACCCATCACTAAATCCTTTTGATTTAAATCAAGAGAGCACAACTTGGGTGATGCATTTACTATTTATTATTTCCCATATGTAAAATTTTTGCAAAATACAGTGACAGGAACTAACCACACCTACAGGAAAAAGCCGCATCTCATTGGTAGAACACAGCTTTCATGCAGAGCCATCAAAACTCTGAGAATGCTTGCTGGTTGGAAACCATGAAGAGTTGTTATCAGTCAGTGGAAAAATGCTTCTCGACTTGGATTGCCCAATGTTGTGGTCCAGATCCAAAAATTTGGGGTTCCAAGGTGATGAATTATAAGGTAGCAATGAACAAAGTCTCTCCTAGTATAAGACAGTCTCCTGTATTCTGTATAAAGATCACTGATAAGAACATAAGAACCCCCCTGCCACTTCACACTGAAGACCTATCTGGTCCTCCTCACTGTCAACCACTTGCCTATACAAAGCACACAGACAAAGGTATTTATACATACAGTACCAGTAATCTTGGAGGAAGTATATACATATACATTTTTACTTGTAGTCATTGATAGCCTTATTATCCTCTAGGAATGTCTGGTAGCCCAAGTCTGGAACTAACCAGGTTACTTAAAATTGCTAAGCATGTTAGCAAATGCAAGAAGGAGTTTTGTGGCACCTTAAAAGCCAACATGTTCTACGCAGTGTAAGTTTTTCTGGAGTGTAGCCCACTTCAACAGATGCATGCTGTGTTACTTGCGCAGGCAGATACACATACACAGGTTAGGTGGAAAGGAAATGAAGGGGAATAGATTACAAAAGGTACACACATGGATGATTATCTTCAGACCAGTCTGCTAGCAGTCACTGAAAGATGACACAGGTATTTTAGCATCATATTCACACATGTACGGTGATGAAAAGCCTTCATCCAACCCTATTATGAAACAGAGGGAGAGAGCGTTTAACGCCTGGAGATGAACTCTGTGGGTGGCAGGCTGTAATCAGAAGGATCAGAAATGCATTGCATTGTACCAATGGAGTCTTTAAGGTGTCATAAATCTCTTCTTGAAGGCTTCCACGGCCGAGATCCAATGGTTGTTGTGGGTTTTTTGGGCTGTTTGGCCGTGTTCTGGAGGTTTTTCTTCCTGACGTTTCTCCAGTCTCTGTGGCCGGCATCTTCAGAGGACAGGAGCTAGAACTCTGTCTGAGTTCTCTGTCATAAGTCTGTTTGTTGTTTTTGCTGCAGTAGAAAAACACAGCTACCCTCCATCCAGATGCATTAGGAACCTCCTTTACCATGTAGAAATCCTGTACGAACACAAAAATTTCCTTTCTCTTCTTCAAAATTCAAGACCACAGCATTCACGTGTCAGTAAACAATCTGCCTCTTTGCAAGCAAAGGATTTAACACATAGAATTACAGGAGACTCACTAATAGTGTGTCTTGAAAGGGGGCAAATTGGCAACATCCCATTTAAAAAACAGGGCTGAATGGCATGAAGCTGAGGAAAGCTGAAGGTGTTAAGGAAAGAAGCCTATGAACAGCAACACCCAAGCTGCCTAGCAACAGTGCAAGGAGCAATGAGGAACGCTCTAGGTCAGGAGACAACCTGAGGTCAGGAGAAGAAATAAAAAAAACATGCTAAACACAAGGAAGACTTGGTATTAAAAACATGTCCTTGACAGTAGTGGAGGGGAGCTTTCCATAGGCAGCCATTTTTAATAATAGGACACTGAAAAACCAATGTACTGTAATATGCAGATTAGAGTGTCAGGGAGAGGAAAGTAGGCTGCACAACAGAGCCGCATTCCTGCAGTAGCTACAGACAATAAAGAAATGCCAAGTGCTCAAAAAAAATTGAAAAAGGTTTATAAAGATGTTGGACAGTTTTATTAATGTGGTCTATACCTCTGTCCTAAACCCATCCACACTGAAATCAGTTAATTAAATAATTTGGTCCAATTACAAGCTTAAGACCACATGTAACGGGTTCTTGTTACTCACCTTCACAATTGGAAGTGGGGCTGCCTTAAAAAGTAAAGGGTCTCTGATTATCCTAGTTTACTCTGCTCAAGATGCAAACAGAACAACATGTGTAAACTGATATCAAAATTCAGCAACTGGATTATGGGATCAAACCTATGAATATCTGAAAGTCTGAAGTTTAATTTATTAAATTGCTGTGAGGGAAGTATCCCAACTGTTTGAATGAATGAAATTATTCTTCGTTTTTTTAAGCACCAAATGCTATTCTAAGTCACCTTAAGAGCCACTGTAGCAATTAACAGATGGAGGCCAACAGACTGAAATTGAACCTAGGCAAGATGGAGGTCCTCTGGGTGGGGGCTCCTGCTACCTATAGATTGGGGGGGTCTCCCTTTCCTTTGGGGATGCACTCTCTGTTAAGGATGAGGTTCGCAGCGTGGGTGTCCTTCTTGAACCAGCGCTGTTGATGGACACCCAAATAGCATCTGTGGTCTGGTCAGCCTACGTCCACTGTAGGCAGATTACACAACTGCATCCCTACCTTGATACCACATTCCTCACCATGCTGGTCCACACTTTGGTAGTCTCAATAACAGATTACTGTAATGACTTCTATGTGGGCTGCCTGTAAAACTAATCCGGAAACTTCAACAGTCCAGAATATGGCGGCCAGGTTAGTGAGGTGATTTAATAAATACCTGCATATCACCCCAATACTGGCTGTCTTACACTGGTTTCCATATCAGCTTCAAAGTGCAAATTTTGACCTATAAAGCTCTAAACAGTTTGGTGCCTCAGTACGTGGCAGAACGCTTATTTCCATGCATCCCAGGCTGGGTAACTGAACAGGTTAATCCTGAGAGAGGGCCACAAGGAGAAAACAAGAAACAGGGCCTTCTCGGCAATGACTCCTTGGCTCTCAAATAAGTTATCCTCTGAAATTAATCTGGCCCCCTTTCTCTTGCGACCTTCAAGAAATCTATCAAAACTTTCTTAATTCCAGCAAGCTTTCCAAAGCATACCACCTATTATCTTTAATTACCACCTGTTTTTAAATGTAATTTTAATTTTTAATTTTAATTCTGTTTGCAGTATTATATGTTATTTGTCATTACTGTACACCACCCAGAGAGACCATTGGTCACATGGGTGGCATAGAAATTGAATGAATGAATGTGAAGGAAGGCAAGAGTCTAGTGAGCCGTCCTCACCGATAGAACTACAAAAGGAGGAAAGAGGAATCAGTAAGGGTGATGTAAGAGAGATAGAAAGAGTTTTGAGAGAGGAGAAAAGGAGTGTGGAGGTTTGCCTGGTGGAAGAAAGAGAGGGAATAAAAGAGGAGGAGCAAAACATCTCTGTGTGGGAGGAGGATATAAAAGAAGAGGGAGAAAAGAGATTTGGGACTAGACCGCAAAGAGAGAAAGAGGGGAGAAAAGCGGAGTTGGAGAAAGGAAAGAATGATGCTGAATATGAGAAAGCGCGGGATCTTCTGAAGGACTTCCCAAATTTGAAAGTCGGAGGCTTATTGCCAGACCCAGAGACTAGAGGCGCGGGCGAAACCACCTTCGAGACACAAGAATGGACGGTGATCGTCTTTCCCTGGGGGCAAGGGCGCGGGAAGAGAGTGATACACCCAGATGTGACCTACAATACCCCACCGGAGGAAGGCAATTGGGCTCGATACCCATGTTGTGGAACAGTTTGTGCGATGCGGAGTGCTCCCCTACGCAAGATTACGGATCGCGAATGGTTTGGGCCAGCCCCGCAGTGAGTCATCCTCGGCTACAAGAACCATCTACGTTGACTAATTATGGACAGATACCAGATTTATCATGTTTTGATCCTGTTAGAGTTGTAGTTAAAACACCCCAAGTTAATAAAGTTGAAATTGAGAATGACGAAAAGTCGTCTCTGCCTCTTCTTCCTGCCAAAAAAGAGGAACTGCCACAACTCTCAAAAGAACCCAATCACAATGAATAATGAATGAATGAATGAATGAATACTTTCGCTAAAGGCCATCAGGTCAGATACATATATTGCCTAAATATAAAATAATGCTGGGTGCTATCATGATTGCTTGTGCTCCTCCAAATATTATCATAGAATCATAGAATTATGAATTTGGAAGGTGCCTATAAGGCCATCGAGTCCAGCCCCCTGCTCAATGCAAGCATATGAATTATGAACTCCAATTCCCATCAGCCTAAGCCAGCCTGAGTAAAGCATGATGGTAGCAGTAGTTAGCCAACACCTTGAGGACCACACTCCCAGTGTAAACCATGCCTGAGCAGCAGGTCCCTTCCCTGTATAGAGAGTTTATCTACATGAATATTCAAAACAAAATAACATTTATATTTTAATTTTGACCTCATTTTCGAAGTGACCCCAAAGGACTCTGGCATCTAGCAAAAGAATTGTCTCAAATATACAGAAAATTAACACCGCAATTTATAGGCATTAATTATTATTTAAGCACTCCCTAGAATGGACAGATAATATAGTTCAACATTGTTTGCTGAATAAAGATCAGCAAAATTATCTCCTAACAGAATTTGTGTGGCCTTTGGGAATAATCAGGAGACAAGATGACTGAAATAAAAAAGCCTATTGTCCTTCTCCTAGCCATTCTTGTATGGCATTTAACAATGAATGGAAAGTTATGGAATTATCTTCCCAGAATTAAACTTGAAAATGCTTCAGAATCATTTCAATTGTTCTCCATGGCACACACCAGAGAAGCATCTTTTTCCCACACCACAACCATCTATAAAATATGTGCAGCGGTCAGCATACCTCTCAGTACCTCTTCTCCAAATATCAGCCTACCTACCAGCTTAATAATATCCTAGTGGTAACTGCTCATGAATGGAAGACCCAGAAAGAACCGTAACAATTAAATGGCAGTCCTAATCACCATCATCTTAGAACTGCAGAGCTAGAAGGGACCCTATGGATTATCGAGTCCAGTCCCTACCAAAGAGGCACAGTGGGGGAGTCAAACTCCCAAACTCTGGCTCTGCAGCAGAGACCTAAGCCACTGAGCTATCCATAATATTCCATACATCTGGCACTACCAGAGCAGAAAGAAGGGCAAGGCAAGTGAAGCACTCACCTCCAGTATGCGAGGAGCTCACCTAAGATGTTCAGACCTGAGGCATGCAAAATATATAAACTATGCACATTCTGTTCCAACCAGGGTGGATAAAAATCAGTGCTTTTTAAATCAAGTTGAGCCAGAATTTAAATTTAAAAAATCCAATTTTTAAAATTTAAATCATGATTTAAATCAGTTTGATTTAAATCAAATCCACTCTGATCTCGACTATGAAATGCCATCAAGAAAAGGATGCATTTCAACAAATTCTATAACTGAATCAACTTCAGTTCCAGGCTTCATGTGGTATCATGTGTGTTTGTGCTTCCACACTGCTTACTCCCACACTCTCTTTATTACAAGAACTATTTCTAACTGGTTCAGCAGAGAAAAGAGTTAAGATCATTCAAAATCACCAGTGCTAGACAGCTCATGTTAATGTTCTTGGTTGTCTGGCTGCCTGGGTAAAAACTATGGAATGGAGCAATGAAGATCCATCCAGGATTCCCAGCCTGGTCTACAACATGAACATGGCCATGCATGTGAATATATGCATAATAAACCCATATATGTCTCAATGACTTATTTTTGATTCTTACAAGATTCAGTTCATAGGCTCAGTTTGGTTGCAGTGGGGCCATTTGCTCACTTAGATACCTATTGATGAACCTTGCAAACACACTTTCACAAAATGAATCTTTTCTTATTCACAGTTATATAACAGACAATATGAGCAATTCTAACAACAAAATGCTACAATTTGTTCGCCCAAGCCCTAGGCACAGCATCAATACAAACGTTCCATTGAACTGAAAAGCTCAAGTGACCCAGTGAATTCAAATTCAGATAAAAATGTGGAATCTTCAAAACCCTAGACCAAGTTGGTTGCCAACTTAAACTTTACAGTTTAAGTAGCAACAGCAGTTCCATCCTCTTCAGCTCTCCAACTCTTTCTAATTCAAATCTCTTACTCACAGCCCTGCTTTTTCTTAGTCCCACCCCTTTGGGCTGAACCAATATTTCATAGGGGTTAGCGCAGCACATGCAGCTTCTTTTGTGGTTTCTTCATTTAGTGGAATAGAAAAGATACACACTTTTTTTTATAATTCTACATCCTGCTATGATATTTTAACGGACATATTATACTAAATGATAACACTGTAGATGACACTATATGGTCAAACAAATTCAATGGCAGCCTTTCCCTTGCAGATTTCAGAAGTCCTAAAAAGTGTTGTTGTTGAATCGAAATATGCAGAAACAGTTTCAACAGCTAATAATCATTAGGAAAAGTGTTTATGTCTGCTGCCTGTATGTCATAATACGCTAACAGATACTGCTAGAGAGAGTAAAGACCTACAAGCACAAGGCATTACTGTTCATCAGCATTTCAAGAGAATCTGTGGATTACAAAATATTTTGCAGAAGATGTGTTGAACCAACAAGAATACAGTAAACATTTCTACTGATTGTAAAAAAAAAGGCAGAAAGTATAGAATTTATGAAATCCAGAAACCAAAAAACAGACCACAGCAGATTTATGAGTCACTAGACAAAAGTGACTTTTCAGCTGAACAATAATTGAAAGTGCAAATAAAAGTTGCATTTGACAATGTAATATTGAAGCTAAACTCAAGACAAGAAGCCTTAAATGAGATTTCTCCTGATTTAGATTTTCTTTCAAGCAATTTATTTGTTAAAGTGGATACTGACAATTCTCCAAAAACAGCAATGGATTAAATCTTAAATATGACATCTGTCTGAATTGTATATACTCGAGTATAAGCCGACCCGAATATAAGCCAAGGCACCCAATTTTACCACAAAAAAACAACAACACCAGAGTCCCTGTAAGTCAGAAACAACTTGATAGCACATAACAACAAGGTGAACTTTGATAATGCCTACTTGCTTTCTTGAAATTAACACTGTAGTTGACACAACAGTCCAAATTAGAGACAATCATGAATCTCAGTTCGGAAGTTCGTGCTGGTTCATATGCGCAGCACCACAGGCGCCACACGTTCCCTTTCTCCCAGCCTACGACCCACTCACCAGTTGGAGTGTGCTCCTCTCCTCCTTCTCTTCAGCTGTTCGACCAGTACCCAGCAGGATCACGGGCTTGCCTCCTCGTCTGAGTGGGTGAACACCTAAGGGGGCGGGGCAGGGAAGCCAGTGCTCCTGCTGAGAACTGGTCGAATAGCGCACACCAGCTGGTGAGTGGGGGATCCAGCTGTGGTGCTGTGGGTACAAACCGGCACGAACCTATAAACGAAAGTTCATGCCCATTTCTAGTCCAAATGTTAACTCTAAACCGTTTTCTTTCTTTTTTTCCTTTTTGCAAAATTTTTGTTGCCAATTATTTGCTCTTTTGAGGCAAAAAGAGTCTCTTAAAGGTGACTTTTCCTTCCGATATTCATATAACACCCACACTGCCTCTTTCAAGAAGTTAAACACCCACATTTTCCAATTTAACCCTGCGCCGACTTTCTTTGAATCTTCAGATCCCCCTGCCAGGACATAAGTAAAAAAAAACAGTCATAGGAAACTATGCACTTTATCTCCTCAGCAGATCATTACAAACAGTGAAGATGCTTTTTCCTCGGGAAGCCAAATTTTTCGGTCATGATGACAGCCAAGTCTGAAACAACTTTCCATATAAGGAAACATTTTTAAAACAACCATCTCTTTAAAGCCTCACAAATTGTCATCACCTCATGGGGAGAAAAATCAGTGTTTAGAAACATAAGATGCACTGACATTTTAAAAATAGGAACATGAGGGTTGGAAAGCCAAGAAGCTTGTTGCAAACGTGTCTCCCATCAAGAATAGTATAAAGATGGAGAGGGAGAGAGAGAGAGAGACTGACCTTGTTGGGCTGCATTAGCCCCAGCCCATGCAACACAGGCAGCTTGACTGAGCAGGATCCTGACCAATATATTACTTGCATTTTTAAAATATCACAATGTATTGTGTTTTGGGCTGCAAGTATTTTTTTTTTAAACACAGGTGTGTGAGCCACCTTGGGTTGCTATATTAAATCTCTTCTGTTTGAGTGATGGATGCACATTGGGGTAGAGAAAATGAGGCCCTTAGAGTCTTCTTACTTTTAACTCCCATCATTCCTAGCCAGCATAGCCAATGGTAATGCAACAACATCTACAGCGCCATACTTTGCCTGCTCCTGACCATACACAGAAGACGGGAGGACATGTTGAATTTGGCCCAACCTTCCCAGGTTTTTACATGAGATTCACAGGTCCCTGAGGGCCTCAAAGTTTTCAATTAGCTACTGCCTGGATAGCTTAATGAGACAAAGCATCTGACTTCCAGAGTTTAATTCCCTACTGTGCCTCATAGGAGAAGACTCTTGGGCAAGCTACATAGTTGCAGAGCACCTCCAGAAGAAGGGAACGGTAAACCACTTCTCTGAGTACTCTTACACCCAGAAAACCCTGAAATGGATGTGCGTAAGTCAGAATCAACTTGACGGCATGCAATTATTATTTGAGGTCTCACTTTTGTTTATATTATTTTATAAACACAAAACCTGTGCCACAAAACCTATGATTCTTGAAGTGGCTTACAAAGACATTTCAAAACCACAAACATGGAACAAGTCCATATAAAATGGCATTCAACTTTAAGAAAGGAAAAGAAAAGCAGGAGTGAGTTAAATAACACCAGTAAATCAAGCTGTCTCTCTGTTTCACCGCATTCAACAGGCTAGGTGCCGGAAGAATGGAGTTCAACAAACAAGGTATCATCCCTCACCTCATCACAGGGGGTGAGATGACCTTAAGAGTTCAGCAGGTCATTTCGCATATTCCAGTTCTAGGCTTTGAAGGGTTTTATTGGTCAATGCCAACACCCTGGAAGCATAGTGGTAGCTAGCACAGTGTCTTCAATATTAGCAAGATAAGCTATCAACCAGTCTCTGGGATTGAGCATCTTTACTGCTGTATTCAAAGCCAGTTACAGCTTCCCAGCTCTTCACAGAGCACTTGATGAATAGCATCTTGTAGTTAACAAAACCAGATTTCTCCAGAACATGGAGACCTATCCTTATGAGTCTGTTCCACTAAACATCCTTACTATAATCTACCAGACTGTCCCCTCAAGACTCAGGTCCAGTCTCCCTTTGTCTGTGGCAGCTCAATGAACAGCATACATACTTCGCACATGAAAGGTCATAGGTTCAACCTCTGGCATTGCCAAAAAGGGTTGGAGAAGTTCCCTATGGCGTTGTATAGATAATCTTGAACAGAAAGGCCACTGTTTATGGAAAGATGCCATATTTTAAACATTCTTGTGTTTCCTGTTTTGTTTCTAAATTGCTGCTGCCCGATTTACTTAAATTATGGAATGGACTAAACCCAGAACAGACCTGGTGTTGCAACACAGTGCCAATTCTGTACGAAGTGGTCTCAACAGTGGAGGGAAGGTGGGAAATAGGAAGATAGCCTCAGTAGGCTTTCCGCTTTTCTCTTTTCTGAATCTTCTGGCAAATTAGTATGCTTTTCCTCCCTCTTTCTCTCTCTCTGAGAGAGAAAGGTTACCTCCTGCGTCTGCCTAGTTTTACCTAAATATATAACTGAGCAGACTTGCACACATAGAAGTCAGTTTGAGGACTTCTGTAACCAAGTTTAGGGCTCTTTCTCCTGCACTATCCATGAATGGATTTTCTGAAGCAATAAATACAATTTTTCTTCCCCTCTCCCCATCACAAGTGAGTTTTCATAGTAATTATTCACATTTAATAGTCACAATCTCAGGACAAGCCCTCTGTACTCAGCTAGCATAAATACCAAATATTCTTACACTGGGTAGGCAGAGACATTCACATAATATTGCTGGGAGAATGCTTACCTGTCATCTTGAACTGACAGGAATCAATGCTTGGATCTATTCCTTGCTCTAGTCACAGCAGCTTAACTACATTATTATATAAAACACAGCCCTGGAGCTATTTTATTTTTTAAAATAAAAATAGAAGCAGGAATTTGGAGCATGGAATTGGGAGCAAGGGTCATGCAACTGCTTGTCCAGTCCTAAATTGTCCCCAGTACACTTTTCATCAGCCAACTCCATCTGCCAGGACAGAAACAGATGTTAGAGATAGCCCATAGGTAGAGGTGAAAACAGTTAATGCTGGAGAGAGATGATTGAGGCAGTTGGGGGGGGGGGGGGAATCAGCTTTTTTAAAAAATCCCTTACTTTAGTCCTGAAAACCAGTCACCAAACAAAGCAACCTGATCTGCATAATCTTAGAAGTGAGAGAAGCTCATTCCTGATACTCAATACATTATCATTAGTTAAGAATGCCCTCCTTCCACTCTAGCATCTTTTTTTCGCCTCAAGACTCCCACTTATATGATAAATTCTATTCCGTATTAATGATAAAGCTTTTAAAAATCCAGCTAAATTTGTTGTGCTATGTTGCAATGTAAGCCCAATTAGTCCTAGGTGGGCTTTGTACACCCAAGACTGAATGATACACATTATTCAGCCTCTTTTGAAGAAGAATAAAGATTTATGCAGTGTTGTCGGCATAAAACAAACTGTTAGTAATTTTCTTTAAACTGAGCCTCTGATCTCTGATAAATATTTGTTATTCACTACCTCCGTGAACTCCACTGATGAGCTGGCCCAGAAAAAAAACACAGAAGTTTGCGGAACTACAACAACTGGTTAAAAAGATGTTTGCCAATTGTTAAAAAACCTAATGGGATATAGAAAAACAAAAAACAAAATTCAGTGAAATAATTGAGCATCCTCAAAAGCCACAGACCTTCAGAGGGGTGAAGCTAGACAATACATTTAGTACATTTTCAGAAGGGATGCTCCCCAAGAGGTAAAAGCTGTTTCTTTGTCATACACATTTCTCCTCACCTATATATCATTCATTTTGCATGCTTTGTTTCAGCCCTAGAATCTGAAAGATAAATATAGGCTTAACTTATAAACGGATTTTCTGGATCCATTTCAATCGGGTTTCAGGCCGGGCTTTGGTACGGAGACTACCTTGGTCGCCCTATACGATTTGCCGGTAGAGAGACAGGGGGAGTGTGACCCTGTTGATACTCCTGGACTTGATGATACTCCAGCAGCTTTCAACACCATCGACCATGGTGTCCTTCTGGATAGGCTGGCTGGGCTGGGAGTCAGGTGCGCCGCTTTACGGTGGTTCCACTCCTTCCTGGCTGACCGTGTCCAGAGGGTGGTGCTGGGGGACAGCTGCTATGCCCCGTGGCGTTTATGTCATGGGGTTCCTCAGGGCTCGATACTGTCCCCCATTGCTGTTTAACATCTACATGAAACCGCTGGGAGAGGTCATCAGGAGGTTTGGGCTGAGGAGTCAGCAATATGCTGACGACACTCAGTTCTACCTCTCGTTTTCCACCAATCCAGGTGAGGCGGTTTCTGTGCTGAACTCGTGTCTAGGCCTGATAATGGACTGGATGAGGGTTAATAAATTGAAACTCAATCCAGACAAGACGGAAGTGCTGTTAGTGGGTGCTTCGCCGGACAGGCTAGAGGTCCATTTCCCTGCCCTGAATGGGGTTACACTCCCCCTAAGGGACAGGGTCCGCAGCCTGGGGGTGCTCCTGGACCCCAGTCTAACTCTGGAAGCCCAGGTGGACTCGGTGGCCAGGGGCACCTTCCTTCAGTTGCAGAAATTATACCAGCTACGGCCCTACCTGGACGAACAGAGTCTCATGACAGTTATGCATGCACTGGTAATATCCTGTATAGATTACTGCAATGCACTCTACGTGGGGCTGCCTTTGAAGACAGTCCGGCGACTGCAACTGGTTCAGAAGCGAGCTGCATGGCTGGTGAATGGTGGGGCCGCTAGGGAACACATCAGGCCGATTCTGTTTAAATTACATTGGCTACCAGTCCCTGCCCAGGCCCAATTCAAAGTGCTTGTTTTGACATATAAAGCCCTAAATGGCTTGGGCCCTGGATACCTGAAGGACCGCCTCCTTCCATATGAACCTACCTGGCAATTAAGATCTAGCCAGGGGGCCCTCCTGAAAGAGCCATCCCTCAAGGAGGTAAGAGGGATGGCTTGTAGACAAAGGGCCTTTTCGGCAGCTGCCCCCAGACTATGGAACACTATCCCAAGTCAGATTCGTCTCGCACCGACGTTGATGACATTTCGGCACCAGGTCAAAACCTTCCTGTTCCAGAAGGTTTTTAATTGAAATAATATCAGCTGTGGGTCCTGATGGCAATTTTTAGAGCACTGTATTTTTATTGTATTTTAATTGTTTTATCTTTTTATCTTTTTACTGTATTTAAATTGTTGTAAGCCACCCACAGACCTTTGGGCGGCATCATATAAGTTAAATAAATAAATAAACTTTCAAAGCTCCGTATCTCTGAGGAAATCCTGTTGTGGGACAGAAAACAGGTTAATCACTTGGAATACATGCCATGTAATGTCTAGTTTAACCTTCAACTGGAAAACTAATACCAAACTGAGCTGTAGAAGAATGATGTGCTTTAGCTTTTTGTAAATTATAGTTAACTAGTTGGAACCCTGAACAGAAGCATGGCTGCTGAAAGGTAAGGACAAATTTATTGCATACAGTAATATTTTGTTGCACTTTCACCACATTCTCCCTTAGTAACAAAAGCTGAAGCTTCAATATGAAGAGCAAAACCACTACATTAGTCTGTTCTTACTCAAAGTGTGGTATCATTTTCTCTGGACCTTTCCCAAATGGCAATTGCTCAGGGAAATCCCTTTCACCACAACTCAAGAAGGTGGCTTTTCTCTATGTGGTTTTGTGTTTGGTATCAGCTGTGGGTTGGGATATATAGAGGTGAACTGATACCAAATACCATATTTTTCCGTGTATAAGACACTACTTTTTCCTAAAATCATTACACTAAAAATTGAGGGGCATCTTTTACACGGAAGTAAGCTGAGATAGCTGAGGAGAGAACAAAACAGCACATACCTTGCCTCTGTAAACAGGCTTCTGTCAATCACGAGGCTTAGCTTCCTACAGTCAGGAGACCTAGCTTCCTCCAATCACGAGCCTTATGGAACTGACGTCAGCTGATGCTGTACAAACCAATTGGAACACACCTCGTTGGAGGTGGAGCCTGTAGGCTCAGATTCAACAGGGACACCAAAATGTCTGACCATTCTGAGCCCAGAGGCTAAATCCTCAAAGCTAAGTTTTCTTAATTTTTGGGATAGAAAAGTGGGGGGGGGGTGTCTTACAAACGGGGGCATGTTATAAACAGAAAATTACGGTATGTTTCAAGTTGAGGTTCGGGAATTATTGTTGTTCCTTTCTGTGCGCTTATTGAATAGCATCCTCTCATTCTCAAATATTCCCTTTCTGTTCAGTCAAACACCTTTTCAGCATTCAAAGAAGGTACACACACAGGACACTTCCTCATTTTTAAAAAATTAGTAACATTTTTGTCCCAAGTCGAAATACACCTAGACTAAAGTCTCGTTGAGATGAATGTTGCATAAATAGGACTAATGTGTCCTACTGATTTCACAGGAACTTGAGCATTATCAACTATCCCTGGATTTGATAAATGTTCTTGTAATATTAATGCCCATTTTGGAGCTCTTTCCAACTGAAAATGTATAACATACTCATCCTGTAATTCTATAAAAATGTACCTGGTAGCATGTCTCGCTGAACAATACAGCATTTCTTCTGACATGCCTAGGACTGTGTTGTTATTTATGAAGATTTCTGCACTAATATTGAAAATTAAATTTTAAAATCTTATTCAAGTTTTAGTCTAATCCCTAACAGGGATTTATTTTTTTCCTCACTTCAGACTGCTTTTCCCTTTGCATGGGGCGGGGGGGAATGCTGTCCTACCTGCCACTCCATCCAAGGCAGAAGGACCTGACTTGCCTGCCTGATTAGGATTGCTTGGGTGCTGCTTGGTTTTCTGCACCCATCTTTGTCAGTTCATACACACAGGGTGTCAACTAAAACCCAGAATAGGAACCCTCCTGCAACCATCAGTCACTCATCCGGCTTCCTGGAAAACTTTTGCTTCTCTCTTCCTGCCCCACCCAACTATGTTCATAAGTACGTGCGTATGTGTGTGTGTGTATGTGTTGTGTGCGCACACACCCTGCAAGAAGTAGGGGGCTGGTTGCCCTGGTTTGTCCCTTCTCTCCCTATGGATTCTTGCCTCCCACCCTCTGTAGTTACAGCTAAGTCCTAATTTGGAGGATGTGAATGTGTGTGAATCTCCAGGAAAATATGTGTCCCTTAACATGTGATCTGATACTCAGATTAACTTTTTGTAGGACATTTTGTGTACATTCCTTTACCTTTACTTGTTCTTCCCCCTCCTCAAATATAAACAAGCTTCTTTTTATATCTAGATACTTGGCAGTGTTGTTTTAAAAATGGAATTTCTTGCAAAAACATTCCCTGTAAGCAAGACTAAAGTGTTGCAAAGCTATCATGAGTGCGCTTAGCACTTCCAAAAAGCTTTCACTAAATTCTGTATTTGGAAGTTTGGGCAAGAAAATCCAAATCCCCCCCCCCCCCGCTTTTATTTGAGAAAAAAAGCAGCTGTTCTTTCTTGCTAATAGGGTTCAAAAATTCTGCAAGCTGCTCTACAGACTACAGCCCTTATGTGATGATTAGTTTGTGGTGACACTTTTTTTTTAATTTTTTAAACAAATATCCAACTTAAACAACATAAACCTAACACCACAATAAAATACAATTACATAATACACCAGTGCCACCTTCACCCTCAGGGCTAGCATTAATAATATTTTTTAAATTCATTCAATCCATTTTCTCTCCAAAAATTCATTGTTTCTTCCCTCGGCGTATACCCCTTCCTTCTCCGAAATGCATATTCCAGGAATACACTCCATGTTTTCTTAAAATCATTATTTTTTGATAGGCCTCTTCTTATTTTCATATCACATGTCAATTTATCATTAATTGCCATATCCCATAATTCTCTATACCATTCCTCTAAATTAATTTGGTTATCATTTTTCCAATTTCTTGCAAATATTAACCTTGCTGCCGTAACCATTATTACAATTAAATCCTTATTTTCTTTCAACAATTGATATTTCTTAACCATATTCAATAAAGCCATTGACGGGGACATTTTAATATTTAATCCAGTTATTTCCCTTATTTCTTTAAAAATTTGCTTCCATTCTTTCTTTCTTACTTCACATAACCATGAGGTGACACTTCTAAAGCAGAGATGACTGACCAGAAAAGTTACCCTCCCTCCAAAGTTTGTAGCAGGAACTTACATCACATTTAAGTGTGTATAGGATTACAGCCTTAATGATAGGGTGGTGGTTATACAATAAACAAAAATCCCACCCTCCAAAAATATTATGCGGATCTATGTTCCACAGAAGAATATTTATGTAAAATGCTAATGAGGGTTTTTTCAGGTAGAGGAAAACCCACATCTATTGGACAGAATATATCAAAGCTCAATAGGAACATAGGCTCTATAAAGGTCCCCTCCTCATGTCTGCTGCCCATCAGCTGTGCTCTGATGTCCATTAGCCAACACAGCATACTAGCCCAAGCAACAGTGACGAAGTCTTCTTTCCTTTCTGTGCACAATTACTGTTGTAACAATCCACTGAGATTTCCATGTGCAGCAGAGTAAAGTGGACGAATCCCAAGTCTGCAAAGTAGACAAAACTTTCGGATGGAGGTAGCACTCGGGAGGAGAAAACACCATCTTGTAAATGCTTCCCTACCTATTGGAAGAAAACTATCATCTCACTCTACTGGAGAGGAACTGCCAGTAAAATGAGTTGTTTTGAAAGAGGGGTTCACTGTCTAATTTTTAGGGATGTTCTTCTCTCCCTCAGCCCCTGACATATAGTTCCAACAGATAAATATTTTAAATGAATAATAATTAACAGCTATATTTCTATTAATGAAATTTTATTACCAGCAGGCATATCCAGTGCCATCACTGTTTTTCTACTACGCTACGTTTAGCGCTTTCAATACACTGCATGGCCTAAAACTGTCAAACATCAAGTCCAATTATCCATTATAAAATTTGGAGAGCAGTGATGCATTTCAATTTTTAAAATCAAATATTTTTGAACATAATATCCAAAGTCCTTCACATAGGAGAGGCAGGCATATCAATGATTTCCAGCTGTACTCACTACTCCATTTTTATAACATTAAAGGGAAAGCTTTTATGAAGAGCACGGTCAAATTCCCAAAGGGTGACATTTTGCCACTCTTTATTAATTCAGATGCCGTGATTCACCAATCTTCATGTAAAAAAAAAAGCACATATCAATTGTGTATAAAATACAGTCATTATAGTTGCAAAATGCTGCAATACTCCCATTTTTGTTTTGTTTGTACACAAAATAAGTTATTTTGAATAAGACCCACAATGGGCACTTCATTAAAACACGGCAAAATCTGTACTGATTTATCATGACACTAATAGGGCTTTCAAGGTAATTTCAAATCATTTAAAGGATTGCTTTAGGTTGCATTTTGTTTTGTTTCATTTCATTTATTGATTGATTGTTAGCTTGGGTGGGAAATAACACTGTGTTGAACAGGAGACTTTGTTTTCCACTGACTAAGATAGAGGACCAAATGTTTCTACCTTCCTCGATCTCAGTTAAGTCAGTCAGTCTGTCTGTCTGTCTCTCTCTCTCTTACTTTACTTTAAAGCACATTTTAATTTATTTATTACTTTACTTTAAAGCACAATTTAAAGTGCTGTTTTAACCTATAAAGCCCTAAATGGCCTGGGTCCAAGCGATCTCAAAGACCGTATCTCCCATTATGAGCTGGCTCAGGTGTTAAGATCATCAGGAGAGGCCTTTCTCTTGGTCCCGCCACCTTCAAAGGTGCATCTGATGGGGACACAGGAGAGGGCCTTCTCTGTTGCTGCACCCAGACTTTGGAACTCCCTCCCACAGGAGGCCTGACTGGCCCCATCTTTGCTATCCTTCCATAAGCAGGCAAAGACCTTTCTCTTCAGGCAAGCCTTCCCTCAGTAACCTGCTACTTGCGTGCGATTTTTAGATAGTTATGCATTACTGCTTTGACTGGATTGTTAGTTGTTGTTTAGTCGTTAAGTTGTTTTATCCTGAAGCTGTTTAATCCTAAAGCTGAGGCTCCAATACTTTGGCCATCTCATGAGAAGAGAAGACTCCCTGGAAAAGACACTGATGTTGGGAAAGTGTGAAGGCAAGAGGAGAAGGGGACGACAGAGGACGAGATGGTTGGACAGTGTCATCGAAGCTACCAACATGACTTTGACCCAACTCCAGGAGGCAGTGGAAGACAGGAGGGCCTGGTGTGCTCTGGTCCATGGGGTCACGAAGAGTCGGGCACGACTTAACGACTAAACAACAACAAAGTTGTTAAGTCGTGTCCGACTCTTCGTGACCCCATGGACCAGAGCACGCCAGGCCCTCCTGTCTTCCACTGCCTCCCGGAGTTGGGTCAAATTCATGTTGGTAGCTACTTGTATTTTCCATTTTTCGCGTTTTCCATTTATCAGAGTGACATGTTTTAAATTTTTGTATACTTATTGATCTTTGACTTAATAGTGCCTGTTAATTGATGTAAGATGCCTCCTTATTCATTGTTCACATTTTTTAAATATTGTCTTTTAATGATGTTAACCACCGTTGTATACATTGTTTTGAACTTTAATATTGTATTTCATTGTTGTAAGCCAACTTGGGTCCTTTTCAAGGAGAAAGGCTAGGTAAAAATATTTTAAATAAATAAATAATTTACTGTACATACTGCCCCATTAGTGCTGAAGCACTATTCTAGGCTGTTCATAAGCAGTTAAAACCAAACTCAATAAACAATAACACTAAATTACAACACAAATACTAATAGCATAGCATAAAAACATAAAAACCAGTGGCACTAAAACAGATTTTTCAAAATAAAGTGGAACAGGAGGCCTAGTGAAAGACATCCCTGAAGTGAAAGACATCCCTCAAAAGTAATGTTTTCAGCTGCCTCCTAAATGAGTACCAAGAGGGGGCCAAGTGTGGCTCCTCTGGGAGCTGATTCCAGACAGGATTAACTTTAATATCACTGCATCACCAGAATAAGTGCATCTTACATCTGCAGCCTGACTCCCTCATTACATCCCAAGAAGATAAGAATTTGAATTCAGGCCTCTCGCAATCCTGCTTATTTTCACAACTTGCTTGACAAACAGGCAGTAATCTCAAAATCTTGCAAACTTTTTTGTGCCTTGTTTGTTTAGCCTAATAAAGTTATCATCTCAGTAGTTAACTGGGGGATGGAGGGGGAACCTTATTCCTCCCTAAAATGCTATGAATGTTGCACATGCAGTTCTGTTGCCCATTTCAAAGATGTGTCCTTTGATGCCTCTTGAGACACAATTTAAAACTGGCAAAAAGCATTCAAACCAGCAAGGTTTGTCCCTCAACTACATTGAAAACTGCCCTCCTGCAGGTCTACATGCAACGTAAGAGAAATATTCCCATGGCTTTTTAAAAATCCCTCTACATTAAGGCCAAGCCAGTGTTGTAATCTCTGGTATTAATGCCATGGCATTAGCTGACTTCATTACTGCTTCTCCTTCTACCGATGAGTTCTGATCAAAGGGAAAGGATCCAGCCATCAATCTCAAGGTCTCTGGGACCAACTGCATAATTTCCTCTTGTGAACAGCTTTCTGCAAACCAAATACAGCCGCCTTGTTGTCACAGCACTTTGAAGTCTGAAAATTGTTTATCTGCCTTTGCATTTTTTTTCTTCTTTTCCCTATGTGTTATCAAGGGAAAAAATATTTTTAAAAAAGGCTTGCTGCTGCCACTCAATGGTTAAATGTTGTAATGGTTTCTTTTTATATATCCATACACGACAGCAAGTGTGAAAATAAAACAAAACAAAATTAAACAGGGTTGCAAAGGTGGGCTCAGAGATGAGTACTACATTTCTGCAGGGGAATTAGGAATACATAGTCAGGCATCAGAGAACAGCAGGAGAAACGCAACTAAAACATCCCCAGGAAGGTAGTCTTTGTTAATCCCTAGCAGAGAAAATAATCATGTGGTGGCAAAAAGTTACATCCATACTAAGGTGATATCTTTAACAGTCCAACTAAAAAGGCACCCAAAAAAGCACACAAAAGCATCATAAACATTTAGTACGTTTTCGAGAGAACACCCTCTTCATCAGGCAAGATGTAGAAAATAGAAAATAAGGGTAACATAATGGAAGGAGTATCCTTGCAAAAGCTTGCACAGTTGTGTGTGCGCACACACACACACATTTTTGTGGTTGGCCTAATAGAGATATCACCTTAAGGTGAATTTTGGAATTTATTTTGTGCCAACACAACTATTTCTGGTTTTTTGGTTTTTTGATAGTGGAACCTTAAAGGTGATAAAGTTTTATTTGGCACACGTTTTTGTGGCGTTCAGCCCACTTCATGGTGCTCCATGGTGTGGGCAGATGTTGAGGCACGTGCTTGGATCAGAGGGGGTCAGGAACAGAACTGGATCAGGAACAGAACTGCAAAAGGCACCAACATTTATGATTATCTTAATTCTTCCGTTCAGTTTGCCTTTAATAGGGGCCATGATTGTCTTAAAGCAGCGGTCCCCAACCTTTTTAGCCCCATGGACCGGCGGGGCACCCCCCCCTGTGCTCGTGCGCATGCGCAAAAGGGCGATGCAGTGCTCGTGCGCTTGCACACAGGCGCAAACAGGCTGTGTGGGGGGGAGTGCGTGTGGGGGTGGAGGGGAGGTCTCTCTCCGCAGCCCGGTCCGGCTCAGGCCACGGACCGGCACTGGGCCGCGGACCAGGGGTTGGGGACCTCTGTCTTAAAGAAAAGAGAGGCAGCAGCATCAAAGAAGATAATGTTCTTCATCACACCCAATACTTGGATCCATTCTGGCCACAGTTTGACAAAGTAGGCATGACACTGCTTGCATTAATGCAACTGAAGCACACTTCTCATTTGAGATGCATAGGTTTCAACAGCATGGTTTTATACAGATTTTTTTTCAATAAATAAATATTCTAATAAATAAATATATAAATATTTAATAAACACCCAGAACCCCATGTGTTCAACACTGAAGGTGTCAAAGTGGTTTACTTGCCCTCTCTAAATTCAGCCTCTAGATCAGGGGGTCAAGAATTTCCAAGGCTATGGAAGCAAACCCGATAGAGAGAACTGGTGTGTGTGTGTGTGTGTGTGTGTGAGAGAGAGAGAGAGAGAGAGAATCAACTGTTTATGCTATGTAGTTCTGTTTGGGGGGCCATAAGAGTTACACACTAATTTTGAACTACACAGGGGTCCAGCATCTCTAACCCCAGAGTTATTGAAGGGAAAAGTGTACATGATTTTGTTTCATAAACTGCATCATTATGGAAGGCTGAGCAGCTTGTAGACCAAGGAGGCAGGGAAGGGAAGATTAATTCTCTCTCCCTGCCAGTCTTGACATACAAGAAGCCTCTCCAAACCTCTTGTTTGCACTTCAAGGATTGATGCGCTTGAAAATGAACTTCCCTAGCACTACAAGAAGCAAAGAAAAAGTGATACATCTCCTCCCCAGCCTTATTTACATGAACTTTAATTGCTTGTACATAATTAATATCAGTTTGGTACTATGATGGTGCCAGTTTGCAAGAAAAAAAATCACTCTTTGCCCCTTTAAAATAACAAACACTTGCTTACACCAGCCTCTAAATATCAACATTCTTTCATAATATGAGATGTTGCAGATGAAGTAAGACTGTAACTTGTATTCTGACATTTGCCTCTCAGATGGTAAAAGTGGACTAAATATCGCTGGGCTTGAGAAAACTGGTGTTGTTGTTGTTGTTTTTTCCCTGGATTACAGTTCCTCAGCGAGCACAATCAATAGTGTGGTGAACAGACAGTGGGACTCATCGCCCAGTAAAGTTCTATTTTCCAAACTTTGCAGTATTATAGCTCTCAGGCTCAAACTGTCAAGGATTTTTTTGGTACAAGTGCTGCACAGAGCTGCATCACCATGTGTGGCTCCAGTGGTGGAGCACAAACAGAAGGTCCCAAATTCAATCTGGCATCAACAACAGAAAGAAAGATGTGCCAATAAATATTTCTCTCTGTAAGAAGAGAGAGAGAGAGACAGAGTGTGACTGCCAGTCCGAGTAGACTACACAAAGCAAAATAACTTGGTACCTTCTGAAATACTGCCTGGATCAACTAACAGAACTTTTGCATATACCACAGGCCTAAACTGAATTATAATGATTTCGATTAAGTCTCCCTGAAAGTAATGGGATGTTTGCTGCCACTAACTTTCACACTGATGTCAAAGGGACTTATTCATCTTCATGCTCAGCTGTGCATAAAACTAACAAAAGATTGCACATTTTTAGCAAGATGACAGCCAACATTCATAAACCTCATTTAACAAGTCAAATTAGGATTGCAATCCTGCTCATGATGTACCACAGGAATGAGGAAAAAGGAGAAACATTAAACTGTGACATTAAGGTTGCTTTCAAAATATCATATGGGGGAAAGCAGTATGTACATTCGAGAACTGGTGCTCTACCCATGAGCAGAACTGGTTAATTGATTAGATGTAATATTTAACTACTTGTCATAAAGGAGTTAAGGAGGAACACTATCTGATTCATTCAATTTGTACCCCGCTCCCATTACTGCTGAGGCACTATTCTGGGCTGTTACAACACATACAATAGAGAACAAAAATAAAGATAAAAACATTAACAGCAACAACAATAACCCTAAAAACAGATGGCACAGACTAATCATATAAAACCAGAGCGGACAGAGGAAAGGGGGGGAGGTGGTCAGCTAGGGTCAACATTAGAGATGGGGGCACAGGTGGACATAACAAGGGTCCAGCTCCCTGAGGCAGGACTGTCCACTCACCTTCCGCTGTTGCTACGGGCTCCGCGCTCCCTTCTTATCGGTCCAGAGCTCACAGTCTGCAAGCCACTCCTGGCAGGAGGCGGGAAGACGATTCTCGCTGCCAGGTCGAAGAGTGCTCGCGATAGGAAGGGAGCGCGGAGGCCGCGGCAACAGTGGAAAGTGAATGGACAGCCTGGCCCTAGTAGGCTGGACCCTGTTATGTCCACCTGTGCAGGGGTATCCGTATTCGTATAAAAATATGAATATCCCCATCTCTAGTCAACATACCTGAGCAGGGGTGGGTGGATGGAGAAAATTGTCTCCCCTGAAGGCCTCAGAGTTCTAATAGGCTTTTTCTTCACATCAAGAGCAATCCAAAACTGTTTATGCTGTATTTGCTGCAATAAACATTGTTTGCTTGTGCATAATGCAAACGTTACACAGATCCTTACATATATTATTAGCTATATGCAGCATCTGATAGTAGAGATGAGGGCTACTTTGTGGGGCAGCTCTTTGTAGATGGCAGGACTTTTGCTAGAGTTCTAAATATGCTGGCCATTATCTTCTCAGATATTGGCCTGAATATAGACTTTTTGCAGCTAAAGAACAGCAGAGGATAAAGAAAGAATAGGGTTGATTTGATACAAAGCACATGAGGTTCTGTAACTAAGCTTCCAGGCAAAGCAGAAACAGAAAGAATAGCAACCTGTTGGGATTTAATCTGATCCGGCCAGTGCTGCTTATGAAATCATGCCAACATTGCAGGAGATGCCTGCAGCACAAACACAAATGCCATGTTTAAGGATACCATTGCTTGGGTCTTGAACCAACAGCCCTTTCTGTTCAATGTACTTCCCAGTCTAAGCTTTGCCCCTTAGGTATGCATGAAAAGCAGGGCCAACATCAACAAGAAGCAAACAAAAGTCACAACATAAATTATTTCCACTAAAAATCCACCAAGCTCGGCATCACAAAGGTTAAAAACTGACATTCGGACATACATAATGTCAACACTTTTTGAGCTTGCCTACACTTCAGTTCCCCTCAACTCCAATTTGCAGGATGTTAATTCACATGCCTCCACTATCTGTGTCATCTGACCGTGTACTCAGAAACTTGTTGCCAAATTATAAGTGAACTGTGTGTGTACACAGCAGGGAGCCAAGGCCATGCCAAGAAGTTTCTTCCCAAGCTCTACTGGCACCTCCATCACCAACACAAACACTCTGGTTGTTTACCAGCCTCACTGATTACTTCTTCCGCATTGTGCTCAGGACATACTTGTTTGGCATGACATTTTCTTTTCATACTGTTACTCAAAGTTTCACAAAAAGACAACAGCAAAAAAGCACACACACACAAAACCCTTATCAGGGAAGATTTCATTCATTCATTTCATTTCTTTCACACCAGAAACACAATGGAAGACAGTGTGTGCCTGACGCGTTATCACTTTGTAATAACAGATACGACGGAGTTCAGTAACAAGTGATAGACAGAACAATCAGGTAAACAGGTAGTCGCCTGAACACATTTCTTCTCCAAATAAAGCTACACACAGCCTTTGTTGTGACCTTATGTGTCCTGTAGGCCTATTTCCAAACCCACTTTCAAGTGACCAATTCAGTGCTTTGCAAAAGCAAATGCTGTCTTTTCCCCTGAAGCACACTAGGTAGGGAGGAAGGGAAGGGAAAGAGAGAAGGTTATACTGCAGAGAGAGAAAAGAGGGAATTGGCAGGACTTGCCTGCTTTCTGGCTCTCCGGCCCTGTCTTCCTTTGTCTTTAGCTGGCATGTGGCCCTCAATATATCAGTCCTGATGGAATGCAGCATTTAACAGAAAAAAATTACGCACCCCAAGTGTAGAATAGATCACGATGATCTCCCCGTATCTTTCAGGGTTATGGCCCTAAGAGAGGTCTCCTAGCTAGATAAACAGAATGAAGATGGGCTGAAAGAACATGAGGGCATAGTGACCAACATATTCAGTAGGCAACCTTTGCTATCCATTATCTTCAAATCAACTCAGCTCTAAAAACTGCAATGTTGTATTATAGTATCGATACTATTCATTAATATCGATATTTAATATAATAATAATATTACTATTATTAATGGTGTGCCTTTTAGGGTTCTTTTAAAATGCAAATTACTAAAGTAATGTACATTCATTTATCTAAAATAGGTTTACCTTGTGTTTCTCCTCAAAAGGACCCAAAGCGTCTTACATCATTAAAAGGCCAATATATAAAAGCTAAAAACAGTAAGTGTACAAATACTAAAAAAGAATTAAACAGGTATCCTATTAAAAATGGTAAATAAAATCAATACTAAAAACACATTTAAAAGCAACGGAGCACAAAACCCCTCTCAGACTGACCGTCACTAAGCCTGTCTGAAGAGAAAGGTCTTTGCTTGTGGAAGGACAGCAAAGATGGAGCCAGCCTGGCTTCCCGTGGGAGGGAGTTCCGGAATTTGGGAGCAGCGAAAGAGAAGGCCCTCTCCCGTGTCCCCACCAAACACACCTGTGAGGGTGGTGGGACAAAAGAAAGGCCTCTCCTGATGATCTTGATCCCTGGGCGGGTTCATAGAAGGAGATATGGTATTTCACATAGCTTGGACCCAAGCCGTTTAGGGCTTTTTAGGTTAAAACCAGCACTCTGAATTGTTTCCGGAAACAGATCAGCAGCAGTGGGGGCTGTTGTAACAGGGGTGTTATATGTTCTAAAATCTTGCTCCTGAAGAAGGCCACAGCCAAAATGTGTCAAGCCTGAGCTTTTTAGATAAGAATAAAATCTACATTGTCATATTTTTATACATCTTAAGACTCAGTCTCTCATTTGTACTTTTGCCACCAGTGGATGCACCAGTTCCCTCTGCTTTGCTTTATAGGCTAAAACCAGAACTTTGAATTGTGCCTGGAAATGGAGCAGCAGCCAGTGGAGCTGTTGTAACAAGGGTGTTACATGTTTCCTGTAACCAGCCCCAGTTAACAATCTGGCTGCGGCATTTTGGACCCCCTGAAGTTTCCAAACACTTTCCAGAGGCAGCACCACAGAGAGTGTGTTACAGTAGTCCAGCTGAAATGTAACTTGGGCATGTGTCACCATGGCCAAACCATAAAAAACATGAAGACTCTAAATGTATGTATCTATATTTTACTTTTACTACTCCATTGCTTTACCTTTTCATCATATTTCAGGCAGTATATGAAAAGAGAGGACAGCGGTATTAAAGAACAGGATGACAACATTTTGTTTATTGCTTTGGTTTAGACTAACTAATTAAAGATCTATAGTCAATTAACCTGAGTTTTCAAAAATGTCACTCTGTACTAGCAGAAGCAGCCAGAGGCTGGAAATATAGTTAGGTGTTTCTCCTCCTCTTTTATGATAGAGGGAAAGCATCCTCTAGATGCTTGCTCCTCTGACTAAATCTGCATACAGTGTTTCTCTAGAGAGAGAGAGAGAGATGTCATCATGTTGGAACCAGCTTACAGTGACTCCAATATGGCTTTTGAGGTATTTAAGGATTGGTTCTGCCCGTTCCACCCCTTCCCCCAAAGGTGTCCATGACCGAGTGAGGATCTGAACCCAGATTTCTGTGGTCCTACTCTATTACTCTATCCACTAACCATACCAAGTATTCCTAACATAGTACAGAGTTAAAAAAGTTCTACTGACCAGAGCCTTAATAGTTGGAAATAAAATAAAAGTGATTAGCACATGCACTGGCAGTATTAGCAGGAGACAAGACACATACATTCCCACACAGAGCTCCAAGCTACCACACAATTTCAGGTGTTTTTTTAACTCCAACATAATCTGTCATAATGCCACTGTCTCTGTCTATCCTGTTGGAGGAATGGGAGACACAGCAACCCTTTGATGTCGGTTTTCTGGATACATAACAAGAAGCAGCAAAATGATCTCACCTTCCAGAGTCCTATGACCAAGCCATGCCCCAGAAATTGTAAAAGAAACCCATTCTGAAAGGTGTTTTTTTGGAAAATAGAATAAAGGATATCAAAGGACAAAGAAAGGCAGACTTCCACAATTATTCTCATCTTGTCCCAAGTGGCTGTCATCTCAACAACAGGATGCCACTTGCAGGAACAATTACGTCTACTGCACAGAACTCAAACCACTGAACAAAAACCTCACCTGGTACTCTGTTCCTGGACCCTTTCACTTGATTCCATAAACGATAGGCAAATCAAGTTACAGTATATCTGCACCAGAAAAGCCGGCACAAACATCAGTATTTGCAGCTCTATCAAGACAGCCACACTACAAAGGTGGAGAAGTTCATTTAATAACTGTATCTGTCCCTTATCCCCATAATAAACAAAGAAAGAGATTATTAAAAGAACTATGATGGCCTTCCATTGCCATTCCCTGAGGGGGAAAAACACTGAGGGGGAAAAAAAGAAGAGAATGTGGGGAAAAATATGAAGGGATACATAAGCTGAGATCCAGCAAGACCCATGCCTATAAGTATAGAAGGCTAATACTGACTACAAGTTTTGAGAGGTCCTTAACCATGAGTGGGTTCAACTTCTCCATTCTCCTGACCTCTCCATCTGGCCCCAATTGCACATGATACATAGAAATTCTATGACTCTATGAGAAATCTCTTTCTCATAGAGTCATAGAATAATGGAGTTGGAAGGAGCTTATAAGGCCATCAAATCTAACCCCTTGCTCAATGCAGGAATCAAAATCAAAGTATATTTGCCAGACAATTGTCTAATTTTCTCTTGAATGCCTTCCAGTGTTGGAGCACTCACCACCTCTTTAGGGAATTGGTTCCATTGTCATACTGCTCTAACAGTTAGGATGTTTCTTCCGATATTCAACTGAAATCTAGTTTCCTGTAACTTGTAGCTTGAGCCCATTATTACGTGTCCTGCACTCTGGGATGATCAAGAACAGAACCTATCTATCCTCTGAATAACAATCTTTTTAAGTATTTGAAGAGTGCTATCATATTGCCCCTCAGTCTTCTTTTCTCAAAGCTAAACATGCCCAGTTCTTTCAGTTTTTCCTCATATGGCTTGGTTTCCAGTCCCCTAATCATCTTTGTTGCTCTCCTTTAAACTTGTTCCAGTTTGTCAGCATCCCTCTTAAAGTGTGGTGTCCAGAACTGGACACAATACTCAAGATGAGGTGTAACCGAATAGAGGAGAACTAGTACTTCAAAGGATTTGGAGACTATACAGTGGTGCCTCGACTTACGAACGTCCCTACTTACGACCATTTCGAGTTACGACCAGCTCCAGCCGCAAAATTTTGCTTCTACTTGCGACCGGAGCTTCCACTTATGAACAGAAAAAGGCAGGGGGAAAAGGCGGGAAATTCAAATTTCTAACTGTAGGTGGCGACGAGGCTGCTTCTTTGTAGCTCTTTCGCCCCAGCAGTTAGACAGTGTGCGTCGGAGGAGGCTTTGGACTGCCTCCTTCTGCTTCTGAGTGAGTGTGTGTGTGTGTGTGTGTGTGTGTGTGTTTGCAGGGAGGCTTCGGGCTGCCTTGCAAGGTAAGGTGCTGTTTTCTGCTTTTTAAAAACTGTTCTGGGTGTTTTTGCAGCGTGGTTTTGAGCTGGGAGGGTTATGTTTCTGTGCTGTGATGCGTCTCGGGGGGTTTGTTTTTTGGTGTTTTTCCCCCCATTTCTGATGGGTCTTGGGGGGTTGTTTGTTGTTTGCCCGCACGCCCGCGCAAAGGGGTGGGCGCGCACGCGGGTGCATGCGTGAAGGGGTGGGGGAGCACTCACGCCGGCGCTGGCACATGCTTGCATGCGCAAAAGCAGCTGTGGGGAGGGGAGTGCGTGCGGGGGGCACGAGGTCTGTCTCCGCGGCCCGGTCCTGCTCAGGCCACAGACCAGCACCGGGTCGCGGACTGGGGGTTGACGACCTCTGGTCTACAACAATTCCAACATCCTTGTCACTTGTGTTATTACTGAGCCAAGTATCCCCCATCTTGTAACTGTGCTTCCTCCCACCCCTTAGGTGTAGAACTTTGCACTTATCCCTGTTAAATCTCATTCTGTTGTTTTCAGCCTAGTGCTCAAGCCTATCTAGATCATTTTGAATTTTGATTGTTTTCAAAGTTATTAGCTCTTCCAACCAATTTTGTGTCACCTGCAAATTTGATAAGTGTTCACTGCACTCCCTCATCCAAGTCATTAATAAAAATGTTCAAGAGCCCTGGGGCCAGGACTGAGCCTTGAGGAACCCCACTTGCTGCCTCCTCCCAATTTGAGAAGGAGCCATTGATAAGCACCCTCTGAGTAAAATTCTGTAACCAACTGTGTATCCACCTGACATTTGTGCTATCTAGTCCACACTGAGTTAGCCTGCTAATCAGAATATCATTGGACACTTTGTCAAAGGCTTTTGTGAAGTAAAGAAAAAAGTTTTAAAACTGCTTGAAGAGTGACTACTCTATAATCTGCTCCTGAATTTTCCCTGAGACTGGTGCCAGGCTGACTGGTCCGTTGTTCCCAGGTTCATTCTTTTTGCCATTTTTGAAGATAGGGACAACGTTAACTCTCCTCCAATTATCCAACACTTCATCCAATTCCCTTGATTTCAAGAAAATAATGGACAGTGGTTTGGTGATCTCGTCAGCCAATTCCTTCAATATTGCAGTTCATCCAGGATGGAGATCTGAATTCATTCAAAACAATGGTAATCCCTGACTATTGGTTATTGATCTCAAGGTGCAATCCTGTCCCTTCCACTTGTACTTCACATTTGCTTGGAGGGTCATAGATTGTCTTTTGATAAAAACCAATCTAAAATAGGAATTGAGCACTTTTACCTTTTCTTCGTCATCTCTTATGATTTTTCCATCAACACCAAGTAGCTGAGACATTATGTGTCTTTTGCTATGGATGTACCTGAATAATGTTTTTTGTTGCTCTTAGTGTTTCTTGCTAACCTGAGCTCATTCTCAGATTTTGCATTCCTAACGACACCCCTGCAATTCTTTGCTACTTGTCTGTACTCTTCCTTTGTAGCCTAGCCTTCCTTCCACTTCCTATGTGTGTCCTTTTTTATTTTCAGCTCGTCTCTGAGCTTTCTGTGAAATCACATCAGTCTTCTTTGCAGTCTTCCACCCTTTTTTTCTTGTTGGAATTGTTTGTGGTTCTGCCTTTAGAATTTCCTCTTTAAGAAACTCCCACCCATCTTGGACTCCTTTTCCTGTTAGGATCTTCTGCCATGTGACATTACTTATAATTGTTCTGAGTTTATTAAAACTGGCTTTCCTAAACTCCAGCGTACACATGCAGCTACATTTTGCTTTTGTTTCCTTTGAAATCAAGAACTCAAGTAGAACATGGCTACTTTTCTTCAGAATTCACCTTACTGCCACTTCTGTATTGGTTAGAATTGAATCAAAGATAGCTAATCCTCTATTTTCTTCCTCCACTTTTTGTAAAAGAAAATTCTCAGCAACACAAGCCAGGAATTTCTTGGAAGGACCATATTTGGCAGAATTTGCCTCCCAACAGATATAAGAATAACTGAAATATTCTGTTACTACTACATTAAGTCTCTTTGAAATTCTTGCAATTTGTTTTTCAAAAGTTTCATCTGCATCTTCTCCTTGATTGGGTGGTTGGCAGCAGACTCCAACTATCATATACCTTTTGTTTTTCACCCCAGTTACATTAATCCAGATGCTCTTGATGGGACAACCAAGCTCATCCTCTTATATTTCAGTGCAGGAAAAAATATATATATAGACAAATACGGTGACTCCACCTCTGTTTCTATTCTTTGAACAATTTATATCCTCCACTTGCTGTATTCCAGTCATGGGAGTCATCTTACCAAGTTTCGGTTATCTCTATCAAGTCATATTTACCCTCCTCAACTAATATTTCCAGTTCTTCTTGTTTGTTTCTCACACCCCTGGCGTTTGTATATGGACACAGAAGATTGTGTGATTTGTGGCCTGATTTCCTTCATACATTATTGGGCCCCATTAGAGCTGCTCAATTTGTTCCTTTTATTCATCTGTCTATCTGAGCTTGACTTTCCCTCTTCCTTCCAATTCATTTTAAAGCCCTCTTTAAGCATTTGTCCCAGTCTTTGTGAGGTGTGACCCACCATCTGCCAGCAGTCCATCTTCCAGGAAGTTTAGCCCATGGTTCCAAAATCCAAATCCCTCATGTCAGCATCATTTTTGTAAACAGTCATTCACTCAGAGTATTTTCTTTTCCCTTTTTATTTCTTGTCTGAGTATTCGTATGATGAGAAGACTATCCGTGTTCCAAAGTTCTTGAGTTTCCTTCACAGAGCTTCAAAGTCTGATGTGATTTTTTCGTAGTTCCTCTTGGCTGTGTCATTTGTTCCCACATGGATGAGAAGAAAGGGATACACATCTGTGGGTTTTATGAGCAATGCCAATCCTCCTTTCACATCCCTAATCCACCCTCCAGGAAGACAGCATACCTGATGGGGTCATGGATCTTCACAGTATATTTCAGTTTCAATCCCACACAGTAGGGAGTCTCCTACTACAACTACTCTTCTCTTCTTTTTGGAGGATGTGGGCTCACTGACTCTACTTCACTGAGCTTCAGCCTCTCTCATGTCCTCCATGGGGTTTCCTGTATGTCTTCTTCTGCATGCTTTTTGCCAGAGTCTTCAAGAATCTGAAAGCAGTTTTGTAGTTCCCTCTGCAGGAGGAGTGTCACCTCCTTCTTTTGCTCCTACCTGTGATTCTTTTCCATGTTGCCTCTCCCACTATGTTTGTTCACTCCTCAGCATTCTCCTCCGCTTTGTCTTGCTGTTTTTCCACCTCCAGTGCTTTCCTTGGCTGCTGCTACTCAAGAGTTCTGTCTATGTATTCTTCATATTTTCTCACATTCTTAAGTGTGGCCACTCACTACTTCAGTTCTCTCATTTTTTCTTCCAACAGTGCTACCAGTTTGTACTTGCTACATGGGTACACTTTGTTGTTCTCAGGCATGAAGACAACATTGCATACATCATGCCGGTCAATGCCACAGAAGTATATCTTCCCTCCATAATCCCTTTTTACTTTCTTATGTTTGTCCTTTCCTTTGTTGTGTCTGCCTTGAAGGATGTTGGGAAAGTCCACTAATATATAACTATATCCAGAAACCATGACTTTTTTCTAGGGACCACCCCCTTGACCTCCTACACCAAACTTCCCATCAAATTCCTGTTAACTCTCCCCATTCCCACACCCCCTGGACTCTGTCTCAGTTTTATTCCTCTACTGTGCTCTGTTAGGGGTCAGCAAACAGAAAGGCCTTTCCAGTAGTACTCACAGCTGCTACTTATAGCTCTCAGCAGTTATTAAGACATGGTCCTTCCTCTTAAGCTGAGCACATGGTGCTTCTGAAAAGGGAATTCCTACGGATTACTCCAGGTCAGTGTTTGTTAATCTAAATAACTCACTTCTCTGCCTTTTGCCCCCTTGATCTCCCCTTTTCTTTTGTGTCTTCCTCCAGGAAACCCTTTCTTTACTACCCCTCCCCTGTCAAACTCCTGTTAGCTCTCCTTGTTTGCTTGATCTGGTCCCTCACTCCCTGGGGTCTGTCTCAGTTTTATTGCTATGCTATGCTCTGTGGGGAGTCAGCAAACAGAAAACCTTCTCCTTCTCCTTGCCTTTGTCACTGCTTATGTTTTTTGAAAAGACATGAAACAGAGACTATCAAGGAGAAGCAGTAAGATCCAGAAGCTATTCTGGGAAGGGGGAGCGAGATTAATAGTCAGCAGTGAGCCCCACGTTGGTTGGCAGGGGCTTGGCAGTTGCCCAAGAATACCAACCTACTGATTCTGGCCCTGCAAAACACAAAAGATGGGGAGTTGGAACAGTAAAGGGAATCCACTATATATATGAAGCTTCAGCTGACACACACATTTTTATATAATAAAGAAAGGGAATCTGCTTTTCTCTGCAAAAGCAAGAACAAGAACTGAACACAAATAAAATAAATACAGATGGACACTGGAAAACACAGAGCACTCATTATGCACAGATACAGAGATGAAGGAAGGAATTTTTGAACATACACATACCGTTTATGCATGGCAGTAGTGATGGAGGAAATGCACACACCCACAGTCATGGCAACAGACAGGAGTTACGTTGCTTCCTCTCTCTGTTGCCATGCACATACTTTGTGTGTGTGTCTCCACATGATGCACTCCCCAATCATCATCTGGCATGAACAGGCCTATTATTCCCCTTCTTTTCTCCCTGAATTGGAAGAGTTAGCTGATACACTCTCTCTCTCAGCCAAAGGACTGAAACACCTCTAGGATCCAAACAACACTAAATATAATGGGAGTAGGGTGCTATAATATATATGTCCTTTCACCATACATACATATGGCATAGGAACACTACCAAAAAAAGCCACTTTTGACATTACTTTTTTCCAGCACAGAAAGGTAAACACTGTGTTACATTTGAATGTGCAAATATATAGCATAGATGGGGACTGGGGCAGAAATAATGTCTGGAAGGTACAATTATTTGTCACAATGTAGAAGTGTTATACATGCACTCACACACTGAGACCCAGGTTTATATAAAGAATGAGGATCATTCATGTCAAAAAGCACACTACCCAGCAGAATGAAGGAAGAATCGGAAAAGGACAGTAATATTTCATTGTCCTCCCTGCCCCCATTGCGTTGCCTTCATCTCTAGAACAGGCATAAAAGCTGGCCTCAAAATCTCTTTCCCTTCAAATCACTCTCCATAACACCAAGTTATGTCCACTTACACTGTGTACAGAGGGTGGGTTTTCATTGTATACACACCCCAACATCATTTGAAGGGGTAACATACATTTCTGACCCAATTCCCGGATCCACACTATGTTTACTAAGAAAATTAGTGCATTCCTGAGACTTACATCAGGGAAGCTAAAAAGGTACAGACTAATCTTCACTACTGAGGGATAAGGCACTCTGTGTGTGGTCAGAGATTCCCTCATGCTTCTTACGCCATTCCAGTTTTAAAACTGTCAACTGCTCAAGAAAAAAAAATCTACTTCATTTGTATGCCTTTAACCACAGCTGAATGTACAAAAATCAACAAGCATGAAGCTTTTCACAGCAAGATCGCCTACCACAGCCTGCTCTGTCATATGTGAGGTGATCAGCACAGGTAAGTTACTTGAAGTGCCATAAAAAGGCAACAGGTTTTTGCCATTTAATGTGCTACTACCGTATTCTCACTGGCTGTGAAGAAGAGATGTGCTTGTGAGATCTTCCACTTCAGGTGCCAACAACAACAACAAAAACTTTGTTGGATCCTTTGAGAAGTACACACCTCAATGATGGGTGGAGAGCATATTTCCTTAAGTCATTTCTGCTACAGGCTAATGTCTGACACGGGAAGACCAGCTGTTTTAGTTCATCTCATGGATACAAACAAAACGTTTTTCACCTTGGGGCACCTAAGAGTCGGTCTGATGGGCCCTCTGCGCGGCAGAGCAAGGAGGTGCAAAAATTTTGGATGTCACAACTGGTCAGCAAATAGTTAAGCCATTCAATATTGCTGAAGTCCCTACTTCCAAAGGAGGAGAGAAGGAACTGCTAGTTTTTTTTGTCTCCTACCAAAAACAACCTGTCTGAATTTGGGCACAAGACACACTGATACATGGGTGGATGGGGGGGCAACATTCCTTCCTCCAGACCAGGCAGCAAACAAAAAGTCTTGGGCAGGCCCTATTTACCCTGAGTTGTAGAGATGATGATGCATACTCTGCTCTCCAAAGGTCCTTGGCCATTTCATACAGCTGGGGATCCAGGCATTGCTAGAAGAGCCCAGAAAGGGCTTTAAAAAAGAAAAAAGCAACTCTATTCATCTTTCGGCTAAAAGCCGCTGCAAGGATTCAACCTAAGGATAAGCCCCCTTCTCCCAGCTCTGGGGAAAAAAAACGGCTCTCCGACTCGAGAGGAGGCAAAGAGAGCGCGAGAGGTCCACCGCAAACGTGCCTTTAAGGAAACGCACGCCCAGGTGCGCCCCTCAAGCAGCCCGTGGGCGTCTGCCTGCACGGCCGGAGGCCACGCCGCCCGCACCTGCCCGTCTGCCAGGTGAGGCGCCCGGCTTTCGCGCCCTCCTCCTCTCGGCGCCCGGCGCTTTTCTGCCTCCAACGCCAACTAGCAGGAAGGGCAACGACGCGCCGCCCGCCCGCCTTGCGCGTAGCAGGAGGAGGAGGCGGCGGCGGCGGCGGCGGCGGCGGCGAGAGGAGAACCGGGCACCGGGCCGCCGCCGTCACAGCAGCGGGAGCAGCAGCAGCAGCAGCTCGGCTGACTCACCTCATTTTCCCCGCAGTCGAGCTCTGCGCAGCCGCTTCTGGCCGGCGCGTCCTTTCCAATGCGCAGCGGGAAGCTTCGCCGGGCCCGGGATGCGGCGGCGTTCCTGGGGCTGCGAAGCCGCCGCCGCCGCCGGCTCCTGGGGATGTCAGATGCTCAATGGAGGAGCACCCCTGAGGAAGAGGAGGAGGAGGAGGAGGAGGAAGAGAGAGCCCGGCGAGAGCCGCATCGAGCGCTCAGTCCTGCTGCCTGGCGGGGCTCCGGCTGGCCGCCGGCAATGGCATCTTCTTCCCGTCTGGCCAAGGGCGCTAACTGGGCAGCTGCTCCTCGGCGCCTGCCAGCCGGTCCAGGGGCCCGGCCATCTTCCCCCCCCACCCTCACCGCCTTTCCTGGGATGTGGCGCGAGGGTGGGCGTGGGACGGGCTGGAGCGGAGTGGGGGGGGGGAGAGAGAGAGGGAGAGAGACGAGGAGGAGGAGGAAGAGGAAGCCGCGCACAAAGCCCGTGGGGCTCTGTTGCCCGCCGCCGCCGCCGCCGCTGACAGACACTTCCGCCAGCCTGTCTGCCGCCGCCTTCCTCTCTCTCTCTCCCTCTCCCCCCCACCCTCCGCTTCCTAAGGCTCTCGCAAGGCGCGGCGGCGGACCTGGCGAGCCCCTCAAAGCACGCGCAGGCAGGGCGAGAAGGAGACACGCACACACGGGAAGGCTCGTGCAGGCGGCCCGACGCGCCGGAGCGCGCCCCCGCGCCTGCGCGTGGCCTCAAGCCGTTCTGCCTCTTACTATACCCTGGTTCTCTCTCAGTCTCTCTCGCTCTCCCCCTTTCTGTTTCCTCGGGGCGCGGGAGAGCGGGTTGGATTTTAAAAACCCCAAAGTCGGGGTGGTTGGGTGTTCCCTCCACTTGCTGGCTTGACAGTGAACGCAGAAAAAGTCGTTGAAAGCCCGTGAGAAGGACACCGGGGATGGAAGGTGTGAGGGTGGTATGAGCTTTGGAGGGAATGGGTCTAGTGGCGATGATCTCTCAGTTCCCCTATGGATCTGGACAGGATGGGAAATATCATCTGCCAACTAAGAAATGCATTCCAGGCGCCATCAGGAGAAAGCCAGATTGTTTTCCCATATTAGGTTGATACCTATGTGGGGCGACCATATTTTTAAAAAAAGCACAAAATTGTGTGCAGGTAGCTTTATTTACTTACTTGTTGGATTTATACTGGAAATATGTCTGTACTATAGTGTCATTTTACAATTTGCCATTTTTCCTTAATGAAGGGTCTCAAGTAGCTTTTTAAAAGGCCACTCTTGGAAACATCAAATTTTCACTCTGATGTTCAATAATTGTAATTATTTTTAATTGAGATTGATCCTTTGGAATACTATCCTCCTTCTAGCTATTCCTGCCCAGGCTGCCTCCACCTCTGAGTGCCTGGGGAACATTGAAACCATTTTTTTAACCATTAAGAAGGCTTCCATTACTTGGATGAGGCAGAAGTTTGCAGATATGAGACAAATTTGCATACCCTTCAAAGCAATGTAAGAAATTGCCATATAATCATCACCATATAACCATCAACGGCCTTGGCTCTCCAGCATTTTAGACAGCTATTTCCCAGTCCTACATGGAAATACCAGAGACGGAACGTGAGACCTTTTGCATGTAATGTTCATGCTCTGCACTGAACATATGGACAAGCCCCTGCTGCAGGCCTACTAGCAGGGAAAGCTTCTTGGGCATTGCAAAGAAAATAATTATTTCAAAGATCCAAAGTACCTCCATCACTGTAAGAAAAGAATGGGCCAAAATATCAATCCCAAAGTTTGGGATTGCCAGGCCTTGTGAAGTTTCATCAATGAGACATTTTACATTAATTTAATTGTGTGCCATAAAGTTGATTCTGAATTGTACTGACCCTTACAGGGTTTTCCAGATGGTTTTTCACTCTCCCCTTTTGATGGCACTCAAGGCTGCACAGGGAGCAGGTGATCGTAGTTGACTTCTCTCCTGGGAAGCATGGCAGGGGTTCAAACTCTCACCCCTGGCACCACAACCTGGTGCTACAACCTGTTAGAAGCCTATGAAAGACCAACGTCTATGTTTCTTGGCTTCAGTTGGGCCATGCACATGTGACACACCTACCCTCTTTATTAGATTGATTCCAAGCATTAGTTGGTCACTCTTTGGGGGCCCTAGAAGAAACCTTTACATGGCAGAGTACAGTATATATATTAGCCTTATATCACTCTTTCATTTATTCATCCAGGTAGAACAGAAAAAGAAGGACCAATTAAGGATGAACTTGTGCCTTTCTCCCAACACAATCTGCTCCAACCTTACCCCCTCTGAGCACACCACATCTTGTCTGCTTTTGGAAGCTCAGCAGGGGCAGATCTGACTAGTGTTTCAATGGGGCACCACCAACAATCTTTAGGTAAGGTTACCAAAATAATTTGTCCTGAAAGCTGTAGGCTGTGATTTGGAATTTATGAAGAAGGCAGCGTAAGTTCCAAATCACAGATCTGGTATAATGAAACTCTGGATGTAGATAGAGAAACTCAGCCAGCCTTGGACTGGGGTTACAACTTATCATTAACAGGATTGTGCTCCCTCTGAATAAGTAAATTTAAAGCTTGGGGTTGCTTTTGTAAACAGCATTGTCTGATGGACTATGGACCAATTGGATCGCATGGCAGCTGCGACAAGAGTGCCTTTGCACAGATTCACCTGCTCTAGGGGAGGTGGATTTGGACACAGTAATCTATGCCTTAATTACATCCCAGTTAGATGACCATTGCACACTCTATATGGAATTGCCATTGAAAGATGATCAGAAGCCACAGCTGCTGCAAAATACAGCTGACAGACTGATTTATGCTTTAGAGACCATCACCATCACCAGTCTTCAACTGTATTGGCTTCCACGTTCAAGTCAGGGTGCTGGTTTTACTGACAACATCCGAAATGACTTGGGGCTCAGCTACTTGAAGCACTGCTTCCTCTCATTTGAGCCTGCACAGAATTTGAGATTTTGACTGGAAGTTGTGCCACATCTCCCCAAGCAATGAGGTGGGTGAGTACATGAGACAGGTCTTCCTCTGTAGCAGCACCTGGAGGCACTCTCTCCAAAGAGAAGACAGCCTGGCTGCACCCCACTGAGCTTTTCAATGGGAAACCAGGACCATATATGGCCATTGGTGTGTAAACCTGGTTTTAAACCTGACTTTCTAGATTATTATTTTGAACCCTGAAAACAACCCTGTAGTCTTATTTTGAAAAAAATATTTTTTGATTGGAAGCACAATTTTAAGAAGCAATTCTTCCATACTTTTTGAAAGGCCTAGCATTATTAAGAAATTGATCAGGTTACATATTCATGTTTGGTAACATCCTAGTCAAAACTCCAGAAAATCCTGTTCTTATCCTCATCACCATGTCAACACACATGCAGGAATCTGTTCTGTGGGCCACTTACTCACTTCCAATTGACAAGGTTTTTAGCTTTGGAACATTTTGCTTGGAGTAAAGGCTGATGCAGGCTTATTTTCTTTAGTATATTTTAATTGCCATATTTCTGTTTCCCAGAAATCAGGATGTATTACCATTGCATGAGAGAGCAGTGATGTTATTGTGCTGGCAAAGCAAACCAAAATTCTGCAATGCAATTCTAAAAATGGGGGCAGCCCAAACAAAAAAATTATACCTTTGAAACTAGATTTCAGATCAGCACCAAATTTGGCACTGATGAAGCAGACAGTCTGTTCTTTTTCTGTGCCAGATCTGGGGACGTTTGGGCAAAGAGATTTTGAGTTATGATTTATAAAAATGAAACTGTTTCCCCACCCCCACAAAAACAAGTGACCTCAGAAATCTCCAGAAAGAAAAACAGATTAAATAAACAGTGACAAAGTGACAGTCTTACAGAAATTGTAAGGCATATTCAAAGTATTTTTTGCATTGCAAAAGTCAGGATAGTCTACACAAGATACTCTTTTGTGCTCATGACCAGTCACATTTGTCGAAAACAGCCCTAACAGTTGCTTTGTGTTTGGGTGTGAGGTGGTTAACTGATGACAAAAAGAGTCAACTTCTGGGATTTTCCCTTGTGTGGTGTCACCTTGTGAATGGTAGTGAGCACAAGTGAGCATCCTGTAAACCATCTTGACTGCTGCCATTGGTGTTGTCAACATTCAGGCTCTCCTTTGGTATGGGCACCCCAAAGCTGGGGGTGTTCAAGAGAAAATTAGACAGCTGTCAGATATAATTTGATTTGGATTCCTGCACTGAGCAAGGTGTTGAACTCAAGGGCCTTCTAGGCCCCTTCCAAATCCATTATTCTATGATTCTATGGTTTTATTCTATGTAAAGCTTTTTCCTGCTGGCAATGTGGGCACAATATTGTGCAGCAATATTGGGCCATTTCCTGGCATTTTGAATTGTAGATACAGAAGCACAATATCCCACTTTCATAAACCAGATTATTTTTAAAAAATAATTGTATAAGCTCTTTTACAGACATATGCCTTAAAATGACCCTTGTTCCACTCAGTCCCTTCCAGATGTTAGACTACATCTCCAATCATCTCCAGCCAGTATAGCCAATACTTAAGGTCATCTACAGAAGTCCTTCTCTGAGTGCCTTTTCTCTCCTGTGTTTGGAGGGTAACAAGAGAGAGAGATGACTTTTCTTTAGTGGCACTCCTCCCGCCCAACTTGAAATGCTCTCCCTAGGAAAATTTACCTTATACCCAGATTATGTTCAGTCAAATTTTTGTTTTCATTCATTCATTCATTCATTCTCTTAAGGATTTAAAGTATTTTAGTATTTTTGTTCATTTAAAAGCTTCTATTTAATATCTCAAATGGATTTTAACTCCTGTAAGTTGTACACATTTTTTGGGCTTATGGGAAATATCTGGTTTCTCCTTTTTTGTTGTTCCCTTCTATTTCTTTGCAAAGATTACTGTGACAGTTTTCTTTGTTCCTACACACAAGTTGCTGAAGGCTTGTATTTAAGATTTGGATCCTCTTGCTTCCATTTTTTATAACAACGTTGATAAAGTTAAATTTTTCATCCCTCATTCATCCAGGTTCTTCATTTCTTTTGACTACAGTAACAGCCTTCTTCTATTCTTCCCTGAGCAAGCTCTGGTTTCAGTTCACAGTTCTTCTGGTTCAGAGTCAATTGAGTTTAGTAATAAAAATCTGTTTTTACATGGTATTTAAATTCTTCAGTAATATTATTCAAATTATATTTTACTATGATTGTTTGAATCTTGTTCTTCAACTTTACTCTTATTTTTCATATGGTCCATGCCACAGCCCACTCTTGGTCTTGTTTTGATAGTGTACATAACTTCTCTATATTCTACATCTGACTGTGCTCTACTTAATTTCTATATTGGCCATCTGGTGAATCCAGATGCACAGTTGTATGTTCGGCTGCTTGATATATTTGCGACAGACAGATTGGCCGCTTCACAGAATGCTACGAGACACTCTCCTGCTTCATATTTGACCCCTAGGCCAAACTCTCCAGTGTTTGATTCTGCTTTATTTCCTAATTTTGCCTTCCAGCCACCTATGATTATCAGCCCATCATGTTAAACTTCCTCTTGAACACTTGAATAAAAGCTATCTCTTCTGCAGCATCTCTAGTTGGAGCATAAACTTGCATGATAGTTAATGTTGGTAGGTGTGGCGAACACCCTAAGTTATGCATTATAAGTTATGAATTATTCATGGTATATGTTAATGTGGTTAAGAGGCGGGGCCGAGAGAGATGTTAAAAGGCGGAGCCTGAGAGTCAGTTAAGTTAAGTTAGAGATAGAGTCTGTGTTAGGAATCTGAGACAGAAGGATAGTTTGGGGTCTGAGGAGTGATTAGTCTGAGTGAGAACTGTGGTAATTAATATAGAAGATTAAAATTGATGCTTGATGAAACTTGAAGATTGTGCCTATGAATTGTTCCAGAAACCAACTGTAATCAATAAACCTGTTCTATTAAAAAGTCAGTGCTGAATGGACCTTCATCTTTTCTAAGTAAAGTACATTGATAAGGAGATCAACTGGTGGCAGTGTGTCAAGAGGTTTTGGTTTGCCTTTGTGAGCTCTGTGTTTGGTGAGACAAACAGGGGCCACGAGGGTGAACGTCACAGTAGGTTTTCCAAGAAGTCTGACTGATTTTATTTTGTCAGACCTTGCATTATAACCCGTCGTCGCTGGAACCAGTTGTATTGGCTCTTGCCTTTCCATTGGATTACCTCAGTGACGTGGAGAGGAGGGATTTTCTGCTTGGGTAACAGTCTATCCTCCATATTATTTTACCCAGGCTTCATGCTCTGGAGAGGACACCAGCTTCGCATACAGCATCAAAACAACACGGGAAGTAGCAGTTACTGGTTATAAGTCTTTGCTCGATTGGCGTAGAGCATGACGCCAGGGTCTAATTCCGACGGTGGGAGAGGTCATTGCACCTCACTAGGTAGCTACCGCCCGCCTTAAGCTGGGCAGTCCCCAGCCAGTAAGGTGCTACCTCGCCACGGTCTGTTAACCTCACGGGGTGCGTGGGGTTTAGGGTGAAAGCCAACAAGCAGATCGATAACCCTGCAGCATGCAACAATCATAAGAAAACTTCTGCCCTAAAGTTGGGCACCTGGAATGTTCGGACAATGACCCCTGGCTTTTCTGATGACCTGCAAGAAATAGACGACGTGCGCAAGACAGCTGTCATTGACATGGAACTAAGTAGACTGCAGATGGACATTGCTGTCCTGCAAGAGATGAGATTGCCAGACTCGGGATCTGTCAAAGAAAAAAAATTCTAATGGTTGTTGTGGGTTTTTCGGGCTCTTTGGCCATGTTCTGAAGGTTGTTCTTCCTAACGTTTCGCCAGTCTCTGTGGCCGGCATCTTCAGAGGACAGGAGTAGATCTGAAGATGCCGGCCACAGAGACTGGCGAAACGTTAGGAAGAACAACCTTCAGAACACGGCCAAAGAGCCCGAAAAACCCACAACAACCATTAGATCCCGGCCGTGAAAGCCTTCGCGAATACAAAAAAAATTCTCATTCTTCTGGCAGGGAAAACCATTGAATGAGACCAGGGAACATGGTGTTGGCTTTGCGGTCAGAAATACTCTGCTGAGATCCATTGTTCCACCTACTGTGGGGAGTGAAAGAATCTTGTCTCTGCAGCTCCACTCACCGGCGGTACTGGTCACCCTTATTAGTGCATATGCACCAACACTGTCGTCTACAGCAGAAGTCAAAGACAAATTCTACGACGATCTGGCAGCTACTATCAAAAAAATCCCCGAGAGAGCCACTGTTTATTCTCGGAGACTTTAGCGGTAGAGTTGGTGCTGATCACAATTCTTGGCCCACTTGTCTAGGCTGCTTTGGCATTGGGAAGATGAACTAAAATAGCCAACGCTTGCTGGAGTTTTGCTGTTATTATGGTCTTTGTGTCAGTGACACATTCTTTAATACGAAGCTTCAACACAGAGTTTCTTGGAGACATCCAAGATCGAAGCATTGGCATCAGCTCGATTTGATCAGCTCACTAGATGCTCTAGCCTTCCTAGTATTACGATCACACACAGTTATCAGGGTGCTGATTGCGATACTGATCACTCCCTGGTGTGTAGCGGACTAAAACTGTGAATAAAGAGATTGTATCACACGAAAAAGGAAGGAAGACCACGTATTGACATCAGCAAGACTCGCGATCAGAGAAAAGTGGAGGAATTTGCTCAAGCGCTTGAGGAAACTCTTCCAGGCCCAGCTGGTGCAAATGCACCTGAACGATGGGAACATTTCAAGAATCCTGTTTATAACACCGCCTTGTCCACATTTTGCAAGAAGACCAAAAAGACAGCAGACTGGTTTGACGCCCATTCGGAGGAGTTGATGCCAGCCATTGAGGAAAACAGGAGAGCTCTAGCAGCATACAAAGCCTGTCCCAGTGAGTACAACTTGCAGGTTCTTCGAGTTGCTCGTAGCAAAGTCCAACAGACTGCCAGGAGATGTTCTAATGATTATTGGCTTCAGCTCTGCTCTCAGATACAGGTAGCAGCGGACACAGGTAACATCAAGGGAATGTATGACGGTATCAAGCAGGCTTTAGCTCCAATACAGAAGAAATCTGCTCCCTTGAAGTCTGCTACAGGCGTGATCATCCAGGACCGAGCACAGCAGATGGAACGCTGGGTGCAGCACTACGTGAGCTATATTCTAGAGAGAATGTAGTAACCGAAGAGGCATTAAATAACATCGAGTGCCTGCCTGTCTTGGAAGAGTTGGACAATGAACCAACTTTAGCAGAAATAAAAGTGGCCTTGGATTCCCTCGCCTCTGGCAAGGCACCTGGGAAGGATAACATCCCTGTTGAAGTGCTGTAAAGAGACCATCACCACTGAGCTGTATGAAATCTTTTATCTTTGCTGGAGGGAAGGTGGAGTACCACAGGACATGAAGGATGCAAACATCATCACATTGTACAAGAACAAAGGCATCAGGGGTGACTGCAATAACTACCGTGGCATCTCTCTTCTCAGCGTTGTAGGGAAGCTGCTTGCCCGTGTTGTCCTGAAGAGGCTCCAGGTGCTTGCAGTCTACCTAGAATCACAGTGTGGATTTTGAGGTAATAGATCCACCATTGACATGGTATTTTCTCTCAGATAGTTGCAGGAGAAATGTAGGGAACAACGACAGCCAGAGTAAAACTTTTGTAATTAGACATCCTTCAGTCTCGAGAGACTATGGTAATGTGCTCTGAATAGAGGTCTTGGAACAGCGTCTAGTGTGGCTGAGAAAGCCAATTCGAGAGTGACAATTCCTTCCACACTGAAGACAAATACAATCTGTCCCCTGTCCAGCTCCCTGATTTTGCTGGTTTCGGGACTGCCTCTTTGCCTCGGCCTGCTGGACAAGTGTCTCTTCAAAATGCGAGAGGCCATGATGCACTGCCTGCCTCCAGGCTGAACGCTCAGATGCCAAGGTTTCCCATCTGTTGAGGTCCATTCCTAAGGCCTTCAGATCACGCTTGCAGATATCCTTGTATCACAGCTGTGGACTCCCTCTGGGGCGATTTTCCCTGCACTCATTCTCCATACAGGAGATCTTTTGAAATCCAACCATTAGCCATTCTCACGACATGCCCAAGCCAACGTAGACGTCGCTGTTTCAGTAATGTATACATGCTAAAAATTCCAGCTCGTTCTAGGACTACTCTATTTGGAACTTCGTCCTGCCAGATGATACCAAAATTGCGTTGGAGACAACGCATATGGAACGTGTTCAGCTTCCTCTCCTGCTGTGCACGAAGGGTCCAGGACTCACTGCAGTACAGGAGTGTACTCAGGACACAGGCTCTATAGACCTGGATCTTGGTATATGCCGTCAGCTTCTTATTAAGCCATACTCTCTTTGTGAGTCTAGAGAACATGGTACCTGCTTTGCCAATGCATTTATCCAGCTCGACATCTAGGGAGAGAGTGTCAGAGATCATTGAGCCAAGGTACACAAAGTCATGAACAACCTCCAATTCTTGTGTGGAGATGGTAATAGAGGGAGGCGAGTCCACGCCCTGGCCCATGACTTGTATTTTCTTCAGGCTGATTGTCAATCCAAAGTCTTGGCAGGCCTTGCTAAAACGATTCATGAGTTGTTGGAGGTCTTCAGCAGAATGGGCAACGACAGCTGCATCATTGTTGAAGAGGAAGTCCCGCATGCATTTCAGCTGGACTTTGGTCCTCGCTCTCAATCTAGAGAGATTAAAGAGCTTTCCATCTGATCTAGTCCGGAGATAGACACCTTCTGTTGCAGTTCCAAAGGCATGCTTCAGCATGACAGCAAAAAAGGTCGCAGAGTTGGCGCGAGGACACAGTCCTGTTTCACTCCGCTTCGGATGTCAAAGGAATCTGATGTTGAGCCATCAAAAACTACAGTGCCGTTCATTTCCTCATGAAAGGACCTGATGATGTTAAGGAGTCGAGGTGGACATCCAATCTTGGGAAGGATTTTAAAAAGGCCGTCCCTGCTAACCAAATCAAAGGCCTTTGTAAGATCTATGAAGGCCACAAAGAATGGCTGTCGTTGTTCCCTACATTTCTCCTGCAACTGTCTGAGGGAAAATACAATGTCATTGGTGGATCTATTAGCTCAGAATCCACACTGTGAAAAACTTTTGTAATTATCTAATTGGAAATGGCCTATTCCTGCCCACTTCACTCACATAAAATACTGCAGTGTTTAAATGCTCGACTTTATGCTTTAAAGTTTACTTTGATTCATACTTCTGAAATCCCAGGTTCCAAAACGAGTAACACTTTCCTTTTGCTTCTGTGCACATCACAACTAGAAGTGCTTTCAGCCTTTAATCCCATTGCTTCATTATTTTATTTATTTATTTATTACATTTATAGCCCGCCCATCTAGTCATATAGACTACTCTATATGACTAGATATAAATAACAAGTGTTATTTATACTTGTCTTTTGCTCTTCGCCACAGCTGATCTGTGTGCCTTTCAACATGGGTCATTCATATTTCAGTACTATAACTTGTTTAATTTTGGATTGTTTCATCAGTTTTCAAGATATAAAATATTCAGAAACAGTTTACCATTGCCTTCTTTTGCACTGTAGTAACAAGAACTAACTTTCTTACCTACATCGTCACTGGAACTGTCAGTTTTCTTTTGTTGATGCAATCATTAATTCTTGTAGAGAGTGGAAGTCTCTCAGCTTTGAGCATTCCACTCTGGGTGATCCTCATAGGAGGCCAGACTTGTAACAATCTAGCTTCCTGACAGCATTGCTCTCAGCTTTCTCAACACACTCAGATCCCCTCATTATTTATTGATTTCTTCATCAAACTTATAAATCGCCTGACTTAGTAAGGACACTATTTGGGGTGGTTTACATAATTAGGCAAAGCCTACAGCCAACTAAAATAATAATAAAAAAATCAGAAAGCATAACACCACAAACTAAAACAGAAAGGCACCCTAAGGTTGACACCTGATAAATTAAATCAATCCAAATTACATTAACATAACACAATAAATAAAATATGCACTAGTATAATAAAAAGAAGCAATAGCCATAATTACAAGTATAGTGTACGGGTCTCACAGATTAGCCTCAGATGTTGCCAAAGGCCTGCTTACACAGTTATGTGTTCAATAATCTTCTAAAGATCTGTAGGGAGGAGGCCTGCCTAACTTCTAATGGAAATTTGTTCCACGTTGAGGGTGCCATTGTTTAAAAAGCCTGGTTTCTAATATTATTTTTATTTACCTCGGGGTAGGCACCCTCAATAATACAGCCTGAAAGGAGCAGGTTGAACAGGTAGATGTTCTTGAGGAGAGGTGCTCTGATAGGTCCCAAACCATTTCAGGTTTTATGTCATGTTAAGGTATTCATTAAGGGGAGAGAATCAGCTATCCTTTTATTTAAAGCCCATTGGCCGAAATCCAGCAACTAAGTTGCAACTGGAATAGGCCCATTGAATTCAGTGGGAATCTGGTTCAATGGGCTTACTCTAGTTGTGTCTTATTCCTATATTTCAGTATCTTACAAAATGGATCCAAGGCAGGTCTTAGAATCAAATTAAAACAAGCAAAAATCTGTATAAAACAGTACATTCTATCAAAACCACAAACAGGTAAGACAAACATAACAGGACTTCAAAAGCTGCCATATTAACTGGTCTGAACCGTTTTAATGAAGATGAAGGTTTTTCACATGAAGAGATTCATTGGACAAAGATGAAAATTTATTCAATGGTGGCCTTCAAACCTTGCAACTCTTAGTTACTTGTCTGGCTATTTCATATGCACCATTTTCATGTCAAGTTAATACTTTGTGAAAGTTTTAAATTCACTTTTAATGTACCTTTTAAATTTAGAATATACATGCACTTTTCAATATACTTTTCTGCCTTTAGACTATCTAAGGCTTTGCCCTCAACTTTACTTTTGTTTGTTTGGTCACTGTTATATCACTTTCTGTATAACCCTGCTGAGTCCTCTAGCATAAGATGCATTTTTGTTCATTGGTCTTACTGAAGAGTTGGTCTTTTCCTGAAGAGGAGCTGAGGCAGGAGGTGAGCTGTGTTTGGGAGGACATTTTATTTGGTGAGGTATTTTCTTCTAGGCTGACCTTTGTTCTCCCTGACCGCATGGTCTGAGGGGGCGGGGTTCTGGCTTTAAATGTGGGCTGGCAGAAGCACGCCCCTAACGGCGCACGAAATTCTCTGATTCTATTTTTTACTCTAATCTGGTAAATAAGAAAGCCAAATAGCATTGCATACACCTGGGGGGCAGGAATGTTTTAGGGGTAGGATCAGACTTCTTCCCTTTTTTAATTAACTGACCAATCAGTCGAGATGGAGAGTGCAGGATCTGTTGCACTTGTAACACCTGTGGTATGTTTGTTTTCTTGCCAATGAGGTGCCTGGGTAGAAATGCTCTGTTAGTTGGTGGTGCTCTTGGAAGACAAGGTCCGGCAGCTGGAGGCCTGTGTTCTAATCTCCGCACTCTTAGGGAGCAGGTCAGGTAGGTGGGGCTCGTCAGCCTTGGAAGGCAGCCCATCTAGGAGAAGGAAAACTCCGATTTCAAACCTCCACTGCCTTGTGGCTATATCCACTGATGGAAAAGGCTTCAGGAGTTAACCTTGAGGCAAAATCCGGAGCTGGAGTCCCGGAGGCAGTTCGTGTTGTTCTGGCAACTCATCTCTTCCTAGATGTCAAGCTGGATAAACGCATTGGCAAATCAGCTACCACGTTCTCTAGACTCACAAAGAGAGTATGGCTGAATAAGATGCTGACGGCATATACCAAGATCCAGGTCGATAGAGCCTGTGTCCTGAGTACACCACTGTACTGCAGTGAGTCCTGGACCCTTCGTGCACAGCAGGAGAGGAAGCTGAACACGTTCCATATGCGTTGTCTCCAACGCATTTTTGGTATCACCTGGCAGGACAAAGTTCCAAATAGAGTAGTCCTAGAACGAGCTGGAATTTTTAGCATGTATACATTACTGAAACAGCGACGTCTATGTTGGCTTGGGCATGTCGTGAGAATGGCTGATGGTCAGATTCCAAAAGATCTCCTGTATGGAGAATGAGTGCAGGGAAATCGCCCCAGAGGGAGACCACAGCTGCGATACAAGGATATCTGCAAGCGGGATCTGAAGGCCTTAGGAATGGACCTCAACAGATGGGAAACCTTGACATCTGAGCATTCAGCCTGGAGGCAGGCGGTGCAGCATGGCCGCATTTTGAAGAGACACTTGTCCAGCAGGCCGAGGCAAAGAGGCATAATCAGGGAGCTGGATAGGGGACAGATTGTATTTGTCTTCAGTGTGGAAGGAATTGTCACTCTCGAATTGGCCTTCTCAGCCACACTAGATGCTGTTCCAAGTCCTCCATACAGAGCACGTTACCATAGTCTCTTGAGACTGAAGGATGCCTAATCTAAATCTTACTGAAGAGTTTAAAAACATTATTTGTTCTTGGTGTTTTGTTGCATAGTTTTTTCTACATGTTTCTTCAAATTCTTGGCTACCAATCACAAATAAAGTCTATTTTACAGTTTCTATGCAGTAAATTGGATACCCAGTATAGCAGGGGTTCCCAAACCTTTCTGATTGGCAGATGCCTTGAACAGTGGCAGTGGTGGCAGAGCAGGAGGAACGGTGAGAGGTGGAGCAAGAAACAAAGAAGTACGAAGGAGCCGGAACTGGAGCCGGAAGAGCAGCAGCAGTGCCAGCTCGGCAAAGAAACAGACAGAAAATTCTGCTGTGCTGCTAGCTGAGTTTAGTGGTGCCCTGGTGCACTGCAGAGGCCTCAGTGTGCCACGGCACACACTTTAGGAATCCCTGCAGTATGATGTAGTGGATAGAGTGATGGACTAGGACTCAGGAGGCCTGGGTCCGAATCCCCACTCAGCCATGGAAATTCACTAGGGGAGTGGAACTGGTAAAACCACTCCTTAAATATCTCACTTACCTTGAAAGCTCTATTAAGGTCCCTATAAGTCAGTTCCAGCTTGACAGCGCATAACAAAAACATCGACTACAGAAAAATGGAACAGACAAGAGTCCAGCAATGAGGATTTGATTTTACTTCATTTGAACATATACATATAAATGCAAATACAAAGGGAAGGGTTATGGTCAACCCGGTGTACTGAAGTTGCTTTAGGATGTTTTACTTTTATCCAGAAGCATATGAAAACTTTAGTATTGAATTTAATGCATATTGAATTATATAAAGATAACAGAAATCAGAACAATTCACCTTGATACATGATGTTTATTCGTAGCCTGCTCTTTCAGTGTAATGGGTTGGAGATGCTTTAAAAAAGCCTTGAAGTTTTTCAAATATTCATTGAAATAACTCAGACAACCCATGCTTCAAAATTTGATTAATTCGCGTGTTTTTGTCCACTATGAAAAAAAACACACCATTCAAATTTTCAGACCTGCTTATAACTCTGTTCTTTTAAAATCTTTAGGTACATTCTCCAATGTAAACAACAATTTTCAGTCTGTGTCACAATCAAAATGTATAAGGCCTTCTGAACTGTTTTATGCCACCTCCACTTTTTACTTCAATGCAAAACACAATATTCTTTTGTACTACAAATATCGGTCCATGCAAAACCCACAGAAAGGGGTGGTGGTGGAGGAAGTTATTTATTAACATGTAGGTCACCCCAGCCTTTTGCTGTTCGAAGTGGCTGCATCACACAATCCAACATCAGATCTTCTGCAACATTGTCAGAGATCCTGGGAAACATCTCTTTAACAGCATCCTGCTTGATTGCTACTGCTAAAAATACTACAGCCACAAAAGATCACTGGGTTGCTTATAGAGTGCTGCTGGCTCTCTTAATGGTTCATATATGTTCACTTCCCCATCTCCCCTGCAGATTTATGGTACACTCAGAGCTCTCTTTGTACATAGTCTTCTTGGCCTTGAAATACGAATATACAATATCCATAAGCAATACACAAGTAAAGCTTAGAATGCCTTACTATTTCTTACGAATTTCCAAAAATTGTACACATGTATATAAGGTAGTAATATTCATGCTGATCGATATACAGATTGGTTTACTCTGTCAACTGAACAACTGAGATGTGATCAGGCTGGTTATTTATTTTGAAATAAGAAACTGATCATATACTTGTTTAAAAAAAAAGGCAAGACATCTGGAATCAGGTTACCTGAAGATGTAATCCCTGCTGAGATATTCAAGTTAAAACTGGGGTACAACCTGCTGCTTCATTTTAAAAAGAATATAAATCTCGGCACAATCCAGCAACTGTTAATTCCACCAAAATCAGTAGACTAAAGTTAATTGAAACTGAGTACCGTTACAGGTTGTTCTATGGAAATGAATTTGCAAGTACATTTTGCTGGATTGTGTCCTCTTCACTTTAATGTTTGCTATGCCAGAAGAAAAAATATGTTAATGTATATTCTAACATTCACATTTTCTCATTTAAACAAGTTCTGTGGTGTGGGAGAAGCTCTACAACTGTTGCTGTGTAAAATGTCTACTTCATTCCACATGGCGAATATATGGAAGCACCTTCAAAGTGAACATTGCAGAACAGTTCAGCAGCTTATTGATTTGATACTGTCCAGCATGATTCAAGCTTTCAATATCCATTCTTCCCTTTTCACTAGAAATGAAAGTACCATAACTTTTGCGACCATAGATATTCTAACTATGTAGCTAGACAGTATAAGGTGTAAATAACGAAACTGTGAAGCACATATATGTAGTATTAGAATAGGTTTTTTTAGTGATTATTTAATAGAAAATATCTGTTCAACTGTGTAATCTGTGTCTTCATTTTAAACTTGTACTGTTTTGTATGTTGTACAACAAAGGGGGGAAAAAGAGGGGGGGAAACTGCTGTTGTTTCAAAGTGATGCTCAAAGAATTACTGAAATAAGTACGGTAGCCAGCCAAAGACATAGCTTTCCTGAGGTCTGCAAGGATTTTAAACTTATAAATCACAGTGACTAGGCTAGACGGAAACCATACTGTTAAATCTTAAATACAGTTTTTACACAATGTTGGTGCATAGCCAGCTCTTGGTTACACATGTTCATACAAAGTCTCCTCTAAATGACTCGCCACTGCATAATACTGGTGTCTTTTCCTCCTGTAGAGATAAGATGAGTATCTTCATATAGAAAATCTACATTGGTTACATGACTACTGTGCCCACCATACATGTGACTTGGAGCCTGAAAGACAATCAATAAATAGAGTATCATCAATAACTGAAGCATGTGCATTGGTAATGAGAGCTGTTATGAAAATCAATGTTGCCAGTTACAGTCAGGCAAAAAAGAAATAACATTGTGGTGCTTCAAAAGACAGTCATAGTCATAACAAAAGCAGGGTCTTCATCTGCTTATCAATAATGAAAGATCCGTTGGTAGACGGCACAAACAAGTAGTCTGCACACTGCCATTTTTCACAAAATTGTTAGATTTTGTTCAGCATAATTAGCTGCTGACAGCATGTATGTATATGGAATGCACTGCAGTATATTATTGCATTTTACACCTAGAATATATAAATGGCCCACTGCATTTAAACACGACTACTGTGTTGTCAATGTAGTCTCAGTGCAACTTAATAATAATTATGTGCCATCAAGTAATTCCAATTTATGGCAACTCCTACTAGGATTTTCTGGTTATAAAATAACCCAGAAGTGATACACCACTTCCTCCTTCTGAAAGTGCTCTGGGATTATTGCTGCTTGCCTGAGGCTGCACAGGCTGACTGTTCTCCTATGAAGTACTGTAGGGAATCAAACTCCTGATTCCTGACTCCAGAGCAGGTGCATCAACCCACCGAGCTATCCAATCTCACATTTTCATTTACTGTGCCATTTCATAATGACTATAAGCCACTGAACCTATTTACTTTTATGTAAGGCCACAGTGGAGCTTTCTGCACTTTTATTTTCTAAAGGAATAGTAGACTCCATAGACCCATGAATCAGATCACACATACCACTTTTCAAAGTAATCACCTTCAAGTTTCTGGATTGCAGCCACTGTATTAAATCACTACTAAATTAGTTTGCTAACAAGGTGGCCAAAATCCTGTTATGGAGTTATACTCACAGAAGGGTGATGCCATAACTTGCAGTAACAAGCTGTAATTATTTGGGAGTGAGCACCTGTATTCCTGGCCGCATGCCAAACCACCCAACTGGTGTTCAATGAGGAATCCAACCAGTGTGTTGTTACAAGACGGAGGTCCTGAGGCTGGGTGGCCCCACCATCAGCGGTCTGGGAAACTCTCTCTCATTTGGGGGGGTGACTCTTACCACAAAGAGTGAGGTTCGCAGCTTGGGGATCCATCTGGACCCGGCGCTCACCATGGAAACTCAGTGGTCCGTACCGCCTTTTTTCATCTTTGGCGGATAGCCCAGCTGCGTCCCTATCTTGATGTTGGGGCGCTCACCACCTTGGTACATGCGCTTGTAATCTCGAGATTAGACCACTGTAATGTGCTCTACGTGGGGCTACCTTTGAGGTTGATGCGGAAACTCCAAATGGTGCAGAATGCGGTGGCCAGACTCCTTAGTGGAGTGAGAAAATATCATCATATCTCCCCCACTCTGGCCGCTTTGCATTGGCTGCCCATTCGGTTCCGCGTTGACTTCGAAGTTTTAATGCTTACGTACAAAGCCCTAAACGATTTAGGGCCTCGATACTTGGCGGAACGCCTACTCCCACCAAAATCTACCCGTATCACTCGATCGAGTCAGGAGGTGAGGCTGAGGAGCTTGACGCTGAGGGAGGTCCGGAAGGAAAAAACAAGAAACCGGGCCTTCTCGGCGGTAGCTCCTCGCCTCTGGAATAATCTCCCTCCGGAGATCCGTGCAGCCCCTTCGCTGGGCATCTTTAAAAACCAACTGAAAACTTGGATGTTTAGGCAGGCCTTCCCTTCAGTTATTATTTGATTTATTTTTATTTCTTATTTTTTCGCTTTCCATCTTGAATAACTCTATTACTGATGTCTAAATGTTGTTATATTTTATATTGTTATTATATATGTTGGAAGCCGCCCAGAGTAGTCAATTGACTAGATGGGCGGGGTATAAATGCAATAAATAAACAAATAAATAAATAAATTGTTAATTAATGTCAATTTGGTACGGCAAGTTATGCCATTGTCTTTCCACCAGCATAACTCCACTACAGGGTTTTGGCCAATAATAGTTTATGTCTAGAAAACAGTAAGTGCAGATGGAACAGTGTCTTCCTTTAAATTGGCAAGACATTTACAAGCAGTACCACTTATTTGTTAGAGAAAACAAGTATCAGTTAATTCAGTTCTGTCAGAATTGGATTGCTATGAGTTTGACAGTCCTGAATTAAGGGCCTTTCCCCCAGCAGTGCTCCAAGCAATGGGCATAACATCTCAAAACACCTTACCCTCTGCATCAGACAAATCCACATACTGTGTCTCTGTGCACACCCTTGGTAACCAATGGCACAAAGACCTATCCAGAGAGAAGAATCTTTTAAAGGTTATGCCTGCTATGTGGACAAGAGCTTTTGGAAGCTCTTGACAAAGGATTTGTAAATCTTATATGGCTCAATAGACTTTGGGATAGTTATTTTTTTGTTGACAAAAATTTTTAATTACAGGTTTTTAATGTAACCCAGTTGTTTCTATGCTATATTATTTTTCTTTTTAACAGATATTTTACACATGGCCGTTGGTATAATCGGTATATTTGAAAGGCAGTAGTTACAAGAATGGATTGTTTTTCTAGTTTTCCCCTGCTCAGATTTTCTCTCCACTGTGAACTCACTGGGTATTTCTCTGAAAAAATACACTGAATTGGACTGAGAAATAGATCAGCAAAGCACCAGACTTGGGTCCTTGTTTTTTTTCCCCATCTCTATGCCACATATCAAAGCCGCTCTTGAGGGCAAAGAAGCTTTCTTGAAAGGTACATGACAGAAAGCATAAGGTTGCAGGGCTGCCTTGGGCCAGCAGAAGAATTGCCTTTTCACTCCTACAAGAGAGCTCTGGATTCCAGCCACTCTCTCAGAACATGGGCTAATAATAATAGTCTAATCTGGAGCAGGCATGTTAAGAATTACTGCAATAACTGATGTGAAATGTAAACATTATACAGATGTGTGCTTCTGCTGTGATCCTATAATGGATTCTATAATCTACTTCAGCACTCTGGGCAGGAGCATTCCAGGCTTTTAGACAAGCATTTTCTGCTAGAGGAGCCAAGGAATGAACCTGGGACATTTTAGACGTAAAGCAATTCTTTTCCAAAAAGAGTTAAACAAGGTAAGCTCATATATATATACACAAACCAGTTTGATTATAAAGCATGGTTGAGGCAATAGTGATCACTTTTATGTCAAACTAAGTGAAAGGACTAAAACCTGATTCTACTCCCTCATGCTCAGATGTTTTAACAAAAAAAAAATCTAAATATTAGACAACTTTGATACCAGAAGAGAGCTGAGCTAGGAGAAAAGTTTGAAAATATTCCTGTGTAGCAAATTAAGATGGTGGACAATGTGGGGTCTGCTCTTGGCCTCAGCAGTCAACCCTACTTATAAGCCAAAATGGGAGCCATTTGCTTATTAAAACCATGCAGGCCTTGCTATGGGATTTGCTTCAAAGTAAATGTGTGTAAGATTATGCTCCAAGTATTTCTGCTACTATTTTTCACATAATCTGCTGTGTAGAATGACTGTGTGACACACTTCTTCAATGTTTCATTGAAACGGTATTTCACACAATTATAATCTGTGAATGTTTTTTAAAATTCCAATGTGCAGACCTATACAGGCCACTATATGTGTTCACTGAATATGTATATAGGTCTAGAAGTAGAAACTCATAATAACAATAATAACCTTTAATTTAAATTAAAAATGAAGTAATAAAATTGAATTTATCAGTAAGTATGTCTGATGTCCACAAAAGCTCAAATTAAAAAATATAAAAGTTAGTCTTTAAGGTGCCACCATGTTTTTGTCTTTTTTTACTTTTTATTTCTCTTTTGCTTTTAATTATTTTGATTAGTGTTAATGTTTAATTATAATATTGCTCTAAGTTGTTATTTCAAATCTCCATTAAAATTCCTAACAGCAGTAAAAGCCCAGATAAATGATCAAGAATCTTAGAATTGAGAGCTATTTATGAAACCATCCCTTTCAACACTGAAAGAGTATTCTCAAATGTAGCTGTTGCCTTACCCTAAACTGTGAACATGGATACGAGAAGAGATGTACTTTCCCAAAGTCATCACCAGTTGATAACAATTTATTCCCATGGGAGCGACAAACAGCATTAATATCTGTGCCATCTGAACCTTCTGGCCACACACCTGAAACATGGAGGAACAATTTCTTTAATAATCTGTAATAAACATCCCCACCTACTAATCAAATCCACACACAACTCATCTACCACTTGCCCCTGTTTCGTGTCTTGTCTGAAACTGTGGCATTTAGCACAGCATATGTCACTTCTAGCGTTGTGCTAGAATTGAAAAAGGGATCACACGGCACATGCTTAGATACAGATCATTGTTTCAAGGATATTTTTGATCTTTAAAATACACAAAAGTTTATGCTAAGTAAACCTTGAGAGTCTTTAAGGTGCCACAAGAGTTTTCATGTATTACACAACATACCCTTGAGATTCAGAACAAGAGACAGTGAACTGATGAAAATTAAAAGCTGTTAATGCTGATTTGCTAATGAAGTAGTATGGACAGTTTATGAGGAACATGGCACACTTACCAAAAACATGGAATCCTAAAGTACAGGTGTAAGTTGCCCATTCTATATCTCTAGTGGTTTCCACACTTACTACTTGTTTACAAGCTGAAGGAATCCCTATAAAAGGTAGGGGAGAATGGGAGAGAGAGAGAAATAGAGCACTGGCATGAATTCTACAAAGTTGAATGAGAATTAAATTGAACTTAAGCTCTATTCCTACACAGACCTACTGAACTGAATGGGACTTACTTCTGAGTTGCCCTCTATAAGACTGTGCTATACATAGATTAAATGTCTTTTTTCTGTAATGGTTTGTTATTCATATTAGGAATACATTGGTAGCTAAGAATGAACTCCGTACCAAGGACAGAATAATATTTGTTACTCACAGTATAAGATTTCATAGTCCCCTGAATTAGACACAAGGTACTGAGAATTAGCAGACCAGTCCAAGTGAGTAATGAAGCTGGAATGACCCTATGAAGAGATGCATTATATTAATTCCAACAACATAACAACCGCCAACAGAATTACTAGTACATATAAAAAGCTACACTGAAAGGGACACTGAAGCCTTATTTACATTAAAAGCAGTGGGTTGGTAGCATCTCAGGTCGCTACCTTGGAACTGCACGCTCCAGTCCAAACACCAAGGCTCTTCAATGTGGTAGAAAATTGTGGTGTGTGTCTACCTACACTTAGGATGCACATATTAAAAAAATGAAGTGGGGTGGACTGAAAAGCTGTCAGGGGATGGCCACAGATCCAAGCACAGAAAAAAAAAAATCTAGTTTAGTATTTTATATGCTTTCACAATCCTACCAGGATCAGATTGGGCCACTCCCTTTAATGTGAGCCACACTGTTAAATGAAGTAAAAACAACAAAGACACAAGTCTGTGCACAATGTTTAAAAGACAGAAAGAGAGACCATGTGATAAGGAGAAAACATTGCTGAAGATAGACCCTAACCATTTCTGGAAACAGTTTTCATTTGTACAGAGCTTTAGTGGTGGTGGAATAGAATATTTTTATTTTTAAAGGATGATTTATAAATTGTTTTAAAACGTTGTGTGTCTTGAACATTCATGGATATTAACAGTTAAATCCAATTTGTATTAGTATGGCAGCAGCAGCATGATAAAAACTGGATTTAACAATTTTATTTCCTTTCCCCACTCTAGTTTTCCATGTTCCTTGAAAATCAATTCTTGACTTGAGCCACTTTCAAGGGAGAGTGTGTGTGTGTGTGTGTGTGTGTGTGTGTGTGTGTCAGTCACAGTGAGAAGTGGAAAGCTAGTACTATACTGTCCTGAATAAATTAATCAAGAGAGAGTGTTAATCAAATGTACATACAGGTAAGGCCACCTATGCACTTCACACCCATTTTAAACAAGCAATAAAGCAATTACTTACTGAGCATTTGCCAATTCTACTGTATTTCCTCCCATTGTCATTAACACTGTATATATAAATGCAATTATCATGAGAACCTATTGCCAAGAAATTGCCATCTGCAAAACAAAAATAGAATACACATATGTAGTCATAAGGTTGCAGTCCTACTGACATATGAACCAGTAACGCATCATGGGCAAAAAATATAAAACATTAAAGTTAAACAATGAGATATTTCCCCCTTTTTAAAACATTTCCAGATGGTAAAAAACATCATATTGGACAAATTCCACAGGCTGTCCCCTCCTCCTGTATGAATTTCTCCTTATCTGTAAGACATCTGAGAAGACGTTGTTCTAGGCCATAGGTTCCCAAAGTGGTCTATATGGAACCCCAGGGGTCGATTTCGACTTGCAGGGGGTCCACGTCAGAGAGGAAAAAAATTGGGGGTGCACGAGATGTAAATGGGGGTCTACGTGAGCAGATCCCATTAGGCAGATCATAATAAATATTTAGGCGATCCGTAATTACACCAAACACAGATTCTGTGTACATAATATTTCATAATATTATTTAATTAGGTTCTATGTACTATCTGTATTGTGGTGTGCTACATTCATGTGTAAGTTCATAAAATTATTGGTAAAATTTTATGGTAAATGTCGGTGTGTTGTAAATGGGATCGACGACATTTTGTCATTTCTCATTACTGAGCAATACGGGCACACACATCCCATGCGTACATACTTGTTTAGACTTGTATCAAAGCTTTGCATGGACTTGTTTGATTCATAATTGATAAATAGGAGTGTTAGAGACGTTCAGTTGCTTTCTGAGTTTTGAGAAGAAAAGTGGCTTAAAAATACGTTCAAAAATATAGATAGAAAATAGGTAAAAGTCAAGTGAATCAAAATCATCTTCTTTAGGAGTGCCTAAGAAAAGTAAGTACAAAATTTTATACATATTTTGTAGTCGTTATGATTGCATAGGGGATCTACGGAAAACAAGTAAGTCAGCAAGTGGTCTACGGGGCAAAAAAGTTTGGGAACCTATGTTTTAGGCATTAGAACCATCTAAGTTTACCTTAGGTAAAGGTTCCCCTTGACAATTTGTCCAGTCGTGTCCGACTCTAGGCGGTGGTGCTCATCTCCGTTTCCAACCCATAGAGCTAGTGTTTGTCCACAGACAATCCTCCGTGGTCACGTGGCCAGCGTGACTAGACACGGAACGCCGTTTACCTTCCCACCGAGGTGGTACCTATTTATCTACTCGCATTTTTGCATTTTGCATGCTTTCGAACCGCTAGGTTGGCGGGAGCTGGGATAAGCGACAGGGGCTCACTCCGTTGCGTGGATTCGATCTTACGACTGCAGGTCTTCTGACCTTGCAGCACAGAGGCTTCAGCGGTTTAACCCGCAGCGCCACCTTAAACAGCTATAAAGAACAGCATCATTTCAGTGCTAACAGCTTCTTTGCTCAGATCTCTCTTTAGGACACTCTGAATAGACTTTTGAGTAGCAAGCTAAATGGTTATTGTGGTTCCAGCTTTTTAATGAATTATTTCCTGATGTTAACTATTTGACATATTTAATTTGTGGGTCTTGACATGTTTTGCACATGTTTTGTTTTCATATTTGCTGCTTAGAATGTCCTATCAGTGCCATTAGGCACTGTAAATTTTAACCTTCTGATAATAAAAAGGTGGAATATAACACAAACAAATGGTATACCTTATACCCAGTTATACACATTTCAAGATACAGGGAAATATAGAAATGTCTGATTCTTTATTTTTCCTTAGCTGATTTAGTTCCCTATCCCCCTGGGTATGATCTTCTGCTTATATTTAGATCACCTTTCCAATCTCCTTGTTCAGGCAGTCTTCAGCCTCATCAAGGGTATGGCTCAAACATGGTGCAGCATCCCCAATACTTCTCTTACAAATGGAAGCATAGCAAGACACAGTATCACAACAGTAGTGTAGGTTTGCTGCACAGTATCTAGGCCCTGTGGCTGCTGGGCCTCAGCTGCTAACTGAGTTTCTACTGGCTCAGCAATATGCTGGCAAGACGCCAGTTTCAGCACTTGGAAAAACTTACTATTTCAGACAACAACTCTTACATTCCCTGTTAGCATGGCACAGAGTGGAGCCAAGGCTCACAGGATTGAAGCCCCAGAATTAGCACGGATTATCTACACACATCCCTCAGAGTTTAGATGCCTTCCTCACAATAGCTGGGAAACAAATGGATTTTTCCAGGAACATTATATTGCTGCAATCTATTCCTTTTGCAATTGTTTTTGAAGGTGATTTGGTCTTGAATGGGCAGCTAAGAGCCATTAACTTTATAGAAGACCTGCTCTTGGTGTATTGATATTGACCAATCCAGCTGCCTGTGTTTTTGACTCTCCTGTGGAGAACTGATTATGGGGACTGTTAAGAGCATCTGAACTTCCATATCTGCCACTACCTCATCTGTATCCAGGCAGCATACCAAAACCAAATGAACTGGCGAAAGTCATTGCATAATGGCTTTGTGACATTACAGTGTAGTCATGTAAGCCAGCAACTGGCAAGACAAAACTAAGCGAGCCATATTTCAAGTTTAGCTGATCCACTGAGATAAGTGCTTAGGTTCCAAACTTTCTATAAACAACAGAATATTTAAAAATCTAGTAGCTGTTGCACTCTTCTGTTTCCCATAATTAAATATACTAAACAACATCAGCATGAAATGTAAGACTCTGAAGTTTGGAGATCAACAGATACACTTTAAAAGCATTCTTTCTGTTTGAACAACTAAACAAACAGTGCCAAACCTGGTGAGTAACGCATTGTGGACAGCTGTTCATTTCCATCTGTGTGTACGGTGACCAAATCTTTTGTTTCAGTGTCAAACACAAACCACCTGTTGAAAACATTGGGAGGAAAAGTCAACAACGCATTTGGTGTGAAAGGGTTGGGGAGAGTCCCAGCTTAAGAATACAAGTAGGGCCCTGCTGAATTAGATCCAAAGTTCCATCCTGTTCAACATATTCCTACAGAGGCAAAGCACGTGCATCTGAGAAGCCACATACAGGATCTGAAGGCCTCCTATTCTTGCTTGCCAGCAACTGGATATACAGTATCACACTGTCTTTGAACCAGAGCTTGAAAAAGTTATTTTTCTAGACCACAATTCCCAACCCACCCCCACCCCCCAATACCATGGCCAGTTCTATGATTATAAGAAACGCTCTGTACATCCTGGATTTACTACACAAAATTCAGCCATCTTCTTCTGTAAAATGATGTTATATATCAAAAGTACATCTTTGTCTAGATGACAAACAGAACACTAAAGAAGAGATGAGTTTGGCTGCGACAAATTTTCAACAGTGGATGAAAAAGAAGAGTTGTCAGTTTTTTAATTGCAATGTTGTTGAAATAAAATAATTTAACGGTTGTCATTACTGTGTAAATATTACTGTGTGTTAGGAATGCTGGATATTCACAATTCATTATACTTCTTGACCCCTTGATCCCTTGTGCCTAATGCCTGCCAATCTGAGAATCTTCCCACCACCTGAAACTACCAGGATTTCCCATATAAAGCTGCTGTTGCATAAAGTTTATTCCTGATTAGAGATGGGGGTATTTGTATTTATATACGAATACGAATATCCCCGCACAGGTGGAAATAACGAGGGTCCGGCCCCATGGGATTGGACTGTCCATTCACAATTTCACCGCTGCCACCGGCTCCGCGGAGGCTTCCTATCAGGCTATTCTCCGCAATGGATTAGCCACTCTCCAACCTAGCAGAGAGGCTTGTCATCCCGCCTCCTGCCAGGACTGGGTAATCGATTGCGGACAACGGTGCGATAGGAAGCCACTGTGGAGCTAGCGGCAGCGGCAAAATTGTGAGTGGACAGTCCGGCCCCTCGTTATTTCCACCTGTGTGGGGATATTCGTATACGAATACAAATACCCCCATCTCTATTCCTGATGTTCAAAATACACTTGGTTGGCACTTGTAATTGTGTGTGTTTGTTATGTGTGATGTTTCTCTAACTTTGTCTGCACCCAACCTGCCTTTTGGACAAAATCTATTGCAGAGGTGAGGCAGGAAGGTAGGTAGTAAATTTGTCCGGGCCTTTTTCTCCTGTCCTTTACATCGTTTTCCTTTCTGGGATATGTCTCAGGAACTTCAACACCAAAACATAACCAATGAGCACACATTTTTTTAAAAAAAGATTGAGTGTGCAGTTCCTGAGCAACTGCATGAGGGCTATTTTTGCCTTCTAACAAAATCACCCCTCATTATAGTCAAATTCTCTAGCTACTTTACAGGGAACAATGGTCCACTGCACTCAATGGCATTTACTTGTGAATAATCATGTATAAGGTTGTTCTTTTAGTGTCACATCCACACAGTGAAAAATCTGGCAAAACCCCCCATCAATTTATTTATTTATCACATTTAAACCCCACTTTTCCACTAGAAAGTAATGCCCAAGGGCAAAACCTGCAATCTCCTTAAAAGAATAAAAACAAGTAAAAACAAATATAAGTATAAAATCTTAGAAGCAAGTAAAAACAAATTTAAGTGTAAAATCATAAAAGTAAAAACAACCCAACTGTAAAAAAAAATTAACATCAGTGTGCTATTAAACACAACACAGCAGGGTAGATTAACATCATGTACTAGTCTAAAAAGATGTGTTTTTGCACCTTTCAGAAAATCAGTCAGAGCAGAATCTGACTGCAACTGAAAGGAGTGTATTCCACAGTGTGATAGCCATATAGGAGAAAAGGCCCTCTCACTTGTGCTTGTTGGGGAGGTCTCTGCAAAAATGTTAAGAGGGCCTCTCCTTAAGACCCTAATGTCCAGCCAGGCTCATAAAAGTAGGTAGCCAGGTTTAAGGCCTTAAAAGGTTTAAACTAATATCTTTATGTATTTATGGCCAAAACCCTTTTCTGCGGTTACGTTGGGGTAAAGGAAACACGGTAACTTTTGCAGCGGAATTGCTCTTAATTTGAAAAATCGCCATGGACATTATCTGTTGTGTGTTGAGTCATGTGACTTAGTACCCAACTAATAACGCAGCACCCAACGGATAACGTTGATGGCAATTTCTTAACCTGAGACAATTCACCTCTAAATGTTATGCCATTTGTATTAAGCCAGCATAACTATGCAAGAGTATTTTGGCCTTGTTTTTAAAACTACAAAAATGCAACATGACACAAATATTGTCCACAGCAACATTTTGTTTTTCCTGATTCTTACCTTCCAGTTAATGTTCCTACTGCAACTGCAGACCCTACAGGATGAAAACCAGAAGACTGTGCTGGATCCTAAAGTGTTTTAAAAGAACAATACATTTTAATTTTTTTTAGAAAACAGAAAGGAAGGAAGGAAGGAAGGAAGGAAGGAAGGAAGGAAGGAAGGAAGGAAGGAAGGAAGGAAGGAGAGAGAAAGACAGAAAGACAGACAGACAGACAAGTACTTTAGGTTATATTGTTCAGAAGGTTGAAGCATCTGGCTGCAGAGTAAGGGGCCAGGAATTCAATTCTCACTTCTCTGTCTCTCAAAAGAGAGACCTGCTGAGATCACCTGGAGCAGTGGTTCCAAACCTTAGGTAAACCAGATATTATTGGACTGCAATTCCCAGAAACCCCATATACAACAACTGGTGGTGAAGGCTTCTGGGAACTACAGCCTAAGAACATATGGCTTACCTAAGGTTGGAAACGATTGCCATGGAGCATGTGTGGCTGATGGGTTACTTGCATGGTCCCAGAACATTTGCAAAAAAGGAACTGATAATTTGAGTACAGCATACCTTCAGAACCCTGGGAAGGGCTGACATAAGTCTGAATTGACTTGATGGCACATAATTAATTAATTAATTAGCTATTAATTAGTATTAGTTAATTAAATAGTTATTAATTAGTATTAGTTAATTAATTAATTAATTAGTTAGTTAGTTAAGTAAGCTAACTAAGAAGCAGGTATAAAACTACAAAATATATTTTAACTATAAAAAGGAACACACAGAAGTGTTAAGTAACATAATATGAATAAAGATAATATATTTAATGTGTAATTTCTCAGAATTAATGAATAAATGACTGAATAATGACTCGAACCTCTGCAATGACTCTATATGTGCAGTATCTATTTTCCTATTCCACATACTAAGTGTAGAACACAAGGCCAGACCTGTCAGAGTACTTCTACCTCCCCCCTCAACACACTAAACCAGGCATGGGGAATATGCAGTTTCCAGAGCCATTTTTACAGCCAGCAAGGTCACAGAGGCTACCCCAATGGAAAAAAAAATCCCAAGTTTTGCCAGGAATTGTGGTTTTCAGGTTAGGGGACAGGGGGGAGGGCTCTTAATTTATATATATATATATTCATTTCTAGCTATGGTGCAGTCTGGGGGTAAGAATTTGGCCCTGAGGTACACTGACATTGCCCACCTCTGCATTAAATAAATATGGAGTTGCTTGCTTGCAACCCATCATACTACTGTATGCGAAATAAACATTTTGTTTCATGCTTAGTTTTTTTGCAGTTGCGTATGACAATTTTATACAACAAGACTTGGGAAAACCTCAAGTTTTGCAGGTGTACAAAAAGTCTGAAATTATGCAGCACAGCAATGCAAACAGTGTAACTTTTATATGTGAATTGTTTAAGTTACGAAATCTCTGTCAGCATTATTTGCTGCACACCAAAGTCACACGACTCAGTATACAGCAGATAATGTCTAGAGCTTTCTTAATTTACAGCAATTGAGCAACAGGATTCAGCAAAGGAAGTCAGAGGGGGAAGTCCCTATCTGAACTCCCCAAATAAACCGATGAAGACGAAGCATGCTTATGGGAACTGAATGCTGCATGACTATAACATGTGGGCACTGTGTGCATGTACAGAAAACCAAGCAGGAGAAGGAAAGGGAATGGTGTATTCTGGAGGAGAGCCTGGTGGCCTTGCCGGAACAATGAACAGGAACATTCTTTGCCACAATATTTTGCTGTCAATCCTATTATTTAATGATCATCTGCTAACACAGTTAGGAAGTTGGAGAGAAAGAACACAATTATCCAGTACCCATCTGAAAGACACCCCTAGCAATGTTCATAACAGAAACTGTATTTTTATTTTCACCTAATAAAACGTATCAATTTGTCCTTATCACTCTGGCACTGAACTGAAAATGATCAGCCATTTTCTCAGGTTTAAAAACATCTGACTGTTCATAAACTATATAAGATCACACTTAAAAGCTTAGACAGCAATTTGCCAAACTGAAATTTACTATCAGGGAACTGAACTGTAACTTCAGAAATGGCCAAGACTCAGAAGGTATATACAGCTTGGACGAATGCCTGTACAGTGTTGCTCTGGATGGGATTTCAAATGTTAAGAGTCTCTTAAGTTGAAGCATACCATTCTTGAAATAAAAACTCCTTATGTCATCAGACTTGCTATTTGTAACCTGATATCTGCTCATACTGCATTTGGCTTATGCTCTACAAAGAGGTCAAGTGGGCTACATAAGTTATGACAGACATGGCAGTCATTATTACAGGAAAAACTGAGTAACTTCATCTATCAAATCTTTAGAACTCCAAGCAGTCTCTGAGAGTACATCTATACTACCCATTTCAATAGTTATTCTCTTTAGTAAGACATCTCTCAGAAGGTTTAGAGGTCTCTACAAGAGAGTTCTCAGCAGGCTCAGCATACTTAAATTCCTGGAATTCTTTGGAGAAGCCACAACAGTTTAACCTAGTATGAAATCATCATAAACTGTAGTATACGTATGAATAATGAGATAAGTAGACTGTGAAAAAAGAGCTCTCAGATGGCGTAAGATTTAGATATTGTATACTTCTAGATATATAATATATATAATATTTTCAAAGCTCATTTGAAAAGCAACTTCAACATCATTCAAAACTGCTCACCTCTGGCTTTCAGAGTGACTTCTGCATAGGCAACAAATATGAAAACTATGCCAGACTGAGTAAATCGTGGGTGAACACAGAAGACGCTTTTAAGAAACTTGTCTTTTTCCCCCACCCACAACAGCTGATAGGCCTATTGTTGACCAAATTGTTCTTCTAGGCATTTCAACAAAATGTTCCTCATATATATGAATGGGAATTGTTCTACGTTAGTCTATTGATACGTATTTTTAAATGGCACTTGACCCCTAGTTCTAACAAGCTTAACGAAATATATTTCAGTTGATCTGCTGCAAAATTACCCACAACCATCATTCCCAACAGACAAAATTAACATTAATTTGAGATGACCATTAATTTTTAACCTTTATCAGAGAGTTATTTTTCCTATTTGGTGCCCGTTCAAGGGTAAGCTCAAATCACTTCATAAAGATTTAAGAGTTAAAACTATCTAATGCATAAAGAAAGGGGTGGGCAGGATGACCTCATACCTCTATAATTTTATTCCAGATTGGACGGTGACTGATGGCATCCCAGAGTGTGATGTGTTTGTCTTGTCCACAAGTGAAGAACTGAGGTTTGGATGGATGGGCTGCTAGACCCCAAAGCTCATCAGTATGACCCTGGGAAAAAAAACACCAATGTTTCATCAGCAGATGGGTAATAATACATATGTATCACTTTAAGCACACACATCTTGATCTAATGGGCAAAATCCTCTTGTGTAGCTCTGAAGCGTAACTTGACATTATGTCCGCATTAGCTAGAATAGCACCAAGGTGGAAGTGCTATTCACAGAGCACTTCTGCCAGTGCATCGCACAACTCAGAATGGGAAACCCATGAATGATTCAGCAATCAAATTATGCAATTCCGTATTGCAGGACACAATGCCTACCACATTCATGCAGGTGTAATTATGTCTTACATCTTCACAAAGCGGGTTTTGCTCCTGGGATCAACATTTGTATGCACTGTGTGCTAGTCCAATGTGCTTCTTCACTCTCACTTTGCACAAGCATTTAAGCAAACCAGACACAGATACTTGAGCCTCATGCTTGTATCTAGAATTGTATTTTATTGTACCAATATAAGCCAATTTTAAGCTAGGATAGGCTTTTTTGGGGGGTGTTGTTTTTGTTTAGCTTGTATATGTGGACCATGCCACATACCACATCTAATATTGATGCAATTCCTATTGTTTCCGTAAAATATTTTGCTTAACCCAAATCACTCACCCTCAATGGAAATAAAGCCTATGCATGCACATAATATTTCATGTATTAATATTTTTCGCCTCTTCTCCCCATCTCTCCCTTTCTTCTCACTCAATGATAGAAATTCAGTTTGTCCTAGTTTGTGTATTTATTTATTTATTTATTTAGCTTTGCAAAGTATTTTGTATACTAAGAATGGGGAATCTTTTTTTGCACTAGAGCCAAATTCAATTTGACAGAAGTCCTTGCAGGCTACAGTGGTGTAATATTATTACACAAATGTACAGATAATTTATATACAGAAGTTCCTTGTGGCGCAGTGGTTGAATTGCTGTACTGCAGCCAAGATTGTGTTCATGACCTGGGGTTCAATCCCAGGTACCAGCTCAAGGTTGACTCAGCCTTCTATCCTTCCAAGGTTGGTAAAATGAGTACCCAGCTCACTGGGAGGGCAATGTGTAGCCTGCATAATTAACGTGTAAACCACTTTAAGTGCTATGGGGCAGTATATAAGCTTTGCTTTTTTGCTTTTTATTTAATAAATAAACTTATTATTTAATAAATAATAATTCCTGAAAATTCCTACTCTCAGCTGTGTGTGGAAGACCATTCAGTTGTTACAGAAATCTCTCACCGTTCAGATGTTTTTCTAAAAACTCATATTAAACTGTTTCTTTTGCAAGGAAAAAAAAACAATCTTAAGAATGGAATGTACACAAAGAAATAATTACCTGCGTAATGGGAGAAAAGTCCCCTGAGAGGGAGCCTTGTAGAACAAAGTTCCGAGTAGTGCCAATCAACACAATGTCACCTTTCCCTTCTGCTATTGTTCTTATGGGTCCAAATTGCTCCGGAATCTATTTTTAGAATTAACAAGTGAATTAATTAATTAAGCTTGCACACAGTGTTTCTCAAGTGTAGACTTTCTGCAGTGATGGTTAAGACTGATGTTGAGAGAAACTGCAATTTCTTTTTCTGCACAGAAACAGATCAATCTGCCTACCTGGATCCTCTGTTTTTCATCCTTAAAGTTCTCTTGCTCTGATTCCACATCAGTCTCAGATTTTTTTTGTAATGTTCACATGAAATCTATGCATTTTCATGCATCTTTCTTGTTAATATGTACCTCTTTGTATGCATCCTTCCTAATATGAGCATTAGGCAAACAATGACTCCAACATTATTATTTTCACTACCATGTATATTTTGCATATACTTTTCCCCAGAGCTACTGTTTTGGACTATAACTAAGAGAACAGCAAAGACAACAATGGGGCTTCTGGGAACTGAAGTCTAAAAAAGTAACCTTTCCAAGTTCTGCATTCCTCATATTTTCCCTTTAAAAAAAAAAGGAAAACTAAATTTGGCCATGGTCAAAAATGCCTTTTCCATCTGAAGCAGATTGCACATCTCCACACCTTTCTCAACAGGAGATCCCTAATAACATTGGTTCATGTGTTGGTAATCTCGAGGATTGGCTATTACAATGCTTTCTACGTGGGGATGCCTTCAAAGGCAGTTCAGAAGCTGTAGCAAGTGCAAAATGCAGCAGCCAATATACATCTAAATTTGTAAATGTAAATGGTCATATACATCTAAATTTGACCATATTTCACTTCAAAAAAGTTTTTAAAAACCCTGATTCTCTAACAAAACAATCCATGCTTCCACATGCATCATATCTTTTAAAAATCAAGCTAAAACACGCTAAACCCAATGCAAAACCAGGTTTATTTACCGTATTTTTCCGTGTATAAGACGATACTTTTGTCTAAAATCTTTAGACTAAAAATTGAGGGTCGTCTTATACACGGAAGTAAGCCAAGGAGCGAACTGCACAATTGCAAAACTGCCCATACCTTGCCTCTGCAAACAGGCTTCCTTCAATCACGAGGCTTAGCTACCTCCAATCATGAGGCTTATGTAACTGATGCCAGCTGATGCTGAACAAACCAATTGGAACACACCTCCTTTGAGGTGGAGCATGTAGGCAGTGCTCAGATGCAGCAGGGACTGGTAATGTCCAAGCGTTCTGAGCCCAGAGGCTGAATAAAGCGATATGCTCAAAGCTAAGTGTGATGCATAACACGACAGTACTGGTATGTAAATGTTACCTAATTACTAAATAAACATGTGTTGTTTTATGTTTAAAATATTGATTTCTTAATTTTAGGTTAGAAAAGGAGGGGTGCGTCTTATACACGGAAAAATATGGTAACTAATGTAACCATGCTCTGAGCTCTACATGTACACTATGATTTTCAAACATATTCAACTGCTTCTTAAATTTCCAAAAACTTTGGTTTAAGGTGCTTCCTCTTGTACAAGATCTTGCACTGTACTGTCATATGACAACAAGCATTTTGTCTCAGGGCCTCTTTCTCAGATATGAGTGCATGGTGAAAAAATAGAATCTCAAAGCAGTGGAATATGCTGGATCAACTTCTATGATGAATTCCAAAGTGTTTAATATACTCTCTTCAAAACAGATGTATCATATGTATTTCATAACCTTTCTGATTACCTTTTGGAAGTCATAAAGGAAGGAGTCCTTTGAGTGCTTAAGTTGCAAAGCAGATCAATTGCTTATGAAACAAAATTGCAAACAGATCAGTTTTTAAAGGTTAGTGACATCACCTCAGTTTTGTGAACTTTTTGGTAATTCCCATTCCAAGATATTAACTTTCTGTCTTTTCCACCTCCAGATACAAGTGTTCCATCTCGCAGCATACAAAGTGCAAAAATGCCACCTTCGTGGGCTCCTTGAACTACAGAGCTTATTCTGTTGGTACCTATGTGTGGAGGGAAAATAATTTATTTTAAATATATATTTGATAATTCTATTACTTCTATTTTTATTAAAATAAGATTGGTCAATGAAACAAACTTTTCATCTCCGATTACTGTTTTACCAGATGATACTTTTATTGTGCAACTAACTTGCCTCTTTTATGGAATTTTATATGTGAGCAAACAATGTAATCTTCTGTATGATAACCTCCATTTTTCCCCAGTTTTATTTTATCTATTCTCTTATTAGGGGAAATCTGTTAAGGAACCAAAGATGGGAGAGCTGCACTCTAGTCAGGATCCTATTGCGTCCTAGTACTGAGGAAAGAAGCCTGACAGCAGATTTCACAGGCGGCAATTGCCTTCTTCCTGATTCCGCTGCTGAGCCCGCAATGGGATGCTCTTCTTTCACTCCTCCTTCTGCAGTTATCAAAATTATGATCTAGAAGGTTTCCCAGCCTTCTGGAGCAGGTATTGAGAGTGCACATAACTTGTATGGGGACCTGACACCCCTTGAGATTTTCTAAGAGGCTGTGACCAAAAGGACTGACAGGATCATGGACAATTTGTTTTGACTGGTAGAACCGGGAGCTGATTATCTGGAAGCACTCTGTATGTCCATGTTAAGTTAGCCAGCAGATACTGTGGATGGAACCATAGTGTCAATTCTGTATACTCCTAGGAACCTACTTTGCACTTTGATTGCTGAATTGTATTTATATTAATTTAATGTTGTAAGATACAAAGCTCATGCTGCTGTAGTCTACAATTGCACCAAATATTTTGCAAACAAATATCTTTTGCATGAAAAGTAAAGTTTCAGGGGGTTGAAATGTTTCTTGGCATCCTTTCCCAAATGCAGTTATTTCTGTGTCTTTCTGTCTCTCCTTCTGGCACTTTCTACTTACTAGCTATACATTCCCAGCCAATCAGGAAACATGTACCTAACACAGTAATATTCTTGCATCACACAGCCAACTAAATTTGCCTTGATAAGCACTCCTCAAGGCCAGTTCAGAGTCAAAGCTATGCTTGCTGCTGAAACTCAGAAAGGCTAAGCTTTTTGCTTCTCTTTGGGTCCTATGCCATTAGTAATAACCAGAGACAAAAGTACTCATAAAAAGCACCACCTCCCTCAGCTAACTCTAGATCAACTCTACTTTAGTCTCCTTTCAGTAAAATTAGAAAAGCACTTAAGTCTAACACAAAATATCTTGGAAATGATTCTCTTTGAGGCCATTCATAAGGGTATACAGGAGGCACCAGGCTCAATGAAGTGCAATTATTGTGTCTATGAGTTTTATCTTTTCTATAACAGAGAAGAATTTGCCTATCAGTACAATATGCAGTCCTTTTCTGTTTCATAAACTGATTCTCTCACCTTTTCCCCACACTAAGATGTTTCCACTTGAGTCTCCTGTGATAGTATCTCCATTTTCAGAAAACGTCACACACAAGACAAACTTTGGCTTTTCTTGTTTCTGCACAATAAGAGATTTAGCATATTCATCAGTATTACTGAATAACTTCATGTAATAGTAGAAAAACATATACATGTTATGCCAAGTCCTACCCAATTTACAGCAACACTACTAGGGTTCTCCTTCATGTCCTCTGTGAATACACACTAATGGGTTAATCTGCGCCTGAGCAGAGCAGCCTCCGGAAACTTCCACAGCTTTAAGCACTTAGTGCTGGGACCTCCCCTACACCTGGCTATATAACTCCGCCCCCGGCCCAGTGCTTCAGTTCTTTTTTTGACCGCCGCTATAGCAGCAGCTTCGTTTGGAACTTCGCAAGTAGAAATGATTCTGTTCCTTTCTTTGACCTCCCTTTGTTCTTTCTTCTGTAACAAGTTGATTCTTTTGCCTGGGGATAAGGTATTAGCCGGCATTAGCTGTTCCTTGTAAAACTTTACAAAGCCTTTACAAAGCCGGCTTTGCAGCCCTCAGGGCTTTTCTCTTAAAGACATAAGGTCTCTTTTACCTTCTTTATAAAATTACCCCCAGGCTTAAGAGCAACAGTTTTCTGTCTGTTTGCAATTTCCTCTTCCTAGCAGGTTTGAAGAGGACGGCTTCTGAGCTTTGCCCCGCCTGTCAATGATTCTCCTGACTGAGGTACAGCCTCTCCGGAGTTTGGCATAGAACAGCCCTCTTGTTTCAAGGGGATCGTTCTTACAGCTGTTTCGCAGTGAGCTGGGCTTCTGCACAGCCTAGGATTGCCCTTGGAAGAAGAAAGGGCCTCCGTAGCTCCTGCTCCCCGCTCGTCAGTGGGGTACAGCCTCTTTGGAGGTTGGTGCAGGAACAGCCCTCTTGTTTCAAGGGGCTCGTTCATACAGCTGTTGACCCCGCAGCGAGTTAGGGCTCTGTCGCCCTGTCCCTTGGAGAAGAAAGGGCCTCCTGCAGCGCCGGTCACCTTCCCCGCATGTCAGTGATTCTCCTGACAGGGGAAGAGCCTCTCCGGAGTTTGGCATGGAACAGCCCTCTTGTTTCAAGGGGCTCGTTCTTACAGCTGTTTCGCAGTGAGCTGGGCTTCTGCGCGGCCTAGGATTGCCCTTGGAAGAAGAAAGGGCCTCCGTAGCTCCTGCTCCCTGCTTGTCAGTGGGGTACAGCCTCTTCGGAGGTTGGCACGGAACAGCCCTCTTGTTTCAAGGGGCTCGTTCATACAGCTGTTAACCTGCAGTGAGTTGGGCATCTGGAGCCCTGCCCTTGAAGAGGAAAGGGCCTCCTGCAGCGCCAGTCGCCTCCCCCACCTGTCAGTGATTCTCCTGACATGGGGCAAAGCCTCTGCGTGTGATTGGCGCACGACAGCCCTCCTTCGTGGGCGCGTTCATGCCGCTGCTGATTCCGGATAGAGCTGCACGCCGAGGCTGTAGATGTTCCGGCGACATGCGGTAAGCCTTGGGGGATGGTATGGGCCCCTTCAGCTCCCGCAGCTAGCCCTACGTGTCAGTGATATGCCTGACTGGGTTAACACCCTTGGGTGGTTTGGCATGAAACAGCCCTCATTTATCAAGGGGCTTGTTCATGCAGCTGCTATTTCCAAAATCAGTTAGGTGCCAAGGCAAGAGCTTTCTGGCAACATTAACAGCCCTAGCTTTGCCTCTGAAAAGGGGGGGGGCTGCAACTCCCACCGCTAGCCCTGCTAGTCGGTGATATCCCTGGCTGGGGTAGCACCTGTTTGGTGGCTGATAATTTGGCACAAAACAGCCCTCTTTGTCAATGGGCTGGTTTATGCAGTAGCCTGCGGCCCTGCCTCAGCTGCCGGTGCCAGTATAGGCTCATAGGTAAAGGACTCACAGGAGTCCACCCAAGAACCCTGCCGCTGGTGGGTAATTTTCCTCAGGTAGGTCCTCTCACGCTGACAAGTTGTGTAGGACCAGTCCCTTTATCCAGTATAGGAGCTATGAGCTCTCTGCCACCGCCACCATCCCGCTCCGCCTGGCATCGTTCTGAGCCACGGGCTATGGAGTGCTGTACGCCTCCACATACGCTTCACAGGTGTAGTGCTCCCTCGAACTCGGCTCCAGCAGCACAGTGTTCGCAGGTTCAACCGAACCTGCTGTTAACCCTTTCGGCTTCTCCGTTCTGGCAACTGTGTTGAGCCTGAGCTTGGTCGGGCTCGTGCTAGGGAAGTCTTCTCCCTTGTTCGTCAGAAGGGCTTACCTTATTCAGGATTGGGAGTCACAGGGGGAGGAAGATTTCCCAACCAATCTTCCTACACCCCTCTCAGTTGTCACAGAGGGTCACCCTCCTTTCCTATTAACAGATGAGGAGTTCTTTGGCCACCATGTAGCCACTTACTCCTCTGCCATGGGGGCTTATCTTCACCACTTATGGAGTTTGGTGCTGCCCATTCTGCAGGTAGCTCCTGTGCACCTTTACAGTTCACGCCTCCCACGTCACTAGGAGGCACTGTTGCTGGTGCCTCACGAGCGCACTGCTGCTCGTTACGCCTTTAAGCCAGCATCTGAACAACTGACGGGTCGGGACCTGCTGTTTGTTATTCTTGATAACCTGCTCAAGCTTTAGCCGGCGGCACAGTTATTTGCGGCGTAACAACCGCAAGAGCCTGACGATGGTCCTATCAGCCTAGGGCATCACAGGAACGTCTATGGCCTCAACCCCAAAGTTACCAGCCGCCGCCCCTAGACATGTGGGCAGGCAGTGCCCTGACCGGCAGGATTGCAGGCAGGACCGCAAGACTGAGCGGTCTCTTTACTTCTCTGTCGTTGACCAGTCAGTACGTTTGACTCCTTGTCTTCCCAGCTATGCCACTGAATTCGATGTACCCCTGTCACAGGCCGTGTTATGGCCGCCTCCACCCCTAACCCCACCCCACCCCAAAAAAACTAAGGATGGAGGCCTCTGGCCCGTCCTTGGGGTTGGAAGCCTGAATTCTTTTATTACTCTGCATAGTTTCCATATGGCTTCCTTGGACTCTGTTATTCACTGGTTACGTCCAGGGGGTTGGTTTTTCGTAAGATGCTCCCTTTCATACGGGCATCTGGTTAGACCGTCATCGCTTTCTCAGGGTTTCACTTGAGAGAATCACTGTTTACCCATGGTTGGATACCTGGCTCCCGGTTGCTGGTAAGCATACGTCCTTGGCACTGTCCCTTTCATCAGCGTTAGGACTATAGGTCAACATAGTGAAGTTGACGTTACCACCTGTAAACTGTGTTAATGTGACTTTGGATGCTCTCGAAGCAGGCTTTTTCCTCTGCCATCAAGTCTGTGACAATGCATAATTTGTTATGCTCCCTTTTTATTCAGGCGCTTGGTTCCCTACCCTACAGGTCCAGCAACTCCTGGAGCTGATGACATCTACTGCAGATGTGGGACAGCTTGCTCGAACGAGGATGCGGTCCCTTTAAGCCTGGTTTCTCTCACTCTTTCAGATATCTTGCGACCGTCCATCCATGTTGCTCCAGGTGACTCCGGAACACGCTGCTCAACTGGATGGGTGGAAACCCCCTGCCCCCACACCCTACGGACAGGGGGACCCTCTGGTCTCTTGACCCAGTTGGTTCGGTCACTGTTGGATACCAGCCCGCCACACTGCAGGGGGCTTGTCCACGCCACCACGTGGCCCTTCGCCGCTGGTTCATGGTAGTAGCCAGCCTGCATATCATTGTGCTAGAGCTCCTGGCACTCACCAATGCCTTTTAGGCCTCTGAGTCCCTGCTCCGGGGTCGGGTGGTCCAGGTCGCATTAGGCAATGCCACTGCAGTTTATTATATAAACAAGCAGGGCGGCACTCGTTACGCCTTCTTTTTCACACCATCTACCTTTCAAGATGGTGTTATGCTCGCCACATTTATCAAGTGGCTGTACATTTGGCAGGCGAGAACACTTCCATGGCACTCCATCTCGGCAGACCACAGTCCTGCTCTCACGAGCGGGCTCTCGACGATACCATCTTTCGTTGCCTCTGTCGCTGGTGGGGGACTCCAGGCATGGATGCTTTCGCATCTTGAATGGACAAGAAGTGTGCCATGTTCGGCTCCCGAGCCGGTGTCGGCCGCGCCTCCCTAGGGGATGCCTTCCTGACCTATTGGTCATGGGGCCTCCTTTACAGATTCAACCTTTTCCCCTTCTTCGAAGGCCTGTTGTTCAAGTCCACCATGAGTGTGCGACCGTCATGCTTGGTCGCCTCGCTAGCCATGGTTCTCGATCCTGCTCCCGGGACCTGCAGAATACATCACACTGCACCTGGTCCCTCACCTACTGCCTCGGGACAGGGGTTGGAGGTTTCATCCGGACCTCGGGTTCCCCTACCTGTCGGCTTGGAGTCTTCCCTGACAGTAATGGATGTGCTCCATCATGCTTGCACACCTTTTACCACCTTGACCTACTCCTTTCATGGGTAGGCGTTCTGTCCCTTTGCATCACGACAACATTGGCCTACTAGGCCAATGTCTCTGGACGCACTCCTTCGGTTTCTCCTTCACTTGTTTGCCTGGGACTGGCCCGTTCTACCTGCACGCTATTTCTCCACGGCCCGGAGAATATGCGCCCTGCCTATAGACCACTGACACCTCAGTGGTCTTTCCAGTTAATTCTTTGGCAACCCTCCAGGCTGCCTTGCTCCTGGCACTATCCTTAGCTTGCAGGGCCGGCTACACTAAGAGCCGGTCCTCCTTTTCTGCAAAGCATCCTTACGGCCAGGCCTTACCTTCTTGCCTAAGGTATTTTCTGCCTTCCATTTCAACCAGCCAGCTGTCCTTCCTGGTCTCTTTCCCACACCATCTTCATTGCTTGAAACAGCTCTGCACGCTCTAGACGTGAAGCGTGCTCTGTCTCACAACGTCTGTCACCTTTGCTGGCTCTCCTTCGGAGTACCGGTTTCCTCTCAGACCACGTCTAGCTGGATGGTCCAGTCCATTCGCCTTCCTCATGATTTGGCAGAGACTCTTCTTCCAAAATCAGTGAGAGCTCACTCTACTGGAGCTGTGGCATCCTCAATGGCCTTTCTCTATCACGTGGACGTCGCAGATGTCGGCCGCGCTGCCACGTGTGCCACTCCGTCTCCCTTCATCTCGCCCTACCGCCTGGTAGTCCGGCTGAAGGCTTAGGCTGCAGTAGGGCGAGCTGTCCTGGCTCTGCACTTTCGTGACGTCCCTCCTCCTGGTTGGTCAGCTTGCCAGTCACCCATTAGTGTGTATTCACAGAGGACACGAAGGAGAAAAGAGGTTACCTACCTGTAACTCTGGTTCTTCGAGTAGTCCTCTGTGAATTCACACGTCCCGCCCTCCTCCCCACTGTCCGTCACGTGTGCCATGGCATGTTGGGCAGCGGCGGTCGGTTCTTTAAGAACTGAAGCACTGGGCCGGGGGCGGAGTTATATAGCCAGGTGTAGGGGAGGTCCCAGCACTAAGTGCTTAAAGCTGTGGAAGTTTCCGGAGGCTGCTCTGCTCAGGCGCAGATTAACCCATTAGTGTGAATTCACAGAGGACTACTCGAAGAACCAGAGTTACAGGTAGGTAACCTCTTTTTTCAAGTTGAGATATTTAAAGACTGGGTTTACCAGTGCCACTTCCCACTGAGTTTCTGTGACTAAGCAGGGATTTGAACCCAGGCCTCCAGAATCCTATTCCAACTCTCTAGAAAATGGGGTCCCTTCAAGATATTGCAACCCCACCCAAAAAACCCTGCAAATCAAAACCAGAAGTACCTATATGGCCAAATCTTTTTTCCTATGGGGGGGGGGGGAACCCAGTTTCCATCCATTTCCAGGCCTGCTGCAGTCAATGGCAGTCTGTGGCCAAACCCATCAAAGCTCTCTGTCATTGCTGAGGAGGGCAGGAGTGCTGTAGTAACTGCTCAAAATACACTACAGCTAAATGGTTGCTATGTGCAAAGGATTAAACCCTAATGTAGACATTTCTCCAGTTCTAGCCTCAGAGGTCGCTTCAGCATGGCAATCTAGGTGGCAATGGAATTTTAAAAAGCAGCATCAGAAAAGAGGAGGCTGAAGTTAATATATTAATTTGAAGCTCAAACGGTGACCACCTGATCTGCAGGGCCAAACTGGGCTGTGGGGGTCCCTACCCTGCCTACAATAATCATCTTCTGTTATGCTAGATCAGTCATTAAAGTGAGATAAGGGACTATCCAGGAAGGTATTGCACGGAGCCAAAATGTGCCTTGCAGCTCAGGAAACTGTTGCATACAACTGAGTCATGTGTTGCACGCCTGAAAAATATTGTTCTGGAACTAATTTCTGAACAGACATGCATAGGACTGAATTGAAGTTCCATAAAAAAATAAGTTGGAAAAGAATTACAGCCACCTCACATCCTTCATCCTGTCGCCTGCTAGAATGCAGTGAAATTTGTAAGACCATTCCCAAATTGGAATTTGCCTCCCAAGCTGAAAAAGGTTTTCCAAGCTAGGAACAAACCAGCCTTTCTTTTTTTACTGTAGATTTCTCAGTATATATACTAGTGATAAGAAAAGTCAAACAAAGAAAGATACAAACAATTTTTACCTCAAATAATCCCTGCTTTTTAATCAGAGAACTCCCTTCAAGTGTCCAAAAATAAAGATGTGATTTTCCACACGTAACAATTATATTTGTGTCTGTAGGGTGAAAATCAGCTGCAAACACTGCTTCGTTAGAGCACTAGAAGGAGAAAAGAATATTAACATTTGCAGCAAAGCCACAAGAATGATGTAATCGTTACAGACACCTCTGAAAGATACTAAGAATAGTAGTGCATGTCATGGAAGCATGCTAGGTATAGCATGGATTTTGCATGTAAGTTAAAACAAAGATATAAGCCTTGGATGCCTTCAAGCTACAATTTTTTATTTATACAAATGCTTTAGAAGGTCTCCTTGAATGTTCTACTTATAAATAAAAATAACTTTGGTGAAACAACCGGTCAAGGAAATGCTTTAAATACTTTACTTACATGGATACAGATATGTGTATAGCTACTGATATACATGCACATTGTCCAATTAGAAGACCGGTGTGATGTTCCTGTCTTTTAGAATGCTCTCTGTGTGTGTGTGTGTGTGTGTGTGATTGTTACTGGGCAATCTGTATCCTATAGTGTCAATGGTGTGACTTGAAAAAAATGGTTTAATAATTCAGCTAGTAGCAGTAGCTGCAACAAGAGCCTGTTACCTCTTGACACTCTTCCATTCAATATATACAAGATAATTCACAAGGAGGAAGCATGACTCTTGCATTTATACTGAAACACCTATTTTAAGAATGAAATTATATAACAGAGCACAGTACAGCAGCAGCAGGCTTACAAGATTTGAATGATGAAATACTTTATGACTACAACAAACCCCTGTGATTTTAAAGTGACAGACACACAATCACATCACAAAATACCTTTACATCTGCAAGCTTTTCTTCTCTTTGCCAGTCCCAAACTGAAAGGACGTGGTCATTGGAGTCATCCACGGAACAAAGGTTACTCCCTCCATTCTGAAACAAAGCATGAAATAGTAAACACTGTAAAGTGATTAAATATGACTGATATTTTCACAGTGAAATATTTGAGATAACTGATTCCCCAACTATGATTTTGAACCTAGAGTGTCCTGGAATCTTTTTTTTTAAATGTAAGAAGCAATGAAACTCAAAAGATATGGGGCCAAATGAGATATAACAGAGCAACTACCAATATATATTCAGATATCCAACTGGGGGATTGGAATTTGGTCTAATTTTAGTTTGACTGGAATGTATTTAGTTGCTTCCAGCAAATTTCTCCCAGCACAGTCTGATATTGGAAACCATTCTGATCTTGAATTAAATTGTTTGGAGCAATGGAGCACAGTGAAGGCAGAAACAGATGTTGTAGATAACCTGTTATTAGAAGAGAGAACTACTTAATTTTTAAAAGCATCAGAAAGCACACCAAGAACTTTTTTCACCTTACGTAATATGCAATACACATAATTTGTTTTGCTTTTTAATTTATTTTTATGACTTAGGCATGGGGTTCTCTTGAAGTCTGATATTTCAAAGTCACTACCACACTAATGTCCTATTAGCTTTAACTGCAGACTATCTGTAATACCTAAGATAAAGTTGGAGAGAGAAGACGGAGGGACTCATTGCCTGCATTCACTCTACTTCATTTAAAAATATGAAACTCCATGCTTTATACGTCAGCAGGGCAGACATATGAAGAAAATAGACACAGCTGGCCCATCATTGATAATCTGGCCTTGAAGTGAAGACTTTTCTCCATGTATCAGAATAGACACATCTGTAACAAGCAAAGAACAGCTTTGCTGTTCAGAACGTTCTTAATGAAAAACAAGATTTCATTGAATTGAAGATTGATTACAGAGGTTTACTAGGATCACGTAAAATATTCATTGGTACAATCCAGTGGTAACATCTAACCCCCACCCTCATGAAGTGGAGTCACACAAGACTGCGTTTACTTAAACAGGAGGTTTTCCTAACGAGTCTTGCTTGTTCTCAAAAAAATTTTAAAGCATACCCTTGCTGACCAGAGATACACAAAGCATATGAACAACATATTAAACCATTACTTACTGATTTGGAGAATGCAATGCAGGTGACAGCCCTGTCAAAGAAACCCATCCCAATGACATGTAGCGTATTCAGAGTAACAGAATCCCAAATGCGAACATGGGGCAGTAGTTGCTGTTGAAAGTTAAAAAAATGTGCAGTTAGATGTGGGTGTGGAAATCTGAGCATCATGAGAGCATAGGAAAATACCTAAAAGTACATTTCAGTCACCATCACTAATGTGCTAGTGGAAGATACACCATTTCCAATGTATTGAAATAAAAACATGTGACATAAGAGGTTCAGTTCTATCTAGAGATGGGGGTATTCGTATATAAATACCCCTGCACAGGTGGACACAACGAGGGTCCAGCTCCCTGGGGCCAGACCGTCCATTCACCCGTCCGCTGCTTGTTTCCGGCTCTGCGCTCCCTTCCAATCGCTCTGGAGCTCGCGGTCGACTAGCCACTCCTGGCAGAAGGAGGGAAGACGAGCCTCCCTGCCAAGCTGACGGGTAGCTAGTCGACCATAAGCTCCGGAACGATTGGAAGGGAGCGCAGAGCTGGCTGCAGCAGCGGACGGGTGAGTGGACGGTTCCGTCCCCAGGGACTGGTCTCCTTAAGAAATATTTAATATTCAATTTAAGAAATAAATAATAAGAGGCAGGATTAAATAACAACTCTCTCTCCTCCGTGAGTAGAATTGGTATAGGAATCTGCTTTATACTGAGGGTGAGGTTTAAAGTTGTTGTGGACTGTTTGCTTTGTAATTTATACAAGAGCTTTTTTTAAAAAAACTAGCTTAGGCTTTTTAGTAAAGACAGATTTTAAACTTTTCCCTGACAATTTCACCCCCCCCCCCAAAAAAAAAAGAAAAGAAAGAAAAACTTTAAAAATTTGAAGCAAAAAGTTATGAAGCAAATCAAATCATATATCACTAATGCACACTGATGCACCTTAACTTCTACCCCAGTACACACAGGAATGAACACCACTTCTAAAAACATTTGAACATATAATCTAATTTGCTGCTGAATTATAACAGAAGGGACAGAAATGTGAAAGCTGCAACATGACTGGCAGATTGCACTTTTTGCCACCACCCCACTTGATAGCAAACAGAGCTCTGCATATTGCTGAGAATGGCTGGACCCAGAAGAACATGGACTATTGGTTGAAAGGTCCAGTCCTGACACCCATCTTGATCTGGACAAAAAAAAAAAAAAAACGGGAACTACCTCCTCTAATATCTACCTCCTCTGCTGCTCCAGGACAAACTAATGAAGCAGATGAGAACTGACAACTCAAGGGAAGAAAAAAATGTGAACTGGATTGTTTGGGGATCAGCGGAGACAAGTCTAGTGGAAGACCACAACCTACCTACATCAAGGCATTACCTATGAGACTGTGCTGTCAGCCTCATGGTAGAATTGTAAGGATAACTGAAGCATTTAGAAACAGATAGATCATTCTATTTCTGATTCATATCACTTTTTCATGTATTTATCCATAGGTCCTTTCTATCCTGCTTTCAAAAAAAAATCTGCTTGATATTTATTTGTTTGTTTGTTTAATATACCCTTAGTGCACGCACTACTCCGCCTAGAGTGGTCATAATTGACCAGATAGGCGGGATATAAATGAAATAAATAAATAAATAAATAAATACTCTGGGCAAATGGTATTTTAAAATGCAAGTCTTCAACATACTCATTTCTAAATGTACTATTTCTAAAAATACATCTTAAAATATATTTTGACAACATTTTAAATAAAGAACTTATCACCATATATAGAGAAGTAAAAAAACCCTGGTTGATAGGTTTATACCAATTTGCACATTAATCTAGGATGTGGAAATCAAACAGCTCATATTGGAATTCAAACTCCTAAAGTATTCCCACATTTGTGGGTGGAGGACATGGTTTGACAGAAGTCAGGGCAGGAGTTGCAGACTGCATTAAGCAGTATATAAATAATGCCAAGCTCTATAAAAATGCTTGCCTAGCATTATGGCTTATTGCTACAATGAATTGCAAACGTAAGATGGTGTGAAGAGCCTGAAGTGGCAGAATGCATATTTAAAAAATTGACCCTTCTTAACCACGATTTCCAGAAGTTCCAAATTATTAATGAACTTCATTATTAATGAACTTCAAGTCCAATTTGCATTCTCCTTTTCTTCTACAGCAAGTGATATGGTCTGAGAGGGTTAGATATATTGCAATGAATTCTCAAAACCACTAGAGAGCAATCTCTGGAAACAAACTGCACAACAGAATGGCGGAAAAATATTTGTCTGTTGATATTTATTGTTTAGTAAAAAGCAATGGCTTATCTATAAGCAAGATAGTCATGAAAAGTGTTTATGAATACCAGAAGAAATAGCCAGTATTGTCATTATTCTTTTTCATCTATTAAATACAGATGTTATTTTTGGGAAGTTTTTAGACTTAAGATTTTGGTATGCAAGACTCTAGTTTATGCCCAAATAGCTAAGAAAATTACAGCCAGACCTCTGTACTTGAAAGTCATTAATAAGGTATTAAAGCAAAGTTCCAAAAAATGGATCATATTGGCAAGCAATTAGATAATTTTACTAGGAATTGCTTAGTCTTCATGCATTTGTTTTCCTGCTTCCTTCTTCAGCCATGTTACCTGCACATATTTGCTCTAATTTGCTCTAAATGTCAATGGAAATAAATTTTGTTACCATCAAATGATGATACTTATGCCAGGAAATTAAAGTACATGTTTTTTTTAAGAAACATACAAACTAGGAATAATTCCTTTATTATTTTCCCTTATGCTAGGAAATTAAAGTACATGGGTTGTTTTTTAAAGAAACATACAAACTAGAAATATTTTCTTTATTATTTTCCCCTTAATATGCTCATGTCTTTCTTAGAACCCATTCTGCTCCTTATGCCATATAGTAGAACTCCTGTCCTCTGCAGATGCCAGCCACAGAGACTGGCGAAATGTTAGGAAGAAAAACCTCCAGAACACGGCCAAACAGCCCGAAAAACCTACAACAACCATCGGATCCCAGCCATGAAAGCCTTCGAGAATACATTTAACTTCACTTTCTTTATATATTTCTACTACGATCACCTGTCATCTTATAATTCTTCAGACCCTTACATGTCATTAGATTTCTGGTTCTTCACAACATATAAGCATGGGAATATACAACCATGGAATTTAATTTCAAGAATAGTGCTCAACTTTAATGTAAAAGACAACATTAGCAAATGGGAAAACAGTCACAGTGCTATGGAACAACATTCTGGATATGAATAATAGGTTCACATACCTTCCCATCCTTAGATGTTCCTGCAACCTGACCAGTTGCTATGGTGATCCTGTCAGGATGGACAGCTAGGCTGCAAAAGAAAAAAAGAGATGGGAGGACCTTTGTTAAACAACATACAAATACGGTTCACAAAGTGACTGTAAAAAATTCAAAACCCATTGCACTTTCTGTCTTCTGCAATATCAATGGGAATATATCCAATACTCAAAGGAGAATTTGTACCATTTCCATGGCAGGACACGAGGACACTTTGTTCAAGGCTCTGAAACATGGCACTGGCCTTGCTCTTATGGTTTCCTTAGAGGCAGATGTGTTAATCATTTCATCCTGACTAGTTTTAAGATAATCACTGGTCCTAAAGCTTACCACTTCACATCATCATTATGACCAGTGTAATGTCTCTGCAACTGCTCTTCCACATTGTATAATACCACGACAGATGCAATGAAATATACAGTTTCACCCGTTGGTAGGAGGTACAGGTTACTGCGACAGTCTCGACCCCTATAGCCGTATCTAGAGTCTTTGTTAAGATGTAACAGTGCAAAATTAAAAATGAGATTTAACATGAAACACTGGACCCGTATAATACACACCGTAAGGTCCCAAACTTTTGGAAGTGCTTGTCCACTTGTTTCTAAGGAAAACTGCTATTATTTTACCATATCCTGAGTAGAGCTGTTGACCGCAGTTGCACTTCCAGACTGTGAATATATTCTGAAGGAAGAATACCTTCCCTGCAGTCTATCAATGCATGTAGAAAGTCTGATAGCTGGGAGGACTCTGACCCCCATGTGAAGCAGAGTTCACATTACTGGCTGCGTTAGGCTTCACCTGGCACAAGGAGAAAGGAGAATCTGAGATTCATCTCCTTTTCCTCTCTTAAGTTAGCAGATGTGCAGATCTGCCAACAAGGAAGGCCTCCATTTCAAGTGAAAACTAGAACCTTCCCACTCAACAGATCTACCCAAAAGGAAGCAGAATGGGCATGGAGTATTCTGCTGCTATTCTCTGTATTACTCTCAGCTCCACTGATCCAAACAACAAGAGGACATGCCAAGAGGAGAAGGAGGAGGAAAACATTGGTAGGCTGTAAACATACTCTCATCTCCAGAACTGAAACAATGGTGGATATACGTCTATTTCAGTGCTTTCAAATGTACAGTTTGCTCTTCCTTCCCTGTATGCTGCCTATTGTAAAGATTTGTCAATATTATCTTGAACCAATTTAAATATGCAGAGGGAAACTAAAGAAATACAAAAACAGTATTTAAAGTGAGCTAGTTAAAACAAATAAAAGTAACATCTGGCTAGAAAAGACCTCTGGTAGGTCAGCCAATATATCCCTCTGTCTCATTCTACTATGATTGATTTCATTATCTCTAGTTCAGGATGATTGCTTTCATTATCCCAGTGTTAACTAGCCAGATGCAAACAAGACTGCAGAAGGACTGCACTGTGCTCTTTTTTTGTTTCATGAAAATAATGAGCCAGAATCTCATTTTGTTGCCACAATGCAAATCCTGAGCAGATCTAATTGACTCATGAGAGTTGTCTATATGTAAAATTGTATTATTTAGTCTGCAATAATGTTATCCTAATATTAAACATGATGTAACAGAACTGCCTGTTATATATGCTGCCTCATTACGGCAGACAAAGATGAACTGACCTATCTGTGTTCATCTTTTGTTCTAATCAGTACGAAATAGGATCAAACCAATTGAAAATCTAGGTGCTTAAATTACAGCTGCTTTCCACATTACATTTCCACATTTTGAAAATGGTCAAGGAGAAGCCATTTGAAAATAGCTGCAGACTACTCTTTTTGCAACTACAGTAGTACCTTGGTTTGCGAACACCTGTTTACGTAATTGTTGGTTTATGAACCGAAATCCATAAGAAATAAAGCCCCGGTTTACGTTATTTTCTTCTTCTTTTTTTGCACTACGAAAGGGCTTTTCCAGGGCGCATTGCACCTATAGCACCGCCCCTTTCGTAGCGCAATTGGTGTTTCTGTTGCGATATTTCCATACTACGTAACATCGCATAGAACAGATCCGTTTCGCAAACCCAGGTACTACTGTATAGGAATAATCAGACATGACTCTGAGCAGAAGTCTGTCTTTGGCCACTGCCTCCCTCCTTAATTTGCACAACTTTTAAGAATGTAAAAACGAAAGAAAACAAAAAGTGAAATAGGGAAAGCATCTAATGAAGAAAGGATGCATTTTCCAAAACTGCTGTTTTCCAACCATATTGCAAAGTTGAATAAATATTATTTGCTATTTCAATTTAATATATCACGCCTGTTAGTGCCACAGCAGTTCACATAAAATATGCATAAAATAATTGATATGAGAAAACCATAGACCATCTAACCATATAAAAACAGAGGGTGCCAGAGCATTAATAAAACTGCATAAGACAAAAAATAATAACAAAAATACAGATAACAAACAACTGGACAGAGATGTAAGAGTACCTCAACTCAACTAGAGTCTGAGTGGAAGGCCTCCCTGAAGAGCCATGTCTTCAATTGCCTCTTAAATGTCGCCAGGGAGCAACCTAGGCAAAGCTCCTCCAGGAGCTGATTCCACGAAGACCCTAACTCTCATAGAAGATTTATGAGTCTCCCTTGGGGTGGCTACCCAGAGAAGCCTCGTCTGCAATGACCTGGTGGGTCCAGCAGTTGACACTGGTGCAAGATACTCTGACAAGTAACGTGGGCCCAAACCATGGAGGGCTTTGTACATGAGAGTAAAAACCTTGAACCTAACCCATGGGTAGCCAGTGGAGGTGAGCCAGAACTGGAGTGATGCAATCGTATGTGCTTGCTCCAACCACCAGTCTAGTCACTGCATTCTGGACCAGCTGGAGTCTCCAGACCATCCTCAAGGGAAGCCCCATGTAGAGAGCATACAGTAGTTGATCCAGAAAATGATCAACACCTGCTCCAGGGTCCTGAAGGAGCCATCATCCAGGTAGGGGTGGAATTGGGCAATTAGTGGATGTGGAGGTAACTGCTCTTAGACTCCTGCAAGTAAATGTATATAAAGGATAGTAAGTCAATACACATATATTAGATGTAACTGTTTCAATATTTACCACATTAACTTGCAGTTACTGGAGGGAGAGAGAGAGACAGAGACAGAGATAGAAAGGCTCTTTACCAAAGGCAGAAATCCTCATTGTGTGTTCAAAGCTCCCTTTCTCTTGAAAATCCTCTCCAAATGTCTACCATCTATCTTATATGCTTCATCTTCATGCTTCTGGCAGCCTTGGCACCCAACACTAGTGGGTGGTAAGGGCTGCTGGAAGCAGGAGAAAGTCACCAGGGAGAGGAAGAAGCAGTCAGCTTCATCTCCAATTTCTTCTCAACACCCCTGCAAGCAGCCACATTCTGTTCTCCTCCTCCTCTGCCTCCTCCTTTATAAGTACACATTAGAGATGGGAGCTTCGTATTCATCTCCCAGGGGAGATGAATACGGAGCTCACCACCACAGATGGTCAGTCAGATTGGACCTTCCCCCCCGAACGTGGTATCCACTTACTTCTTGTGGCATGGCGCACATGGTCATTGTCCTTTGCACTGTGCCAATCGCGGAAGCAGGCCACCTAGGGTTTCCCCACCGCCCTGCACTGCTGACCAATCAACAGCTGAGCAGGGAGGCTGGTCATCTCACCCCCTCGTTGGATTGGTCAGCAGTGCAGCGAGATGGGGAAGCTCCAGCTGGGCTACTTCTGCAATTGGCACGGCATGAAGGATGACAGCCCCGCACGCCACGCCACAAGTGGTAAGTGGACGCCTGGTTGGGGGGGAGGGTCCAATCGGACTGCCCATCTGTGGTGGCAAGCTTCGTATTCATCTACCCTGGGAGACAAATACGAAGCTCCCATCTCTAGTAAATATTCTGTGGCACTGTAGCAGCAGGAGTGGTTACCACTCCTGAATGAATCTTCTATGACCAGGCAGGGGCATCAATTATTTGCCTCCTTAGGGACTAGAGACCACATTCTGCTTGGGGGAAGAGATGTTAGAGCTGTTGGTTAAAGAAGGCCTGACTACAGCTCTCGTTTGCTGGCCTCAACAATAGATCAGAATATGGGAAAGGACTAGCCATCTTCACTGTTCCCTTATCTGATTGTCATCTACATTAAATAGCCACCACTTGCTTGAGAAAAAGCAGCCATCAACCTGACAAAAATGAAGAAGACTCTATTCCAAGCCAGTAGAAAACCATACAAACAACCACATATTAGCATGACTGTTGTTCATTACATAAAAGCTCTTAATTTCTTTGATCAGGTCTTTTGTTAAATCAAATTAAATCAAATTAAAATGTGGAAACACTCAAAACACATATTCTAACCTCTGATTACTACCACACACAGGAATTCTGTGTGAGACATGATCCCTTTTTCTCATGGTCCAGGAATTCTTGTTGTTCACACCTTGTAGATCAGAAGCTGTCAGAATTTTAGATCCTGGTCATTTTTCTTCTGTACCACAGTTACCTGATAACTACAGAAGCAATACTACACCAAAACACACTACGCCACATATATACTGAATGTAACTCAGCATCATTGTTTATATCTCAAACAAGTTAACTGTTAATTAACTTGTTTTAGATATAAACCTTCAGGCTACATTCACTTGAAACCATACTGGAACTGCTTAATAGCATACAGATCTGGAGCAGAAGTTTGAAATCATTAATATTCATTTGATTGTTTTGTTGGTGAAATTATACTACTTCCTAAAAATCTAGAGGCATGTATTACTTAACAGCCTTCAAAGATACATTTTAAAAACAGCACACGAGACATAAGCAGCTTCTAGTTTAACATGGCAATCATTATAAAAAGGATACACCCATTCCAGTTTAAGCCTCCTGGCTGGCAGTTCTGCTTTTGCTTCCAAACTGTAAGATTCCACTTGATCTTTGGGCATGTACATAGTAACAGGACGTCCACGGAGAAACATTTTTACATATCCTTCCTCTATAAAAAGGTTAGAAACAAAGAATTACACACACAGTATCAGTGAAATATTCGATTTCTCTTCCTTCCAAACTACTGTTTTTAAAAATTTCATTAACATCTTAAAGTTGTTTTTGGGCGAATCGGCTTTCTTCCCAGCAACCAAAGCTGGATACCACCAGTAACACACACAGTCTCCTGGTGTTTTACATCTCTTCAGATAAGTCCAGGAACTCAATAACCAAAAAAACATATAATGAAGTCTGTATACTAGAAAAAGACATCATAATTTTTTTTGAAAGAAGTACTTATCTTATTGCTGCACCCAACTGATAAACAAACCCCAAAGATTACAATTAACACCGAAATCCAATTAAAATTATTTTATTTATTTCAAGTCATTATTTACAAATCTGAGTACCAGCATCTATAGCTGTCAACATTCACTGCATCTTAGTGTAAAGATGAGCTTTACACTTCATGTATATTGTTAGAGATACAATGGAAATACAATAAAGACAGGCAGTTAGTAAGAAGGATGTACTATGCTGATGTACATGCAAAAATTAGACTTTAAAACAGGAACAGCAACAAAGACAACACAGAGAAAGAATGGGAAACATACAACAGAATTATAAACAGAACTCTGCTGACACTGAATAAATATTTAACACCAGAAATACTCTAGTTGGTGATGTTATAAGTGAAGTTTCCAGGTAAAGAAATATTAACTTAATAGCAGATCTGAAAATACTGACTTGGGGACTTCATGGGACTTAAAAAACTGGGTGATCTAGGAAATGGGATGATAGTCTGACTAGGACTTTTAGGAAATGGCAAAGCCAAAGGAGGTATCTTGCGAACAGCTGGCGAAGCTTTTCGAGATTCAGAACTTGCTGCCTCTTGCTGATCCATCGGCAGATCAAGGGATCCAGCCTTGTTTTCATCCGAATCAGGCAGTTTTGGAGCCAATGACATCAGCAGAGTTACTAGATGAAATAACCATGGGCACAGAGAAAATGGAAGGGCAGAAGTAATAACATTATCACAAATCAGTGAGTAAATACTGCTATGGATTTCCAAATGCCATTAAATAAAAGTCATTGCTTTAAAAAGAATTTAAAAATAGGCTTTATTTTAATGGCTGAAGTGACAGAATATGTAGGCATTACTGCTGTTTTAAAATGATTAACTGTATGATGTTAAAGACTTACTGAATTCACTGAACAACTATATTTTGTTATAGACTTACTAGCTAGTAACAACTTAAAAGTTGTTGTAGTGATTAATGTTCATTGTTTTTAAACAATGCAGTTTTGCCAAGACACAAATTTGAAATATAATCTTCTATTGCTGGTTGATTTTTTTAAACGAAAAAAGGTGCTAATAACAAAGAACTATAAACAACTGCAAATAAATACTTTACAATTGATACACATTTTATAGATACTTTGAAACCATAAAAAGTTATTGAAGCAGTTTAACACTGTAATATTTGTTTTGAAAATATTAACTCAGAAAAGTACATAACAAATAACTGGATATTTGACAAAACTGGAACTGTGATGGTAGTTCTGGGTGTCTATATTTTTATTCCTGTATCAATCCAAAACATATGTCTATATTTAGCAGTGATGAACATGTTAAACACTCAAGTGCCATGAAGGCTACAATTCTTAGACCACTATCTTAAAAAAACCTATGGGACTAGCTTATGCTAAAGCCCACTGCTAGTGTAATGCTGCCAATGTCGTCATCCAGAGTAGGAGACAGGGAACAAGTTATGATTTAATAGAGTTCTTCTCCCAGCTACAAATTTTCCCATACTTCCCTTATAGGCTTTAAATAAAATGCGCACCACATCTACAGTGCAAAATTCTAATGCTAACCATGGTTACTGCTCATTCTGTTCTCCACCTTAACAGGATTCAAACCCATGGCTTGAAGTCAATCTTCACAGAGCCTGATTAACAGAAGGTCTGATTAATGTCAATCTGCATGGGTGCAGATGAAACAATAAACCATATATTTAAAGCTGACAAAGGTGGTGGGATGTACAGACAGTGGAAAGGGGAAGAGGAAAACAGCAGAAGTAAACAGCTCTCTTCCAACTTATTATCCATTAGCAGTGTTAGTCTGTAAAGGGTCATGTGATTCAAGAACTGGACTTTAAGACTACTTTATTTCTGTACTGTTCTTCTAGAAGGTGCTATACATCTACTGAGGTTAACATTAACTATATCCATTCATTGAAAAGACAACTGACTTTCAAAAATGTGTCAGATTTCTGGCCATATCCTAAAATTTACTATACAAGCATATAAACGTTTAACGGAGAAGATCAATTACTGTACCATCAGACTATAAAGCATGACATTATACCTGTATCACCTGGGGCACCATTTTTAAGACAGAGGTGGTCAATTTATGACCCTCCAGACAGTTCGACTACAATTCCTACACTGACTAGGGCTAAATTAACTAATGGTACTATGAGTTGCAGACTGAGAACACATGGAGAATCGTAAATTGCCCATCCCGAAGTTAGGAACAAGGTACTGAGTTCTGTACACTCTAGTCTGTAAAACCCACCAGCAATTAGGAACTTTGCTGTGAGTCACACACTAAAAATGGAGAATACTCCTTGCTAGTCAACCACCTCACCAGACTTAAGGTCCAGGTCATCCTTTGACATCAGGCATGTGGAAGCAGACTAGTATTTTGGCAGTGTGTAAATGTACAGTATATCTACATAGATACATATATTTTACATCATTCTGAAAGTCTAATCTAAAGAGTGGTATGCCCTGTATTGACTCCAAATACCAAAGCAGAACTGTTACAAAGATACCCAAGAACAAAGAAAGAATAACAGATGCTAAGGGTTGTAGAATAACAGAACACAATTAAGAAATACCGGTTTAAGGAGGTGAAGCCTCTGAATACATAGACAAAAGAACAACTGTTAGAGCAACCCTAGTGAATGTAAGCGTAGTATTCTTATAACATTGACAACAGCTTGTGAAGAGCACTGAGCTGATAGCATTGAATGTTACTAGGATTGCAAAGGGCTTAATTAGAGATGGGGGATATTCGTATTCGAATATGAATATCTCCCCACAGGTGCAGATAATGAGGGTCCGGCACCCTGGGGCCAGACCGACCACTCACGATTCCGCCACTGCCGCAAGCTCCGCAGTCCGTTCCTATCGCTCTGTTGCTCACGATGGATTAGCCACTCCTGGCAGAAGGCAGGATGATGAGCCTCTCTGCCAGTTCGAAGAGTGGCTAATCCATCGCGAGCAACTAAGAGATAGGAAGGGACTGCGGAGCTTGTGGCAGCGGCTGAATTGTGAGTGGTCGGTCTGGCCCCAGGGGGCCGGACCCTCGTTATCTGCACCTGTGAGGGGATATTCGTATATGAATACCAATGCCCCCATCTTTAGGCTTAATACTTAAGAGCACCTCAAATTTCTTCTATAAGAGTTCTTGGAATTTATGTTACATGTGACTTTCATCATTTGGTACACATGAACAGAATTGCAAAAGAAACTGAGAAACTCAGCCATATGTATAACTAAGATGCAGCAGATGTATGAGAAATTAGTGAGGAATAAACCAGTTTTATAAATACAACAGAAAACTCTTTACCCTTTACAAAGTATAAAAAAACACTGTGTGAACAGATTATTATTTGGTTATATGTTAGTAATTAACAAACACTCTCAACGCAGTAGAGTCACTACCCTAGTTTGACATTAACGTAACATTAAAAAGCAATGCAATATCTGTTAGCTACTGCAATTTGCTTGTTGTCTGCTCAGGTTAAGCCTATGATCTATCAGGAACAATTCAGGAAGTGAATAAGCACTGCAATACCACTCTAGAACAAAATGCTTCTTTAGACACACATTAGGATGCTATCAGGTCAAACTATATAGAGCAGGTGCTATCACAAGGCTTTTCAGCCAACTTGCCAAGCAACTAATAACACACAATGAGACATTCATGTGTTGCCATATAGCTCTCTTCACCAAGTCAACAACAATATCAAAAGGAAAAAAATCTAAGTAAAAATCCATTCACATTAAATTCTACAAGGTTTAGAACCTAGTAGATGCTCTGCAAGAACTTTGATCAAACAAAGCTGAACTTATTTAATAATGTTTTTGCAGTGCAAGGAACAGGTTGTCTCCACAGAGACAAACTCCTTTGGCCCAGTTAATAGGCTTGCTTAGAGAGCTATGAGGTTTGAGAAGCAAGGCCTACCTACCTTTGCAATGTGTCACACGACGTTTCCCTTGTGGTTACAGAGACAGAGATAGAAGTGCTAGATAAAGATGCATTCAAGAACAGTCAGGCTCTCCTAAAGCCCTGCTCTAAGAATGCCCCAACTGTATTATTTTATGCACCACTTAGATAATACCATTTTTCATTCACAAAAGCGATATAAAACATCCCCAGCTATGCATTTGCATGGGCAATGTAAGAAAAGGAAGATCCTAGAGTAGTTCGTGTTTAACAATTTGCGCTAAAGAGAATTTAAGACTCTAAATTGTGATTTGTGCAGTCAGTGGAGTTTTCTCCCCTTCTCCCACTTTCTATAAGAATCATTGGACTTGAGGATTTTCTAGTCCAAATGAAACATCCAGGATAGTCTGTCAACACTATGCTTGCAAGCCAGCTTCAAACTTTGTTCTTGGTTTGATTTGTCCACTTGCAAAAGATAGGTTGGGTTATGGCATTGGTTCCTATAACACACTGCTTTCATTGTTTCACTGCTGTTATTCATTTATTTATTTAAAATATTTTTATTCTGTCCTTCTCCTTAAGAAGAACTCAAGGCACCTTACATAATTAAAAATACAATATTTAAAAGCTAAATGCAGTAGGTACACCAGTATTAAAAAGGAATTAAACAAGTATTATTAAAAATGGCAATAAAATCAATACTAAAACACATTTAAAACAACATAGCACAACAATCCATTTTAAAAACTCTCTCAGACCACTAGTTATTAAGGGAAAGCCCGCCTGCAGACAAAGATCTTTGCCTGGTTGAGGACAAGAAAGATGGGGCCAGCCTAGCTTCCCATAAGAGGGAGTTCCAGAGCCTGGGAGCAGCAACAGAAAAGGCCCTCCACTGTGTCCCCAACAAGCGCACCTGTGAGGGTAGTAGGACCGAGACAAAGGCCTCCCCTGATGATCTCAAAGCCTGGGCAGGCTCATAGAGGGAGAAGCGGTCTTTTAGATAGCTAGGACCCAAGCTTTTTAGGGCTCTATAGGTTAAACCCAGCACTTTGAATTGTGCCTGGAAATGGATCAGTAGTCATTGCAGCTGCTATAATAGTGGGGTTACATGATCCCTGTAACCAGCCACAGTCAGCAATCTGGCTGCTGCATTTTGGACCCTCTGGAGTTTCCGAACACTATCCAAAGGCAGCCCCATGTAGTGTGTGTTACAGTAATCCAGTAAACATGTAACCACTGCATGTGTCACCATGGCCAGATCAGCCTTCTCAAGAAACAGGAGCAGCTGGCACACTAGTTTTAACTGTGCAAAGGCACCCCTGGCCACCGCTGAAACCTGGGCATCCAGGCTCAGATATGAATCCAGGAGCACCCCCAAGCTGTGCACCTGTGTTTTCAGATGGAGTGTAACCTCATGCAGGCACAGGCTTCTGATTTGTTTTTATTATGATGTTTTGCAGTTTTATTATACTGTACTATAAGGTATTATTATACTGAACTATAAAGTAGATTTTGTTTGCCTTATCTCTGCTACTGATACTCTGCAATAAACAACAGATAAACAAAATACCTTGAGTAAACAAACAAACTAACAGAATCATGGTTTATTGTTATGTCTGAACCATTTCCTTATCAGCCACTCTCACCACAGGGCTGAAAATAGAAGAGTACAAATATTATTGCTAGCTTTATTTGATTGCCCATGTGATGTGCATAGCAAAGAAAAGCCAGAATTGCCTATATAAAATCTGCATCATCTTGCCAAGGGATAAAATGTTCTTCTTATGTTAAATGTGATAAACTGGTTGTAAATACGGGCTAAGTAAATAATAATCCCTTTAACTATCAAAATGCATGTAAAGTTTTGTGTTTCTACCTAAGAACAGGTTGTACTCAACAACATATATCCAACAACAGAACAGACACTGCTAGCAGAATGGCCTCCCCTCCCCTAAATTCTGCTTCAGCTCTCAGCACTGTCTCCAAATTCTCTACAGCAGATGTAGAGAGTGTGGAAATAGTATTGGAAGGAGAACTTCAACTCAAAAGCTCTTTGTATGATGATTAGAGAAGGGGGTATTCGTATACGAATATCCCCGCACAGGTGGCGTTAACGAGGGTCCAGCCCCATGGGGCCGGATGATCCACTCACCGATCCGCCACAGACGCGGATGGCGCGATTCTACCAATGGCTCCGCAGCATGCAATCCGCTCGCCACTCTTCAACCTTGCAGCGAGGTTGTCCTCCTGCCTCCTGCCAGGAATGGCGAGCGGATCGCACGCTGCGGAGCCATTGGTAGAATCGCGCCGTCCGCAGTGGATCGGTGAGTGGACCGTCCAGCCCCATGGGGCTGGACCCCCATTAACACCACCTGTGTGGGGATATTCGTATACGAATACCCCCATCTCTAATGATGATAGATGAAGTTCAACTGCGGGATTAGTTGTTTTTTAAAGGATGTTTTAATTAGTTGTTTTTTAAATTACTATATATATAGTAATTCTTCCCTGAAAATGTTATCCTAACAAATTGACATGGGGTTGGGTCCTTTGCAAATAAAACAGACAGAAATCAATGAAAAGATTTTAACAAAAATATAAAGTGTAGTTTATTTTCATGTGTTTTTCTTGTTCTACTAATTAAGAAGCCAGGGGTGGGTGGGTTAGTTTTTAATTAAACAAATAGACGGGTCATACTGCTAAATTCAGAGTCTTGAGGCAAATGTTTTATAATTGTTTGGGGGCCCAAGAGAATGATTAGCAAGGTAATAAAGAACCTTATAGCCAATAGGCTGTCATCTCTGGCAACATCCATACTTATTACTAAATACACCATTTAGGGCTAATTGGTTCCATATAAAAAGCTGCCTTATATTAAGTCAGATAGTTAGTTCATCTACCTGAGTACTGTCTACACCACAGGTGGGCAAAGCGGAGGCTCCAGATATTGTTGGTTCAGCAATTCCTCACCAGTGGCTATGCGATCCAAGACTGGTGGGAGCTGCTGTTTGGAAGGGTGAACTATGCCTACCCCTGATCTACATTGACAACAGCTGCAGGTTTCAGTCAGGGACAACATTATTTGCTGAGGACCCAACAGTATGTTAGTCAGGGAGATGCCAATTCTGCATGCAAATCATGTGCTATGTCACTGAGCTAAGCTCCTTCCCAGCTTGTGCAATGAAGAATAGAAGCCAACATCTCCCTCCCTCCCCCCACATTCTCTTTTCATAAGCCTTGGAAGTAAAAAAGTTGACATAAAAATATGAGGAGGGTATATTGTACATCAAGATCCTTATATATAAAGCTTTAGTATGCTCTACAATATCACAATTCTGCACCACTAAAGATGAGTGTCCAAGTCAGTACCAGATTTGCAAAAACTGAATAAAATAATCAAGTAAAAGATATATAAAGCTGCTCAGAGTCCACATGAAAAAAATGTTATACTGACAATGGTGCACGAAGGAGTAACATAATTTGAATGTTTAGAAATAAGCTTCTTGTCTATGTACTTGTGTGTAAGAAGAGCAGGGCGAGCAGCCTTCCAAAAGCTGTGGGGTGTTGTGTTTTCATTGCATCTTTCCTCCAAGATGTTAAAAGACATTTTATAAGTGCGGTTCCCAATATTCTTTACTAAGCACTACATAGCTTCAAATGGAATTGCACATTCATTGGGCATGAGAAGGAAATGTCTGAATCTATCCTAAATTCTAAAAAACTGAGATGATTGACTTTATAAACTCATTTCAAAATACGCAATTAAAAAAAAATTAAAACAAGGGCAAAATTCTGTAAGCTTGATCTGTTGATTTATTTAAATGATTATTTCTTATTTCTTATTTCTAAATGATTCTCTTTCTTACCCACAGCAACACGGACCAAACCATGATTGAGGAATTAGGAAATAGTCATCATTCTGTTGTCTAGTCATCTGTACAGAAAGCCTAGACATGTCAATCTCTCACATGCATGACTACAAAAAGGAAATAAAAATATATATTTATGTAAGAATAGAAAGAAAAGTGAAACAATTACCTGCACTGAACATTGGTTCCTTAGGCTTGCTGTGAAAATAATCAAGAAAGACCCTTTTAACAACACAATTCTACTTATCTTTCTACTCAGACCTCACATATCCTTGATTACTTTACTCCTCTATCTCTCCAAATCACAATTTACTGTTTATTTTTCTCTCTCTTTTGTTCCCCTCATTCCCTATGCTGACATGTCAAGTCATTTATCCCTATGAAAAGCTGAACAAACCTGTGCCTTCCATCTATCCTGTCAACAGCTTCAGGTGCTTTCTGTTCTCTGGCTTAACTACTGCAATCTCCTCTAGTCACCTTTATCACAGTACAGTATTTTCAATCTCATCTAAAACTCTGCTGCAAAAATCACTGATATTCACCCTCACTAAGAGGCTGACTACATAAGCATTTAGCCCACTGTTTGGTCTGCAGAGATGGGCTCCTAAAGGCAGTGACCAAATGTCCTCTTTGCTGGAGCAAACTAGCACGGCCCAGAACAGTCCTACCTGCACCTTCTTGGTCCCTCTCAGGAGCTTCTACTTTTTTGATGCTGATTGGGAGGCTCTGTTTTGGTTCATTTCAGGCACGTGTGATCACTATGAATGAACCAAAAGCAAACCTTCCTGTCAGTTGCCGATGTTGTGAAGTCACTTAAGAAGAAAACCACTTCGAGATACAGTCAACCCTCGACTTACGAACGGCCCTAGTTACGAACATTTCGACTTACGAACCGCTCTGATAGAAAAATATTGACTCGACTTGCGAACTTAGATTCGAGTTACGAACCGAAAAAAAACTTTTTTTTTAACCTAAGTCATCTTAGGTTAAAAGGAAAAAGAAGGAAAAAAATTCTGCCCCTAGTGGTAGGAACGGATTAACCGGCTTTGCATTAGTTCTTATGGGAACTAATGATTCGAGTTACAAACCGCCCCTCGACCTACGAACCAAAAACAGCCGGAACGGATTAATTGGTTTTCAATGCATTCCTATGGGAAATGCTGATTCGACTTACGAACTTTTCGACTTACAAACTTCCTTCCGGAACGGATTAAGTTTGTAAGTCGAGGGTTGACTGTATTGGCAAATTAAACACTTCCAGATGAGGAAGTGAATTTTATTTTAAAGTGTATTAAGGCAGCACATATGCACTGCATCAATTCTTGAAAAATAAAAGTCAAACAGAAAACTTCCTCCCAGAAGGGGACAATGAGGGGGATTTCCCCCTCTTTTCTCTTCTAGTTGAGAGCCCGTCAAGAAAAGCAAACAAAAATCCCTCTCATTGTTCCCTCCTTTCTCCTCCTGCTTCTGGGAGGAAGTTTTTTATTTGCCTTTTTTTTTTCAAGTGATGCGGTGCATATGTGCAATCCTAACACACTTCTTTTTTAAAGAAATCACTTCTTGACCCCTCCGTGGAGTCAATGAAGTAAATAATTTGCCAATATGCTGAAACAGCTTTCTTCTTAAACCACACGATACTGGCAAATAGACAGGGGGCTGGTACAGACCAACCAGTGACACGTGACGTCCATATGCCATTTGGATGTGAGGATTGCACCAAATGGCATACTGGACCTCCTAGCGACCCTATTTATCCTGATCCAGCTCATTCCAAAATGGGCATGTAGACAAGCCCTTAAGCCCATGTGATGCCTTATCTGAACTATAGACTCACTTTCCTCATCTTTAAAGTTCTTGCTGCCGACCTCTTATTTTGTCTTATTTCACATCACATTGTACAAATATTTTGAGAGGAGAGTCACTTGACTATGTGACAACAACCTCTGGTCAGAAAATAGAACAAGAGCCTCAGGCCAGAATAAATGCTGTTATTCCAACACACCCAGCCTCTTCTTGGTGTATTAGAATAACAGCATTTAAAGTAACATATTTAAACTAAATGCAAAGTAATCAGCAATGGGGTGAGTCAGACAGAGAGATAACTGAGTATAACCTGGCATCGTCACCTCTCGTTTGTTTGTAAGTGAACGTTTATTAATTGTTGCCATTCAGTCACTTTGTCCTTCTTCAAGGAAATAATGTTGTTCTTTGTTCTTTGTTACCTTTGCTACTTACTCCACTCCTTTTGCAATTTCCACTTTCTGTCAAAACAGGATGAAGGCCAATGACTCCTTTTTTGCTTTTTTATCAGCCTGTAAAGTGCTACATGCATGGAATGTTTTATTCTAATGACAATAAGGAAAAAATGTCATGACAGGTGTTCTGTATACCTTTCACTGTTCTTTTTACCACTGGATGAACTGCTTGTGGATCCAGCTCGATTGCGGCTGCCTTTGGCATCTCCATAGCTTTCCCTCCGACCTCCTGGAGACACACGTTCAGCTGAGTTGGTTCTTTTGACAGTGCTAGTAGAACAGGAGGGATATCCATTCATGCATATTGTATATTATTATGAACCCGCACAGCAAGCTCTTCAAAAACACAATCCCAAAACAATTATATACCTTGAGCTGAAATTACTAACCCATCTTTTGGGAATATGAAGAGACATGCAGAAATGTCTATTTAAAGAAGTGGTTCAGAACACATGGCCTGTAGCAAGAATAAAAATTATATAAGAAAAAAATGGCCATGCATAAAATACAAATGTAGGATCTTACTCTCGCCTGAGCCATTATTAGAGATGCATGGGCCTTTCATTGTTGGTTCTGAATAGAGTCAAGAATTTGTAATGACACCCAGAAATCAACACAAATAGCTGTCTTCCCATGGATGATGGTAGTATTTGCATTGGGCTCATGTCTGCTTAAGAATGGATGCTGTGCCAAGGATCTGGTGTACTGGCCATCACATTTCCCACAGCCACACGTAAGCCGCTTGACTGTTACAGTGAGCAAGGAAGGGAGTAAAGAATGTGTTGAAAGCAGCAGAGATGGATCCTTAAGATCTAAGGCAAGTAGGCCCCACTCAACTGGAACTTTCACATGGTGAACTGAACAAAGACACCCACTTTTACAATTACCTCCATTCGAATGTTCATGATTGCTCACTTTCTACAAAACAATTCAACAAATTAGAAAAAAAACTTTGATTTTGATGAATTCAGATGCTTGGGGAAGACGGGTGCAAACAGCAGAATAAAGCTGCCAGGAAAAAGTGGAGCAGACTTTTAATAGCCCTATTCAGGTTGTTACCTTCCTGGCTATTATTAACATAATTAAAAGGAAGCAACTCGTTCCTGTCCTTCCTGCTACCCTTTTCTCCATGGGGAGAGCCATGTGTCTGAAGAGAAGCTCACCCTCATGTGTAGGCTCTATATTTGAGCATGCACCCTGGAAAAATTGGCTTTTGATTTGAGTACAAGAATTTATTCTCCTCCGACATGTTGCCCTTCACTGAAAAGAACACCAACAAAGGGGTAAGAAGTAGTTGCTCTTTTCTAAGTATACTGGTAAATATTAGCAAGGTAACAAATAAATAGGGCTAATGTGTTCTCTAATTCTTAGTTTCTCTTTTTAAAAAACTCTCTTCTGTTCCTGCTCAGAAGCCTCGTGGTGCAATGGTTAAAATGCTATACTGCAGCCAAAACTCTGCTCACAACCCGGATTTAATCCCAGGTTACCAGCTTAAGGTCACTCAGCCTTCCATCCTTCTGAGGTCAGTAAATTGAGTACCCAACTTGCTGGGGGAGGGGGCAATGTGTAGTCTGCATAATTAAATTATAAACTGCCTAGAGAGTGTTTTACACACTATAGGGCAGTATAAAAGCAGCACACTTTCCTTTCCTTTCCGGGAGTGCTGCAGATCTAATTGATGAGTTACAGGTAGTGTGAAGAGTGTTGCCACACCATTTTTGATTGAGTGCTGCTTCTTCCCCATGGACAAAGTTGCTTCCTCCATACCGTCCCTTTTGCTCCCCAGCCTCTACACTACCAATCTTCTGGAACTCTTCAAGAACAGCAGCCAAACTACCTCTCAAACCTAAACATCTATCCTTCGCTTCCATAATATATTCCTTTCAAATATTTCTCAGTCAACAACCTCTTGTACTGCTTCATTCCGACCAAGATATGTTTGTCAAGAGCAGTGACCACTTGCTCTTTAAAATAACGGTTTCAGAGCATTTCCTTACTTCTTCTATTTTGTCCCCCAGGGCTGCATAAGAACCAACAACAACAAAATTAGCTTGTGAAAGGGGTGTTGCTAGAGGGATGGCAGGCAGATCTGTAATGGATTTTGTTAGTAATAATTTTGTTGAAAAAGAGGGAAAGAACACTGTCAACTTGCTAATCCTGGTTTTGAAAACACAGGCTTACTGGGGGTTGCCAAGGAAGATGTTTTAAGATTTATTTTTTTAAAAAAATACCTTGGGAAAATCATGCATAGGGGACAATGCTATAGACCAGAGGTCCCCAACCCCCGGTCCGCGGCCCAGTGCGAGTCCGTGGCCTGAGCCGTACCGGGCCGCAGAGAGAGACCTCACCCCCACCCCGCACGCACTCCCCCCCGCACAGCCCGTTTGCGCCTGCGCGCGAGCGCACCTGCATGAGCGCTGCACCGCCCTTTGTGCATGCGCACAAGTGCCTGCACGCCTGCGCGAGCACTGCGCCGCCCTTTGCACATGTGCACAAGCGAGAGAGAGAGTGCTGCCTTCCCCAGCCGGTCTGCAGGGCTAAAAAGGTTGGGGACCGCTGCTATAGACATTACTACCCTCTTTCCTTAAGTGTGCAGAAATGCCAACTGTTGGGTTTAAAGGGAAAGGCACTCTACATGTGTTCATATTCACAAGCATTGTTACTACATATTTGGTGAGCTACTAGAAAAAAGGTTTTGGCTATTAAACCAACATAATTAGTTGACCCAAAATGTTTGCACAGGAACAAGATGCAGTAGCAAGTTGCAGCTTACATAAAAACAGAAATTTGCTTCCAACAATTTACAACCTCAAAGTAAATGTTAAATTTCTTGTGGTACAAATATAATTACTAAAAATTACTGTTAAAATTATTGTTAATTCAAATAAAGTATCATATATATATAAACTCCCATTAATGTGAATAAAACTTATGTATGGAATATAAAAGGAACACTGGATGAAGCTTTTCTTAGTTAATCAGAGAACTCTCCCAAATTTGGGGCAAATCAAGATCTTGGGACACTACACAGTCAGGAGGTCCTGCAGGACAATACATTTCACTGTGAGCTGGGCTTTCCGTACACAGCTTGGATGAAAAACAACTGATTCTTTTCTTTGAGGCTTAAAATTAACAAGCCCAACAATCAGTAAGGTTTCAATGTAAGGTTTCTATATAGGCTACAACATACTCAGAACATTGATACAGGCAATTAGATTAGCAAGTAATCTTCACTAAGTAGCAGGAAATGTTAGTAAAGAAGCTGAGAAGTTAGTACTACCTAAAACATGAATTTAAATGCTGAAGTATTTAATAGTCAGTTGGGTTATACACTACTAACACGGAAAGGTGCTATTTTCATCATAGGTTAAAGAATATAGAAACAAATACATGGCACATTACAGTACTAGTAAGAACCCCTCACCTTAGAGCAGTTTTTTTCAGTTTGCATGCATTGAGAAGACTCACAGACCTGCTCAATCCATGAATGAGAAGTGCATAAACAAAGCAGAATAAACGTGAATGCAGTAAAATAAGAATGTAAGGACGAAAAACATTTATAAAAAGCTACAGTACAAGACATACATTTCATGCAATCAGCGTATTATGTGATGCAACATTAAGGAACCAGATCATGTAATAGATTCCTTGATTGGGTATCTTCATAATTCAAACTTCGTATGGTACCTTGAACAAAGAAAAGCTGAGGGCTCTGCAACGTTTGCAAAGAAATTTAGAACATACATACAGCTTTAAACAATGTATGCAGATACCTCAGGATCTTTTTCTTTTAATGGGTTAAAAAAATGAAAACAAACAGTAGTCCTTAAAAGACAGAGAGGAAAGTCAATACCAGAACAGCCAGGGGCAAGGGCAAACAACAAAAGTGTAAGTTACACAAGTGAAGAGAAAGACACAAATAATGAATGATGGTGTATAGTTAATTTGAAATTCCAGGCATCCAAAGTATCTCCACTGTATGTCAAGCAAGAAATGAAGCTAATACACCACAGTCATTGTAGCTAATATTGAATACAGATCACAGGAAACAACGGGGCAAAATGAGGCACACATATGCATGACTAAAAGTCCTTTTTCTTTAAAAAATACTAAAACTTTCAACAGTACACAGGGACATGAGTGTTTAAAATATAAACATTTCATAAGCTAAGGAAATGCTGACCACTTAAAGTAATACTTCACTATAATAAGTAAAATATTCATCACGGAATACTTGACAATTCTGTTTTCTAGGAATATAACCTACCACTCTTCCCTCTTATAATTAGTTTAATTAAAAAGAGTGGGAGATTAATCTACATAAGACAGATGTCAATGCTGTATTAGTAATACTTATTAGATTGTTAAAATCAGCCCACAAGTACCAATGGATTTTTACTTTCTGTAGGTATTCGTAAGGCTGGCTGAATAGCTCAGTGAGTTAAGTATCTGGTTGCAGAGCCAGAGGTTAGGAGTTCAATTCCCCACTGTGCCTCCTAGAAGAACCAGTCTGTGTGGCCTTGGATAAGCTGCACTGTCGCAAGATGCCCCCAGAAGAATGGAATGGTAAATTACATCTAAGTACTCCCTACTTAGAAAAACCTTGAAAAGGGTCACCATAAGTCAGAATTGACTTGACAGACACAGTAAATAAGTATTCAAGAAATTGTAGAATTATCCTCAATGAAATATCCCAGTTCATATTCATACTAAGATGAAATTTATTTATACTAAAATAAAATTTTACCCATACTTCTTTTTTTGCATTTATTCTAGTCATCAAATAATTAATTTGATGAATAGAATAAATGCAATTCCTCCATAATTTGGAGGAATTACAAGCATCTGAAGTGGATTTTTGCCCACCTGTGTCTCTCCCCCCAGCCCACATCTCTCTACCCCAGTACTAGTATTTGTGCACTTTCTCTCATACACATACACATGCACACACAACAGCAGCAGAGGCAGCAGCCAAGGTCCTTGTAGTTTGATCCTATACCGCTGGAGTGAGATGTGCACAATATTTCTGCTTTTCTGCAAAATCATGGAATTGTAGAGTTAGAAAGGACTTAATGGGTCATCTAGTCACACCCCTTATGAATGCAAAAAAAAATAATTGGTTCTCATTTCTCCAAATCAGCAACCTGAAGTGTAGTAAAAATGTCTGTTAGTGATATATGTGCACACTGCAGAAAATGTGAACTATATGTAATCAAAGCAGTACATACAGTATTTCAAGACCTGCAGATAAAACCAATTTTAAAAAAATATAAAATTCATTTTTGAAAATTTAAATCAGATTTCCCCCCATTTTATTGTTAAAATGCTTCTTTTTAAAAAAAAATGTGATTGTGATTATAGCTGTAATTGTAAACATCTTACAGCTCAAAGATCTCATGATGAAATAAGGATTATAAATTCTAATTCAAAATTATGAACCAGCGGCTGAAACTCTGTCGCACACATATGTAATGCATGTTTAACGCAAATTACATCAGCAGTGGTTAATTGTTCCTAACTAAAGACGTACTTTGGTGATTGCAGGAGCCATGCAACTTGTACACAATTAGAAGTCGCATGCACCCTGAAATTGCCAAAGGAAGCTTTTAATCAGTGGCAATTTGCTGCTGCTTCTGACATAATCCACATTGTGCACATGGAGTTGTGCAACAAGATTCAGTCAACATATTTGCATAATCTTTTCTAAAAGTTTTGTAAATGAGATCTAATAGTTCTTGGATTGGGGATTCAATTTTAAGAAATTATACAGGCTTCTGTACTTATGTCAATCTTTCTATTTCCCCTAACACTCTGGTATATAGCAGAAAATCAGTTGTTCTCAAACTAGATCTGTGCCTCCAAAGATTAACAGCAGGAGACGAGAAACAACAAAGCTGACCAGTCCTGTTTCTGAGCTATAAAGTCATTCCAGGAGCTTTATTTTTCTATCTCAACTTGATAAAATATTGGAAATTTTTGGAAAATCTGCTTTCAATGGTTTCCTTGAGTGCTGGTGGTATCTGCAGAGCGACAACCATACTTACTGGCTCTCTGCAGCTCTGTACACTTTCAGACATGGGGCATGTCAATAAATTAAAGATTGCTGGAGACAATCTGGAAAAGGGGGTTATGAAAAATAATTGTGAAAATATGTATTAAGGACATAGCAAGCAAAGGTATACTTCTTTCATGTGAAAAAAAAGCCCCACAGGATTAAATTGTCCCTTGCTGAGGAGTTATTTAAATCAGGATTTAGATCAATTTGATGGAAATCAAATACATAGACACACAATACATATAAATCAAATCCACCCTACACAATGTCTATTAGCCACAATGTGGTAAACATTCTTAAAGTTGTCTCATTACACACTTGATCTCAGTTGTTTTTGTTTTTTTACCATTCTACAGCAAAATGATTAAATGACTGTAACTTGAAGAAACTTCCAAGCTGCCACTCACAGAAAATCTGGAACATGCCAACTATTTTATTGGTATTCCTTTAAAACACAGCAATGTATCCCGACAGGTAAATTTCCAGGTGTCTGACGAAAGCACTGTACTGGTTCAAGCTAAGGTTACAATGCTCAGTCAGAGCCAACGGTTTTTTAAAAATCATAGAACAGGACATTAATACCTGGAGGGTGCTTCTCTGCTCATTTATTTAACTAAGTGATTTGGAAGCTCACTCACTCTCACTCTCTGCATACCAGTATATGATATCACCTACAAGAGGAGCTAGCTGTCATTCAGACACCTGGTCTACATTGCTTCCCCCCTGTGTATCTTAGGATAGCAAGCCTGTGTAGCCTTGGGCAAGCTGCATTGTCCCAGGATGCCCCCAAAACAAGGCAATGGCAAACTACTTCTGAGTACTTTCTACCTAGAAAACCCTGAAGAGTTGACTTAATCAGATGGCACACAATTATTATTATGTTACAGATATTAACTAGCCCCTCTGGTTTACAAAGAGGCTTTCTCCTAATACATTCAGGGTGTTTGAATATCTAGGCTAGGGGTGAGTAGATCTGCTGGGCCAGGGAACCAAATTCTTGCCCCTAAACCCCAAGGTGGTCTGGAAATATAAAAAAAAACCCAATTTTAAAAATCAAAACTAGGACTATTAAAATATCCATATCTAGCTTTGATTTTGGGACTGTGGAGGTCTGGCCTAGATGAGCCTCCTCCAACCTAATTTATATTTCAACATATTCCTTCCCCTCCAAGTTCCATGGGGGCCACAAAAGTAGACTTGGAGGCTGCAGGTGGCCCAAGGGCTTCACTGTGTCCACCCTTGATCTAAGCTATGTACACTAATCTTGGTAGCTAAGAACCAATGCTCAGCTAGTCTTGCAACATGTTATACTAACACATACCACATACACTCTAGCTATGCTAATCGACAAGAGAGTCAGAGATAGAACTCATAGTAGCATAATAACTGACGTGATCTCTCAGTCCTTAACATTCATGGAAAGACTAATCCTGTTTTTACAGATACAACACAGCTCACAATCCTTTCTCCCATTTTCTGTCACAGGAAACACTGGTATCGCTGCGGGTGTATGCATATTCTTTTGTGTTGGCAAGTATCTAGAAACCTGTGGAGAACCACATGTGCTTCCTTTCCATCAGTGCAATAGCTGCAGAACACTGCAGGTTTGCCTTCTGGTTAATTAACACACTGTGTACTAATATAAGACAACATTATGAATTTCGTTTTCATCGCATTTACAATAGCTGGCAAACATGGAAACATTTTTAAAATATGTGCACCTTATGCAATTTTCTTTGTATATTTTCTGTATATGTGCCCCTAATATAACTGGTATTTCTTCAATGCATATATATTTTGTTAACATTTTTTAGAATTCTGACAACTGCAGAATCTGAAAAATATGTCAGTATTCAAAAGAGTTCTAGTTCATTTAAAAGATCACACATCCAGATTTGGCAAGTTCTTTGAACATTTTACTCTTCTCTCTAAAGCAAAAAATATAATATAAAGTGACTTGACACAGGAGATAAAAGGATGCCATTCAAATACATGCTCATCATAAAAGAATCCCAGATGAATGCACTGGGCAGAAACTAGGCAAGAACAAAGACAAATATGTAATGAACTGTGGCTTGTTTTCTAATAGAACATATAATAAAATGAAAGCAAGGACTTTCAGAAATCTTAATATGGCATCAGTAAGGAGGAAGGATAGTGCTTAGGAGAATGCTTTTATTTGAGTTAGAGTTTCACTGACTCTTATCATAAATGAAAATAAAGAAGCTGCACAAAATTACAGTAATGGAAGAAGAAGAGCCATATTTTTATACAGTGTAGCAACAGGAAGCAAATGTATTACAGCTATTTAGCTGTAATGTAACATCTTCCAAGCATCTTTTATAACTTCTGTTAGCAAAACAAAGAGACTCAATTTCTGAACAGATCATAAAATCCTTAAGCAGCCATTTCCAGCTCTTAACCTCAAATTACAGGGGCAAGAAAATAACAGCCTAATTACATGCTCCTTCAGAATTTCTTCCAACAAAATTAATCTTAATTAATTAAACTAGGGTGAATAAAGTTGAAGATATTTATACATTTCCAACTGTAACATAGTTTAATTATCTAGAAATTTATTTTTAAAGTTATAAATCAGAGAGCAAACATTACTCAAAGGAGCAATTCTAGAAACTAGAAGTAGATAATGTACACTCACACATACAAGTGAGGGAGATGTCAATACCTTTTTGCTGCTGGTGATACAATTTCTTTTCGGGTTCCTGATGGGGAAGGTAGAGACCCACTGGGTTTCTTTGGTAAAACAGTACCATTATTAACAGTAGTCTTTAAAGGCAGTGTTTGTACAAGGGGTCTTGCTACAGAGCAAAGAGAAGATAAAATTAGAACTGAGTAGTACAAATTCAGGATAATGTCTGAACAAAAAGATATAGTTTGCAAATTTACATGTATCGATTCACTAATGAATTACAAATGAAGGTTATTTCAACAATGGATACAAGAAGAAAATAACTTCTTATGAAATAAGGCAATTCAAAGTAATATCCTACTGGCTCTGGGAGCAGATAGCTGGAACAGAAATGTCCTCACTGCAGAGCAGAAAGGAGTCAGTAGCTAGCCTACATTTAAGTGATGCACTGCACTTCACTGATTTTGAAGTAAGGCCATCTCAAGTTGAAGCAGTCAGCCCCCCAGCACTTGTCCTCAAACACCAATATGTGGCACTGCTCCCTGCTTTTGCATGCTGGGCATCCAGGGAGTAGCAGGTGGCTGAATGCTTTATCATGGAACACCTCCCTTCAGAGTCCAAAGCAACAACTATATAACATACAAAGACAATCCAGCATTTACAAACAGGTACACGGCAATATTGGATTCCTGTAGAACTGCTTTCTGCGTTGCTTTTCAGAAATGGAGCAATCTGAACCACATTCTTCAATAAAAATATTAACAGGCAAAACATTTTATAGTACTCATCAATATTTCATGACTGAGTAATTAGCAGTTCTGAGAATCCCTAGCAGCTTGTTACCATTTTAAAGAGCATGTCTATAATGTTTATAAGCATTCACTGATTACTGCAAATTTTTAAAAACACTTTGGATGTTTTGAAATAGTTCAGTTTCAACCTACTTTCAGAGAAGAAGCTCTGAACCATCATCCTTATCAGCCAATTTATTCAAAAGAACAATCCTGTTCTTCAAGAATCTATATTACTTTGGTATTCCAGAGCCTGAAGACAAGCTAAAACCTGCATAACAAGTTTTTCTTGAGGACAGCAAATGTACAAAACCATTTTCTCAATCTTTACATTTGTATCCCAGAGCAACTAGATAAACAGAAAATAGATGTTAAAATTTAGATTATGCCACTCACACCTTGAACTACAGATATTGTGTTAAAATAAGTACTCCTTCTCTGTTGGAAGATGGAGTACTTTAGGTCTAATCTTTTCACTACAACAAAGAGAACAAATCTACCTAGCTATTAACACATAACAGTGAGCCCAAGATGGAAAATAACCAGTTAAAAAGTCTCCTGCAATGGATTATCTCTCTCCCTTTTCGTAACAGCGTTACATTTCAAAAGTAACATAACAAATGGTAACAGCATTAGGCGTTCAGGTGTAACAAACATATTCTAATAATATTATTTTTAAAGATAAGTTTTAGGCATTTTTAGAGACAGATTACACAGCTGAATTTCCTGCATTTGGGGAAACTGCAGGTTGTCAGCACACTCTGAGTGTAAATTTTCCAGTTTTATGCCTCTCTCTCTTAAACAATACAGTGTATGAAAGGCGAGTGAGCTGCATAGATTTATCCATAATAATCAGTGATAGTAGTGGGGGAAAGATGTAAGAGATCAGTGGCAAAACTTAACTTTACAGTTTGTTTCATATCATGCTTTAAGGATAGCTTTCCCCATTTTAGCACTCCTCAGATTCATTAAGATTTACAATTTAAAGCATTTTCTATTAATGTATCAATATCTGCCTTGAGCCCTAACTAGCAAAGTAAGGGTTAGGCCCTGATTTCTTTCAGTCTTTGGAGCTGTATACAACAAACTTAATCCTACCTGGAACTTAGTCTGTTCAGCACAAACATAGTGTTTTGCACTGAGTGGCCTGGTTTGGCCACAGAGTAAACATTCAGATTGCCAAGGATCAGTTAACCAGCTCATTTCCTGCTAAAATCACTGGATTCTAAACTTATTAGATTTTAAACTGAACAGATTCTTAATGCACATAATATGAATGGAATGCAATCTAATGAGATTTCTTGAGTAAGGGATTCTCCTGAATATGATCTATTCAGAAATATTTACTTTCAGAAGACATATCCTAAAATATATCCTGGGTTTTCAGCAGGCCAAAAACTTTGTTCCTCATCCTTCTAGTTATAACAAAAAGGATACATAATATAATCAATCTTTGATAGAATCATAGTCCCAAATACACCATCTTCTTTACATGGAATGCTTAGCAAATATTCTTCCCCATACACCAGACCTGGGCAAAGTGCGGCCCGAGGGCCACATACGGCCCGTGAGCCGCCCCTGTCCGGCCCGCGGACAGTTTTGAACATCAAAACCATTTATAGCTTTTTGTCTAAAGTTGAGCAGTTGCTTATCTTTAACATACTGCAAAAAACCTATTTAGTATTTGTGAAGATTAACAAGTTTAAAATAAAAACAATCATAACATCACTGTTTCATTTTATTTTTAAGTAAAGTTGGTTCGGCCCCGAACACAGTTCAGATTTTTCATGTGGCCCCCCTATAGAAATTAATTGCCCACCCCTGCCATACACTGTAGGGCTATGTCCAATACCTCAGAAAAATAAAAGCTTTCCTAGTCAGAGCATGTTAAACATTTTCAAGTCAAATTACCTGTTTGATTACTATACAACACAGAGAGAAGGTTAGAACATAAAGTGCCTTCAGGTAATATATATATATATATAGTAAAAAATATCAATTTTATTGAAAAATTAGCCTACATTTAACAGTAGTATGCAAGTTTAAATAATATTTGAAAATCAGTACCTTTGGTAGGTCCTTTTTTGTTCTGCATGGCCTGTTGCTCCTCAGTAATATTCAAGCGCCTAACTACATCTGCCAGAGCTGATTTGAGCAGCTGGATGTCATCTTCCTGCATCTGAACACGTTGCTCCAATGAAGCAATGCGGTCTGTCACCTCCATGCTGCTTGCAGCAGAAGCACTGTCATCTAAATATATATATATATATATATATTAAAAACATGAGATTTTATGCTGCAAAGTTGTGAAGCTACATAAAAAGACTGGTACCATTTTCTTCACTAGACAGAATAATTTGCATAGTATTATAAATTTTAGCAGTGTGTTAAAATAAAAGCTGAGTTAGAATACACTCTTCACTCTACACAAAACCAGTCTCACTGGTTGGAATCATGGTGTTTGCATGAAGTCTGCATAACTTGCTACAGTTAATTGCAGCTTTAAAAACAAATCAAACCAAATAAAGAAAAGGGGGTATGGGGGAAAGAATGAAGGATATGCGAAACATAATCATAAGGCTAAGCATATACATTAATGCAATCTGAACATATGTCCAAAAAACTGTTCATCTGGAGTTGCTGTCAATAAATAGTTCATCTGGAGTTGCTGTCAATAAAATAGATATTCACATGTAGTATTGAGACCCTCTCTGCCCATTGAATGATGGATGGTATATGTTTACTCTTTACAGCCTTGAAATATAAGTCTTTTGGTAATGTTAGGATATCCTTAAATCCAATCATGCTGACCATCAGTTAAATTCCAAACTTCAGGAGTGCAGCTTAAAAGTACAGACATAGTTACAACTTATTCTAATACAAAATTAATTTCCTGTAATACATCCAACTGAAAATGTGCCACTATTTCCATTCCTTCATTATATAATTCAAAGAAGCATGATGTGTGTTTCAGTGGCAGAAATTAGCCACTTTAGCTGAAGTGGCTAATTTCTTTCTAAATAAATAATAAAAAAGAGGCAGCCCTATGTCTGCAACACCAGTCTTTCCTGAACCAATTACAGTGGTGCCTCGACTTACGAACGTCCCTACTTATAACCATTTCGAGTTACGACCAGCTCTGGCCGCAAAATTTTGCTTCGACTTGCGGCCGGAGCTTCCAGTTACGAACAGAAAAGGCAGGGGGGAAAGGCGGGAAATTCAAATTGCTAACTGTAGGTGGTGATGAGGCTGCTTCTTTGTAGCTCTTTCGCCCCAGCAGTTAGAGAGTGTGCCTCGGAGGAGGCTTGGGACTGCCTCCTTCTGCTTCTGAGCGAGCATGTGTGTGTGTTTGCAGGGAGGCTTAGGGCTGCCTGGTAAGGTAAGGTGCTGTTTTCTGCTTTTTAAAAACTGTTCTGGGTGTTTTTGCAGCGTGGTTTTGAGCTGGGGGGGTTATGTTTCTGTGCTGTGATGGGTCTTGGGTTTTTTTTTGCTTTTTGGAGTGTTTTTTCCCATTTCCGATGGGTCTTGGGGGGTTTGTTTGTTTTTTCATTCCCCCCCGATGGGTCTTGGGGGGTTTGGTTGCTTTTTGGGTTTTTTCCCCCCATTTCCGATGGATCTTGGGGGGGTTGGTTTGTTTTTTGGCTTCCCCCCCATTTCCGATGCGTCTTGGAGGATTTGGTTGCTTTTGGGGTTTTTTCCCCCAGTTCTGATGGGTTTGGGTTTGTTTGGTTTTTTTTGGCTTCCCCCCCCCCCATTTCCGATGGGTCTTGGGGGGGTTGGTTGCTTTTTGGGTTTTTCCCCCATTTCCAATGGGTCTTGGGGGGTTTGGTTGCTTTTTGGGTTTTTTTCCCCCATTTCCGATGGGTCCTGCATGCTTCCCTTGCTTTTTCCTTTGTTTTCTTTGCATTTCCAACCTGCCCCCTTTGTTCTCTGTGCATTTCCGATCTGCTCCGTTTGTTTTCTGTGCATTTCCAATTGGTCTGGCACGCTTGATTGCTTTTCTTTTTTTTTTTTTCCCCCTTCGGCCGGAAGGAATTAATCACGTTTCCAATGAGTCTTGCAGTGATTTTTTTTTGGGTGTGTGTGTGTGATTTTTTTCTTCGGCCCGAACGGATTAATTGCATTTCAATGCATTCCTATGGGAAATGGTGCTTCAACTTATGACCATTTCGAGTTACGTCCATCTTCTGGAACGGATTATGGTCGTAAATAGAGGCACCACTGTACAGTTTTTGATCTAAAGAGATTTTAGATATTAAAGCTAAGTCAGATTTCCATTGGTTAATGTGATTGGGTCTTTTGAAAGTTGTGGCAGTTCCTCCATTTTGGCGGGAAAGAGAGACGGAGACCTTTTTAAAACATTCTCAACATCAACTTTATTAACTTGTGGTGTTTCAACCGTGACACCAACAGGATCAAAACATGACAGGTCCGGTAACTTTCCATAACTGGATAACATTAATTGTTCCTGTGATCAGGGATTGTTCACTGTGGGGCTGGACCAAACCGCTCGCGATCCGTAATCTTCTGCAGGGGAGCGCTCCGCATCGCACCACAACATGGATGGCGAACCCAGTCGCCTTCTTTTGGTGGAGTGTTGTATGTTGCATCTGGGCGAATTACTTTCTTCCCGCATCGTTGTCCCCGTGGGAAGACGATCACCGTCCATTCCTGCGTTTCAAATGAGGCTTCTCTTTCTCTCCTCGTCTCAGGGTCAGGCAGCAAACCTCCAACTTTTAAATTTGGAAAGTCTTTCAACAAGTCCCGTGCTTTCTCATATTCCTCACTCCCTCTTTTCCCTTCTGGTTTTATCTCCTTTCCATCTATCTCTTGTCTGCCCCTGAACCTCCTCTCTCCCCCTTCTTTTATACCTTCCTCCCATATCGAGAGTTTTTGCTCCTCCCCTTTTCCTCCTTCTACTTCCTCCACTAAACAAACCTCTACGCTTCGTTTCTCCTCTACTAGAGGTCCCACTGTCTTCTCTATCTCACTCTTACTGATTTTTCTTTCCTCCTTTGAAGACTCTATCAGTGAGGACGGCTCACTTGCCATCAGCTTGCCTTCACATTAATAAGTACTGCATAGTCCAGTAATTCTTTGTTCCCTCCATTCTCATTTCAATAGCATCAAATGTAGTGCTTAATACCGGTAATAGGCATTTATAAAATATGATAGTTGGTTTCAATTTCTCTGAAGATGCAATGAATGGCTGAAATCCTAGACCTTAGCTACGTAGGTGTAACCTGATGTTAACACCTACAGTAGCTAAACAGTGCCAAGGCAGAAGTGCTATCCATGAAGCACTTCCGCTGGCACATTGAGCAACAGTTGCAATGGAAATCATGCAACTGATTGTTCAATCAAATTGTGCAATTTCTTATTGCCTTAATATTTTTGTTTTTTTTAGTCGTTAAGTCGTGTCCGACTCTTCGTGACTCCATGGACCAGAGCACGCCAGGCCCTCCTGTCTTCCACTGCCTCCCAGAGTTGGGTCAAATTCATGTTGGTAGCTTCGGTGACACTGTCCAACCATCTCATCCTCTGTCGTCCCCTTCTCCTCTTGCCTTCACACTTTCCTAACATCAGGGTCTTTTCCAGGGAGTCTTCTCTTCTCATGAGATGGCCAAAGTATTGGAGCCTGAGCTTCAGGATCTGTCCTTCCAGTGAGCACTCAGGGTTGATTTCCTTCAGAATGGATAGGTTTGTTCTCTTTGCAGTCCAGGGGACTCTCAAGAGTCTCCTCCAGCACCACAATTCAAACACCTGGCAAATTTAAATGAGCGTAACTTTATATTATCTCTACACAGAAAGGATTTCAGCAAATGGTTTTAAACCAGCAGAGAGCTGAGACATGCAAGACTGTCTCCATATGGATGCCAAAAGTTGTTGTAATTAAAAATATGCTGTATCACTCAAGGAGACAGATGTTATACCTTACTAGTCTCAAGCCCTCCTCCTCAGATGAACAGGACCTGAAGGATTCAGCCTAGCCAGAGGAGACAGGTACAGATTCTCAGCTGGGGGGGGGGGGGGCAGGGGAAACAAGGCTGTTGAAAAAGCCCTCTACTCCAGAGAACACCAACAGCTCAAGGTGTTGTAAAACAAAGGCAGAGTCAGCAGGTGCTCCCAGTGAGAAGGTCCAACAACTGCAGTCAGAGTAGATGCTGCTGAAGTGAGGAGGGGTGCAGATCAATGAGTATGCAGAGCTTTCTGAGTCTGAGATACTTTGCTGGAAAGAACAGGCATTGCTACTGGATTTCTTGAACCCTGACTTGGCTCATCTTCAACACTATTTGTTGCTTGCTACCCTGCAAGTGACTGGCTTTTGGGCTTTGATTCTTCTGCTCGCCTCCTGGACTGATCATGAACACTTGGCTTTTCAACTTGTCTGTTTGGCAGGCAGCATCCTGAAGATAACTGTAGATCATATGAATTGTAATGTTGAAAATGAGAAACAATTCCTGATGTGGTCCAATTAGTTGGTCTAATTAATTAGACTGTTTAAAGATGGTTATAAATAAAAAAAGAAATGCTGTCCTTAGCATTAAATCTTTTAAATCCCAAAATCAGGTTTGAAGCTACTTTGGCAGCTGACCTGAAATGTTCATTGTACAGACACAAGATCCATGCTGATCTAATAATCTGTTCTTCAGCTCAGCTGGAAGCAACATTAATTAGCATACGGGACAGACAATACCATCCAAGTCTTGATTTAAAACATCATAAATACAACAAATTCAACTTGGCAAGTAGCCTACTAAACATGGCTTCAAAAAGTTGTAATCAATATTTTCCACTTTTGTAAAAGATTTTAACAAGAGCATCAACAATGTGTCTAATATATGAGTAAAAGCTGTACTGCCACTGATTGTGGGACCTGTATTTATCACTTTCTTTCCAAATGCCATTGTTATAATTTATTTAATTTTTATTTAAAACTTCTTTACCCCACCTTTTTCCTTAAAAAGGACCCAAGGCGGCTTACATCAGGAGAAATAAAAGAAAAACTGAAAGATAATATTTAAAACTGAAAACAATGAGTATACAACGGTAGTTTACATCATTAAAATACAATATTTAAAGCTAAAACAGTAAGTATAAAAATCTTTAAAAGGAACAAACAAATACCACTCTGAGAAATGGTAAACACAAGTAGTACTAAAGACCCAGAGCAGTAATGCATAACAATCCATCTGAAAGTCACACTCTGGCAGCCAGTCACTGAGGGAAAGCTTGGCTGAGGAGAAAAGTCTTTGCTTGTTTGTGGAAGGACAGGAAAGATGGGGCCAGTCTAACCTCCTGCGGCAGGGAGTTCCAAAGTCTATGATCAGAAACAGAGAAGCCCCTCTCCTGTGTACCCATCAAACGCACCTGTGAAGGCGGTGGGACCAAGAGAAAGCCCTCTCCTGATGATATTAACACCCAAGCCAGCTCATTTTTTAGATAGTTTATGTCTTCCTTTTCTACAACAAAAGCAACCTATAGAAACATTAATCTATCACACCCTATAGGCATAAATTACTTAATATGAAATATCAAAGCCACATAGTTTAAATCAGAACCCTAGTCAAATAGGAACACAACAGCCAAAACCTACACAATGAATAATTTGTCAGCTTGGGCCTCTTCCCTCAAATCGCTCAAAATGGCCAAGAAAAATTAAAAACAAAAAACTGGAGGAAACTATCAGAGAACTAGCATAAAAATTATCTTACTACAAAGGTGAAGGTAAACTTCTGGGCAGTTCCTTGCTGGTGTAATCCAGGAACTTTACAGGCTGTAGAGATGAAAGTCTGGTGGTCACTGCATCCATCCCATGTGTTTCTTTTCACTGTGCCACCATAAACTGTGATGGCATATCTGGACACACCAGCATATCAGTATAAGGGGGAAAGACAGGACTATAATGGCAAAATTTTGTTTATTATTTAAGAAGTTTTTACATTGCCCTTCAGCCAAAAAGACACTGAGAATTACTTACACAACAAAGCGTGCTGCCTATATATCACCTCAAAGCACTTAAAGCACTCCATGGGCAGTTTACAATTTAATTATGCAGATTACATGTTGCCTGTCCCACAGCAAGCTGAGTACTCAATTTACCAACCTTGGAAGGATGGAAGGCTAAGTCAACCTTGAGCCTGCTACCTGAACCTGTTGAGATCAAACTCATGTCATGAGCAGAGCTTTGACTGCAGTACTGCAATTTAAACACTGCACCACAAGGCTTCTCATGGCTTACATGAGATCATAACAAACAAAAGAGTTCCTGCCTGCAGGTTTACTATCTAAAAAGGAGATGACATTGATGTAAGAGAAAAAGGCATAATCAATTGCCAGCCCTTAAAATTACAAAGTTCCAGTTAATAACAATCTTGAAGGGAAACAGTTGGATGAAAGGAGGAACCCAATAGAGCTGATAGGCCTCATAGAATCTATAACACCATGCTATCACCTAACAGCTGTACATTAAGACAGTGACATAAAGAGAGTAAAACATAGCCATGGAAAACAATGATGAAAAATGCTACAGTACTATTTCAACAGTTTTTCTTTTATTTCTCCTTTTGTTCATATTGTTCATCTTCAAAGTTTTTCCTCTTTGTAAATTCTTTCTTTTTTTAGATTTTTACACATCAGTTTCCCCTAGAAAGACTTAATTTGCAACTGGAGCCATGCATGCACTGCAATAAATTAAATTCAATGTGCCAAAAATGCAGCTTTTGATACTCTAATGCAACTTACTAGGCTAAGCAACAGGCTTTCAGGCACTATCAACTAAGATATATTGTTGAACTATCCAAAAAGGTTGAGGGAAGTGCTTTATGGGAATTCTGCTCCTATCTTACAAGTCCAGAAGGAAGTGCTCCAGAACATAATGTGGCATAACAAGCTTCTTTATGTATCTGTGAAGATTCTCAGTCATCCAGGTGAGGTTATCTGGAAGTTGAGTCATAGCAACTGGACTTCTTTCTTGTTAGGTTGAAACGTTTCGCTACTCATCCAAGAAGCTACTTGGATGAGTAGCGAAACGCTTCAACAGAAAGAAGTCCAGTTGCCATGACTCAGCTTCCAGATAAGCTTCTTCATGATGTTCAGCATCTACATGAACATTGCAGTAGTATAGGCATTACAACGGCCCTTAAGAGAACTTTAGCTCCCATAAGCACCACACCCAGGCACACCAATACACTGGTATGCTGAGAACAGTTTCTCTACAGAAGTTATCAGATTCCTGCAGAACAAATGAAAAACATGTGTTCCTATGTTGGTTGAACATCTCAAAAAGGCAACAGAGTACTTAGACAAATAAATTGCTGTTCTTTCTTTCTTTCTTTCTTTCTTCATATCAGAGCATTGCACAATTTAAAATTATGGACATACTGTATAGGAAATATAAAGTTCAAACAAATTTAAAATTTTAAAATGATTAGACTATTTTTGACCAGAGACAGGCTACTTCAATAGCATTATTTTGGCAATTTACTAGATCTTCTTTAGTACAGATGGTGGGGCATAAATTGCATGCACATAAATTTTGCACTGATTGAATTTCCACATTCACAGAAAATTTGTCCTGTATTCAAGTAGCCTCATTTTACTTGATTATTCTTTTACCTTCCTACTTCACTTCCAAGTCTATTCCATGTTTATCAGATGGTCCAGCAAGAATCTTGTCCTTGTGGGGAGACACTGTTGTACTAGTCAAAAGCTCAACTTGGATATATTTCACAAGCATCTCTTAGGGTCAAGCTAAACTAGATGTCAAGGGAAATGCATACTTTCTCCAATTAACCTGTTGCCCTTCCCTACAGATAAATGCCTCAGGAAGCAAGCTTACAAGTTAAAGTCCAATTTACTTGCCAATGACCATTCACAAAACAAAGCCTACTAAATGCAAGATACAGTGGTGAGAAACATCATCACTATGTCAACCAGTCACCTTTTATCACCTGAGGAAGAACTTCTTCTAAATACATGCTAAATATATAATTTATTCTGACCCTTACAATATTTTGAGTCTATCTCATTGTTGATACAGATATGTAAAAATGAAGGTTTAAATATATTTATATGATTTTAAAAATAATAAAAGAAAGCACATGTAAAGGGATACTGATGGAAGCTCTTCCCCACCCCCATTCCACATAGAGGTTTTGGGGAGGAAATTTTAGTTGGGAATCAAGAGTGAGATGAAAATGTTATAGAACTCCAAAAGCTGTAATCCTAATCCTGACACTCCCCCTGGTACTGAATAAAATTCTTTAAAGGAATATTAAAACATATGTTTCACATTACTCATAGTTTTACTTGCAGTTTAACTAGATGTTCTGTGGACCAGAATCTGAAATTGGTAGGTGAGAGAATGAAACTTAGAGGTTGTACAGTGACATAGAAAGCACAAGTAAAAATACAGCTACTTCTGAATGGTGGTAATAAACTAAATGAAGTGGGGGAAGATAGCAAGGTGATGGCTAACGTCCCTTGATTTACAGATAAATCGATGACTGATTCCCAAGGAAGAAAGAAGTATGAAAAGGAAAATACTAACTTTTCCTCTGGCTGTACAACGTGGCCATATACCATCCTGCTGTGATACTTAAGTCACAAGTGATTTAAAATAACTGAAGTCATCACTGAGTATCATGTCCTCTGACCCTAATACAACTTTGGGCCTCTCCCCCATTGCTGATATACACATTTTTGAAGAAAATGCAAGTCTAAATATACTCGTGTCAGATTTTAAAGCAATTAATAATACTGGATAGAAGTGTGTGGCATTTATCAAAAGGGTGTCAAGAGATAAGAGTCACTTAAGTTCTAATACTTGGAGACCAGCTTTCTTAGCGTCCTGCCCAGAGTATGACACTGTTAGAAGACAATCCTGTTCTTCAGGAAAAGCATGTTAGTATATGTGCCTCTGCACAAAGGACTTTAGTTTTTCAGCAGAGCACAGAAATTGTATTTTTTGGACTACACCTCTCAGAATCCCTCAGCTAGGACAGCTATCTCTGGGATTCAGGGAGCAACATTCCAAAAAAGAGCACTATCTACAAATTCTAATCATCAGCAAATGTGGGAAGTATGACAGGGAAGCTCAACAGAACACAAATTAATTGTAAAAGATGTGGGTTTTGTTTACAATATAATTTTGAATAGACGTTGGTACATACCCTTTCCAAGTACAAATCAATGTATACAAAATAGAGATGGCTGCTTTGTATTTGTATTAGAAATGAAGTGCAGCACCACAGCACTTACTGGACTCCATGCAGTGCAGGGATCCACCTTCAGCGCAGGGGCACCAATCCAGGAAGAGCTGGCTGCATGGGGAGGTGGGGAGGGGTTACACCACTCTTCATTTTCATTATTACAAGAGGAATGTAACCTGCATTTCAAGAAACCTTGTAGCTGGGTTTTTGAAAGGCTTACTAACAGCAAGACTTGCAGCACTCTACATCTGCCTTGCTATTATCATTATTTATTTATTATTTGTTTTATTTATATGCCACCTTTCTCCCAATAAGAGGACCCAAGGCACTTATAATACTAAAAAGGGATAGAATTAAAAACATAATTAAGTTAAACATTAAAAAAAATTAAACTATATGCTAATTAAAATAAAATTCAATAATTAAAAGCAAGAAAACATTTAAAACTATCTTAACTCTGAGAAGGCATTCAGAGATTCAATCATGATTGTTAAAAGCCTGCCTGAAGAGATGGGCCTTCAGATGTCAGCGGAAGGATAAAAGGGAGAGGGGCCAGCCTGATATCCTGAGGAAGAGCATTCCATAACCTGAGAGCTGCTACAGAGAAGGCTCTCTCCCATGTCCTCATCAGCCATGCCTGTGCTGGCAATGGGACCAATAGGAGGGCCTCCTCTGATTATCTTAAATGCTGAGAAGGCTTATATGGGGAGATATGGTCCTTCTGATAGCCTGGACCCAAGCTTGCTACTTTCCTATGCTACAAACTTAAATAAAGTCTTTACTTATTTGATTACTTAATATGATTACTTAATATAATACCAATAAAATGTAATTTTTTAAAAAAATACAGAATCACATAGAATTGCTAAATCTCTTCAGTCTAAATCTAAAGAGATGGTGAATTGTGCAGTTTCAATTATTTTTACTCAAAGTATATATATTCCAGTGGGATGGGGAGAAACTGCATCATATTGAACCAGAAACTTGAAAATAAAGGCATAATAAAGAATAATTAATATTTAAATAACTCATTGACTATCAGACAAAATCTGGCTTCCAAGGATCCAATACTTTAAACATTCTGAATGCTTTATTCATAACTGAAATACTTCTTTTTGTTACCAGGCTCCCTAGTGAAGACTGACTTCTGTATTAAATTCCCACACATATTGATGTGCGATATTAGCCTACAGCACTCACAACAAAAGCATGTTTGTTTCAGAAAGCTACAATGAACTTTGAACATAATACTGTCAATACGTAGGGATGACTTAGAACAGCAAGATCAGTCTTTTAGTGGAGGAACAATGATGACATGCACTGTTTCTGCAACACTTTATAGGTAGAAAAGCTATTTCCCTAGCTGGAGAGGAAGTGCTGGCTGCAGACAATATTTGCCCCCTCCCAAAATTGCTAATCATTCAAGCAGTATCAAAACACACATGAGGATTTTACATAATTATACAAAACAAAGAGTCACAAAATGTGAAGGAGTCAAATTTAAGCAAGTAAAAATTCAACAAATTTCAGTGGGATAATTAAGTACTTGCTATAATTCTTCTCCAACCACCGATGCTGAAGAGGCTGAAACTGACCAATTCTATGAAGACTTACAACACCTTCTAGAACTGACACCAAAGAAAGATGTTCTTCTCATTATAGGGGACTGGAATGCTAAAGTAGGGAGTCAAGAGATAGAAGGAACAACAGGTAAGTTTGGCCTTGGAGTTCAAAACGAAGCAGGGCAAAGGCTAATAGAGTTTTGTCAAGAGAACAAGCTGGTCATCACAAACACTCTTTTCCAACAACACAAGAGGTGACTCTACACATGGACATCACCAGATGGGCAATACCGAAATCAGATTGATTATGTTCTCTGCAGCCAAAGATGGATAAGCTCTATACAGTCAGCAAAAACAAGACCTGGAGCTGATTGTGGCTCTGACCATCAGCTTCTTATAGCAAAACTCAAGCTTAAACTGAAGAAAGTAGGAAAAACCACTGGGCTAGTCAGGTATAATCTAAACCAAATCCCTTATACACTGTGGAAGTGAAGAACAGATTTAAGGAACTCGATTTGGTGGACAGAGTGCCTGAAGAACTATGGATGGAGGCTCGTAACATTGTACAGGAGGCAGCAACAAAAACCATCCCAAAGAAAAGGAAATGCAAGAAAGCAAAGTGGCTGTCCAACGAGGCCTTACAAATAGCAGAGAAGAGAAGGGAAACAAAATGGAAGGGAGATAGGGAAAGTTACAGAAAATTGAATGCAGACTTCCAAAGAATAGCAAGGAGAGACAAGAGGGCCTTCTTAAATGAACAGTGCAAAGAAATAGAGGAAAAGAATAGAAAGGGAAAAACCAGAGATCTGTTCAAGACAATTGGAGATATTAAAGGAACATTTTGTGCAAAGATGGACATGATAAAGGACAAAAATGGCAGGGACCTCACAGAAGCAGAAGACATCAAGAAGAGGTGGCAAGAATACACGGAGGAATTATACCAGAAAGATCTGGATGTCCTGGACAACCCAGATAGTGTGGCTGCTGACCTTGAGCCAGACATCCTGGAGAGTGAAGTCAAGTGGGCCTTAGAAAGCATGGCTAACAACAAGGCCAGTGGAGGTGATGGCATTCCAGTCGAACTATTTAAAATCTTAAAAGATGAGGCTGTTAAGGTGCTACACTCAATATGCCAGCAAGTTTGGAAAACTCAGCAGTGGCCAGAGGATTGGAAAAGATCAGTCTACATCCCAATCCCAAAGAAGGGCAGTGCCAAAGAATGCTCCAACTACTGTACAATTGCACTCATTTCACACGCTAGCAAGGTTATGCTCAAAATCCTACAAGGTAGGCTTCAGCAGTATGTGGACCGAGAACTCCCAGAAGTACAAGCTGGATTTCGAAGGGGCAGAGGAACTAGAGACCAAATTGCTGACATGCGCTGGATTATGGAGAAAGCCAGAGAGTTCCAGAAAAACATCTACTTCTGCTTCATTGACTACGCAAAAGCCTTTGACTGTGTGGACCACAACAAACTATGGCAAGTTCTTAAAGAAATGGGAGTGCCTGACCACCTTATCTATCTCCTGAGAAATCTATATGTGGGACAGGAAGCAACAGTTAGAACTGGATCTGGAACAACTGATTGGTTCAAAATTGGGAAAGGAGTACGACAAGGCTGTATATTGTCTCCCTGCTTATTTAACTTATATGCAGAATACATCATGCGAAAGGCTGGACTGGATGAATCCCAAGCCGGAATTACGATTGCCGGAAGAAATATCAACAACCTCAGATATGCAGATGATACCACTCTGATGGCAGAAAGTGAGGAGGAATTAAAGAACCTCTTAATGAGGGTGAAAGAGGAGAGCGCAAAAAATGGTCTGAAGCTCAACATCAAAAAAACTAAGATCATGGCCACTGGTCCCATCACCTCCCGGCAAATAGAAGGGGAAGATATGGAGGCAGTGACAGATTTTACTTTCTTGGGCTCCATGATCACTGCAGATGGGGACAGCAGCCACGAAATTAAAAGACACCTGCTTCTTGGGAAGAAAGTGATGACAAACCTAGACAGCATCTTAAAAAGCAGAGACATCACCTTGCCGACAAAGGTCCGCATAGTCAAAGCTATGGTTTTTCCAGTAGCGATGCATGGAAGTGAGAGCTGGACCCTAAAGAAGGCTGACCGCTGAAGAATTGATGCTTTTGAATTGTGGTGCTGGAGGAGACTCTTGAGAGTCCCCTGGACTGCAAGGAGAACAAACCTATCCATTCTGAAGAAAATCAACCCTGAGTGCTCACTGGAAGGACAGATCCTGAAGCTGAGGCTTCAATACTTTGGCCATCTCATGAGAAGAGAAGACTCCCTGGAAAAGACCCTGATGTTGGGAAAGAGTGAAGCCAAGAGGAGAAGGGGATGACAGAGAACGAGATGGTTGGACAGTGTCATCGAAGCTACCAACATGAAAATTGACCCAACTCCGGGAGGCAGTGGAAGACAGGAGGGCCTGGCGTGCTCTGGTCCATGGGGTCACGAAGAGTCGGACATGACCTAACGACTAAACAACAACAACAACAACATAATTCTTCCCATTACAGTCAACAATACTTAAAAGTGGTTTACTTTGGGTTCAGCATGTATATGGAATGTTATTCTTAGCACCAAACTAAATGTAATGGCAGACACATAACTTGAAGCTTTCTGCTCAAATTTTTTTTCTTTAACGAGGGCCTTTGAAGGCTCTCAATTTTTATCAGGACAATTTTTATTTTATGGAGAATGATAACATTAACTCCTCCTCCTACACATTCCTGAGGAATCCAATTTCTCAGCTGTTAGCTGATACCACTGTGGTATCTGGGGAAAAGTAGTTTTGTCACAATCACATGATGGAGGAATGCATTAAATCCTTCACTGCAAACCTTCCTTGGTTTGTTTTTTAAAAATCACTTGACTTCTCCATCAACTCTTTTTCCTAGATACATAGAAACACACACATATCAGATGCAACTTCAGACAATGTTTTTCATGTCATGTCCAGTTTGAACATTCATGCAAAGATTTTCAGGAGAGGCAGACAACACACAGCCCCAAGATTCTTTTTGCAACCTACAGCCCCCACCCCACTGCTGTATTTTGATGGTAGAACAGGAATTCTCCTTTAAAATAATGAAACAATGTTCATTTTAAAGTTGGATTTCCACTTGGTCACTGAAATTTGAGAGTGTAGTGGCAGTGCAACCCATAATAGATTCTGGCAAGGGAAAACTGGCCTGTAAGTCTCTTGAAGTTATCCACCCAGATTTACAAGAATACATTGTTTATTATTCTTACTAATAAATCTTTCCATTCAAAATGAAACAAATCTGACAGTATCTACCAACAATACAGCAGGCAATGACAACAAGTTTATGTCATGTTTAGGCAGTAAACCTCCTCATCCAGGAAGACATTTCCTATCAAAATAATTATTTGCGTATGGAGATGAAATTCAGATTTGCTCAAACAAGTTTTGTGAAAGTCATCAGCTTATGAATTTGACTTCACATTCTTCTACTACTTTAAGAATCTCTGCTGTACAGTTCAGTGGGACTGGTGTTTAAATTAATATTCACTTTGTAACATTAACAGCCCTGCAATAAAAATAATTTTTGTTTGTACTAGGTTTACAAGATATCTCCAGGCCAAAGCTCAAAATTGTCTAAGGAGGGAATAGGAATACTGTGCCCCCGTGGTTCTCATTAAATTGCAGCACCCAACACCCACAGTCCAAAGCAAGAAAAGATGGGAGACAGTCCAATGTCTAGTGTGCCACATTGTCCACATCTGCAATCTAATTTCCAAGATCTATTTTTTCACAATGTAAACAAAAGCACAGTCATTATTATTTTTAACATCTACTTTTTCAAGATGAAGATGTGACAGTAGAAATCCACTGATGCTGTTTTTTTAAAAGAAATCAATAGGTTCGAACAATGTTCATATTTTGTAGTTTGACAGCAAGGTCAACAGATAAATGCAAAGATTTACTAGCTTATTTGCCTATCCTGACACTAGACTGGCTTCAACAGATCCCAGTGTCTGGTGAACTACCTAGCAGTTGCTTCAGTTTTCCTGATGGAAATATGCATGTTTCATGATGGAACTGATTCATGTCATTTACTATCCTGAACATACCTGGTATTTTCCCAGACAATATTCTCACCATAAGAAGAGCTCGCCTTGTCAAAGAGATAAAGCATTCAGCCATTCATTATAGAGTGTTAGGGACTCTGCAGCTTGAACCAGACACAATTTGGCAAGAGACTGACCTAGTTTAATGAGCTAAATGAGACAGTGCACTCAAATCTCAGAGACCTTTTGGCAAAAGAAAGAAAGAAAGAAAGAAAGAAAGAAAGAAAGAAAGAAAGAAAGAAAGAAAGAAAGAAAGAAAGAAAGAAAGAAAGAAAGAAAGAAAGGATGGGAAATATGCAACATCAGCCTTTGGGCAAATAGTACACAAGTTTTGGATTAACCCGTTTGGATTTCTAACCTTGTTTGGTCAACAAAAGATAAATACTTATTATATCCTAGGCTCCAGCTGCTTCCAGCTTTCCCACAGTCTCTAGATTTGAATTAAAATCCAGCTACCCAAGGTGGTCATGTTCCCTATTTTAGAAAGAACAGATCTCTATTTACAAGGTTGTCAGTGTGATTTAAAGTTAAAGAACCTTATGAAGGGAAAGTAAAGGGAGTAAAGCTGCCATTTGTGGTCATGCGCTATTGCTATTCGGCAATTTGTAAGTAGCCACTATAATCTCTAGCTATGTCCTGACAGAAAACATTCCAGACAAAAGTTTTCAAGACTCAATTCTGCTGGTACCATATCAAGGTTTCAAAGCACTGCTTATTTCTGGTTTGTCCAAAAACTTGATTTTCTTGGGATCTTTATGGCATTTGTTATTCCATTGCTATATGTACTATGACTATACATTTGACTCTAGTAACATTTCAATAAATAAGGTATTTTATGGAATTGGTACTTAGTGAGAGAGAAATGAAGATATGATATCCTGAAGTTGGGGGACAGAAAGGACAAAATTCTCCTCCACTTCTGATCTGCTTGGAGGTATTCACATCCCCACCTCTGTTAGATCACATTTCTTATACACAAAATACAGATGTTTACTTCAACTGTAATGGGTATCATGTGCCAACTGAATGACAGAAAACGTGGCACATATGTATTTTAATAAATTCATAATGGCCTTTTGTTAAAATTTGCTCTTTGATTTCTCTATGCTTAAATTCTTCACCTTCTGCTTCACTATAGAAAAATTTAGCATAGATCTATTTCAGATACCTGTTTCTCCCTCCTTATCACTTTCTGTCTTGCCATACTCTCATTATCATTTCAGTTATTCACTCCAGCACTTGCTCCAGTTTGTCAATACAGTCAGAGGTAGAGAACCCTGAGGCACTAGGATGAAAGCTTCTTGGATTCTTGGATCTTCTTGCCATGGTCAGGAGGAAAAGAAATATGACCTGTGAGTCACTCAGCATCCAAAATATTCACCCAGCAGCTCATCATCCATTGTTACAAGGACACTCTGAGAGTGAGTGAAAGTAACAGCAAGGAGATGAATACTTTCCTGGAATTACAAATTCATCTCTGAGTGAGACCCAAACAACTTCCATTTTGTCATCAACCATCTGAAGAAATAATCCTATCACTCTTGTCCTCAGACTGTATATTTTGCCAAAAAAAAATCTGTCAAAGTACATGTACAGAACTGGTATTATGAATCAAGTTCTGTACACAGGCCAACAGAAACATCCTCAGGTGAAGTGATGCGTGTATGAGAAAACATTGCTATGTCTATTCATGCCAAGATCTGCTCTTTCAAAAATACAAAATAGGCATCTCCCTCTCCCAAAAGGCTAGGGGTGGATTATTTACAATGCAACAAAAAAGACTGTGTTGGAGAAGAAGATATAAGTCTTCAGCTGCATATTCTGAACACCTTTACACTACTATACAGGTTATTTTTATAAAGCAACACCCTTACACTAATGTATATTTTTCTGAAAGCAAGAATGAGATGAAACTATCCTTGAATCATAACATCATTCATATACCTTCACTTATAGGATGAGTTAAGTTATTGCCGATGATTTCATTCAATGAACACAAAGGAGTACGAAGGAGAACCTAAGCAAGAAAAGAAGTGAGAATAGCAGGAAATAAGAAAGGCATGTTTGGAAACCAGTAAAATACAGTCTGGGGAGCCTTTGAACATACCAATTTTACGAGCTCATGGTTCAATCCTTCATTTGACTGTGAACTAGATGCAGCAATGATCTGATTCAGTGCCAGACATCTACATATTTTCACTGACATAGTTGTAAAATTCTACCTGGCCACATTCATATAAAAATAAGTTCACAGATGGAAGCTATCACATCCTTCGTTGTATGAACAAGTATATTTAAGAAATTTGGGATAGTTATAACATATGATCAGCTTGTCCATGTCAGGCTTCTATGTGAATCTCACTGTGGGAGGTTGAGGCTGAGTCAAATGAAGGATTGAATCATGAGTCAAATTTATTGTTTAAAGGCTCCCCAGACTATGGACCAAAAATGTACATGTATTGTCTAGACCAGTGGTTTCCAGCCTTGGGCTCCCAGATGTTCTTGGACTACAACTCCCAGAAATCCGGGTCAGCACAGCTAGTAGTAAAGGCTTCTGGGACTTGTAGTCAAAGAGCATCTGGGGATTCAAGGCTGGGAACCAGTGGTCTAGACATTTTAGAAGAGCGTTCCCCTCGAGTGGTTTAAGATGTCTGTTTACAGCACATGGTTTTCCTTATTAAGGTTGTAATCAGATGGTGAGAAAGCTGTGTATCTGATTGTACCGGAACAAGCATCTCTTTCCCCTAACAGGACAGGGGTGACTTATTTGCAATGCAACAAAAAAGCAGCTCATCTGTCAGGGAATCACTCTAGCCCAGCCCCCAAAATAGTAACCCGACAGCTGGACCAAAAAAGTCTAACCTGGGCACAGATCAGGGTCAAGTTGGAGTGCAATTCCCCATACACAATGTGATTGCCAGGAAATACATCTAAGGATATGATCACAAGGGGAAGTACATCTATAAATGGCCCCAAATGTGATCTATTTTTTCTGTAAGGGCACACTTTTAGATACTTTGTATTAGGTCTGCATTTGGAGTGGTGGTGATCATTAGAGGATCAACCTGGCCTTAATTTTAACATCTGTTAAAATTACACACCATAGGACACACCACAGTAGTGGGGAGCAAAGAAATTGATATCTAATGTGACCCTCAATAAATCTTGCATCAAATGGCAACAGCTCTCTAAGGTCTCAGATTCCTAGAGATGTGCACTCATTGTTGCTCTTATCTGGCAGCATTTTGGGAGTTCCAGGCCACAGACCCACACCTACAGACACCTACAATTTGCTCACCTGGACTAGGGTCTACCAAGGCTGATGGCTATATTGGGCCTTGCTTCCTATTGTTAATGAACAAAAAAGGAGGCTGCAGCAGTGCTTCCTATGAGTCACAGTCTCATTGCCCTTTAGACTCTATAGAAGGCACTTCCTAAAGAACTACGAACCCTAGGAAGCACTGCTGCAACCTTTTCTTTTGTACATTAACAACAGGAAGCAAGCCCCAAGATAGTCAGCCTCGGAGAAAGGCCCTGGTCCCAGTGAGCAAAATACAGGTGTCTGTAGGTGTGGTCCTGAGGCCTGGAGCTGCCAGAATTCTGCCTGGTGAATTCTTGGAGAATTCTGGGAGTTGAAGTTTGAAAAAATAAATGACACATCTCTACAGTTTTGTTTTCTAGCCTAACCTAGAAATGCAAGGGACTGAAATGAACCTAGATTCTTTTGTAATCTAAGCACTTCACCAGTCTAATTTGCCATTGTACACATTGTTATCAGAAGAGAATAAAACACTTCCCCAATGAATGTTAGAAATTAAATTAAATTTAAAAAAAACCAGATTTCTGTAGGCTGTGTTGTCTGATTAAAATAAACACTATTAATCCCAAACAAATTAGGCATCTAACTAATCAGGATCAACTCATTTGGATTAGGGCAGGAACACAGAACTGTGAGAAAATACATGCACTAAATATAGAAGGTAACAGGTTGAATCCCTGACAGGATCAAGAGGCAGCTCAAGTAAACAATATAGCACTCCCCATTCATTCAAGTTTTTAATATTTTAAATTTTTTTTATTGCACTTGTAGGCCATCTAATGCTTTTGGTGAACAATTTTAATAAATGATTTCCCCATTCAATATCCATCCTAAGGCAATATGTTTGTTGTTGTTGTTGTTATGTGCTGTCAAGTCACCTTCAACTTACGGTGACTCTATGAATGAGCAATGAATGTCCTGTCTTCAGCTGCCCTGCTCAGCTCTTATAAACTCGAGTCTGTGGCTTCCTTTAGGGAGTCAGACCATCTCGTATTTGGTCTTCCTCTTTTCCTGCTGCCTTCCAGCTTTCCCAGCATTATTGTCTTTTCCAGAGAATTCTCCATTTTCATGATGTGCCCAAAGTAGGACAGCCTCAGTTTCAACAATTTTTGCCTCCAGAGATAGTTAAGGCTTGATTTGATCTAAGACCCACTAGTTCGTCTTTCCGGCAGTCCAGGGTATCTACAAAACTCTCCTCCAGCACCATATTTCAAACAAATCAATTTTTTCCTGTAAGCTTTTTTAACTGTCCATCTTTCACACCCATACAGAACATGTGGAATCAGAAATACAAGTGTGATCAGAAATACAAGAGTATGGATGATTTTGGTCTTGGTTTCCAGTGCCACATCCTTACACTTGATGATCTTTTCTTATTCCTTCATTGCTGCCCTTCCTAGTCTGAGTCTTCTTCTGATTTCTTGGCTACAATCTCCATTTGGATTGACGACTGAACCAAGGTACAAAAAATATTTCACTATTTCAATTTCTTCATTGTCAGCACTAAAGTTGTGTAGTTCTTCTGTAGTCATGATTTTTGTCTTCTGAATGTTCAACTGCAGTCCTGCTTTGACACATTCTTCTTTCATTTTCACTAGAAGTCATCTGCATCTCTTTGATGTTTCTTTCACCAATTTTCACTCCTTCATCTGAATTTAGTCTGGCTTTCCACATGTTCTGCATATAGACTGAATAGATAAGGGGACAAACTGTACCCTTATCTGACCCTTTTGCCTATAGGTAACCATTCTGTCTCTTCATATTCTGTCCTAACAGTAGCTTCTTGTTCACAATATAAGTTATGCATCAGAACAGTCAAGTGCAGAGGCACACCCATTTCTTTCAGAATAACCCCCAGTTTCTCATGATATACTTATTTAGCCATTCAAAAGTGCGTAAAAATGCATACAAACGTTCAACATCTCCAGATCTTCGCAACAGGTTGCAGAAAGAACTCGGAGAAGATGGGGAGATACTTAGACTTGAAACTACCCTGTTTCCACAAAAATAAGACAGGGTCTTATATTAATTTTTACTCCAAAAAACGCATTAGGTCTTATTTTCAGGGGATGTCTTATTTTTTTCCATGTACGGCAATCTACATTTATTCAAATACAGTCCTGTCATCTTCTGGTTGCTGCACAATGGTGGAGGCCGGAGTTTCACTCAACTGGGGCTTATTTTTGGGGTAGGGCTTATATTACGAGCATCCTGAAAAATCCTACTAGGGCTTATTTTCAGGTTAGGTCTTATTTTCAGGGAAACAGGGTAACAATAGGACAAATAAGCAACCCAAGACCACAGCCCCCAAAAGTTGCCATAACCATCTGCCCTGAACTCATTCTCTTGCTTCTGGTACATCAAAGATTTTAGAATGCAGGGGAAATATTGATACCTGATATCTTGGACAGAGAGTTTCAGTTAAGACAGACAAAGTCCAGATTAATCAATATACAAAAGGCTATCCACAAGAATTTTAAACAATTACATTTTAAAACACTATCATCATTTGTTAGGGCTCCACTCAAATCTATTTAATCCTTCAAAACTGTAGAAAACACTCTTAATTTTGTTTACATTAATACCTTTTCATCTTCCTGTACAGGTGGAGTACCTCCCTGCAGTCCACATGACTGAAATAATCATCTTCAAAACCAGCTCTGTAACAAGTTATGACTAATTTGTTTCCTCATGGGCCAGAATCTGTATAATACAGTCATATGATCTCCCCAGGGCAATGGCTGTGAGTCCAGTTGTACAACATCTTATCAAGTTAATCTTGTTGAAACCAAACACATGTGAGGAAAGCATGAATGAATCAAGTTATTTGTGTGTACAGCCTGTAATCAAGGAAAGCAATAGGAATGAAAAAAGAATCCATCAAAGATGTTAATAAGCAAATGTGTCTGCTGTTGTTTTGAAACATCTACAAGTCTCAACAAAAAACAAAAAACAAGCACTGCTATTACCAGCAATTACTTTGCATAGTGTATCACCATAAGTACTGAAAAAGTATACATACATTGAATCCAGCAACAGAAATTGTATATTATTATATAGAGAGCATCTTGACTGAGATATAAACATTGATATATAGAATTCCACCCTTCCTCTCTGATGTTGGAGAACTGCTTTCTTTGACAAAAATACAACAATCTAATAAAGCACAATATAAGTACAGCATTTCTCAAGCTTACTTGTCCCTTCAACAGTCACACAATCATATATCTCTTATTACACATATATAATATCTATTTACTATCTAAAAGTTTGACAGTTCATGCTGCAATTTATCGATTATAAATTTTACCCATTCCTCAAAAATCAAATAGTCCAGATAAACATTACCAAACTTTTTTGCAATTAAGAATGAAATCCTTTATATGCTTCCCCAAAAGCAAATCCCTCTGAGGTCAGTACATATATTCCCTGGTAAATGGATACAGGATTGCATCCTAAGTTTTTTGTTTGTTTGTTTTTTAGGATGGATCCAATTTCTTACAGGACGACAGAGGACGAGATGGATGGACAGTGTCATCGAAGCTACCAACATGAATTTGACCCAACTCCAGGAGGCAGTGGAAGACAGGAGGGCCTGGCATGCTCTGGTCCATGGGGTCACGAAGAGTCGGACACAACTTAACGACTAAACAACAACAAATTTCTTACAAAAAAAATAAAAATCTCCTGCCAACGTTAATCCCACTTGGGGAAATGCCTTTTAACATTTTACTATAAACGTTCACTGTAAAATAAGCTGCATTTTGTCACATCACCACCCAAATATCATCTGATTTAATGTAATCCTAAGGAAATGTGCCAGAACATACAGAACTTAGAAACAGACATTTTTTCCATCTCAAAACTGACATTTGTTTACTTTAAAAACTGCCTCACCAGAAACCATAAATCTTTCACATTGTGGTGTATTTGGAACAACTTGAACCAATCATCAGAATTATACAAAGCAGAATGATTCACACCAAAAAGATTGCTCACAAAGGCACATTTCTTAGAAATTTAAAGTCTTGCTCATTTATCCAGAGCCAAAAACTATAGAACTAGAAAACATGTCAACTGGACAAGTCTTTAACCCACTAAATGAAGGTTCCCAACGTTAGACCTAGAAATAGAAACAGCTTTCTTCCCTTCAAACACAGTGGATGGGGAGTTTTCACTTTCTTTTCCACACACACACTTAGGAATCTTCTACAGACACGTCTATGCTTTCTTGTAAACCAAAAGGGACAAAGTTCTCCACAGTAGATATGAGCTCTCTCGCTCTCTCTCTCCGTCTCATTTTCAAGCTCACACACCAGCAAAATAACTTGAACATCCAAGGTTTTTCTGCTGTGCTGTCAAACAAAACAGGGCGGTAGAACGGTGGTGGAGCTAACTTCTTTTGCTTCCCATCCCCTTCTACCTTTCCGAAGCACCACAGTTTTAGGGCAAAAAGGAGGTATTATGGAGAGGGCTGAGAAAGGCCCTGCGCTTCATCCAAGCAAGATCACTGGGGACGAAAAAGGCCGGAGGAGGGAGAGAGGGAGGGGAGGGGGGGCATGTTATGGATTTCTCCTGCCAGCTTTGCTTTGCACATCCACCTCACTTGCCAAGAACCAGGCGGCGGCAGCAGCAGCAGCCAATGCTTGCAAAGCATAGAGTGAAAGCCACGACTGCCGGGCTCCAGTACTTTGCGCACCCTGCCTGAACCCACAACCCCGCGCCACACACACACACACACCCGGGGAAGAAGGTGGGAGCTGGAGAGCAAGAGAAAACCCTACTTTCCTCTCCCTTACCGTTGCAGAACTGCAGGAGCGAGGAGGTGTCATAGAGGCTGCTGTAACTGGAGAATCCGTCCTCCATCATCCTGAAGCCAGTTTTGCGCGCGCGCCCTCTTCCTCCTCTTCAGGGTGGCGCCGTTCCCTCGCTTCACACAACACCCGAACTCCCCGGCCTTTCTCTCCTTTTCTTCTCTCCCCCACCCCACCGCACCACCACCCGCGTCTCCCCGCCAACCAGCTCAGGCGGCTTCTTCTCCCCTGCTCTGCTTGGCTTGCTCGCTCCTCTCACCCACCCACACACCCGAAGGAGAGCTGAGGAGAAGCCGAGGCGGCTGGGGCCGGCCTGCTGCTTGCCTGCCTCTGCCAGTTGCCATGGCAACGCATTCACTTCACCGTGGCTTGGGCCGCTGCCGCTTCTCCTCCTCCTCCTCCTCCTCCTCTTGCTCCTCCTCTGGCAAGGGGAGTGGGGAAGAGGGGGAAAGAATGGGGCGGGCAGGGGGGCGCTTCCTTTTGAGGGTTTTTTTGGGTGGGGTGGGAGGAAGAGGAGAGGTGTGAGGTTTCTTTCTACACACGCACACTCCGACCCGTGCACGCCAGCCGCGTTCTCCTAGTGGCTGAGGTGGAGAATGGGAACGGTGGTTCTCTCTGCAACTGGGAAAGCGGGGATACGGAGCCCTTTTCTTTTCCCCGCTCCTGGGCGGGTGAAGGGGCTGCGTTTCTCTCTCTGAATTTCGGATCCTCCTAACATTCCGTCTAAACGGGTTGCATCCCTTCAGGAGGCGGGGAAGGGGGGGTGGCTTGTTTAAAAGCTATGGTGTCAGGGAGATAAGAAGCTGCCTGGCCCCCAGCCGCCCATTAATCACTCCCCAAACACTTGACACCGAAGCGGGGCTGGGAAGCGGAGCCGTGGCAGACCCATCTGTGAAGACAGTCACCAAAATCTGCGCCTTTGTGGGTGGGTGTACAAGGCATGATGAATACAGAGCGGCGGCGCTTTTCTGCCCCCTCCAGATGGCAAGCAGTGACGCCACGGGAATGACATAATAGCGTCCTTTGGGATTTGAGGAAGCCTGGCCCGTTCACACGACCGCTAGACGGGTGACAGACGCGGAGGAGGAGCGTGGAATGCGCGTGAAAATCCTCAACCTCCTCCCCGCCCGCGTCCACCCACCGCCCTGGCAAGCTGCGTCCAGGCACGAGCTTTCTTGCCAGATGCCGAGCGTCCTTCGGCCAACTGGTGGCCCACGTTCAACATCTGCATCGGGACCCGTTAGGCAGAGGAGAAAGGAAGTGGGCGGGATTTCCTCGGGCTTACTTGGTCGTGCGAACGTGGATGTTTGTGTAGGCCTCGGTCGGCCTGCTTCGGACGTAACTTGCAGATCCGTTATCTGCGTCCGCTACGCGCAGGGTCTCAGCCTTGATATCAAGCCATAATTTAAGAAAACCGCGCTCCTAAGCATGCACAGAGTGCTTTTTCACTTCGCTCGCTACTGAGAGTAGCCGCGTGCATGCGAGAGAGAAAGCGAGCGTACACACGTTATCTTGCAACCCGATTTCCAACACGAACACCTCTTTTGTCTCTCCCCAATTTTGGCTTCCCAATAGGAAACACAAAACACTCTGGACTGACTTCAGGATTGTAAACAACGCCCGCCCTAGCCCGAACCACCTCAGCCTGAGCCGAGTTGCTCCTCCCAGCCACTCTGCTTGCCGTTTGTTTCTGAATCCCTTTCAAACAACGGGCATGAGATCCCGGGATCCCGGGGCTGAAGGGGCGAACGACTCGGGGGCTATTTGGGGAGGCTCTGAAGAGCCCCAAGGAGAGAGAAAGAGAGAGAGAGAGAGGCAAAAAAAAAGGTGAAAAGGAAGGGGGAGAGAAAGCTGGCGCGTTTTGGTTTCGTCTGGAAGGGCAAGAAGAGGGAAGGCACGGGAGATAAGGGAGGGTGGGAGGATGCAGAAAAATAAAATATTTGTCTCCATGGGGGGAGGAAGCTACCGTTTTCTTCCTGTTGCCCCGAACGGAAGCATTCCGTCTGCTTTCGAAAGGAAAAGGGCTGCGGATCAAACGGATAAGGAAGATCCAGTGGGACGAACGGGGGAAGCTGGAGACGCCTTTTAAAAACAGTCCTGGAAACTCGCCTGGCCCTTAATGTAAGGATAAGGCGGTCGGATTGTGTGTGTGTGTTGCTTACTCGGAAGTCCCGCTGAGTTCAGTGGGTGTTCCCAGCAATGCAACCTTAATTAATGCTTGGAAGGACATCTACACCTGTCAGTGCTAGAGGGCTGGGAGGCGGGAGAGCGAGGAGGAGGAGGAGAGGCTTTGCCAGACGCTTACTACGAAGCCGCCCCCGCACGAGCAGAAGAGTTCGGCAACATAGTTCGTGTACTCCGTACGTCGCCAAAGAAGCGGCTGCTTATGATTGTTGCAAAGCTTGTAGCTGCCGAGTGCCTGTGCCTGCTATAAAGGAAGAACGAGGGAAGGATCCTTCTGAATCTCGTTCTGTTCAGCAACATGCGTCGGATCAGGCTGCAGAGTTGCAGGCGCGAGCATGCGTGCGTCATGAAGCTTGAGCCCTCCTGCCTTTCTTTTTGCACTATAAAACCACCAGGTATCTCTCTGAAAGGAATCGTGCAGTCACCGACCTGGGAAGACTTTCTCCTGCTGAACAACGCAGTCCACAAACTACTTAGGCCTGCATTAATGCTTTGAAGCTAGGCTTCAGATTTTTTTTAAATGAAAAAAGGTTCAACCTTGTGTTTGAAATCACAATCAGTACTCACATGGGCTATGGATTGATTTGAGAACTCATGTTCATACTGGATATGATGGGATTCACAATCCAGCCCCCAGGAGCCCCCATTTTTTCCTTCCTTCTTCTGGTACTGCCTCTGCAGATCCTTTCTTCCTTTTCTGGTCCCACCTCTGTCATCCTTTTATAGGACATAAATGTGGGAAATGATTATAATGAGGATTATAATCCTCAATGATTATAACTAGATAGAGTGATCTAGTGCTAATCTTGTATCTGTAAGAAATTATCAAAAAATAAAAACCAAAAGGGCGATCAGGGGAAAGGAAAGAATGTGGGGTGTGTTCTCCTAGTCATGAACAACACACCCCAACAGTCTATGCCACTGAAACACCATCTACAGACACGCACCCCGTCTTTACAAGAACATATCACAACCACGTGATTCAAATCATTCAAATCATTCCAGCTTTAAAAAGTAGAGTCGGGGGGGGGTGGAGCCACTTCGGGACCAAAAGTGGGTGGAGTGATTTCAATCATGTGGTCTGTAAAAAATACTTCAAATTCGCCTGATTTATAAGCAGTATGTAGTTGCAGCCATAATATAAATTAAATTGCAACACTGTACATTGGAAGTAAGTCCCACTGGGCTGAATGGGCTTGATTTTTAATCAATATTATTTTAGCTGGTTGGATAGCTGAGTGAGTTAGGTATCTAGCAGCAGAGACAGAGGTTGGGAATTCAGTTCCCTACTGTGCATCTAGAAAATCCAGTCCGTGTGGCTTTGGGCAAGTTGCACAGTCCCAGGTTGTCCCCAGAAGAAGGGAATGATAAATTACTTCTGAATACTGTCTACCTAATAAACCGTGAAATGGGTCACCATAAGTTAGAATTGACTTGAGAGCTCACAATTATTATTACATATCATATTATACTATTAAGAACACTCTTGGGCAGCAGTAGTTACTGCACTACCACTGGGAAGAATGAGGCAGCTCAGCTGGTGCTGGGTTTGGGATGGGGCAAAGATGGGAAACCCCTGGCCATTGCTCAATTTTGGAAGACACAGCTATGTATTCTTGTCAACCAACCCTGCACACCCTAAGCTGGTTTGGTACCCTTAGGTGAGGTGGAAGAAGTTGTTCCAAGATCAGTGTCAAAGAGACAAATTACAGTAGACATAACCTGTCATTAGAGCTTTAGTCATATTAGTATTCAAGAGACCAGGTCTCTAAGTTAAGGCACTATGGCTTTCCTCCTCTTCCAATATTATGACACATTTTAAGTACTACACACCTGAGGTATCAGATAAGCAAATAAAGCCATGCCCTCTGCCACTTGACCCACTCAAAACAGAAGCAAGCTGATTAGCCACCTGCAGATGAAGACGAGCTCAGGTTAGAATACACAAAGTCTTTTTTCTTTTGAGGACACACTGCTTCTAAATACAGACTTGGCCTCTCATCTAGTGAGGCCCCAAGATTTACTACCTGAAAAATTAGGGCTTGTCTAGACTGACTCTTTTGGAGTGGGCTGGTATACTCAACGGCAGGCTGTTTTAAACTAGTTTTTAAGGCAAGGCAAAGAAAAGAAATGTTGTTGTTTCTTTATTAAGTGATATAGCACATTTTCTTTGTCTTAATAAAGTCTTCAAAAAATTTACTTCCTCTGCCCCTCCACCAAGGAGCAGAGGAAGTGTTTAATTTGCCAATATCCTGAAGTGGCTCTCTTATTAAACTATTTTGCAATATCAGAAATTCCCACAGCAAGGAGCCTTGACAGAAGGCATGCTTTTGGTTCTTTTCCAGTTATCACATGTGGTGGAATTGAACTAAACCAGAGCAATCCTACCTTGCTCTGGTTTAGTTCAAGTAGATGCCCCTGACGGGGGCTCAGAAAAGTGCAGGTAGGATCACTCCAGGAGCGATCTGGTTCATTCCTGCAAAGATGTCATCTGATCACTGACTTAAAGAGTGAACCAGCCCTGCGCTGCAGCAGACCAAACAGCAGTTGTAACCCTCTTAGAAAGGAAGAACTTTGCTGACGACCTGCAGGCCAATCACAAAACAAAGCAAGCTAATTTGCAAATTATACGAGGAGAGAAAAGCTCTTGCTTTGAAGTTCGCTCATACACAATTCTTTGCTTGTTTGATTGATTTCTGTGCTACTTTTCTCCTGTTAAGGGGACCCAAGGCAGTTCACGAATTCAAACAAGTTAGATTAAAAACAGAATAAATTATGAGTTTTTAAAAATTATTAAACTTATAATGATAATTAAAATCTAGGTATTTAAAAACTTTAAAACACACTTAAAAGGGTGATAAAAGGAATATATATCCAGCATCCACAATGGACTCAGTCTTGCTCAGTCACGATGAGCATTTGAGGAATGCACTCCTCTATGAATGATTGTAATGTACAGTAGGTTCCTCAAATTCAGCAGACCAATCAAACTTCTATACATAGAAAGGAGTTATGCTCTTGTGGCACCTAAATATTTTGGGCTAGTTCTCAAGGGTGTACTAACTAAACAGGTTAAACTGTTTTACATTTGAATTAGTGACAGGCAAGATAAAGTGGAATGACTGTTTCAGTCCACATGAATAACTGCACTTAAACACAAAATACTAGTTATATGGCAGTAAAATCAAGTGAAAATGTTGGATCTTGCAAAGGAGGCCTTGGATTTAAGACAGAATCTTTAGCTTGCATAGAACTAGCTCCAGGCCCTATTCTAAACATAATGCAGTATGAGATGTATGATGTGATGGTGAGAGCTTTTGAGCATACGATAAGGATTTTCCTCTGCTTCTGAACATTTGCTACTTCTCTGAGGTTAAAAAAGGCTCTGCATCGCAAGGTGTGCCTTTCAACATTTGTGCAGTCACCAAATGCTGTGCTTTGTATTTCTGAACAATGCAGTCCACAAACTACTTGTGCCAGCGTTAATGCTCTGAAGCTGGACTTAGTCTTGTAGTTGGAACATAGCCCTCTGGCAATATTTTTAATAAAAAAACAAGGTTCGGCCAAGAATGATTATTTTCATTTTGATAGGATGCGCAGAACATCAGACATGACTGCAAATAAGATAACATTCTGATTCATTTATATATGAAGTACAGCAGCATTTTCCCCTTCCATATTCCACTGAAACACAGAAGTGCTCATAACAGGTTGATGAATGTTTGTCTACAAAGAAAGCGTAGGATTGAACATAATAATAGGTTCAATACTGTTGCTATCTATTCAATCTATGATGTTCTACAGATTGCAGGCTGTGTAATATTTGCAAGTGCAGGCAAGTACTTACAACTTTCTTCAGTGTTTGCTTTATTTGTTTGTATTGCTTCTGCCAAAACAAAGTATACAATTCAATCATCAATCTTTAAAAAATGCAGAAGTGACCATTCTGCTTTTTTTTTGTTCATTGAGGACTTGTTCATATTTTGGATGTTGGCCAAGCGATAAAAGCTAATGTGTGGCTGCTTAATTATAAAATGATACATATTTCAAGGATATTGATCATTACTATTTTCATTTATTTTTAATATACAGGGGCCATCATCTTAATGGAGTGCCAGACTGCTCATTTTGGTCTACCGGGTGATCTGATACTCTCCCTAATTTCAGGAAAAGGCTGTTGGTTATGGGGTTGAGCAAGTTTTGCATGCAGAATAAGTCCAGGTTCAATCCTTCACAACTCCATTTATAAAGATTTCAGTAGCAACCATGGGAAAGATATCTGCCTAATACTTTTTAAGCCACTGTGAGATACCAGTAGGTTAGGTAGATCAATGTTCTGTCACTGATTTCATCTCTACATTCATATGCTCAGGAACAAGTCTCCTGCAGAAGAATCTGCATGGAATTCCACACGTACCCATTGTTTACATAAAGACTCTCCACTCACTGCCTATCAGATCCGTAAATTGTAAGCCATTTCCTTTCTTACAAAGGCGATGAGATCTCAAAAACAGAAGATTTTTGTTAGTGCACTGTTTTTTAAATAGCTGTGTATTTCTACTATATAACCATATCAGGTAGGAAAGGTATGATTCTCCAGATGTTGCTCAAGTACAACACCCATAAAGCCTACCCAACATAGCCAGTGGGAAGAATGAGGCGAGTGGCAGTCTGGCAACATCTGGAAGTCCATCTGTTCTCCACACCTCATCCTTAGTCCTTAACCTTTCGAAGAAAGGTACATCCAGGGAAAGCAAAGCATTTGAAAGTCCTGTTGACTGGATTTACAGAATTAAATATGGACTGGAATCTTTCCCTTTGATGGAAATACGACTTGAAAGTGCTTAATTCTGACAGGATCAAACACACATGCACACACTTCTCTTGATATGGAGATTTTTGTTTAAAAGAGGGCTTCTGTGATGCAATAGCACCTGCTGGATCAGGAATGGCAGGTGCAGATGAATGCACCTATCAGCATAGAGTACTGTATCATTTCCAGTGGGATGCATATTTGAATGCATATCCCAATCCCCATTCTCACCCAACATATAAACATATCTTGAAAACTCAGCTAGAGCTGGATGAGGGTGATATTTTTCTATCAGTTGCAAAATGGTTAAGTAGGATAATTTCTCACTAAGTAGAGCAAGATTTAATATAATTACAGCACTCTCAGTCAGATGTCAATGCAACTGTAATCTATACTTCATTAAGATGTCAGACACTTTCTGTATAAATCCATGAAAATCTCATTATCATCTCTGATTTTAATGCCAAAACAATTCCTATATGTGTCCATGGAGATCTTGCAACAGTGTGAGGTTAATGAATCATTGCATCTCAGAACATTATCTTTTGTGTCAAGGATGCCCTCTTAAGTAAGAGAATCCCAGTTAAATTCTAGGGTAACAGAAGCTTAGCTAATAAAACAGCAGTGCCTTTTGTAGTATCCTGGAAAGTAGAAAAGGAGGTTAAGACACGAATCATTGAGAAATTTTCAGTTAAGAAATCGCTGGCCAGTTTCATCTTATCTAGGCCTTGGGATATTATGTTACCATACAAATGTTTGTCTTTTGGGATCGCCTAGACCTAATTTGACAGTACTGTATAAAAACGTTAGGGTTAAGAATGGGATGTGGACCCAGAGAATGATCTGAAGGCATAGGCTGCAACCATCTTGTACAAGCTAAACAGGTCGGAGTTTGTTTAGTGCCTGGTGGGAAATCCACTTGAGTACCCCATCTATGCAGCTTTGAGCTCCTGGCAGAAAATGTGGCATAGGGTTAAAGCAGAGCAGCATGTGCACACACAGATAGATGTTGTGTACAAAATGAAATGTCAAATGTGCAATCCTATACCTCAGTGACAGCCAGCAGCTTCAATTTCAGGAGCGCTGTGAATCCATTCCAGGTTTTAGTCTGCATTTTACAACAACTCTTCAAGATGCTGAAGTGGTTTTGGGGATGGGGTTTGGCACATTAGATAGCTCCTCTAAAGTGCAGACCCAAAGAGTGGGTTCAGACTATTCCCAAAACTGAAGTCAAAAAACTGCCACCACTATTCATACTTACTTCAGAATATATCCCAGGAACTCAGTGGGGATTTTATCAGAGCAGGTATGTATAAGATTGCATTGTAAGGCTACAGTCCCACTTACCCACTTAGATAGGTTTAAGCCACCTTGAAACCAATGGGACTTGCTACAAAGCGTGTGTATATATTATTGTACTGCAATACAGTCTTTTCTTAAGTTCTCTATCCCAACTGTTTTGCATTGAGCTCAAGGTGGAATAGGTGACTCCTTGCTCATTTATCATTACAACAACCCTATAAGTTGGGTCAGGCAGAGAGGCTGTAACTGGTTCAATGCCACACTGGGGATATAAGCCTAGGTCTCCTGAGCTGTAGCCCAATGGATTAATCAGTATACCATGTGTACTTTTGTGCTGTAAATGATGAGTTACAACTTTAACATCTCAACTACTACCAACCCATGAGTTTTTTTCTGTGTCTTGATTCAAATTTGGTAAGGTTACCAGGAGATAACACTTAGAATTGCCTCAGGGGCAGTTCTAGTGAGTGGACTGCAGGCCATCTCTGCACTGGAAAATGAAATAAGAGTGTTCAAGTAAAGGCTGTACAATTGAATGAGAGAACCATCTGAGAAGAAAAGAAATTAAACCAATTACCTCAGAAATTTCATGCAGAAGAAAGCTGAAACAAACTTATCAGCCGTATGTTGTGCAAATCACAGCTGTGGTTTGGAAGAGAATGATTTAGGTTTGAGTTCTTGAATGCAGGGCCATGATGCTATTATGCTCTGGGACCAAAGGTTAGCAAAAAGGGGAACAATCTCATAATTTCATAGCGTGGATTGCTTGATGCATTACAATCTTGTTAGGCTACTGAAGTGCAAAAATGAGAAAAGAAATGATATGCTCAAAAGTGTGCACAGCAGTCATAATAGATTTGAAAGCATCTATAATAGATCTCTTAGAACTAGGAAAGTAGCACGAAAGCACCTAAAAGAACCCATTGTTCAGTAAAGGACATAGTTGATAGATTTGTGCAAACCCAAGTTAGTTCATATGGGAAGGGGGGGGCGGGAATGAGAAGCTGTCTGACTGAAAACATATGGTCTGGAATTATATAAAATGTAGGATTGCTCTCAGAAATGATATATTTTGAGAAATTGTACTTTCAAGCTAGGGCTGGACATATCAGCCTGCTTTTGATCTGTGACACTTTCAGATATGATCTTTCATAATTCTGTTTTGTCCCATTTCTAAATCAATCCACATTTTTTAAAAAAAGCTGCAAAATATTTAGATATACATTTCAAACACCGGTTTCTAAATGCATTTTCTCTTAAAATAGGCCTCTATAAATACATTTTCTGACATACTATAGCTTTCTAAGTCTCAAAACATACACTTGACATGCATTTTAATACTTTTAGCTAAGAACTATGTTGTCAGATTTGGAGAAACGTGAAATCAAATGGACAGTTATGTTCCGATCCATATCTACACTGTTAATCAGAAATTAAGTTGATTTAAGGAAGTACAATTAGAACAAATTGGACTTCAAATTCAGTAATAAGTCACATCTAGAGTACACACATTAAATCAGATGGGATTTGTTGAATCATACCCTCCATATGTTCCATTGATTTAATCGACCTACTTTAGTTGTGATTTACTACCTGATTCAGCCATTGAATAACCCATTGTTCCGTGAAGAGCATAGTTGTTTTGGGTGCTATGTGCTATCTAATCAGAATTGACAAATAGTAATATTTGTCAATAACATTTGTCAATAATAATTGACTAATAAGTGAGATATTTAAGGAATGGTTTTTCCTTAAATTTCCTCCTCCATGAGGTTCCATGACTAAAGATTCAAACCCAGGTCTTCTGAGTCATAGCCCATCAACTCTATCCACCACACCATACCGGGTATCTAGACATTGTTCTGTAAAGGGCATTGTTGATAGACTTGTACAGAGAGGCAAACCAGTTAATCTGTGTTGGTAGGGGGAACCTGTCTGACTACAAAGCATACCAAAACCTGCCAGTGTTATCAGAAGCTCTTCTGCCGATTGAGATGGGAAGAGATATTCTCATCACTTCAGCCTGCTGTCTCACTGTTGCCACATTGCCATGCTCACAACAACCAGGACAATGAAGTGGAACAGGTATTACTCATGTAACCAGCCAGTAAGTGGCTGTGTTATTGATATGAGGAGGCTGGTAGCATCCAGGTCAGTCAGAAAATGAGTGGCAATGGCAGGTCTACTGCCACCCCCCAGGGCTTAACGGCCTGAAGCTGCTGGCCTGGCCCAGCCCTAAAAGCTTGCTAATAACAATGCTAACAACTTTTGAAGAAGTGTAAAATCTAGCTGTTAGTTCTGGCCCAATCAAAATCCATGTGCTTGTCTATAAAGGGTTGCCAGGTTTCAGGATGCTGGCCAAAATCTTGGGAAATAACTATGCTTCTCCAGGTCTCCAGACAAATCACAAAGCAAGCAATCAAAAGCTTGGTTTAATTGTGGGTAGACCCTATTGGCTTGGTGCCCATCACATCCCCACCCTGAAGTGGCAACCAAGGCTCATTGACTCAGTGCAAAGATCTTTATACCTACACATACACACCAAATGCATGGTTACAAGATGTGGGATACTTAGCTCAGTAATACTATGAGTTAAAAAGATATCTTGGAATGGTAGATCACAAACTGAATATGAGCCAATATTACGATGTGGCTGCAAAAAAAGGCAAATGCAATTTTAGGATGCATTAACAGAAGTATAGTCTCCAAATCCCATGAGATATTAGTCCCCCTTTATTGAGCAACTGGTTATGCCTCATACTGTGTCCAGTTCTGGACACCACACTTTAAGAAGGATGCTGACAAACTGGAGCAGATTCAGAGGAGGGCAACAAGGATGTTCAGGGGATTAGAAACCAAGCCCTATGAGGAAAGGGTGAAAGAAGTGGGCATGTTAACCTTGAGAAAAGAAGATTGAGGGGAGATACGATAGCATTTTTCAAATACTTAAAAGGTAGTCATACAGAGAAGGGGCAGGATCTGTTCTCGATCATCCCAGAGTGCAGGAAACGTAATAATGGGCTCAAACTACAGGAAGCCAGATTTAGCAGTACAGCTACCTTGGGAGTTGGTGAGTGCTCCCACACTGGAGGCATTCAAGAGAAAACTGGACAACCATCTGTCAGATGTGCTTTGATTTGTATGCCTGCACTGAGCAGGGTGTTGCACTTGATGGCCTTATAGGCCCTTTCAACTCAATTATTCTGTCATTTTATATATATATGTTGCACACATAGGCTGAAAGCCTGCTGCCAGAAGTTTTGCCATGCAAAGTTGGTGACATCATTAGCTGTGGTGATTTTTTTTAAAATAAAATTTTCAGACACCCCCCCTCCAAAGGTCAAGAGGCTCCTTTGGGGGGTCCCTTTTGTTGTGGGGAGGCTGTTGGGGGTCATAAGAAAGGGAGAGGTTATTTTAATGTTCAAAAATCACTGCCGGCGGGATGATTTTATGAACAGCGATGACTTTTGGACATTGACCCACCGCCACCATCCCACGTCCCCCAATGCCTTCCCAATAATGAAATAAAGCCCCTTAGAGCTTCTGGACAATCCTGGATATTGTGGGCAGGATTGGAAATGTTGTGTTTCTGCAGAATGACTGTGACTGATGATGTCATCAGCCTTATGTAGTGTAAGTTAAGGAAGAGAATTTCAGTCAATATGATTTCTTAAGGGTACAGCACAAGTAATCTCCATTGTCCGTCTTGTGGGCGCACACACAGTGCACACATATTACTTTGAAATTATTGCACAATGGCTTGTCTCCTGAGACAGCGTAGCAGTAGATACCCTAGTCTCAGGTTATGACCCTGAAACCTCAGGGAATGGGTTATGCTGCTGCCCTGCTTTGCAAAGTGCCTTTCAGGTCACTTCACACTGGAATATGTGACAATCCCATTCCTCATTCCCTTACCTATAGTTATGGTACATCCAACACTTGAAACACATTTATCCCTTATGAGTACGCCTTATGGGCATGTCTGATGAAAAATATCATAGCTTTAAACTGTAAATATCTTCAGTATAGAGCATCAAAATGCAAATAACGCTGGTTTTGTGCTCTTAGCACAAAGAGCTTCCACAAAGTCTGTTGCAGTACGATTAAGAATTGCCTCCATGGCTTAGTGTGAATGCATAATTGATTATGATTTTAAGGCAAAAGGGATTTTGCTCCTGCTATGCCCTCCATCATACAGTGGTGAGCACATTGGGGTATCAGGAATGCAGCTTCCAATTTTCCCTCATTATCCCTAACCTTGTTGCAAGATGACTGATTATCAAAACTATGTGCTGCATATCAAAAGATACACTTTAGCATTTCCACATCAAAAGCATGGTAATTCATATCTGTGGAACCCCCTATAGGCATTGTAATGTGAAATTGCGACAAATATGTAATTTTAGTTCAAGAGCACAGCGTTCTGTGTACGATGTTGTACGTGCAAATTACATCCTTTAAAATGCTTAAATACTTGAAAGTCAGTGCGGTAAACAGCTTCCTCATATCATTCATAGTATCAAAAAAAAAAGAGAGGACTCTGCGTGGCTTACATCTAGAAGTAAAAAAAAAAAAAAACCTTAAATGCCCTGCCAATTTAGCAGTTAATGAAATTAAAAGTAACTCAGCTGGATATTTTGAGCCAGCTGAAATTTCTGAAGAGTCTTCAAGGGAAAAACCATGGCTGAGCACATAATATTATGTGATCTTAGATATTACAAAAGCATAGGCAGTAATCACTAGAAGATTACTATCACTAGTCACCAGAACATAGTCTGTCATCAGGGACTAGTGTAGCAAGTAGAACTGGCAAACAGTTGCTTTCTTATTTCAAGGATTGGTATTGGTTCGAGGACCATTTTGAGGCAAGACATACATTTTCATAAGATTACACAAAGTTGGAGAACCATTGGCCCTCCATCAGATGTTTTAGAGTAAAGCTCTCTCAGTCTCCCCCATAGACTATGCTAGATGGAACATTGGGGGATTGTAGGCAGAAGCATTTGAAGGATTTTTGGACCTTCTGTATTAGGCCAAAAGTCCACCTAGTCCAGCATCCTTTTCCCCACAATGGCCAACCAGCTGCCCTTGGAAACTCAACAAACAGGATGTGAAGGCTTCTGCTGTTGTTCCACAGCAACTGATACTTAGAAGTAGGCAACCTCTAACCCCACAGGTAGCCTATAGGCAGCATGACTAGCAGCCACTGAAAGGCTTATTCTCTGTTCATTTGTCCAATTTCCCTTGTAAAGACATCTAATCTATGTCTACTGTCACATCTGGGGATAGCAAATTCCATACATTAATTATATTAATTCTACGCTCTGTGGAAAGGACTCCCTTTTACCTAATTTGAATCTCCTACCACTCAATTCCTTTGGATTACCTCCAACATTTAGTATTATGGGGTAGGCATACTTTCTTCTTCCACAAAAATTTACTTGCTTATCAATGCCACCTCCATATTGTCTGATTCACCTTCAGCCTCTTGACCCTCGATTATGCTCTAGACCAGTGGTGCCTAATCTTGGGTAACCCAGGTGTTCTTGGACTGCAGTTCCCAGAAGCCTTCACCACCAGCTGTGCTGGCTGGGCTTTCTGAGAACTGCAGTCCAAGAACATCTGGGTTACCCAAGGTTGGGAACCACAGTTCCAGACCAAGTTTGGGTAACCCAGAGACCACAGCTTTTGGATACTCCAGGAATAGCCTGTGAAGCTGAAGACCCCCTTTAACTTCTATCTGCTTCCCGAACTACATAACAAGCAATGAAAACTAGGTACAATTATATGAATGGTGATTGCTAGGACATAGGAGAGATTAAAGCTTCTGCCATCTCTTAATGAGTCTGGCACAGCCCAAGTCACTGTTGAGTGCTGGTGGCCAAAGCTGTAACAGTTTGCTATCACCTTACACCCTATGTTTCCATCCTATGGAATCCTGGAATTCATAGTTTGAAGAATTTTATTTTGAAGTTTGTGTGTGTGTATGTATGTACACACAAGAGCTCTGTAGCAAAGGATTCTAACTACCTCACCAACCCCAGCAGGGTTGATCAGAGAAAAAAGGTAGACTCAACAAGCAAATAAAAAAATGCACATCTTAAAATAACCTCAGCCCAACCCTACTACTACCCTGTTTCCCCAAAAATAAGACCTAACCTGAAAATAAGCCCTAGTATGATTTTTCAGGATGCTCGTAATATAAGCCCTACCCCAAAAATAAGCCCCAGTTCAGTGAAACCCCATCCTCCACCATTGTGCAGCAACCAGAAGAAGATGACATGACTGTATTTGAATAAATGTAGATTGTTGTACATGAAAAAAATAAGACATCCCCTGAAAATAAGCCCTAATGCATTTTTTGGAGCAAAAATTAATATTAGACCCTGTCTTATTTTTGGGGAAACATGGTATTCACACAAAATGAACATAGTAGGATTTACTTTGGAGTAAACTTGCATAGGATCAGAGTATAACTTGCCAACCACACCACTAAAAACCAGTCTTTCCAGAATGAATACCTGAGCAGGACTGTTCTTTTATTCAATGATGTAAAAAGATGTTGCATCAGGTTAGAAAGATTCATATCACTCATTATTGCCATGGCTACACTGAAACAAATTAGATGCAAAGGTACAATAGAATGACATACCCAACACTCCATTACTAATCTGATAAAATCTGGCACTCTGTAAACAAAACATGGGAGGACTTCTGGTATTTTGTGTGAACCTTTTGCAGCAAGTTGCAAAGCTGCTCCTGCTTTCATTAGTAAATATGTACCTATCCATTTTCTGAGATAAGCCAGAAGGTGTTGTTCTCAATATCATCCATCAAAAAAGCCAGATCTGCAGCAGTATGGTAAGGATTTCTCGGGAATCAAGCCAGAATTATGAAATACCCCCTTAGGTGGTGGTTACACCTGCAAGTGCTGGCATCACCTCTGAGAGTAACAACTCTGAAGTAGAAAAGAAGAGGAGTATACACTGGGGAATGTCCAAAATGCTGCACAGAGAGTGTGGAAGGGAGATAAAGGAAACGGGAATGGATAAGAATTTCAGCCCCAAAAAGGGTAAAAAGAAAATAAAAGATTGAACCAGGAATGGACTAACTCTTTTCTCCTTCCTGTTGAATCTAAATGGAATGAGAAGGAAAAGGAAGAATAGAGACTGGTCATGGGATAGGCAAGTAACAGGGGATGAAGCTACTGCCTCCACACCATCACTACTACTACCACCCCTTCTGCCTCCATCAGTGCAACTGGGGCAGAGTTTGGGAAATGATGGTGGTTTCCCCACCCTCCTATACAAGACTTCCCCAACTTGGTCCCTTTAAGAGGAATGGATGACAACTCCCAGAATACCACTGTCAACCTGGTGGCTTCCAGTTAGGTTGCACTACAAATCCCCCATCCAGGTGTGTAGATGGATTGCAGGAGTTCTTGCCTAACCCGCCTGAAGGTCAGCAGGTTGGAGAAGGGTGTCCTTGTAGAGTTGTTCTTCTTGACCTCATCTATTGTCTTATCCATTAGGCACTCTCACAGGTCTGCTCTTTATTTCACTGATGCTCCTCAAGGCAAGCACATCACTTTCTTAAAATCTGTGGCCACGACTGACCCATTAATGAATTTAAAAACACCATACGGTCACCTTGATTGAGAGGCTGCGTTTCCCATAGCCACTGGGATTATGAAAACATAGCAACTTCATGAAAACATGTGAATCAGTCCTAAAGTAAATGATACATTATAAAACTAAAATAATATACCCTTTGACTGGTCATTAAACCTAGCAAACATTTCCACAAGCTTAGTATTAAAGACTCTAGTAACTAATGCACACCGTTTTCCATCTTCCTGAATTATTTTGAATTTTTTTCCTCATCAGGACACGATGCAATTAAGGTAGATAGGACTATCTCAAGGGAACATTTGCACATTTGGTTAAATTAGCAATCAGCACCATAAATAATACAACATGAATACGTTTATATGTTGTAAATTAATCACCCTGTGAGAACAGAGTATCATTTGCATTGAAGAACTAATTTTTTTGTAACAAATAATCTGCTTTTTAAAGAGTATAAACTGACAATAAATTGAAAAATTTGTATAACATTTTCCCATGGAAATGCTGAATTCTGAATTATGTTTTCTTAGTGAGGGCCCCAAACAGCAACACTTGGTTGACTTGTCAGCCAGGGAACTAAGATAACAAAATATTTCTATGGTACCTTAAAAAGTTGCCTGCCATAAATATCTGCTGGCTGGGACAGTGGTCCAGTCACCAGAATGTTCCCGCTTGCTTGTGATTAAGTTTTTTCCACTCTTCGAGTATGTTACCCAAGATGGCTTGCAGATCAAAGGAGCACATTATTGTATAGGGGCATTGTCTTCACAAAAAGTTAGTTTGCTTCTGTAAGTAGGAGAATTTGATTTCCAGAGATTGTCTCTGTGCCATATATAGTCTTTTTGGAATGTTCATTGAATGGGGAGACCTCCATGCATAAAATTGGGTTCCCTGCTTTGTGTGAATGGAGGTACGTTTCAGTAAGACAAAGCCATCACTAGATATAAAGCCATTCAAAGCAATTCAGTAAAATTTAACAAAACACTTCATTTCATAGAGTGCTAAATGAGACCCAGTTTAGGTTTAGCAAAACACACTAATATTATTTATTTGTTTGTTTATTTATTTATTTAAAATCTTTCTATCCCACCTTTCTCCCCAAAAGGACCTAAGGCGGCCAGATGCCTGAAAAATAACAACCAAGCATCCTGTGGTTATTATAACTACTGACTATCTTGGTGACTCCTGGCAAATAGAAGGGGAAGATATGGAGGCAGTGACAGATTTTACTTTCTTGGGCTCCGTGATCACTGCAGATGGTGACAGCAGCCACGAAATTAAAAGACGCCTGCTTCTTGGGAGGAAAGCAATGACAAACCTAGACAGCATCTTAAAAAGCAGAGACCTCACCTTGCCGACAAAGGTCCGCATAGTCAAAGCTATGGTTTTTCCAGTAGCGGTGTATGGAAGTGAGAGCTGGACCCTAAAGAAGGCTGACCGCCGAAGAATTGATGCTTTTGAATTGTGGTGCTGGAGAAGACTCTTGAGAGTTCCCTGGACTGCAAGGAGAACAAACCTATCCATTCTAAAGGAAATCAACCCTGAGTGCTCACTGGAAGGACAGATCCTGAAGCTGAGGCTCCAATACTTTGGTCATCTCATGAGAAGAGAAGACTCCCTGGAAAAGATCCTGATGTTGGGAAAGTGTGAAGGCAAGAGGAGAAGGGGATGACAGAGGACGAGATGGTTGGACAGTGTCATCGAAGCTACCAACATGAATTTGACCAAACTCCAGGAGGCAGTGGAAGACAGGAGGGCCTGGCGTGCTTTGGTCCATGGGGTCACGAAGAGTCGGACACGACTTAATGACTAAACAACAACAACAATCTTGGTGACAGTGTTGGCCAAAAGGGGGAGGAAGGTGTCAGCCAGTCCTTGCCTGTCAAATGTAGATTTTAATTTAAAAATATATGGCAGGGGGAAAAAGAAGAAATTTAAATGGGAAACATTTTTATAACATGGGAAGTGTATTGTACTGTCTGAAAATGCCAGTAAGTTATGTCATCTGGCCAGCTGTACTCCAAAGGAGGGGGCAAATACACTGTCTGCTAGCCTAGGAGGTCCCTGGTCTAGGACATCAGTTAGATAGAGATTAGGGCATGTTGACATCCCATACCCATGGGAAACCAGATTACACGTCAGATTGTTTTGACTATGCATAACTTCAAAAGATATATAAACAGCATATATACATAACATCAAAAGATATATAAACAGAGATTTCTACCATGTTTATGGAAAATGCATGAACCTTGTTTTTACAAACAAGGGGGAGCATCTCTACTTGCGGTGGGTGAGAATTATGTAATGCAATGTGACTTGTTTACTATAATTTATGTTTTGCCATGCTCAACTTTGTTTTTATAAATAATATGTATTGGAATAGAGATTTTTAAGTAACTTGTATGAGAGTTTATGCATTTTATTCTTTTTACTAAGAAAATAGTCTTAATATTGTATCCTTTGAAGTACTAAACATAAGTTCTATGCCATTTGAATAGAAGATCATACTTTTAGTGAATTGTACTTTTTTAATATATTAAAAATGCTATCCACATATATGAACTAGAATGTTTTTGTATTAGAGGACTGTGAATTTTGCAATAAAGCATGCTGCTTATTTACTCATTTATATAAAACTAGATGAGTGTATACTCAATATATACTCATTTAGTTTTTTATATTATATAAACTAAATGATTTATATACTCATTTAGTTTTATATATTCTGATGTATCTTAAATTTTAGGGGCTTTTATTTACATCATTATCTGCTTGCTAAATAAATCTTTTAAAGAAGAAAAGAATTCATTTTTGAATTTCTCAAAATTATGAAGGGTATCCAGGAAGAAATAACTGAATGAATATAAAACAAGACACAAAATCTTCTGTGACCATAATTAAATTCCTTGTTGGATGTGTATAAAATACTCTGTAAAACAGGAGCCCTGTGAAGGCACTCAGATGTTCCTCCATGAAATCTGACAGATGTCTCAGTTGCATTCTTTGGAATCTCAAGCAATAGATGCCGGTAGCTTCAGATTAGACTATGGTCGTTTACTTTGTGCAGGGCGGTCCCTGAAGATAGTTTGGAATCTACCGCCGGTGCAGAATGGAGCTGCTCACCTTCTGACAAGGACAAGGCATAGTGTGGATATTACAACAAGTGTCACTTAGCCATGTCACTTAGCCTTCATTTTTACTTACACAAAGATTATCCACACTGTCACTGCCTCAGATGTCATAGTCCAGATATTGTATGAACAACTGCAAGAGGAAACTCTACTCCACCCTCCTCTAACCTGAGAGCCATGTATATTGGCTGTGATACTTGTGCTGATTGGTGCTGAAGTCTCTAACATATCTGGAAGGCACCAAGTTGGAGAAGCTGGGCTTCAACATAGACCTCTGCATGCATTAACTGCCTTGGGAGCTGGAGCTTAAACATGGAGGGTAGGGCCAGTTGGACAATCTCATTGCCTTTTCTGCACCAGAACCTCCTTTCTGCAGATAACATGTGAGCCAGACTCATATTGGCTGCTATGCTTTATCCAGTTCAAAGAGATCCATCAAGCTGTTCCTCTTACATGCCAGTTTTTCAAGCCAAGAGAGTCTCAAAGCAGCTTAAAAATAAAAATCCATCAGAAGGTACAATATAAGTAGACAGAGGGGTCCATATTATTTGTGCATGCTTCTTCCTAGGTTTTTTAGCTGTTCTTGCTATAGGTTGCTCAGCTAGTTTATTCTTCTGTACATAAAAAAGCCAATCGCTCAATTTAAAAAAAATGTCACAATTAGTATTCTCAGGGCTACTGTGCAGCACTGTTATTTCTCTGCAATAAAAGGAACTTCACATATGGTTGCAACTGTTTGGGCCTGGCAGCACACTGAGAAACTGGCACGGTCAGCTGCTACGCACAATCACAACGGAAGTGTCTGAGATGGCATTCTATCGTTCTCACTCGCCAGTGGTGACTAGGGCCAGCCCAAGATACTTGGCTGCCTAAGGCAAAATCTTAGCTGAAAAAAGAGGGGGAACTGTAGTCCCAAGATGTAGAAAATATAAAGTTCTTTATTTCAGTGTTAAATGCCTGACACTTTTCAGCCTATCAGCCTTCTTCAAGGGCACATTTATTCAACTCTAGCTTTCGTTATATTCTGCCCAAGGCAAAAGACAAGAGGATCTCCATGACCAGTGGTGCTCCGATAGCAGTCCCCACTATGCAGCCGAGGGCAGCAGATGGATTTAGGCATGCAAGGCAAGCTGTGTGGCACATACATCTTGCTTCTCCAACAGAGAGGAACGGGCAAGGAGAGTCAGAAGGAACCACTAGATGCTACTATTTCTGCCTCTCAGTACCTGGTAGCCATGGCTGTTCCTGGACTCTGCCTAATGACAGTTGAACAAAAACAAACCAGGTATGATCTATGACTGACTAGCACTAATATATGAAAGATTGACCTGCTGGATAACTTGCATCCCATTCCCCATCTACTCAACTGCTCTGAGGTTGCACTATAAAGTCCCAGCAGAGCCTCAGTCCTGCATGGTTTTAGGGGCACCTGTTCTAATATGTGTCTTCCTGTAGTCCGGGACTTTTGAAAAAGCTTGTGCAATCTATGAGCACTTGGAGAAATAAGAGCCCTCAAGGCCAAACTACACAGGAGGCCAGTTTGACAATTAGAAGGTGATAAAATGTTGTCCCTCTAGAGATGCGTTCCTTCAGAGCTGCTGCATCTGCTCAGTCAACTTGCCAGGGTCTTGTTTCTCTCAGATGACCAAACAAAAGCAAGATAATGCGCAACTTGTGGAGCTCCTGAAGCATCATAGTAGATAAATATGCTTTATCTCTTAAGGGAGCTTTGCTTTTAATTGTGGAGCTGGTATCTAGTATAGTTTGGCACTCAGTGATGATACTGTGATAATAGAATAGGTGTTGATTTTTTCTTAAACTGTATCCATATGTATATATGCTTTGCTTCCCAATCATAATTTCCCCCAAAACTGTATGCATTTGATAAAGTGGCTGCAGCCCTTGAAGGTTTCAGCCTTCACCAGCCTAGTGACCTCCAGATGTATTAGATTACGGTTCCTATGATCATAGACCACATAGCCATGCTGGCTAGGAATGGTGGGAGCTACAGTCTAAAAAATCTGGCAGGAACCATGTTGGGAAAGGCTGCTCAAAGCCACCACAAAGACTTGCACATATACATTAAAGGGAACTGCAGCTTCTTAATTGTTCCAAACGACAGTAGAGAAACCAGCGGAACTTCTGAGACTTTTTCTGTGGGTAGAAACATCCATTGAGGCAAGCCACAACATTATCAGTGAATTAAGGAATGTCTTAGCAGTGACCACAAGGAAAGGGATGATGTGAGTAATGTTTCACAAGACGCACCACTGCTCTTGGGTCACGGGGGGGGGGGGGAAGACAAGGGAAATGGTTTCTGAGGATATATTGGCTTGTTACTTTGGTATCTGTAAGATTTCTATTTCTGTGTTACTAACTGAACTGCCTCTCAGTGTTTTGAGGCCTATTTTTGTATGGACCTCCTTATGAAAAGTTCTCTTTTTTGCAGTTGTGAAACAGTAAATCTGTTATGACATGTGTAATGGACTGTAAACCCTTGAAGAACTTTTTTCTCTTAGTTTTAGGGCTTGTCCAGAAGGCACATACATACTTCTGTAAATTTAACAGGGTCAGTGTTGGTATTTTTCACTCTATGTAGAATAAATGACTCATCCTGTGAGGATCAGTGATTCCCGCATTGCTTTTTTCCCCAGAAAAAAATGCTTTTTTGCCCTTGCTGAAGTCGCGGTTTATTTTGCTACAAGCTTTGTACCAAGAGGTGGAGTTTAATGCTATGATGCTTTGTTATTAAGTTCATTTCTGTGATAATGCAAAGCTTTTAATTAGCACACACATATTGGGGGAAATGCTCCAGAAGTGTGGCTTCATAAGGAAACTGGATTGCTAGCATATTTTTCAAAGATTTCATGCAGAGAAGAGGTGTTCAAATACTTGGTGTTTGAAGTGCTGTTTGGATGAGAATCCCAGTAAACTCGTGACCACCTGTGATGAAGCAAGGAAGGCAGAACATTTGTCCCAAATGGAGTCATTAGTGGCAGTGTACTGAAAACACACACCACAAAGCCAGAAAGGAAAGAAGCCAGGGTTCTACTAAATGAAAAAGAAAAAAAATCTGTGTGGTCCTTGTACAAAATCTCAAAATAAGGTAATAACTTTATTGGACTATTAATATACGAGTATTAAGAACAAGACAGCTCTTGAGAATAGCAGAACTCTTCTTCAAGCAGTTGTGAGGGACTTGATTTTTTGTGTATTCATTATATTTCATAATCAAAGATATTACCCACTCTTGTGTTTGAATCTTCTTTTGATTAGCTTTCATAAAATCCAGTAATGGAAACTTTGGTACAGATATTTGAATTTCTATATTAATGTGTATTTATTAAGTAATATTTATGTATTATTATTATTATTTTCTTCCAAAAAACTTAAAGGAATATATATGGTTCACATTTTCTCTTTCCTGTTCCATTTATCCTCTCATGAACACCATGAGGTTGACTGGCAGAGGTCACTCCATTCAATTTTACTGTAAGCTCTATCTCCCTAGTCTTGAAATGACCCATCACTCACTACCCCATACTGGCTCTTTTTCAATACAGCTGAATGGTAGGGAAGGTGCTTCTCTTTCTTTCCAATGGTAAATTAGTCAAGTATGGGAGATGCAGGGAAGGAAAGCTGTTGCTAGGTGACAGGATCATCAATGGACTACAACAGACTTTGTTTCTTCTTCCACTCCAAGTTCTGCATTGCCCAGTCCAATGAAGAGTCTTAAAGGAAATAAAAGGTTTGGGTGCGGAGATGAGATTATAAGGGTGAGGGCTAAAAAAATGTGATTTTCTAAACTTCTTGCAACTATTTCCTTTTCTACAAAGTTCAAAACAGAGACAAAGGGAAGAGGAGGAATGAAATTATAGATGAGATGTTTCATCTTCATTTTGGTAAGGCTTTTTGGATAGTAATGTAATGTATATTTAAATACCAATTTAAAAATAATCTTCTCAACCTAAATCATTCAATTAGATTTTTAGTTTATTAATGATTAACTTAACATGTGGCTGTTTTTCATTAACTTTACAATCTTGGCTAGGAATCTGGGTCATACTTAACCTGCATGTTGGAGGCTGAAACCAGAGTTCTGCCACAATGTGGGACACTTTAAGATTTGTACAGAGTGAGAAAAGGAAACAGATAACAGTTTTTATAACTAGGAAAAGTGAGCTTTCAAAGGCATGCAATTTGCTTTGTTCAGAACCAATGTTTATTTTTACATAGCAATATCATCCATACAGGTGCTCACCTATTCCTTCTGCTAACGTTGCTGATTTGTAAATACTTATTATGAAGAAATTCCATACAATTCCTTTACTCTCTCCCGCCAAGGAAATAAAACCTGTAACATGCAGTGCTGAAGCTTGTTAACACCTGGGGAAATGGGTGCATGAAACTGTGTGTCACTGATTTTCACAATCTTCAACATAACATTTCACTGAGTTCCCTCTTCTCAATGGATCCTGAATCTTATTTATTTGTGTTTGTCTCTGACAGCATTGTTGGAACAATATTGTTGCTTTGTATGCAGAACCTCCTGTTTTGTGACACAGTGCTGGAACAGCTGCCGAAAACACCCTGCCTTAAGAATCTATTTATTCACAATTAATAAGTCCATGAAGCACACCCTCTTCTTTTATTTCCCTACCTCTGCAATTATAAACATGGATTATGATCTGTCCTCCATATATTAGAATGTGTTTGCAGGGTGAATTAATGTGGATTAGTTAACCCTCTCGTGTACTTCAGTCCCTCTTTTGTTCACACAATCAGGGTGACTAACATGTGGCAGCAGGGCGGATTCTCCGTTGAGTCTGGCAGAGATCCAAAGAGGCAAGACGCGCGCGTACCAGCCAAAGCTTCGTTTGATGTCAGTCCCACAGCTGCTCCTGCTGCCAAAGGCCCGCTTGTGAATTGAACAGCAGTTTGTTTCAGCAATGGGGACTGCTGTGTCACCATCAACAAAGAACAGCATCAGCTGCTGTATGTATTTTACTCCAATTTATGCACACATATTGCTGGGGGGACAATAAGAGTGTTCCTTCTTATGGATTTCTCTCCAGTTTTATTCAGCAACCCTCAATGAAGAGTATAAAGTCCATTTCCTTTCTTTTGACAGTGGAGCGCACAGAATGATAAAATATCAGAAGTAACTAAGTATGCAAGAGAAATTTCCCCCATACTATTAATTATATGTGATATTTTCTTTGTTTGTGGAACAATACTACTGTGTTTTCCTTGCCCAACAATCTTCCTGGATCTGGGCCAGAATACTGGTAGGTGACCCTCCCATGTTTGTGTCGATTCGTCTCAGAAACAAGGCAAGTGAATCCCTGTTCTGAAAGAGAGAAGTAATTTGGCTTATTTGAAAGGGAAATGAAATTAACATATTTGAATCTTCAAATGCTGACCTCCTTCCTCTCTAGCTCCACCAATCCCTCAACCATCTAATTTTCCTCATTCACCCGCCTACAGTGGAACTGTGTTTCTGCTCTGGTAGCAATGGTAGTGAGCCACAAGACGTGGGAAAGAATCTCTCTTGTTCTCCCTTTCCCTCTCATTTGCTCTCTTTCCCTTCCCTTCCCAAGCTGGACAAAAAGCTGATTTAATAAATTCCTAGCCAGAGAAGTATCTGATGTCTTTCAATAGAAGCCTCACTACTAATCCCATGAAACCTTCACTTCTGAGCCTAGAAATAGACATTCAGCAACATTATTTACTTGGCCAATGATAAATTCACAGGTCACAATGCAGTCCCCCAAAAGCTTGGAAGTAACTAGTTACAAATAACATAGTTACCTGTACCTAATTATGTTTGGGTTAATGAGTTATGATAACATTACCATGAACATTAAAAAGTTCCCGTAAACATAATGTGCCAGGTAGTCACAAAGGCCAGTCGCCTATTCAGATTCCACTAGAGTAGAAATTAAACCAGTGTAGTAAATGAGGGAGTGTGCTGCTTGTATAAGAGTTCCTGTTGCACTAGCAGAGACTTTCATTAAGACCCCACCTTCACTTGCACAAGAGCAGCACTTGTGCAAGTGGTACATTATTTAGTTAATGTAATTTTTTGAAGGGAGCAATATCAAAAATGGCCACTAGAGGGAACCAAGGAGTATTTATTTAGCATGCTGATAATAGCAAGACAACAGTAACAGTAACCAATTACTTGTGAGATAGGAGCTACAGTAGGTTGAACCTGCCTGTCAAGAAGATAGTGTTCCCGGCTCTGGCCTTCTTAACACGGGTCCTTCTCATTTGCATGTGCAGACAGGTGCATTTACTGAACCATCTTACATGGAAGAATCTGCTCATATAATCATATAATTCTTTTTAAAAATATTATTTTGATTGATGGATCTAGGGCAGAGTGAGTAACCTCAGGCAGTTTGTGGACCGAATACTTGCCCTCAACCCATGACAAGGGCTACATTGGACCCATAAAGGCCAATTTTGAGGCACTTCCTGTTTCTTGTTTAAATTTGGGATTGGAGGCTGTAGGGTTCCCTCAAAGTCCTTTGATGCAAAACCCCTCAGTCCTGAAGACCTCCAGGAATAGAAGGGTGGGTGGGTTAACCATTATTTGAATGTCTTTTTGGGGCAGTGTGCCAACGCTATAAAAGATTCCAAGTTAAACTAGAATGCAGGCAGAGCACAACCAGAGAACTGCTTTTTTTGATCTGCTGGCAGGAAGCTCTTCAGAGTCATAGTCCAAAACTACAACGTTTCCAAGCTGTGAGCAGGATGCAAGGAATGGTGTAGCAGAACCAAGAAGTGATAGTACAGTAGTCAATTGCTTGCCCCCCCCCAAAGTAACAACAGCTATTATGATGATCATTCCAAACATTCTAATATTAGTCAGAGAGCCATTGAAGCAAAGCTGAAACCGAGACCTTTTTGTTTCTGCTAGCAAACAGTAATTGCATTCTTTGGGAAGGATACTGCTTGTTTCAGAATTTTAATTCTTAAATGCGCTTGCATAATCCAGACTTTATCTTGGAAACTATACTCAGGAGAAGGGAGGGTATAGCAATGAGACAACACAATGCCTGTGTATCAAAAAGCAGGATTTCACAAAGGCTTTTGTCACTGATGCAGGAGCCATTATTCACAGAAAGGAAATCTTTTAAACAAAGAACTAAACTTCAGTCACACTGGAAGACCTTTTCATTGGCAGGGGAATTTTGCACACACTTTTAAATGGGATACTTCCAGTTTGTCAGCTGTTCCTTCACACTGAAGTCCTTGTTGAAATGCCCTTGGAGGCAGAATATCTGTGACAATCTGATCCTGGGATGAAACAGTGGGAGATGATCCACTATCATAACCCAGCAGTGAAGCAAGGATAAACCTGAGGAACTGGAGACTTCTGAGCCTGATGGGGTGGAGGACTTGGCTTGACCCTGGAGATCCAGGATCTCCAGCAACTGGAAGCCTAAGCCTGCAGATCTCATACCTTCAGAGACCAGAAGCCTGAACCTGTGCATGATGGGGACTCATGAACTGAGTCTGAGCAGGATATGGGACAACCTCCTAGTCCTCAGGTGTAAAGAAGGCTGAAGCCACAAGTCAAGTTTGAAGCCCTATGGCAGAGTGCTCATCTGCAGGGCACGGGGAGGCCTCCTTGTGAGTAACCAGTCTCCTCACACATGGGCTGTTTCTTCCAGGGAGACTCGGGGTCTGAACCCTGCAGCTGGGTTCTTCCCTTGCTGCTTGAATGCCTGTAGCTGTGTGCTGGGGTGGGGCTTCAGCAGGACAGCTAGAAAACAGCGTTCAGTGTAGAGATGTAAAATTTCTGGAAATTCTGAAGCCATATAAAACGGCTTTGGAAAAAGAAGGAAACCCCCCTGAAAAAAAACTGTTTTTTCCCCAAGTTTTTTCCCAGGCCTTCCCATCTCTACTTCAGTAGGCTGTGCAAGCTACTAGAAGCAACATGTTTGACAGCCTCTACCTTGTTCCTGAATCTCTTCCAGACTGCCTAGACTTTGTTTGACCACTTGGGCATCTTCTTGGCCTACAACTTTGGACTGCCCTGCCTGGATGTCTGCTACAGTGGCCATTACAGTTCTTGCTTCACCCATTCCATGGGGCTTCAACTTTACTAGCCAGCAGCATCACGTGCCCCACCCAGTGTGGAACAGATAATCAGCTGGAGAAGTTGAATTTTTTGCTTAAGAACTTTTTAACACCACTTGTCATTTTAAATACAAAAATATAAAATAAAAAAATAAAAATTAAGTAAAACCTGAGGTACCTACCAACATTAACTAATAGGAAAAATAATTGGGAACATACCTGGGTAAACAAAAAGGCCTGGGAGACAAGTGGGCACTTACACTGAAGGAAGAAGCCTCTAGATAGAGGTAATTTTAGAGAGGATAAATCTTCTCCCTCAATGGAGCCAACATGCATCCTCTGTATCTCCACTGCAGGTCTGAGAAACTCTTCAAAACAAGAGAGTCAAATGCTACAGAAGGGTGGAGGGAGAGAAGGAAAATGCCTTAGCAAGAGATTGCTGATGCGTGCGAGGAAGGAGGAAACCATATCCTCTAAGATGGTTCGGTGGGTTTCTTCCATTAGCCTAAGGACCCAATAGAATCCTGGCCTGAATCTATAGCAAAAGTACAAATGGGAGACGAGGGTCTCAAGATGCATAAAAATATTGACAACACAAAATTTATTCTTATCTAAAAGGCTCAGGCTTAACTTTGAATCTATGTGGGAGCTGGTATAGACCAAATGAGATGCTAAAATTCTAAAAGCTTGCCCCTGGAGAAGGCCACAGCTGAAATGTGTTGAGCCTGGGCTTTTTTTGGTAAGAATAGTCTGCGTTGTCAATATTGTTATACATCTTGAGATTCTGTCTCCCATTTGTACTTTTGCCACCAGTGGATGTGCCAGTTCCCTTTGCTTTGTTTCTGAATCTATAGCTGATGGTAGAAACACCCAGTACCAGAGCCTGGCTAATCTGACTGGGGTGTTTGTTCCATGTGGCAGATACCACAGCAGAAAAGGCCCTCTTCTATACCACAACGAAACAAACTTCACCAGGCCACAATATTGTTGAGTATCCTGTGGCATTTGGCCAGACTAATATTAGAAACTAAAGTGTTAGCACATGGGTCTGATCTAACCAAGCAACTCTTGTCTTCTTCTTAGGAGTCCCACTTAATTCTGCCAGAACCTTTCTGAGAGCCAGAATGCCAAGTGTGTGTTCAAATGGAAGCACTTTTCCGGACACACCTGGATTTTTATTGTGTGGCAAGTGATCATGTGCTTGGTAACCAGAGACAAAGGAGAACATGGCTGATCACCACATGCTTATTTATACTACTCTGAATCAAGTTCCAGCATATGACAAAAATGTGTCTGACAACATGTGTCTCAGCTGTTCTGTTTATGCCCAAGGTTCATAGGAAAGGTTACTTTTTTTCAGACTATACTTCCCAAAATTCCTCCAGCCAGTGTGGGCAGTGTTTCTTTCACATATTATTTCCTTGAAGAAACATACATATTCTTCCTTGCCATGACTAGAATTGTACCAGGGAAAAGCATGCACATAAGGGCAACCACACCAGCAGTTTTCCCTTTGGTTGGCTGTCCATCATGTGGTCAGGCATGCGACTGGGTGCGTGATCATTTATGCAACACGTAGAGGCCTGAGAGTGCACCCACCCGCCCTCTGAAGAAGTAACATTGGTTGCAAGATTAGCCTATTGCATAAGGTAATAGGATTCTGGTCAACATGTTTAGTACAAAAGCAACAACAAAGAATGAACAAACAGAAGCATCAATCAGCTATCAAGTAAGTCTCAAGTCCTTCTGAAAGATGAGGATTAGGTGCCATTCCAGATCCCCATCTCCTAGGTTTCAGCGAGGTCATCCATCACACTGCTCCAGTGAATCCGCTCCTTTACTTGTGGATTTTTGGCTGCCCTCCAAGAATGAGGAACAGGTCAAGTCCTGTGATTAAAAAGGACCAATGGGAAACACAATCTGCAATTGTCTCAGTGTGTGACCTCATGGGAAATGATACAATGAGGTGGGGTTCAACAGTGGGATAAGCATGAATACCTGATGCTCACCTCTGTGCCAAAATAAATCAGGAAGTTTACTGAGAATCTCATGCTCATTAATGCTTCATGTGTTCCAACAAGCATTTGCAAATAGGTGTTTGAATGAAGCAGCATGATCTCCTAATTTCAGTGATGTGTGGATACAAGCATTACAGATACAAAAGGGTCAAAGGAGCCTGATAGATGTCATGTGCTAAAAGCAGAGATTATGTATTAAATTCTTAGCCAGCAATGATAGAAATGGCAAGTATGGAGAAGGGAAAGCATGTAGAAAAACTGCTAGAGCAAAGGGCTAAAAATAAACTGACTACAAAGCTTGGAAGTCAATAGTTATGAATATTAATAAAATACAATATTACAGATTACAAGTATAAATAACTAGTAATAATAATTAATTAATAATTAAATTTCTTTTTGCAGTAACAAATAATAGAATAATTGAGTTGGAAGGGGACTATAAGGCCATCGAGTCCAACCCCCTTGGTCAATTCAGGAATCCAAGTCAAAGCAGATCTGACCGATAGTTGTTCAAATTTCTTTTAAATGCCTCTAGTGTTGGAACACTCACCACCTCCCAAGGTAATTGGTTCCATTGTCGTACTGCTCTAACAATTAAGAAGTTTTTCCTGATGTTCAGCCTAAATCTGGCTTCCTATAGCTTGAGCCCATTATTATTAGTCCTGCACTCTGGGATGATCAAACACAGATCCTGCCCCTCCTCTGTATGACAACCTTTCACATAAAAGGGAACTACATTCCATTGCGACTGAATGTGATTAAGGGCCTAGCTTCACTCTCTTTGCAATGCCATTATAATTTTAAAGCTATTTTTATAGTTTCAGGTGAGGAATAGTACATGGTTTAGGAGCTGGCTTCTGGTGTCCATGCGGATATCTCATGCAACAATGAGTTGGACAGGAGAAGAGGAAATTTTGTAACTGTTGGTGCCTTAGAGAGAGGGGGAGTTTCTATAAGGGCTGAAACAACTATTTTAGGAGGGGCAGGCGCATTGGTTGGTACTCTGTTGCAGCAAAACCAGCTGAGACTCTCTGGCACCTTAAAAGTAACAATTTCTAAAGAGACAGCCCTGTTGCTGGGTCTCAGCATGTTGACAAAATTAAAAGGAAACAAACAAGCAAAATCAAAAGAGGGGAGAAAGCAAGCGGGGAAATGTTGTGGCATCTTAATGGCTGCCCGATTTGTTTCAGCATGAGTTTTCATCCATCAAAATCCATGAGGATTTTGGAAATGTAAGTGCCCCAGTATCTTTCAATGGTGAAGATAAGAGACACACAGACAGACATGATAATTTTGAAAAAATGGATTCTGATCCATGAAAGCTGATACTGAAACAATTTTTTTCCAGTTTTTTCTCAAACAACCTTTTTAGTCTTTAAAGTGCTGCATAGCTGGCAGGATAGCTCAGTGAGTTTGGTATCTGGCTACAGAGCCAGAGGTTGGAAGTTCGACTCCCCGCTGTGCCATCCAAGAGAAGAGCCAGCCTATGTGGCCTTGGGCAAGCTGCACAGTTCCAGGATGCTCCCAGACATAGGGAACGGTAAACCACTTCAGAGTATTCTCTAGCAGGAAAATCCTGAAAAGGGTTGTATGAGTCAGAACTGACTTGACCGCACATGATGATTGTATTATTAAGAGGCTGCAACATTTTGTTCTTTGCTCCCCTCCAACTCCATCCCCCTTTAAATTTTGTCACCATGTCAAAACTAGTATGTTTTCTTTGGCAGAAATCTTCATACATCTGAAGAAGTGGCTGCAAGCCACAGAAGCTTCAGCCAAATAAAAGTTGTTACTCTGTAAGGTGGCAAAATATCCTTTGCTAGTTTTGTGATGTTTTAGACACTTTTGAGACATAGACAGGAAAGATTTCATTTTTTAAACAATTCTCCAAGCGAGACAAAAAGCAAAGTTAGCCATGTTTGCCATAAGAAAAAAATCCAAAATCCATCCTGTGGTAATACTGTTATTAGGTTCACCAAAAAGACACAAATGTATGTGTACATTTCTGGGACCCACAAAAAGCCTATATCAGAAGAGAAATGGGTGATCTGCATATTGCCTTCAAGTGTAAAAAGGAGGAAGAGTCTGCAGACTCTGAAATTAGATTCATCAGGTGATGTGATGCTGTTAAGTTTCACCTGGAGTCACCCCAAGTTCAAGATAGCTGAGAGCAAGAAAAGAAACCATGTTTGATTCTTCATTTCTACAAAATGTCACTGTAAATTCAGACCTGTGTCCTTCCTGTGTGAGATTTACTGGTTTCTTTCTCAACAACAGCAACAGCAAAATCAAAGTGCACATAATGAGACTATCCTGTTCCTTGGACATAAGATTCCTGCTCTACCCTATATAGCAAATAATCAGAGAAGGGGAGCAAAAATATTTAATTGTTTAATTAAGATTTACTACTCTTTTCGTACCAATAAATAAGAATACTGAACTTTTTAACAGATGCTTATAACATGTGATGATACTGTTCCAATGAAATGGCATCACCTTAACTAAATGGTCTTGTTAAGGAAGGTGATGGATGAAATCAGAGATAAAATAGCTGAGAATTCTAACTTGGTGTAAACCAAGAATAATATGAGCTAGGCTCCAGCCTTGGAAAGGGATAATATGGGTTCACTGAAACCCTGTGCAACTCAGCCTTTTGCTTTTTTACCAAGCAGTCACCATGGCAATTGGAAAATATTTTGATGTACAGGAATTATGGGACTCACAAAGAACAGAAAAAGCATTCAAAATTGTAGTTCCCCCTGGATGAACAGTACATTTTGAAACAAATGTGCACCAGTATGTTTCAATGGCAAGGATAGGAGACACACAGACTGAGAGGAGACTGGTATGGATACCAAGCTGTTTTATCCTGAATTAAAACATTATTCCATCTGACCCAACATTGCCTTTGACTGGCACCAGCTTTCCAAAGCCAAAACTTGGAGTAGTTACTTCTTTGAGCTTCTGGTCTCAGAAACCCCCAGCAGGCACATCCTTGCAGTATTGCCCTTTCAGCTGCAGGTCACAAAGACTGGATTTGTTGTAAGACAAACCATGTACTGTACCCTGTATATTTCGTAGAGAAGAGTCATACATACTTTTCAGTTGCAGTCCCTCCAGTTTTTGAACTTAAGCAAGGGTGTTAAGTAAACCAAAGGTTAAATAAATCTACAACAAAACATTGTGGACGCAGAATGGCTTTGTAACTTTTTTTAAAAAGATAATTTATTTGTTTTTTATTTATTTTATTAAACTTATATACCGCCCATCTAGAACATGTCTGCTCTGGGCGGTTTACACAAAACATAAAAAATAAACTATGAAAATATAAATGTACTAAGAATAAGACCCAAATTAACAGCAGAATCCAAGATGGAAAAAGAAAAAAGGAAAAAAGAAAGATAGACTAGGTGATGGCTGTAGGGAAGGCCTGCCTGTATAGCCATAGATCTTCATTTATGTTATGTTAAGAAAAGCAGAACAATAAATGAATGAATAAATAAAAATCCAAGAGCCTTCCAATGACTGATGTGATTATCAGTCTATACTGGCCACGCACATACAAGCAACGTTGGTCCCAGGACCCGGCTCTAGTTGCCAAGATAACTTTATCTCCTGCTAACACTGAGCTACTTCTCTACTCTCAGTAGCTCTTACTGCAACTAATTTGTACGTTTTAGTCAAGGGAAAAAAATCTTTCCTCAACAAAGTCATTTCAAAACAATCTCCTCCCCAGTTTAGTCATCTCCCATCTGTGTGTACCGAATCAGTGGCTCAAAGCAAAACTCTCAAACAAACACAACCGTAATAAGCCCCAAAACTGAGTTTGCTGCTGTAATTGACTTGCTTCCTATCAAAATGCCAATGGACATGTTACAAATCCTCACCCCAAATCTCCATCAATTATTTACAAGTTAGTGAGGCAAAATATTTTAAAAGATTAATGAAGCTATTGCTTTACACTAGAGTTTCATGTTGCTGGGCAACAGTCCTGGTGGCCGGTCATTCTGAAGTAGCAAAATACAATCTGAGCACACTGGTGCCAAAGGGCAGTGTTATCCTTTTTGCCACCAAGCCCCATGGGAGAGGGAATCAAAGCTTCCCTCAGTGATGTTCTGAGAAAAAAAAAAGCCTCAGCAAAGAGAAAGGAATGTAAAGTTATACATACCAGAGAAGAAGGGAGTACCGGGGATGGGGATTCATGAGTCGCAACTCGCTCTCACTGGCGACTTGACTCGTACGCGACTTGGGAGTTTCTGGGGGGACTCATGACTTGCCTCATGACTCAGACCCATTTGTCTAAGTCCTGTTGTTGAGTCCCTATGAGCCAGACCCCACTGCCTGCCCACCCCTACCTACTGGATCCATCCCTATGCTGACCTGCCAGTCTTTCACCAGTCATAATACAATAACATAACTGTACTTAACTCCACATTCTCAGCTGCACTTTTTCAATAACTGAGGGAGGACAAAGACCAAGCCTGGACTGGCTGTTTCAGTGTGTCAATGGCTGCGTTTATAGGACACAGGCGGACCAGAGAGGAAACTGCTGCTCTCAAATCTGTCTGGGCTATTTTTAGCCTATATTGTTCAAAGATTTTATCCTATTTTATTTTGCATTTCATTACCTAGACAAGTACTTGAAACTTGGATTACAATACACACCACTTTGTGATAAAATTATGAATAAATTATAAATAATGAAGTAAGTAAATAAATGAGAGACTTGACAAAAACCTGTTGCACAACAGACGAACTGCTTATTTTGTAGCCAGAGGTAAACAATCTCATAGTTGCAGTGTATAGGATACACTCAACAGAAGCTTCCACTAAATGCAGTGGGACCAGGTGATGCTCTGAGGGAACTGACTTAGGGATCTAATCAATCTAGGATTTTAGTTGAGCAACTAGTAAATTTGTGTATTTCTAGCTTTTTAACATGCCACAGATCTTTCACAGCAAATAAAACAAAACAAAAATAAACAAAATCCTTTCAAAAACACATGTAAATTACTTAGTTTACAGCCTGAGGGAAAGAAACTTGCAGCTGAAATGTATCTGACAGGTTTTATAAAATATTCTATCAAATGCCTATGATCAGGCACAACTAAAAGCTGATTAACAATTGGCTTACTGCATGGAAACGCATTTTGGGATGCAAGCTATCCAGTTATTTCCACTGCAACAGTATTATCTGTGCAAATTTTGTGTTTCTGGTAATGTTTATTATTTTGGAGGGTTTGGGGGAGGAAAAGTAAACAAACATTTTAAATACTGCATGTGGGGCTTGCCTGTTCAATCTTCTTAAGTGGAAACATGGATTTCCCCCCTCAAAGGTTAATCTGATGGCATCATGGAATATACCAGGCTTTCCCCCCACTCTATGAAATGCTAAAGTGGAACCAATGGAGAGATGGGGGAAAAACCCTAATTGCTTCTCAGATGGTTTGTGAACCTGTTCACCTAGATACTGTACAACTGCATTGCAAACAGTGGGCAACCACCACCCCCTTGAGAGATCTGAGCCCTGGCATAAAGCTGTCAGTTTTAAAAAATTGGTAATTGTAAAATCTATTATGGTCAAAATCAGCAGAACCATGTTTTTCATTGTGTGCTTTTAAAATTTGAGCAAAATTAAAATGGCGTAAAACTCAAATTTTTATGCAAAATTATTGACTTTTCCCTTTGCAAAACTAAGAGCGCACACCAACAGCAAGCACAAAAGACAGGCTGATTGTTCATACAGACATAAACAAACCATCCAGTGCTATTATTTTCACTAGTTCATGCAAAAAGGCCATTTTCCAATTTTATGCTGATATTTATTACGACCTTAACATTCCAAGAGAGTTGATTTTTTCCCCCCATTTAACCTTATTTTATTTCACATTGCTGGCAGCATGTAGTGAATCAAATAATCATGTTTCTAAAAATGCCCTCAAATGTTTTAGGATCTGTATAATCTCAAAATGAAAAATAGCTTTTAATTTTGCTCCCCCCCGCCCCCCGTCTCCTTGTCTGTGGATGTATAGATGGATGGACAAACAGTCTGGCGGACAGATGGACAGATATTTTCTAATCTTCTGGTATCAGAATGTAATTGTCATCAATAACACTTGTTGTCATTTTGACTTATATACCGCCCCATAGTGCTGGAGCACTCTCTGGGTGATTTGCAACATAGTTATGCAAGGAACATTTTGCCCTCCAGTGAGCTAGGTACTCATTTTACAGACCTCAGAAGGATGGGAGGCTGAGTCAACCTTGAGCCAGCTACCTGAACCCATTGGGATGTTCACGAAAAGTAACGTTCTGGTACAACTCAGAGTTAACCTATGACTTTTTAGTCATGGAATTTTCCCCTGACAAAATTTACTTAGCCTTGCTATCTGTGACAATATGGAAGATCACATGGAAACTCACAGCCATGTACACGAGTACAGTTTCACACCTAGAGAATAATACTCCAGCTACAAAGGTACAAATTCATTAACACAAAGCAAGTTCAAAGTTCTTTTCTAACCCATAGGAGTGGTTGCACTCAGGTTATTTATCATACCCTTTGCAATTATTGCTTGTTCTACAGATAACGTAGCAGAGTCCAACCAAGCATCATGCCTGAAAACTGAGCTATGTACTGAAGGGGTGGTGGTAGTGTAAATAGGCAATGATTTTTTTTATATGGTCCTTTACACCATGCAAAAAGGGAGGAGATTTAGATAAACTAAACCTTCTGAAAAGCTGGTTTTCCACACTTGCTGCTTTTGCTGTCTCTGTATTCCACATTTGCAGCAGGTTGGCCTACTTCTTAAAATATTTGAATGTCTTATGAATAATGCATGCGAAAATAGATTTATGCATATTCATAATAATCACTGCTTGATGGGGAAATCCAGAGACAGCAGTACTGAAGGCTCACATTTAAAACTGATGGTGGTGAAAATCAATGTTAGATCATGATAGCATTGAGAAGACAGTAGATTTGCAGAGAGAGAGAGAGAAAGAAAAAAAAGGAGAGATTCAGAATGAGAGAAAGAGAGAAATGTCTGCTAAGGATTGCTTATGACTGTAGCTGTTATTAAAAATTAGCTCAGATCATATGCTTGAGGAGAGGAAAAAAGAGCTAATGAAAAACCCCTGGGAATTATTATTTTCTTGAATACAAAGATCTCATTACTATCTAGTTCTGGGCATGTTGCTATTCAGTCATTTCCAATTTTTCCCCTCCCTCATTTCAACAAATACTTAAGAAATGCAAACCAGTAATTACTGACTCTGGGCAGGAGGGCTGGATCCAGATTTCTGTTCATACAGCTGAGCCCTTCCTCTACTGAGGACAGATGCTAGATCCAGCCCATCTGTGAATCACATACAGACACAGGAAGCATGGGAAGACTGGCTGATAGATCCAAAAGATGTAAAGAAACCATCTCATGCAACAACATAGCAGATATAATCCTTTTGTGCAGTTTACACGATTTGTGCAAAACTTCGTTGTGGCAAATGGAAAAACCTCTTGTTGAGACAAACTCACTAATGGGAGAAAATGTTCTGGCTTCTCATTTGATGCATGAGAAAAAGACAAATGAGAATTCACACCCCTGGCCTTTAGAGATGTTTGTATATCAGATCTTTCCACTATACGCACTTCCATAAAAAGCTGTTATAATGTAGGTTATGGGATTTTGTGGGTGGGCATCCCAGTGATGACATCTTCTACAGCAGCAGCTTTGAAAATCCAAGCACGCTCTTGGGATTGTTTCACAATTTGAATGTTCTGCGGATTCAGCGCATGTATTTGTTCTACCGGCGATACTTTTCTTACTGAATGTTCTGTTTTGTTTTTCTTCAAAACCGCTGCTGATTTCACTAGCCGGTTGCAAGAATGTACCAAGCAACTTCCACTTATAGTAAAAGGCCACCCAGAAGGAGATGCTTTCCAATGCGAAAACAATGCAAAATTGGGTATTTGGAGGATTTGCTGAGATCATCTTTATATTTAAGGAAACACAGGTTTATATACCCAGCTCATTTGGGAAGAATCGTTGCTACATTGCAAAATACAATAAATACCTTTGGTTTGGGATTTTGTTATAAACTCAGAACTCAGGCAGGAGTTGTCAGCAGGGAGTTCTGAGAAACCTCAGCCACTTTATAAATTCGAGTCCTCAGCATATAGGATATTCTCCCACAAGGAAGCCTAAATAGACATTCCAAACAGCACACATAAGCTTAAAAGAGGGAAGAGAGATGTGTACCCACAAGAACCGCCTCAGCATTCTCATGCACACCCAACAGACATCTTAGGCATGCTCAGTGCAAAGCATCTGAAAGCAGAGATCAGCCCAAGAAGTTTCGCTATCTGAAGCAGAGCAGCACATGACACCCATGTGCCCACCCATGACAAAAAGTATAAAACCAGTGAAGGTATTTGGCCAAAAGAGACAGAAAATCCTCTACAAATCTTACAAATCCACTCCCTCTCCCTGCCTATAAAGATACAGTTACAGATCATATAGCGGCCTAAAGGTAGGCCCAGTGCTGGTGAAGTGAGATTGAGCTAAATGTACTTAGATTCTGCCTTTGCCTTACAAGCTCAAAGGATGGAAGTGGCGTCTGTGGACAGGCGGGGCTTCCATACATGCAATCTCCCTTCCATTCTTTTAAGTTGCTGCACCTTCCCCCAAATGCTTGACCCTGCTACTTTCCCTTTGTTAGCAAAATACCTTGGGTAGGCTCTGAAGATTCAGAAACATCAAGAGAACAGGGCACACGGTGCCTCTTTTGGTGGTTTCTCTCCCAACTGCAAACAGTGTGGGCAGAGTTTTTTTTGTTGTTGTTGTTGGCGTTTCCCCCCCCCCCCCCCATTTCTAGCAGCAGAAGGAGTAGACAACTGGGAGGTGGTGCAGTATTCATTCAAACAGGGCATTTGTTCTGCAAGGTATACCTGACTGATCAAATCCCCCCCCCCCCATTATCCAGACGATATCACCCCTTATACTGGCAGGAACAGAAACAAAGTAAGGTTTAGGGGATGACTACACAGGCATTTGCTCACTGCTTGGCCTACTTTTCCTGGCCACCAGACAACATCAATGGCAGCATGAATCAGCCCATCCCCAGAGCATTCCTACCTGCACCTTTCTGGCTCCCTGTCCAGGGCTACTCTTTTTAAGATGCAGGTAGGATGGTTCCATTTTGATTCATTTATAGCATGTGTGGTAGCTCGGATCGAACCAAAGCGGAGCTTACTGCTTTAAATTTCCAATTTCAGTTTCCCAATATCATTAAGCTTACTCACTTAATGATATTGGGAAATTAAAAACTTATTCTACTGCTCTGTAGAGGGTGGAAGCAACATTTTTAAAAACCTATTAGGACAGTACTGATACACTGTACCTTTTAGAATTTTTTTTTTAATATTGAAAGCTTCCTCCCAGACAAAGGAGGAGATAGAAGGGGGCAAGAAGTGGGACTTTTCCTCTTTCTTTTCATAGGCAAAGAGGACAAATAGGGTTGATTGAGGAGCATATGCCATGTGGATGTAAGGAGCGTACCAAATGGTACACCGTACTTCTACATGACCTTAAGCAACCCTATTAAGCCCAGGCCAGCCTCACTCCAATTAAGTTGTCTAGCCAAGCCCTTAAGTTTGATTTCCTGGACGTTTCAGATGTGGACGCATAGGAAGAGGTCACAACACGGGGTGGTGGGACAGAAAGCAAAACCAGCAGGAACAGCTGTTGGGAGTGCGTGCAACAGTGTGGAAGGAAGCAGATGGGGGAAAGATATGCTAGAAGCTTCAGCACTAACCACCCTTATTCCAGGAGGTGCCAGATGCCCAGGGAGAGGTGTAAAGAAATAGCAGCAAAGGAACAAGGGGGCAGGGAGATCCCAGATGCATCAGAATGCCAACCCCAGAAATTACCAGTTTGACAGAAGCAGAAAATGCCAGTAATTAACAGAACAAAGCCCTAAATCTTCCCCTGCCATTAGCTTCTCTCTTAGGTCACCTTTTCCTCAGCCAGGTTGTGATACCAGATGAAATACAAAACATGGAGACGGGGACCCATAATATCTTCTGATATGCAGCTTCCTTCTGTAGGCGGATGCCATGCTGTGGTTAGATTCTACTTTCCACTGACCCATGAAACTAGCTGGCTGAAACCTGGTTGCACAGTTACACAAAAGGCAGAAGAAAATTCTGTTAGGAAATCTCTGTACATATTTTATGTTGCACGCTGAGTCACACGACTCAGTGTGCAACACATAATACAAAGATTTCTTAACTTAGAGCAATTGGCTTTCAAATGTTACACATTTTGCATAACTGTGCAATAGGATTTCAGCTACTGGGTGACTTTGGACCAGATACTTCTTTCTCAGCCTGATGTATCTAATGGATTATGATGGAAAAGTGTTGTTGTTGTTGTTTAGTCGTTAAGTCGTGTCCGACTCTTCGTGACCCCATGGACCAGAGCATGCCAGGCCCTCCTGTCTTCCACTGCCTCCCGGAGTTGGGTCAAATTCATGTTGGTAGCTTCGATGACACTGTCCAGCCACCTCGTCCTCTGTCGTCCCCTTCTCCTCTTGCCTTCACATTTTCCCAACATCAGGGTCTTTTCCAGGGAGTCTTCTCTTCTCATGAGATGGCCAAAGTATTGGAGCCTCAGCTTCAGGATCTGTCCTTCCAGTGAGCACTCAGGGTTGATTTCCTTCAGAATGGATAGGTTTGATCTCCTTACAGTCCAGGGGACTCTCAAGAGTCTCCTCCAGCAACACAATTCAAAAGCATCAATTCTTCGGCGGTCAGCCTTCTTTATGGTCCAGCTCTCACTTTCATACAATGCTACTGGAAAAACCATAGCTTTGACTAGGCGGACCTTTGTCGGCAAGGTGATGTCTCTGCTTTTTAAGATGCTGTCTAGGTTTGTCATCGCTTTCCTCCCAAGAAGCAGGCGTCTTTTAATTTCGTGGCTGCTGTCCCCATCTGCAGTGATCATGGAGCCCGAGAAAGTAAAATCTGTCACCGCCTCCATATCTTCCCCTTCTATTTGCCAGGAGGTGATGGGACCAGTGGCCATGATCTTAGTTTTTTTTTGATGTTGAGCTTCAGACCATTTTTTGCACTCTCCTCTTTCACCCTCATTAAGAGGTTCTTTAATTCCTCCTCACTTTCTGCCATCAGAGTGGTATCATCTGCATATCTGAGGTTTTGATATTTCTTCCGGCAATCTTAATTCCGTCTTGGGATTCCTCCAGTCCAGCCTTTCGCATGATGTATTCTGCATATAAGTTAAATAAGCAGGGGGACAATATACAGCCTTGTCGTACTCCTACGTGAAAAGTGTAGGAGAGCAATATTTAACACTGTGAGCTCATTAGAGGAAAATAAATATAATTAGATTCAGTGGTGGAGTGCATGTTTTGCACGTTGGAAATTCCATGTTCAGTCCTTGGCATCTCCATGAAGGATTAGGAAAAAACTATACCGGAAACACTGGAGAGCCCCTGCCAGAGATGGGGCAATGATCTGAGTATAGGGCAGCTTCCAGTCTTTTTGTGAGCCTCCCTGGGATTTGAGATATTTCATGGAGGCCCTGTTGCATGCCAAGTGGGTAGATAAGACAAGACTTTTTCTGTTGCAGTACCACAGAAAGAGGCAATGAAGAACAATTTAGACAACCACCTGGCAGATATCCTTTGATTTTTATTCTTGCATTGGCCAGGGGGTTGGACTCGATGGCCTTATAGGCCCCTTCCAAGTTCATTTATTCTATGATTCTATACCACAAGTGTAGAATGTTTTTCCAAGGGAAGGCAGGCTGGTTCTATCCTTATGAACAAAACTGCACTGTTGTGTCAAGCTGTGGTTTTTAAAGTTGTTTTTAGTATATTTTTAAATTATTATTTCTGTCTTGTTTATATAGTTGTGATTTCCATTGTACCTTGCTTTAGGGGCAGGGCTTGGTAGATAGAAAGGCAATTTATAACAAGTTAATAAATCATTAAAATAAAGAGAAAGGAAGGAGCAGAGGCCACAGGGAGAAGCTAGCACAGGGGGCTCCTGCACCCACTTTTAAAATCAGATCCTACCCACTGACTTTACTTCACACAGGACAGGGGCAGCCGGCCCAGCTTTTAAAATGTCAACTTTGCGATTATTTTGGCTTCTATAGTTTATTTTAGCACTTCCATGGGGGAATATTTCCACAGTATAGAAAGGAACAAAGTAGTGGTGAAATTAAATTCTGGATTTAAGACTGGAAAAATGGGGGTCTTCAAACAGTTACCTGAGGTCTGGACTTACAAGCAGGCTGGCAATCTCTTGGCTGCTGTGCTAAAGGAATAGTTATTCATTCATTCAATTTACATCCCATTTTTCTTCCAAGAAGAATGGGACACCTAAGGTGGCTTCAAGGATATTGACCTGAAAGGTTTATTGTGGGGATGACTGAGAAAAGAACACTCCACCTTCCCCAGTCCTTTGAGGGTGGGCATTAATTAATGTAATAGAGTAAAATTAATGACACATTTGAGTCCGGTTTCCATAGTACTTAGAAAATAAATGTCTCCCCATTTTGTGTATCTCACCAACCAGGTGGTCAGAAATGCATCTGCACTCATTTTTAAATCTACTTTTGTTTCTATATATAGAATGTGTATGCAGGCTTTACCTTTCTGCATGGGAGTTTATGGGGAAAGGACAATGAATCTATTTAATTTGCACAGATTACTCACAGCATGAAATCTAGCCTTTATGACAATTCAGGAAAAATAAGATTCTAGATTAGATTTCTTTAACTAGCAGCTGAGAACACACTTTCTCTGTACATTAATAGACCAGACAAAATAAGACACACTAAACAGAAATGACTACAACCAACACTTCCCCCACCCTGAAATTACTGGATGAAGGTGCAGCTGTTTACTGCCCTGCAAGTAGCTGAGACAAACCCTTCTTATTACGCGGGATTAATCCATTAATGGCATTACAGCTTGGCTTGGATTTACAGCCCTTTTCCTACAGCCACCTGTCCAGCTTTTCTAATCATTTTGAAGAAGATGAAAAGCCACCTCTTGTCTTCAGTTCAAGATTTTTTAAAAAGGGCTCCTTCTGAAATAACAATAATGCTTAAGAGAAACAGCTTTATAGCCTTAACTAATGGCGAAGATTAAACAATGTTAATAAATAACCTCCCCTCCCTCCCTTTATTGAGCTGGTTCTCTTAATGTAATGTTTTGCAGTTGGGGTTGATTTCCTTGGATGCATGCATGCATGTAAAAACACTTTGGAGAAGCAGACTGTATGAACTTCAGCTGGATACCTAGATAAATTCCGCTTCTTGTTATCATCCTTAAGCAAACTGCATAAGTGGCCCGTTCTGACAATCTATAGTTCATGTAGATTTTTGTGAACATGGAAAATAAAAAATCTGAAACATATTCTTGTGTCATATTTGACTGAAGACACTCCTTCTTACCCACTCTACATTTAAACATCAAAAAACAAGGGGATGAAAATGAATTTTCAGGATAGCACCCTAATCCCATAAGGTCATGGTCCAAGCACCCATACTAAACATTCAACAGAGTACAAACTGAAGAATACAGTTCAATCAACACAATCAAGTAGAACGGAACTCAGCAAAATTAAAACAGAGAAAAGAAAGGAGAGACCTGCGCAGAATTCAGAAGGTCCGCCATGATCCGTCTGGATGGGCTCTTCAGGAATAGATTTCATATTTGTCCCCAAACCTTCAGAGGTGGGAGGTGGGGGGTGCCCAGAATTCACAAAACTTTGCATGAGAGGCAGCTGGCTTCTTTTCCTTCTTTATATTTATGTAAAAGCTATAACGATAGCGGCAGGCAGAAAACACACAGGCTCTAAACGAATTGAGCCTCCTTTAAGCCAAAGTATTAAGGTGATGTCGTAAGAAGCAGCTTAGGATGTCAAGGTCAACGGGAAAGGGAGAGTACTTGTACTCACACCAGGCCTACAGTACACCAGTATGAAGGTTGAGAAGGGCATTTGTTGGCTGCCCTACTTAAGTAGCACTTTTTGCACTAGGGTGAGACTCGCTAGAAATATGTGTGCCTTTTCTTTACCAATGCAGTCCACAAAATTGTGTACAGCTTTATCTTGGCAACCCTGCCAGCATTTCACAGATGGGGAAAAAAATAGTGATTTGATTGTAATGACTTGTTCCATACCAAAGAAAAGGCATCATCATCGGCATCATCATCGTACAACTGCAGAGCTGGAAGGGATCCTATGGATCATCGACTCCAGCCCCTGTAAAGGAGGCACAGTGGGGAATCAAATTCCCAACTTCTGGCCCCACGGCCAGATACTTAAAACCTGATGTACCTCCCTATTTCACTCAGAATTTCCTGCTGTATTTTTTTAATATTAGTCCTGAGTCCTGTTACATTTTTTGAGACTACAATTCCCAAACTTTCCCAGCCAACATGGCCAGTGGCAGGGGGTTCCAGAAACTGTAGTCCAAGACACATACGCCCAACCGTCCTTTCCAAGCTCCAGATTTTTTTTAACTGTTTTGAAAACTAGAAAAATGGTTCAGTTAAAGAGACACAGAGCACATAATAGCCGAGATCCTAGTTTGCTTCTGCTCGGAATGCCCATGGGCTAGGTTCTGTGTGGTTTTCCAAGATCCTCAATAGCCCGGGTTTCTTCCTAGACTTCCCTCTGAGCTGCTCAGCTTTGGAAGGCTAGGCAACTTTCTGCAGTAATGGAAAAGGGTTTGCAGTAGAGGGGGGAATCAACAGAAATAGCCTTTAGAAAAACCCTTCAGTTTGCTTCTGCTTTTTAACAAAGCAACAAGTGCTCTTCATTGAGTGACAAAATGGACCGTGTGACCTCTGGCCGTTCAGCTTTTCATTCCTGGGTAGGGAAGGAAGTGCATACAATTTCCAACCAAATTTAGCAGAAATCAACATAGTACAGCTTAGGTTCCACAAAATTGCATATCCATGGTCTCATCTTCTCTAGAACATCTTAGGGCATAATTAAATGTGCACAAGTTGGCTTAAAACCAATTTTCGCTGCAGCATGTGAGAAGAAAACGAGGAAAAGGGGCAGTGAAAATATGGAGCAAAACCAGTCCTACCATTTAGTAGCATGAAGTAACTCTTTAAGTGGCAGATAGGGGCGGGGGCTGCAGTAGAATTAGCCCTTCAGCTGCCCTCAGTTTTGCCAGTACTGAATTTGACCTGCCAGTCCAGGCAGTTTCTGTTCATGAATTAGGGAAGGGGTGACTGTATGAGTGCCACCCCAATACTCCCATGGGCCAGCATTGCTAGAGAGAATACCGAAATACTCTCAGCAAATGACCATTCCCAAGATTCTCTGAGGGAAGCCATAAAAATTGTGCAACTCTAAAAACTAACTATAGAATTTCCTTTGCCTTGAAGTATCCAGACACTGAGTCAGGCTTTATGCTCTAAAACGCCTGCCTGAAGACAGTCTTGGCTCAATTTAACACAGGGGGACTGTGCCACACCATGTTTTTTTTAGCATGGCCTTAATTAGTTACAGCAATTTTGATTTCACGTATATTTTTAGAGTGCTGATGTATGAAACCAAATGAGCAAAGCTAAGTGTTCCATATCTCTTCTCCAGGATTGTGAACTCAGATTATCCAGATGTGCTCAAAGCAGCCAAGACATGGGGTGTCTATAATTATTTATAAAATAAAAATTATCTTTAAAAAAACAATCTTAGTTTATATCACCTGGGGGCGGGGCAGATGTTGCAAATATAACCAGGACCAACCCTATTATTAGGTGGAGTATGGCAGCTGTCTCAGGTTTGGGGTGCTATGGCAAGACAGCAAACTGTTACTCACTGATTATGATAAAGACCAATGATATTTTTGTTTTCAGGAAGGGATAGAAATGTTTGTGAGATTTTGCACCTCTGTGGGGGTTAACAATGCTCTGTGCCATTCCAAAGCAAAGAGTTAAGCCTCAAGGCTACAAACGACTGCAATAGATCTTTACATACCTGCAGCATTTGTAGGGTTAAAAGAATGGTTAGCAATTTGAATTGAGGCCAGGGGAAGTTAAAACAAATACAGTAAACTGTTCTTCCCACACCAAAGGAGAAGGCAAAGGACAGCTGTACCTCCCCAATAAAGCCCAAAATCTTCCCTGGATGCTCTAACCACTGAGGCACTAGAGAGTCCTCAGACTGAGGTCACCATGTCATATATATATATATATACATACCCACTTGCAGCTGCTACACCATCTATGTCACAGAGATGTAGGGCAAAGAAAAAGATGTGTTCCTCGTTAAGCTTTTTCGTGTTCCAGATTTTGTTTCATACCTTTGTTCTACTTTCTGCTTCTCCCCCTCCCTCTCTCATACACATAGACAACTTACCAGTGTTGAGCACTGTCTCCATTTCCAGTATCTAGAATATATATCACAAAAAGAAAGGAAGGTGTTCCTAATCTGTTACAGAAGGTATTTTTCTCACCGCTATGCAATTCAGGAGAATCTCTACAAACCCAGGATTTAGAGAAAGGGTCTTCCAGCTCAGAGCATGTCATTTTCCAATAGATCAGAATCTTTTTTGTTCTAGCATTTGCAGGACCTGTTCTAGCATTTGTATATAAAAAGACAGCTGAATCTGAGATATGGTGGGTTTGGCCCTATTTATTAACGTAACAGACTCTGATTCATTAGCTATAAAATAACCTGCCCATAAAACATGAGAAACTGATAGCAGGTGATTTTTAATGTTTATGTCTTCCCTCTCGGCCTTTCTCTCTTCACAGCAGCATGGAAAAGTAAAATACATGTAGCCCAATCCCACTGCCCATGTATCAAATCCAGAGTTAAAGAAGCCTTCTACGATTCTATGATGATGATGATTCTATGAGGCCTTTCAATCTTTGCTATAAAACATCCAACAAAAGAGAGCCCATCATCTTCCAAGGTAATCCTTTATCCTGTTGTAATCCTTTATCTTGTTATTATTGTCAGGAAGAGCTTCCTAATATTTAATGAGAATATAATTTCTTGTATTTTGGATGCATTCATTCATGTGTAGGAGAGGCAACATTTCTCGATCTTCCATGTCACAATCCTTTAGGTATCTGAAGACTGGTATCTTCAGAAATCTTTTCTTGCCAGGGTTAAACATACCCTTCAATGGTTCCTTTAAAAGCTTGATTTTCAGAACTTTACCAACTTGGTCGTCCCTCCCAGGTAAATTCTAAATTGTCAATGTCCTTTTTAACATGTGTTAGGCCAACTCTACCATGAGGCAGAAGGAAAAAAAGGCAAGCAGTGCTCCTGGTATATTGTGCAAAGTACCTCTTCATCCATTATACTATTTTCAAGTGCAGTCTTTACACAAAATAAGGGCTAGTTATAACAAATCACTACCATCTCTGAGAAGAGGGAACTGTGTCTTGAAGAAGCTGTAGTGTTACAATAGAAGAGTAATGATATCATGTTAGGATCAGCCAGTTGGCACTTCATGATTGCGCCCAGCATGCCTTTGGAAGGAACTTCTGGAAGCCTTCAAATGTGTCACTGGAATTTGCCCAAATGTGATCACATATGCAGAGGCGGAATTCCCAGATGGATCTAATTCACATGATTATCTTTCAGAAAGTCACATAATTAGTTGAGCCTAATCATAAAAATTAATGTGACCTTGAAAATCCAGAAACACAACAATGTTTATGGCACATTATTTTTCCCACTTACCACTACGCAAGAGGAAAACTTTACATTTTAAAATGCATCCAAACCAGAAAGTAATTTCTTCTCCTTGGCACAAGGACCACATTGTAATCTGTCGCCACTTATTCTTTGGTAGTGGTTAGGAATGCCCTGAACACTTTGTTTCAATTTGTTCTTCATGAGAATTTATGAAAATTCACAAAAGCTGAATGTGTGAGAAACTGAAATTGATAGATTTGGCTGTCTCCTAGAGAACAAGTCACGAACATGGGGTCACGAGGAGTCGGACACGACTGAACGACTAAACAACAAAAGAGAACAAGTAAAAAATAATAATTCACTTTTGATCAGAATTTACCAAAATTCACAGAATTTGCACATTGGGGGAAATGAAACTCATAGATCTGCCCATCTCTACCTCTAAGGTTTATTATTTTTAGCTGGAGTTGGAAGGACAGTGAGAGGTTGTGTGAATGGTTTTCTGCATGACAGAGGGGATATAGGGCTATTTATATGTGGCAATAAATAGCCTTAGTATCTCCAGGAATTTGTTTAAAAGGATCCACAGTGGCAAAACAACAATTTTGCAGCAATGGGGTTATTTCAAGCTGGTTGATTCAGTCACAGCCACGGAATCTTCCCATTTCCACAATCCCATCCGGAACAGCTCTTCCCAAGGGGTAGCAGGAGATTAACTAAGGTCAGGGCCCTCTCTACCAATAGACAATTGGCTCAAGCAACAGATGCCAGCACTCCCCAAGCTTGTCCTCCTGAGCCACCTGTGCATTATTTTCTGTCTTGGCCCCTGAACTGGCCTGCCAACCTTAGATGTAGTGGAGAATGTTACTGTATTATCAGTACTGAAGTAAGATTCACCTGCTAGTCCAGATGAGTTCTTAATGCAGAATGGGTGTGATTTTTGCCATTTTCCCTTTTACCTCAGGTAGAAAAAAATCTTCAACCAATCCTGAAAAAGCTGCAACTGCATATCCTATAGCATCCAGAACTGCAGATGATCTAATGCCCCCAGGGAAAACAGCACAAACTGTGGATGTAGCTAAAATGTAAAGAAATTGGGGGGCACAATGAGCAGGTGGAATGGAACTATAATGATTTCAAATTCTCCAATACACCAGGAGAAATAACAGCAAATGTTTGCTGTGTGAGGATTTCCACAGGTAATTCTGACCATCTGAGCTGTGCTTACAATCTTTTAATAAAAGGATATTTATTAAAATTAACACCAAATAAATTTTAAGCCAAGCTGACTTCAGCCGGAAAACAGTCAGCCTGAATGAGTAATGTTTTGTGTAACTTACAGCTGGAAAGAGTAAAAGCTGTTGGTTTGTTGTTTCCTTTAAATTCCTCCTAAGGAATCAGCTTCTCCTGAGGTGATGTGAGTCAGAGCATTCTGTGTGGATGAAAAGCTTTAAGAAAAGAAGCTTTGTCCTGCTGCCTGCCTCTATTATTACAGTGAGTGATTAATCCCCTTATAGTCTATAATAATAGGGCTACCTAAATGGGCTTATTTGAATGAGCCATATCATGTTTGAGGAAAGATTCACAATAGGGTCTTTTATGTTACAGAACATACCTGTTCACAATGACGACATATCTTGGCATCTCTTAAGAAAGCAAGCAGTAACCGCAACAAAGCCCCACTTAATGCTGTGATACCATCTTTAGAATCTTTACTACTAAAAGATCTTGGGAAAGTTATTTTTGTCTACGTTGGAAGCAATTAGATGACACACAGCTACTACTACTGCAACATGTGTAAGCTAGGGGAGCTGTGCATTCACTATTCCTATAGAGTATAAGACACCAATGATGGTTGCATGATTGTGCTCCTCATGGTTGTCACAAGTGGTGGTTGAGGAAACTGCCATGGGTTTTAATGCAGGTTTCAAAAGCACAGAATGGACACTTCAGTTGTTACACATAGGTGCAGAGTAAGGGGGGGGGGATCAGTCTTCTTCCTAGAATCTCCACCATTGCAAATAAGATCCTCTGCCATCTCTCTTTGGAATGTAAATTGACATTCTATTCTTTAGCCATTGCAGTCTCAGTTCTATCTTCTTGCTTCATTGCCTTCCTCCCCCTCAAGCCCATTGTCTGTTAAACTACATGCATACACATACTCTGCTGCCACCACTTACATTTTTTTTCCTTACTCATAAGTGTAACACTTGAAAGTTCTTGCCTGCTGACCACAGGCTGCATTGCTGAGATGAGTGTAAGTGAGGCTCTGCCTCTGTTGAATCAACTTCTGTCATTCTTTTGAACTGACCCTGATTAAGAACTTTGGCACAAGCATCTGCCTTTGGAAGACTCTGTCCATCACATCCCAGAGTCACTATTCCGGACTTGCTTCCTGCCAATCAGGGATCTATGCTCTGTTGAAGGTAGGCAATTCTTACCTTTATGCCAGCATGGACTCCCTCTCTTGATGACCTCCAGATATTTGAACTACAAATCCCATCAGTCCCAACCAGCATGACCAATGGGTAAAGATTATGAGATTCGTACATGGAGCAGAATGGCTGGAAGAACACCAGGTTGTGCGGAACAACACAAGTTTTTGTGACACCTTAAAGATAAGGTTTCTTTTGCATAGAACTACAATCCAACCTAGCAGTTCGAAAGCATGCAAAATGCAAAAATGCGAGTAGATAAATAGGTACCACCTCGGTGGGAAGGTAAAACGGCGTTCCGTGTCTAGTCACGCTGGCCACGTGACCACGGAGGATTGTCTGCGGACAAAATGCTAGCTCTATGGGTTGGAAACGGAGATGAGCACCGCCGCCTAGAGTTGGACACGACTGGACAAATTGTCAAGGGGAACCTTTACCTTTACCTTTACAATCCACAAAGATGGCCTCACATACTCATGGTCAGAGATCATGGAGACTGAATACAAGCTGAAGCTTCTGAAGGTCACCATGACAAGGAAGGCTACCTTAGAGACTCCAGCAGCCAAATGAGGCATGTTGGGCGGTCACTGAGAGTGATGTAGGGTGTGGAAGAGTGTAGAATTTTGGATTAAGACTCAGGAGAGTGAGTTCTGATCTCAATCTGGCCATGAAACTCACTCAGTCACAGTTCCTCAGCTTGACGTACCGCACAGGCTTATTCTGAGGTAGGGATGTGACACACATTTTAAAAGTATTTTTAGTAGTGAATTTTGAGGATTTGTCCCAGCAGGGATTTACTCTGGGATGAACATAGAGAATGGTGGAATTTGTTTGTTTGTTAAAAATATCTATACCTCACCTTTCTCCTCAAGAGAGAAAGAGGCTTACAATATTGGAAGAGAAGAAACAAAACAAAACAAAAAAAGCAGCCCAGCTCTTAGGCAGCCAGTCACTGAGAAAAAGCCAAGCTGAAGAGAAAAGTCTTTGCCTGCCTGCAGAAGGACAGCAATGAAGGGCCTAGCCTGACCTCTCATGGGAGGGAGTTCCACAACAGAGAAGGCCCTCTCTCCTATCCTTGCCAAACACAGCTGTGAGAGTGGTGGGATGGAGAGAAAGCCTTACCATAAGGATGATAAAACCCAGGCAGGCTCATAACAGGAAACGTAGTCTTTCAAGTAGTTTGGACCCATATTGCTTATGGCTTTATAAGTTAAAACCAGCACTTTGGACTGTGACCAGAAATGGACTGGCAGCCAGTGGAGTTCCGTCATAACAGGGAAGTTATGGGATCCCTGTAATCAGCCCTAGTTTCACAATTTGGCTGTGGCATTAAGGGGTCCTCTGAAGTTTCTGAACACTTTCCAAGTGCAGTCCCATATAAAGCATGTGAACAGTAATGCAAAAAGGATTCAGCTAAGGCATGTGTCACTGTAGCCAAGTCAGGTATCTCCAGGAACAGGCATAGCTGATACATTAGTTTTAACTGTGCAAATGCACTTCTGGCCACTGCTAAGACCAGAGCATCCAAACTCAGAAATAAATCCAGGAGCACACCCAAACTGCAAACCTGTGTTTTCAGGAGGAGTATAACTCCATCCAGCACACATTGAAACCCTAATCTCTGCCTTTTCTGGGTTAAGTTTCCATTTATTCACCTTCATCCAGTCCATGACTGACACCAGATACTGATTTAAAACCATAACAGCTTCCTTAGAATTAGATGTAAAGGAGAGATGGAGTTGAATTCCTGTGCTAGCTGTGTGGGAAAACATGGTCTTCTGTGCAGAACATTGACAGTTCTGCACAGGAAACCTACTGCTGCCCTAAGGCAAAATCCTAAGTAACTCCCCGACTATACAGTATCTACAAGATTTACTTGGAAAGACAATGACATCCTTTTGCTGCCTTCAAAATCCCAGCAAAGAGAAGAAGAAGGTCTTCTGGAGAGCTACAGGAAGAAGGACAGAACAATTCACATCTCTGTGGTGGATAAAGTAGTATAAAAGTAAAACCATGTATATTGTTTTGAGCTCCCAGGAGCAGGGTTTCTCGAGGAAGAGGGCTTGCCTTCTTCTGAATCCTAAACTTTAGACGTACAGAAATAAAAATTATGGTCTGGTCAACAACCCAAAGGTAAAGGTTCCCCTTGACAATTTGTCCAGTCGTGTCCGACTCTAGGGGGCGGTGCTCATCCCCGTTTCCAAGCCGTAGAGCCAGCGTTTCTCCGTAGACAGTTTCCGTGGTCACGTGGCCAGTGCGACAAGACACGGAACGCCGTTATTTTCCCACCTTGGTGGTACCTATTTATCTACTCGCATTTTTACATACTTTCGAACTGCAAGGTTGGCAGGAGCTGGGACAAGCGATGGGAGCTCACTCCGTCGCATGAATTCGAACTGCTGGTCTTTCGACTTTGCAGCCCAGAGGCTTTGCAGTTTAACCCGCAGCGCCACCATAGATATTATTAATTGACTTTGCCCCCATCCTCAAAGTATTTCTGCAGATGCTGTTGCACAGAAATAAAGGCAGGATATAAAAGCAACCAATGCATGCATTAAGCATGCCTTTTTGGCTTCTTTGGTTGTGAATTCGAATGAGCAGGGGTCTGCTTTTCACAGAAGAAGGAACACCATGGGAAACAAAACTTGATCACCTTCACATTTGGCCTTGCTCCACTCCATTAGTTTAATTGGTCTTTCTCAGCCTATTTCAATACCTGTATTGAAACAGGAAAGGGGGAAATGTATTTAAAGAAGCAAAGCCCAGAAAGCGAAGGTTGTGGAGGATGGAAGTTTTGTCTCCTTTTCCTGAGCACTTCTTTTGTGAGTAGACCCACTACCCTTATACCCAGAGTTTGTAGAGTTACTTCTAAACAGTAATTCATTCCCATTTCTCATTTCAGTGTTTGGAAAATAATTAATTGGTTGTTTGCTGCAGTGCTCATTACTTCTTCATTATTTGGGAGGGGAACCCTTAGGATTGTTGAAAAACAGCACAAAAATGCTTTCAAAATGTCTAAAACAGTCTTAATAACTTTTTGAACGCACTAGAATAATGTTCTTTTGTTTGTATCTGTTACACTACTTTTGAAATGTAATTGTTTTACACATTACCTTCTAAAAGTAGTTAGTTACATGTCACAACATGATTTGTTAACTAGTAACTTCCAAGTACTGCATTTATTCCTCACCTTCCATGCAAATGAGCAAATGTGATGAATTCAGACTATCTACTCTATTCAAAGGTGCCCCCAGAAGAAGGGAATGGTAAACCACTTCTGAATATTCTCAACCTGGAAAACCCTGAAAAGAGTTGCCATAAGTCAGAATTGACTTGATGGATTCATGCTTAGTTTATTCCAAAAAGTATGTTTTTGGGAGCTTAAATGTGAAATAGCATCTTATTTTCATTTAGAAAATCAATGTACCTTGGCTCCTAGGAGTCTGGTAAAACTCTAGAATTAACAGAGAAGGACATAACAGTTTGCTTTTAACTAAGACCTGGGTGCATCTGAATAATTTTATTTAGAACTACTATACCCACTCTGACAGCCTCCATTTCCCTTCTTTGAACCTTACACTGCTGTTGCGGAAGAGGTGCACTTTCAGCTAGGAAATGAAGAACCAAATGGAAGGTTTTCAAACTGTGCAGTAGCTGCACCAACATTTGCTAATTGTAATCAGTCTGGTAATACTCAGAACTTGTAACAGGCTTAAAAAGAGGGGATTAAAAGGACACTACCAGGCCATAAGAGAACTTAATCATGCAAGTGTCCTGAATAAAATGACTATAAAAAAGGAGATCATTGTGAAAACCAGTATGAAGTTTTATGACTCATGTCTAGTGAGATTTATTTTTAAAAATAAATAAATTCCTAGCTGCACTCAGATCAGTAGCTATTTCAATGAGACAATAAATTTATCCTGCTCTGTTATAGCCATCTTAGGGCATGTCTACTATGGACTTTAATGTTGTCTTTCCCAGGCTTTCTAAGGATCTCTGTCTGGCTGTAGTTTTCCCCCATTACCACTACCACCACCATGCATATTGTGACAAACTCACATCCTCAGAGTTCTTTGGGTTCTATGTCAATCAAGCCACTTCTGGAACAGTTTCAAAATTTAGGACATACACAGTATGAAGGCACAGTCATGATATCACCTAAATCTCTTCCACGTGGATTGTGGGATACATGAAAAAGAATCAAAGGAAAGCCCAGGAGCTGTAAATGGAAAAGTAAAATTCCTGTCTTCTGATTGTCTTATGCTGAGCCAGGAGACCACCTTCAAAGCTTGGAAAGATTACAGCTCTTGGAATCCAGCATCTAGCAAAGTGATCCTTTGGCCTGGGGGTCTGTGGAAGCAGTACTACAAAACATTAGCTTCTCTAAGCTGTGACTTGTATGCAAGGTAGGTGTGTAGAAATTCTAGAAGGACACGAGCACTGCATACAGCCACATTAGTCCTGGAAAAAGTGTTCCCAGAGAACCTATTTCCATCCCATGTGTGTGTGTGAGAGAGAGAGAGAGAGGGAGGGAGGGAGGGAGACCCTCACTGAGCACCATGGCTCAGGTTCCCATTTTTGTTTTGCAGGCTGGGAAGGTTAAGTAAGCAGAGGCATAGGGCCTATCCGGACTGGCATATAGAATAAAATATGGATTGCTGTTGGTATGGTTTGGTTCAAATCAAATGTTGGCATCCACACATGTTTCTACTTAGATCAACCCATCCCACCCCTTAGAGCTATCCAGCATGTTTAGTTCATGTTTATAAACTTATGGCATATATAGCCCACCTTATAATAAAGCTGTGGTGATTTCAGTGAGGGCTGAAGTAAATAAAATGTTAATATATCACCAGTAGAGGGTGGGACATTTGTATTTGTATCCCGAGGAACATGAATACAAATATTGGCACCACAAGTACTTGGAGAAACCAGACTATTTCCCCTGAACCAGCCGGTCCACTTACCGTTTGCTGCACGTGGCTGTCGTCATTCGCATTGCGCCAATTGCAGAAGTAGTCCAGCCAACGCTTCCCTGCCTCTCCACACATCCAAAGACTCATCATCCCACTTCCAGCTGTGTAGAGAGGCAGGGAAGCACCGACCAGGCTACCTTCACAATTGGTGCAACATGAATAGTGACAGCCATGCACTTCGTACATGTGGGCTCAACGAGTTCAGCCTCCCTGTGGCAGGTAGTTTAAATTTTTGGGAGAAGACAAAAGAGAAACAAGTTTTTAATTCTCATCATAGCAGACACAGAATTGTGTTTTATTGCAGAATTAATGCAGAGCTAAGCCTACAATGTGGGCATTTCATGACATTGTTATCTGAAAATTTGTAAACAGTGCCCCCAAATTTCAGTCCCTTGTGTTGTTTTTTTCTAACCCTAACCCTAACCTTTCTACTAATCCTCAATACATTGGTATTCCCAGGATGTTAGAAAATGACTGAGAAGTCAGTCAATGCTTTTTTTTAAAAAAACTGCCTGGATAAGGATTAATGCTATTTACAATTTGCTTGTAGCTGTGTGTGGAGAACATCAAAGATCTAAAGAAATGGTGAATTAGCATATATACTCGAGTATAAGCCGAGTTTTTCAGCACAATTTTTTTTGCTGAAAAAGCACCCCCCTCGGCTTATACTCGAGTCTCGCAGCTCAGAAGGGCAGTATCTACTGTTGGATCTTTCTGAGCTGTGAGACACAGTGGTAACCCCTCCCGCTCCATGCCCCATCAAACTTTGAAGGATTTTAACTCTTGTGTTTTAGCTTGGTTGCTGATTGAGCTAAGGTTTTTGTACTTTTAAAGTTTTTGTTGATACACTTACAGAGCTAGTTTACTGTTTTTCTTTGAAATAAATATTCAAAAACATTTAAACTACTGATGCCTCAATTAATGTAATTTTATTGGTATCTATTTTTATTTTTGAAATTTACCATTAGCTGCTGCATTTTCCACCCTCAGCTTATACTCGAGTCAATAAGTTTTCCCAGTTTTTTGTGGTAAAATTGGGTGCCTCGGCTTATATTCGGGTCGGCTTATACTCGAGTATATACAGAATATTTATTTGAGGACAAGTCCATTTATGCAACTGATGTGAATGGTCTATTAATTCACACATCTATTCTACATCTGCAACATCTGTACTGATGAGAAACCTTAAGCATAAGTAGAAATGTGCCATGGCACAGTTATTGTATCTCATTCATTTACTCATATCTGAATCCTGCATCATCCAGTAGCTCAAGACAGGGAACAATAATTTTAAACACATACTGATTGACAGATTATTAATTTGATTTGAGCCTACCTAGTGTCAAGGTGTCAGCATATGCAACATATTGAAAGCTGAATAAAAGACAAGCAATATTTTAATGTCATTCTATTCAAACTTTTTTATGACACCCTATTCAAACATTATGACAAAGTGCTAAGATCACAAATATAAAATAACAAGCAACTCAATAACATTTTGCCATCCCTTCCCCACTGCTCTACACTGATTTACATTCCATGGAGTAAATCCTATTGAATTTCCAAGTAGACATGTATAGGATTGCACCAGTGATTGTTGTAACCCAAGTAGTTTTGTATGTTATTGTCATTGCAAGAGAATGGACAAAGAACAATGGCCTATTTGTCCAGCATATATAATGGCAGCTTCTATGTGGGCCACCCTTGTAACCAACAAAGGCAACACTTATTGGAACAACCATCCAAAGGGGAACAACAAAGACTTAATAGTCAACTGTCGACCTTGATCAGCACTGATAACTAGGATCCTCACCTCATCTACGTGTGATAATCAGGGCAGCCCACAGAGACAACTAGTAGCCAAATAAAGAATGCTAAGGAGCTACCAAAACTTGCTGTACATGGAGACATTAAAGAGTCAAGATCTTCCATGATGAGTCAAACCAATGGACACTGTGAGAAACTTTCAATAGCAAGTATAAATTGCAAATGCTCATACTCATTCTGCGTATAATATACCAAAATGCTTAGTCAAGTAACAAAATCAGAATTCACAGTAATAGGGGTCCTCCAGTATCTTTACTAGCCTTCCACGGGCTTATGGAAACAACTTGGATTAGGTGCGGCATTTAATAATGCAAACAATATTGGACCCATCAACCCTAGAACAGGGATTGGCAACTGTGGCACTCATAGTGTTCTGGGACTACATCTTTAATCTGCCCTAGGTGAGTAGGTTAAGTATAATTGCCAGGTCAAGGGCATCCCATTCCCTGAGATTTCAGGGCCAAAGTCCTAGGAGATAGGGGGTGGGGCCTTGTGAAGTCACAGAGGCAGGGTGTGCAAGGTTTTGGATGGAGTAGAACTGCTTCTGGGCCAGCTAACTATAAAAAGGGGCACAAAGGGAAACCAGTTAAATGGGTCTAAAATCTGGTTCAAACTTGGGTAACCAGTAACATGCCACCCCAGAGCTAGGGGGGACAAACCAAACTATTTTTCAGCTGCTGGACAGGCACCAATCAGGTACAAGAATTGCTGCGGGTCTCACTATGGGGCTCACATTACCAATATTATGTGCTGCTAAGTTGTTTCCAATTTATGGCAACCCTAGTAGGGTTCCTGAGGTCGAGAAACTGCTTGCAGTCAAATCTGCTGTTGTGTATTCAGCTGCTAGCAGTTTCTCAATTGGCCCCTTCAAATGAGGCAAAGAAAATATTTTTAATTTTCTTTTATATAACTGATGCAGTGGATCACCGATAGTCTATTACATAGTCTTTTAAAAAGTTCACTGCTCCTCCACCAAGGAGCAGAGGAAGTATTCAATTGCCTAATACCCTGAAGTGGCTCACTTATTAAACCGCTTCATAATATCAAAGGAGCCAGACCAAATAGGGCACTTGAATAATATGCCATTTGGATGCGAGGATTGCACCAAATGGCAAATTGCATCTCCACCCAACCCTGTTTAGCCTGCACCTGCCTGCCTCAAAAGAACCCATGTAGTTACACCGTGACACAGGTGTGATACTGCCTGTTCTTCTCCACACTCACAGAGAACTGTGTTGGTGTTTTCCAAGTATCTCAACAGTTTCTGGTAAGTGATCCCAGTGTGTCAGATTTCTCCTTTCATTGTGCCCTCATTTCCAGTGTCTACACTGGTAGACACAACTGGTCTATTGGTACCTAACTGGTCTACGTATGTTGTACCTTTTTCTCATCTAGTGTTAGAAGGTGTCACTAATGCTTGCGATATTGGTCTAATGTTGGCGTTTTGTTTCTTAACATTTAAACTTGTTAATTTTTCAGAGCATGACAGTGAGATCTTCACCAAAGACCTGAATATGTAAGCTAAATATATGTATCCTGCAGATTTATTAAGAGTGCCAATTTTCTGGCGTTTTGTATTTCCCTACATTATTTCCTGACTCGATTGTTAAAACTGCAAAAGCACAAAATGTGTTCGCTGCCCTGCTATTTATAGCAAAACAGCTTACTTTGGGAAGTCTTGAACTTGACGGATGTACCAATCGTGCCTGAACTCATTGTTTCTGGGCACTGCTCATGATGGATTACTGCTGATCCTGGCAATTCAACAACAGCATCTTTTAAAAAACGAAAAGAAAAACTATACACGTTTGTTTGTTGGGGTGAGCTCATCTTGAGTCTGTTATTCTTTAGAAACAAATCAATAGGAATTTGAGGATGAGGTCTCTGGAGATATGCTTGAACAAAATGTTGATTTCATAGCCCCAAATTTTTTGCCTTTTTTCTCATCTCGTTGGAAGGTGCCTATTGTACTATCCCCATGTGTATCGTTCTAATGCATTTACACACCTGCTTGTATCTGATATAGGACTGCGGACAATACAGTATATGTCAGCCCAGTTTTTTATGGTCCTCATACCACTATTGAGCAGACTGAGGCAGTCATCTCAGACCGCAGATTTTGTGTGTCACAGAAGAGCAGCAAATAGCAAGTGATTTAATCAATCATTATCATATTTTTAACTTTAAAAAAATTAATATAATAAAATATAACAAAACCATAAATGACAAATAGAATCATAACTCAAATATACAGTGTAACTCACCACCATTGGGAATAGATATATATAATCTTAATTTATGTCATGTGCCCCATCTCTTTCCAAAAATATAATGATTCTTGTGTTGGGCTATAACATTATTGTATTTTTATGGCTGAAGACAGAAAGAGGTGCTGGTGGTATTCCTCTGTCTCATGTTCCAAAGTAACTTGGTTGGCTTCGGATACTTTGGCTTGGATGGATGAGGGGGCACCATTTGCTACTCGGCCTCAAGTGGCCAAGGGTCTTGGACTAGCCTTGGTCTTTTATGGCAATATATGAAAAATCTTTGGAACATATTGTAGTCCCATTTCTCCTTTGCTTTTCTCAGGACAAGGTGATTTCATTGATCAAAGAGCATTCAGTTATCCAAGTCACCCAGGGCTGATGTTTTTTCCCCCCAGCACATGATCTGAGATGGAGGGAAGGTAAAGAAAGAAGCTCCTGCAGCTCCGTTTCTTTGAACACTCAGGGTTTGAAAATCTTCAATCAGGCAGCACCATGGAGCACTCTTTTTTTTTTTTTTTTTTTTTTTTTTGCTATTGAAGCAGAGCTATTGCCTTTCTTCTGATTTTTTTAAAGAAATCTTCTAATGGCATCCTGTAGCAGATGTAGGTTGCATGCCGTGAATTCAAACACTTCGTGATCTTTTGTTGCTTGTTGCAACACCCATAGATCCGCGGGGGTGCTCTCGAAAATGTTTTGTGCACAGCAAGGGGATGTTTCTGACACATTCTCTTTCATGTGTCTCAGCAGGACCACTCTCAGACTGTGGTAAACCCATTCGGACCATGTTATTCCTATACACACACAAACACACACACACACATCACCCTTTGCAGTTGGGATTCTTCTTACCTGTTTTTTATCATCTCCAGGCCTGCTGCCTAAGGAGTTGTTGTCACTCTAAATTCCTGTTAATTGAAAAAAGCCATTCTGGACACCTCTGATTTATAGAATTTGATGATGTGTAGCAAGAGAGAGGATTTCCGGGGGGGGGGGGAGAGACACCCATCATTTTTGAAACAGGTTTGAGAGGAAATTGATTCTCCTGCTCAGTGTATAAATATTTGCCATGTAGTCCCACTCTTACGTTTGAAGAAATGGACTTGTCCATGAAAGTTCACATTAAAATATAGCAGTTAGTCTTTAAGAGGCCACAATGTTTTCATTTTAATTTTCATTTTGTTTTTGCCTGATATGCTAGCACAAACTACAGTACCTCTTCTAAAACACATTTGCAATAGTCTTCCACATCCACATTCTGCTAAACATACTAAAATGAGCAGTGTTCAGTGGTTTTAAAAATCCTTTGGCTCATCATGGGAATCTCCACATCAGCATTCAGTATCCTTGTATCCTTTTCTTGTGGAAGAAATTTTTCTCTTTGAAGGATCAGAAGAGGACAATCCTGTTTTTGAAGGTATATTCTGTTCCAGTCAAAGTCTGATTTCAAGATAAAGAACCAGAAGGAATCTTGAAGTCACCATCCAGTATTAGAACTTGGACAGCAGACTAATAAGCACACAGGTCACCAGGGCAAAATCTCTAGTAACATATATTGTAACTCTGCTGAAATTATAAAAAACATTTTTCAATTTGATCTATACGTGTATAATATTGTATAAATCAGTGGCTCCATTTGCTCTCTCTTTCTGTTTCTTTTGGTGCTATGTAAGTGGCCACCATCCATCACAAAACCAAGTTTCATAGGAAATTCGATGTGATGAACGAACCCTGTGGTGCAGTGGTTAAACTGCAGTACTGCAGCCCAAACTCTGTTCATGACCTGGGTTCAATCCCAGGTAGCTGGCTTGTGGTTCACTTATCCTTCCATCCTTCCAAGGTTGGTGAATTGAGTACTGGGTGTGGGGAAGAATGTGTAGCCAACATAATTAAATTGTAACCTGCCCAGAGAGTGCTTTAAGCGCTATGGGGTGATATATAATCAGCACACCTTCCTCCTCCTCCTCCTTTTGCTTTATGTTTTCCTAAAAATAATTCCTGGGATTATAGTTCTACTATAGAGTTGAACACTCTGTAAGAGATCTCTAGCTGCCCCTACAATTTCCATGGACCCCTCATTGCTTAAAAATGACTTTTATATCAGTTTAAATCTAATCCGTGTAAAAGCCCAAACTTCTGTTTGTTTACTGAGAAGTAAGTCAACTTCAGAGTAAATTTAATAAGACTTACTCTGAGGAAACGTGGCAATACAAGTTAACATTGTAGTGAAGACACATGACATACAGTGGAGTCTCGATTTACAGACGGCTCCACTTACGGACTTTTCGAGGTCCGTACTTCAACTTGCGGCCGGAGAATCGACCTACGGACCAGAAGAGGGAGGCGGGGAAAGCGCCAAATTCAAATTTGGCGCTTTCCCCGCCTCCCCCTTCCAGTCCGTAGGCCGCGGATCTGCCTCCGGATGCTTGCCAGGGCTTCTCCGCCGCCATGGGAGGCCTCTCGGAGGTCCCCCGCCGCCGCCGCCGCCGGGAGCGGCGGCGGCGGCGGGGGAAGTCCAGGAGTCCGAGCATGGCCGGGATCGCCCGGCGCGGCTCGGCTCCCAGCAGCGGCGGCGGGGGACCTCCGGAGGCCTTCCCCGCCGCCATCTGAGGCCTCTCGGAGGTCCACCCCCACCGCCGATCGTGCTTCGGAGGCACTATCGGCGGCGGCGGGGAACCTCCGAGAGGCCTCCCATGGCAGCGGGGAAGGCCTCCGGGGGTTCCCCCCCCCCGACGCAGGCTTTCCCAGGGTGGACCGGGCCTACCGGGGGAAGCCCTCCCCTGGTAGGCCCGGTCTACCAGGCTTTCCCGGGCAGTAGACCGGGCCTACCGGGGGAAGCCCTCCCCTGGTAGGCCCGGTCCACCCTGGGAAAGCCTGTGTCGGCGGGTGGGGGGGGGGGGAGACCTGCGAGAGGCCTCCGGCAGCGGCGCCGAAGCCCTCAAGAGTCCTCCGGTAGTGGCGATGGCGGCGGCGGGGGACCCCTGGAAGGCTTCGGAAAGGTAAGTTCCCTTTTAAAAAAAAATATTTTTGTGTGTGTGGGGGGGCCCTTTTCTTGGCCGGTTACGGATTAAATGGTTTTCAATGCATTCTTATGGGAAATGCATTTTCGACCTGCGGACTTTTCGATCTACGGACCCCGTTCCAATACGGATTAATTCCGTAGGTCGAGACCCCACTGTAGTGAAGCCACTTTTTTTTTGTAGAACCTGGGAAGTTACTAAGTATTTTCATTATATAATTTGTTGCAAATTATATCCAATAGTATCTTTATATCCAAATTACATCCAAAGATATCTATATCCAGTTATATCCAAATATATTCTTTAACCATTGCCAAATAAATAAATATAAATAAAACTGTAATTTGTCATGTTAATAATCACCTCACTAGTTTCTTTTTGTCATTTTTTGTTTTTAATTAAAAAAACTAGATTGATAATAGTGGTGCAAAACTAGAAAAAATATCACTGAAACTATCTTTAAAAATACACAAAATATCCTCTAAATGTAAGGACTTTTTCAGACAGGCATTTGTCTCACTGTTTGATGTGTTATTAGAGCAGACCAATTTGCCTCACTTTACCCCCTGGGTCACCCCACCCGCATCTTTCTGAGCTTGTGTCAGGAGCTTCTACTTTTTTGTTATGGGTTGGTGTGCTCTAGTTTAGTCCATTCCCAGTCCGTGTGATCACTGGGAATGGACTAAAATCAAGCCTTGAAGCGTCAAAGCTGCCAAGGCTCCTTCCTGTTTGAATTTCCAGTATTGTGATGTGGCTTAATAAATGAGCTGCTTCAAGATATCACTTGCCCTGCTCCTCTATGGTGGAACACAAGTGATTTGTGAACTGCCAATCAAAACTGAAGCTGTGGGCAGTTTCTTGATCAATGTTACACAAAAGGCAAAGATTTTGTTTTCCTAATTTAATCTAAGTGATTTAATGCATTAGCAATAGCTAGCACAGGCAAAATTAATAATTTCACTTCCCCTGCCCCTCCACAGAGGAAGTGTTCAATTGACAGTGGAAGGAACCAGAGGATCGCTTGGGGTTGAAATGCCATTTGGATGTGAGGATTGCACCAAATGGCACGTTGGTCCTCCCCCAATCTGAAGAAACCTTTCTTAGACTACACCACCACACACCAAAAGGGCCAGTGTAGACATATGCTAACTTCAAAGGTTAAGTAGAAAATGTTACTCTTTACCCCCGCACACATTATATATTATTCCGTCTTCCATTAATTTTGAAATGTAACTTCATTTCTCCTTCATTAGCAATGTTTGTACATCTCCCATGTACATCTAGTATTTCCAGTATTATTTTGCAAAAGAAAAAGTTTGCAAACTACAAATATTCATGCAGTGAGAACCACTGAGTGCATAGCAATCTTTACTTTGTTTATAAAAGCTTTAAACATTTCCTTTTTACTCAACCGTTTTATTAAGCAATTGCTCATGCATTATTTCCTAGGGCTTTGCATGCGTTGTCAGCCGGGGTGGTCCATCTCATTTCTTGATTACATTTCCAGACCAGGAGCCCTCCCCATCATGCCTCTTTGGACAGTGCTTTCTGTGAAGCTGTCATCCATTCAGCTTCTGAATATTACTATCATCAAATACTGAAGAGTGATGATACTAAAACAGGCATCTAGTAAATCAGTTATAACCCTGACAGTTATTACTGCTAAGCAAGCAGTACCCTATTCCCTGAGATTTCAGGGGCAAAATCTGACACAAGTGTTGGGAGAGTGAAAACAGACAAAAGAAAATATTTCTTTACCCAGTGTGTTGTTAGTCTGTGGAATTCCTTGCCACAGGATGTGGTGATGGCATTTGGCCTAGATGCCTTTAAAAGGGGATTGGACAGATTCCTGGAGGAAATGTCCATCGCAGGTTACAAGCCATGATGGGGATGTATAATCTCCAGGCTTAGAAGGAAGGTACTTCAAAATGCCAGATGCAGGGGAGGGGTATCAGGAGACAGGTATCTAGTTGTCTCGTGTGCTCCCAGAGGCATCTGGTGGGGCCCCTGTGAGATATAGGAAGCTCGACTAGATGGGCCCTTGGCCTGATCCAGCAGGGCTTTTCTTGTGTTCTTATGTTCTTATGATGGGCACCCTGAGAGGTTTCAGATGCAGGGCAGGCAAGGATTGGGAAAAGTTCCCAAGGCTTGTGCAAAAGAAGGCTTGTAAGTCATGATGCTGGTGCACCACCCCCTGCTTTGCTTCAAATGCCACAATAGGTCAAATTAATGCATCCACTAATTGTCCCCTCAGTTTTCTCTGTTTGCTCCTGGCTTTTTCACATGCCAATGTGGTGCAAACACAACAAAAACTCAAGCAGTTTCATGCTGAACCAGTGAGTCTTGGTATCAATTGCTAACTGAAAGACATCAATGTCCAGGCTTTAAAGCCACCTTACAAACAAGCAAGCCAAAACTTTATTTTTCTCTGCCACTGCTCATCCTGAAATTTGCTTCTCCAGCTCAAGACTTTGAGGCTAGCTGGTGCTCTGAGACTTGGCAACCTTGGATGGAAACAACTAGTATATGAGGGAGCTTCAGGTTGGCAAGGGAAGAATCCATCCTGAAACACCAGAGAGCCTCTTCCAGTCAAAGTTGACAACATTGGGCTAGATGGACCTCTGGTCTCACTCAGCATAATGGAGCTTCCTAAGTTGCTATAGATCAGGGGTCTCCAAACTTTTCAGTATGAGGGCCACATCATATATTTTACACATTTTCTTTGCAAAGACAGCAGGGGGTGGGGGATCGTTTGGGTCCCCCTTCCCTCCTCTTCCTATCTCCAGATGTTGCCCATGGGCCGTAGTTTGGAGATCCCTGCTATAGATTAGCAGCTGTATGGAGGAAATAGGAAGCAAGATCAAACTGAGAGAATGTCTGAAAGGTTGCTATGATTATAAATCCAAGGATGAAATCCAAGGAACACGTGGAGTGAGTTCTTTGCTGTTCCTAAAAGTTTAAGAGAGTCGGACTGTAGGCTTAACTGCCTTCCTCAGCTTGTGATAATGGATCTTTGCACAACATAGCATAATTTTCATAATGCTATTAATTACCTTAATGGGTAAACTGAATCAACAACAACTCTAAAAATCAGCTAATCAGCTAAAGCTGCTGTTTTGTTCTGTTGAACAAGTTTTAATTGACAGTAGCAAATTTTAATCAGCAGGAGGTTGGATTAAAGATTTCCTTTAGATTTTTTAAAAAGAAAAAATAATAATTTTGACTCTGGGATATTGTTTCATGGCTACTTCCAAGATTATGGTCACTCTCGTAGGGTTTTTGATGCATATGGGATGTTCCAGCAATGCTTTACGATTGTCACCACCCAGCGAGTTTTCATAGTCAAGCAAGGATTTGAACCTAGCTCTCCTGAGTCGTCATCTGGTACTCAGCTATTCCGCACTGGCTCTATAAATAATGCATATTTTTGAATATATTTTTCATGATTTTTAATTGATATATAAGTTCTAACCCACTGGTTTGTCTGGAAGGAACAGAACAGATAAGTTTGCATCAGAATTCAAAAGATAGCATTCCTTCAGAATCCCTAGTGTGATGGAACAGAGGAAGGAAACAACCTTTTAAGATTGTTTTTGCTTAACTTCACAGGTTTATCCTGGAGTCGAGGGGGCTGTAATGAGAAGGAGAACAATTGCACTGTGCACATTTTTCTAATCAAAATGCCAAATGGATAAAAGTCTGCTCATCCCTGTAGGGATAGAACATCACTGCTTTACAAAAGAAAGCGGGGGGGAATAAGACACATAAGGGAAAGCCTTTAAATAATTGATCTGTGCTGCTTTTATCTATATGTAGGAATGAGGGAATATCTATGTACTTAGTGCTAATGGATAGCACAAGAGTGTCAATATATATTTTTTGCATGGGGGAAAAAAACCCATCCTTTCTCCCAAAGAAGCTATTTTCTTTTTCATGTAAAAAAACAAAACAAAAAAGAAAACAATATTGTCAGACTAACAGGTATCTTGAAAATGGAACAGTAAGAATTGTTTTAAAATTCTCATGATGAATGTATGTCTCTTTATGGGTGCCAATTGTTGTAAGATTCTCAGGAAGTAAAAACTAAGAGTTTTAGAGCTTGTATAACTTAGTGGGTTGTCCTGACTATAGAAAAAGGAGTAGAAGAAGAAGCCAGACTACTGACTGGGGCCCGTTATACAGAGCATATAATGGCCCTGTTACAACTGCATTGGCTACCAGTCCATTTCCGGACCCAATTCAAAGTGCTTGTCATTACCTATAAAGCCCTACATAACTTGGGTCCAGGCTACCTCAAGGACTAGGTCTCCCCAAATAAGCCTTCTTGATGTTTAAGATCATCAGAGGAGGCCCTCTGCTTGGTTCCATTGTCAGCACAGTTACGGTTGATAGGGGCACCGGAGAGGGCCTTCTCTGTGGCAGCTGCCAGGTTATGGAACGCTCTCCCTCAGGATATCAGGCTGGCCCCCTCCCTTTTATCCTTCCACTGACATCTGAAGACCCATCTTTTCAGGCAGCCTTTTAACAATAATGATTGCGTCCCTGACTGCCTTTTTAAAGTTAAGATAGTTTTTAATGTTTACTTGTTTTTAATTATGCAAATGCATTTTAATTAGTGTACAGTTTTATTGTTTTTTAATTTTTAACTTATTGTGTTTTTAATTCTATTCTTTTAAAATGTGACAATATTAAAACAATAAAATTCTGTGTTAAAAGAATAGAATTATCCTTATCGGGAGAAAGGCGGCCTATAAACAAAACAAACAAATGAATAAATAAAAATGAATAAGAATTCCAACTCTGACTGTGTTTTGGGGAAAGAGACCAGCTGAGATGATCCAGAGCACGGGTGGCTGATGGTCTCACATGCCCTCCTTAAACATCTGTCATAAGGCTGGGCTTGCCATTTAAACTTGTGAACATAGGCTTCTTCTCTGGGATTATCCCTGTTTTCCACCCTGGCAAGCAGGAAATGTTCTGTTTTACACTGCTGCTATAACTTTGTCTCAGGAAGGGCTGACTTTAAATTAAGTATGTTTTAGACCAAACTCCGGGATGCAGTGGAAGACAGGAGGGCCTGGCGTGCTCTGATCCATGGGGTCACGAAGAGTCGGACACGACTAAACAACAACAACAGATCAAACACAGCTTGGCTTACTTTAGGGACTCGGGACTCTACAGAAACCACAGTGCTGAGCAGTGGGTATGGATGGGTATAATATCTTAAGACTGCTATCTATAAAATAATATGCAGATTTTATAATCTAAAAATATATTTGCTTTAACACACACACAAAGGAATAAAGAAAAAGGTTCAGTGAGCAGATGAAAAAGAATTTAAGAACAATGTTTCAATTTTTCAATTTCCTCAGTTTATAACCATAAGCCCTTACTTTTCTTCTTTATAATATAAACTTTTTTCTGTTTCAGATAGATAGATAGATAGATAGATAGATAGATAGATAGATAGATAGATAGATAGATAGATAGATAGATAGATACCTGCTTTAACAAAAGTACAGACCTGATCACTCTTTTACTCACAGCCGCTTCTCAGAAAAAGAACACACTCATTCTTACTCCTTCAAGGTTTATTCCACTCTGACTCTCAAACTTTCTAACTGCCTAACTCTAAATAACTAACTCTTTCACACACATATACAAAACAGAATCTCTCCAGGCAGGAACCATACAGATCAATCAGTTTGCACTTCCATTCACATACATTCTTTTATATTTCTCAACTGTCATTACTGCCATGTCCTAGCACATTTCCCCATACAACTGTCAAACAACCCCAGTCATTTACTATGAGAGCAAATACAAACCTATACACAAAATCACCACAAGCTAGTTCTGTTTTTCTGACTGATTTAAATGTTAGGAAATGTTTGAGGAGAACTCCAGTGAGCAATGGACAGGCCAGTTTATAGTTCAGAAAATGAGTTATCCATTTAAGCAAATGAAATGTTTCTTATGCAGCATCCATTTCTGTATGATGAACTTCAGACTTATGATTATTCTTTGGAGAAGATTCTACCTCATTCAATTCCTTCCATGTTTATTTAAAAAAAACTCAGACTCACCATCACCACCACCAATTTCAGCTGCTTTGATCACCACCTCACCTCCACATCGTTCACTCTCTTCCAAACAACCCTGGCCTGAATCACATTCTGATGAATTTCAGGGTTGGTTCTATCATTCGGCAGAGCGCCAGGGTAACTTCAGGCAGCAGATGCTTGGAAGTAGGAGCCCTTCTATAATAATTATAAATAGATGTCCTATTGGATATTTATGCTCACATAAATGACATTGCCTAAGCCACAGTGGCAAATTACTGCACAATTACAAGTCATAAGGAAGGAAAAGAATGGGAGAGTTAGGGCTGCCCAAAATGGCCTGTAACCTGCTGTAGGATCTCCACCCTAGTTTTAAATTTTAAGAAAAAAATAAGTTAACAATTGCTTTGGATGACCTTGTCGCAGTGCCTCAATCCCCTGATAAAGGGAGTTTTGAATTGTGCCCAGTAGTACACTATTTTCCTATCGCTTGCAGCTTTATTCAGAACACTGTCACATGTTTACTTCTGGTTGCTTTATGCAACTAGGATCATGTTACGCTTGCCCAGATTTCTTTACATTGGTTGCCTTATTGTGCAGTGCATGTACTTTTCAAACTTCTGGAATATCGCAGAACCTAAATGGCACAGCCTCTTGTTCTATTCAAAGCTTGGCTGAAATGGGTTACAGTTGTACTTCATTATTTCTGCAGGTAATGTGGGGTCACCTTCACTGGTTTTGTAAAACCATGCAATAGATTCCCCAACGGGTAACACTTTTCTATGTTATCCATGGTACTGGAGCTGCAGGAATGTCACTTCTTACCCAACATACAAAGTTCTTCTTCCTTTAGTTTTTAAACAAGAGTCAAGAATCACAGAGCAGTGCAAGATCCTGTGAAGCTATTTTGCGTAATTATGGCCGTAGTCACACCAGCAAAATGTTCCCCTGTAGTTACGCAACTTTTAATCATGTTTTGCGGTCACGCAGTATTTATTCCAAGATGTGCATCCCAATGTGTTACCAAGTCATGGGTTACCAAGTCATTTCCTTCCAACTCAATAAGCACCTAGACTTTCTCGTTGACACTGTTTGACAGAAGTTAACCGACGCATTGGCAGAAATGCCATGGGGGGGGGGGGGGAAATAAACATGAACACAGTTTAAAAAGACATGCACAGTGACAGTAGTTCAAAAAAGTTCTGAAAAGACCGTTCACACTTGCAGCAATGCAACATTTTTTAAAAAAGATTTGCAACAAAAAAAGTAGAAGTTTCTGGCCGAGAAGGAAATGATCCACAGTTAGCATGCTTGCCATGTAGATGATTCGCTAATGGCCATGTGTCATGTGACTGCAAATGTATGAGATGAACTCAGTGGGGAATAGGAAGGCGACATTTGGCTCGTGTGAACACAGCCTGGATTTCTTCTTTCAACACTTTCCTCAGTGTGACCCAGCACTTCTTGGAGGGGCTAAGCCTACAGTGGAATTCAATAGAAACAACAATACTCCATCCTACAGGGTGTGTTAATGTTATTTATCTGATTTTATTTCACTTTCTACTTTTCTGGACCTAATGAGACATATTTGATTTTGAAGACACAACTCTTTGGACATGGGATACTTGTATACCCTGAAATTTACACTGGGACATTAAATACTTCACAGTCCACATATTTGTTTGTTTTTGCTTCTAGATCATTAGGGTTAACGGTATAGAGTTCATTTTGTGTTAACGTATTCATATTGATTTACTATGTTTACATAATCCATTTTAAGAATTCACATTCATCTTATGATCACTTCTTCATTTTTTAATTTATGTGATAAATATTTTCTATTATGTTTAATGGATGCTACATGATGTCCCCACCCACCCAGTGGCTCTTCCTTCAGCTGTATCACTTTCAAACCTCTTTCCAAGACTGCATGTCTCTATTGCCCTTATCTTTTATGTTCTTGTCTTTTCATCTCCAACACATTTCATTTTCCATTCAAATGAAGGAGGCTGTTAGTGTTTTCTACTGGAGACTTGCTTCCTAAGATCTAAAGAATAGTATATAATTAAGGCTACTGACTGACCAATTTCTGTCCAGCTCCTGTAACTCAAGAGGAGGTCACAAACAGCAATAGAGTTCAATTTTCCATGCCTTTATTCTCTCCCTACCCCATCCAGCTTGCTCAATTATGCAGCTTTTGAAGCTGCCTTTTTGTGGGGGCTGTAGACAGCATGGAAATGCCATTGTTTGCTTATTCTAAATATATACTTTCTTTCCATTTCTTGTCATACTTAGTGCAAAAATGTGCCCTTCAGATTTCATTTTGGTACTTTAATTCCCAGAATTCTCAATTCTGAGACTTCCACCTGAGATACCTACACCTATAGACAAATGTGGCTCACCTGGAGAAAGGTCTAGCTTCCACTGCTTACTGGGACTCTTTCCTAGAGTTGCGCCATTCAGATTTTTAGGACTTCAAATCCCAGAATTCTCCATTCAGAGAGTTCCATGTAGAGTGTCCTAGCAAGCACCAGGGCAGTTTCCTTTTTGAACAGGAATCTAGTCAATGATACCTTCGCAGCTAGGTCTTTCTCCAGGTGAGCTGCATTGAGATGTCGATGTGAGTCCGTAAGAATACTGGGAGGTGACATTAAAAAAACACACCAAATAACACATTCCTAGTAAATGAGTTGTTCCTTCCAATATTGTTTCATGGTGGAGCACAGTGAGACAATACCAAGCTCTTTATAGAGACAATTCTTGAAGTATTCATGTATATTAAAACCTATTCAAACTATTCAACACACAAACAAGGCTCCAGAAATCCACACAAAAACCCACCTTGTGCAACCAGGATGTGAACATTATGTGAGATGATTATTTGACACCTATCAAAGTTGAGACACTGCTCTAGGTATCTGAACACACTTTGTTGAGTGCTACTATATGTGTGACAAAAAGCAGTGGGAAAAAATTGCCAAAGCAAACTCTCTTATTTTATGAAATCCAGCCAAGGAAAGGTATGCATTCTATAATTCCATGATTACATACTCACATACACACACATATGCAGAGTAAGTTTGCCTATTTTTTCCTTTTTATGCTGTACAGTTTGCAATATTATTTTTAATGTGCAATATAGGTTTTCAGACTATTCTGATTTTATAATACTCATAAGATACAGAAAGTAGGTTAAGCAGATTTCACTCTGAGCTCCAATCCACTGTACAACTGGATAGGTATTGAGGATCTACAAATAGGATTTTAACTAATGTGGGTCCATGTACCTCCAAGCTGGTGCCTTCCTCAAGTTGTTGCTTTCCAGATGAATTGAATTACATCTCCCATTATTCCCATCTTGTTGGATAGTAGTGATAGGACCTGTAGGTCACTGTATGGGGAAGGCTAGTATATATTTTTTCTAATGTAATCCTGATCCCGTTCTATCCTACCATCTTTCTCTCTTTTCTATTGGCCAAAATCCTATTTCTTAGCACAGGAAATTGGACTAGAGTAGGCTCATTGAATTAATGGGGATTTAGTGGGTGAACTCCACTAAGCAGTAGTTATATTGCAATATGGCAGCCAAAACTCTGGTCATGACCTGGGTTCAATCCTAGGTAGCTGGATTGAGGTTGACTCAGCTAGCCATCCTTCTGAGGTTGGTAAATTGAGCACCCAGCTTGCTGTCGGGGCGGGGGGCAATGTGTAACCTGTATAATTAAATTTTAAACTACTCAGAAAGTGCTTTAAGCGCTATAGGGCGATATATATGTAGCACGCTTTTTGTAAATTCTGCTGATTCAAATGGGCCTACTTACTTTAGTATAGTAAGTTGCCGTTAGAGTAAGACCATTTGAATTACAGAGGAGTTGAGTCATTCAATCCTTGTTGATTCAATGGACCCACTCTAGTCAAGAGTTTCGTGGTGCTGTGGTTAAACTGCTGTACTGCAGCCAAAACTATGCTCACGACCCCGGGTTCAATCCCAGGTGGCCAGGTCAAGGTTGACTCAGCCTTCTACCCTTCTGAGGTTGGTAAAATGAGTACCCAGCTCACGGGGACGGGCCAATGTGTAGCCTGCATAATTACCGTATTTTTCGCTCCATAAGACGCACTTCCCCCCCCAAAAAAAGTAGGGGGGAAAGTGTGTGCGTCTTATGGAGCGAATACTGTAAAAAAAAAAAGTTTAAAGTGACAGAAGAAGAAGGAGAGATGGAGCGGCACGAGACAGAGGAATGGATAGAGGAGGGGGAAGTAGGAGAAGAGAGGGAGGAGTCACGAGAGGGGGAGAAGAGGGGGATAAACGTTTTTCTCACGAGAGAGGAGGGAGGACAGTTGAAAGAAACGGAAAGAGTGGTGTTAAGGAAAGACGTATGGGAGGAAAGTGATCCGGGGGAAGAAAAGGTGTTTAGAGTGTCGGAAAAGGAGGGGAAATCATGCCGCTGCCTGACTTTCCCCGCCCCTCCACGTGCACACCCCTTCACCCCCCGATGGCGCCTCGAATGCAAGGTGCATCTTATGGTCAGGTGCGTCTTATGGAGCGAAAAATACGGTAACTTGTAAACTTCCCAGAGAGTGCTTGAAGTACTATGGGGCGGTATATAAGCAACATGCTTTACTTTAGTCCAATTTGCTACGCGAAGCAACAAGATTTTGGCCACTATGTAGTTCAAACATCTAGTAATGTAACTGGAAAGAAACTGAATCACCTGCCTAGAAACAGAAAATAGTTGAATAAACGTTTATGCTAAAAGACACATCCTAAATTCAAGCATAGCAAAACTAAGTTGATTGTGCGTGGATTTTGAAAGGTAAAAGTCGACCTACACATAGTAATTTGCATGAAACTAATTAATGTACCTGATCTAAAATTTTACATAGTTGCTGGAAGGAGGTAGAAAGAGAACTGTAATGCATGGAAACAGGGCTTTACTCTCTCTCCCCACTCCCATGGTTGTGTCAAAAATATTTTCATGTAAAACTGCTATTTAATTCAGTGATACAAGTTTCCACTAGCCTCAGAGGACTGGTCAGTGGGCAAATTAGCAAGAGACACATTAATGTGCACACAAACAATTCTCTGTAAGAAATCATATCCCGAGCAACAGGAAACAGAGCATATAAGCAGCCATCGCAACAATTTCACTCATGTTAGGTGTGCACTAGATCTTTCATTGCAATCCCACCTTCCTGTCCTCTCCCACTTCCCTGCTATGACTCATGACCGTGCTTGCAAACAAAATCATTCCAGCTTCTAAACTGAAGCTAGTTCTGCTGGCAAAGCACCCTACTCTGGTTACTAGCTACACAGCATACCTTTCAATAAGGCAAGCAAAAATATCCCCAACACACACACACACACACAAACTTTCCTCTTCCTTCCTAATATTAATGGTTGCTGTTGACGTTTAGTATATATCAGACAAAACTAGGGGAATCAGAGAAAGACTAAAGCTGAGCTCAAAACAAACTGCTAAGATATAATCCCTCCCGATTTCTTTATGTTTGCAAAAATGGTCAGATCTTCAGAATCTTTTAGGACACTTGTGATAGTTACACAATGACAAATGAATAAGGCACTGCATTAAAACACAGAGCACAGTGGATTGGGGGAAACACGTCCATTGTGTTAATTTACCATCACCACCACCACAAAAAAGGAAAAAAAATGGGGGAGGGATGAAAACCACTTCACAAACGCACAACTAGGTGCAGGTTACAGCTTTCGGATACTCTTGTAGTTCCTGGTTATGAGGCTACAGTGGTTTCAGTTAGCTGAAATGTGCCTTCTTTAAGACATTTTCCTAACTGTTGATTGTTTGAAGAGTGAAAGAACAAAGTGATATATCTGTGAATTTACAGGAGTCACCTGTAGTTTTTGCTTAATGCTTTGTATTCTTTATTCAGCATCCTACTTTCAGCTTTCCAGAGAATTTGGACATTTTTTAGCCAAGCCTTAAAAGATAACAAAACTGAAACACAGCCATGGGGTCATGGATACAGAGTTTTATCGGATTCAAACCTCTGCTAAGTCACAGTGGAAATGGAATCTACTAGGCCAGTTCCCCAACACTGTAGCCAACAAACAGGCTGGACTACATCTTCAACCATTCCAAGGGCTACCATGTTGGAAAAGGCAAGGTTAGGGTAAGTCTCCCTATCCGAGTCTTCCTGATTTTTATTCCAAAACAATATAGTATACAGCACATTGCTCCATCATATACCTGTGAAGCCAAATGGTTCTACCATCTAAATTTGCCATCTACCATCTAAATTATGCTGCATGACAATGAATGGGTCAGATTGTGGACGAGGATGGGAGTCACCTCACCCTTGAACTTGTGGGGCAGAGGGGATGCTGCTGTCCATGAAACAAGATAACGACTCTCCTGTCAGTTATTATATACTTTTAAATGGGCCATTCATCCAACACCCCCCCCCCCCGTCCCCAGTGGAGCGACTTCGCATACAATTGGCCTGAATGCTTTTAAAGCAATTTCCTTTGTGGAGCAAATCCAAGGTATTTGACACTTAGAGGTTTCAGAAGTGGCATGGGCATACATTTCCATCTAATGATCTGACATCTTAGGCCAACAAGATATATCCTTCTGTATGGAGTCCCACCCACCCACCCAAACTACAGCATGTTTGTTTTTCACCAACAAATCCATGTTGGGTGTTGTTTTGTTTTTAAACTTTCTGCTTCCTTTTAGAGTTAGGAAATGAAATTACAGGATAATTTCTGGTCCTATTCCCAGACATTCCTCTCTGTAATGGGCCAAAGGACAAATCTGTACACGGCAATTTCTACACAGACTGTATGCTCTCATCATATTGTTAGGCGCTATCTATCTATCTTTGTGTTGCTGTTGTGTTGTTATTGGAAAGGTGTTGGAGTATGTTGTGGCTTCTCAGATCCAGGGGTTCCTGGATGAGACAGATTGTCTAGATCCATTTCAATATGGCTTCAGGACTGGTTATGGGATGGAGAGTGCTCTGGTCGCCTTGGTGGATGACCTACGTTGGGAACTGGACAGGGGGAGTATGTCCCTGTTAGTTCTGCTGGACCTTTCAGCAGCTTTGAATGCCATCAACCATCGCATCCTCCTGACCCATCTCTTTGGGATGAGACTTAGAGGCACTGTTTTACAGTGGCTCCAGTCCCTCCTGGAGGAAAGAACTCAGAAGGTGGTGCCAGGGGGTTCCTGTTTGACACCCTGGCCAGTGGCCTGTGGGGTACCTCAGAGTTCTGTTTTGTCTCCTATGTTATTTAACATCCACATGAACCACTAGGAGAGACTGTCTGGAGTTTTGGGGTTCAATGTCACCAATATGCGGATGACACCCAATTCTCTCTTGCCTTCCATCTAAGTCCAAGGAAGCTGTTTCAGTTCTAGATCAGTGCCTGTTGTCAGTAATGGGCTGGATGAGGGCGAATAAACTGAAACTTAATCCAGACAAGACAGAGGTGCTCCTGGTCAGTCGAAAGGCAGATCAGGGAACAGGTACACAGACTGTGCTGGATGGAGTTACGCTCCTTTTGCAAACACAGGTGTGCGGCTTGAGGGTGCTCCTTCAGTGGGTCCACTTTCACAGGTGTGTTTGGTGGGTGAACGGGAGAGGGCCTTCTCTGTTGCCGCTCCCAGACTTTGGAACTCCCTCCCACAGGAGGTTAGGCTGGCCCCATCTTTGCAGTCTTTCTGCAAGCAGGCGAAGCTTGCAGTCACTTTCCCTGAGTGACTGGCTAACTGAGTGGGGTTTTCAATGGATCATTGTACCTTACAGCTTTGAATGTGTTTTGGTGTTGCTTCTGCCTTTTAGCACGGTATTAATTTTATTCTTTTTGAATTTGTGTATTCACCATTGCCGCTTTAAATGCTGTCTTTTAATTATGTAAGCCGCCTTGGGTCCTTTTTATGGAGAAAGGTGGGGTTAAAATATTTTAAATAAATAAATTTGTTACTTTTTAGCTTATATCATAATAAGGTTAAGGTTATCTTAGAACTGCAGAGCTGGAACAAACCCTATGGATCATTAAGTCAAGAAGACACAGTGGGGAATTGAACTCTCAACCTCTACCAAAACCACTGAGCTATCCAGCAGTTATTCCACCTTTTCTCAAATAAGCTCAAGACCATATACATGTCTTTCTTCTCTCCCCCATGCACTTTATGCTTAAAACAGTCCTGGGAGATCGGTCATGTTGAGAAAGAGAGTGCCTGTCCCAACACCATCCGCTGAGACCATCACATCGGGAAACATTATCATCAGCATCATGATAACTATTATTTTGTGCTCCCTATTCAGAACTCTCAGCATCAGAGAGGCTAGATTTAAAACAAAACCTTCAAATACACCAACTAAACATATGCATCGGATAGTTTTATATAAAGAAAAATACAACCACGAAAGCTTCTGTTATATATGCCCAGTAATGGCAATGGAGGAATGCTGCAGGATATAACTGGTTTCACAGAGGAGGAAATCCAGCTCATAAATGCTGCCTGTTTCTTGCTCTGCCCCAAATGACAGAGCAGAATGCTTCCCTCACAATCCATGCCAGTTCCTTATGGGCGGCTTTTGCAAGCTGAGACCGTGAACTAGACTTCAGGACAGGGTGGTAAATATAAATCCAGCACTTACCCACAGCCATTCCCTCGCAGTCTGACATCATGCAAAAAGAAGTTTCCTTTAACAGAGCTTGGGAAAACCACAGGGGGGAAAAATAATACAGCACTTGCTCCTCTGTCAGGCCAAGAAGACGAAAATACGAACAAAACACAAACAGATCTTTTTCTCTCTTCTTTTTTCTTCTTCCTCCTCAGCTGTGCATCTACCCATCCGAGGAGTTACAGCCACCAATTCTGGTTCTGCCTTCTCATTATGGAATGTAAAGATAAGAATGTGCTTTTTGTGCCAAAAGAGCACGCTATTGGTGGATAAATTTGTTGACCTCCCTCCCCTTCACACAGCTTCCTCTTTAATGTCACAGGGCTACACCACTCTCTTGAAAAGGACATGGAATATTTATGAAAAAGCTTTTAAGAACTAGGCTGAGAATCCGGAATCAAATGCCCACTGAAATAATTATGATGTGAAGAAGCTTGTAAGTGGGACTACTATCCAGGGCATTCCTGCTTACATAACGAGAACATGTGGTTGGTATCATGTACTTGAGATATATGCAAGTCATTTTTGGCCGAATATACACAGGTTAGGTAGTGGGAAACTTTTTTTGCAACTAAGGGTTGTATATAGGGATCTGATTTTAGTAGTTAGAGAAGTGTGTTTTTTCTTGAAAATTTGCAGACAGAGGAAACATTCCTTATTCTGGACCACAATATGCAAAATACACAATAATTACTACCGCTATTAAGAACTACTGGCTTTTGGGTGTTGTTGTTATATGCTGTCAAGTTGTCTCCAACTTATAGTAACCCTACAAATGAGCAATCTCCATTTTTCCTTTCATATAATCCTAGAAAAGTGAAGTTGGAAGGGGCCTACAAGGCCATCAAGTCCAACCCCCTGCTCAATGCAGGAATACAATCAAAGCATATCTGCCAGGTGATTATCTAAGTTTTTTTTTTTTTTGAATGCTTCCAGTGTTGGAGCACTCACCAACTCCCGAGGTAACTGGTTCCACTGTCGTACTGCTCTAACAGGAAGTTTTTTCTGATATTCAACCGAAATCTGGCTTCCTTTAACTTCAGCCCACTGTTGTGCGTCCTGCACTCTGGGATGACTGAGAACAGATCTTGCCCGTCCTCTGTATGACAGCCTTTCAAATATTTGAAAAGTGCTATCATATCACCCCTCAGTCTTCTTTTCTCAAGGCTAAACATGCCCAATTCTTTCAGCCTTTCCTCATAAGGCTTGGTTTCCAGCCGCCTGATCATCCTTGTCGCCCTCCTCTGAACTTGTTCCAATTTGTTAGCATCCTTCTTGAAGTGTAGTGTCCAGAACTGGACACAGTACTCAAGGTGAGGCCTAACTAGTTCTGAATAGAGGGGGACTAGCACCTTGCGGGATTTGGAAACTATACTTCTATTAATGCTGCCTAAAATAGCATTAGCCTTTTTTGTAGCCACATCACACTGTCGGCTCATATTTAGCTTGTGATCTATGACAATTCCAAGATCCTTCTCACTCGTAGTTTTGCTAAGCCAGGTATCCCCCATCTTGTAACTGTGCAATTGGTTTCTTTTTCTGAGGTGCAGTATTTTGCACTTATCCCTGTTGAATTTCATTCTGTTGCTTTCAGTCCAGTGCTCCATCCTATCAAGGTCATCTTGAATTTTGTTTCTGTCTTCTAGGGCAGGGGTCCCCAACCCCCAGTCCGCGACCGGTCAGCGGTTCGCGGCCTAGGCAGGACCGGGCTGGGGACACAGATCTCCTGCCCCCCGCAAGCGTGCTGCGCACATGCGCGTGAACATGCTCTGCCCCCTGTGAGCGTGCCACAAGCATGCACGCAAGCATGGCACGCCCCCCCCTATGAGTACGACATGCCCCCCTGCGAGCACATGGAGAACGAAACAGATGGGAGCAGACTGAAAATGTTCAATATACATTTAAATCCCGAAGAAAGTAGTCACCAAGGAGTTCAGAAATTATAGGAGCATTACATTAATATTCCATGCAAGCAAAGTGATGCTCAAGGTCGTGCAACAAAGACTTTTGATATACAAAGCAAGAAAATGTGTGAAGCTGAAGGAAAAGGACAGGCACTAGAGATTATATTGCAAATATATGTTGCCTACTGGAGCATTCCTAAGAATTTCAGAAGACAATTATTCTGTGCTTTATGGATAATAACAAACTATTTAACTATGTGGATCATGACAAACAACTGTTAGAATAGATTATGGAGAAACAGGATATTTTCCCTTAAGCAGAAGAGTAAGCCAAAGGTGTATTTTGTCTTCCTATCTGTTCAATCTGTATGCACAACATTTCATAAGGAAAGCTAGATTTGATTCTGATGAAGGTGAAGTGAAGAAAGATCAGTAATTTAAGATAGGAAGATGACACTCTGTTACTGGCAGAAAGCAACAATGACTGATAACAGTCATAACAGTTTAAGATAAAAGAATGGAGTGCAAAAGCAAGATTGCAGTTGAACAGGAAGAGGATAAAAATCATGTATATAGAAGCATTACATAACTTGAATGTCAACAATGAAGAAACTGAAATTGTTAAAGAAATTTGTACCTCAGTTCAGACATCAATCTAAATGAAGACTGAGATTCAGAAAGACTGTTATGAAGGAACTAGAGAAGACGTGTCACTGGAGAAATATCACTACGCTATTACTAATTACTTTGCCCAGCGTGAAAGCTGGACAGTGAAGAAACACTAGTCAGATGATATGTGGTGTTGGACAAAAGCTTTAAAGATGCCATGGACCACCATAAAGATAAATGGGTTCTTTGTCAAATGCAGAATTATTTCTCCCTAGATGCAAAAATGGCTGAACTAAAGCTATCATACTTTGTCTACATCATAGAAGACATGAGTCACAGGAAAAGACAATAACGCTAGGAAATGCTGATGGCAACAGGAAAAGAGGAATACCAAATAAGAGATTATTGACAATTGACTAAGTAAAGGAAGCCACGGCCTTGAGATGGCAAGGGGCGAGACAGGTGGTTGACAATATGACCTTTTGGAGATGAAATCGACTTGAGAGCACATAAGAACATAAGTAATAAATATAATAATGACATCAGCCATCTCCATTGTCGTTGTCATAAAAATTACCTGGGTGAGTAGCCATGTTAGTCCGTTGTCATAAAAAGAATAGGATCTTGTAATGGCTTAAAGATGAAAGAGTTTTATTTGGCACTAGCAAACATATCTAATTTTGCTTGAATTAATAACCCATGAATTAGACTCTTCCCTTGTGTCCTCCCTCTTCTCTCCCACCCACACTACACTAGTCTGTGTCTTTCTCCAGCGTGGCATTCATTCATCTTGCATCAAATTAATAGAAGAGTCTAGCAAACGTGTATGATTATACGCTATTAGATGCTAACTATAGGTGGGCCCAGATGCATAGAGTGAAGCCTCAGGAGGCACACATTTATTCACAAGCAAGGATAGAGTGTGAAAGAATAGAAATGCATAAACTGGCATAAAATGCTTGGTGATGTTCCTACTCTAATAGTGATGCTCTTAGTGGCAGGTATTAAATGTTGTTCAATAGTTATTTGCAGGTTACAAGTAGATCCAAGCATAGATAAACAACCAGTCCTCAGTGAAGAAGATCTTTGTACAAGCTAAGAGTAAGAGAATAATCAGTTATCTAGATTGACGTGCTTGGGCGTCCTTGATTCCCACCCATGATTCCCACCCCTCAATGGGTTTCCATGGCCAAGTGGGATTTGAACTCAGGTCCCTTGAAACCTAGCGCAATACCTCTATCCACTGCATCACACTAGCTCTTGTTGAAGCTACACACACTAAAATCAAACATTATCCTCCTCCAGCACTGCTGACTCTGTGAGAGTTTTCTCTTCCACCTGCGCAAGCCAAATAAAAATGAGAAAATGCTTAACATTCTCCACATTTCGCAGCAAAATTATTAAAGTAGGATGATTTAGTCTAGCCATGGCCTGGGGGTGTAGTGTTTGTATAGAGAGCTATTATCGTAATAGAAGATTTATGCCAGATTTTTTATTGATGGAACTTGCCATGTTCTTGGCTCCATTTAGAAATTTTGGGGTAAGAAAGTGTCCCTCCCTGACCAAGAAGTAGGAATGAATAATTATTATGCAGTCTCCATTTATCTTTTCCGACAGAGGGCCCCCAGAGTGATTGCTTTTGTTAATCAAGTTGGGCCTGATGATTAAGTGTGTAATTTTCTATTTGATTGAAGTGAGTGCTCAGTGGTCCAGTTCTCTAGAAGCTACTATCTCACCATCTTATCCAATGAGAAGCATGCTTAAAATAAAATAGTTTTTTAAAAAATCCCCTTTTTTGATGTATGCAAATTCTGGGTGTTCCCGACCCCCCCCCCCCTTTCTTCCTTCTTCCCCAGGCCAAGGGAGAGGAAGACAGGTCGCTGCTGGAAATCACAAGAGCAGATAATAAATCAAAAGGGAACCGAGAAGAACAGGAGAGATGGCAGCTGTTGGAAATTTCCCCATTCATGTGCATTTGGAAGGAGCACTCAGAGCTATAAAGGAAAAAAGCACAGTAACACCATCCTTAGGCCATTTTATTATATGCATTAAGCACTTGAGAAACAGAACTGGTTCTCAGCAGAGAGCTGACAATTCCCATATATTTGTCACCATAGAAGCCCTTTAAATTCTTAGATATCATATTTACAGTTTAGGTCTTTTCTGTTCCATGGCAGTAAATTACAGATACAAACTAGGAGGTTCAATGACACGTGAAATTTATAGAACAAAGTGCAGATCAATCCGGTCCTGGCCTATTGTAAAAAAATGTTTCGGAATTGCTTTGTTGCATTTTGTCCAGTGGTATTCTTAGGACTGGATGTAGGTGTAGCTCTCCAATTGACCGAGAAACCCAAACAAGAATATAGGCCAGCGATGGTGAACCTATGGCACGCGTGCCACAGCTGGCACACAGAGCCCTTTCTGCGGGCACGCGAGCCATAAGTCGCCGGATCCCTACTCCACCCCCCCTGTGCAGCCAAACCTCAGGAGGCGGCTGCAACCACGGTGCTGGCGCTTCGACAGGCGGATCCGGAGCAGCTGGCGCTGGCGGCGGTTCCAGAATGGGTTCTCGAGGCACCTCTGTTCCCGGGATTCCCCCTTCCGCCGCCACTTCTGGTTCTGCCGCCACCACTTCCGGTTCTGCCGCCATGGCACGCTGCCTGCTGGGTTGTTGTTGTTTCAGTTTGGACGTTCGAGCCCAAAAAGGTTCACCGCCACTGATATAGGCTTTGCCAGAGATGGGAAAATCTATTCTTTTCAGCTACAGTTCTCTCGCTGCGGAATTCAAAGAGTTTTAGTCCAAAAAAGTAACTTTGCTCATCTTTCAGTGCTACACGGGATGTAATTTTTCAAACTCTGATGCAAGCTGGAGTCAGCACTTCCAGCAACCTGTATTAAAGGTTCTAGATGAAGAAAAGTGTATATATCACCTCACAGCACTTAAAGCATTCTGGGTGGTTTACAATATAATTATGCACTGAGCCCCCACCCCCAGCGAGCTGGGTACTCAATTTACTGACCTTGGAAGGATGGAAAACTGAGTCTACCTCAAGCCAGCTACCTGGGGTTGAACCTGGGTCATGAGCAGAGTTTCAGCTGCAGTGCTGCACTTTAACTGCACCACAAGGAAGGGAAAAACAGAAAATTAATTTTTTCTTTTCTTTCTAAAGCAGGTGTGGGGAGTAAGAGAGCAGAACAGCACAGGAAGCAGTGGTAGTGCTACAGGATATCTAGAGGGTACCTTATTGAGGAACGCTCTAACCTTTCAGCAACACCACTGATTTTAACCTCTCCTTACTCCATGGAGCTTGGAGGAACATTCAGGGATCTTTTCCCACCTCCACCTGAAGTTCGCATAGATCTTGTGGGGTAAAACAGGCAGGGAGATAGATGGTGATGCTAATTCCTGAGGGCCACCTCATGCCCTTTGACTGTCTTCAATTTCTTTTCACTTACAAAAGCCTTTGTGCCCATTAAAGGCCATGGGGGGAAATCACACATATATATCCCGCTCCCATTAGCGTCACAGCACTACTCTGGGCGGGTTACAACTTAAAATAGAAAACAAAAATAAAAATAGAAATGTTAAAACCAATGGGAATCACCCTAAAAAAAACACAACCAGATGGCACCGACTAATTCCAGAGCAGATGGAGGAAAAGAGGGGAAGGAAGAAGAGGAGTGGGAAGGGGAAAAAAGGGGGGGGGGAAGGTGGTCAGCTGGGGTCGGTGTGGAAAGCCTCCCTGAAAAGCAATATCTTTAATTGCTTCCTAAATGTCAACATGGAGGGGGCTAGGTGGAGCTTCTCCGGAAGCTGGTTCCATAAAGCCACTGAGAAGAAGTCACTGAGCCACTGAGAAGAAGGCTCTACCTCTTGTAGAGGATTTATGGGCCTCCCTCGGGGTGGCCACCCAGAGGAACCTCGACTGGGATGATCTTGTGGGTCGGGCAGATGACATTAAGGAGAGACGCTCCAACAAGTAAGATGGGCCAAAACCGTGGAGGGCTTTGCATGTGAGTGTCAAAACCTTGAACCTGATCTGGGACGCCACGGGCAACCAGTGGAGTTGAGCCAGAACTGGAGTGATGTGGTCAAATTTACTTGCACCAACCACCAGACTGGGTGCTGCATTCTGGACCCGCTGAAGTCTCCGGATCAGGTTCAAGGGGAGCCCCATGTAGAGGGCATTGCAGTAGTCGATCCGGGAGATGACCAGGGTCTGCACCAAAGTCATGAGGGAGTCCTCATCTAGGTAGGGGAGAAGTTGGGTGATTAGCCTAAACTGGTTAAAGGCTTATCTGGACACGGCTGCAATCTGGGACTCCCAAGAAAGAGCTGGATCCAGAAGAACGCCCAAATTATGCACTTGGTCCCTAAACTGGAGGGGTACCATACATCCTAGGGACCATCCCTCCCTAACCTATCGAAGGTCCCCCCCAAGAGCAAAATCTCTGTTTTGTCCGGGTTCAGTTTGAGCCTGTTAGCCTTGGTCCAACCAGGCAACACTCCAGCATCTGGACGGCATCCACTGCAGAAGTGGCCATGGAGAGACAGAGTTACCGCAAAACTCCTGATGACCATAGATATTAAACAGCATGGGGGGATAGTGCCGATCCCTGAGGAACCCCACACCGAAGGGTCCAAGGTGCCAACACCTCCTCCCCTAGCTGAACTCTCTGGACACAGTCCTTGAGGAAGGATCGGAGCCAGCTCAATGCTAACCCCCCAATCCCAACCTCAGAGAGCTTGTCCAGGATGATACCATGGTCCACGGTATCAAAAGCCACTGAGAGATCCAGGAGTACCAAGAGGGTGCATCTGCCCCTGTCAGCCTCCCTTAAAAGGTGATCCTGCAGTGCGACCAATGTTGTCTCAGTACCCCATCGCGGCATGAATCCAGACTGGAATGGGTCAAGGCAATCCTGCTCCTCCAGGTATGACTGCAGCTGATTGGCCACCACCCTCTTGATCACCTTGCTCAGGAATGGTATGTTAGCAATCGGATGGAAATTGTTAAGGTTGTCTGATACTAACTGGGGGCGTTTGATGATGGGTCAGACTATGGTTTCTTTTAAGGGGGAGGGAAGCATTCCCTCCCTCAGTGATGAATTAATAATGTTCATGACCCAATCAGTCATAGCCCCCTTCGTGGCTCTGATCAGACACACCGGGCAAGGATCCAGCAAGGAAGCGGTGGGCCTACAGCTAGCCATCACCCTGGAGGCTTCCTCCTTTACTACAGGGTCAAACTGAACCAACTGGGCAATGGGAGGTGGGGCAGCAATGGTCACCCCTGGATCAGCTAGCCTGCTGGTGGAGTCAAGGTCGGTACGAATGGTCTTGATTTTTGTTCTAAAAAAAGGCTGCAAACTGATCACTGGTGAACTCAAAACAAGACCTTGAGTGGCCAGAATTGGTAAGGTCGCAGACCACAGGGAACAATTCCGCTTGTCGGTTCACAGCCTCACCAATCCTCTGGATGTTAAAAGTCTTTCTTGCCTGTTTAGGGGCATTAGCATATTTTTTTGGCCATAGTTTTAACTGCAGCCCTATTTTGTGCCAACTGATTTCTTCTCCACCTGCTCTCTAGCCATCTCCTTGATAACTTCATAGCCCGCAGCCCCTCAGTATACCAAGGAGCAGTGCGAGCTCTGGAGCAGAGAGGGCATTTGGGGGCGATAATGTCAGCTGCCCAACTCGTCTCCAGATACCATCTATCAACCTGGGCTTTGACAGGGTTGTCTATCAGGTCGGCTCGAAGCCCTCCCAGAGCTTCTTGGGACCATTGCGGGTCAAGAAGCCTACGAGTGTGGACCATTTTCACGGGTCTTTTCTCCCTGCGGAGGGGGTCACAATAGACAGGTTGAATCTCAGTAGGAAGTGATCTATCCATGACAGAGGGCGGGACCTCACAGTGCCTACCCACTATCCACCTTTGCAGTCGAGAACACCAGGTCCAGAGTGTGGCCAGCTGAATGTGTAGGGCAGATGACATGTTGGGATAGGTTCATGGCTGTCATGGCACCCATGAACTCCAGGGCTGGGCCAGATCGTTCTAATTCGGCATGGATGTTGAAGTGCCTGGTGTGTTGGGCCACACTCCTGCTCTGGCCACTACATTGCACTGCACATATATTGTTTTCTTCTTCCTTAATTCAGTGGTTTGCATATAAGAAGGGTAGACGTGTACCTTGAGAAACAAAGCTTCTGTGTTAAATACAGGCCACTAAAGTTACTATTAAAATATAACCAGTTACATTGATCTGCTCAAGGCCCCAAAGTAGACCATTGCCTTTAAAACTTTTTAAAAAAGTAACTCTTTGCCTTCCTGTTTCTCATATGTAACTAAAATTAATATTTTCCATTACTGTTTTAATATATCTGCATGCCTATGATGCCAGTTGCACTTTCATGCCAAACACCTACTACAGCATGAGGCATGGCCCAAGGAAGCCTTGAACCATTTAATGAGGCCACACTCCTGTGACACTAAAAGGAGCTAAACAGTGACAGTAAACTATGAAAGGTCTGAGGTTTTCCCCTGCTAAGTCATAGTCGTAATGTTATATATATACTTCCATTAGTGAAAAAATAAAATTGTGTACAGAAGTAATATATCAGAATTTCCCTGTAGTCCAAGCTGAACCCAGAACCTTGTGTGTCCTCCCTTTTCCCCCCTGCAAATTTTATGGTATTAATAGTATTTTTGTAATTAGCCAGAAAGGTTATTTATGCCACTATAAGTACAATGGCATAAATCACAGCTGCAAACTGTGATACAAGTCATTCCTTGTATTCTTTGTCACATGCCACTTGGTGTGTACCGAGGAATACATGTGGCAACAATTTGCTACTACAATTTATGGTATTTCACATATGCCAGCATAAATATCCCTCAGCATACTGGCCAAATACAGAATTACTAGTAATGTCATACCGTTTGCAATGACAAAAGGAAGGACATACAAGCACTGGGAAATTCTAAAAGTCTGTCTCCTCTAACCAAGAAGTAAGTTCCCACACCAGATAAATTTGGAAAGCAAGAAGACAATATTAACTGGCTACCATGGAGCTGCCTGTCCATAGTTCTGGAAAGTGACAGTTCAGCTAGATGATGCCATTAACACAACATTAAAACCAGGGCTTTCTGTAGAGGTGGAATATGTCTGTTTATTCTAGCCTGAACATGGTTCGCCCTGCATGTTGGAAATTAGCTTGCTTTTGGTTTGTAATTGGTCATTAGAAGGCAAATATGGGTTCATTTGAAAGTCTGATTGCTCAGACACAGAAAGGTGAAAGAACTGGATGTCTGGAGGGAGAACAATGTAATAGCACATAATATGCCTTATTCTTAAAGTGTGTTTTGACACAGACTCAGCCCCCAGTTAGACTTTACCGGACACACATGTAGTTGCCAGCAGCCTGCATGTTCCTCACATGTATGTGCCTACTCAGTAGTATTTAAATAAATATGAGGTGTGTGAGGTCATCCACTTTAACATTTCCCTGGAACTTTGTCAGTTGTCTGTTCCTTGCAGGGAGCAGAAACCTGCACTGCTTAAGGTTCCAGCCACAGCATTCAGCATTTCCCCCCTCCTGCTAGCATTGTAGCCTGCAATAGGTTTGGGGTGCTCCAGAGGTGGGCACACAGATCCTGTACTTGATGGGCCTGCTCTCTTGAACCTGAGTTTGCTTTAAATGGAAAGAGAAAAACCCACAAAACACCCAGCTCCAAATTCATCTCACCCTGCCTGCCATGAACTGGAAAGGCTATGAATAAAAATGAAATAAGCTACTGTATCTTGTTCCAGTGCTCTTAAATAAAAAGAAAGTTGCTCTGGGCTGTGCTTAGAGGATCATGCCCTGCACTTTATTTCTGAGACCCTGGCTTAAGAATCTGAAAGCATAACAAATATCCCACCAGATGCAGAATGAAGAGTTGATTGCAGTTGTGCTACTGTGAAATTGGGGCATTTGATATGCTGCAAGAGGAGATGAATAAATCAGTTTTGCTTTTCACAACTGAGCTCATTGCTTAAGAATAAAACCGGAAAACTAGTTTGCATGCATACCTTCCTCTGATGTCTTCTGCTTAAGTGAAGATTAACATTTTTTTTCAGATGACAACAATTCAGTAGTGGAAGATTGAATGTTGGCAATTCAAAGACAGAAACGAGGTGAATTCTAGCCACCCTTAGGAACAGTCGTATCTTGCCAGTCATATGGCTGGATCACAAATAAAGTATTTAATGCAAACTAAACAGATTGCTGCGGTGCAAATAAAATAGAGCTAAGATTTAGAAGTGGATTTGTCTTTGAAATGGAACAAGTGAATCAATGGACATATCCAGGAACATGGTCTGTTGACAGATTGTTGTTTTGTTGGATGTGGAAACACATTGTCCACTGAAACAAAGCATTAATGGCAGCAATTTGTCAAAGCACAGAGATAGCTTTCTTGTTGAAACTGGTTTCTTTTCCAGCAATAATAGCTGCTGTTCCTGCATGTGAACTTAGTGACACCCATCTGTATGCTGAATAAAAGACCTTTAGTACACTTGAATTACACACAAAGAACACGACCCTGGCTTGTCACACCCACGTACACATAGGACCACATGCTTACTGGATTACTGTGCCATATTTCTCTTCAAAATTTTATCTTATTTACAAAATGGGGATCCCTCAGAGCAGAAATCAATTCTGTAGGACTTGGTAAGACATAACACACATTGATGTCTCTCCCCAGAATCCTGTTGGTGATTTATATGTGCATAAGTTAAATCACATAACTCTTTGTGGCATATTGTTGCTAACTAACACAGTGCTGGTCACCTTAAGCACCATATGCCTCTTGTGCAACTGAGCACACACCTTTTAATGCAACCAGCACATTGTTAGTGACAATTTAATGTATGCAAACATCAATCAGCAACAGGATTCTGTTCACTGTATAGGCAAACACACAAACACAACTGCTTTATTTTTTTCCCATCTGAGTTTTGGAAAATGTGTCCCCCATAATCATGGTTGATCTAGAGCCTGGAAACAACTAATTATACAAAATAGCCAGAATCTTATTGGTGTTAATTGCATTTACCGTATTTTTCCGTGTATAAAATGACACTTTTTCCTAAAATAATTAGAGGAAAAATTGAGGGTCGTTTTATACACGGAAGGAGGCAGAGGCAAAGGAGCAGTTGCACGCATGCTCAGGCGCCTCTTGCTGCTGCCGCTGCTGCTGACCAATTGCCTCCTCCAGGGCTCACAGCTTGTCCCCTCTGGTGGCGGAGGCAGCAGCAGCAGGAGATGGAGATGGAGGCAAAAGAGCAGTGACATGCGCTCAGGCGCCTCTTGCTGCTGCCTCCCCCGTCCGCCCGATCACCGCCTCCAGTGGGACTGACGGGGCTCACCTCCAGCTCACGTCCACCTTGTCCCCTCCGGTGGCGGAGACAGCAGGAGGCGGAGGCAAAGCAGTCGCACTGGAGGAGGTGATCGGGTGGGCAGCGGAGGCAGCAGCAGCAGGAGAGACGGAGGTGGAGGAGCAGTTGCCCATTAACTGCTCCTCCGCCTCCAGCAAGGGTCAAAATTAGGGGGTCGTTTTATACATTGGGGGGTCATATACACGGAAAAATACGGTAACTGACAAGGTACCATGATGTATCTGTCATGGGCCTGGCCATGGGTCCAATTATATAACTAAGATGTGCCCTTGCACCTCATCAGTTAGCTGTAATTAGCTGCAACAAGTTATGCATCCTTTATGCAAATACCAATCGGATTCCAACCAATGAGTTACTTGCAACTAATTCCCTGCTCTGTAACATATCACTAAGTTACATTGGCCCAACTCCTCTTGCCTAGTTCTGCTAACATTAACACAAATAGCACAACTTTTAAAAGTGAATTGCCTCAAGTTAAGACATTTCTATAGACATTATCCATTGCATACCGAGTCACATTACTCTGCCTGCAACAGATAATACCTATGGAGATAAGAACAGAGATGTCTTAACTCAAGGCAATTAGCCTCCAAAATTTAAACTTTTTTCATAGCTCTGAAGAGGATTTCAGTTATGGATTGTAACTTAATTAGAATAATGTGACCCCTCTTGCAGGTGTAACTTATAACTTTTAGTTATTTTATAGTTATGAAAATAACAAACCTCTAAATCATTAGAACTATAATAAAGTATAAGATTATTTTTAATTACCATATAGTAAGTAACTATAATCTACACTTATACATGTAACACAACAGTTAAAATTCATAGTGAAGTCTCACGAAATTGTAGAAGAGCTGAAGATCTGGCTTCTGCAATGCCTCATGCTTTGGTGTGATGCTGAAGTAGGCAGAAGAGGAGTGTGTTATATATCACATGCCAACAACTTCAGATCCTTTTAGTATTTAGATTTTTTTCAAAGCAACTAAACTTAACTTTTTTAAGTTGCCTTTGAAAAATGGCAAGTAAAGAATGACTTTTTAAAATTATACCTCTAAGGGTAACTAACTGCTTAGGGATAGCTTGGATGTTTAGTGGGAACTAATTACTTCTTAAAGGAAATTTTCAGTCTCTTGCTGGATCAGGGCAAGAACAAGCAATGGATCATGAGGTGACATATAGATAAGTTTCTCTGATGAGTCTCTTCTTTGATTAGAAAGGCCTGGCAAACCTACTTAACACTTGTGGGAAGAAATAGGAACCTAGAGGCAAACACTTCCATTAACCCATTTTTCACTCCTACAGAATTATCTTTATGAGACCAACATTCTTTACACTTCTCCCTTGAATTGCACATATCCAAGTACCATGGTTTTGATTATACACAGAACTTTTTCCCAACCAACCAACCAACCAACCAACCAACCAACCAACCAACCAACCAACCAACCAACCAACCAACCAACCAACCAACCAACCAATCAATCCTATGCTGCCAATTGTCTCCAGGAAGTGGCCTGAGACAGGTGGGTCTCAGACTTATCAAAGTCCCTGTTGTTGGCGGCGTGGCAGCCCCTGGTCTGATGGTGGTGGACTGGCCAGCCCCTTCTCCAGAAATTGCAGTTTCATGTGGGAGCAGAAGAGGGTGCTGGGACATGCTGGGAGGTCTGTATCTCTCTCTCTCTCTCTCTCTCTCTCTCTCTCTCTCTCTCTCTCTGTGTGTGTGTATTAATCAACTGATTATGCTTTGTAGTACAGTTACATCTTGGGGATCATGAGACTTATGCATGGATATTGAACCACACAGGGGTCTGATGCCCCTAATCCCAGTGTTGTTGAAGGGACAAGTGTTTGTGAAAATGTTCACCATTGTGAAAAAAAACCTGAAATGAAATTCTGTGTGCAAACAGTCCTCTAGCCACTGAACCAAACTCCTTTTCTAGGAAATGGCACAACACATCCAAACAGCATTGCACCTAGCAGATGCTCAATACCACTGATAAATTCAAAAGCAAATGAATTCTACAAGGCTTTTCACGAACCTTTGCCCAAAGTTCTGTAAATCAGCCTAAGTGGCCAGTGAGGAGGAGGAGGAGGAGGCAGGCAGGAAACGAATCAATAACCTCCTTAGACAGCTCAGAGCAGCAAGGTTAACTGATGAAAGGTTCAAGAGCAGGAGACTCCCTCGAGGAATTAGGCAATGTTATGCTTTCAGCTGCCTTAAACCACAATGTTGGTTATAGACTGTAAGTGCTTCAGGGACTAATTGAGGATGACAGATTAAGGATTTCCATTCAGGAATACAGACGGGGAGAGGCAGATGTCATGAATTATGGGTCCAAACTGGAATTAAAACTTGAATGAAGGATAGAAACAGCATACCTCTTCCTTGTTGTAGACTAACAAAGAGCAGAATTGCTAACAAAATCATTTTATACAGCTCTGAAAACTGCCCTCAGACCCTGTGATACAGGGCAGGCTATCAATATTTTGAATAAAATGATAACATAAATAAATAACAAGTGTCACCCACTGATTTAAAATAATTGTGCATGGGACGAGAGAGGATGGTGCAAATCCCTGAACATATATAGAACGACGTGTCATTCTTTTCTTCGTTATACAGTGAGTTAGCCGCCAACATAGAAGATCCTAGAGAACACACAAAAATATGTGTACACACACACACACACACACACAGAGAGAGAGAGACCCTTCTTCATTTTTGGAATATAGATTGGTAAATAAAATACAAGATTGGAGGAAAGAGAAATGGAGAAATATAGACAGAGAAACCTCTAATGCTTAGAGATAATTTGACCAGTAATGGATGCCCCCTTTCTTTCTCCACATCATTATCAAGAACAGCCTTAAAAGGGTCCAGGTTTTAATTGGGTGATAGTATAATCCTTAATAATAGAGCAATGAATGTAGGATCCATTTTATGCCAGGTCCTGTTCAGGAGCGTTCAATACAATTAAGTGAATGTAATTGTAAAAAACCACAATGGGGATGGGGGAGAAGGTCGAACGGGCATTATTAATCAAACCAAACTGTTGCAAAGCAGCTACCATCTCTTAACAACAGGCTGAGGCTTCCTGGACACTCACTGTACCACTTAATTATCCTCTGCATTCTCCCACAGGCACCAGACTGTCTATCCTGTTATGTTTTATTATCTGCTCAGCCAGCCTCCTGTCTCTGCTGTTGTTTAACCTACAGAAACGATAATGGAATCAGAATAGGCAACAGGATCAGCTGTTACATCCCAGGAAGATATTAATAATAATAACAACTATGTGCCATCAAATTGACTCTGAGTTATTGTGACCCTGGCCAGGATTTTCTAGTACTGTACTCATCTTCTGCAGTTTCTGGGTCTGGGGAGCTTTTCCAAGGTGAGAGATAGGGACTTGAGTCACAGACTCGCTGTCAAGTAGGACTTAAGTTGCACTGGTGACTCAACTCGGACTAGACTCGTTCCCCCCCCCCCAATGACTCGGACTTGATTCTCGACTCTGAACCCACCCCTCCCTTTTTTCTGGGGGGGGGCTTATTTTTTAATAGCGACTCAGACTTTGGGCTTGAGACTTGGTACCAAAGACTCAGACTCAGATTTGGGACTTGGACCCAAAGACCTGGACCCATATAGAAAATATCGTTATTAACTTAATATGGGTGCACAGCCTGATGAAGACTAGTTTAGGTCAAAAGCTAGCTATTTTTAGTGGTCCAATAAAAGTATCACCTTCCTTTGTTTTTTTATTGTCTATGGACCACATGGCTTTCTTTTTCCTACACAACAACTGTAACTAAATAAGGGTTTTTGTGGCATAATTGTAGCGATTTAGGGTCATCATCCCCAGTGATTTTCAACAGTCCTTAATGGCTAACAGTTGGCCATCGGCATGGTGGACCTTTTGCATTTCCATTGAATTTCATGTTCCATCCATCCTAGCATCCTTCCCACCACCTGTCTACTGAAGCTGCACTCCATAAGTCTGAATAAGTGGGCTGCAGTCCAGGAAAACATGTACCAAATAAAAAATTGTAGTCTTAAAGCTCAGGACTCTCTGTTGTAACTATAAAGTTGTAACTATAACCTTGTAACAATGTCCACCTCGACTCCTTAACATCATCAGATCCTGTCATTAGGAAATGAAGGGCACTGTAGTTTTTGATGGCTCAACATCAGATCCCTTTGACATCCGAAGCGGAGTGAAACAGGGCTGTGTCCATGCGCCGATCCTTTTTTGGGATCTTTTTTTGCTGTCATGCTGAAGCACACTTTTGGAACTGAAACAGAAGGTGTCTATCTCCAGACTAGATCAGATGGAAAGCTCTTTAATCTCTCTAGATTGAGAGCAAAGACCAAAGTCCAGCTGAAATGTATGCGGGACTTCCTCTTCGCCGATGATGCAGCTGTTGTTGCCCATTCTGCTGAAGAGCTCCAACAACTTATGAATCGTTTTAGTAAGGCCTGCCAAGATTTTGGACTAACAATCAGCCTGAAGGAAACACAAGTCATGGTCCAGGGCGTGGACTCGCTTCCCTCTACTACCATCTCTACACAAGAATTGGAGGTTGTTCATGATTTCGTGTACCTTGGCTCAACGATCTCTGACACCCTCTCTCTAGATGCCGAGCTGGATAAACGCATTGTCAAAGCAGCTACCATGTTCTCTAGACTCACAAAGAGAGTATGACTTAATAAAAAGCTGACGGCATATACCAAGATCCAGGTCTATAGAGCCTGTGTCCTGAGCACACTCCTGTGCTGCAGTGAGTCCTGGACTCTTTGTGCATGGCAGGAGAGGACATTGAACACGTTCCATATGCGTTGTCTCCGACGCATTTTTGGTATCACCTGGCAGGACAAAGTTCCAAATAGAGTAGTCTTAGAACGAGCTAGAATTTTTAGCATGTATACATTACTGAAACAGTGACGTCTACGTTGGCTTGGGCATGTCGTGAGAATGGCTGATGGTTGGATTCCAAAAGATCTCCTGTATGGAGAATTAGTGCAGGGAAATCGCCCCAGAGGGAGACCACAGCTGTGATACAAGGATATCTGCAAGCGGGATCTGAAGGCCTTAGGAATGGACCTCAACAGATGGGAAACTTTGACATCTGAGTGTTCAGCCTGGAGGCAGGCAGTGCAACATGGCCTCTCCCATTTTGAAGAGACCCTTGTCCAGCAGGCCAAGGCAAAGAGGCAGTCCCGAAACCTCCAAAATCAGGGAGCTGGACAGGGGACAGATTGTATTTGTCTTCAGTGTGGAAGGGATGGTCACTCTTGAATTGGCCTTCTCAGCCACACTAGACACTGTTCCAAGACCTCTATTCAGAGCACGTTACCATAGTCTCTCGAGACTGAAGGATGCCTACATTGATAACCTTGTAACTAAACTTGTAACTAAAACCTGTAACTGTAAAGGCCACCAGAACAAAGTCTATAAGGGCAGGCAGTCTTGGAATTATAAGTGTAACTGACTGCATTTTAAAAATAACTTGCTGAGCTGCAAGAGTGGAGCTTATCTGTTTAAAAAGCAGAACAAATATAAAGGATACTTCAAGGAAGGGCCATCCTGTTAATAACAAAATACAAAGGGCTGATTCACTTTTTAAAAGGGTGACATTTCCTGTGTACTGGTACATTTTCTTTCCTGTCATTCTACTGCTATACTTCCCTCTGTAAACAGAGCCTGGATGGGGATGCTGTCTCTACTGAATCATCTGCAGCCTTTCCCGGTTCTTCTATGCATCCTCCTAGGGATTTTTGCAGGGCTAAAATGGATTTGAGCTTCAGTTTTTAAAAGGCAAATTATTATGTGGCCTGGAGCTAGCCTAGCAACTGTTCTGAAAAGGCAGCATTCCCCCGGCTGTCAGGTAGACAACTTTCTTAGTCCTGAAGTTAAGAAATGCTTTTAACTAAAAATGCCCGGGTGAACCATTTAACCTTCTGCATGAAAAAAAGCATACAAAGTATGTGCTCTGCAACCAAATTCTTGCCCCAGCTCAGAAATTTCCAATCACAGAAGGCAATAAAAAGTAAAAGAGGGGTCTTTAAAAAAAGAAAAAGGAAAAGGAAATGAAAATAGCATTTGTTCAAGGCTCCAGTGAACCAGCCATGCCTCCTTCCAAGAAATGCTATTCCATGATTTCTCACTACCCTTGCTGCATTCTACCCATAACCTAACCACCAAGTCAGCCCACGTTTCATGTCCTCATTTGGGGTATTGTAGATTTTCCCACACCCTTTGGATACATCCCTCCTCTATGTAAGTAGACCCGTCCGTATGGATCAGAAATCAGAGTACACATGGATGGTGGGGAGGGAAACATTTTAGGTCATGGACACATATGGATTTTTGAGATACAGGTGCTCCGACAACATAGCTGTCAGGAATGGGAGATGCTTGTCCATTCAAAGTAAGGCTTCCATAGTGCATATGGGTGTGATGATGATGATGATGATAATGTGTCATCAAGTTGATTCCGACTTATGGTGACCCTTACTTGAGTTTCACAAGCATGAAGTATTCAGAAGTGGTTTACTAGTCCCTTCTTCTGGGGGTGCTCTGGGACTGTGCAGCCTGTCCAAGGTCACACAGGCTGACTCTTCTCCCAACAAGTGCAATGTGGAATCAAATTCACCATCTCTGGCTCCTCTGCAAAATGCTAAAAATCTGGGTGTAACTACACTGCATTTTACCCTGTGGTTTGTGCTGGAATTGGCACAGTTAAATGCTCTTTGCTTTATGTTGACTACATGATGTACGGATTGCGAATAAGCCCAGTCTTTTTCCATGGAGAATTGTTGCTTTTTGTTCAGCAGGCGGGGGCTAGAGTTTTACAGGGTGGGTGGGTTGGAAAGGCAGTGATTCCTCTTGCATTGCTTTTTTCAGTTTTTGGCATACGTGATTGCCAAAAGGGCAGTGGTGGGTGTGTCTTAGGGTGACATCTTTGACCATGGGCATTTTAAAAAAAATTGATCAAGTGACATAGTGCTGATTGATAGAACAATATGTGAAACTGCATGGCCTTTCTTACATAGCACTACATTGGAAAAACATAATAAAAATTGTTAGAAAAGACAAGAGGCACTCACTTTAGGGACATATTCCTGTCGTACCGGCAGTGTTAATGACAAAACAGGGTGGGCAATCTGTAAGCCTAGTGAGAATGGGAGCAATTTGAGATCCACTCAAAGTCTGCTGCAATTAAACATTCTGTGTGCCAGACAACAGTAATTTAATTGCTATATGAAACTTCTGATCCATCTAAATCAACCTGGAACAGCCTACCTGTCTAGTTGCACCCTATCCAGCCAGTAAAAATATACCGTTTCCCCCCCAGAGGCAAGCTCGTAAAGCTGAAAGGAAAGTGGTGGCTCCAAAACCTGATTCTAAAGCCTTTGAGGTTTAAGAATCTTGGCTTGAGTAAGTTGTGAAGTCTTTTGTAAGTATACAGTTTTAAATAGTTTTAAATTCCACAAAATATGTCAGCTATTGCTGTATCCTGTGATGTATGGCAGGGTATAAATATTTTAAATAAAGTGCAGTGCAGCTGTGGACTCTTAGGTCTAAAACACAAGCCCATGCTTCTGAACCCACAGTTTACTCTTCTGCTAGAAAGCACATTTCACAGAAAAGTGCCCTCAGTAAGAAACCCGGAGTACAAAGCAGAAGGGTAAACTAAACTCAAGATGTCAAATTCTTTAGTTTAATACAAAGCACAACAGAAAGCCACTTTCACTGAAAGCAACTGCTGATGGTCAGGGAGAAGCACATGGAGAAAACACACAAATTAGGATCTAAATTAACACAACTTCTGTCCTCGTGTTGTGGGCTATGAAGGCTGGGATTTTGGCAGAGTTAGCATTCCACAATCTATCACTGATAGCCACATTTTAGTTTCTATCCCACTGGTAATGGTTATCCATACTGATCCTGTGGATAAGGGGGCAATTTTAGATCACAGAGAGTTAGCGGTAACATTTCTATGCTGCCTTTCCTCAAGATGGCATACATTACTCTCCTCCATCCCATTTTATCCTCACAACCACCCTGTGAGGTAGGTCAGGCTGAGAAATGATGACGGACTCATATTAGCCTCCTGCTGCATCTCTAGGGTTCATCTGCCAGTCCAGTAAGGTTCTCTGTGTAGACTGGAGAGGAAGCCATCTTATCCTTCATCTGAGGCAGCAAAATGTCTTAAGTGATCCTTGATGGAGGGAGTGCTTAATTCTTTCCAGTTTGTTATTTTCCCACTTTGGTTTACACTAAGCAGTTTCCACTCCACATATGGGATTCAAAATAAGTATTTGGAGGACAAACACACGTTTCAGAGACTGTAAGTAGAGGAACACTTAGAGGGGTGATATGGAGACAAAATATATTAGGCAGAGAAAGGCTTAAGGCTCCAAAAACAGATATGTTGACTTTTTAAGGGTACTAGAACATTAGTGTATTGCTAGTTCCTGACTGACAGAATGCATATCTGAATCAACAATTTATCTTACATTTTCTAATGCTCCACCACAGCGGTTCTTAACCTTTTCTTTACCCCCTTTGAATATATTTTGTTGCTTTGGACCACCAACTCAACTCAAGATTTAAAACCCTAAAGAGCAGCAAATATTTATTTAATGTTTCTCGTGAAGGATCTTCAAATTTGGAGAGAAGGGAGAAATAAGTTAATCTGTTAATGCACACACTCAAATTATTACATTTTTATTGGAATGATTCCATACACGTTGAAAAGAAGAAGAAGAAGAAGCTTTCCAGACATTGCATGTGCCGTCTGTGCTAATTCCAACACATTTCAACCAATTCATGTTATGAGTTGTTCTAAACTCCTTTAAACTGTCAAATACTTCTTCAGCTGTTGTGTGTACCAATGAGGAGATGAACAGTATGTCTTCAAAAACATTTAAGGTCTCTTTATTATGTCTGTGTTTTCATCCAATTGCAGTAGGGGGACATGTGAATTCTTTCTAATAATTGTTCCTTGATATTGGCTGATAAGCCACTGATTTGTTCCTTAACTATGTCATTTGACAAAGGTATTAGGTCCTTGGCAACTTTCTTGTTAATCAATGCAGAAAACATGATTTTTGCAGCAGTTAATATTTCTTCAGCTATTGTGTGCGGTTTTTCAGCTTTTACTATTTTTATTGTTACGACCAGTTACAGTCTTTTTTTACCATTTTCTTACTTTCACGAAGCTCATGCTCCTTACTTTTGAAAAAATCAATGCTCTTTGTGGCATATTCTTTATGTTTAGTATCGAGATGTCTTTGCAATTTTAACGGTTTCATGGTCTTGCTGGACAATATCTCATAACACAACACACACTGTGGTAGTTGCTTGTCTTTGGGACCTGTACATGTGAAGCCAGTCGACAGATATTCCTTGCTATAACAGTGACACTTTTTAAAATGACTGTAAAAAGCTTCATTTTGCTTCTTCTAGTCATCTTAAAATTTTTGAACAGGATGCACCCTTATTAACATCATCAGTTGTTTTACATTTCAAATTCAGCCAGCAATCCATTTTGAGGCTCAGCCAAAATATAGTATTAGTATTAGGCATCCTTCAGTCTCGAAATACTATGGTAACGTGCTCTGTATGGAGGACTTGGAACAGCGTCTAGTGTGGCTGAGAAGGCCAATTCGAGAGTGACAATCCCTTCCACACTGAAGACAAATACAATCTGTCCCCTGTCCAGCTCCCTGATTTTGCTGCTTCCGTGACTGCCTCTTTGCCTCGGTCTGCTGGACAAGGGTCTCTTCAAATTGGGAGAGGCCGTGATGCAACGCCTGCCTCCAGGCTGAACGCTCAGATGTCAGGGTTTCCCATCTGTTGAGGTCCATTCCTAAGGCCTTCAGATCCCACTTGCAGATATCCTTGTATCGCAGCTGTGGTCTCCCTCTGGGGCGATTTCCCTGCACTAATTCTCCATACAGGAGATCTTTTGGAATCCGACCATCAGCCATTCTCACGACATGCCCAAGCCAACGTAGACGTCGTTGTTTCAGTAATGTATACATGCTAAAAATTCTAGCTCGTTCTAGGACTACTCTATTTGGAACTTTGTCCTGCCAGGTGATACCAAAAATGTGTTGGAGGCAACGCATATGGAAGGTGTTCAGCTTCCTCTCCTGCCGTGCACAAAGGGTCCAGGACTCACTGCAGTACAGGAGTGTGCTCAGGACACAGGCTCTATAGACCTGGATCTTGGTATATGTCATCAGCTTCTTATTGAGCCATACTCTCTTTGTGAGTCTATGGAATGTTATGAAATTCACTGCAATAATATCAAAAGTCACTTTACCTGACAATAACTAAATGGTTTTATTAGCAGAAATCGAAGAAGAAACACGATAACAAAATCCATCCAAACACTGACACTGACTGACTACGATTCTCCCTTCTTGTGGCTTCTGACTTTTTGCGCAGTGGTAATAAATGTCATGTGCTTTCTCTCAGCCACTCAGTGTCATTCACTTGCATTATGTCACATTGTGCAGAAATATCAAACAGTTATTTGCTGTCAAACAGTTATTTTCATAACCGATTTTTACTTTTGTTTATTTTTAATAGAAGCAATAGGTTAGAAAAGCCAAGTTTTACACAAACAAGCAAGGGAAATTAAGATTTTGTTCTACGTTTCCTTTTCTTTTTTGCTTTCATTCTTTCATTCTATTTTGACTTCAAAAGATCATAACATTTCTTTAAGCCTGTGAGGACATCGCGGCCTCCTATGGATCCATTGACCATGGGTTAAGAACCTGTACTCCAGCAGATATGAACCTGTATCAGTGGGGGAGGTATGGAGTCATAAATGATTAAAATATGTAATACCAGTGTAATTAAAGATAATGAGTGACTGATTATTCCTGAGATACAAGATTGAAAACATTTTATTTAAATTGCCTTTCTTGTTGGGTTAATTTTTAAAAAATTAAAAAGGATGAAACTGGATGACTGCTTGATTTCATGCAAATCTGCTAATGGCCCTGCAATTAATATTTGTGTTGACTTCCACCTTATATTACCATAAGAAAAGAGACTAATAAGCATATTTCAAATTATTTTAAGTGATGCAAAGGCAGTAGCATCAGGCTGTGCAAAACACAGGTGTTGCTTAAAATATAGGCCACTAAAAACAGGGTGTGAAAATTGCACTAAAAAAATAACAATTTGATGGTGAATTTGATACACACTTAAGAATGATTTCTCCCACACCTCCTTCTGCAATACTCAGAATATGAGAAGTTCCTTTTCAAAAACAATTTGTTTCAATTACAATGCCAAGCACTTAGGTACTATTATAGGTCTATTTAAAAAAAAGTCTTTGCTGCCTTGCTAGCTATTCCAAAATAACTAAAACTGACATTTCAAGTTAATTTAAAAAAAGATAGAATTCTACAAATTGATCACCTTTACAGAAAAAGTGTACATTAGTAATGATGCCACATAGTCATGATGCCACAACTGAGCCCCATATCAAATGTCATTGGACTAATGCAAGACCTGCTGCATTATTGTTTCATTATTTTCAGATTTAGTGTGAGAATGGTATCCAATGTCATTGCTACATTTTCCAAGCAGTAGTGCAGCCTGTTGTGAAATCAGACGCATAACTGACTGTGTATTGGTTGCACAACTGGATGTGCAACTGGTTGAACAACATTTGTGCAACTGCTTGTACAATAGCTTCTGCAGCAGTGTAATCTATCATAACAACACTAGTGGGGATTTCGCTCTACTTAGGGTTATATTGGATAAGCTGTATAAAAGTAGTCAAAACCCAGTTATAATTCCACTGCTGTGACATTCTCCTTTGTTATGCTAAAATTATAACATAAATTACTTATGCCTTGGTTAGTGCAAAAAGTAATAAATTAAAAGTCATTCATTATTACCGATGAGTTATTCCCAAGCTCTGGTAATATTGGCCATGGCTTATCCATATATCTGTGCCAGTGCACAGATTTAAGTTAATTTGAGTTATTATTAACCAAACCTGACACTTTGATTTGGTTAGAAAGAAAAGCTGGCCAGCATTAAAAAGGAGAGAGTAACAAGGAGGCAGTCTCCAAATACAACGAAATACAGTGGACCCTCGACTTACAGACGTCCCCACCTACGGACTTTTCGATTTACGGACTTCTCCGGCTGCAAAACTTCCCATCGACTTGCGGCCGGAGAATCGACCTATGGACCGGAAGGGGGAGGCGGGGAAAGCGCCAAATTCAAATTTGGCGCTTTCCCCGCCTCCCCCTTCCAGTCCGTAGGTCGATTGCCCGTTGGTTCCCCTCGCCGATCATGTCTCCGGAGGCCTCCCAGGGCTTCTCCGCCACCATGGGAGGCCTCCGGGGGTCCGCCGCCGCTGCTGGGAGCCGAGCTGCACCGGGCGATCCCGGCCATGCTCGGACTCCTGGACTTCCCCTGCCGCCGCCACTGCTGCTGCTGGGAGCCGCGCCGCGCCGGGCAATCCCGGCCATGCTCGGACTCCTGGACTTCCCCTGCTGCCGCCGCTGCTGCTGGGAGCCGAGCCGCGCCAGGCCATCCCGGCGTGGCTCGGCTCCCAGCAGCGGCGGTGGCGGAAGTCCAGGAGTCGGAGCATAGCCGGGATCGCCCGGCGCAGCGCGGCTCGGCTCCCAGCAGCGGTGGCGGCGGAAGTCCAGGAGTCCGAGCATGGCCGGGATCGCCCGGCGCAGCGCGGCTCGGCTTCCAGCAGCGGTGGCGGCGGAAGTCCAGGAGTCCGAGCATGGCCGGGATCGCCCGGCGCAGCGCGGCTCGGCTCCCAGCAGCGGTGGCGGCGGAAGTCCAGGAGTCCGAGCATGGCCGGGATCGCCCGGCGTGGCTTTGCTCCCAGCAGCAGCGGCGGGGGACCTCCGGAGGCCTGCCAGGGCTTCTCTGCTGCCATGGGAGGCTTTTCCAGGGGGTAGACCGGGCTTATCAGGGGAGGGATTCCCCTGGTAGGCCCGGTCTACCCCCACCGGGAAAGCCTGGTAGACCGGGCCTACCAGGGGAAGCCCTCCCCTGATAGGCCCGGTCCACCCTGGGAAAGCCTGCGGGGGCGGGGGACCTCCGAGAGGCCTCCGGGCAGCGGCGGGGAAGCCCTCGGAGGCCTCAGGCAGCGGCGATGGCGGTGGCGGGGGACCCCTTCGGACCGGTAAGGTGCTGCTCTTTGCATTTATTTTCTTTTTGTGTGTGGGGGGGGTATTTTTTTCTTCGGCCGGTTACGGATTAATGGGTTTTCAATGCATTCCTATGGGTGCTCCTATTTCAATGCACCGTTCCAATACGGATTAATTCCGTAGGTCGAGGGTCCACTGTACGTTTGAACCCAATGCATTTCCAATAGCATTTCACTGCAAATGTATTAAATTCACACTTCCAAATGTGACAGTGACCCAGGACACAGTTCGATGTTGAATTCCGTACTTTTCTGTTCCCTGAGTTCTTTATTTTTCTGTGTAAGCACTGTGATACAGTTCATTTTTTAAAAAAGGATACATTTTTAGAATTGTGCTCCAAAAGATCTGAACTGCTGTTAATGATAGGATATTTTGGAAGTCAGTCATATATATTCACCACACATCAGAAGTGACTTGATGGCACATTGCATCTTTGGAGTTTTTTCTTTATTAACAAACAATGGTATAGTAACAAGATGGGTGGAATATGCACCAAACCTCTGTAAGACCAATGCCAGCCACAAAGCAAAAAAACAGTAATTTCACAGCTTAAATGACTGAGCATCTGAATATTTATTCTCAATTTTTTAAATAAAACATTGTTTTAAATATTTTTATGCCAGAAATAGAAACTCTTTTTAATGCCTGTTTGGCCAGGAAAGAGTTGAAAGGATCTCCTCCTGAGTCCTTTGATTTTGACCTGACTGACAGGGTCAAAAGTTCAGATCTCTCTTCCTGGCTCTCAGCCTTGCAACAATACTTATATTTAGAATGTTTGTGCTGAAAGAAGTCAAAAAGTCAGATTTGCCAAATTGCTCTGTTGCACAATATCTATTGCTGAACTCCCCTGCAGAAACAATACTTTAGGTATTGTTATAATTAAGGTCATAAAATGGTCTAGTGCTGATGTCATGTATGTAAAACATTTTTTAAAAATGGAGGCTGCTTGGTGGGGGGAAGAATGTGAGGCGCATTTTCCCATGGTTGTGAACATCACACCCCAACTGCCTATATCACTGAAACACCACCACAGACGCTCCCCATTCTTGATTTAGAAGAACAAATCAATTAATCATACAGGGAAAAGTCTGTTCAAATTGTTCAAGCTTGAAAAAAGTAGAAGACCCCAGCGGCCAAGGAAAAAGCCCGCACTGGGAGCAAAAAGGGCTGGACAGATTCCAATTGACCTTTGTGTCACATGATCCAAAATGAATACTGACACATATTTCAATTGTAGCAAATCCCGCAGTATTTTATCATGTAGTCACATCCTGAGGTAGTTTCCTTTATCCTGACATTTGGAGTATATTCCTTAAGTAGCTGTATACTCTAGCTCCCAAAGGACTGATTGTTGTTGTTATGTGATGTTAAGTCGCTTCTTAGTAAGGGCAACCCTATGAATAAGCGATCTCCAAAATATCCTGTCCTCAATTACCCTGCTCAGCCCTTGTAAATGCAACCCTGTGGCTTCCTTTAGGGAGTCAGACCATCTCATATGGGGTGTCATATGTAACCAAAAAGCTTGATTGTTTTTTCTCTGTTTCTTACTGGTTATAAAAGTCTAATTGAAGCAAACACAGTCAAGAATTACATGCAATGTGTGTATGTTGCTGCCCTCTGTTGGAATACACAAGAACTGCCTTTGTTTCAGTTTCTGAAGGACAGAACAATAGAGGAAAATCTACACACAGTTAACATTTCTATATGGTTTGAAAAAATCAAAATTCAAACTTACTCTCCTAAGACAATGGTGCTAACGTATTACAGCTCTATTTATTTGCATTATATTTGTATTTCAGCCTTTGCTGTTGCAAATGATTCAAAATAAATACCTTCTTACATTAATATAGAATACTGTAGTGTAAAATGTCACTAAGAAAATATGGTTTGTGAAATGACAGATTAGTTTATGATTCAAATTTTTGACTGACAATCCTGATGTAACACTTAATCAATAAATCAAATTATATTGTTTATAGTCAATGTCCATTACAGTAAACTTGCAGAACAAATTGTGTGTAAAGAGGAGCAATTAATCCAAATAAATTTACATGAAAGTCTGGAAGCACAGATTCTTTAAAAACTCCTGTCCTCTGAAGATGCCGGCCACAGAGACTGGCGAAACGTTAGGAAGAAAAACCTCCAGAACACGGCCAAACAGCCCAAAAAACCTACAACAAGCATCTTTAAAAACTGTTTATATAAGAAATACTCCAGCAATTAAACAGCATTGTGGGACTGAAAGTTAAAAGAAAGCTCTCACCAAGGCCTATAAACTCACCGTGTGAGTGACAATGTATTCAAATCAGCAGCTATGTAATTTTGAAATCACAAGAATGGCCTCCCAACAACTTCTGGAATGGAGGAAAAATCCCTGGATCTGTATGAAATATATAAAGGGCAACACAAAAAATGTTCTATATATTTTAGGGAGCCAGTGGTGTAAGAGTTAAAATGCTGGAAAGCAACATGGGAAATGCAGCTTCAGGCCCCTCTGAAATTCATGGGGTGAGCATCAGTAGTTATGCTCAGATTATTTATTTGTTTATTTGTTTATTTATTTATTTAATATACCACCCCATTAGTGCATTGCACTGTTCTGAGCAGCGTACAGTGATAAAATACAACAATCAATCAAATTAAAATAAAACACACAGTAAATAGCAATGGACTCCAAGAAGCATAAAATACCACTTACAAGCAGAACAGCAAGGCATATTAAAAAAAAAAAATACTAGGCAGGGTTACAAATTAAGGCATCTCTGAAAATAAGTGTTTTTAGGTCCCTTTTAAATGTTAGGAGGGAGGGAGTCAGGTGCAGCTCTACTGGGAGTAGATTCCAGGGTGTTGGTGCCAACCCGAAGAAGGCCCTACTTCTGGTAGATGTTTTGCTGGCCTCCCTCCGAGTGGCCACTCAGAGGAACATTGCCTGGAAAGACTTAGTGGTGCGGGTAGATGACACTGGGAAGGGACGCTCCAACAAGTAGCATGGCCCCAAACTGTGGAGGGAGCTTAATCTAGCTTGCAGAGTTGTTGCTGTGAGGATAAAGTTGGGAGGAAGAGACTCATGGACACTATCTGATCTTTTAGGAAATATAAGAATTCAATATTCTATGAGCAAATTTTGAAATTGAAGCTTCTATGTAATATAGTCCACACTCTGGGCTCTGCTTGTGCCATTAGGTGGCATGGACATCACATGAATGGCAGAATATCTAGGCGAGTCCTTACCTTCCCTGCCTTTGCATGATGCACCAGCCGGCTGCCAATGTTGAGTATTTCATTATGTCACACATCCTTAGCATTTGCTCTCCCATGGTATGTATGTCTCTGAAAATATATAGAATGGTTTCCTCTAGAAGTCTAGATGATAAGCTCCACATAGGAGGGGTCAAGGTGTAAGAAGAAACCTAATACCTCTGGGAACCAAAAAATGAAAGCCACAGGGTAAGGGTGAGGAGGGAAATGCTTTGCATATTTTTGATCCTTTTCTTTTTGACAAAGGATCTTTATCAAGTATTCATGTTTTCTTGCTGTGGAGGAAGGTATCCTCATTTGGGTTGCTCCTATTATGTCTCCAAAGAGTCAGGACCTAGGCAGACTCATTTCCACTCTACTGTGCATGGCAGGACAACTTTGCCCAGTTTCCAGTGCTGCTTGACCAAGAACATCCTTCAGCTGCAGCATTTTTGCCTCCTAGATTTTGCCTCTGTGTCCCTCTGTCCTGTGGGGGGAAAGTCCTTTAGCTCCAGAGGACTACCTCGCCCTATTCCATCCATTAGATTATTTTCAGGAGAGCATGTTAAGATCCTTCTCAAAAGGCCACTGAGATCTTGAGGTTACAGTCTCAGCCTGATGCCACACAATTTATTTATTTATTCATATATTTCAAATATTTTTATTCTGCCTTTCTCCTTAAAAAGGAGCTGCTACACCTATTTAAATAAATTATTTTTTATTATGCCAAAAACATGGGGGGGGGGAAACAGGGGGAAAAGCTGAAAAAGATACACAGCCTAAATAGTAGTGAGAGACACAAAATATTATGCACATAAAACAAAAGATTTCCAAATGAAAATATACCCTCAAAAGGTTGCAGTCCATATGTTGTGCCGTTTTGAAAACTTATTGTCTGCTGCCCCTCTAAATAAGAACCTACATATTTTTAAAAAAACGAACAGTTTAAATAGCAATATACTGAAAGTTCATTAGAGTCTATAGCAGAGCAATCACAAAATTCCCATTCATTTCTATGTAAATCTGCCTGAATAGCAATGCCTATGGAAAAGTCTGTTGGGTCCACAACTGTAGCAACTCCCATCGAGAATGCATTGACACTGAAGCAGAGTCAATGAGATTTTAATAATAATAATAATAATTGTTGTTGTTAATTTATTTATATTGCGCTCTATACCAGAGCACATTCGAATAGTCAAAAACAGTTAAAATACAACCATAACATAATTACAATGATAAAAACATACAGTAAGACATAACAAAAACGCCTCATGGATTAAAGACATTTGTGAAGAAACTGAAGGAAAACATATGGAAGATGTTGTAATAACAACTGAAATTATTAAGAGACAAGTAAAGTCTGTGAAAAATGAGTGCACCTGGTCCAGATGAGCTGCACGGATTTTGATTAAAGTATTTAACAAGTCTCCGTCAACGTACAGCAGTGAATTTTAATACTTCAAAATCCCACAATGGAAGATTGGATGACAACAGACTGCACATTTCTGATAATAAAAGATCATCAAAGGGGCAATGAACCCAGTTATTATCAATCAATTACATGCCTTCCAACAATTCAAGCTCCTCACGGGGGTACTTGGAAGATCAATATAATTATTTAATTGAAAACTCTGTACCCAACTAAACAGAAAGGAAACTTAAAAAAGTCAAGAGGCATGAAAGATCAACTGCTTATTGATAAAATGATACCAAAGAATGCAAAAAGACAAAAAAAAAATCTTAACATGGACTGGATAGACTATAAAAAAGCATTTGACTCATTGCCACATAGCTGGATTAACACCTGCCTAAAACATTTTGGGATTAGTAAAAATATTCAGAGTTTCCTCAAGAAAAACATGGAAAAATGGAAAACTTTCTTAATGGCCTATGGGAAAGAAACTGAGGAAGTTGGTATCAAAAGAGGAATACTTCAAGGGGATTCTTTATCACCACTACTGTTTAACATCTCATTGATCCCCATATCAATAATTTTAAATAAAACTTGATTGGGCTACCATATTTCAGAGCAAGCAGGAAAAATCAATTGTCTCTTATACGTGGATGACCTAAAACTATATATAAAAAGTTCCACCAAGATAGAATCACTGCTAAACAGTGTGACTATTTATTGAAGATATCCAAATGAAATTTGGAATTGACAAATGTGCAACTCTGTACAACGTGGCAAGATCCAAAAACTAGATGAATAGAGTTAAAAAATGGCAAGATAATAAAATCACCATCAAGTGATGAAAATTATAAATACCTTGGAATACTAGCAGATACTGTAACATCCTGCACACAAAAGTTGAAGAACTGACAGAAAGAGAATACATCAAAAGACTGCAGAAAATCTTAAAATCAAAACTGAATGGTGGAAATACAACCAAAGCCATAAACCCATGGGCAGTTCCAGTAATTAGATACGCAGCTGGAATAATAGATTGGACCCAAAATGAATGAGAAGCATTGGATTGTAAAACACGAAAACTAATGAATGTGCATCACACACTACATCCAAAAAGTGATGTGGACAGGTTATATTTACCACAAAAAAATTGGAGACTGTGGATTGCTGCAAATGCAGCAGATTGTAGAGGAAGAAAAAAGAATCCAAAATGATTATATTAATACAAGTACAGAAAAATTACTTAAGGGGGTGAAAATAATATTTTAGGCAGCAAGCTCCACCCAGGCAGCCAGCCCCATCCAGTATTACTACCATCCATCGCCGCCTGCTGCGGTGGCCTCCACAGCAACAGCCTGCCATAAGGGACACTGGCTGCCCTTTGCAAAGATGGCGGTTGCACCTTTTTTTAGGGCAGGGAAGCTGAAGCCGCCATCTATGCAAAGGGCAGCCCGGATTCCCTTAAGGCAGGCCATAGCGGTGGAGGCCATCGTAACGAGCGGCGGTGGATGGTGGCTATGGAGGTCACCGTGACACAGGCCGCCGCATATGGCAGTAGCAGCGGCGGCGGTGGCATGGACTGCAGCAGCCAAGGTAGGGAGGCGACAGAGGTAGTGGGAATGGGGCTGGGGGGCAGGCTGTGGAGGAGCCTCTGGCTGTCTTAAAAAAACCCAACGAACTGACAAACTGATTCGTGGTTCATCAGTTCATGGGGAGGAGATTTGTGGTTCGTCAACTTTGACGGATCATAAACTAGGACAAACCACCATTTCGGCAGTTTGTTCCCATCTCTACTAAAAACAGTGATTTATTCTCATCCTCTGAAGAGATATGTTGCAGCCCAAGCCTTTACAATACCTGATGAAGCCCATCTCACTAAAGATAACATATCAGCTACTTCGTCATCATTATCATGGTATATTTAGTGATAACAGCCTGATATTTTCTGTCTGTTTTTTTCCACCTCTGTTTATTTATTGCAGTTTGTGTCCCAGCTTTTAACAGATAACATCCAGGGCTTTATGCTTACAGGTAGCATTGCTTTTCATAAGCTACCAGTCTTAGCAGCTTAGCAGATTTACTATAGTACATCCATGACTAACGCCCACAATTTTTCTACCTGTACAGCAAACAAAATATTTATAGCATTGGGTTTACGTTAGACTGTTTTATCCTGCCTTATTCCTGCACTGTGTTGCCCATGCATTCTAGTGTTCTTTTTTAAAAGCGGTAATAATTTAATTTTTAAGGTCAGATTGAATCAGACTGCTCTTTTCCACTCCTTTGAGCGAGCAATGTGGCTTTTGAGTTGCTTGGGCTAAAATGTACGCAGTACCTAACTGTGCATGCACAAGCATAATTAAAAACAATAGAGGTAATCTCCAGCTTCCACCATGGCAAGCTGGAAATCATGAAATATCACAGATGGTGCATTATGGTCCATGTGTTATGAAACAGGATTGTCACCTAAAAAATTAAGCTTGACTCAACAAAAATGTTAGCATCTGATTTTAAAAAGGGCTTTACATCTAAACCTAAGGGAAGAGCTTTCTTTAATAAATAAACCTGGAAGAAAGCTAAGCTACGTAACTAGTGAAGTAGCAATGTGTTCCTAAGTAGTTTTCCAGTACTGGAATTACACCAAGAACGAAGAACATTTGATTTGTTATATGTTCTAGTTTACAGGCCTTTTCAACCCCACCTAGTGTGGCCAATGGTGAAAGACTATGGGAATTACAGTCCAGTGTCTAAAGGGCTTACCGGGGTGTTTTTATTCCATTTGTCACGCTCATGCATAAAATGATCATTTCACTTGGCAAACAATTATTCTTTTCACTCTATTTTATTTAAACCTGCCAAATGAAAACTTGCAGTTACTCTAACGTGGCTGCTAAGATATCCCCAGCATAACTGCTAAATAAAATGATCTGTCAGACTGAGGAAAAATACAATTAGCAGTGTAATGTAAGGGTTACACAGTCTTGGCTTATAACAGGGGTGGGTGAAGTGTTCCCCAACTGTTCAAAAAGTGAACAATATTTTGTGAAGACTCATTGTACACCAAAATAAAAGAAACGGCTAAACATTTTATTTTGCACAAAACTGATACCTTTACCACTGAGGAAAACATTGGCAAAAATGTCAAAAAAAGGTCAATGTTTACGCCTATAATGCTTCAAAAGCAGCAATGTAGCACTAAACATTGCCCCCACAAAACAAGGAGTGGATGTCCAGCTATCTTTGGTTTTTTTCTCTTTTTGCTAATTTTGGGACAAATTGAGGTTCACAGAGATCCTGGCCCTCACAATCCCAAAAAATACCAACCTCTCACAAACAATACAGCTGCTATATCATGGGCCTCTACTCATTATTTTTAATTTGCTTTCCAACAGTTGGAACAAAAACCACAGATCAATTCCCAAATGGCATTTCAAAAAAAAAAATAGATTTTTTTCTTTCTTTCATTGCTCACTTTGCATCACTGGCATTACTCCCCTGTTCCATACATTTTTCTGGAGGGAGAGTATGAGGCCTTTAAATTATGAGTATAATAATAATAATAATAGTAATAGTAATAGTAATAGTAATAGTAATAGTAATAGTAATAGTAATTATTATTATTATTATTATTATTATTATTATTATTATTATTATTATTTGAAAACCATGGGCTGTTGGGTTTGCCTCGTAATAGCATTTCATAATTTCTCAATAGCACATCAGAGCTATTCCTTTATGCTTCCAATCTTCTCTAAAATAAATGTGTAACCCAGAAAACTGAAATAATGATAATTGTACTGGTCCAAAATGTTAGGAAAAAACTTTCCTAAATTAGCAGTTTTACAATATCTTCATTAATAATCATTTGCCTTCAAGTCAATTTGGACTTATGGCAACCCTTTTCAGGGATTTTCCAGGTAGAGAATACTCAGAAGTGGTTTTCTGTTCCCTTCTTCTGAGGGCATCCTGGGATTGTGCAGATTGCCCATGACTACACAGGCTGATTCTACTTGTAGGAGGCACAGTGGAGAATCGAACTCCCAACCTCTGGCTCAACAGTCAGATACCTAAACCTCTTGGAACTAATCAAAGGCCACCAAAAAGGTGTGAGCTTTTGAGTTTTCCAGAAGTGCAAATCCCAAGGAGGCACCCAAAGTGATGCTTGCCACCCTCAGCTGGAGATCGCTGATTGAATTCAATGCTGTGAATAATTCCTTTGCTTTCTCCAGTTGCTTTAATTATTTGTAAATTACATCTATGTACATCTAACACATACATACACAGAGAGAGAGAGAGATCTCCAAAGCAATTGAGTATATCCAAAGTATAACAGAATGATTTTTTAAAAGATAGCAGGCCTACTTCTTCTGAATGCCAACTGCATAACAAGTCTCTTGTGTAGGGGGAAGAAAGAATATACATATTTAATTATCAAGAAAAAAAAAACTCATTTGATTTGCATTATTACATTTGCTGACCTAAGTTACAATTCAGAAGAACTATGCAAATAAGTCTGCAGGGACAAAGGATTATTAATTTTTTAATAGAAGAATACAAACTCATTCTTCCACCAACTTGCAAACTAAAGTTGGTGGAAGAATGGTGAAAACATCAGAAATGTTCAAAAGCAGTTTGGGATGTACCTGAAGGAGGTTAAGTTAGGCGAGAATTTGGGGTGAAAAATAGTTTCCAATACGCAGCAGTGTCAACTGTTGAGGCACACCCATTTCTTTTTAAACAATCCATAGCCTTTCATGATCCACGCAGTCAAATGCCTTTTCTTTTCTATAACTGATAAAGCGTAGACAGATTCTCTTTAGAAATTCTTTAGTATGTTCCAATAGCCAAGATGTGTTTGCAATATGAGTTCTAGCTCCTCTTCCTTTTTTAGAATCCAGCTTGAACAACGGGCATTTCTTGCTCCATACATAGTAAAAGTCTTTGTTGCTATACCTTGAGCATCATTTTGCTTGAGTGGGAAGTAATACAATAATCAAACAGTTACTAATGAGCCTCATGGTGCTGTGATTAAACTGCAGTACTGCAGCCAAAACTCTGCTCACGACCCAGTTTCAATCCCAGGTGGCTGGCCTGAAGTTAACTCAACTTTCCATCCTTCCAAGGTAGGTAAACTGAGTACACAGCTTGCTGGGGTGGGGAGAAATATGTAGCCTACATAATTGAATTATAAACCATCCAGAAAGAGCTTTTAGCACTATGGGGCGGTTTATAAATAGCACACTTTGCTTTACTGTACTGTTTCATGTCTTCTTGCTTAAGGAGTGGAATGTATATTGAACATTTCCGGTCCATGGGTCATTGTTTTGCTTTCCATATTTGTTGGCATATCTCTTATTATAGACTTTTTGCATTCTTCCCCGAGAATATCTCTGGTTTCAAACCACGGTTCTTCAGGTTCATGATCAATCGAGTTTAGTAATGCAAATTTATTCTTTATATGGACTTCAAATTCATCAAAAATGTTATTTGTATTATATTTTGGCACTATGGTTCATTTATTTTTATTTTTCAACTTTACTCTAATTTTTGATATAAACAACTTGTATTTAGTACTACAGACTGCTCCTAGTCTTGCTTTGACAGAGAGAATGCACTTCCTTCATCTATCGTGTTTCCCTGAAAATAAGACAGGGTCTTATATTAATTTTTGCTCCAAAAAATGCATTAGGGCTTATTTTCAGGGGATGTTTTATTTTTTTCATGTACAACAATCTACATTTATTCAAATACAGTCATGTCATCTTCAGGTTGCTGCACAATGGTGCAGAATGGTGGAGGGCGGAGTGTCCCTTAACTAGGGCTTATTTTGGGGGTAGGGCTTATATTACGAGCATCCTGAAAAATCATACTAGGACTTATTTTCAGGTTAGGTCTTATTTTCGGGAAAACAGGGTATTATTTTCTATTATGTAATCTATTTGATATCTATTTTGGCCATCTGGATATCTACATGTACAGTTACGTGAAGCTACAAAAAGATTGTTGGCGTCACAGAATTCAATGAATCATTATACTGCATTGTTTCTGACTCCTAATTCAAATTCTCCAAATACATTTAGTGCTATTGTTTTCCACTTTTGCTTTTCAATTAACTGTGATTATCCCTATATATCATTTGGGTACAGGATCATCCTCCTGGATGCTTACATAAAAGTCTTCGGTTTCTTCTTCTTTAGCATCTGTAGTTGAAGTATAGATATAAATGATGGTTATGATGATAGGTTTTCCAAGAAGTCTGGTTTTATTCAGTCAGACTTTGCATCATAGCCTCTAACTGCCTGTGCTACATCTTATCTTAGTATTAGAGCCACAGTATTTCTTCTGATTTTGCCATTTTTCAGAATAAAACTTTTTGTAATTATCTGACTGATAATGTCCTCCGCTAGACCACTTTGAGTTGCTAACAACAAGTACTGCAATGTTTAAATGCTCCATTTCTTCTTTTACAGTTTTCATTTTACTTTGATTGATGTATCATGCAGTATTGGACTTGTCTTTCACTCTTCTTGCTCATTGGCCACTAGATGTCCTTTTCAGCTCAGTTGCTTCACTGACAACAATGCTTTTCATAGTCCTTTCCTCTTCAGCAACATGACCTACCTACCAATAATACAACCCATGAAGTATCTGGATACCACCTTGATGTAAAGCAGAAAGTAATTTCAACCTTCCTCTTCATTCACCTGCCTCCTTGCCTAGCTCCACTCTAGACTGAATACAAGCTCTCCTACCACTTGAGGTAGAAAGCAAAGTGCTGCCACCATGCATTGTGCCCCACCATATGATGAAGGCAGCCTTCTGCATTGTATGGTGCCAATGGTATAATGGTAAATCTAGAAGTACACACTTCATAAAGACAGTCACAGTAACTGTCCCACCTCCCCCTTAAGGAGAATCCAAAATAGTAGCATGTGGATCAGAGCATACCAACAAATGAGGAGTGGTTGTTTTGTAAAGTTAAAGGCTCTTAATGGCCCATTCAAGACCAAACCACCCTGAACTAATCTGCATTATAACAGAGATAGCAAAATACATTTCTCCCCCACCTCCTCCAACAACTGTAAGCTAAGATTAGGGGAAAGAGAGAGGCTTGAGGGGAGTGCCAGATGGATGTTACAGTCTCTCCTAATCAGAAAACAGGGGCTTCAAACTAGACAGTCATGGCTCCACTTACTGGGTCCAGCAGCAGCACACATGCACTCCATGGTGGAGGAAAATAACAGAGGACCAGGTAATAAAGAAGTGGCAGAACAAAAAGAGGAGCTGCCAGTGGCTGTTTCTATACACTGTCAGCTATTTCCTAAATGCTTGGCTGGTGTGTATGTATCTCTCTCTGTGTGCGCATCCTTACAGCCAAATCACTGCAAGACAGCCATGAAAACTGGTGTACGTCTGCCCACAAGCAGAATCCATGAGGGACTACGTTGCTTCAGATCCACCCATGATATCTACACACGTATACCTGAATGTTGCTGTTAACGGGCAACATTCAGAAAATAAAATACATTATCTCAATAATAGTTTGATATAATTAAATTTATTTTCCATTCTCTAAATCAGAACAGCAATATGAATGGCCAAGGCTTATTCAAAACATGTTTTCTGCATTTTTCAGTGAAGAAGTCTTCAGTTTTAGAAGTTTTGTTTCACTTTAATAATACAGAAATGCTTAAAAATGGCACATGGTTTAAAAGCAAGAATTAAACAAATTTGGCAATACTACAAATGTCTCCAAAAACAGATATACTACTGAAATTAACGCATCTATTATCTTTTGTCATTGGGGTCTTTTTTTGTTGTTGCTTTGGTCCCAACCAAAGGACGAAATCCTGTTCACGAAGCTACCCTACGTAAGGATGACGATGTCATCAGCTGCTGCAATTGCTCAGAAATAAAAAAAATATCCATCCCCCCACACACAAAGGTCATGAAGTTCTGTTGGAATCCCTTTGGTAATGAGGAAATTATTGGAGGGCATGGCATGGAGAGGTCTTCGATTTCTTAAACTTTTTGCTACAGGTAAAATCATCCTGCTGGCTGCAATTTTGGGAAATCCAAGACATCATCCCCAATGACTTCCCTATGGTGAAAGGGATCCCAATGGGAGCCTTGGGATAATTGGGGAGGGGTAAAAAAAATGTTTATTTCTTTAAAATGGCTGCAAATTGCTAATGACATCATCAGCCTTCACAAAGTAAATTGTGCAACAGGATTTCAGCCAGTGTTATGTATTTTGGGACAAAAAATGTCCCATGCTGCCTTTTGGCAAGCCACGATGCCAATAAGCAGAATATTTAATAGACATACTTTAGTTGTTAGAAAATATAGACATATTTTGTCAGTTGACCAGCCCTATTCGGGGGGGGGGGGATGGACACTGGAATTCTCAGGGGTTATGTTGGGGGGCGGGGACACAACTAATCCTTCTGGTAATGATTGACACTTTAGAATTTCTATGGTGTCAGAAAACTTCCCTGAATCCATTCAATGCGAATTTTGTTTTTCTGCCTGCATGAACATCACATTGAACAAAACCGTTCAAGAATAACCATAAGGCCACAGTCCCTGGCATTTATTTTATTCCCTAACAGATCTATGCAGAAGCATTGTAAGTTTTCATTTCACTCTTCTGGTTTATAATTTTCTCCTCTCAAACCTCAGATAAACTTCTTCCTTGGCCATAAACTGGCTGCCCCACGTATGGCAGTTGTCTGAACAATTATTATTGCAATTAAAAGGGGGACATCATTAACCACAAAGTTATTTATCACTGCTTTGCCGTGAGGTAAACATGAGGTTTGATGGCAGTTTCAGAGATACAGGCTATGTTCTGTTAGCTCGTTACAGGAAAGTGTGTGTGGCTGCTGGGAGCTTATTGTCCACTTTATGTCTTCCTATTAGAAAGAAATTAGCTTATAAAAACCAAAGGCGGGTTTGGTACTCAAGCTGTTTAATTATGCTTTTTAAAAGTTGCCTTTGAAGCTATGGAATGGAAGATAGATGAAACACCCTCCAGCTACTTATTAGTCTTTCTCTCTCTTTTGATGGCAAGAATAATTACATTGTCCTGCAATGAAATGAATATTCCTAGAGAGGCCCTGCCTTCTTTTCCCTCATGCATAACATTTTCAGCAGGGCTGGATGGCATAATGAGGGGAATAATTAAAGATCAGACTTCAGGATATGAGTCTCCCTCAAAACATAGACAGACAAAGATCTGAAAACCTGTGAAAGGCTGTGGAACAAACTGAACGTGGAGAAAAAAGGGAAAAAGGAAAGGATTTATGGGAAAAGTGAGATGGAGCATATGTGGTATTCGGTATGGGTGGTAATATATTGTTCCTGAAAGGCAATTTTCTGCATTTTCTGTGGCAAAAACATGAATTATTCAAGATGCTCTCCACCAAAAATACATCATCCCTTTTACTTTATTGAGACATCTGTCTTCTTAAGTTTCCAGATCTCATCATAATCAGTAGCAGCAGCAGCAATGTGGATATAAGCAGAGCTTCCCAATTTTGGGTCACCCAGGTGTTCTTGGACTGCAATTCCCAGAAACCCCAGCAAGCAAGCACAGCTGATGGTGAAGGCTTCTTGGGAATCACTGATATAAAGAAAAGAGGTCCCTAAATGTTAATAATGTGAGAAGAGTACATAGTCATCCTAGCATATGTTAGCTGGTTAACAAATGTATTGTGATAATAATAAAAAAATCAAGACAGACAAAGTTAAAACAAGAATATTTTCTAATAATAAAATATTTAATCTATATCTTTGATGCAATTCAAACTTTATGTTTTATCTTCCTGAGCTTCAATCTCACTTTCCCTATATTTTTCCTGCAAATCAGATGGCACTGTGTTACTTGTGGGGGTTTCCTGTGGCTTTCTCATGGAATTGTTGGGTTTTTGAACCATCAGTAGACGCTAATGGCAAATAACAACAGTGATCGAAGGAGGATATCACCAAACGCTTCCATGCTTGACAAAATTTTATTTACTTATAAGCATATTATGCAAATTTTTCTACCTGAATTTGGAGCATGGTGGTGAAATAAAAATAAAAGAAGGGGAAAGTAAAGGAATTTTAGGAAATCAAACTTTATTCAGAGCAGACCTAATTTTGTGTAAAAATCACAAAGGAAAAAATTAGTTAAGGGCAGAAACTTCTAAAAGAAGTAATCTTCTAACCCATTGTAAAAACGTGAACATCTGATGAACTGCAAACCCCTCAAAGCTGAAATCAAAATTAAAACCAAAGTGTAAATGAAGGACTGAAGGCTGCAGAACAGTAAAATCTGCACAGAATAAAAATTACACAAAGAAAACTGAGTTTAAAGTGTGCACCATTCAGCTGAACTGTAATTGCATTTTGTTCCACCAATACCCTTAATTTTCCTGCATTCTCACTGGTCTTGTTCTCATTACTAAAATTCAGTGTGGTATTGTTGGATTGGTTCAAAATTGGGAAAGGAGTACGACAAGGCTGTATATTGTCTCCCTGCTTATTTAATTTATATGCAGAATACATCATGCGAAAGGCTGGACTGGATGAATCTCAAGCCGGAATTAAGATTGCTGGAAGAAATATCAATAAATACAAATACAAATACAAATAATACAAATAAATTTATTGTCATTGTAAGTCTATACATAGTATACACATACAACAAAATTCACACAGACACCCAGAGACCAGGCCCACATGCACACACATAAAAAATCCCCACCCACTAAAAATCCCCCACTAAAAATACAAACATCTACACCGCAGGCTAAGTAACACTGTCCAACTGTTCATTACTGGTGGTCTTTAAGTTCATTATTAAGTGCAATTATAGCTCTGGGATAAAAACTATTCAGAAAACGTGTGGTCCGAGTCTTAATTGTTCTGTATCTTCTGCCAGACGGCAACAGTTCAAAGAAGTTGTAAGCAGGATGGGAAAAGTCTCTAAGGATGTTGTGTGACTTCCTCAGACAGCGGGATGTGAAGATGTCATCCAGGGTTGATAGCTGGAGCCCGATGATATTCTGGGCAATTTTAATGGTTCTCTGTAGAGCTTTTTTGTCAGCTACAGAGCTACTCCCAAACCATACAAGAATGCCATAGGTTAGAACACTCTCAATGGTGCTACGATAGTAGGACAGAAGTAAATGCTGAGATAAATTTAACTTCCCGAGCATTCTCAGGAAATACAGCCTCTTCTGTGCCTTCTTCACTAGCATGTTGGCATTTATAGTCCATGAGAGGTCCTCTGAGATGTAAGTGCCCAGAAATTTAAAACTACCAACGCTCTCCACTTCCTCGCCATTTATGTACAGTGGTAAATGTACATTTCTCTTTTTCCTAAAATCAATTATGATTTCTTTAGTTTTTTGATGTTAAGTGTAAGATTATTTTCTTTACACCAGAGTATCAACCCTTGTACTTCCTTTCTGTAAGCAGACCCATTGTTCTTATTTATGAGCCCCACCACTGTCGTATTGTCCGCAAATTTTATAAATAAATTTAATAATGGTCTGAAGCTCAACATAAAAAAAAACTAAGATCATGGCCACGGGTCCCATCACCTCCTGGCAAATAGAAGGGGAAAATATGGAGGTAGTTACAGATTTTACTTTCCTGGGCTCTATGATCACTGCAGATGGTGACAGCAGCCACGAAATTAAAAGACACCTGCTTCTTGGGAGGAAAGCGATGACAAACCTAGACAGCATCTTAAAAAGCAGAGACATCACCTTGCCGACAAAGGTCCGCATAGTCAAAGCTATGGTTTTTCCAGTAGCGATGTATGGAAGTGAGAGCTGGACCATAAAGAAGGCTGACTGCTGAAGAATTGATGCTTTTGAATTGTGGTGCTGGAGGAGACTCTTGAGAGTCCCCTGGACTGCAAGATCAAACCTATCCATTCTGAAGGAAATCAACCCTGAGTGCTCACTGGAAGGACAGATCCTGAAGCTGAGGCTCCAATACTTTGGCCATCTCATAAGAAGAAAAGACTCCCTGGAAAAGACCCTGATGTTGGGAAAGTGTGAAGGCAAGAGGAGAAGGGGACAACAGAGGACGAGATGGATGGACAGTGTCATTGAAGCTACCAAGATGAATTTGACCCAACTCCGGGAGGCAGTGGAAGACAGGAGGGCCTGGCGTGCTCTGGTCCATGGGGTCACGAAGAGTCGGACACGACTTAACGACTAAACAACAAATTGTTGGATAGTAAATTAGTAGGGTAAAAAGTCCATTGTTCCTTTCTTTACTGCATTAAGAGTAAAACTTTCCTGAAGCGGCGTAAATTATGGGCATGTAGCCATTGAAAATATCTGGATCTGTAGCTTATCTATATCATTCCATTGTCTTCTAGCTTGAACAAAGCCTTGGCACCACATATATATATATACCATGTATCTGTCTTTGTGCTTCATCCATAGTCCAAAAATTGAGACTTAAGAGAAATTCTCTCATCTTTTCCAACATGAAAGAATTAACCATGCTGCCTATGAAGCAAACCAAAGAATTCCAGCATTCTATTTAATATAGTGGTTCACTCCATTCCATAAATTGGCATATCTGTAGTCCAGTCCAGATGTCCATAGCCCTTATCCCCCAATTTTATCTCTGGACCCTAAAAACAGGACCCAAGTAACACACTCTAGTAGGAGAGATACTGAGAAGGGTCTACTGTAGAGATGGGTATGAACCTCGGTTCAGAGGTTCGTGCCAGTTCATATGTGCAGTACCACAGGTGCCACGTGTTTCCTTACCCCACCTCCCCAGCTGGATCCCCCTCACGAGCCAGTCTTCAGCTGTTCAACCGGCCTCTGGCAGGAGCACGGGCTTCCCTGCCTCACCTCCTTGGCTGATCACCTACTTAGACAGGGAGGCAGTCCCATGCTCCTGCTGGGAACTGATCGAACAGCCGAAGAGGAAGAGAAGAGGAGTGGGTCATTGGCCAGAGAGACGGCTTGTGCCCATCTCTATTCTACTGTGATAATCTTAAGCCAGAAGCAGGATAACATTCCATCGTGACAGAAAGAACGTAATAGTTCCTTAGAACTGGGTATGCTTGGAAAACTTTTCCTTAGAAAAGTAACTTTTCCAAAATTGCAGCTGCTTGCTGGAACATTCTACCATTTTAAAAAGTAACTTTTCCAAGCTCTGCAATTATGGCGGCATTCTCCTCCCTCTTCTCACCAGAAATTGGCAATATATAGGCAGCTGGCACAGCACATCACCATCTCTCTTCAGGGCACTGTGCAAATGTTTGGCAGTGAGTAACTGGGGTGGGAGATCATCCAGGTGACCTGGCAAGTCAACACAGATATGAATTCCAAAGCTGTCCATTAATCATTTAGAGTTTTGATCTTATAATAAACAGATCATAGAGAAGATTAATCCATTGGCAGGCTCATCTGCTTATGTTCAGGCACGTTCTTCTCACAATCTTGTAAAGTACAAGATAATGTTGGGTAGAGCAAACCTCCTTAAACTTGATGATTTTTTTCTAGTTCCTTTGTTGCTGCCCTTCAAAGTCTCAGTCTTCTTCTGATTTCTTGGCTGCAATTTCCATTTGTATTTATAACTGAACTAAATATTTGTATTTATAACTGACACAAGTCTAACAATTTCAATTTCTTCATTGTCAAAATTAAAGCTATGTACTTCTGTGTAAATGGGACGTGGTGGCACTGCGGGTTAAACCGCAGAAGCCTCTGTGCTGCAAGGTTGGAAGACCAGCAGTCGTAAGATCAAATCCATGCGACGGAGTGAGCTCCCGTCGCTTGTCCCAGCTCCTGCCAACCTACCAGTTGGAAAGCATGTAAAATGCAAGTAGATAAATAGGTACCACCATAGTGGGAAGGTAACAGTGTTCCGTGTCTAGTCGCGCTGGCCACGTGACCACGGAAACTGTCTACGGACAAACGCTGGCTCAATGGCTTTGAAACGGGGATGAGCACCGTGCCCTAGAGTCGGACACGACTGGACTAAATGTCAAGGGGAACCTTTACCTTTACCTTACTTCTTCTGTAGTCATGATTTTCATTTTCTTAGTGTTCAAGCGTGTTTTTCCCTTTTTCTTCTTCGACCTTAATAAAAAGTCATTTCATCATTGCATCTTTCTGCCAGCCATATGTCATTAGTATATCTTAAATTACTGTTGTTTCTTCCACCAGTTCTCACTTCTCCTTTATTTGGAGGTAATCTAATCCAATTTTCCATAAGATCATAAAATGTAAGGATGCGTCACTGGAGAACAAGGCCAAGATAACCCATACAATTTTATTTCCGATTGCCATGTATGGATATGAAAGATGGACAGTGAAGAAAGCCAACAGGAACTAAACTAAAATAAATTTGAAATGTGGTTGCCGGAATCCTCCAGCCAGGCTAGGAGATTCTGGGAACTGTAATCCAAAAAAAAGTAACTTTTCTAAAGTCTGTCCCTCTGTAACTCAAGCAAATTAGATCTAGCCCTGCCCTCTGGCACAGCACAGACACATGTATTTACTCTCTTTTCATAATGTGATTTCAAGACAGCTGTCCGAGCCTAAGTCTCTGTCTTGCACAGAGGATCCAGATAATTTAAATGAAGACAGCACTAAATTCTTATTTAGGCCAGATAATTCTGTTAGTTCAGATCACTGGTAAGCAAACTATATTGCTGAGAAGTGTTCTCAGGAAAGCCATTCTGTGAGAGAAAGCTTGAGCAGATGGCATTAAAGAGGCACAATGTTTGTAAGGATAGGAAAGAGGGAATCACAGCCAGGCTAAGTTATTTATTTATCTAGGTTACACTGACTTACACAGCCTGTCTCCTTAATATCTAATAGGTCTCTAGCCTGCCGATAAAAGGCTGGATGATCATCAGAAAATGGCAGGTATTGGTTATCATTTACAATTTCCCCATCATCATAATATTCACCATTGCTTCCTAGGTTGTGCGTTTCAAAGAGACCATCCTAGATGTTCCAATATTTTAACATATTATCCTCTTTTAGGAACAGTAATGTTAGACCCTAGTAGTTTTAGCTTTATGGGCTAGGCCTAGAGTTGAAATTATGGTTGGGTTCAGTGTACGTATTTTATATTTCCAAGCTCCACTGAGAAACGTCAAAGTCTTCCTCCAAATGCATTCTACCTACTGACAACCAGAGTATGTCATGTCTGCTGCTCAGTTTAATGGTTTGCCAAAAAAACCCAACATGAGACGTATCTGTGTACCTTGGCTGGGATACAAAAAATACTTCAGTGACACAATGCAAGGCTTCTTTGAACACTTTTTGTACCAGTAAATTTCTATTTAAAAAAAACCTGAAAAACACTGAGGCTGAAACTCAGTGATATTGTTTACTATTCTTGGGTCACAGGCTGGGTCATATCTAGACTTGTAGTCTAATTCTGTGTGGATTCTTCAACAAAAAGTAACTCTGGGGCACTGAAAAGCCCCATCCTGTCAAATTAATATACAGCATATTGCCCCTTCATAATACATAGCTGTTCTTTTGTAGAACAGTCTGTATTTCCAGGAAATGTCCAGAAAACTCTTTGTAAAGACAGGAGGTGATTATAGTATTGTTTGGTTTCAGATGAACCTAACAAAAGCCAGTGTCCAATTATGTTAATTGAAAATGGCATTGATTGGCTACTGCCAAGGAATGCGATTGCTCTGGACATAATGGGTGGTGGGAAATGAATGTGGATAATGAAGTGGGTCTTTGACAGCAGCCTGGGGAGCTGTTGTCAACAATGATGCTAAACAGGAGGGCCATCCATCAGAATCTGGCTGTCACTCAGCAAATGCCCAATTTATAGTTCTCACAAAGAGGATCGTCTAGTTTTCATGACAAATACATTTCCTTGGATTGACAAGCCACACTGCCTCCAGTGCAACACCTTGTTATATCTATCACATTATGATAATTGAAGATAGAGTTGTAAATCTTAATGTATTTGACATTGTCACAGAGAGGCAAAAATATAATACAACTTTACAAATGTATAAAAATGAAAATATTTTAATTAAAGTAAGAGCAAAACCATCTGTAAAAACCCTGAGAACAATGATAATGTTGACAATAGATCAGCTCCAAGGCAGTTTTCCTTTCTTCAAAAACTGAAAAGCTGGTTAGGAGCCCTACTGAATCAAGAGTTTAGAAGAGTTAAACCTTTTGTACAATGACCCCCAGAACCATCAAGTCAGCATGGCTACTGTTGCAGAGTTTTGAATTTTATAACACTATGAAATTTTATAAAACTATAAAAACAGAAATTTTGGTTAAATTCCCCTAGCTACGCAGCAGAAGTGCAGGGAGCAGAATAGGTTCAAGTTCCCAGAGTAGTCCATTTCTTTTTCTCATCAACCGGCATTTATAGTCTCAATAACTCACTCTGAGATATTAGTAGCAGAACGAATAAAAGGTTTCATGATTTGTAATTGAACAGATTAAACTGCAAACTGAGAAACGTGGCTGCTTTCAGCAAGATACTTCAGCAGGTTCTAGAGAGGGAGAACGATCAGAAAGGCTGTGTGTGCTCTCTTTGAATTCAAAGGCAGGAATGGAATGATTGGTTAGTGCTAGATAGATTAACAGTTGCCCCAGCCCAGAAGGGCTCCCTCCAAGCCAAACCAACTAAAGGCAGCGTGCAAACAAACAAAAAATCTCCAACAGCTACTGCCTGGGGAATTCTGGATGTTGTAGTTCAAAAAAGGTATTCTGTCAAGCTTTAGGTAAAAGGAGCTGCTACTTGAAATGTGGACCATAATAACCTGTGTAGGTGAGCAGAGCAGCGAGTCTGGTATAGAACAGACTACCTAGTTGTGAATTCCTTCTTGATTTCTAGAAGGGAAGGCAGGACATAAATAAATCAAAAGCATAAGAAACATGCTGCTAGATCAGACAAAGGTCTACTTAATCTGGCAAGCAGAGTCTTTCCGTGGCCAATTAGGAAGCAGTGGAAAGCCTGTGGGAATGTAAGAGTTCCCTGCTGTTCATATTCCCCAACAATATTTAGAGGCATACTGGAGGCAACACAAGACCACCATCATTTCTAGTAGCCATTGTGAGTTTCATCCTCCATTTATTTGTCACAGTGTCTTTTAAAACAGAGGTCGTCAACTCCTGGTCAGCGGCCTGTTGCCGGTCCGTGGCTTGAGCCTGACCGGGCCGCGAAGACAGACCTCCTGCCCCCTCCGCACGCACTCCCCTCCCCACAGGTGCTTTGTGTACGCACGCACGCGCCAGCGCCGGCGTGAGCACTCCCTCACCCCTTCATGCATGCGCCCACGTGTGCAAAGCAGCTGTGGGGAGGGGAGTACGTGCGGCGGGGCCGGGAGGTCTGTCTTCGCGGCCCCGGCAGCAGCGACGGGAGTGGCCCAGAGCCGGGAGGCTGAGCATGGCCGGGTGCTCCGGCTGCTCGCCTCCTGGCGGGCTCCAACAAGACCGGGGTCGGCGCTCCTCGCCGCCCTCAGCAGGCCGATGCCGCCGCTGGTGCCTCCAGCTCCGGAACTGGCACCAGCAGCTGGTCGCCGGGGCGGCCGCGTCGGTCCTCTGCGCTCCTCGCCGCCCTCCGCCATTTGAATTTCCCGCCATCGGCCCGCGGAGGGCGGCGAGGAGCGCCGCCCCCGGCCTCGTTGGAGCCCGTCAGGAGGCGAGCGGCTGGAGGGAGCAGCCCCGGCCATGCTGAGACTCCCAGGCTTCCGCCGCTGCCGCCCCCTACACTTCGCGCATTCGTCCGAGAGCGCGAGCGGGCACCCCGCCTCCCTCAGAGGCTCAGCCGGTCCGCGGTAGGAAAAAGGTTGACGACCTCTGTTTTAAAGCCTTCTGAGTTGGAAGCTCTATCTTGTGGTAGTGATTTCCACACTTCTACTATAGATGGAATCTTGTCTGTCCTGAACCTCTCCCCATTCTTCCTTATGGAATGACTCTTGAGTTCTAAATTATGAAACAGGAGGGAAGCCCCTCTATTTAACTTTTTGTGTGTCATGTGTTACTCCTCTGGCAACACTCAAACTCTAGGTTTTCTTCACTGAGCAGCAAGGATTGGACAACTTGACCAACAACAGTGGTTCCCAACCTTCAGCACCCAGAAAACCAACCAGGGATTTGGGGAATTATAATTTTAAAAGCCTGGAGGTCAAAAGACAGAACCAAGGGTTTACAAGGCTGCCTTCTTCGCTCTCATGATCCTATGAATGCTGCATTTATTCAAAACATTTAGAAGATTTCCACTTCCAAGTGTATGTTTAGTTTGCTACACGCTAAACTTCACAGCAAACAATCTTAAAAAGGTACCTTTTGCAGGAGAGATGGTGAGGGAAGGAGAAAGAAGAAACTGAGAGTTAACTTGATAGCTTATTCATAATGCATAAGGCCCGTAGCTAGAAAAAGAACTCCCATGTACGAAAGCACTTTCCTCTTTAGCTTGTATAAACAGATTCATTGCTAAGCTGGTGAAAGAAGACAAGTAGTTTGTAAGCCAGCAGAAAGTTCTTATAAGATCTTCTCTCTCCTGTTCGCTTTCTCTATATCCTTCCACATCTTAAATCATTCTCACCACTATAAAAACAGAAAATTCTGGCAACCTACAATTAGGCTGGGGGCCTACAGCAGGGATGGCCCTCTGCCAAACCACGTGCCTCCTTTCATCTGCATATTTATGCATTTAAAGAGATAGAAAACTTTAATCGCATTTTAATAACTAGGTACTTTGAACTCCATAAATCGTCTTCTCTGAGGCTGCTTCTAAACTTCCTCTCTGATCTTCAAAGAAAAAAAGGAATACGTTTTGTGTCTCTTCTATGGTTAGTTGCTGCATAGTTACCTCAGGGAGAGAGGGGAAGATCCTCCAGAGTTTCTAATGTACACCAAGGTTAAACTTTTTCATCAGATAGGCTGCCAAAGATGAGTGTTTTGAAGATCTGTGGTGAATATATAAGCATAAGAGGATGGGGAGAGGGGACTGTGTTTCTGCCTCTAAAATGATGTCCCCATGAATTGATCTGGCCATTGAACACTGTTCCAAAGAAACCAGTATTAAAGAAAATTTAAGACTATCCAGGGTTACAAAATGACTGCACTACAGAGCAATAATTAACTGAAGCATGGGTAGGTGTTGACCCATCACGTATTGGGTCATGATGTTCTAAGACTGGTCACGCTGGTGGCACCGTAACCTCCCCCTCAACCTCATTTATCTGTTGCTCCAGTTGTTTCAGAGAAAGATGGAAAGATATTGAAAATAACACCTCCCCCGCCCAACCCTCCAGGCACAGACATAATTAAAAACTGAGGTCTAGATTGCAAAGCTTAGTAAACCTATTTTTTGGTTAACAGCTTCCAGATTCCCAAGCTCCCATGTCCAATTTTCAAAGCTGCAGACCAGAAAAATAACCTTTTCAAAACTTTGACTGGCATCTGAAAAGCATGGACACTTCTAGGATTGTGAATTCATCTCATATTTGTTAGAGATCATCGTGTGTTCTGACCAATTATCTTCAATGAGCTAAATTAAGTACAGAGTCAAAAACATGGAGTTAACTTGTAATAACTTTAGAAAAAGGTTTATGAACTACAGACTTTAGTATTTCAGTAACAAAGGTCAAAATATAGCATTTGAATTAAAAAAAGAAAGGTTTTTTTTTGTCTTACATATTCCAGGTAAGTTTATTTAGCTTTAAAGAACGTTTCTAAACTGGGTAAACCACACCCTAAAGCTGGATGGCAGGGATGCAAGTGTGGATGGAGAGAGAGCAATCAGATAGCATGTGCTCAGGCAATCTCCATCATGGAAAAGGGCCCTTCTTCAAGCAAGAAGGCACACAAGAGAGAGGAGAGGCAGGAAGTGATCAATGCACAATAGTGCCCCAATAGCAGTGTAGAACTGAGTGATTGGAAGAATCACCCACTGCATACTGGGACACAATTGATCTGCGTCCTCCAACACCCCTTCTCAGATCACTGTGTTCCCGAATCAATCAGATGCAATGTCAGTGCCAAAAAGGAAGAACCTAGCAAATTATCAGCAGTTGCTTCAAATGTAGTTGTACAGCATTCAGAGTCAACAGGGGAAGATTTAATTCAATGTGGAGAGTAAATACAAAGGCCACAATGACAGTTGCATGCTGCCTCTATTATGATCAACCTAAATACCACTAAGTAAAGCTTCTACATTCTCTAGAACCCTTCTTCAGTCATGATATTAAACAGAAGTGATGGTGGCATGGAGAAAAGGTTGAGGACAACATTTAAGTCTTGAAGTCATCACTTTATAAAATAGAGAGTAGCTATGAAAATCCAATACATATTTATCTTGTAGGATGTCACACTGAACTCTGTCAGATTACTTTTGAGTAGACATGCAGAGAACTGCATTGCCAATTAGAACCACTCCTCAACCTGCTGCTCTCCAGATATTCTGAAGTTAACTCACATCATCCTTGACCACTGACCAACTTAGAAGGGTTGGTAGCAGTTGCAGTCAACATTATCAGGGAGACACTAGACTGGAGACAGAAGAATTAACCTGTTCCAGATGCTAAAAGACTTCGGATTGCACCAGAAAGCAGTACTGAGTGGAAATGTGATAGCACTGACATTAGCAAAGTTGCAGATTCACCAGGCTAAAGCTGCAAAATAAATCACAAGATGAACTTCAAATGGAATTTTCAAGGGGAACATCCAGATAGAGTGGGGGGGGGGGGGTAACTACACCCAGTAACTTAGTTTAGATTAGTGATTACAGTGCTCAGCTTGAACTTGTGAGATATGAGTCACTAGATGGTATTTCACTAGGCACTCTTTCTCAGCCTGACCTGCCTATGGGGTAAGGAGAAAACTGGAAGGAGGAAAGCTACATACACCACTTTGAGCTCACTGGAGGAAGGGCGGGATATAAATACAACAGGTAAATATTAGCTGGATACCCAGTGTGGTATAGAGCAGTGGTTCTCAGCCTTGGGTCCCCAGACATTCTTGGACCTCAACTCTCAGAAGCCCTTGCCAGCATAATTAGTGGTGAAGGCTTCTGGGAGTTGTCATCCAAGAATGTCTGGGGACTCAAAGTTGGGAACCACTGGGATAGAGTGATAGACTAGAGCTCAAGAGGCCTGGGTTCAAAAACCCCCTCAGCCATGGAAACTCACTGGGGATATGTAGCTGGTTAAACCACTCCTTAAGTATCTCACTTACCTTGAAAGCCCTATTAGGGTTACTATAAGTCAGTTCTGACTTGATGGCAAATAACAGGTTAATGTTACATCTTATCTGGCTAAATAAATAAACAACACCATTTTAGTTTTTAGCCATGATTAATCATAATTATACTTCGCTCATTTCACATACCATCGCCTAGTTTTTAAAAAGTCAAAATTCTAATTTGGGAGACCAACAAAGTTTAGCCTTCTCTAACGTATTTATTTTTTGTTATCACTAACTTAGAAAGCAGAGCCTCTTTCCTGCACTTCCAGACCCTTTTCCATTGATTACCTAATCTCTGATAAGCATCTTGACAAGACCATTCCCAGTACCTGAGGCAAAATGTACCCAGTACCTCTTCACCCCACATATGGAAAACCTGCTAGTCTTGAAGGTGCCAGGAGGATGTTGTTTCTGCTCAATCTCTGCTAATCTTCCCAGCTGCTTCAGTACAGTGAAGGGGGGGGGTGAGTGTGTTCTCCATCATATCTAAGAATAAGTAGCAAGCTTATTCTGAAGCTGCTTTGCTTCAGTCTGCCAATGACCATGCTGGCTGGGGAGAATAAGAACTGTAGTACAACATACCTTGAGGGCCATAATCTGAGGATGGGTGTTGCAGGAGATTTCTCCATGTCCATCTACCTGGAACAAGTATCAGGCTAAAACTTTCTGATGTTTATAGTTTAAAAAATAAAATTTACAGGGAACTGGCTGCAAGTTCAAAGTGAAGAGGATGTTTAAAAAGAAACACACATATCACTTGGATGTAAGTCTCCTACTCCAACCACATTAATTAACAATGCAAATAAAAGCACTCTAAGCAGATGCAAGCAACATCAAAGGTAAGCTGGCAATAGTTTAAAAAGGGAGGAACATTGCATTGCATAACAGTACAGTCTCTCAAGACATGTTTTATGTGTATGCAGTAGTATTTCAGTAATCATAATTTGCCCATTAGAGATGTTTGTTTCTTCCCAAGGTGCCAATCTTGTAAACTCTTAAGCTTTCATGCTTTTAAGTGTTTTTCATCTTCTAGTGTCATGGTCAATAAAGTGGGACTGAGAAGACCTTAGTTCCTATCTTTGCTTCACTGAGTGATCTCTAGCCAGTCATACACACATTCAGCCGAACTTATCTAACAGGGTTAATGAATGAGAAGACCTGAACACATATGTTGTTTCTAGTTCCCTGAAGCAGGCAAGGGGAACATGGTGTTCTTGTTGTTGTTATGTGCCATCAAGTTGCCTATAATTTGTGGTGACTCAATGAATGAATGACCCCTGAAATGCCATATTATTAACAGCCCTGTCCAGCAAACTCAAGGCTGCAGCTTCCTTTATGGGGTCAACCCACCTAATACTGGTCTTCCTCTTTCCATGCTGCGTTCAACTCTCCAAGAGATCATACTAGACCACTTTACACTAGCCACCATATTCAGTGGTGTGGGATGATGGAAGTTGCAGTCAGAGAAAAACAACAATAAAAATAATTTCCTGAAGCTGGGGTGAGAATCATGTAGCCCTTGAATTACATCTCCCACCATACCTCATCTCTGACTTGGGCATTACAAACCATCAGTATGTAGAGCGGCACATTCAAGTTGTACAACCCTAGCAGTAGTGAGTTGTAGTCGAAAAGAGGACATTTTCCAAGCGCTGCAAAAACATTTGGTGTTGGCAGCCATGATGTCCATGAAAGAAGGAATGGTTGAGTCACTGGGATTGGTCAGGAGCCAACTTTGAGACCCAACCTTTTACTCCATCACCTACTTGGATTTAATGCGATATTGCTACACAGCAAAACATGACAAAGTCCTTCATTTTCATTACTGTCCAGAATTTCACTGGCCAGCCATAACTACTATGAAATTCTGGAGGTTGTAGTCAAGAAAAATCAACTTTTCTAGGCTGTTCTACAGAGTACACAACTCCCATATATCTTTATTTTCTTTTATCTCTCTGCAAATGTTGAGTCATTTCTCATCTGTTCTTGATTTTTCAAAACAAGTCCTCAGTGTTTTTTTTAAAAAAAACTCACCGTTGCTATTATTTTGTTACTATTCTTTTATCTCTGTTGTGATAATCGGTAATTAAAATTTTAAAATAAAAAAATTAAAATATGTTTCCTCCTTATCTAAAAGACATCAAACTTCTTTCTCTCCCATGAACATTTTCCCCCACTAACGATTCTTTTTCCAAGGTTGTGATAAAGACTTTGTAAAGAAATGCTGCTCCTCCAGGGCTGATCCCCTGTAGTTTTCAAAGATTGTGTTAGACCACAAAGGTGGCACAAGCTGACTCCAGCAGCAGTGTCTGCTCTGGCAAATAAACAAGGTTATTTGAAGGACCACTGCCTCTAGGTATTTTACTATGATATACAGTGCAGTCATCTTCTCTGTATACAGTTCTTCTCCTAAGAACTTTATACTGCTGGAATGGTACCCACAACTGGGCCATCCCCAAAATAATATAGACAATAATAATAATATGTTTTCTCCCAATAAAGAAAGTCACAGCTTTGAGTTTGCTAACGTTGAGCAGAGCTGCAGCTGATAGGTCTTTCTGGAGGTTGCTGCTAAAAAGGGTTGCAACAAGTTGGAAGTGATGGGATTAGCAAGAAACAAGAACAACCTGGGCAGCAGGCTCAGCCAGCACACTGGTCACTTAATCACAGTCCTTCCACTCATGTGATTTATCTTTATTCTACTTAAACTATAAAAAGAAGTTATAATGTTGCATCTATACATTTAAATCAACATACAAAATTTTATGTAAACCAGTGTCCTCTTTTTTCTTCCTTTTTGTTCCCAGAACCCCCCAGCCAGAGTGGCCACTGGCCACGTTGGCTAGAAGATTCTCGAAGCTGTAAGCCAGAACAACTTTTCTGAGGCCTGCTCAGAAGCTTTAGGTATATCACGTGTCATCCTCAGAGGTCCTTGCAACAGCAATGCCGGGCCATGAATGTCAAAGAGGCGAATGAAAAAGATGCACAAGTACCCATATGAAGGTACAACATATGCAGAACTCTCCTAAGATATCTTTAATATAAATCCTCCCACCCCATACACACATATCTAAAATCTACTCATGTCTAGTACCGTGTTTCTCCGAAAATAAGACAGGGTCTTATATTAATTTTTGTTCCAAAAAATGCATTGGGGCTTATTTTCAGGGGATGTTTTATTTTACAGTCATGTCATTTTCTGGTTGCTGCACAATGGTGGAGGGTGGGGTTTCACTTAACTGGGGCTTATTTTTGGGGTAGGGCTTATATTACAAGCTTCCTGAAAAATCATACTAGGGCTTATTTTCAGGTTATGTCTTATTTTCAGGGAAACAGGGTAACTCTAATTTAGATTGCATCCCCTTAGTCTGACTGATAAAAAACTAGGAAGGGAACTCCAAGGTGGTGGTCATTTCTTTTTCTGAGAGTGTACTGTTGTTCTTATTTTATCTCCCAGTTTTGGGAAATGCTAACTTATTATCCCCCTTCATGGATTGCTGCCTTGTCGTGGCGAAGGGGCTTGCGTAATTCAGAGAAGCAATGGGCTATGCCGTGCAGGGACACCCAAGACGGACAGGTCATAGTGGAGAGTTCTGACTAAATGCAATCCACCTGGAGCAGGAACTGGCAAGCCACTCCAGTATCTTTGCCAAGAAAATTCCATGGACAGAAACAAAAGGCTAAAAGATATGATGCTGGAAGATGAGCCCCTCAGGTCGAAAGGCGTCCAACATGCTACTGAGGAAGAGCGGAGGACAAGTACAAATAGCTCCAGAGCTCATGAAGTGGTTGGGCCAAAGCCGAAAGGACGCTCAGCTGCGGATGTGCCTGGAAGTGAAAGGAAAGTCTGATGCTGCAAAGAAAAATACTGCATAGGAACCTGGAATGTAAGATCTATGAGCCTTGGTAAGCTGGATGTGGTCAAACAGGAGATGGCAAGAATAAACATTGACATCCTAGGCGTCAGTGAGCTAAAATGGACGGGAATGGACAAATTCAATTCAGACGATTATCATATCTACTATTGTGGGCAAAAATCCTGTAGAAGAAATGGAGTAGCCCTCATAGTCAACAAAAGAGTGGGAAAAGCTGTACTGGGATACAATCTCAAAAATGATAGAATGATTTCAATACAAATCCAAGGCAGACCTTTCAACATCACAGTAATCCAAGTTTATGCACCAACCACCGATGCTGAAGAGGCTGAAATTGACCAATTCTATGAAGACTTACAACACCTTCTAGAACTGACACCAAAGAAAGATGTTCTTCTCATTATAGGGGACTGGAATGCTAAAGTAGGGAGTCAAGAGATAAAAGGAACAACAGGTAAGTTTGGCCTTGGAGTTCAAAACAAAGCAGGGCAAAGGCTAGTAGAGTTTTGTCAAGAGAACAAGCTGGTCATCACAAACACTCTTTTCCAACAACACAAGAGGCGACTCTACACATGGACATCACCAGATGGGCAATACTAAAATCAGATTGATTATGTTCTCTGCAGCCAAAGATGGAGAAGCTCTATACAGTCAGCAAAAACAAGACCTGGAGCTGATTGTGGCTCTGATCATCAGCTTCTTGTAGCAAAACTCAAGCTTAAACTGAAGAAAGTAGGAAAAACCACTGGGCTAGTCAGGTATAATCTAAACCAAATCCCTTATGAATACACAGTGGAAGTGAAGAACAGATTTAAGGAACTAGATTTGGTGGACAGAGTGCCTGAAGAACTATGGATGAAGGCTCGTAACATTGTACAGGAGGCAGCAACAAAAACCATCCCAAAGAAAAGGAAATGCAAGAAAGCAAAGTGGCTGTCCAACGAGGCCTTACAAATAGCAGAGAAGAGAAGGGAAACAAAATGCAAGGGAGATAGGGAAAGTTACAGAAAATTGAATGCAGACTTCCAAAGAATAGCAAGGAGAGACAAGAGGGCCTTCTTAAATGAACAGTGCAAAGAAATAGAGGAAAATAATAGAAAAGGAAAAACCAGAGATCTGTTCAAGAAAATTGGAGATATTCAAGGAACATTTTGTGCAAAGATGGTCATGATAAAGGACAAAAATGATAGGGACCTCACAAAAGCAGAAGACATCAAGAAGAGGTGGCAAGAATACACAGAGGAATTATACCAGAAAGATCTGGATGTCCCGGACAACCCAGATAGTGTGGTTGCTGACCTTGAGCCAGATATCCTGGAGAGTGAAGTCAAGTGGGCCTTAGAAAGCATGGCTAACAACAAGGCCAGTGGAGGTGATGGCATTCCAGTCGAACTATTTAAAATCTTAAAAGACGACGCTGTTAAGGTGCTCCACTCAATATGCCAGCAAGTTTGGAAAACTCAGCAGTGGCCAGAGGATTGGAAAAGATCAGTCTACATCCCAATCCCAAAGAAGGGCAGTGCCAAAGAATGCTCCAACTACTGTACAATTGCACTCATTTCACACGCTAGCAAGGTTATGCTCAAAATCCTACAAGGTAGGCTTCAGCAGTATGTGGACCGAGAACTCCCAGAAGTACAAGCTGGATTTCGAAGGGGCAGAGGAACTAGAGACCAAATTGCTGACATGCGCTGGATTATGGAGAAAGCCAGAGAGTTCCAGAAAAACATCTACTTCTGCTTCATTGACTACGCAAAAGCCTTTGACTGTGTGGACCACAACAAACTATGGCAAGTTCTTAAAGAAATGAGAGTGCCTGACCACCTTATCTATCTCCTGAGAAATCTATATGTGGGACAGGAAGCAACAGTTAGAACTGGATATGGAACAACTGATTGGTTCAAAATTGGGAAAGGAGTACGACAAGGCTGTATATTTTCTCCCTGCTTATTTAACTTATATGCAGAATACATCATGCGAAAGGCTGGACTGGATGAATCCCAAGCCGGAATTAAGATTGCCGGAAGAAATATCAACAACCTCAGATATGCAGATGATACCACTCTAATGGCAGAAAGTGAGGAGGAATGAAAGAACCTCTTAATGAGGGTGAAAGAGGAGAGTGCAAAAAATGGTCTGATGCTCAACATCAAAAAAACCAAGATCATGGCCACTGGTCCCATCACCTCCTGGCAAACAGAAGGGGAAGATATGGAGGCAGTGACAGAGTTTACCTTCTTGGGCTCCATGATCACTGCAGATGGGGACAGCAGCCACGAAATTAAAAGACGCCTGCTTCTTGGGAGGAAAGCGATGACAAACCTAGACAGCATCTTAAAAAGCAGAGACATCAGCTTGCCGACAAAGGTCCGCATAGTCAAAGCTATGGTTTTTCCAGTAGCGATGTATGAAAGTGAGAGCTGGACCATAAAGAAGGCTGAGCGCCGAAGAATTGATGCTTTTGAATTGTGGAGCTGGAGGAGACTCTTGAGAGTCCCCTGGACTGCAAGGAGATCAAACCTATCCGTTCTGAAGGAAATCAACCCTGAGTGCTCACTGGAAGGACAGATCCTGAAGCTGAGGCTCCAATACTTTGGCCATCTCATGAGAAGAGAAGACTCCCTGGAAAAGACCCTGATGTTGGGAAAGTGTGAGGGCAAGAGGAGAAGGGGACGACAGAGGACGAGATGGTTGGACAGTGTCGTCGAAACTACCAACATGAATTTGACCCAACTCTGGGAGGCAGTGGAAGACAGGAGGGCCTGGCGTGCTCTGGTCCATGGGGTCACGAACACGACTTAACGACTAAACAACAACAACAACTTATTATCTCCCCAATCTGGAAAAGCACCAGCCTCTCCAAAAACGCAGGGAGGTGGTAACAGAGAAGACCCCCCATCTGACTAGACCATCAGCTCAGAAGAATAATTCTTTGCTCTTAATTGAAGAAATGTCTACATCACAAAAGCTCAATGTAAGATCACCATTTTAAAGAAAGCCTTGTCATTACTGAAGCTTTCTTGCTGTGCTAAAGAGGATATATCCATTAATCACTTCTTCTCCAAGATGAGCTGTTTGTCTATGCATCTGAACTGTGGACAGTTGCATCACAATGGCCAAGGCTGAGAGGCCAGCTTTGTGTTAATGAGGCCTTATCAGCTCAGAGACTCTCATCAGCCCAGGGGTTACCCTCGGTCCAAACAAGGCATTGTTGAAAATTTCATGTTTTAAATCCTTTCCCAGATAGTTAAAATAAAAGGTTTCTCTTACCCAGGAGCCAAGGTTTTGCTGCCTGAGGTGAAGGACAAGACAAAAGGGTGCCCCCTTCCCCTGCTGCCTGAGGTGGCTGCTTCATTATATATCATTCCAGTATAATACCAGGCTAGGCCCTCCTCTTACCAATTATAGCCACAGAATTTGGAAGTTAACTTTTTGGAACTGGAACTGCCAGAATCCCCCAATCAGCAGGGTCCTTTGCCATGCTGGCTGGGAGTTTTAAGGCATAAGTAACCTTTTTGAAGGCTAAACAGTCATGCTAGCAGGTCAGGTCAGCATCTGTGGTATAAAACATATGGAGACTGGAAAATTAAGATGTTATTTGGCTCAAACATCTTAAAGTTCTTGGTTCAAATTTCTTCTCGGCCATTAACTTAGTGGGTTGTTTGTGGGCCAAACTATGTTTTACAACAGCAGACATTTGTAACAGTCACCTACGTTTTATTTTTAGGAATAGAAAGCAGCTGCAGAACACTGAATTTGACTGGAAGACCACATTCTCTCCAGTGCTGCATGAAAGGAACATGTAACCTTAAAAAAAGAAAACAACCCAAAACCAAAATTATTTTTACAAAATGAGTCCAGAGGACTTCACAAAATAGCAGAACATTTTTCTAGGGGATAGCGTTGCAATTATGACCACATATTTATGCATTATATTTATACTTCATTTGTGTTGCCCACATTAATCTTTGAGCCTCAAAATGAAATCTGAAAGGCATGCTAGCTTGGTTAGTCATGCCTTGGTTGGACTGCGATTCAGAAGGCCTGGGTTCAAATCAATACGTGGACATGGAAGCTCACTTGTTGCGGGCTGGGTGGCACCAGTGAAACCACACCTTAAATATTTCACATACCTCAGAATCCAACTAGGGACACTAAGTCAGCATTGACCTGAAGGCACAAAAGACACACAAATTGCCTTCTTTCCAGCATTATACCATACATATTTACTCAGTGGTAAGTCTCTCTGGGTTCAGTGGGGCTTATTTCTGAACAACACTGTAGAATCAGAATGTATATAATATACAGCCTTTTAAAAACAAAATAATAGCTACCATTCATTTTCAGAGTAGAAAAATCTTTATAGAATAAGCTTTGTCTACATAAATAGTTTGAACATTTTTCTCAGTAGCACTTCTTTCACTGAAAGTAACACTGAAAAACCTCCAAGGTTAATAGAACACTTTCCAAAAGCTTCATGTGAAACTCCAACCCTAAGCTAAGACCCTATGGACTTTGCGAAATAAATACCTATCCCTCCTTCTTTCATATTTGTATTACGACCATCATGGATCCAAATACTGATATGTATGCATGCACATCCACAATAGAATTGTGGCAAGTCAAAAGGCCTGGAAGCTTACTCAGTGCCAAAGCACCTTTTGTTATAAAAATACAGGTAAATGGCCCACAATGACCAGAAAACAGCTGAAGCAGGTAGATTACTATAATCTAGAACTATGTGTCTGTGAGAGGAAACAAAGCAGAATAGCAATCAAATAGTTTGGAGAAGAGACATGACCAGGAGCAACAAAATTTGGCGCTCTAAAAAGCACTTTTTGCATAGCTGTCTCTCTAGCAATTTAAGGTTAGGCAGTGGGGAATTTGCTGTTTTGAAAGTGTGTACTTCCCCCCTCTGCTAACCTGCACATTTATAAATGAATTCAAATATTACAAAATGCTTTAAGGTGCCAGGGATCCTGTCTTCTAGAGGAAACCAGTTGCAAAATAGAAATAAAACACCATAGCTATCTTCATGTCCATTTCCAAATGAAGTGATAAGTGCTGATCAACTCTCTTGGAAAGGTTAATGAAGGTGGATTTATTTGTTATCTGCTGATTATCTACTGGGATATTGTGATGGCAAACTAACCCTGGCATGTGCCCTGGAATGTTCAGTTAAAAATACATGCAGCTGAACCTACCTCCATGCATGTATTGCTTTGAAGTATTAAGGCAACAAGCCAGACCATAAACAATGTACTTGCAGTAATATCCATTCCAAAGCTTGGGTTGCTACTTTTTTGATGCAGAAAGCAGCAATCCATAGATTGAAATAGAACGATGCACATGACGATGCACATAGCCTGGAAGGAAATATATAACTCGGCAAGTTAATACTGATTCAGATGGCATTTTCCAGAAGGGAAGATTTGGTTTGATCACTGTAATAACGTCCTTTGTCTCAGTCAAAGCTGGCGCGCACACACAAATCCCATATGAAATATAAGCCACACCACTTCTTAGAGTCTGAAAAAGTGAAAATTAGTCCTGGTGATCACTGCCTGAGTTTTCCTTGTCCACTGGTTCTGTGGTTCTTCAGGCTTTCTGTCAGAGGCTTCCTGAGAATGCAGATCGTTTAATATAAACCACCATGTTCCCTTCTGGAATTAGATCAGAGAAGTTGCTTTGAAACAAAGCAAGGGGACGTCCTGGAGGAAAAAAAACAATTGGGGATGGGAGGCAGAGACAAGACAGAACAAAACAAGTTCAGGAAAAGTAGCTAAAAGAATTATCTGTGACACAGCTTTGAGAGTAAATGAGACACTGAAACATTGCAAGAAGTAAAAATAGCAGGGCTAGCTCTGACAGTATGCAGGGTGAGGTGGAGGGTGGCAGAGGGGCAAATTCTGTCCTTCCCCACTGGAAGAGCCCTGGCTGCTACTGCCTGGATGACCACTGTTGCCCCTGCTGTCTCGGGCAAACCTACTTGTCCCTTTTTGGGTTTTTTTGTCCCACCTCACTTACACTTATTCTGATCTCTTGCCTTTCAGAAGATGGCCATCTCTCACAGATGGAGAGGGGTGATCTGTATGGGTCCCAGCCCAGGAAAGAAATTGGGAAACTGCAAAGTTGGCTGGGCAAGCTGATGGTCATTGTGCAGGATACATGCATGTTTCGTAGTGATGGTTGTTAAGAATGGAGAACCATCAAGAGATGGAGAGGGGAATCAGGCACCAAAGCACTCAGGAAAGAAGGGAAACTAGGAGGGTGAATGGGAGATAGCTAGTAGAGAAATACCTGAGGCAAGTGCTGCAGAAGAAGACTTGCCTTGATTGTTCAGAAGGATATGATCAAAGTCCCATCCTCTCTCTTAACCTCTATTTCTTTTTCTCAGTCTTAAAAATCCTGGATATGTTTCACTCCAACTTTTCAAAATTATTGTTCACAAGCAGTTATAGAATCACAGTCTCCCTCACTCTCCTCCTCTTTTTGTTTCTCTGAGTACCATAATGTTTTCCTCCTCTTTCTCCATCATGCGGTTGCACAGATCACTCCTCTCCATCCATGAGCACTCGGCCATCATGTTGCTGCTGCAGCCTTCCTCTCTTCCCTCCCTCCCTCTGCAGTGCATCTCATCCTTCTCCTTCCCTCCCATGACTCTGGTGAACTCTTTCTATGCTCACACAGCATCCTCTTTTGCTTGTTTTGTTGCTGCTGCTCCTGCTGCCATCACCAACACCAATCACTCTGTTGTGCCTGCCATTCAAAGCAGCTGGTGAATCTTTAATGTGGTCTCATACCCAATATTGTGGTGCTGGAGGAGACTCTTGAGAGTCCCCTGGACTGCAAGGAGATCAAACCTATCCATTCTGAAGGAAATCAACCCTGAGTGCTCACTGGAAGGACAGATCCTGAAGCTGAGGCTCTAATACTTTGTCCATCTCATGAGAAGAGAAGACTCCCTGGAAAAGACCCTGATGTTGGGAAAATGTGAAGGCAAGAGGAGAAGGGGACGACAGAGGACGAGATGGTTGGACAGTGTCATCGAAGCTACCAACATGAATTTGACCGAACTCCGGGAGGCAGTGGAAGACAGGAGGGCCTGGCGTGCTCTGGTCCATGGGGTCACGAAGAGTCGGACACGAATTAACGACTAAACAACAACAACATGCCCAATATGACCTGGGGAGTACAGGACATATGGTGGCAGACTGCACACATGAGAATGGGCAAATAGATGGCAGGCAGTGGCAACGCTTCTCCAGCCTCAGGCAGCTGGAGCATTTGGGCTACTGCAGCAAAATAAGGTGTTCCATCTATGGCTCTCGGTATCCAAGTGTCCCAGCAATCTTTCTTTACGCTTTCTCATAGGAGTACACAATCAGGACCAAAACCCATCTAATATTTGCTACAGGACTGTGCCAAAAGCACCCATTCTCTTGGGTTTATCCCCATCCTGGCCAAATACTTTGTAGGGAGTATTTCTATGTGTTTAATCGAAAACCAGACAACTAATTAAGCAGCTGGCATAGCATTACAAGTTTCAAGGTATCTTCAGGGTAGGTTGGGAGATTCTCTGAGATTATCGGAGATATACTAAAAAATAACACCCAAAAAGCCCTGCATTCCTCATTAAAGGCCGTAGTTCAAAATCTTGTAAATGCATTAGTTAAAAATCAGATAATTTTTTAAAAAATCATGCTACTTCAGTGAAAGTCTGTAATCTATGCTAATTACAGAGCCTTTGACAAATCTGTCATCTGACAATTTAGGAGGCTGATAAAAGAATGTCATAAATATTATTGTTATGAGTCCGGCCGTCATTCTTCACCTTTAATCTAAATACCCAGAAGTAACTCTAGTCATACTGCATGGATTATATAAATTTTCTAATCCACATCTTTGGCTAATGAACAGTGAACATATTTAATGGGGCAAAGTAATGAAGATGTTTTATGGCCCAAAAATATTTATGATCTGACCTTGGACAAAAAGAATTAGCCCAGTATGACTGAAAATGTGGTACTGAATATAACTCGTTTACTTCCGAGTTTAAAGAATTTGCATTCCAACATCACCTAAAGAGCTACATGTTACCTGGAGCTGCACTTAAGTGAATCTTGAATATGTCACCCAGACTATACATTAGGAAGAAACCAGAGTTTGTTTGTTTTTTTAAATACTCTTACCTGTCCATGTCCTCCGTGGAGTGATGATGAAATGTTGACATTGTGGATGGGAATTGCAAATGGATGCTGCTTCCTCTGGGTTGTGAACAGAGAGCATGCATCCCAAATGGCGATAAGATGGCCAGCATTTATAGTCTTCTGCGTCCCTGCTCTGGAATCCCTTTAAGGCAACATAATCTTGGCAGGAGGAAGGAAAGGGAAGAAGAAGGTAAACTATTATTTTTGCACATATAGTTGAAAGCTAAATGTTTCAGACAGAGTAAAGTGAAATAGAAGCAAGAGTTTGCTGAATGGTGTTTTGCTTTCATGGCTGGACAATCTCCTCTAAAACCAAGGAGCTGTTTTAGCTTTAGATCTTGTGTTTTGCTGAAGTTGTGGATTCCTGAATTGGCAGGTGTTGACTATATGACCCATGGTGTCCCTTCCAGCTCTCCACTTGTACGATTCTTTATTTATTTTATTTATTTATTTTCACTTTTATACTGCCCATCTGGTGTATTACAACATATATAAATTCTCTTACTGATCTCTGGCAAGAACATGCAAAATCTGATGTGAATCTGGTTTCTTACACACATACTTGATGTCCTGGGACATTCTGAAGATATGTTAACAAAAACATACCCCACAATATTAGCAGAAACAAAGTGATCCTGCTGCAATTCTAAGGGGCACATACATGCACGCCACAAGCCAGTGTGTGCATGTACCCCTGAGAATCATGGCAGCAGCACTTTGTTTCCCAGACAGGAAAGGACAGGAAGTTACAAACAGGATTTCAGCCATTTTGTTCTTCTCTTTATGACAAAAGACATCTATATGTAACCCCCTTTCAACATTTTCAGCCAGGCTGAAAAGTCCAACTCAGTTTCAGCCTTCTGGTCTGTAAAGAGGAACTGAGCTTCCTAGCTTGGAAACCACTAGATCTCCGTTCCATTTATCATATTCTTATATCTTATCATTAACCTGAGATAACAGCAAAAGAAGCTTATAGGCCTGATGATGAATGCCCATAGGCCACATCCAGTAGGCTCCCAATCTCTAGTGTAGAACACCCGTATAGGTGTTTTTATGTGTGGGTGGAGCTTTGTCTCATGAGCAGAAACCCTCTATGGCCCAGAGTAACTGATTGCAAAGTTGAGTTCATAGAATCATAGCATAATGGTGCTCAAAGGGGCCTATAAGGCCTTTGAGTTCAACTCCCTGCTCAATGCAGGAGTTGTATGGGTTAAACTATCAGTATACATGAATAGCTAGTTGATACATCAGTATTAAGGTAGAAGTCATGGTCCTGTTTCTCACTCATATGTTCATATGAATGGAAATATAAGAAGAGAGGGAGACATTAAATCTCATTCAACAGCCTTTGCAGTCAAGCTGGCCTTTATCCAAGGAAAACAAGCTGGGCCAAATTCCCATTGAAATAAATTAGATTTACAGTGGCCATGACTCGTTCCCTCTATCAGTGTCAGTGGAACATATTTAAACATAACTCATTGTCTTCACTGGGAGCACTTGAGCAGATTCTCTAAAGACTGACATAGCTCACAGAGGTTAAATCACCATGTCAAGGGTTTATAAGCATCATGTAAAATCTGTACCTTTCAAATAAGTAGTTTTTTTCTGCAGATAAAATCCCGATTTGTACAAATGCAAAACTTTCTGAAATGCTCTCAGGGTTTCATTTGCTCCGAATCGCAGATTACCTATGTTTACAGGGGGGAAAGCAACATGTTTTAAGGAGAAAGAAGCTGTTATTATTTAAATTATTTGCAAATTTTCATATTGGCACATACCTGTGGCATTCAGGATATCCTTCAGAAGGGGTTGCAGAACAAAGGGGGCAGTATGTGGTAAGAGATAGGTGAAGAAATACCTACAAATATATAGAAAGACTTGCATATGTGGATATAGATATATATGTTTAGAAAGGCTCAAGAGCTGTGTAATTTATCTTCTGGACTCAAGTACACCAGAGGCAGATACTGATCAAATACAGATTTTTTAAAAGTCTAATAGTTTCCATGTCTCGAATCCAGTAGTATGTTGCAACTAGAGTAGGCCCATTGAATCAATGGAAGTTACATAAGTGTTGACTTACCAAATCACCACTGATTCAATGGGCCTACTCTAGTTGTAACTCAGTACTGAACTTTAGCTTTTCATAATTATGTCTTTCATAATTTTGAGGGCTTGACCTATGATTTGTTAGCAAACTAAGATAAAAGTTTCTTTTGCAGAACCAAACTGGCCTTTGGCAGCAAATATTTGGGTAGACTGAGAGTCAACCTGGAGGCCAAATCTAGCCCCTACTTCAGTTTTAACCTTTCCTTTGGCCTTTCCTTTCTGGTCTGTTCCTTGCTCAATAAGAAAAAGGGTCTCTGAGTAGCTTAGAAGAAATTCTTTTTCCCCCCACCAGGAATTGCCCAGGCGCATCAGACTACAATTCTCTCAGTCTGTGTGGCTGTTATCTAAAGGTCATACTGACTGTGGATGGTGGGAACTATATTGCACCACATTTGAAGTGTAAGGAACAGCTTCAACAAATACTACACCTGATGGGCCTTTGTTCGTGAAACAGTGCTGCCAGATGATGCTTTCTCTTTTGGATGTGTCCCTCCCAACAGTATACAAGGTCCCAGGGAATCTCCCACATTTCATCCTGCGTGAGACAACTATCAGTTTGAGCAGCAGCAAATCCATTTTTGCTTAAATCTGAACTGCTTGCCAGTTAAACCCTGTAACCAAAATTCTAGTGAAGGTGTTTTCCTTATTCCTCCTCATCTGCCCCTTTTCCTTTTGCGTTGTTTCTTTTTTCAGTCTATGGGCTGGGATTGTCTTTTTAATGATATATGCAAGCTACTCTGCAAGCCTTTTCGGGTGAAGAGCAGGGTAAAAATGCAAGAAACAAATAATTCCACCCCCACCCCTTTTCTAAAATGTCGTGCATACCTGTATGCATTGAAGAGATTTTTTTTCTCATTTATCCCTTCACATCTCTTATGCATGGCACATCTGAGAGAGAACCTCTTTGTGGGGAACTCGAGGGTGCAATCATGATCCATCTGGCATGACAGTTCTTTGGTGCTCACATCGTCCAAGTCGGTGACTTTCAAACTTCCATTCACCATAACAAATTGCCGGGTCTGGAAATCCAAGAGGACAATGGAACCTAGGGGAGAATTTGCCAAGTAATAGAGCAGTTCTACCAGATCCAGGCAAATCTGAAAAGAGAGGAGGTGAACACAGAGTGTTTCTGAGTTTTTGAATAAGCATAGAAGTGACGAAGCGGACTAATATACAAATATAGTTTATACGTAACATAGAAGCTGTCCGAAACAAGTTTGCTCCGTCCAATTAATCTCAGAAACAACTTCCTGATGCTTCAGGATTCTTTGACAGCGAAACAGACTACCTGGGTGAAACTCACTGGAGGTTTTTAAACAGCATTTGGAGAGACGTCTGTCAATAATGTTCAAGCCATGGATTTCCTACATTGGCAGGGCTCAAACCAGATGATCTTCGGAATCCCACTTCTATAGTTCTATGGCTCACAATATTCTCTTGTGAAGCTCTGTTGGCACATCAGGAATCATGTCACTGGAAAAGGCTTAATGCCTCTAACTGAAATGTTCATTTTCTGAATTTTGGGGTGCATGCAGTTTTGTCTCATTGTGTGCAACTTGTGTGCATCACAAAATAGAAAAACACACTATTTCATTAGCGGCAATCTGCTGCCACCACTGATATTTTTCTTGTTGGGCTAGTGCTGGCCTATAGTATGATCATTGTTCCTAGGAAGTTCAGGTCTCTGATCTATAAGTAGCCAAACTATCCTAAAGTTTGCAAAAATACAGAAAAATCTTTAGCATTTTAAAAAAAAGTGCCTTGGGTAGCATATCCCTGCAAAGAGGTGCACTAAGCACGCTGTAGGAGGTGAGAAGGCAGCTATCTATGTGGGACAGAGAACCAGCAGGAGAGCAGAATGAAGTGGAGTAGCCTGGACAAAAATGTGGCTGGCTGACAGCCTGGAGGACTCCATATTGCAAAATTTTGTTGCAAGTTTCACTTGTTTTGGCATGAATTCCTGGTTGCTTAATCTTATTCTTCCAAACCCTTCAAGTCTTGTGTTAGAAGGGCAAGCTGGATCCTTAATTTACTCATCTTTTTTCAAAAAGGCTCAAATTTCATTAAAATACATGCAACACCAAGTCCATGATAGTCACTTTTGGGATTACAACCTGTTTCTCTTTCCATTTTAGGAAGCCTTTTTAAAAATATATGTTGCAAGCCAGCTGGGTTTTGCAAGCCTGGATATAACTTAAATTAAATATAATATAAAATAGTAAGTTTGCAAGTTATTTTCTCTCCTTGCATTACAGTTATAAAGTCAACCCACTACCATTCCTTGCCGCATTCTTCCTTCCAACCCATTTGTGATTCCATAAAACATTCTTAGTGAAAGTTCCAATACAATAAAGGAATTTTGCAAATACCAATGCAATTACAAAGACACCAGAACCAAGATTATGAAAATGTCTTTCCAAATGTAAACAAAAAGAAGGTCACATCTGCCTTAGCTCTTTGCCCTCCTGAGATCTTTGAAGGGGCTCAGTTTGGGGTCTAAACACTGCTAAATGATACCCCCTGGCTTTTGTTTTCTTACTTTAAATCTCTCTTCCCAGGGGGTTTGCAGAAGATTAATCATCTCCAAAGGAGTTCCCAACTCCAGCATGGTGACCACCTTCATCTCAGGAGCTGAGCTCCTATCATAGCACTGACCACGCAGCTGTCAAGAGAGAAAAAGGCAGAGGTTGCCATATAAATAGAAATGTAAATGCAGGAGTCCCCTTTCTAAAAGAAAACAGCATTATGCATTGATATGGGTGGGGCAAAAGTTAATTAAGATTTATCCCTGCCCCTCAAACCCCTAAGCAAAATCTTATCAGTTAGTTATATCAGTATAAGTGCAATGGCATATATCATAAATAATACTGTTACTGAATAAGTTGTGGAGCACATCAACTCACACAACTGGCATGTGACAAGGAATATAAGCAATGACATGTTAACTAGTAGCAATGTAATGTAGCAGTTTCTGTCACTGCACTCACACAAGTGTAGCTAACTAATAGGATTCTGGCACATGGAATTCTCCTACAATAAGAACACTCCTACGTGGCTAGTTCTAAACATACTGATACTGGATGTAAACTAGAGTGTTAATTAGTCTGGTTTTCAAGTTGAATGTTTACCCACATGGAGAACAGTGTGTTTCCATTGATGTTTGTTTACTGTTCACGCAGCCAAAAGTAATTTTCCAAAGAGGTATAGCAATCTGCTTTCTGTGACTTTCTTTCTCACCATCTTGTGAGTTCTATCAGGGCATTAACAGTAATTAAACCAAGAGAGTTTAGATTTCATTTAAAGAATGCAGATACTGCATGTCAATGTCAAGCACACAGATGTTGCTTGTCAAACTGCACTTCATGTGCATGATTAAACATTTCCAATTTAATTCAAGTCTGACACACCTCTACCTTTATTGCTGACTGTGAAATAAAGGAATGCAGGCAGATAAGTGGTTTAGGTATCTGGCCGTGGAGCCAGAGATTGGGATTTTGATTCCCTGCTGTGCCTCCTTGACATGGGCTGGACTTGATGATCCATAGGGTTCCTTCTACGGTTCTAAGATGATGATGATGTTAGCCCAGTAATATCAGTTCTGACTAACTGTTGCTCTCGAGGTTTTCACACAGGATTTTTTCCAAGCCAACTTTGGGAACCTTCTAGATGTTTTGGACTTTGGATCCCTGAAATCCCAGTTAGCACAACCAATGGTAAAGAACGACAGGAGTTGCGGTCCAAAACATAAAGGAGCCGATGGCTTCTCATTCCTTCTGTGTTCCACCATTCCTGAATGACATTTTTGCCTCCAAAGATAGTTTAGGCTTGATTTGATCTAGGACCCCCCCTTCTTCATCTTTCTATCCACAAAACTGTCCTCCAGCACCATATTTCAATTGAATATTTCAAAAGTCCTCCATGTATTCTGTATTTCTTCACTGAGAAGTGTGTAAAGAAATATTATAACAGCAGCGTCCCATCCCAACCCCATTTTACCCTTTGTTTGTACTGTTAAATCCAATGAGAGCCAGGAGACTTTTCTGTCATTTTATCACTTAGTTAATCATTGGTTAATTGACTAAATACCCAGTGTGGTGTAGCGAATAGTGTGACAGACTAGGACTCAGGAGACCAGGGCTCCAATCCCCACTTGGTCATAGAAACCCACTGGAAAGTGAAACTGGTAAAACCACTCCTTAAATATCTCAGTTACCCTTAAAGCCCTATTAGGGTTGCTATAAGTCAGTTCTGACTTGACAGCACATAACAACAATTGACTAAATGCATGCATGTTACTGAAACCTAATATGCTTTTAACATACTAAAGGAATTGCAAGATGGTAGGTGTGTTAGTACAGCAAATATACACACAAAAAGATCTTGGTAGTCACATTTAGGATTACAACAGAAGATATGGCCTTTACCTTCCCTTTCAAAAAGGGAAAATGCATAGGAAGTAGACAAGCAAGAAATCTTGGGACTGAACCTCATATGAGTCATTATCACTGGCATACCTAAAAATAAAAAGCCACCTGACTTGAAGCCATCAATAATACTGTAGTTAGACCTAGTAAAGGTTTGGTGAGGCATGCTTCCCTCTGTTTCACAAGCAACTCAGTAAAATCCAGCTAAGCAGAAATACCATTGGCACAAAGTTATGTCAAAGTATAGTGTGACCTCTCCACAACACTGCTTTTATTGGGGGGGGGGGGGGGAAGCAAGAGAGACTTATTTTATAGACATAAAACAACATGCCCTGTTTTGTAGAACAG